>CAWUFW010000440.1:0-1477500 GCA_963921515.1 Calotriton arnoldi
ATAGTATGACCATTTGGTGTCAACCCACTTACATACCCTGCAAAAGCTCAGGGACAATAAAGTGAAAAAGCCCTCCATAGGTACTGGGTGAGAGTTCAAAATTCAAAGCAAGCTTGCATTTAGTTGTTACGAACCCAAAGTAGGATAACACGTGCTCCTTTAATGCAGTAACTTTACAATATCTGGACTTCAGTTGTGAGCCCTGTGCACCAGCCCAAACTGACAATTACCAATGGCCGGGCTCTATGGGTTGATTTAAACAGTCAATGGCACGACCAGGCCAGGGCTCTGGATGCCCCTTCTTCAGGTCCTCTAGATTTTTAAAAGTTGGATCCCACTGTAGCTGGAATAGTGCCTCCAGGTCCCCTGCAGTTCTCAGGGCAGGATTCCATGCACAAAGTCTCCCCAGTCAGGGATCTCTTACATTCCAATACAAGGTTTTCAGTTGGGTATTCTTAAGGTCAGGGAGCCCTTCTGCCTTTACTGTCCGTGTAGCAGCCAGAGGAGACCAACCCCTTCACCTTTGGAGGGCAGTGTCAATCCGCAGGTGCGGGTAGGAGTCACACGCTGTTGAGGTCTCTTGTGTCCTGGAACCAGGCAGTCTCTTCACCCTTCTTGATGTTTCTTCTCAGGAATTTTCTGAAAAGGTGATGGTGAGGTGCCAGCTGTATCCTGTGCACTTGGCCAGTTATTGGAGAATTCCTGACACCCAGTTATGCAGCTTTCCTGCTAGAATACAATCTCCTGTTTTTTTAACACTTCCTTTCTCAGTTTATTACAATCCTTGCCAGAGTCCCTCATCCAAATTGACCCTAACTTGTCTCTAGCAGCAGGAGCGTTGTCATCCCATCTACTCACTGCCATACTGAGATGAGTTATCTTCCTTCCTTCCGTTACTGGAATTGTTTTTTTTCGAAAGTTCGAAGAATAGAGAGAAAGTGGAGAGGTTACGGGCATAACTAGTTTTCACAGTCTAAGACACTTCATTATTCATTACCTGATCTACACTTTAGAGCTCTTTTCTAACAAAATGAATTCATGGTAAGACTTCTCCATACTCTAATCTCTCACTACTGTCGGTTCCCCATCTAAAGGAATAACAAATATAGTCAACTCTACAGTTAGGTAGGCCTGTATGGAAAGCGTCAGCTCTCCACCAAAAGTCAGGGTCTCTGAAAACTTGATGGGTCTGTACATCTGCAGAATCAAGTCCTACCAGAAGATAAACGCCTCACCCTCTTTGGTGGAAATCTTCCACTTTCCCAAAAGAGTAGAGAACACTTCAGTCTGGAAATCAGGTGCTGAAATGCGTACAATCGTAGCGGGATATTGAAATTACTCAGAAATGCACCCTAAAATTCCACGGCAAGGCAGGTTGAAATCAGCAGCACAGGAAGGGTTAATACGTAGCACATAATGTGAGTAAATACGCATTTTGTGGCTTTCTTATCACGCCATTATGGCAACTTAGACTTTGGAACAAATGCTTTACAGAACCAAATGCGTTATAAAATAAATAGGTGTTTGTTCCACCACAGAATAAAAATGTGTGTATAATTTGCAAATCTGCTACAAATGCCATTTGTCGTCCTGAGAAGATTTGTTAAAGGGAAAATCCAATGAAAAGAAAAATCGTGTCCTTTCCAAAGCCTGTATCACCAACAATCACTGTTCCAGTCCCTCTGGTGATCTTTGCTTGGGTTGTAAAACGTATTGTGACGAATTCACGAGAAGGCCCTTTTAAAATAAAAGGTACCACCCTTTATTCATTTCATGCAAGCTATATTTTACTACTTGAGACCATAGTGAGGATTATTATGTATTCACAACACGGGGATGCTTGGAAGTATCTCTTTCAATGGAAAAGGCCAGAAGTACTGAATGTGAGGTAAGACGTTCACATGTGTGTGTCTCAGCAATACCCACAATGAAGTCGAAAATATCAGCTTCTCAAAAATAGACATACGTTTATTGGCATTATTAAAGTTTCTGACTGCTACTTTGAGAACACTGTGATATAAACATATATGTTCTTCAACAGTAAGCAGAGCGTTTAAAGTGTCAATAAAAATAAAATATAATAAAAAATCACTATAATAGTGATTCAGTAGATATTATGTCCCCATCGCGAATAACTCTTTACTTCAAAGTTCCCATTACTGTTTTAGTTATTTGCAGGGAGCATCGCCCTACTGGCTCAGAGCCAGCAGCTGAAAAATAAAACGATATTTTAACATAGTTTTATTTTTCAGCTGCTGGCTCTGAGCCAGCGTGTAGGGAAGGGCAGGGCTGGGGCCATGGGAGGAGTGGTTGGTGCACTTATAAGTGCTTATAAGTGTGCCAAACACACATGCGCACTTAGGTTTCTCCAACCCGGCTGCACTGCACAGCCGGGTTGGAGAAACTGCATAGACTCCTGTGCCTGAGCGGAGCGTCAAACCAGCCCGCTCAGGCCAATCCCCGCGCTGCTCTCATGGAATGAGAGCAGCATGGGGATTGCACAGGGAGTCTGTGATGATGTTCCAGGGGCTGCTGGGACCAGGAAGGCCGAGGCACGATGCGGAAAGCAGCCAGCAGCTTCATGTAAGTGTCTCTTTAAAAAAAATGTATTATTAAATCTCCCCCCTGAGCACCCGCGCTTCCTCCACCCGTCCCACTACTTTTTGTTTGTGGCGGCCTTCGCTGGTAATTTGGGCACCAGAGCAATGCCCAGATCATGTCTGTCGATTTTATGGTTCTTATAATGCATAAGGCTGTCTGTCACTGTAAAGGTTGTTATGCCGACAGGTAGGTAAATGTTCACGGATGAGATGTAAGGTGGTCTGCAGTTCATGAGTTTATGTCCCTGCAATGCTGCTTATCCTTCTGAGGTCTGTAAAATGAGGCCATTTAAAATTGTGTAATAGTAACACTGTCGTGAGGTTCATAGGGCCTGTGCACAAACACTTCCATTTTAAATTTTCACGTTAATTGGCATTGTTTGTTGTTGTCTGTCCGGTGACAGCTCTGGGTGGGTAGAATCAACAATAACAGCCATACCAGAGCTCAGGAACAGAATAAAGGGGTCCAGTTTTAATATATAAACTGCACCAAGCCTCTGTTCGGCAGAGGAGCATTTCGATGGATTGTCGCATTCGCCCCGTGCCTGAATTCTTGCCCAGCTGAATTTCATCACTATCCCCAGAGGGACGGCGGCCTGCTCTACACCAAGACTGGCTACCAGATGACACACGGACGCAAGTAAATGGGGAGTTAGACCACTCTAAGGTATCTTCGATAATAGCATCCAACTTATGCTCTCTAGGATAGGCAGTGCTATGTTTGAGTACAATTATATATATTTATATAATCAATGCAACAGTTATAATGGTTGAATTATTCATCTTGTTCACCATTCTTGCAATGCTGGTTACTATGCTCTGGGGTGAATGTATGACATTGTTCTGCATTCTGTCCATCAACTGTTGTTTTTGCTATTTCCTTCTACAGCACACATATTTTACAAAAGAATCCAGTTGCTTCAATAAATGTTTGAAATGCCAATTCATGTACTTCTTGTATCTCCCTTTCGGCATGTCTGAGTTAACAACGAAAAGGTAGATCTGTTTCCACAATTTCCTTTGGGGCTTTAGGGTTGTCATGTTCTGAGGCTGCAGACATACCCTGTAAGGTTTATGGGTCTAGATGGCACACTATGAGGTAGCCTGGGACTAGGACAACATATTCTGATGGTAGGAGAGGACTCAGTCGTTATAGTTTATAAGCTTATGTTGCTCAAACGCACAGTCTTACTGAAATAATAGGAATCATCCTCAACACATGATATTTAGCTGCCCATATTTGGCAGAACTGTGGCATGAAGTGCCAAATAAAATCAAGTTATTGTCAGTGGCAGCTCCTCTGCTATGGCAGAGGAGCGTCGCCCCACTGCTTTTAAGCAGTTCAACGTAAAGGAAACATAAAATAACTTTGAATTATTATCATTTTATGTTTCCGTCAGTACTGGCTTTGCGGGCCGGCGGGGCTGCTCTGCTCTCGGAGGAGGGCAGGGGAGGAGTGGTTTGCCCACTCCTAAGTGCACATGACTGGTCGGCCCGCTTGGGCTGCCCAAAACAGTCATGCGCACTTTCCCTGTTCTCCATGTAGGCTGCATTACAGCCTGCATGGAGAACATGCCCAGGCCCCCATTCCCTGGCTGAGCGCCGGACCAGGAACCTCAGACCAATCACAATGCTGCATTGCAGCGTTGCGATTGGTCAGGGGCGCCTGGCTGTGCTTTTTGTTCCTCGAGTCCGACAAGGAAAGCAGAAGCAGAGATGCGGGACCCGGCGGCAAGGTAAGTGTTAATTTTTTTACATTTCAAACCCCCCCTGCATCCCCAATGCCCCCCCCGCCCAGCCACCCGCGAGCCATGCCGGCCACCACTGGTATCATGGCTTTTGTTGTTAAATAAAACCTGATAAACACAATTTGTTATCGGGGTAACTATTCTTCAGACTTTATGCAAATATCGCCATTTAGGAAGCTGTTCCTATTATTATTGCTGTATTGGAGGTGTGCCTCAGCCAATACTTGCATCAGTTATTGGCCCATCAGTTTGTTTACACATAAAATGCTATCTTCCGTTTGTTTGCTCTGAGGAAGGAAATAGTGCTTAAATGTTTTATTTACGAAAACAAATTTGATTTTAAATGTACATAAATATGTAGATTTATGTTAATACTGCAAACAGATCAAATATGCACTTTATCTCATACATTTGTAGGTCTCAGCTATCGACAGCTTAGAGTGAGCCTTGCTCATGATTGGATGCCTTTATTGTCTATTTCACTTATCTCCTTTTGATTCAATGGCTTTCCTCCAAATTCTTATATTTGTCCACTGAGGAGTATTTTGGTATCACAGTGTTCTGGCTGGTCCTCTTTATCCATTGGTCTGTTGTTGTGTCATTCACATTTTTAGGTCTGAGCTCTTGGGAGACTTTTGTTATCTCACAAGTGGCTTAGAGGCCACCCATTGCTTACCATTAGTTGGCCTTATTATCACTCTCATTTGCTTGCTTCTTATTGGTCAGCTTCCATAGGCTTCCTTCCTCTTTGTGTTGTTTGTCCTTCCCCAGGAGCATGGGTTACTTTTGCCCTTTCACTGTGCATTTTTTCCAAGTGCTACTTTTATATTTTTGTTTAAGCACTCTACAAGAGTCTCTCTTATATACTTCACCCCCCTCTGTGATGCTCCCCAGTCCGTCCTGCCCACTGACCATCCGTTTTCTGTCTACTTGCCCCTGCACCTCCCTCTCACTCTCTGTTGTCTGTCGTCTTGCAACAGCCTATCCCAAACCCCCTCTGTTGTCAATCTGCTTGCCCCCAGCCACTCCCTCCTACCCTTCGCTGTCTGTATGCTTGGCCTTAGCTCCTCATCCCACCATCTATTGTCTGTCTGCTTTCTCCAGGCCCTCCCAAACACCCCTCCTTGCCTCCCCACCCATTGTGTTGTCTCTTTCCCTCCTTCTGTGTTGCCTTCTGCACTCTTTCCCTCCCTCAGTGTTGCCTACCTCCTTCCCTAAGTATTGCCTCTGAGGACCAATAAAAAAAACACTATGACACCGCTACATGACGGCCGTGTCATAGCGCTTATTTTTTTATTCCTCCCAGAACCTCGACTTTGTCTTCCACCCTCTCTCTCTCAGTGTTACCTCCCACACTTTGCCTCCATCCCTCGCTCCATGTTGCCTCAGAGGAGCAATAAAAAAAAGGCACTATGACACCCTCTTCAGCCTTCGGCCAATTTCGTTGTGAGTGATGGCAGTCTACTCTTTTCTACGGAGCACATGAACACACAAAGTAGTTTGTTTCAGTGCCAGGGGCTAATATGGCAATGTGTGATTTTTTAGACCAAAAACGATTATTGCCTTTAGCCAATGATATTTATTATATTGACAGACGCACTGCAGCTCTCCCAACAATAATGTTTTATAAAAGCCATGATAAAACAAAACAAGCACTGCCAAAACAAAAGGCTGACAGCCGACACTAGACCTATTGGCTTTGCCACTGCTTGTTTATTTTACTTTGCACTTCATAGGAGTGAAGCTTCCACTCACTCTCTGTGTTGCTTCCTTCTGTCTATCACCCTGCTTGTCCAATGCTTCCCCCACCCAACATTTAAATCTCTATATTTTTAATTAGACCCCACCCCCAACCCTCCGTTGTCCACCCTTGCTCTCGCTGCTCAGTGGCATTTACTATTCCCTACCCCTCACCCACTGTACCGTTGCTCCCCCACTCCTCCTTGTTGCCTTGTTTTTTTATAGTGATTATTTACAATTTGCTGCCATGCCGATCCATTCTTAAAATGCACGTTTGTGCATTTAATTCTATTGTGTTTTTTATTTACTGCTCTAATTAAGATGTGATTCTGCCATCTTGAAACAGTAAATTTAAAGAGAAAACAAAATGGCAGCCACATCATGATACATACACATGCAGTGTGTGCTCCTGTCACAATGCACGCATCATTGTATGCGCATAACGAAGCATGCACACACATGCATTTTGACGCATGGGTGTGCATGCATCATGATGCATGGTGGTCATCAAATGGTTTTCCTTATTAGGGACCTGTTTGAAGACTGACGTACATGCCTGCACATGTATCTTAATTCATGTGTTCATATCCTGGTCCAAACAAGCACTGGCAAAGCCAATAGTTTGACTATTTAAAGCTATACCAATGCTTGTTAGGGATAGCAAGCAACATCATATGAAACAAAAGTCTCACCTCTTTAAAAACTGACATCAATAAATCAAAAAGTAAAAGGTCATCATGGAACTTCTGCAGACTGAAAAAGCTGCAATAAATTATGCATGTTTTTTTTATTAAGCTTTTAAAATGTTTGAGGACTACACACTTATCTGCTCAAATCAGTAAAATCTGAGCCTGGTGAAGCATTATGTGTCAATTTCCTATTTAAGCATATTTTGACATGGCTGCAACATTCTATTGCCTGTGATTTTAGGGTTCCTTTTTAAGAGAAGACCAATTAAAAATGGAGACAGATTAAAAAAACAAACTGCTAGAATCAATTAAAAAAACAAGAAATTGGATTGTTTGCCCAACCAAATAGTGAGAAATTTTCTTTCCAAAATATGAGTTAATTTTACAACACTTTTTACAAATTCACAACTCCACAATAATTGCAACATCTTTCCATGCAGATGTTTTCCTAATTTTTCTCACTGTGCCACATGGTCATCTTGCGTAACTAGGCAACTTTTATTCTCATACATTAGGGCTAAATCTGTATGTTAGGCAGTAATACCATATACATTGTTGTTCAAGCACGTAGAACTTTGCAGATCGTTAAACATTTTTTGGGGATGACAATTTAAACAACGATCATTCACCACAGAAAAAGCAACAGAAGAAATGCAGCTGCATTTGGACAGCCCAGCACGAGAAGTATTAACAGCACATCGCCCACTGCTCCAAAATTAGCATTTATTCATACCTTTCAGCAGTTTCTCATAGACTATTCATTTATATGAAGGCAACTTGCTTTCATTGCACAATCCTCTCACGTGAGAACTCTTACACGTTTCTCGCAACTAACCAGATATATCACACATGGGCGGCTCCGGCGGAGGAGCATCGCCTCACTGCTGCTACCCAGCAGAGGCAACAGTGAAAAATAAAATAATAAAATAATTTTATTATCATTTTCTTTTTCACCGTTGCCTCTGCTGGGTAGCCAAGTCACGGGGCGGGGCCAGGCCATCCTCCTGAGCTTCAGGAGGCGGAGTTGTGAGCACTACAAAGTGCGCATGACAGTTAGGCGGCTGTTTTAGGCCGGCCAACCAGACATGCGCTTAGCATTTCTCCACCGGCTGTTTTGTGCAGCCGGGTGGAGAAAAGCCATAGGCTCCCAGGCACTGTCTGAGTGGCAAACCAGGCTGCTCAGACCAATCACAGCGCTTCTCTCATGCTGGGAATAGTATTCCAGGCATGAGAGAAGCACTGGGATTGGCATCTAGGAGCATGCGCAGTGTGCACCAGTCGAGGATCGGGAGAGAGAAAGACGGAGCGGAGCGTCAGATAAGTCGTAATATTTTTTTTAATATTTTTTTTGTTGTATTTATGTTTCCCCCTTCCCCTCCTTGACGTCCTACCATGTCGCATCGGGAGCAGCCCCCACTGATATCACATATATCTGCCATGCGTTTGCTTTCCAAATTATTATAACAATTTCACAGGCTTCAAACGACATTGCAGGAAAGTACAGATGTTTTTAGATTAAGTATAAATGTTTCTTTTTGTAGCATATTTCTGAATGACTGTATTATAAATATGAGATATTTTACCCATCTCATTGCTTGCTTTATTATAAGTTGAAGTTTTGAAATAATGGTGGCCATGTTGGAAAGGTTTCTGTTGCATAAACTCTGCAGTAGAATGTAAAATACGTTACATTTAAAAAAGTGTATTTAATTTTGTGCATCAATGACTTCCCATAAACAATCCTACCCTGCATATGTGTGATACAAAGGTATTTGACTGTCGGGTTCCGTGTACACCTGAATTTTACCCCAAAACAACGACAAGGGATTTTTCCAGAAGTAGTGAATCCTGGCCTGTTTCAGTAAAATCGAACGAATCAAAAAATTATGTGACACATTGACTGAAGATGTGCCTGACATGAACCAGTGACAAAAATGTCCTTTATTTGGCATAAAGTCATATACCGAGACCGAGCATGTTCTCAGTCGGAGAGGGGGAGCCAGGGTGCATGCTTATCTAATGCTTTGTGGTACTGAAAGGGATCTTTCCGAGCACACAGGTGATGAAGCAGGCAATACACTGACAATAGGACAGGGAACACACCCTGGAACTAGCAATACACTTACACTTGGACAGGAAACACACTTACTCTGGCACGGGCGATACATTCCCTACTGGGGCATGAAATATAGGGAACATCAGGGAACATTGCACTGGAAGAAGCAACGCACTGGCACGGGGACAATGAATGTGCTGACATCGGTGAGGAAACACACCAATATTAGGAGAGGCAGTGCGCTGACACTGGGACTCAGTGACACATGGACTAGGGCATGGAAAACACGGACACAAGGACTGAGGGACACACGGCTAGGGTGTGAAAGACACGGACATCGGGACCGAGGGACACACGGACTAGGGCATGGAATACACGGACACCAGGACTGAGTGACACACGGACTAGGGCATGGAATACATGGACATTGGGACCTAATGACACAGACTAGAGCATGGAAGGCACAGACACTTGGACCGAGTGACACACGGACGGACTAGCGCATCGAAGACACTGACACTGGAACCAAGTGACACACGGTCTAGGGCATGGAAAACACGGACACCAGGAAGGATGGACACAGGAACTAGGGCGTGGAAGACACGGACACTGGGACAGAGAGGCACTTAGACTAGGGCATGTGAGACTCGGACACTGGGACCGAGTGACACATAGACTAGGGCATGGAAGACATGGACACTGGGACTCAGTGACACATGGACTAGGGCATGGGAAACACGGACACCAGGACTGAGGGACACACGGACTAGGGCGTGGAAGACATGGACACCGGGACCAAGGGGGACACGGACTAGGGCATGGAAGACGTGGACACTGGGAACAAGGGACACACATACGAAGGCATACAAGACACAGACACTGGGACCCAGTGACACATGGACTAGGGCATGGAAAACACGAACACCAGGACTAGGGACACGCGGACTAGGGCATGGAATTTACACATGGACTAGGGCATGAAATACATGGACACTGGGACCGAGTGACACACGGGCTAGGGCATGGAATACACTGACACAAGGACAGATTGACACATTAACTAGGGCATGGAAGTCAAGGACACTGTGATCAAGTGACACATGGACTAGGGCATGGAATACACTGACACTAGGATATGGGTAACCGGACAGGGGACACACTGAGACAAAGGAATTGGGTATAACAACATAAGGTAAGGTAACATGCTTACACTGGAACGGACAATAGGTTCACACTGAGACATGGAATATGTTCACAGGGAGGACAGAATACACCGACAATGGGAAGTGCAAAAAAATGATTCAGGGAAAAGAGCATTAAAATGGGGCAGCCAATAGAACTAGAATATATTGACAGGTAGTGAAGGAATTAACTCATCCTAGGAGAGGGGATACAATGGCACTGGACAGGAAACACACTTAGACTGTAGCGGTCATCCCATCCAGACTAGGACATGGACCATACTGGCAATGAGAGATTGAGTGTACTATCCCAGGGGAGGGAACCCTCATATAATGGAACAGGCAATAGATTCACATTGCGACACAGAGAATAATGACACATAGACAGGGAGTACACGGATACTGCGACAGGGAATGCAATAACCCCAGGACAGGGAACACACATAGAAAAAGGTAAAATACCCACACTCGAATATGCAATATACTGCTAGATAGTTAGTTAAGGGAACACATATACAATTCAACACACAACAGGCTCACACGACAATGGAGCATGTAGTCGCCTGCTTTAAGGACAGGAAGACCGACACAATTTGAGAGAGAAAAACATACTCTGTGGTTGGAAGATTCTTAAGCCAGGGAAGGGAAAATGGGGAGACACAAACACCGGGGACACGAGAGCAGTGAAACAACCACACAGGGTCACACAATTCATCATTACTGGGAAGAACAACCATTTTGGGACAAAGACTCACACACTGACTATGAAATATTGAAACCTTGTGCTAGGGAGAGCACTGCCACTGGGCCGAGTAACTCACTGAGGGAAGAAATATAGTGAGTGTGAAATACAGGGTATATCAACACTGGGACAGGTAACTCACTGAGGGAAGAAATAAAGTGAGTGTGAAATACAGGGTATATCAACACTGGGACAGGTAACTCACTGAGGGAAGAAATGTAGTGAGTGTGAAATACAGGGTATATCAACACTGGGACAGGTAACTCACTGAGGGAAGAAATATAGTGGGTGTAAAATACAGGGTATATCAACACTGGGACAGGTAACTCACTGAGGGAAGAAATATAGTGAGTGTGAAATACAGGGTATATCAACACTGGGACAGGTAAGTCACTGAGATGAGAAGAAACGGACGAGGGGGCAGGGAGAGAATAACGAGCGCACTAGGAAAGTGGGGCAGGTAGAGGCTGACTCTAGCACATGGAGACATGGGCCTGGACAAAGGAACAGGAACAAACCTAACGCTAGGAGAGAGAGACAGAGGCATGCACTCTGGGACAGGAAGGCTTGGACTTGCCTAGAGGACCACGCAAGCATAGACACATTCAGTTTTAATAAAATTCATAACAATAACTCGTGTTCATTATAGTGCTACATAGTGCACTTCTACCATTTCTAATTGTTGTAAATAGCGGATACTGTCATCACCTCATTTATGGCAGTCCTATTTCCCACCTACGGAAGTAAGGTTCTTCCTCACAGCACATTTACCGCCGGCACACAAACGCAACTTCAATTCGCATTAGTTAGCGCACAAGAGAATCAGAGAGCATCAATTTATTCCCATGGTGTGCAAAGCAAGAGAGGCAGTGATGCTGGGCCGCCATTGCTACAGATGTGCTTTATGCATAGTCAGGAGGAAGTGACGGGGCAGAACAGGAAACCATCATATCACCACCCTGCTTACGCCCTTTGATGCACGATGCCTATTCTACGTACTGCCACTGTCTTGGGCAGGGCTTTAAGTGGGCCAGGTCCTACTGGTGCTCAGCACCAGCAGTTTTTGAAAAGCAGGTGGTGAGACGGGTCCCTATTGGGCTCTCCATTTTTGCCCTCACCCTCGGTGAAAAAAAAATCTTAACTCTGCAGCAGTGCCATTCTTCACTGCCTCTGAAGAAACTCCTTATAGTTCTTTCACAGCCTCATCATTTCAGCACTGAAGCTTTTTTCAATATTATATGCAACAAAGCCACAGTTGCTGCTTTTTTTCATCAAATGCAACTAACAACCACAGACAATAGTCCTGGCTTGTTTTAGGTGTAATGTTACTTGTGTTATATATCTGGATGCAATGACAGAAGCAGCAAAATAGTAGTGGTGCGGCACACTATGCTAAGCACAGAGTTTTAGCTTAGGTGTTTTTAAGTCACGCCCTTATTTAAACCGGACACGGCCCTTGAAGAGAACCCCCAGTTTTTCATCCCACTTAAAGCCCTGGTCTTAGGGTTCTAAATTTTGCGGCTTTTGTTTGTTGCGACTATGTGCCGCTTACCTTTAATTGCTTCAAGGCTGGTCAGCAGGTGGTCTCTGGCTGGCACATCTTATTTATCCACCCGTTTATACAATTGCCTGAGTGCTGCCAATCGCATGCACCCTAGAAACGAAATCAGCAAAAAAGCAGACTAGCAGGTTATCTGACCAGAGGGCCTATATATAATCAGGGCCCTCTACAATCTTGCTGCAGGGGAAGATAAACCTTGCCTCCCCTTTTCCCTTTGTTAGTCAACATCAAATGATCTTTGACCCTAATGTCATGTTATAAGTGGCATTACAGGACATGCGCCTAGAAAACAAAATGTAAAATTAGTAAAATAACAAACCCCTTCCTGAAAATAAATGCATGTGTTATAAATATCGCTACAATGGATTAAAAAACACCTACAATTGAAATGAAAATGCTAATTTTTCAATCTCCTCAAAAAGTCAGGCATTATTACAGAGCCCAGACAATTAATTGTGCTTAATTAGTCAACGAGATTGCTCTGAGAGAGATGGTGGCTGGATTAAATCCACCGACACAATGCAATGATTGATATGTCCTAGTTACATGCCCTGGAACCACTCTCCCAAGTTCCCAGGGTTCCAATGCAGCCCCTTACATTATTGTGTAAACAGCATGAAGGTTTCCAAATGGAAGGTGGAATATACCAGCAGGTGGCCAGATAGAACAGGAAAATATATGCAGGCGCCCAGAATTCCCATGTGCGAATCTCCTTCAGGAATAGGAAAACCATGCTCAGCTCGACCAATTAGCTGCAATCACCTTCCCTCTCAGACATCAAATATCACTTTCTGTCACTACTCTGTTATCTCCAAATAACCAGAGACTAACTAACATAACCTATCAGTAGGCAAAATTTGGGCCGCTGAAAGATCAATAAATAAAGATGCCTTTACATTTTGTTTTTATCTCCTTACATTTGCTGTGCTTCAAAGTCAGAGGTCAAATGTCAGGACACGTCTTCTGTCAAATTGCTGTTTATTCTTTTAAGGTAGGGTTTGATGTTCACTTTTCTATCTCTGAGTGGAAAGTGAGAAGAGTTTTTAAAGTGAACTATGTGACAATCTTGCTAGGATAACGTAAGTGTGAAAGAAAGCAGGTAGAATGTCATTTTATGTAACACTCAACAACATTTAAATACCTTCAAGTGAGCTGTACACATATTTCAGAATATATCAGCAGTTAGGGAAGCAAAAACAAGGCACTTTTCTTTTATAATTCTGAAGTGTGATGGAAACAAAGATTTTAGTAGGATCAAAACAAATCAAAACACTGTTACTTGGTGATATGCAATAATACATTTTGAATGAAACCCAATTTCCACAGATTATCATTTCTTTGTTATATGTTTTATCAGTAACACTGCATATCTGTGCAAGTTTAGGGCCCATTTCAATGGAAAATCTGCTGTCTGTAAATGACGGCGCTTCTGCATGACGCTTTAGTAAGATATTTGTGACAGTGTGCTCCAAAATCACCACCAGCCACAGACTACACAATTACCACTCTCCTGCTGAATACATTTGCCACACTTTGTGTGAAGCTAGGATTTTTTACAAGCCCTATGACTTCAGTAATGTAGCACTGACGTCGGTTCTCAAACTCTGAAAACTGGTCCGGCACCACCAGTGCAAAGGTGCTGAAAGATGTCCCCAAGTCCAGTTTTAAAACAAACCCTTCAAGTACTCCCAAGAAAGACTCCAGGGGAACCTTTCAGTATTTTTAGCTGGTGTTTTTTTCCCTTCACAAATCCATTTCCGCTGAGAACATGCTCACTATGCGCAATCTTACACAATCATCCAACTCGTGTATGACTTTCACACATAAATTCAGAAATATGGATGTAGCCTTAAGGCCAGAACAGCGGACTTTGGATCTAGGGAACTAGGTACGAGTCCCGGTGTTGGCTCTGGGCAAATCCTTTACTCCAGTGCCTAAAATAAAATGAATCTGACCTTATGTAAAGTAGTCTGGTACTTATGTAAAGCACTCCAATGCCTATATAAAACTGCAATTATATATATATATATATATATATTTATATATATATATTACCTACTGGCGGTCGCCAGTAGGTAGTTATAGTTACAACCTAGTTTCCATAGGAAAAGCATTTTTGATTTGCTAATAACTTTGGCGTCGTTTGACAAATCTTTGCGAAATTCTCCAAAACAAAAGTCTATCCAGGTCAGCTCCTATCCTGAAAGTTTGGGGGTGATTCATCAAGCAGGGGCTGAGAAAAAAGGGGGGTCCCAAAACACGTTTTCCCCATGTTAATTTCCATAGGAAATTTTGCGACGAGCTACAGCCCGAACTGCTGAACGGAATTACCCCAAATTTGGCAGAAAGGTAGAGCTTGGTTCAGAAAGTGACCTTTTTTTTAAATGGTGTAAATCCGTTCAGTAGTTTTTGAGAAATTCAAAAAATAAGAGTAAAAAAATCAATTTCCCATAGGAAACTTTGTGCAAGGCTACAGCCGAAACTACTGAACATAATTACCCCAAATTTGACACAATGGTAGTGCTTGGATCAGAAAGCGACCTTTTTTTTAAATGGTGTAAATCCGTTCAGTAGTTGCTGAGAAATTAGAAAAATAAAAGTTTTGATATCTGGGCGGAGCCTAAGTCCCGTGCACGAGTTTCACTGTGATTGGCTGCCAACACTCCAAACCAGGAAGTGTTGGCAGCCATCTTGTGGCTCGGTAGAAGCGAGTCGCTAGAAAACAGAGAAACAAAGGTATAAAACAAGAGAAGGGGGCAGGGTAGAAACACCCTGACCCCCTAGGCCTGCTCAGGGGGTCCCAGAAGGACCCCCAGGGCCCAAAAAAGATTATTTTATTTTTTTGTAATTTCGGCAAGTTTGCACAGTGGTGCAGGGAGGGGGAGCGCCTGACATAGCAAGTGTGCAAACGCACCCCCTAGCACATTGTAAATTGGGGGATTAAGTCCCCTTCAATCCTGAGGGTACCTGGGGGCGAACTAACCCACCAGGTACCTCCAGTATGCGCCAGGGAGCTGCGTTGCAGAGAGGTGTTGAGAGGCCATGCCCCTTTTTACACCTCTCTGCAACGCAGGTCTGTGGCGCTTACTGGAGGTAGCTGGTGGGCTAGTTGGCCCCCAGGGACCCTCAGGACTCAAGGGGATGTAATCCCCCAATTTACAACGCTCCAGGGGGCGCGTTTGCACAGTGGTGCAGGGAGTGGGCGTGGCCTGATGTGACAAGTGTGCAAACGAGCCCTGTGGCGCGTTTTAAGTTGGGGGATTGAGTCCCCTTGAATCCTGAGGGTCCCTGGGGGTCAACTAGCCCACCAGGTACCTCCAGTAAGCGCCAGGGAGCTGCGTTGCAGAGAGGTGGTCCAAGGCCACGCCCCCTTTTTACACCACTCTGCAACGTAGCCCTGTGGCGCTTACTGGAGGTAGCTGTTGGGCTACTTGGCCCCCAGGGACCCTCAGGACTCAAGAGGACTTAATGCCCCAATTTACAACGCACCAGGGGGTGCGTTTGCACAGTGGTGCAGGGAGGGGGCGTGGCCAGCCATCTTGTGGCTCGGTAGAAGCGAGTCGCTAGAAAACAGAGAAACAAAGGTATAAAACAAGAGAAGAGGGCAGGGTAGAAACACCCTGACCCCCTAGGCCTGCTCAGGGGGTCCCAGAAGGACTCCCAGGGCCCAAAAAAGATTATTTTATTTTTTTGTAATTTCGGCAAGTTTGCACAGTGGTGCAGGGAGGGGGCGGGGCCTGACATAGCAAGTGTGCAAACGCACCCCCTGGCACATTGTAAATTGGGGGATTAAGTCCCCTTCAATACTGAGAGTCCCTGGGGGCGAACTAGCCCACCAAGTACCTCCAGTATGCGCCAGGGAGCTGCGTTGCAGATAGGTGTTGAGAGGCCACGCCCCTTTTTACACCTCTCTGCAACGCAGGTCTGTGGCGCTTACTGGAGGTAGCTGGTGGGCTAGTTGGCCCCCAGGGACCCTCAGGACTCAAGGGGATGTAATCCCCCAATTTACAACGCTCCAGGGGGCGCGTTTGCACAGTGGTGCAGGGAGGGGGCGTGGCCTGATGTGACAAGTGTGCAAACGCGCCCTGTGGCGCGTTTTAAGTTGGGGGATTGAGTCCCCTTGAATCCTGAGGGTCCCTGGGGGTCAACTAGCCCACCAGGTACCTCCAGTAAGCGCCAGTGAGCTGCATTGCAGAGAGGTGTTCAGAGGCCACGCCCCTTTTTACACCACTCTGCAACGCAGCTCTGTGGCGCTTACTGGAGGTAGTTGGTGGGCTACTTGGCCCCCAGGGACCCTCAGGACTCAAGAGGACTTAATTCCCCAATTTACAACGCACCAGGGGGTGCGTTTGCACAGTGGTGCAGGGAGGGGGCGTGGCCTGATGTGACAAGCGTGCAAATGTGCCCTATGGCGCGTTTTAAGTTGGGGGATTAAGTCCCCTTGAATCCTGAGGGTCCCTGGGGGCCAGCTAGCCCACCAGGTACCTCCAGTATGCGCCAGTGAGCTGCATTGCAGAGAGGTGTTCAGAGGCCACGCCCCTTTTTACACCTCTCTGCAACACAGCTCTGTGGCGCTTACTGGAGGTACCTGGTGGGCTAGTTGGCCCCCAGGGACCATCAGGACTCAAGGGGAATTAATCCCCCAACTTAAAACACGCCAGGGGGCGCGTTGCACAGTGGTGAAGGGAGGGGGCGGAGCCTGACATAGCAAGTGTGCAAACGCACCCCCTGGCACATTGTAAATTGGGGGATTAAGTCCCCTTCACTCCTGAGGGTCCCTGGGGGCGAACTAGCCCACCAGGTACTTCCAGTATGCGCCAGGGAGCTGCGTCGCAGAGAGGTGTTGAGAGGCCACGCCCCTTTTTACACCTCTCTGCAACGCAGCTCTGTGGCGCTTACTGGAGGTAGCTGGTGGGCTAGTTGGCCCCCAGGGACCCTCAGGACTCAAAGGGATTTAATCCCCCAATTTACAACACTCCAGGGGGTGCGTTTGCACAGTGGTGCAGGGAGGGGGCGTGGCCAGCCATCTTGTGGCTCGGTAGAAGCGAGTCGCTAGAAAACAGAGAAACAAAGGTATAAAACAAGAGAAGAGGGCAGGGTAGAAACATCCTGACCCCCTAGGCCTGCTCAGGGGGTCCCAGAAGGACCCCCAGGGCCCAAAAAAGATTATTTTATTTTTTTGTAATTTCGGCAAGTTTGCACAGTGGTGGAGGGAGGGGGCGGGGCCTGACATAGCAAGTGTGCAAACGCACCCCCTGGCACATTGTAAATTGGGGGATTAAGTCCCCTTCAATACTGAGGGTCCCTGGGGGCGAACTAGCCCACAGTATACCTCCAGTATGCGCCAGGGAGCTGCGTTGCAGATAGGTGTTGAGAGGCCACGCCCCTTTTTACACCTCTCTGCAATGCAGGTCTGTGGGGCTTACTGGAGGTAGCTGGTGGGCTAGTTGGCCGACAGGGACCCTCAGGACTCAAGGGGATGTAATCCCCCAATTTACAACGCTCCAGGGGGCGCGTTTGCACAGTGGTGCAGGGAGGGGGCGTGGCCTGATGTGACAAGTGTGCAAACGCGCCCTGTGGCGCGTTTTAAGTTGGGGGATTGAGTCCCCTTGAATCCTGAGGGTCCCTGGGGGTCAACTAGCCCACCAGGTACCTCCAGTAAGCGCCAGGGAGCTGCGTTGCAGAGAGGTGGTCCAAGGCCACGCCCCCTTTTTACACCACTCTGCAACGCAGCTCTGTGGCGCTTACTGGAGGTAGTTGGTGGGCTACTTGGCCCCCAGGGACCCTCAGGACTCAAGAGGACTTAATACCCCAATTTACAACGCACCAGGGGGTGCGTTTGCACAGTGGTGCAGGGAGGGGGCGTGGCCTGATGTGACAAGCGTGCAAACGTGCCCTATGGCGCGTTTTAAGTTGGGGGATTAAGTCCCCTTGAATCCTGAGGGTCCCTGGGGGCCAGCTAGCCCACCAGGTACCTCCAGTATGCGCCAGTGAGCTGCATTGCAGAGAGGTGTTCAGAGGCCATGCCCCTTTTACACCTCTCTGCAACGCAGCTCTGTGGCGCTTACTGGAGGTACCTGGTGGGCTAGTTGGCCCCCAGGGACCATCAGGACTCAAGGGGAATTAATCCCCAACTTAAAACACGCCAGGGAGCGCGTTGCACAGTGGTGAAGGGAGGGGCGGGGCCTGACATAGCAAGTGTGCAAACGCACCCCTGGCACATTGTAAATTGGGGGATTAAGTCCCCTTCACTCCTGAGGGTCCCTGGGGGCGAACTAGCCCACCAGGTACTTCCAGTATGCGCCAGGGAGCTGCATTGCAGAGAGGTGTTCAGAGGCCACGCCCCTTTTTACACCTCTCTGCAACGCAGCTCTGTGGCACTTACTGGAGGTAGCTGGTGGGCTAGTTGGCCCCCAGGGACCCTCAGGACTCAAAGGGATTTAATCCCCCAATTTACAACACTCCAGGGGGCGCGTTTGCACAGTGGTGCAGGCAGGGGGCGTGGCCTGATGTGACAAGTGTGCAAACGCGCCCTGTGGCGCGTTTTAAGTTGGGGGATTAAGTCCCCTTGAATCCTGAGGGTCCCTGGGGGTCAACTAGCCCACCAGGTACCTCCAGTAAGCGCCAGGGAGCTGCGTTGCAGAGAAGTGGTCCAAGGCCACGCCCCCTTTTTACACCACTCTGCAACGCAGCTGTGTGGGCGCTTACTGGAGGTAGCTGGTGGGATAGTTGGCCCCCAGGGACCCTGAGGACTCAAGGGGACTTAATCCCCCAATTTACAACGCACCAGGGGGTGCATTTGCACAGTGGTGCAGGGAGGGGGCGTGGCCTGATGTGACAAGTGTGCAAACGCGCCCTGTGGCGCGTTTTAAGTTGGGGGATTAAGTCCCCTTGAAACCTGAGGGCCCTGGGGGCCAACTAGCCCACCAGGTACCTCCAGTATGCGCCAGGGAGCTGCGTTGCAGAGAGGTGTTCAGAGGCCACGCCCCTTTTTACACCTCTCTGCAACGCAGCTCTGTGGCGCTTACTGGAGGTACCTGGTGGGCTAGTTGGCCCCCAGGGACCATCAGGACTCAAGGGAATTAATCCCCCAACTTAAAACGCTCCAGGGGGCGTGTTTGCACAGTAGTGAAGGGAGGGGTGGGGCCTGACATAGCAAGTGTGCAAAGCACCCCTGGCACATTGTAAATTGGGGATTAAGTCCCCTTCACTCCTGAGGGTCCCTGGGGGCGAACTAGCCCACCAGGTACTTTCAGTATGTGCCAGGGAGCTGCGTTGCAGAGAGGTGTTGAGAGGCCACGCCCCTTTTTACACCTCTCTGCAACGCAGCTCTGTGGCGCTTACTGGAGGTAGCTGGTGGGCTAGTTGGCCCCCAGGGACCCTCAGGACTCAAGGGGATTTAATCCACCAATTTACAACGCTCCAGGGGGCGCGTTTGCACCGTGGTGCAGGGAGGGGGCGTGGCCTGCTGTGACAAGTGTGCAAACATGTGGCACGGTTTAAGTTGGGGGATTAAGTTCCCTTGAATCCTGAGGGTCCCTGGGGGCCAACTAGCCCACCAGGTACCTTCAATAAGCGCCAGGGAGCTGTGTTGCAGAGAGGTGGTCCAAGGCCACGCACCCTTTTTACACCACTCTGCAACGCAGCTCTGTGGCACTTACTGGAGGTAGCTGGTGGGCTAGTTGGCCCCCAGGGACCCTCAGGACTCAAGGGGACTTAATCCCCCAATTTACAACGCACCAGGGGGTGCGTTTGCACAGTGGTGCAGGGAGGGGGCGTGGCCTGATGTGACATGTGTGTACTTATGCAATCAGTCCGCCAAAACCCAAGCACTTATAAATTCACCATGCACTCTCCTTGGAGCACTCTAATCATCCAGTCACTACCCATGCACTCATGCAATGACCCATGCACTAACTCATGCACTGCTACACTACCCTGAGCAGTACCCATGCAGTCCAGCCATCGCCCTGTCACCACCCATGTACTCCTCCAATCACCCAGCGAGCACCATGTACTTATCCAATCACTCCGCCAAAACCTAAGCACTTATAAATTCACCATGCACTCTCCTTGCAGTACTCTAATCATCCACTCAGTACCCATATACTCATGCAATGACCCAGGCACTAACTCATGGCAAATACAGAGGAGGTCATGCTAATCACAGGGGTACCCCAACGCATAGTGTTCCCTAGTGTAAGTAGGTGTTTTCACTGTATTCTAAGTGTCTTTTAGCATAGCACTGGCTCCGGTCCTGGTTAGACAGAGTCAGTTACCACCAGTACCCGTCAGTAAAAAGTTGGGGGCACAGGAGGACTTTCTGCTCCTCTGTTGGTTCTTTCTGCACATCTCTTGCTTCTTCCTGCACTTTTGTTCGTCTTTCTGAACTTCTGTTGACTCTTTCAGCATTTGTCTTGCTTCTTTCTGCGCTTTTCTTCCTCTTTCTTCACATGTCCTACCTTTGTAGGCATAGTTAGAAATTAGCATTTAAAAAACCTTTGAAATTCACTGAAAAAACCATAGGTTTCAGGGACGTTATAGTTAGTTGGACATTTCACTCATACAAAACCGTTATAGTTAGTTGAGCTAACTATAACTCGCGCCCGCAATGCACTGCTGATGACGTCACATATTACATCATTCATGACATGGTCAGTGACATCACTGATGACATCACTGATGACATCATCCACGTGAAAATGTGATGCACCTCCTCATACCTTAATAAAACCTTTGATACACCCACTCTAAAATACAGACTACCATTTTCGAAACAATAGAGACACCAATACCAGTTACTACGTATGCACTCACTGATTCATAGGTCTACACACACATCCACTCATTCACCCATACAGTCACTCATACATGCAGTGACTCATCAATACAACACTATTATAGGCACTCATACACCTATACAAACACTCACACACCGCCACTCATCCAGAGTTACTCAAACACCTAGTCAGTCATGCAAAGAATCAATCACACTTCTATTTACTCACCTATACAGTTATACACACACAACCTCACTTATTCATACAGATACTAACATATACTTACTCTATTATACAATCACTGATACAAGTACACACTGATCCATACAGCCACTCTCACAACCACTGGCTCTCATGTATAGTCATTTATATACTCCAACTCTCACATGCACTGTGTTTTACATATGTAGTTACTTGGACATGTAGCACTGAGATATCCATTCACTCACCAACACACCCATACACACACTCACCCACCCATACAGCTGTTTCCACATGCACTCTTGAACCCATACACCCAGTGAATCAACCACTCACATCTATGCACAGAGTCACACACCTCCCATCCACCCACACACACACTCAGGCACCCATACAAATACTCACGCAACCAATCAATAACCCATGTAGACACTCATGTAGCTACTCACCAACCAATGCAGCAGCTTACACAGCAATAGGAAGACTGATATAGACATTCACACAGTTTAGTCATTAACCCACGCATTCAGTAAGACACATTTAATCACTCACTTATACAGTCAGTCACGCACATACTAAATCCTCCATCCAGACACTTATACACCCACTCATTCTTCAATACAACTTGGCCAATATATATATAAAACATATTTAAACTTTACAGAAACACACAGTCACTGGATGATGTCATCAGTGATGTCATTTGAGATGTCATCAGTGATGTCATCAGTGATGTCACTGACCATGTCATGAATGATGTAATATGTGACGTCATCAGCAGTGCATTGCGGGGGCGCGAGTTATAGTTAGCTCAACTAACTTTAACGGCGGAATTTCTATGGTTTTGTATGAGTGAAATGTCCAACTAACTATAACGTCCCTGAAACCTATGGTTTTTTCAGTGAATATATATATATATATATATATATATATATATATATATATATATATATATATATATATATATATATACACATTTATCTATATATATATATATTTTTACAGTGTGGCAGTAAACAGTCATACTTGTGTTTAATTAGATACTGCCTGAACCGCCATAACCAGGATGGATCGGCACACCCGCCGGCATGAGTCGGGACATTATTATGTGGATGAGCGCATGGTTATCGGACCTACACTTGGGGGTATGTGCCGTAGTAGACTGGACATTGTTTGCTGGGGGAGGGATTCCGTCAGCTTTTTAATCTATGAAGTATATGGACTCCTGTGAAATAAAATGCGGCAGCCCACTGGGGTGTTATTTGTGGGAGAACTGCTTAGTTATGGCCACCACCGTACCAACTATTTTATGTGAATTGAGTATTTAAACACTTGTTTTTTACTTGACAGATTTACGAGCTCATGTTTTACAAGTACTGGAACAACAAATGTGTGATTTTACACTGGAATGGCTATACACGAATTGAGTATTTTACGAAGATTGCTGCAGGCCTCTTTCAGTTGCCACATGTCATTTTCCAATCAGGAGCGTTCAGGATGCATTTAAAAAACTTGAACTTGTCAGCCTTCATTTTAGCCAACATTGATAAAGGCATTGTCGCTGAAACGCATCTGTTTCGCATCTGTTTGGCAAATCATTAAATCGCTGATGTAGAACCCATCGGAGTGCTCTGGATTGTTAATTTTTTGAACAGTGGGTTTTGGATTTGTCGTGAGGTCACTATCACACCCGAGCACCCACCCACAAGAGTTCGGCAGTTTGAGTGGAAACAGTGGTACTGATGGTTGTAATTGATTAAACACATGCTGTTGCCATGAAAATAAAAGAAGGATTGGCCGTTCCTTTTGTTTTAAACAAGCGAGCCCCTGACGAAGAGGAGCAATTCCTTGAAACGCGTTGGGCGAAGAATTATTGCAACGTGACATGAAGGCAAGTCCATGTGAAAACCGGAGGTTGGAACTCTGTCGAGTGCCCTCCTGAAATGCTCTTGGGCACTTTGAGGAACAAAATTACTGCAGGGCAGCCCTGTCCTGGGGAGGAGCACCATCTATATACAGACATAAGAGGCTGCTGCTGGAAACGATTTCCTGCTGGATGCAGCGCAGAGTTTCGAAGAGCAAAATAGACTTGCCCTAAGTGCCACGAGTCCTACCAAGGAAAACGAGTATGCTTTTAACATGGACAAAAGGAACTGAACCCACTTAGGGAATAGTAAGGGACTCCATGTCCCTGCATGCCGCTCTACACTAAGCGGGCCAACAGATGGTTGTAATTGATTAAACACATGCTGTTGCCATGAAAATAAAAGAAGGATTGGCCGTTCCTTTTGTTTTAAACAAGCGAGCCCCTGACGAAGAGGAGCAATTCCTTGAAACGCGTTGGGCGAAGAATTATTGCAACGTGACATGAGGGCAAGTCCATGTGAAAACCGGAGGTTGGAACTCTGTCGAGTGCCCTCCTGAAATGCTCTTGGGCACTTTGAGGAACAAAATTACTGCATGGCAGCCCTGTCCTGGGGAGGAGCACCATCTATATACAGACATAAGAGGCTGCTGCTGGAAACGATTTCCTGCTGGATGCAGCGCAGAGTTCCGAAGTGCAAAATAGACTTGCCCTAAGTGCCACGAGTCCTATCAAGGAAAACGAGTATGCTTTTAATATGGACAAAAGGAACTGAACTCACTTAGGGAATAGTAAGGGACTCGATGTCCCAGCATGCCGCTCTACACTAAGCGGGCCAACTGATAGTTGTAATTGATTAAACACATGCTGTTGCCATGAAAATAAAAGAAGGATTGGCCGTTCCTTTAGTTTTAAACAAGCGAGCCCCTGACGAAAAGGAGCAATTCCTTGAAACATGCTGGCCGAAGAATTATTGCAACGTGACATGAAGGCAAGTCCATGTGAAAACCGGAGGTTGGAACTCTGTCGAGTGCCCTCCTGAAATGCTCTTGGGCACTTGGAGGAACAAAAAAAATATATATATATATATTTCCAAAGGAATGAAAATCTTGTCAAAGATTAACACAAGCCCACACGATCAATTGCAGGTAGGTTAATTTGTCACATAGCAGACAAGGACGACGCGTTTCGACCACGTCCGTGGTGTTGGTCACGTGACCTCCGCCTCCATTGCATGTCATTTTAAAGGTACGTGCACATTTTTACAATCATAGACATAAAGAAAATAAATGTTAAGGCACATAAATGATAATTATTTTAAAAAAGCAAGGAAAAGGCAGACACAACAGTTATTCGATTACTGTGCAGTATTAAAGTTCTTTTAAATGTGAAAATTCATAAGAGTGGCAAGTTTTTGGAAAATCAGTGTAGTAAAACCACACCATAGTGGTGTAGATTGATGCCGCAAGTGTTGTTTTGGTGGATTGCATTTATATATATATATTACGCACTCCGTCGGAAATCGGATTCTCCTCCACCACACACGGACACGGACCACAGGATAGGTACTATATTTCTGTTTTATTCAGATGCCGCCATTAAGCGTTTCAGCTCCTCAAGAGCCTTGATCACATGATATATATATTATGTTTTTTTTTTACAGTGTGGCAGTAGCCACCCTGTAGTTCAAGTTGGAAAGTTAGGATTTGAGAGATAGGAATACCTCTGATTTTTGCTTCCTAATAACTTGGCACCGTTTGATGAATCGCCATGAAACTTTGCAGACCTATTCTTTTTTCTGCATTAGCTGATGATGCAAAGTTTCATGGTGATTAGATAAGGGATGCAAAGAAAAAAAGAGGGGTCCCAAAATATGTTTTTCCAACAATGCATTTTCCATACACTTTTTAGACAGTTGTAGCGGCAAAGTGGCTGCATGGATTTACATGAAATTTGGCAGGAATATAGATTATGGTGAGGAAGGGGTCCTTCTTGTTATGTGAATTTGTTCACTTGTTTTTAAGTAATAAGGGATAAAAACTTAGTGATATATTGGGCCACGGTATACCGCAATACCCTTGCGGTATACCTTGGTACATGTCAATGACGAAAGACAATATTGTTGGTTAATCTAAGCCCTTGCAAAATAAAAAGGCAGACATATTCTTTAGTCCACACTTTGTCTTTGTTCTGAGTCTCAAAGTGAAATCAACATTATTACTATTTTTGTAATGTATAGGACAAAATGAGGCAGTTTAGCAAACTTTCCAGATTTAGGGGAAATTATTTTTATTGATTTAATATTTTTAAAAAGGTGTACAGTGTACCACAGTACATCCTCAAAATTATCGAAAAAGTATCTCAGTACTATTGAAATGGAAAACAAAATTCCTCTTCACTCTATACAAGTGCACTTTACACTGCACCACTGTACGCTACGCCACTGCACCTATTGCCACTATACTGTGCACCACTCTACTCTACACCACTGCACAGTACTGCAATCTGTGCTACTCTGCACCACTCTACACCACTGCACTCAACTGTACATCACTCTACTCTACTCTACAGCACTTTATGCCACTCTACTCTACAATAGCTATAATTCGCACCTTCCCCTTGCACTGCTTATACCCTTTCATATTGCATCACTTATAGCATGTTAAATGAAGGCATTAATAACAAGACTCATAACATCTCAAAAGACATCATTTTTGAGAACACTGTGCATAAGAGAGGGTCGAGTTATAGTTAATGTAGTGTGGCTAGCGAGTTGAAAACACAGTGTACAGAGGTCCTCAAGTTATAGTAAGTTTTGGGTGGGGTGCAAATTCTACCGAAGTTACAACTATAACTTTAGAATTTCTAAGGATTGTGTAGTTGGTTTTGTATAGAAATAATAAAGTAAGTTTTCCTGACTATAACTTATCTTAAATCTTTGTTTTTTTCATTGAACATATATGTTTTTTTAATTGGTTTCTATTCATATAATTTTGTTTATTTTGGTATTTGGTATTTTGATTTAAGAGAGAGAGTCCAACATGCACCACTGGGTTTCATTTTAAAACTAAAATGGATATGAAGCTTTACCCAATAACCTGCTTCAGAAGTGGGTTCTTCAAATTTGCTAAAATCGCTGGTATCAAGACCAAGATTGTGACTTTTGTGAACAGATGCCACTTCCCAGAACCCACTCTGAAAAGGGTTCCAGCTCCAGTGCAGTCATCGATCTGGCCTATTTATAGGCAGATCAATATAATGGCCACAGTCTGATGAAGAAGTAGGAAGGTTGTAAAATTTACAAACAAGTGCTGTTAGCGAGGAAGTCAAATTGTAAAGAGTATGTTACTCTGGTTATTCATAGCGTTTTGAAAGCCTGTCTTTTAAAAAATGGCCTCAACTCATGCCCGTTAAAGCTAGGTGGATTGCAAAAGTTTACCATTCTAAAAATTGGGTTGTGGTTCTAAATCGTTTGGGAAGCATTGGTCTAAACTAATTCTTCTTCAAGTTGCACCAGCCTATTATTCAGTGCTTAATTTGAGCCGATGATTTCGGGTGCTCAGCACCGGCGATTAATTGCCAACACCGGCGCTTGTGACAGTCTGCCACAAGTTGGCACTGTCTGAGATGACCACAACAACAGTCCATTATTAATTCAATATACATTAGAAATGACTTACCTGCCGCCCAAGCCATTCTTAAAGCTTTGGGGGCCTGGAATAGTCTGAATTGTCACACTTGCCGGAGTGTGATGATTAGTAGTTGTGTTGTTTCTATCATTGGCAATATGGCAGGGGTAATGTGTGGCGCAAGTTGCAGTGGTGTCCTGACGAGAGCCCTGGCACTTTTTTTAATACAAATTAAGCACTGCTATTATTCCTCTCACACCACAAGCCCTCTCCTTCCTCAGGGTCTGGATTTTCGCTGGGCCATTATTCCTCCAATTCAACACATAGAACACAACATGTACATGCCAGGTCTGCCTCCGTGGGGTAGTGGCTAGAGATGGAAAGATTTGTCTCTCCTTGAATTCATGAGAGTGCTGAGGATGAATTTGCAAAATACAGAGCCTTTTCATGGCAATCGGGATCCTATGTCTATTCTTTTTCATCTGTATCTGTAATTCAAACCTGGGAACAGTGCGGGATCTGGAACTCTCTGATGCATCACTTGAAGGCCCTGTATATCCACTGGTGTCAAACTCATCCTTTCTTTGGGCCTCTCTTTTACAGATCACTGCTGTAGCTAATTCAGTGTCAAAAACAGAGGGCATTAAATTACAGCATTGCAGAAAGAGACATCTGTTAAAAAGTGGCGGATGTCCCATCTGCCATTTTTAGAGAGTCAATAGCCATAATGTCCGCTAAATAGTGGACGGGACATCAGCCACTTTTTGGCAGCTGTCCTGCACTGACCAACTCTAAACAAGGTGCAAAGTCTTTACATGGCACTTCCGAGGATCAACTTTGTAGGGAGTAACTGCCTATGAGCCGCAACCTTTAAACGAGCTACAGGTCTGACCGCAGGTTTTTTTGGGGTAGATTTATCCAGCGCGAACTCAGCTACAGTGCAATGGAGCACTTTACATGAGCACCAAACTAGGTTACCCAAGTTCATATTCTTTTTTATGCCTTTTTAAGCACAGGGAGATAAAGTGACTTGCCAGAACCACAGGATGTGGAGCCGACGCTGGGACTTGAGCCCACTTCCCCAGTTCCAAAGTCGACAGCTCTGGCCATTATGCAGGAGCGGCCCGTGCAGGTAAGAGTGGTGGGGGCCGGGTGGGGGTGAGTCGACATACGACGACGAGGGAAAAATAAATAATTTTCCCTTGTTGTCGTCTGTTGACTCCACCCCCACCCCCACCAGGCCCCACCGCACTTACCTGCGCGGGCCGGTCCGGCCATTATGCCACATTCATCCATTCATTCTTAAGGAACTATGCTGCTGCTAGGTCTTGGTTGGATACAAAGCCTTTACGTGGCACTGCCAATCATCGGTCCAGACACAATGTAATTTGCACCTTTGGCAAAGGCCCGAGTAAAACAGGGGTTTTCTTCCTCTACACCACGCCATTTCACAGCTCTGTATTTCTCACTGTGGCCTCATTCATCCTCTTCATGCCTCACTCTAATGGAACGTTCATGCCACTTGATCACCATCAAATACAGCGACTTTATAAGGCACTGCATAACATCACTCTAAACCAGTGGTTCTTAACCTTTTGACTTCTGAGGACCCCCACTTAATCATTACTATAACCTGGGGACCCCCGCTGAGTAATTACCCTGTGCCTGGGGCCCTGGCCTAAGCATTTTCGATCATTTGAACCACAAAACAATACAGAAAAAATACAGAAACAAGCACGCAGCAAACAAATATACAAATGATGAAATATTTTATTAAATTCACAAACAAATATACAAAAATCTGCATTTTAATTTAAATGGGAAATTTTAAGTTTTTTAAAATTCAATGTCACTCAATTGAATTTACTTCACTCATCCTCTATACTATATTCGTTTAATGTACTTGCACTGCTTCCGTGAATCAATTGCAGGATACTAACTTAATTTTTTGCCTCCAATTGCAAATGTCTCACATTTACAGAATGTTTAAAAATGTTCAATAGTACTTTATCAATTCGTTCATAACATTTACTATTTAAAGCAGCTGCGGACCCCCTGAGTAGGCTTTGCAGACCCCCTGGGGTTTCACGGACTACAGGTTTAGAACCACTGATCAAAACTATTGTTAATCTGTGCTCTTGGTGCCACAGTGATCATATAGTGCCTTTATGTGTTGCTGCGTACCACTGGCCTAGGTACATGCTAACCTGTATCTAGGGCAGTGGCGTAACAAAGGCCCCCGCAGCCCCCGTTGTGCGGGGGGCCCCAAGCTCCAGGGGGCCCCCTCAACACTTTACCCTGGCCTGACAGCTCCTGGCCCTCCCGGGCCCTCCCTGCAGGGGGGGCCCCTCAAGTTTTGTTACGCCACTGATCTATGCCAGACACCGGGGGTGAGTAGCGGTTTTCGGCCTGGGTGCAGCACCATTTGAAGCCTCTGTATTTTTCAGTGGCGTCACATTCATCCACCCATTCATCATGCTTCTCTGGAATGCAGCAACTGCTGCTGCTAGATGGCAGACAAACACGATGCTTGTCCATGGTGCAGCGTGTCATCTTTCCAAATCCTAGCCGTCTTCTTTATGACTATCTAGGCATAGAGAATAAACGAATGTATTTAGTTTCCTCCCTGCACTTGTCCCTTTCCAGGAACAATTCCTCTGGATTGATGCAGCGTTTTTTTGAGTAACTTGATATAAAAGGCGCTAAAGCATGCCCACGCACATCCTAATCAGTCAAAGCTTCTCCCACTGTGAAGGAAGGCTGCTTGTCACAGCATGAAACTGCTAAATAATGTACTGTTATTACAGCATTTAGACCCGCATATTTCAAGCCATTCATTCCCACTTAATCGTGAAACTATGTGCAGCATTAACCATCATTCCAATAACAGTCCACTAGGAAAACACTATCTGGCCAGCTCCATAAATCTCATTATTTTTCAATCAGTGCTTCCTTTAAGTGTAGAATTTTTATGACCACCACAGGTTTCCCTTCAATTCTCAAGTGGGTTGTCGAATGTCTCAACTCATGCTTTGTTTTACAAGTGTAGATAAATATTATCTTTTCTTGGGAGAGAAGGGGTAGAGCATCTTGCCTTCACTATAAGGATCTTGGGATGAGGGTGCTGTTTAAGAAACAAGTTAACTATTGCAAGGGTTTGTTTTTGTTATTTTGTTTTTAACTTACTGACACCAAACTATTACAATTTGGTGGTACGTATTAAAATTCCACATTCCTATGCCTGAACTCTACTGCTATCCTTCATTTACCTACCATTCGAAACGTAGTAGGGCTGTACTGTGATGGCTCCACCTACGGGAAAGCTCCTGGGATTGCATTACCTCCTCGTCCATCTTCCTCACCTCAGTAATGACACAATTAGCTCCAGTCTCCCTACAGAAACTTCCAAGTTAAAAGTTAGCACACTAGCCTCCCATCCCTCCTATATGGCCGACTTCCTCTTCCCCTGCTATGTCATAAAAGGAAGTCCAACCAGAGCTCCTTCCTGTTTTCTATTTTCTGCAAATGAACTTCGCTAGTTGCTTCTTTCAAATTTGCTGGTAAGTGGGGGGATCGAGGTTTTGCCATAGCAGGCTCGTGAGTCCCGCGAGGTCGCGGTATTGCAATAGCATACTCGGGACCTTGCTAATGGTTGGGCGTTTGTAGATATTACCGCTGTTTGTTTTTTATAGTTGGTTATTTCTCAAAGCGTACCCACAGCGCTCCCCGTTCCCTGGAAGTCCTGCTTGAGCGGGCTGTGAGGAGCACAGTTGTGCTTCTCCTTCGACCCTCTTGAGGATTCCATGGAGGTCGCGTTGCCTTCTGAGTGCTCTGCATGAGCGAGCGTGGATGGGACAGTGTTCATGGCAGTGATTGCGATGTGAGCAGTATACATTGGCAGCCGTTGACGGCATTTTATTGTAAAACCACAATGTGCACACTTCATTCAGCTCAGTATACATTGGGACAGCGAGCGCAAGTATTGTGGGGAGTTTGGTTGGCAACTATGTTGCTTTGGAAGCATCATATCTTTAATTGCCTAGCAATTTTATAAGCGGGAGATTTTTGACTGCTTGCTGTAGTGGATTACTGCTTGCATTATGGAGACTGGTTGTAAAGTGGTGGAGCAAATCCACAATGCAGAGGAGCCTGGGGCTCCTGAGGTGGCTCCTTGTTTGGCTGCTATTCAGCAGATGATACAGGCAGTGGTGGCAGTTGCTTTTCGTGAGAGGGAGCCTGTTCCTCCAGCAAAGAGGCCTTGTATAGAGGCTGTGACCCCTGCAGAATCTGGCTCAGACGAGGATACTGAGCTTAAAGGGCAACCTTTTTTTCCCTGAAGCAGTGTTGCACGAGGAAAGTGAGTATTTCTTCTCCCAATACCAACGTAAAGAGCCTGACTCACTACCGCTCCATTCATTTGGGAAGAAAGTGTTGGAGAATGAATGAAAAGATGCGTACAAACCTGCTTTTCCATTATTCTTGGCCAAACGGTTTCCATTGCAGGACTTTGTGGACAAGTTTCCGGCATCCATTAAGGTTGAATCCTTGATGGCTGGGTTGGCATCCCAAGGAACGATCATTTCAGAGGACGCTTCTCCTGCAGACCCTGTTGAAGAGTGTGGATATGGCAGTAAAGTGTACATTTGCCTCTTCTAATTTTGCCATTAGAGTTGCAGCATACTCTTTATATGTGATCCAATCACTCCCAAAAGACTTCCAATCTCTTGCGGAACTGATGGATCAGGGGCCAGACACATCTCCTACTCTGGCTGTGATGGAACAGCAAGTGAGGCTGTTGTCAGACATTTCATTTGACTCCCTGAAAGGTTTGCTAATGAAGATTCTGTTCTCTTAGTTTAAGTTCTTTGGACCTCCTTTGGAGGACATGATAAAGAAATCAGCTTAAGATCGCAAGCTGCTGGCACCTGAGAAGGCTGCAAAGTTTTTTGCCAGCAAGAGGGCTTTTGGTCCAGGAAGACAGGGAAAATCTAACCAGACCTTTTGTGGTAGTGGGCGTAGCCGGGGTGCCCCTTCCACTGACAAGTCCCAATTCCACCTGCAGAGACTTCTTCTCAAGCCACACCGAAACCCTGACTATATGACTGTGATGGTCGACCAAGTGGGGGGGGTCGCATTTCTCAGTTTCCTAAAGTTTGGGTAGAGACAGTAACAGACCAGTGGGTGTTTCAGGGGGTGGCAGAGGGGTTCAGGATTTGTTTTGTGGAAAACCCACCAGATCTTTTTCGAGATACTCCTTGTCCGCTGAATGGAGTAAAGAGATAGGCTCTCATAAACGGAGTTCAAAATCTCCTGGCAAAGGGAGACATAGTTACAGTGCCTCATTTGCAGGAAGGAAAAGGAGTATATTCAATTCTCTTTCTGGTGGAAAAGCATTCAGGTGATCTCAGGCATGTGCTGGATCTGAAATGACTGAACTAGTTCATCCCCAATGTCAAGTTCAAAATAATGTATCTTCAGAACATGTTTCCCTTAATGAATCAGGGTGACTTCCTGGCATCAATAGACTTACAGGATGCCTATCTCCATGTGCTAGTGCATCGGACGTCACAGAGGTTTCTATGATTTTGTGCTCTGAGTCACCATCATCAATTCAAGGCATTGCTTTTGGACTCTGTTCTTCACCTTGGGTTTCTACTAAGGTATTGGCTCCCCCATTGGTGTTGTAAGATTTTTGCATATTTACATGGCTTGCTGATTTCTGCTTCTTCATTTCCTAAGGCGGTACAGCATGTCACGAAGGTCTGCACTTTTTTACGGCACCCTGAATTTTTGGTGAATCACAGGAAGTTGTGTCTGAGCCCGACGCAAGATTTGACTTACATTGGGGCCCAGTTCAGGACTTTGGTGGGGAAGGTCTTCCTGCCAATGGACGGGAAAATGACTCTGGTAACAGAAATTCAGGGTCTGCTGTCACAGCTATGTCCCCCAGTGAGACACTGGTAGAGACTTCAGGGGCTTATGTCTGCTTCCCTGATGGTGTTGCCTTGGGCTCGATTGCATATGTACCCATTGATCAATCACGTCTTGTCTCACTGGTTGCCGAATTGCCAGGATTACCAGAAGGGTGTTCCAGCGACCCTACATGTAAAATAATTTTTTAAGCTGGTGGATGAAAAATGTGAATCTGTCCCAGGGACGTTGTTTCCATGTACAGCCCTCTAAAATTGTGACCACAGATGCCAGCATGCTGGGATGTGATTCAACCCTCTTAGAGCATTTAAGAGTCCTTTTTTTGATCTAGTGGAACCTGTGGTGTCAAGGTAATTGATGAGCAATCTTAAGTATATAGGAAGCCTAATCACTGAAAAGTGAAGTATTTCAATGTCTTATGTCCATGAACTAAAGTTTCAAGGCCGGAATCACAAAACCACTTGCGATCATAAGTCAGACAAATGGCTGAATTTACAACTGCAAGGAATTCACAAAAAGGTGTTCTTGCAGTAGTAAATAATTTTACTTACATATAATATTGCGACATGGTGCAATATTATTCAGGAGAAAATACCACTCTCTGGGTAGGAAGTCTTAGCCATAATATTTGTGAAGGCCGAAGATGTGAATTTTCTATATATTCGCAAAATCCTCTCTCAACATTTTCCACCATGGAAATGGTTGGATATTTACTCCTGTCAAAGGTAGGAAAAAATCCCTTTCCAGAATGGTGAAGAGGAAGGTAAACGGAAAGCCTCCAAAGTTCATTGTGTGTACTGGAAAAATAATTTTCGTGAGTAGTAAAAACCAACACAAACAGTAGTGGCATTGCACAACGGTGCTGGCTTCCTTCAATGCATAAATGCAAGCAAAAATGAAGCAATGGCAAAGCCAACTGATCTGGCGTTGGCCTCCAGCCTTCTGGCAATTCTTGTTCTGTTTTGTCAGTCCAAAAAGAAAAAAATCATTTGCTGAAAGCAAAAAGATTTTTTTGTCTTAAAAAAACCACACATTTCCATTCTACACCCTAGCACTGAAGGGATCTACTAAGAAACTGAATTAGTCTGGCATTGAAGAAAGAAAGACAGAAACAAAGAAAGAAAGAAAGAGAAGGAAACAAGAAAACAAAAGAAAGAAGTAAAGCAAGAGAAAGAAAGAAAGCAAAAGAAGGAAGGAATGCAAAAGAATGAAAGCAAAAGAGAAAGAAAGAAGGAAGACGAAAGAAGGAAAGAGAAAGGAAGAAAGAAGGAAATAAAAAGAAAGCAAGAAAGCGAAAGAAACCAGGATATCAAAAGGAAGACAGCAAAAGAAAGCAAAATGAAAAGAAGAAAAGAGAGAAAAAAGGAAAAACGAATGCAAAGAAAGAAGGAAAGCAAAAGAAAGAAAGCAGGAAAGTGAGAAGGAAAGTGAAAAAAGAAAGAAGGAAAAATGGAATGTGAAAGAGGGAAAGAAAGAGGAAAAAAGGGAAAAGAAGGAAAGAAGGAATGAAAGAAAGAAGGAAAGAAAGAACGAAAAAGGAAAGAAAAGAGAGAATGCAAGAATGAGAGATAGAATGAAAGAAAAAAGAAGACAAGAAAGAAAAAGAAGGAAAGATTTAGAGAGAAAGAAAAAAGAAGGAAGGAAGGAAAGAGAGAAAGAAAGAAAAAAGAAAGAAAGACGGAAAGGTAGGATAGGAAGAAGGAAGGAAAGGAAGAAGGAAGGAGAGTACAAAAGAAGGAAGGAAAGAAAGAAGGTGTAAAAAAGTAAAAAGAGGATAACTTATTACAGAACAGTTTCAAATTGATATTCTGTGAAATAGTAGCAGTCAGAAAAGCAAACACTCCAAAAGTAATTTGCAACAGCATTAGCAGGAGATTGGATCTGATAAAGCTGTAATAGGCATCAGAAGTGTCCTGCTATCACATCAGTCACTAAAAACAAAAGCAACACTAAAGTAATTAGAAAGTAATTAGTAATTAGAAACACTGGCACAGAAGGGAACTAGCCTGTGTGCGAATGTGCTCTTTGTGAGAGGGGAAAATGCAGTCATTCAAAGTGAAGTTACCCAGTGGCTAAAGCAGGCTGACCCATTTCCCTATGTTATTAGTTGTAGTGGGCGGAAGCAAAATGTGAATGATACACCAAAAGACCAATAGAAAGCTCTCATATGTAAGAATAATGTATATATTTTAGTAAAGTCAAAAGGTCTTGGCTAATGCCAGACCTAAAAAGGAAGCCAGAAAATGTTTCCAGAACTATGCATGGAAATGTGTGATTGTACAACAGTCCAGGCATAACCTGAGAAGGTTTTGAGATTCCCTAAAATGCACAAAACTTCACTCAAGCTTCTGGGAAAAGATTTATGTTTTTTTTGTAACAGCAGCCCTCCGTGTTCATCGACATCCAGTGACAACATATTTTGCGCAGACAGTGGTGACCGTGTCCAGATGTCCAGCATGGGGAGTGTGTGATCACTACATGTGCTAGGTCATGATTGGCTATGTGTTCCTAACTCATGTGGCATCTGACTTTAGGGTGTTTTTAGAAGCATGCGTACCATGTATGCTTTATTGGGGCAATCTCCCCTGACCATTGTAATGTTGGTTCGCCTATCTGTGGGATTGATCAAGAGTTTCCGGCCCGAGTGTTTGCCTGCCAGCTATGCACCATCCCACCTGTGACCCATCAATCAGTACTCCAGAGCCTAGGTCGGAGGGCCCGGCTGACTACATACTTGCATGTAGAGGTAGATGTGGAATTCATAATGGGCAATTCTATTAATAAGGACGATAGTTCATTTTTTATCAATAAACACATCGATATGCATATTAACAATTGTTTGCCTTGAGAAAGGCCGGAAGAGGTCAGAACGAGTGCACTAGTACAATGCAGAATTTTCGATAAACTAAAAGACTGTGAACTACATTTTTATAGGTCTATTGCCCGCTCTTTTTTGATTTTTTCCAATGAGGGGTTTGATTGGAACACATGAAGGCAAGGCTGCCTATAGGGCGGTGTGATCGGTGCGGCCGCACTGGGCGCCGCTGCTGACCTAGTGGGGCGCTGTGTTTAGCAATAACTTACAATTTAAAAGCACCTGCTGCAGAGTTCTTTGTGTGTCTAGCCTTCAAACAGCAATAAAAATGTCGAGATAACTCTTGTGATTAATGGTCCTGCTAGAGAGAGAAAATTGGGAGATTTGTCTAGTGGCAGTTTTGACTCGCCATTAAGTAGCGTAGAGGGTTAATATGCCTGCTGCAAAGAGCAGATCTGTTTTTTATGCAAATAGCTGAGTGGATTAGTAAAGCCAGCCTTTACCAGTGCTTTAAAACAAATTAAATGTATGTGAGAGAAGGGCTATGGAGAGATGAGGGGTACTTTTTCCGGGTGTTAGTGAGGGAATCCGAGGAGGAGGAGGTCATTGGCAGGGGGTTAGGTTGGGGGGCAAAAAACACTGTCACACCAGGCGCCACCAGAGACTGTGACAGGAATTGCACCATCGTGTATCGACAGAAGACTCATTCCTGGCATGGCAAACTCCCTCTGATTAAGCATCCATACTTATGAATAATACAACAAAAAATGTGATGCAGGAATGACCCCTGAGGAAAATGTCGGATTATAAAGGGTACTTATGAGTTGCTGGAGTGCTCTCTGCTACTAAAGGACACCAGGTGTGCCATCGAACAAATGCTTATCTTCTGAGCAGGAAAAAAGGAAAACAGAGGATAATCAAGGAAAATGTCACACTAAATGCCACGCCGATTAACTTTGCAAAAGCACCAACTGCCAGTTTTATTACTGAAATAGAAAAAGGACAGGCTCAAGAAACTGTCCCAACGTTATTGATTAAATAGTGAGAGGCTGCATTGATGCACACCCGTGTGGATGTCAGAAAGGTCCCAAGGGTGCTAAGAAGCTTAACTAGTCCACGCTAGGAAAATGAAAACCCAAACCCCGAGGTGATCGAGGAGTAGTTTGGGAACACAACTGCCTGTGCCACACATTGGTTAGAAATTCTTTGCAATTAGGACAGTACAAAAATAGAATTAATGGAAATCCTAAAAGAGATACAGGGCTGCTCGAAGATATAGCCAATGAGTGTGATCAAACAAGGATAACTAAGTTTAAAGAGGAAATGAGCATTAGACTGGAAAAAATAAAATAAAACTGAAATCCAAGAGGGGAAACTTTGTAAATTTATAAAGGGGAACCAAGATTTTACCCAAGGAGGGTCTTCACTTTTGTTTTCTGGTTTGATGTGTTAAGGAAAAATACAGCGAGAAACTGGAACCAAGAGGTTCTCGGATTCAAGCTCAGACGTAAGTTCCGACTCAGTATTTGTGGATTTCCATGATCTGTCTGAAATAGGTGCCAGAAGACAATAGGGACGTTTTTAGATGAGTTCCATCTTCTGAAGCAGAAAGTGGTGCTTGAGCAAAATTGAAGTGGGCATTCTCTCACAAGTGAAGAAAAAACGAATTGGGAAAAGAAGAAAACATCAGAGAAACTGCAGTGGATGCCAGCTAAAATCCCTGCATAATTCTGGAGAAAGGCTGATGGGGTAATAGAGCTATTGAAAAGTATAACTGGTCTGCACCATACAAAACCTTAAAAACAGTGGTGAATCTGTTGAGACCCATCCTAACTAATGAAAGTATAAGTACTATCACTTGGGTCACCTTTTGTCCCAAGACACATTTTTTAAAATGTTCAAGCACTCATGTATGTATTGAAAGTTACTTGCAAACAGGAGCGGCTCCTCCACTAGGGCGGAGGAGCGTCGCCCCACTTCTTTCTCGCAGTGTGAGAAGCAGAAACATAAAATGGTAATAACTTTCAGTTATTACCATTTTATGTTTGGTTGCAGGTGGGCGGGGCTGCTCTGAGAGCAGGGCAGGGGAGGAGTGGTGTGCCTGCCCACTCCCGAGTGCGCAAAGACTGTTTGGTCGGCCCCCTGGGAACGCCCAAACCAGTCATGCGCACTCTGCCCTTCTCCATGCAGGCTGCAATGCAGACTACATGGAGAAAATGGCCTCCCCATAAACCCCTGACTGGGCGGTGGCCCGGCCAATCACAACACTGCTTGCAGCGTTGTGATTGGCTTAGGGGAGAGAGGGAGCCTGGCTGCCTGCTTCTGCTTCCTGTTCCTGGAGAGCAGGAGAGCAGAGAAGACGCGGGACCTGGCCAGCGGAAAGGTAAGTTTAATTATATATTTTTTTATCGTATTAAATTAACACCCCCCACACGACCCCTCTCCCTCCCCGCGCGACCCCCCTACCCGCAAGTCATGCTGGCCGCGACTGCTTGCAAACGTACGTTAGCCAAACAATATTCTGCTATCTCAAGCTCATCCTGCATTATTTGCTTCAGCAGAGATGAACAGTCACTTGGTAAATTCACGTCAGTCCTTCCTCAGTAAAATAACAAAGGACTATGCTCTCTAGTGCCAAGTGGGTATCAAACATGGTCAACTATCAGTCCAAGTAAAGAGGCGAACAACAGAAATGGCTACGTTCCAATAGAGAATTTGGAGGAAAAACTAATTCTGTCTTTCAAGGAGAGATCAACTAGAAGAAGAGTAAATTAGATATGAGGACACACACACATTGTTTCAAGATTGCACATTGAGAAGATAAGTACAAAGAACAGGCAGCTTGTAGAATAGAAAAAACGTGGCTACTACAAAAATATATATTCTGTAGCACAAGTGACAACAGAGCCAGTCTAGACTGCTTGTGATTGGCTATTGCTCACCTAGGGTCTTGATTCCTAGGCAAGGATGCATAAGGAGATCAAGAGACAATCAATGTTATTGATTGGTTCTAAGGCTGTTATTGGTCTGAGCACATAAATGTGTGGGCTGTCCCTTAAGCGAGTAGTTACCATCTCCAATTTCAGGATTCTGCTCGACTGTCCCACTTAACATTCCAAGGAATGAGCTCATTTGTATTTTCAGCGTTTAATCTCACGAGTGACACTGTGGCCGTTTGACTTGGCTAGGCTCAAAAAGTGACTGATGGACATACTGACTATTATGTGAGTAGAAACACATCTTTAAGTGCCTAATCAATAGGATGAAGATTCATATTACATATGAACTCATAAAAGAGATTTACAATGGAGCATCCTGAACTGAAAAGATAGAACTATTTATAAATGTTGCTGACATATTGATGTTGCATATTGATTCATGAAGAGAGAGTCACCGCTGAAACCCCTGAACTGGATAGGAATGGCCTCTTTATAAATGCTTCCGACATCCAAAACTGACAGCAACTTCTACACAGCCTCTGTTGTCACTTATGCTACAGAATAAACGTTTTTGTATTGGCCACGTTTTTTCTATTCTACAAGCTGCCTGTTCTTTGTACTTATCTTCTCAAGGTGCAATCTTGAATCAATGTTTGTGTCCGCATATCTAAATTACTCTCCTTCCAGTTGATCTCTCCCTGAAAGACGGAATTCATTTTTCCTCCAAATTTTCTATTGGAATGTGTGCTTTTCTGTTGTTCCTCCCTTTACTTGGAGTGATATCTGACCATGTTTGATGTCCGCTTGGCATGAGAGAGCATAAGGCTCATGCTACATGTTGGCTACTTCATGAATACAACTCCATGTCTACGGAAGTCAAGAGACTGCACTAGGCCAGGACAGACCATCTTAAGTCTGTCTAAAATAAGGAAAAACATTGGTAAATCAGGTCCTAAATCAGCTTTACATTAAGGTAAAGAGTCCTCGGATTCATTGTCATTTTGCCTTTGTAAATTAGGCCCCTCTTTCATAAATTAAGACAGGCATAGGGCCCTCTCAGCCCATGAAAAATCGTCTACAAATTAGAGTTTGGGGAACAAAGTGTGATTGCTACACACTGCCTCGAGCACTGTACACCAGAAACTTGTTTGAATTCTTTTGCAGACTGGTGGCCATTGGATAGTGGCCTTGTGGAGTGATGTGATTCCATCCGTCAGCTCATACACGGAGGTGCACGGTCACATTCTGAATGTGCTGCAATCTTTGTACAAAATAAATGAGGAACCTCAAGGAAAAGACATCAAACAAAATGCAGCATTTACTTCAAATTCCTTGGGAGAAAAGTGCGGGAACATAAAACTCCTTTAGGTGATGAGTCCAAAAGCCATGTTCTGCGAGACCAAACAAAGCTTGGAATAGCCACAGAAGTCAGAGTTATTAAAAATGGAGATGAGATTTCTGAATTCTCCAGATTGCCAGGGAATTTTAGTAGGAATACCATTCTAATTCTTAACTAACCGTGGTGGAGAAAAATGGACAGCAGTTCATGTTAATATTGACCAGTTGCTCACACTGTATAAACGCTATCCAGAGAAGGACGTGAAATAAGTTGGAGATCTTGTTTAATGCTCATCTGGTGGGCATAATTTCATTTTAAATTAGCCCAGCTGTCAACAAATCCTTGATAAATTGTTCCCTATTGTCAAGAACAAATTATTTTCATAAACAAAGAATTTACTGTGACCGTGTTGAATTAAAAATTGGTTATATTGTCAAAGCCAATCAGATGTGAAGGGACAAATTGAAATTGGATGCCCTTTCTGAATAGTTGCAGATTTCATTATTTAATTTTTTTGTATTTTTTTTACTGCTTACGATATTTATCACTGTGAGTTTACCATATTCAGGTAGAACATGGCATTTATGCTGTATTGTTAGAAGTAATGCATATGTGTTTTCCTAATACTGGAAAACATCATCATTTCCTCTTTTAACCACAGATACCAATGGGAGTTACCTGCTTACCAGTGAAATCTCACCTTTTTTGACTTCCGGAGGTTCACGCTGAAATGAAAAAGTGGATTGGCCAGTGAGCTGTGTCTGAGCCACACAGATTGGCATTTGTTTCTAATTAAAACAACCACCAAAACTGTATTTGTACCTTAAAAGTGATTACCAGTTCAAGATATTTGTGACTTATCATATCATACACCAACCATTCTCAGATGTTTAGAGTATAGAAAATATTGGAAAGATCTAAGAGTGTCCAAGAAGCAGCACTCTTTACATTACCTGAAGCTTGAATGCAAGGAATCCAAAATTTTGTATGAGACAAAATCCTGGATGAGCACCTGCTTTACGGCCCAGCAGCACACCATCTTCACAGGAGGTGAGTAGTTGATACCTCTTTTGGGTTAAATCCAAGTTCTTGAAAAAGGGAGTGACTCAAGTCTATGAAAATACCTCAGCAAAGATTGAGCTTTTTACAGAAGGGGAACCGTTATAAACGCATGGAGTCCACAGAAACCCAATTCTTCTTCCAAGGATGCAATGGATCTGAAGACCCCTCTAATATAGCTTTTATTATTCCCATAACTTTCTGGTCGCTCATACTAAGCAGCAAAAACGCTTTATTTCATAATTGGGGGAAGTTTGTTTACAGTACTGAGAGTGGTAAGGACGATTCCATACATTATGGGGCAACCTTCAGAAATATTTGGGGAGAACCATTCAGACGTTCCAAAACTGGACTCGTCAACTTGTTAAAATTACCCTACTTCCCAAACTGTGTCTAATAAAGATATGGGACTTGCCATCCTCCTTGGTAGACCTTTGCTAACTATCACACAGCAAGTACACAGTTGGAGGAACTGGCATCAAGGAACTTCAGTCACAACGTACCGAAAAGCTCCTGACCTTACTGAAAATGTAAAGGCTCTTATAGGGCATGGAGGAATAAACCTCAGCCAACGAACAACTGACTTTGAGTTCTGCATTCCAGTGAGTTATTCATTGACAGTTCCACCGAAGCACGACACTGTGGCTTGGTATGACTTAAGTTTGTCGTCATGGATTTGACGAACTACTTCAATTTCTTTAACTAATCAACTGCATTTTCCAGGAGCGGCCCATGCAGGTAAGAGCGGTGGGGCGGGGGAGGTGGGGTGTGGGGGGGGATTCGACATATAACGACGAGGGAAACTTAAATGTAAAAAAAGGAAATCCATGGCATTTTTTTTTGTTTCCCTCATCGTCGTATGTCGAATCCCCCCCACCCACCGCACTTACCTGCACGGGCCGCGCCGGGCTTTTTCTCAGTACCTTTGCTTAGCAATGCATGTTACCTCTTCTGAACACAAATTCTTCTATATTGGCAAGGAACTGAAGGAAGAAAAGTGGAGAATTCAGCATATGTCCAGGAGGGCCAAATCCAGTGGCGGTTGGTGGAATTTGAAACTGGTGAGGCGTATGCAGAAGGAATCAACGTACGGGAGCGAGCGAGCGCAGCGAGCGAGCCCGACGGCAATAAGGGGGGCTCGGGGGGGTTCTTCCCCCGTGAAGATTTTTTTTTTAAATTGGCATCTTTTTGGTGCAATTTTCAGCACTATTTCTGTGATAAATGGACTAAAAAATCAGTTCTTCTAGGCATTCATAAAAGAAAACTCATACATTATTTCAGAGAATTTCAGTGTTGCCAAGCAAGTCTGACTTCTGAAGAGGGCTAGGGTACTAAGCAAGACTGCTTTGTCTCTACCCATTCCAATAGAAAACACATAACATAGGTGCATAAACCTCCACAAAGAAACATACTTGTAATTTTGTTCCTACCGGAAATGAAGGCTGGCCACTTCCTTTTCTGCATTAGCTATTCAATGTTGATTTCCCAGTAATCTTCATGACATATTAAATAGCTACAAGTATAAGAAATATCCATTCGAAACAAACATTTAATTTTTTGGAAGTCAGCAAAAGCTTTGCATTTTTGAGCAAGGAAATTTTGCAAAATAAAAAATGAAGTAAATATTGTACTTAAAATAGTTCATATAGCGCTCTGAAGCCCTTGGGTCCATCAGTATTTTAGAAAACCACTAAATAAAAATAAGTTATGAAATGAGTGTAATATGCATTGCTTAAAATATAAGAAATATCCATTAAAAATCTTTTGTTTATTTTAGAAAGAAACAACAAAAACTTTATATTGTATAAGCAGGCTAGGTAAAAACGTTTTACTTTATTTTTAAATAAATACTTTGCATGCCACTCTCAGGCCCTTGTGTCTGTCAGTACAGTAGAAAATGGCAACATAAAAATAAAATATGAAAATAAATAAATGTATATTTTAAGAAATATCCCTTCAAAACCAATATGATATTTGTAAACACAAACAAAATTATTTTAAATAATACTATGTAAATACTTTGCATGCCACTCTCAGGTCCTTGTGCCCTTCAGCCAGCACAGCAGAAAAAGTTAAATAAAAAGAAATTATGAAAATAAATAAATGTACATTTTAAGAAATTTCAAAACCAATATGATATTTTTAAACACAATTTAAAAAATAAAAATAATATTTAAATACTTTGCATGTCAATCTCAGGTAGAAAGGTTCTTGTGCCTGTCAGTACAGTAGAAAACGGTTAAATAAAAATAAATTAGGAAAATAACTAAATGTTGTACATATAAAGAAATATACCCTCAAAACCAACATATTTTTAAACACTAACAACAAAAATATTTTAAATAATAAAATATGAAAACAAATATATATAAATTCACAGATACATAAACACACATATATAAATACATATCAACTGTACAGGAGTTGTATGAATATTAAATGGAATGAGTAAATTTCCAACAGTACTTCCTAATGTTATCAAACAAAACAAACCGAGCTATAAACACCTGAAACTATGATCACACATCAGATTCATATTTTCTATTTATATAGAAAGTTTGCTCGTCAATCTTTAATATGAACAAACTTTTCGATTGTTCTTTTGTTGAATTCTGGTATTTCCTTTATTAGCTCTTTTTCCATTGACAGCATAGCCAATGCATTAAGTCTAGCTTGATTAATCCTTGGTTAATAAGGTGGATAGGTCGATCTTTGGCTCGTCCGATTTCATCTTATCTTATATATGATTTACTCTTACAGGATGTGTTTTTTCAATCAACTCACTGTTACCTTTGATAATAGCGGTCGGCGGTTCATCTGTCAGCTAGACCGTTTTAGGACAATATCGGCAAAAGCTTTCATTATTTATCCATACTTTCCAACAAGTGGGTACCCATTTAATCCATAGAATATATGTTTGACACATACTGTCCTCTCTCTTATCTACCTGTCATGTGGTTTTTCTTGACCATGTTGACTGTTTATTTCCTTATTAGGTGATGGGTGTATTTAATAAGAAATTTCTCTGTATACTAATAAAAACTTATAGTGTTATCTCTCCGACAGTGAGTATGGGTAGAGATATATCACTAACTTCTTTGGCACTTTTTCGGTGATTGGTGATTGGTAGTTAGTGTGTTTAAAAATGAGCAACATATTGATTGTATGTTCTTTCAATAAGGTCTAGTTGATCCATTTTTTGTTTCTTGTCATGGGTTCTAAATATAATGTGTTTATATTTTTAGGTATCCCCTGGGCTCTTATATGTTTTGTTGTTATTCGGCTAAGGTCCTGAGGAAGGTGGTACTACCATTCTTTAAACCACCGAAACGCGCGTCGACCTAAGTTGTTTAGATCCTGCTGGTTGCAGTCACCTTTAATGGTCGTGGAGATTGTGTTATTCTTTATCTCCCGTTCCCTTGATCTATGTATTTGTGAATAGAGTATGAGTATGTATGAGTTTGAATGTCTGTATGAATGAAGAAATAAAAAGGTTTTTTCTTTGTTTACTCAGGGGTTAGTAAGTGAATTGTTTTGAATTTTATATTGTATGTTATAATTGCGAATTTTTATATGTCTATATTTACACTTTTATATTCAAGTAAATAAGAAAAAAAGTATAAAAGACTGATATATTTAAAAAAATGAAATAAACAATGATGAAATCAAATAAACTTTTTTCAAATTGTGTTATTATTATGCTATAGTGTGTTAGCCCATGCTGAATTGATATCTAATTTGTGAAAGCAATATAGGTCACGAGGGAGCTTTTTCAGATAGTATTTTTCTCTTTCCCCTCTTCTCCCTGACCTTAAATTACTCCAACAGAGGGGGTCCCCAATTTTTGTTAAGTCTAGCTTGAGTCATTGTGTTTCGCAAAAACGTTTTTACCCTTTTTAGTGTGGAAAAAATTCGCTCAGAATCTGCTGTTGTCATGGGTGTAGTAATGACAACTCTTAAAAGCTTTATGGTCTCAGAAAAAGACTTCTCTAAGTTGTTTTCAAACAAAAAGCTAAATAAAGCCATGGCACCACCAGTAGCCTGACGGAAGTCACGTCTTCCATACAGGACTGAAAGTTCTGTACGCAATCTGGCTTTGTCTAACATAGGATAGGCTTCTATCGTTTCTGCGAGTGCCTCATCTGGGAAAGCTTTGTCATGTCTTTCAAAAAGGTCACTTCGCAATAGTGTTGCACTTACAAGATGCTTTGTGAATGCAAAGCGCTCTCTGGCATGAACCACAATAATGTCACAGACTTCTTTTGCTTCCTGGGTCAAAGTATTTATTTGCAGTCTCCGGTTTACAAATGTACATTCTTGTGGCAGTGTAGAATCCAAACTGTCAATGGATTCTCGTACTTTGGTGATGCTTGTCACAAAGTCTGTAGTAGCTTTCTGGACAGACACAGTGTCAATGTCTCGCTTTTGCAATTGATTATATAAAATGTCTACGTGGGGCATTATATGGTAAAAAGAAACAGAAAGAATATAAACTCTCTATCTTCTAATGTTCTAGTAAATCCCTTAGCTTCACATATAGTATTTGACTCAAAATCACCACTGTTTGCAATGGTTGACATGCATTCAAGAAGATCGTCTCTGTATTCATAAATTATGTTTATTGCTCGAATATTGAAGTTCCAGCGAGTTGCAGACCCTCTTGGAAGTCTTCTTGAAACTATTTGTTCAAGAATATTAGTCCTTTTCGGGAAAGTGCAAAAAATGCTCTTATACCACCAACCTCTGCAAAGAAAATTTTAACTCTAGATATTTTGGAGGAAGCCTGTTCCATAATTAGGTTAAGTTGGTGGGCATAGCAATGAATGTAATGTGCATTTGGGTAAACATCCCTGATTTTCTTTTGCACCCCACCAGTTGCACCACGCATGACGCTGGCACCATCGTAGCTTTGAGCAATTACTTTTCCTTTAGCACATTGCTCAGGGAAAACAATGTTTAATTCATTAAGAATGGCTGAGGCAATTGTTTCTGCAGATGAGTCTTTTAGATGTGTGAAACAATAAAATCTTTCAGCTACCTTGCAATTTCCATCAATGTAGCGGAAGACCAGAACTGACTGTGTCTTAGTAGAGACATCAGTTGTATCATCAGCTTGGATAGCTACATAATCAGTGCTTCTCAACTGCTGAGTAATATATTCTCTTATTACTTCCAGCATACAGTCCAGAAATTCATTCTGAATAGTTTTAGAAGTGCCTTTAAACACTGTGGCTGTTTTTAAATGTGTTTCCATAGCACTGTCAATGCTGGAGACAAAATCAACAAGGCCCCTGAACACGCCAGGATTTAGAGACTCTTCAGTTTCATCATGGCCTCGTAATGCCAATTCAAAGGCACCACAAAAACGAATACAGTCAATCAATTTCGATAAAATGTATCGGTTTTTATCCACTTCTGCATTATGTTTTCTTACTCCCACACGGTATGCTTCGTTCAATTGCTGTACAATGTCCGATTTTCCAAAAAGAGATAATTTCAACATATTTGTCAAATGGGATTTACAGGAATCATGTTTTTTATTTTTTCAGCCAGATGCTTTAGGTCAGTAACTCCTGTTTTTGTCCAGGTAACTTCACCTCCAAAGAGTAAGCAAGGGAAACAGAATAAAGCATTTTTAGAAGCGCTACCAGTAAGCCATTCCATCCTATCATACCATGTACTGGTAAACCGACGTGTGTAACCCTTTCCCCTATCTTTTGTAGACTGCTCAATTTTAATTTGAGGTTTATCAGCTCCTAATGTTTTCACTTGCAGTTTATCTGCATGTGTCAAACCCAAAAATGGGTTTATGAGTAAACTGTCAACTGTGTTCATTGTGTCCAGCAGTATATCAGACTGGAGATAGAAAACCTAGCCTGTTTTTAAATCTTCCCTTGGTTGCAGACACAAAAACGATGTTACACAAAATACTAAATAAACACTAATATGAATTGTCATGCACACACAAGTAACATCAATTATTCATCCACATCCATCCTCATTCTGACAGGAATGCGACTGCAGCAGCACGTACAGCTGTTCCCCAAGCGGTATAGCCTTGTAAATATTTGCAGAATTCCTTCTGGGATCCTGTTAATAATTAAAATATGGTGTAAGCTTTGAGGCTAGGTGCCATTGTATGCACAACACCAGTGGTGATTGAAAAGCTTGAGCATGTCAATTCAGTGATCTGCCTAGAATTTAAAGGGTGTATTCAAATTATGGGGTCCTTGCATTACTATTATAATGATAAAATAACTACATGTTAGGAGTAAACCTAAAACAAAGTACTTATAAATTTTGACTTGACTTTAGATGGCAAATAATACAAAACGTATTCAAAAATATCTTAAAAAGCATGAGACTCTCATTGAGCAATACCCTTTAAAAGAGTTCTAGGCAGATCTCTGATATATCCAGTACTCATCTATTCTGTACCAACACAGCAAAATAAATGCATATTTTTTCAATTAAGAGTTTAACATTGCAGTTAGACCATTTTGATATTCTACACATTTATAAACGGAGCTATTTTACACACAAGACAGACTAAAATTACAGCCTATAGGCAGTGCTAGTCCTATCAGTTATCCTATTACTAAATGGACAGCAGTCACAACTGTCACAACACATTAGATCGATTTTATATATCCTACTCACTGTACATACTCTGTGTGCAGTAAAAAACTTGTGTGCAAAAAAGTAGACTGAAAAACATTGCTGTAAAAAAATATTGTCGACTGAAAAAATAGAATAAAAATAAACAGTGGCCTAAAACATGGTAAAATGTCATGCATTATAGAGCAAACATGAGGGTACTGTGATCAGGGGTAAGGGACATCCTCCTAAAGCAGACAGGAGCATTTAAAATGAGGTGGGGGTAAAGGGGCGGGAGACTAGCAATGCATCTTAATAATTCAAGAAAAGTTAGCGTTAAGGGATAGTTAGGGGCTTTTAGGGTAGCACTAAGGAGTAGTTGAGGGCTATTATGAATTAGAGTAGTACTTTTTTTAAGCATGAAGGATAGAATTTATGGGCAGTTTGGGGTTTAAAGGCTTTAGGGGTGGGAAGCATTAAGGGATAGTAAGGGATTATCAGGCTACAGTTAAATAAATGAAAGAGTGTATAAAATAATAAAAGATTTAAAAATCAACATTTTTGGAATTTTCATAGTTCATAATGAAAAACAAAAAATGATTCCTTGAACTTTTAACTCGCCACAACCTCATACTCTCTGAACTGTTCTGCTAGGATAAACCAACAGGCCTCCACACCTAAAGACCACACAGTTGGCACCCATATACAGCTGAATGTGGACCTTTGCTGTAAATAGAGAACCATGTCCTACCTTGTGGCCTGAGATTAAGGACCAGGAAGCTGAGTTTCGATCAATGTCCTGTTGCAGCAGAGTCGGAACCACCACGTGTCCTCTTTCGATATCTCTCAGTACTGATCTTGAATGTGATTATATCAAGACCAGTTTTAACTCCAATTTTTCATGTGCTAAAAGAATTAAAACAAGAATTATTACCAGCAATTACATTGCATTCATGTACTGTTTCAAGCAAATGTGCTTTCTGTACAATACTGTTTTACACAAAACAAATAAAAACATTTAAAATAATAAATTCAGGTGGTTTTTAATGGAATGTGCATGAGTGCAAGTGAGCTCCTGGGTCTCTGCAAGCATGGTGATGTGTGCAATTTTGTGTAGAGTTGCATGTTTCTGCAAAGAAGTGCATGCCCATGTTTAAACATGAATCTATGTGAACGAATGTGTGTGTATGTTTGACTATGTGTGCATTGCAGTGAGCACCTGTGCCGCTGGCCCGAACTCTAGAATCCTGTTGAAGTAGTGAGCAGAGGTATGGGAACACCTCGTGTGACTAGAGGAGGGATGGTGAGTTAAGGTTTTACACCGGCTACATTCAGGGGGCTAGAGAGTCAGGGGACAGGTAAGCCAGTGATCATTTCCAGCAACCGGACCCCAAGGTTGAAAACTTTCAGCACCAAGGCCACTGCCCCCTCTAAGCAGCCTATAGTCCATCGCCTTTCTGGAAAACAACAGTTGGCATAGTGGGACCCCTTGGTTCTACATGGAGCAGTGTCTGCCAGCCGGGTCTGGAATTTTTTTTGTTTATGACTTGCACTAACTGAAGAAAGTGTTTTACACTCTGGGAAAGCAGCCAGTTTGGCAAGAGATTGGTGATTATTTTTTTCCAGGCAGTGCCGAAATGTGATTGTGCCAAGAAAATAAGTGGGACAGACTGCATGCTTTCCACGATGCACTTACTGCCAGCGTGCTTGCTGCTTAAATGCAGCTACTCAGACAGCATGCAAGGTGGTTAGGGCCCAGGTGTGCTATAGCTTGAATGAATAAAGCATTCTAATGTGGTGATGCGGACCCAGCACTAGTCTGACCACTAATGAGTGGTACTTGACAGGACTGCAAATGTGAAAAGTGAACGCTCTTCAAAATTAAAAAAAAGTGTGTATCTTTTTAACATTTGAAAGCTTTGACATTATCAAGTCAAATTATAGCACCGCACTAAGAAGACTTCATTAAACATAATAGGAGGGAGGGGCTGACACCTACACCTGAATAGGGCTATGCCTATTCCAACACAAATAGCTGCATAACCGCCTGTAGTGTGCCTGGAGCCAGAGAAGGAAGGGCAGGGGCCTTTTGAGGATCAAAGACAGCCGTCTTTTGTTGTCTCCCCACTTCAAAGACACATTTTGGTATTAGTACTGGACCTGTGACATCCCCAAATTAGTTCACTTTGGGGTCTGGAGGAGACTCTGCAACTATGAGGTACTACGCTGCTAGGAAGGACTGCCCCTTTGTCACTTGCTTTGCTGTACTGGCCTTCTGCCTGCTGATTGCTGTATGCCAGGAGTGAATTCCTCTGCACTCTGCTCTGCTGTGTTGGCCTGCTCCCTGCTACCTCTGCAATAAGGGACAACTGGCCCTCTATATCCTACAAGTTCCCAAGAACTTGTTGGCTTTCCTCCTGTTATGGAAGAATCAGGGCTTTTTGTATGTTATTGGGCCACCAGACACACTCACATAGTCTAGCGCCTGCTGTGTTGGCGCCCGGTCACCTTTTGCTACTAGTCGTACTCGAGATTGCTGTTTTTGAAGATACCGCAGCGGTGTAGACCTTTACCCTCAGTCAGCGCCGGGAGCACCGAGCGGCATAAGTGCATTCTGGTTGCCTAGCAACACAACGATCTAAGCGCGCTCTCTCCAGGCTCTTTGGGCCGAAGATTCAAAAGACTGCTTCTACTGTGGCTGAACCCCAGTCCTGCCTGCCTCTGTGCCTCTTACCAACACGAGCTCCATGTGTGAGGCCCACCAACACAGCAGTATGGGGCCATAGACCTGCCTGTGCTCCTGCGGCCATGCCGGAGCCGAACTCATCTTCCTACCACGTGGACCCCGTGTGCGAGACCGCCGACAACCAGAGCAGCAACTCAAAGCCCCAGGTACTGTCCCGAAGGCCCGCGCAGGCTGACTTCAACCCCCACTGCATTGAAGACCTTTCCGAGGCGGAGGCGGCCGGTGGGCTCATTTGAGGATTACTGTAACTCCCTTAAAGGTTCCTGAGCACTGTGATGCCCCAGGCGAATGAGCTATTAATGTTACTACTGGCATAACCTTGATAGACTGATTAGATTGTTGTCCTTTAGGCCTGGTTTTAATTACATAAAGATGGCCTATTTTTCTACAACTAGTGTGGAGTTTTTCACTGTGTTACTTTACTATGTGTTGCACAAATACTTTACACATTGCCTCTTTGATAAGCCTGCTCTGCGCCAAGCTACCAGACGATGAACACAGGTAATCTTGCATGTGTATCTGAATTAACCTCAGTGGTGGTGGATACGGCTTGGCTTAGGTGTATACCCTAGCCAACCAAAATCCCCATCTGTAACGGACACATTCAGCAGCGCCTGCTGCTGCACGTTGCCTGCTTTCATTCCAAGCAGCAATGTGCAAGTGGGGGGGGGCCAGCGGCTTATCAGATTTCACCTGGGCCCATAACAAAGGCCAAAGTTAAAGGTCCATCAGGCCTCCTTTTGTTCCAGGGAGCTATCTGGAGCCTCAAACCTAAAAGCAAATGCCTCGACCAATGGGAAACAGTTGCCCTCTTCCTCCTGGACCTCTCAGCCGCCTTCAACACCGTTTCCCACCACACCCTCTGCACAAGATTCCACGATGCCGGCATCTGGAACAAAGCCCTGGATGGATCTGCTCCTTCCTCACCGGCCGAACACAGAGAGTAAGACTTCCACCATTCAACTCAAAACCCACAGAGATCAGCTGCAAAGGGCCTCAAGGCTCCTCCCTGAGCCCCAAGCTCTTCAACATCTACATGGTCCAACTTGCAGCCATCGTCAGGAACCACAGACTCAACATCGTCTCCTACGCCGATAACACCCAGCTGATTCTCTCCCTCACAGAAGAACCCACAGCTGCCAAGAGCAACTTCCACAACGGGATAAACGCAGTCGCCACCAGGATGAAGGACAGCTGCCTCAAGCTTAACTCAAATAAGACCTAAGTCCTCAACCTGGGATCCCCCCAAGTGCTGCCACCCCCTCTGCCTTGAATGACTCTTGGTGGCCCAGGCAGAAGGGGCCTGCAGCACTTGGAACCCCCACACCCACTGACCACGTGCGAAACCTTGGCATCTTCCTGGACTTCTCTCTCTCAATAAACCACCAAATCAACGCTGTTTCATCCTCCTATTTCCACACGCTCCATCTACTTCATAAGATCTTCCAGTGTGTCCCCAGTGAGTACAGGGAAACTGTCACCCATGAGCTCGTCAGCACTCTAGCCAGCACCACCCAGAAACTCCAAAAGAAACTGCAGAACATCAAGAACACGTCCGCCAAACTCATCCTGAACATCCCACACCGCAGCCACATCACCGGCCACCTGAGAGGGAAACAGCCATTACAACGAATCCAATACAACGCATGCCATTACAACGCATGCCAACACAACGCAAGTACCATTACATCGCAATGCCATTACAATGCATATACCTTTACCACGCATGCCTTTATAACAAAATATGTGTTTTACATGTAAGTATAAGGTAAGTATAGGGTTTAGGGTGGGTTTGGGTTTTGGGGTGTAGGGGTATAGGTTTGGGTTGCCAAGATTAATTTTAGGATTCAGGATGGGTATATGTTTTGGGGTGCCAAGGTTAATTTTAGGATTCAGGGTGGGTTTGGGTTTTGGGGTGTAGGGGTATAAGTTTGGGGTGACAAGATTAATTTTAGGGTTCAGGATGGGTATGTTTTGGAGTGCCAAGGTTAATTTTAGGATTCAGGGTGGGTTTGGGTTTTGGGGTGCCAAGGGTAATTTTAGGGTTCAGGGTGGATTTGGGTTTTGTGGTGCCAAGGGTAATTTTAAGTTTTAGGGTTTGGGGTAGCAAGGGTAATTTTAGGGTTCAGGGTTGGTTTGGGTTTTGGGGTGCTAAGGGTAATTTTAGGGTTTAGGGGGTATGGGTATTGGGGTGGTAAGGGTAATTTTAGAATTTTAAGGGGGTATGGTTATTGGCACTGGTACAAAGGGTAATTTTGGGGTTGCCTAGGGGTATTAAAAAAATATATATATATAAACACACAAACAGACACACACAATTACATACCTTAACCACTTTTACCAAGTATATGCCTTTACCACGCATGCCTTTGCGTTGTAATGGCATGCGTGGTAAAGGCATATGCATGGTAAAAGTGTGAGTTGTAATGGTAACGCGTTGTAACAGCACTTGTGTTGTTACAACCGCGTTGTAATGGCATGCTTTGTGTTGGCATGCGATATAACGTCATATATTCCCTGAGAGACCTTCACTTGCTATCTATCAACAAAAGAATTACCTTCAAGCTCCTCACGCACACCTACAAATCAATCCACAACGCCAGACCTACATACCTCAACCACCACTTCTCCTTCTACACTCTCCCCTGACATCTCCACTCCGCCCAACTGGCCCAGGCCACCATCACACGTATCCGCAAGAAGACCACTGCTGGAGAAAGATCCTTCTCCTAACTTCTGGAACTCCCTGCCTCTGCACCTCAGGCAATCACCATCACGTCCGCAATTCAGTAAGGACCTTAAGACCTGGCTCTTCAAATCAATCGCAGATCCCCTCCCCTCAAACCCCCACACACAGCGCCTTGAGACCCTTACGGGTGAGTAGTCTCACTTTAAATACTAATTGATTGGAAGCAATGGAGCAGAAAGAAAGGCTCAAAGCTTATCACGTCATAAGACGCTTGCTTTTGATTTTGAATTTGCACAAATAATTTAAATACCACTATTTTGTTTTTATTTCTTTTTATAGTGCTACTCATCCACATGTAGGGTGTCAAAGCGCTTTAGATCACATGTACACATATATTGACAATAAATAAAGTGTGTAAATCAATGTACAGGTTGTGTTACAAAAGTAAGTGAGGGTTACAAGGTTTAAGAGTCGCATGTTGTTTATAGCTCACTGTGCTATAATGGAAGGATTAAAATTTATGAACTGTACATAACAAAATGAGCTCTGTTTTAAAAGCAGTAACCCACTTATCTAGCTTCATAAAATAAAAATCTGTCATCTGCATATTACATTGCATATTACATGATGTGCTTTGCATGAGACACGTTAACCCTTGCAAATGTATTTAAATGCACTCATGAGTCATGATACTAGACCTGCTAAACGGACTGTGCAATATGTTAAAATAATTAAAAAGCAGCATATTTAAATAATGCAAACATTGCAAAAATAATTTAAAAGTGCAATAATTAATACTTCACACTTACCCCAGTTATCAGGCAGCTTCTGTCTTGGTCAGTCAGCCGGTTGATGGTGTCAATGCTAGTTGCTGGCTGGCTGTGCTTCTCCTGTTGTTGTCCAGCAGCTACTGGTTCAGAGAGAGCTGAAAGTGAAAGCTCTACTCTGTGCAGCATGTGACTCTACGTCACAGGGTCATGAGTTAAGTCTCATGATTCGGTGACATAAAGAAAATGCTTCCAGTGTTTTTTTTCATTTTAAATATACTTCAAAGTTAGTATACAATAATCATTCAGTGCAATGATTATTGTAATAAAAAAAAACAACTTTGCCCAACTGAGTCGTCATAGAGAGATGGGTGGGGTCAATTATGCATGACCCCACCCCATCCAGTGACGACTGGTGAAAGGGTGGGGTGAGGGTGTCCTCATCATGCCCCAGCTTCTTTCTAGACTTCAATGCAGCCTCGGGCTTATACTGTACCCGCCCGAGGCTGCTGCAGATTTATGTCGCTGCCTTGCGTCATTTCTGGGCGGGCCCCAAAAGGGCCTAAACAAGAATAACCGGGCTGGCACCTAATGCGCCCGGTTTGTTTTTGAATCAATTGTGACACATGCGCAAAGCGCATGTGTCACAAATCAGCCCACACGTTGCCTGCATTTCCTGCCTGGCCTGCCTGATGCTGCAGTGACGCTCGCTCGACTGCGTCCTAATCTGCGCAGGCAGGCAGGCAGGCAGCAGGACTCGGCAGTCGCGGGGCTCGGCTCGGGATTTAAAATGGTAAGTAACATTGCTGTTACTTAGCATTTTAAATCCCTCGCTCAATGTGGATGCCGGCGTCGCAATAGGGAGGGCGGAGCCCCGCCGCCCTTGAAAGAAAACCGCCGCTGGCCAAATCAGCTGCAGATTTTCAGGATTTCTACATCAGAATGATTTAAACAGAATAAATTGAACTCATTTGCGTTGTCTGTGATTAACCTGAAAATACGCCATGGTTACAGTGGTGGAGACCTAGTCTGGATGTAGCTAATGTAAATTCATGGTGGGCACTAGAGTCGCTTATGCAAGAATCAAAATATCAGTCAGTCGAATGTGAGAGCAGTGAGCCCAATATAGGGTGAACCACCCTGGCTGTCTGTGGAGAAAACGGTCTCATTTTGAGCCCTGTATTCTCTATTTAAGTGAATAAATGACCACACGTGTATCCCAATTTATCGGCTTTTAATGTAAATGGTATTTGTTCTGAAAAGATGGTCAAAGTGCATTAAAAAACTAGAAGGGTGGCAATACTTTAAATACCGAGCAAGTCGCAGCACTGTTGTCACACTGGAGCATATTTGCCACTAAGGCCCTCATTAGGAGTCAGGCGGAGCAAAGTCCACTCCACCTAATTCTCAGTGGGGTGACCCAACTTTAGCCGGCTATTATTCTGCTTAGTAAATCTGCTTGGTGAAATCGCAGGAAGCTTTAGGTGCAGCCACAGCCAATCCTCTAGCTCTGTTGCTTTCCTAACAGGGGCCGGCATACAATTCTCCCCGCTCCCAGAAGTTAATTTTCCCTTTCTTGCCCTTCTCCCCGCACAAGACTCCCTCCACCTTCACCCCACCCACAGGCCCCCCACATCCTCAGAGCAGATGGGAAATGTATGCATTAAACTCCATGGAACTGGGAATTCCAAGTGGCTTTGTGATTGGAAAAATTCCAGCCTAACGACTAGAGCGGTCGACCTCGAAGCTGGGGAAACGGGTTCAGTCTCCGCAGGGACGCTCAATATCCTGTGATTCTGCGCAAATCACGTAATCTCCCTGTGCCTAACAACATGAATGTGTCCGTCTGTAATGCAACTGGTGCTCATGTAAAGCGCTCTGATACCTTCGGGTCGCGTTCGCGCTATATAACACTCCCCCCCAAAAAAATCCCCATTCAATAGGGCCTAACTCATACCTGGATGGTACTGGGGTGGATTTACAGCACAATACCTGTAAAATTGCATGTAGTTTTACCTTTATTCCAGTACATCCAACTTGTGATGAGAGTACGGCTGGGAGAACCTACAATTTCAGTCTAGTGGGATAAATGTACAAGGCAGTAACACCTCCACCTGACTCCCAACCACAAACACACTCACCCTGGTTTAATGCACTAATAGTTAATGCCCTTCAGACTCACTAAATCAAGCAGTCAGACACTGAAACGGCTGTTCGAGTTATTTTGGGAAAGGCAGCAATTTCCACACAGGACGCCTACCTTGAATAAATGGGCGAGAGGCAGGTGTGTACTCAAACCCGAGCCAAAAACCAACGGGTTGGTGTAACGTGAAGACAAGTCCCTTTGTGTGAAACATTCAGCTCACAGTTCAGTAAAACCTTGGGGATTGCCGGCGCGAGGCTTTCCACCACACAGGCTTTCACAGCTGCAGCACAACTGCTTTTTTAACGGGAAAGAGATCCTTACTCAGCAGTGTGATCCCAACCGAAGGAGGCGGCAACCTCACCTAAAATGTGCAGACAAAAACATAATTCTCCGTCCTTAAAGTCGTTTTTTCCCCACGGTCGCTTCTAGTCTCACATTGAAATTCTGGTTATTCCCGTAGAAAAATAAAAATAATAACCCCTGTGTTTTTTGTTGTCTAATGTTCATTAACAAACCACGGTCTGACGTGGTTTATGAAACGTCAACAGGTGGTGTGTAACATTTTTTTGTAGTTTTTTTTAACATTTTTATTTTGGGATTTTTCCAGAGGAACAGCTCAACACAGCAGTCCATATAGAAAACAATAAGTGAAAAGGCAACTCATGCACGTAGGTGAGTTCTTGTTACATGGCCAGTTTACATTTTACTTTGCACATTCCCATCCCCGGACCCCGTGAATCAGCCAGGATGGCAATAGCAAATAGTTCTGTAAACTGATGGGAAACATAACATTAAAGGGGCTCCTGACATTTCATGTTGAAAGGTGTGACACTGGAACTGGAAGATGTTTGAAGTCTAAAAAAAAAAATCTCATTTTTGAAGCCAACCCGCTCCTAATCGATTCGCCTCCTCCCATATCTCTAAATCTGGATAGGGTGGGAACGCCTACAACACTTGTTGGACTAATTGTCATATTGAGCAGTTCAGGGTCCCACGCGTAGATCAAGGTCCCTCACGTCAAAAAAACACAATTTAGGGTAAATATAAATATGCCCCTTCCCTTTGGGTCATTATTTCTCTAGTTCTACACATTTCCTTGCACCCTAGCCGGGCACCTTACCTTTGTGTAAGTGTAACAATGTAACAATACATGTGAGGCCCAGGTATGTTATGGGAAAAGTGGTTCCATCAGGAAGCTGGGCAGACATTGGTAACATCTATCTACAGCCATGTTTGCTATGCAGTTTTCACGATGAGGCCTAGAGGGAATTGCTTTTGGAAGTTGAGTTAGCCAATGAACCCCCATGAATTGTGACTACAAACTCCGGAACCGCCGTGATACTGTTATGACCTAATCGATTCGGGCCTTCAGCCTTTGCTCATTCATTCATGGAAAAAGAAATGTGATGGACTCCTTTGGTCTGAAAATGTATACAGTAACAATGTGACCAGGGACATTTACTGACCACATGCATGAAGTGAAGCACCCAAGTAGCCCATAGCCATGGGTGTTGGTTGGATGCCTATGGAGTCCTGGCTAATTCCTCACTAACAAATTCTTTCAAAACAAAATAATCTGGAAGAAATCATCTGTGTAGAAATTATGTTCATGAGAATTCGTATTTGTTTTCTCTCTATGGTAATATATTTACCGGGACAACGTGATCTCCCCACTGTAGATGCCAGCATATCTCTTTTTCTCGCGATAAATCTAGCGCACACTTTTCCGTTTCCCAGTGCGGAGCTGAGAATCTCACACCTTTCAAAATCCATTCCATAACAGAAAGAGGACTTGTAAGACACAAATGCCACCAGAATAGGAAATATGCCAACTGCTGCCAGTTACCAGTTAGAGAGGGAGTGCTAGCCAAAGGAGCATAACAGAGCAATTGACACGTTCAGTTCTTCACACAACACTGACTAAAGGAAGGTAAGTCTATCCTGTACTCACTCTCTTTAGTATTAGTAAATTAGTGCAGGTCACACTACATACAATACTTGTATATGAAAAAAAATGCTTGAATACATATATTCTACTTATAGAACCATAGAAGGATACTTTACATTTCATTTAAGCGCGAAAACTTGGCATAAAAATACAACATAAGGAAATAACTATAAAAAGGAAGCTAAAAAGCATCAAAATAATTGTAAGAAAGTTCAAAAGTGGAAACATTTGCAAAATATCTGGAATGATAAATCTAACAAATGTTTCAGCTCATCCCTATTTTACGCAATTGCACTTCTTCAGCAGCATAATTTATTTCAGTAACTTCTTTTAAACATGGCTCTTTTGTGTTCTATCCCATTTTCAGTTTCTCCTCATCATTTAGGACTGTGATTTTGTATGAAGAAGGCGTCACTGCATTTGTTAAAGGTTTGGAGCGCGTAAAGTCGGATGAAAGACTATGGAAGTATACACTCTTATATGGAGATTGAAAACAAGACGACGCCTGGAAATTAAATTTGTTTCAGAAAAGCCAGATTTTAGGGAGTGGAAAAGGCAGGGCTTAAATAAACAAATTAATTCAGTATTTGCTGATGGAATCATGATGCATTAACAGACATGGGAAAATACATGAGCATCACCACAAAATGGAAGCAGCATGGTTTAAGGTGGGACAAGCTACTTTTATGGTGTTGACTGGTTAAGAACAAGGATCTGGGAAGCAATTAGTTAAGTGAGATGTACTGTGAAGCAGAATGCCTTTCTACTCGCCACTAGTTACGAGCAACACCACCTTACAGACTAGGAACGGAAAGTGTTATAATTCCAAAATACTTTAAAAGGTAAGTATTGCCATCACCTGGTGGTATGCTTAAAGTTCATGCTGGCAACTTCGGTCATTGACTATTGGTGTGTGTATGTATGTGTATATATAATTTTTTTAGGGGGGAGAGGGGGTTTTATATAGCGCGAACTTGACCCGAAGGTATCAGAGCGCTTTACATGAGCACCAGTTGCTTTACAGACGGACACATTCATTTTTTTTGTTTTTTTGTTAGGTATGGGGAGAATAAGTGATTTGCCCAGATTCACAGGATGTTGAGCGTCCCTGCAAAGACTCGAACCTGTATATACTGTTTATATTTCTTTATGGTGCATTTGCTGATGGTACTTGCAAGGGCCTGTGCAGCCACAGCTCCTTGGTGTATACATACTACAGATATCTGGAAAGGGAACATGCATCAACTTTACATATCTAAAACTTGCAGGGAAAAGTTTAGTCATTTCCCTGGAGGAGATATATGTTTAATGCTTGTCAGGGCACCTGCAGCTATTACCAGAAGGCATGTATACAGAGCAATGGTATGATAATAATCTCAATGGACTATGCATATACTGACCAACAGCATATATGTGACTTATATTTGTAAAGGGGAGCTCAGCCATTGGCCAGTAGCATACATGTACACACTGCTGATAACTGCACGGATATCTACAGGCATCACCCAGTGATGTATGTATTCTATGGATCTTTGCAAAACCACATGCAGCTGTTGCCAGACGGTATATACAGTGCTGATACTTGCAAGAGCATGTGCAGCAATTGCTCAATAATACATATGCACTCTACAGATTATTGTAAAGGCAACTACATCTATTGCCAGATGGTAAATAGGCTGGTAATTCTTGCAAGTGTAAGTGGTGCTGTTGCCAGATGGTACATGGACTGCTGATACTTGCAAGTGCAACTACTACCAGATGGTATCTAGACTGCTGATACTTGCAAGTGCAACTATTACCAGATGGTATATGGACTGCTGATACTTGCAAGTGCAACTACTACCAGATGGTATCTAGACTGCTGATACTTGCAAGTGCAACTATTACCAGATGGTATATGGACTGCTGATACTTGCAAGTGCAACTACTACCAGATGGTATATGGACTGCTGATACTTGCAAGCGCAACTATTACCAGATGGTATATGGACTGCTGATACTTGCAAGCGCAACTATTACCAGATGGTATATGGACTGCCTATACTTGCAAGCGCAACTACTACCAGATGGTATATGGACTGCTGATACTTGCAAGCGCAACTATTACCAGATGGTATATGGACTGCTGATACTTGCAAGCGCAACTACTACAAGATGGTATCTAGACAGCTGATACTTGCAAGCGCAACTATTACCAGATGGTATATGGACTGCTGATACTTGCAAGCGCAACTACTACCAGATGGTATATGGACTGCTGATACTTGCAAGTGCAACTATTACCAGATGGTATATGGACTGCTGATACTTGCAAGTGCAACTACTACCAGATGGTATATGGACTGCTGATACTTGCAAGTGCAACTATTACCAGATGGTATATGGACTGCTGATACTTGCAAGTGCAACTACTACCAGATGGTATCTAGACTGCTGATACTTGCAAGTGCAACTATTACCAGATGGTATATGGACCGCTGATACTTGCAAGTGCAGCTATTACCAGATGGTATATGGACCGCTGATACTTGCAAGTGCAACTATTACCAGATGGTATATGGACTGCTGATACTTGCAAGTGCAGCTATTACCAGATGGTATATGGACAGCTGATACTTGCAAGTGCAACTACTACCAGATGGTATCTAGACTGCTGATACTTGCAAGTACAACTACTACCAGATGGTATATGGACTGTTGATACTTGCAAGTGCAGCTACTACCAGATGGTATATGGACTGCTGATACTTGCAAGTGCAGCTATTACCAGATGGTATATGGACAGCTGATACTTGCAAGTGCAACTACTACCAGATGGTATCTAGACTGCTGATAGTTGCAAGTGCAGCTATTACCAGATGGTATATGGACAGCTGATACTTGCAAGTGCAACTACTACCAGATGTTATCTAGACTGCTGATACTTGCAAGTGCAACTATTACCAGATGTTATCTAGACTGCTGATACTTGCAAGTGCAACTATTACCAGATGGTATATGGACCGCTGATCTTGCAAGTGCAGCTACTGCCCGATGGTATCTAGACTGCTGATGCTTACAAGTGCAGCTATTACCAGATGGTATATGGACCGCTGATACTTGCAAGTGCAACTATTACCAGATGGTATATGGACCGCTGATACTTGCAAGTGCAACTATTACCAGATGGTATATGGACTGCTGATTCTTGCAAGTGCAGCTATTACCAGATGGTATATGGACTGCTGATACATGCAAGTGCAGCTATTACCAGAAGGTATCTAGACTTCTGATACTTGCAAGTGCAACTATTACCAGATGGTATATGGACTGCTGATACTTGCAAGTGCAGCTATTACCAGATGGTATATGGACTGCTGATACATGCAAGTGCAGCTATTACCAGAAGGTAACTAGACTGCTGATACTTGCAAGGGCAAGTGGTGCTATTACCAGGTGGTATACAGACTGATGATACTTGCAAGTGCAGCTCTAGCCAGATGGTATATGGCCTGCTAATACTTGCAAGTGTAAGTGGTGCTGTTGCCAGATGGTATATGGACTGCTGATACTTGCAAGTGTAAGTGGTGCTGTTGTCAGATGGTATATGGTCTGCTGATACTTGCAAGTGCAACTACTACCAGATGGTATATGGACTGCTGATACTTGCAATTGCAACTACTACCAGATGGTGTATGGACTGCTGATACTTGCAAGTGCAGCTATTACCAGATGGTATATGGACAGCAGTTACTTGCAAGTGCAACTACTACCAGATGGTATCTAGACTGCTGATACTTGCAAGTGCAACTACTACCAGATGGTATATGGACTGCTGATACTTGCAAGTGCAGCTACTACCAGATGGTATATGGACTGCTGATACTTGCAAGTGCAGCTATTACCAGATGGTATATGGACAGCTGATACTTGCAAGTGCAACTACTACCAGATGGTATATGGACTGCTGATACTTGCAAGTGCAGCTATTACCAGATGGTATATGGACAGCTGATACTTGCAAGTGCAACTACTACCAGATGTTATCTAGACTGCTGATACTTGCAAGTGCAACTATTACCAGATGTTATCTAGACTGCTGATACTTGCAAGTGCAACTATTACCAGATGGTATATGGACCGCTGATACTTGCAAGTGCAGCTACTGCCCAATGGTATCTAGACTGCTGATGCTTACAAGTACAGCTATTACCAGATGGTATCTAGACTCAGTAGTGGCCCGTGGTGGGAGTGCTGCCGGGCGGTGACAGAGGGCGGGGGAGGGGCTGGGTGGGGGGTAGTAAACTACGGATTTCGGCCGCACTGAGGTAAGTAAACAAAAAATAAATAAAACGAATTTCGTTGCGCGCGCTGCATCGCCAAAGGCCAAAGGCGATGCAGCGCGCGCAACGAAATTCGTTTTATATATTTTTTGTTTAGTTACCTCAGTGCGGCCGAAATCCGTAGTTTACTACCCCCCACCCTGCCCCTCCCCCGCCCTGCGTCACCGCCCGGCAGCACTCCCACCACGGGCCGCTACTGTCTAGACTGCTGATGCTTACAAGTGCAGCTATTACCAGATGGTATATGGACCGCTGATACTTGCAAGTGCAGCTCTAGCCAGATTGTATATGGCCTGCTGCCCAATGGTATACAGACTGCTGATACTGGCAAGTGCAGCTACTGCCCGGTGGTATCTAGACTGCGGATACTTGCAAGTGCAGCTACTGCCCGATGTTATATAGACTGCTGATACTTGCAAGTGCAACTATTGCCTGATGGTATCTAGACTGCTGCTGATACTTGGAAGTGCAACTATTACCAGATGGTATATGGACAGCAGTTACTTGCAAGTGCAACTACTACCAGATGGTATATGGACTGCTGATACTTGCAAGTGCAGCTATTACCAGATGGTATATGGACAGCAGTTACTTGCAAGTGCAACTACTACCAGATGGTATATGGACTGCTGATACTTGCAAGTGCAGCTATTACCAGATGGTATATGGACAGCTGATACTTGCAAGTGCAACTACTACCAGATGGTATCTAGACTGCTGATACTTGCAAGTGCAACTACTACCAGATGGTATATGGACTGCTGATACTTGCAAGTGCAGCTACTACCAGATGGTATATGGACTGCTGATACTTGCAAGTGCAGCTATTACCAGATGGTATATGGACAGCTGATACTTGCAAGTGCAACTACTACCAGATGGTATCTAGACTGCTGATAGTTGCAAGTGCAGCTATTACCAGATGGTATATGGACAGCTGATACTTGCAAGTGCAACTACTACCAGATGTTATCTAGACTGCTGATACTTGCAAGTGCAACTATTACCAGATGTTATCTAGACTGCTGATACTTGCAAGTGCAACTATTACCAGATGGTATATGGACCGCTGATCTTGCAAGTGCAGCTACTGCCCGATGGTATCTAGACTGCTGATGCTTACAAGTGCAGCTATTACCAGATGGTATATGGACCGCTGATACTTGCAAGTGCAACTATTACCAGATGGTATATGGACCGCTGATACTTGCAAGTGCAACTATTACCAGATGGTATATGGACTGCTGATTCTTGCAAGTGCAGCTATTACCAGATGGTATATGGACTGCTGATACATGCAAGTGCAGCTATTACCAGAAGGTATCTAGACTTCAGATACTTGCAAGTGCAACTATTACCAGATGGTATATGGACTGCTGATACTTGCAAGTGCAGCTATTACCAGATGGTATATGGACTGCTGATACATGCAAGTGCAGCTATTACCAGAAGGTAACTAGACTGCTGATACTTGCAAGGGCAAGTGGTGCTATTAACAGGTGGTATACAGACTGATGATACTTGCAAGTGCAGCTCTAGCCAGATGGTATATGGCCTGCTAATACTTGCAAGTGTAAGTGGTGCTGTTGCCAGATGGTATATGGACTGCTGATACTTGCAAGTGTAAGTGGTGCTGTTGTCAGATGGTATATGGTCTGCTGATACTTGCAAGTGCAACTACTACCAGATGGTATATGGACTGCTGATACTTGCAATTGCAACTACTACCAGATGGTGTATGGACTGCTGATACTTGCAAGTGCAGCTATTACCAGATGGTATATGGACAGCAGTTACTTGCAAGTGCAACTACTACCAGATGGTATCTAGACTGCTGATACTTGCAAGTGCAACTACTACCAGATGGTATATGGACTGCTGATACTTGCAAGTGCAGCTACTACCAGATGGTATATGGACTGCTGATACTTGCAAGTGCAGCTATTACCAGATGGTATATGGACAGCTGATACTTGCAAGTGCAACTACTACCAGATGGTATATGGACTGCTGATACTTGCAAGTGCAGCTATTACCAGATGGTATATGGACAGCTGATACTTGCAAGTGCAACTACTACCAGATGTTATCTAGACTGCTGATACTTGCAAGTGCAACTATTACCAGATGTTATCTAGACTGCTGATACTTGCAAGTGCAACTATTACCAGATGGTATATGGACCGCTGATACTTGCATGTGCAGCTACTGCCCAATGGTATCTAGACTGCTGATGCTTACAAGTACAGCTATTACCAGATGGTATCTAGACTCAGTAGTGGCCCGTGGTGGGAGTGCTGCCGGGCGGTGACAGAGGGTGGGGGAGGGGCTGGGTGGGGGGTAGTAAACTACGGATTTCGGCCGCACTGAGGTAAGTAAACAAAAAATAAATAAAACGAATTTCGTTGCGCGCGCTGCATCGCCAAAGGCCAAAGGCGATGCAGCGCGCGCAACGAAATTCGTTTTATATATTTTTTGTTTAGTTACCTCAGTGCGGCCGAAATCCGTAGCTTACTACCCCCACCCTGCCCCTCCCCGCTCTGCGTCACCGCCCGGCAGCACTCCCACCACGGGCCGCTACTGTCTAGACTGCTGATGCTTACAAGTGCAGCTATTACCAGATGGTATATGGACCGCTGATACTTGCAAGTGCAGCTCTAGCCAGATTGTATATGGCCTGCTGCCCAATGGTATACAGACTGCTGATACTGGCAAGTGCAGCTACTGCCCGGTGGTATCTAGACTGCGGATACTTGCAAGTGCAGCTACTGCCCGATGTTATATAGACTGCTGATACTTGCAAGTGCAACTATTGCCTGATGGTATCTAGACTGCTGCTGATACTTGGAAGTGCAACTATTACCAGATGGTATCTAGACTGCTGATACTTGCAAGTGCAACTACTACCAGATGGTATCTAGACTGCTGATACTTGCAAGTGCAGCTATTACCAAATGTATCTAGACTGCTGATACTTGCAAGTGCAACTACTACCAGATGGTATCTAGACTGCTGATACTTGCAAGTGCAACTACTACCAGATGGTATCTAGACTGCTGATACTTGCAAGTGCAGCTATTACCAGATGGTATATGGTCTGCTGATACTTGGAAGTGCAACTATTACCAGATGGTATCTAGACTGCTGATATTTGCAAGTGCAGCTATTACCAGATGGTATCTAGACTGCTGATACTTGCAAGTGCAGATATTACCAGATGGTATCTAGACTGCTGATACTTGCAAGTGCAGCTATTACCAGATGGTATCTAGACTGCTGATACTTGCAAGTGCAACTACTACCAGATGGTATATGGACTGCTGATACTTGCAAGTGCAACTACTACCAGATGGTATCTAGACTGCTGATACTTGCAAGTGCAACCATTACCAGATGTTATATGGACTGCTGATACTTGCAAGTGCAACTACTACCAGATGGTATCTAGACTGCTGATACTTGCAAGTGCAGCTATTACCAGATGGTATATGGACCGCTGATACTTGCAAGTGCAGCTACTGCCCGATGGTATATAGACTGCTGATACTTGCAAGTGCAGCTATTACCAGATGGTATCTAGACTGCGATTACTTGCAAGTGCAGCTCTAGCTAGATGGTATATGGCCTGCTGATACTTGCAAGTGTAAGTGATGCTATTACCAGATGGTATATGGACCGCTGATATTTGCAAGTGCAGCTCTAGCCAGATTGTATATGGCCTGCTGCCCAATGGTATACAGACTGCTGATACTGGCAAGTGCAGCCACCGCCCGGTGGTATTTAGACTGCGGATACTTGCAAGTGCAGCTACTGCCTGATGGTATATAGACCGCTGATACTTGCAAGTGTAGCTATTGCCTGATGGTATCTAGACTGCTGCTGATATTTGCAAGTGCAGCTATTACCAGATGGTATCTAGACTGCTGATACTTGCAAGTGCAGCTACTACCAGATGGTATCTAGACTGCTGATACTTGCAAGTGCAGCTATTACCAGATGGTATCTAGACTGCTGATACTTGCAAGTGCAACTACTACCAGATGGTATCTAGACTGCTGATACTTGCAAGTGCAGCTATTACCAGATGGTATATGGACCGCTGATACTTGCAAGTGTAGCTACTGCCCGATGGTATATGGACTGCTGATACATGCAAGTGCAGCTATTACCAGAAGGTATCTAGACTTCTGATACTTGCAAGTGCAACTATTACCAGATGGTATATGGACTGCTGATACTTGCAAGTGCAGCTATTACCAGATGGTATATGGACTGCTGATACATGCAAGTGCAGCTATTACCAGAAGGTATCTAGACTGCTGATACTTGCAAGGGCAAGTGGTGCTATTACCAGGTGGTATACAGACTGATACTTGCAAATGCAGCTCTAGCCAGATGGTATATGGCCTGCTAATACTTGCAAGTGTAAGTGGTGCTGTTGCCAGATGGTATATGGACTGCTGATACTTGCAAGTGTAAGTGGTGCTGTTGTCAGATGGTATATGGTCTGCTGATACTTGCAAGTGCAACTACTACCAGATGGTATATGGACTGCTGATACTTGCAAGTGCAACTACTACCAGATGGTATATGGACAGCAGATACTTGCAAGTGCAACTACTACCAGATGGTATCTAGACTGCTGATACTTGCAAGTGCAGCTACTACCAGATGGTATATGGACTGCTGATACTTGCAAGTGCAGCTATTACCAGATGGTATATGGACAGCTGATACTTGCAAGTGCAACTACTACCAGATGTTATCTAGACTGCTGATACTTGCAAGTGCAACTATTCCCAGATGGTATATGGACCGCTGATACTTGCAAGTGCAGCTACTGCCCGATGGTATCTAGACTGCTGATGCTTACAAGTACAGCTATTACCAGATGGTATCTAGACTCAGTAGCGGCCCGTGGTGGGAGTGCTGCCGGGCGGTGACAGAGGGCGGGGGAGGGCTGGGTGGGGGTAGTAAACTACGGATTTCGGCCGCACTGAGGTAAGTAAACAAAAAAATAAATAAAACGAATTTCGTTGCGCGCGCTGCATCGCCAAAGGCCAAAGGATAGACTGCTGCTGATACTTGGAAGTGCAACTATTACCAGATGGTATCTAGACTGCTGATACTTGCAAGTGTAACTACTACCAGATGGTATCTAGACTGCTGATACTTGCAAGTGCAGCTATTACCAGATGGTATCTAGACTGCTGATACTTGCAAGTGCAACTACTACCAGATGGTATCTAGACTGCTGATACTTGCAAGTGCAACTACTACCAGATGGTATCTAGACTGCTGATACTTGCAAGTGCAACTACTACCAGATGGTATCTAGACTGCTGATACTTGCAAGTGCAGCTATTACCAGATGGTATATGGTCTGCTGATACTTGGAAGTGCAACTATTACCAGATGGTATCTAGACTGCTGATATTTGCAAGTGCAGCTATTACCAGATGGTATCTAGACTGCTGATACTTGCAAGTGCAGATATTACCAGATGGTATCTAGACTGCAGATACTTGCAAGTGCAGCTATTACCAGATGGTATCTAGACTGCTGATACTTGCAAGTGCAACTACTACCAGATGGTATCTAGACTGCTGATACTTGCAAGTGCAACTATTACCAGATGTTATATGGACTGCTGATACTTGCAAGTGCAACTACTACCAGATGGTATCTAGACTGCTGATACTTGCAAGTGCAGCTATTACCAGATGGTATATGGACCGCTGATACTTGCAAGTGCAGCTACTGCCCGATGGTATATAGACTGCTGATACTTGCAAGTGCAGCTATTACCAGATGGTATCTAGACTGCGATTACTTGCAAGTGCAGCTCTAGCTAGATGGTATATGGCCTGCTGATACTTGCAAGTGTAAGTGATGCTATTACCAGATGGTATCTAGACTGCTGATACTTGCAAGTGCAGCTATTACCAGATGGTATATGGACCGCTGATATTTGCAAGTGCAGCTCTAGCCAGATTGTATATGGCCTGCTGCCCAATGGTATACAGACTGCTGATACTGGCAAGTGCAGCCACTGCCCGGTGGTATCTAGACTGCGGATACTTGCAAGTGCAGCTACTGCCTGATGGTATATAGACCGCTGATACTTGCAAGTGCAGCTATTGCCTGATGGTATCTAGACTGCTGCTGATATTTGCAAGTGCAGCTATTACCAGATGGTATCTAGACTGCTGATACTTGCAAGTGCAGCTACTACCAGATGGTATCTAGACTGCTGATACTTGCAAGTGCAGCTATTACCAGATGGTATCTAGACTGCTGATACTTGCAAGTGCAACTACTACCAGATGGTATCTAGACTGCTGATACTTGCAAGTGCAGCTATTACCAGATGGTATATGGACCGCTGATACTTGCAAGTGCAGCTACTGCCCGATGGTATATGGACTGCTGATACTTGCAAGTGCAGCTATTGCCAGATGGTATATGGACTGCTGATACTTGCAAGTGCAGCTACTGCCCGATGGTATATAGACTGCTGATACTTGCAAATGCAGCTATTGCCAGATGGTATCTAGACTGCTGATACTTGCAAGTGCTGCTATTACCAGATGGTATATGGACCGCTGATACTTGCAAGTGCAGCTATTGCCAGATTTATGGTATCTAGACTGCTGATACTTGCAAGTGCAGCTATTGCCAGATGGTATCTAGGCTGCTGATACTTGCAAATGCAGCTATTGCCAGATGGTATCTAGACTGCTGATACTTGCAAGTGCTGCTATTACCAGATGGTATATGGACCGCTGATACTTGCAAGTGCAGCTATTGCCAGATTTATGGTATCTAGACTGCTGATACTTGCAAGTGCAGCTATTACCAGATGGTATATGGACCGCTGATACTTGCAAGTGCAGCTATTACCAGATGGTATATGGACAGCTGATACTTGCAAGTGCAACTACTACCAGATGGTATATGGACTGCTGATACTTGCAAGTGCAGCTATTACCAGATGGTATATGGACAGCTGATACTTGCAAGTGCAACTACTACCAGATGTTATCTAGACTGCTGATACTTGCTAGTGCAACTATTACCAGATGTTATCTAGACTGCTGATACTTGCAAGTGCAACTATTACCAGATGGTATATGGACCGCTGATACTTGCAAGTGCAGCTACTGCCCAATGGTATCTAGACTGCTGATGCTTACAAGTACAGCTATTACCAGATGGTATCTAGACTCAGTAGTGGCCCGTGGTGGGAGTGCTGCCGGGCGATGACAGAGGGCGGGGGAGGGGCTGGGTGGGGGGTAGTAAACTACGGATTTCGGCCGCACTGAGGTAAGTAAACAAAAAAATAAATAAAACGAATTTTGTTGCGCGCGCTGCATCGCCAAAGGCCAAAGGCGATGCAGCGCGCGCAACGAAATTCGTTTTATATATTTTTTGTTTAGTTACCTCAGTGCGGCCGAAATCCGTAGTTTACTACCCCCCACCCTGCCCCTCCCCCGCCCTGCGTCACCGCCCGGCAGCACTCCCACCACGGGCCGCTACTGTCTAGACTGCTGATGCTTACAAGTGCAGCTCTAGCCAGATTGTATATGGCCTGCTGCCCAATGGTATACAGACTGCTGATACTGGCAAGTGCAGCTACTGCCCGGTGGTATCTAGACTGCGGATACTTGCAAGTGCAGCTACTGCCCGATGGTATATAGACTGCTGATACTTGCAAGTGCAACTATTGCCTGATGGTATCTAGACTGCTGCTGATACTTGGAAGTGCAACTATTACCAGATGGTATCTAGACTGCTGATACTTGCAAGTGCAACTACTACCAGATGGTATCTAGACTGCTGATACTTGCAAGTGCAGCTATTACCAGATGGTATCTAGACTGCTGATACTTGCAAGTGCAACTACTACCAGATGGTATCTAGACTGCTGATACTTGCAAGTGCAACTACTACCAGATGGTATCTAGACTGCTGATACTTGCAAGTGCAGCTATTACCAGATGGTATATGGTCTGCTGATACTTGGAAGTGCAACTATTACCAGATGGTATCTAGACTGCTGATATTTGCAAGTGCAGCTATTACCAGATGGTATCTAGACTGCTGATACTTGCAAGTGCAGATATTACCAGATGGTATCTAGACTGCTGATACTTGCAAGTGCAGCTATTACCAGATGGTATCTAGACTGCTGATACTTGCAAGTGCAACTACTACCAGATGGTATATGGACTGCTGATACTTGCAAGTGCAACTACTACCAGATGGTATCTAGACTGCTGATACTTGCAAGTGCAACCATTACCAGATGCTATATGGACTGCTGATACTTGCAAGTGCAACTACTACCAGATGGTATCTAGACTGCTGATACTTGCAAGTGCAGCTATTACCAGATGGTATATGGACCGCTGATACTTGCAAGTGCAGCTACTGCCCGATGGTATATAGACTGCTGATACTTGCAAGTGCAGCTATTACCAGATGGTATCTAGACTGCGATTACTTGCAAGTGCAGCTCTAGCTAGATGGTATATGGCCTACTGATACTTGCAAGTGTAAGTGATGCTATTACCAGATGGTATCTAGACTGCTGATACTTGCAAGTGCAGCTATTACCAGATGGTATATGGACCGCTGATATTTGCAAGTGCAGCTCTAGCCAGATTGTATATGGCCTGCTGCCCAATGGTATACAGACTGCTGATACTGGCAAGTGCAGCCACTGCCCGGTGGTATCTAGACTGCGGATACTTGCAAGTGCAGCTACTGCCTGATGGTATATAGACCGCTGATACTTGCAAGTGCAGCTATTGCCTGATGGTATCTAGACTGCTGCTGATATTTGCAAGTGCAGCTATTACCAGATGGTATCTAGACTGCTGATACTTGCAAGTGCAGCTACTACCAGATGGTATCTAGACTGCTGATACTTGCAAGTGCAGCTATTACCAGATGGTATCTAGACTGCTGATACTTGCAAGTGCAACTACTACCAGATGGTATCTAGACTGCTGATACTTGCAAGTGCAGCTATTACCAGATGGTATATGGACCGCTGATACTTGCAAGTGCAGCTACTGCCCGATGGTATATGGACTGCTGATACATGCAAGTGCAGCTATTACCAGAAGGTATCTAGACTTCTGATACTTGCAAGTTCAACTATTACCAGATGGTATATGGACTGCTGATACTTGCAAGTGCAGCTATTACCAGATGGTATATGGACTGCTGATACATGCAAGTGCAGCTATTACCAGAAGGTATCTAGACTGCTGATACTTGCAAGGGCAAGTGGTGCTATTACCAGGTGGTATACAGACTGATGATACTTGCAAATGCAGCTCTAGCCAGATGGTATATGGCCTGCTAATACTTGCAAGTGTAAGTGGTGCTGTTGCCAGATGGTATATGGACTGCTGATACTTGCAAGTGTAAGTGGTGCTGTTGTCAGATGGTATATGGTCTGCTGATACTTGCAAGTGCAACTACTACCAGATGGTATATGGACTGCTGATACTTGCAAGTGCAACTACTACCAGATGGTATATGGACAGCAGATACTTGCAAGTGCAACTACTACCAGATGGTATCTAGACTGCTGATACTTGCAAGTGCAGCTACTACCAGATGGTATATGGACTGCTGATACTTGCAAGTGCAGCTATTACCAGATGGTATATGGACAGCTGATACTTGCAAGTGCAACTACTACCAGATGTTATCTAGACTGCTGATACTTGCAAGTGCAACTATTCCCAGATGGTATATGGACCGCTGATACTTGCAAGTGCAGCTACTGCCCGATGGTATCTAGACTGCTGATGCTTACAAGTACAGCTATTACCAGATGGTATCTAGACTCAGTAGCGGCCCGTGGTGGGAGTGCTGCCGGGCGGTGACAGAGGGCGGGGGAGGGGCTGGGTGGGGGGTAGTAAACTACGGATTTCGGCCGCACTGAGGTAAGTAAACAAAAAAATAAATAAAACGAATTTCGTTGCGCGCGCTGCATCGCCAAAGGCCAAAGGCGATGCAGCGCGCGCAACGAAATTCGTTTTATATATTTTTTGTTTAGTTACCTCAGTGCGGCGAATCCGTAGTTTACTACACCCTGCCCTCGCCGCCTGCGTCACCGCTCGGCAGCACTCCCACCACGGGCCACTACTGAGTCTAGATACCATCTGGTAATAGCTGTACTTGTAAGCATCAGCAGTCTAGATACCATTGGGCAGTAGCTGCACTTGCAAGTATCAGCGGTCCATATACCATCTGGTAATAGTTGCACTTGCAAGTATCAGCAGTCTAGACAGTAGCGGCCCGTGGTGGGAGTGCTGCCGGGCGGTGACGCAGGGCGGGGGAGGGGCAGGGTGGGGGGTAGTAAACTACGGATTTCGGCCGGGGAACGTCTCCATTGCGCGGTGCGAGTCGTGTCCGTGCGAGTCGGTCGGTGCGGTTCGACCCGGGATCGAGTCGGTTGGAGCGGTCGGGACGCCCGGACGAGTCGGTCGGCGAATACGCATCGTACTCGCTCGCCCGGACGCGCGTACGAATCGGTCGGGAAATAGGGCTCCGAATCGGATCCGGTTAAGCGGAATCCGATTCGGAGCCCTACCGGCCGAGATCGGAATCGGCCCCTGAGTCTTGCCATGACAGCATAAGTATAGATCAGTAGAGATTGCAAAAGGTCCACGAAGGAGCACTGTAAGAACTTGAGGCCAGATGTACCAGGGGTTTTGCTGTCACAAAGCTTGCGATTCACAAAAATCTACGGTTTACGGCTGCAAAAATCCTTTTTCTAACACATTAACCTCATTTTGTGATTGTCTTTTTTTCTGAATTGCAAAATGAGGTTTGCAATCCATGCTGCATAAAAATTTTGAAGGGGCATGTTTTGGACTTTCCTTCCAAATTGCGAGTCAGTAAGGTATGAACAACTGATTTGCGACTGCAATTCCGGTCACAAACTCCTGAGCTGGAGTGATTCACAAAGGGGAAGGGATTCCCTTTGAACACCATTTTCCTTTGAGAACAAGTGTGTTAACGTAGGAGAGAGTAGGCAGTGGTCCACAGGAACGCTGTCCCCTCTCACTTAAGATTTTGGAAAATTGCAAACTTTTTTTTTTTTAAATGCAGTCCAGTTCCCTTTAAGGAAATAGGGAAGCTCAAAAAAAGCTAGACATTTTTAAATGGAATCACAGGCAGTGTGAGATGCTATCCTTAACTGACCATCCCTGAAATTGTAGTCAATCACAGGGGGTCGCAACACGTGACCTACCTAATGGATATTAATTAGGCAGATAGTTTTTCCACCCACTGTTATTCCCTATTTTGCAAACCGTCCTACTAACACATAGGTCGGTTTGCAAAACTTCGCTGCGCACTTTGCGACCACTTTTTGAGAATCCAGTCTTTGCTCATCTTGCACTTGGTAGTTAAAATGAAACTCTGATAAAATAATTTCCAGTTATTTCGATTTTTGTTTCTCATTATCACTGTTTGTGAAAGTAAATTATACAGAAGCATCTCTCCTTTTCCTAACATATGCGCTGCCTAAACCTATGTGGCTACAGAAAAAGAGAAATTGTAACTGCCTTGGTCTTCGGCAAATTCAGCAAACTTCCTACTTCTTCATAAAATATGAAATTCCCCAAATTTGTGTGACCACGAAGGTGATCATTAAAACTCTACCTACCCCTACTTAATTTAAACTCTGCGTCCCAGCTCACATTGGGTCCTTTTCCTGCCTTGTTCTAAACAATGAGTTTGTTCCGGGCCGACTGAGAAGTCTAAAGCCGCCCCAGCGGGCAAAGATTGCAGCCCTGTTGTGCAGCATGATCAGTGATATCACAGGAAGTGACATCACAGAGAATAACATAATTGAGAGTGACATCACTGTAATTGACATCACATGTAGTTGTCACAAATGCCCATAACAAATAAAACATTTCTCTTATAACATCAAAATAAATACAAAAACCCAAACATTTCTGAATTGGCTATAACTTATCTAAAATTTCATTCTTACAGAATCAATATCACTAGTGCATGCAGCAGTTGATTTCCTATGGTGAGTAATAGAAATGTAAAAAATACACAATCATTCTGATGTCACTATATTGCACGTAGGTAGTTTCTTACAGTAGTGGCGGCTCCTCCGCTAAGGCGGAGGAGAGTCGTCCCACTGCTTTGAGAGCAGTGCAGAGGAAAAATAAAATGTTAACTGAATGTTATCATTTTAATTTTTCCATTCCTAGTTGCTGGGAGGGGCAGTGCTGGCCAGAGCAGTGGCCAGGGGGAGGAGTGGTTTTCACTCCCTAAGTGTGCATGAACTGTTTGGCCGGCCCTCTTGGGCCAAACAAACAGTTCGTGCGCCCTTTGCATCTTCCCCACCAGGCTGTACTGCACAGCCTGGTGAGGAACATGCACAGGCTCCCTGTCCCCATCTGAGCGCCGAACTATGGCGCTCAGATCAATCACAACGCTGCATTGAGCCCGGGTGCTTCCTGCAACAGAGGAGAGGCGGCAGCTGCAACGCGACCGCAGGTAAGTCTTTCATTTTTTTTTTACATTTTCTACCCCCCACCTTCCCTGCCCCCCACCCCTTCTCCATCAGCCGCCACTGTCTTACAGTCATTTTGCAAAATTATAGTGCCAATATGAATATAAATATTATCAGATTGCCAAACCAACTACGTATAAACAGAAAAAATGACTGCACCTCAGAATATGTTGTAACAGGCATACAACATCTGCTAGAGGATTCTAGGTGGATGAGTGGTCTGCAGGCCAGAAATTATGAGGCCGAGAAGATGTATTGTTAGCAGTCATGGAAAAAACACTACAGTTGGCTACAATATTTGGAGAATGAAAGCAATTGGCAATTACAACCACCTTTCTTGAAGTAAATACAGACCATGTACCGAAAGGAACATAGTTGTCATTAAAAGGTTGGCAATGATGAAATTCAAAGCGTGTGTGTCCACTGGTGTCTGAGAATGGAAACCGGGCATCTGGAGGTATTTCGCATTTCCCAATCGCAAAAGTGATGTATGGACACATGGCTAGGACCAGCTTCACAGGAGGAATCCCCTAGGACTGGTAACATTACGTGTATTTGTAAAGTCCACATTCACCCAGAAGAGTATCTTGACACTGAATAAGAGATGTTCATTGTTACACAACTCAATGGCACTCATTTTACCGACCTCAGAAGGATGAAAGGCTGAGTGGACCTGCCAGGTATTTGAACCTGATCATGAGGTCAAACACAGGCCCCTACAGTGGATGAATTAGTCCACTAAGCCACCAGACCCAACTCAAGTTCTTGCAAGCAGTAGGCCTATCTAAGACTTCAGCGTATTGTTAAATAAATGCATTCCTTTTGGTGTGAGGTAAAATGGACAGCAAAATCCCACCGGTAGCACCAGGAGAATAATACATCCCTTGATTAGGAAGGCATGTTACTGTTTGTCTTTTGTCAAGACCTACATCCTCGGTTAGCTTCAATTTACTGCTGACAGGCGAAGGGCAAGGCAAGGTGTGGAAACTAGAGAAAGAAATATCCGTGTTCATAGAGTCCTGTTTACTTTCTCTTTGCATTGCTGCTTTCATCATGACCCATAAGACCAGGTGTAGCATCACCGGGTAGCAGCTGCAACCCTTACTTGACGTCCATGTGTACTTGCCCTGTCATTGGCTGACTGGTATTGAGGTGCACTTTGTATTCTGCAGCAGTCCAGTGGACTACAGACTGTGGTCAAGGTGTACTGGCCGAGGTGTGAGTGTGCGTGTGCATGCATGCGTGTGTGCGTGTGCTTTAAGCTCTGTTATACCCCATTTCACTGCAGTGAAACTGAGGTGCACTGGGAGAGGATGTGGCGTAATGGCCAGAGCTGCCAACTTTGGAGCTGGGGAACCAGGATAAAGTCTCAGCGTTGACTCAGCATCCTGTGATTCTGGGCAAATCATTTAATCTCCCCGCGTCTACCAAAAATGAATGTGTTCTTGTGTAACTTAACTGGTGCTCATGGAAAGCACTCTAATACCTTCGGGTCAAGTTTGCACTACATCAATCAATCAATCAGGGTATTGTAAGTGCGCTACTCACCCGTGAGGGTCTCAAGGCGCTGGGGGGAGAGGGTGCAGCTCCGCTCAGTCGAAGAGCCAGGTCTTGAGTGCCTTCCTGAAGATGTTCAGGGAGGGGGCGCGTCTGATGTCGATCGGGAGCTTGTGCCAGGTCTTGGTTGCGATGTAGGAGAAGGCTCTTCCACCTGTTCTGGTTCTGCGGATGCGCGGGGTTTCGGCGAGGTCGGCGGATCGAAGGTTTCTCTTGGGTACGTGGAAGGAAATTCTTTTGTTGAGGTATTGGGGTCCGGTGTTGTGGAGCCATTTGTAGGCGTGGGTGAGTATCTTGAAGGTGACTCTCTTCTCGACGGGGAGCCAGTGGAGGTTCCGCAAGTGTTGGGTGAAGTGTTCGTGTCGAGGGATGCCGAGGACCAGTCTGGCTGCGGTGTTCTGTATGGTCTGGAGTTTGTGGAGCAGAGACTTGTTGATCCCGGCGTAGAGGGCGTTTCCGTAGTCTAGTCTGCTGGTTATGAGTGCATGGGTGACGGTCTTTCTTGATTCGGGAGGGATCCATTTGAAGGTCTTTCGGAGGATGCAGAGGGTGTTGAAGCAGCTGGAGGTGACGGCGTTGACCTGTCGGGTCATGGAGAGGGAGGAGTCGCGTATGATGCCGAGGTTTCGGGCATGGTCCGTAGGGGTGGGAGGGCTCCTGAGGGCGGTGGGCCACCAGGTGTTGTCCCATGCAGAGGGGGAGGGTACAAGGACCTCTGTCTTCTCCGAGTTGAGTTTCAGGCAGCTGCTGCTCATCCAGGATGCGACGTCCTTCATACCTTCCTGGAAACTGAGTCTGGTGGTGATGGGGTTCTTGGTGAGGGAGAGGATGAGCTGGGTGTCGTCGGCGTAGGGTATGATGCTGAGTCCGTGCTGTCTGATGATGGCGGCGAGGGGGGCCATGTAGATGTTGAAGAGTGTGGGGCTGAGCGACGATCCTTGGGGTACTCCGCAGTTAATTTCCGTGGGTTCAGAGAGGAAGGGCGGCATTCTGATTCGTTGGGTTCTTCCGGTGAGGAAGGAGCGGATCCAGTCGAGGGCAATTCCTGGTATGCCAGCGTCATGGAGTCTGGTGGTGAGTGTGCGGTGGGAGACGGTGTCGCATGCTGCAGAGAGGTCGAGGAGGATCAGGGCTGCGGTGTGTCCTTGATCGAGGAGGGTGCGGATGTCGTCTGTGGCGGCGAGTAGGGCAGTCTCAGTGCTGTGGTTGCTGCGGAATCTGGATTGAGAGGGGTTGAGGATGGAGTTTTCTTCGATGAATTTTGTTAGCTGGGCATTGGCGGTCTTCTCTGTGACTTTGGCCACGAAAGGGAGGAGGGAGATGGGTCGGTAGTTCTTGAGGTCCGTGGGATCTGCTGAGGGCTTCTTGAGCAGGGGTCTGACTTCTGCGTGTTTCTAGTCGTCGGGAAAGATGCTGGTCTTGAAGGTGGTGTTGATGGTGCGTCGTAGTTCCGGAGCGATGGCGGCTTGGTGGAAGATGTGCGGCGGGCAGGGGTCCGTGGGGGCTCCTAAGTGGATGCCTTTCATGGTCGAAGTAGTGTCTTCGGTGGTGACTGGGGTCCAGGAGGAGATGGTGGGCTGGCTGGCATTGCTGGCGAAGGAAGTTGTTTCTGAGTCGGGTGTCTGGTCGTTGAAATGGTCGAAGAGGCCCTTGATTTTCAGATGGAAGTAGGATCCGAGCTTGTTGCAGAGGTCCTGGGAGGGGTAATGTTCGTGGTTTCGTGGGGGGTTTGGTGAATTCCTGGATGACGCTGAAGAGTTCCTTGGAGTTGCTGGAGTTGGCGAGGATCTAGTTCTGGATGAAGGTCCTTTTGGTGGATCTGATGCGTTGGTGGTATTCTGTCATGGCGTCTTGGTAGGTGGTGCGGTCTTCTGACGTTTTGCTGTTCCTCCAGTTCTTCTCGAGACGTCTGGATTCTTGGAGGTCGGTGGTGAACCAGGTGGCCTTCCTGGGGCGCTGTTTGTTGGAGTTGCATAGGGGGGCGAGCTTGTCTGCGCAGCTGGATATCCATCTGTGGAGTTCTTTGGCTGCGATGTTGGTGTCGGTCGAGGTGGTGGGGGGGTCGTGGTTGAGGGTGGAGTTGAGTTGCTCCTCAGTGACTTTGCTCCAATTCCTTCGTGGAGGGCGTGGTGCAGGTTTGGGCAGCGTGGGTTTGTTGACATGGTAGTGTACACAGTGGTGGTCCGTCCATGCAGGTTGTGTGGTGTGGGTGAAGTGGATGTTGTTACCTCCTGCAAAGATGGGGTCGAGGGTATGTCCTGCCTTGTGGGTAGGCGTGGTGACGAGCTGTTTCAGTCCGATGTTGGCGAGGTTGTCCAGGAGGGTGGTGGAGTTGGGGTCGTTGAGGTTTGTCGAGGTGGAAGTTCAGGTCTCCGATGAGTATGTAGTCCATGGAGGCGATGGCGTGGGGCGCGAGGAGGTCGGCGATGGTAGTGGTGAAAGGGGCGCGAGGTCCGGGGGGTCATTAGGCGAGGGTGCCACGAAGCGTGGTTCTAGGGCTGGTCTGGATCTGGTAATTAAGGTGTTCGGTGGTGGAGAAGGGGTCACTCGTGGTGGAGGTGGAGAGCTGGAGGGAGCTCTTGTGTGCGATGGAGAGTCCTCCTCCTGGGTGGTCCTTCCTCTGGATCTTGTATCCGCCAGAATTGGCGGTGGCGATGTCGGGGGCGGAGGAGGCATTGCTCCAGGTTTCTGTAAAGAAGGCGACGTCTGGTGAGAGGGTGTCGAGGAGGTCCTAGATCTCTACGGCGTGTCTGTGCAGGGAGCGTACGTTGAAGAGGATGCACTTCAGGACTTCGGAAGTGTTGGCGTTCGGTGCGGGGGCGGTGGTAGTGGGGGTGCGGGCGGAGGTGAAAGTTCGGCAGCAGTGACGGCAGGAGAATTGTCCGTGGGTGGTGCTTGGCGTGGACAGCTGGCAGTTGTTGTTTCTTCCGGGGTTGAGTGCGAGGAGGGTGGTTGAGTCATAGCGGTGATGGTCGGAGATCCAGGGTTCCTGGCGCTGGTCGCGGTCGGGTAGCGGACGGGCGCAGACGGGCTTGCCTTAGGTGTGCCTTCGGCGCGCCAGCGGCGCGGCCGCATAGCGGCCGCCATTAAGTAGGGGAGGGGGCGGGACTTGCAGCTGAGAGGCGGGAGCGGAGAATCGGCAGGGGCCACGAGGGGAGCAGCGGCGGGAAGGGAACGGGCGGGAAAAGAAAAAAGAAGAGGAAAACAAGACAAAATCCCAGGGAAAACCGAATAATTAAACAGGCACAATCAAATACAACAAGTAGGTGCACAGTCAATACAAAAAGTAAATTAGGACAAAAACAAGACTAAGAAGAAATGCGGGCACACATGGCCTCGAACCCCTGGCAGAAACAGAGCGTGGCACAGTGAGGGCAGCTGTACTGACTAGCGGAGCTGCAGGGGGAGAGAGCAGGTCCCTGACCAGGAGATCAGAGGTCTTGCTCGTGCTCCCTCGCAGCGGCCGCCATTAAGTAGGGGAGGGGGGAGGGACTTGCAGCTGGGAGGTGGGCGCGGGGACTCGGCAGGGGGGAGGGGCACAGGGGGAGCAGCGGCGGGAAGGGAACGGGCGGGAAAAGAAAAAAGAAGAGGAAAACAAGACAAAATCCGGGGGGAAACCGAATAATTAAACAGGCACAGTCAAATACAACAAGCAGGAGCACAGTCAATACAAAAAGTAAATTAGGACAAAAACAAGACTGAGCAGAAATGCGGGCACAACAGGGCCTTGAACCCCTGGCAGAAACAGAGCGTGGCACAGTGAGGGCAGCTGCACTGACTAGCGGAGCTGCAGGGGGAGAGAGCAGGCCCCTGACCAGGAGGTCAGAGGTCTTGCTCGTGCTCCCTCGCAGCGGCTGCCATTAAGTAGGGGAGGGGGCAGGGACTTGCAGCTGGGAGGTGGGAGCGGGGAATCGGCAGGGGGGAGGGGCGCGGGGGAGCAGCGGCGGGAACGGGTGGGAAAAGAAAAAAGAAGAGGAAAACAAGACAAAATCCGGGGGAAAACCGAATAATTAAACAGGCACAGTCAAATACAACAAGCAGGAGCACAGTCAATACAAAAAGTAAATTAGGACAAAAACAAGACTGAGCAGAAATGTGGGCACAACAGGGCCTCAAACCCCTGGCAGAAACAGAGCGTAGCCAGGGTCGGATTGGGATCACAATTTGGCCCGGGCACTGACGAAAAAAGTGGCCCACATTCGCAGGGCGTGGCCCACATTCGCAGGGCGTGGCCCACATTCGCGGGGCGGGGCCCACATTCGCGGGGCGTGGCCCACATTCAAGGGGCGTGCCCTTTCATGAGAATGGGGGTGTGGTCAGAGCAGTGAGACAGAAACCTATGGGCCTGCTATTTTCCCACTCATGCAGGCAGTGAGTAAGGGGTGTGTCCATATGGAGGTGAGGCAGGAGCTGGGGAGGGAAAGGAAGGCCACAAACATCACCCAACAAGATCCCCCATTGAGGAGGGAGTCACTGGAAAATATGAATACTATGAAATGTTATCTTAGTGCAAGCTTAGACTCTCCCAGAATAACAAAAAGAACATAGAAGTAGAATGGTGCACCCGACAAGAGGTACAGAATGACTTAAGTGTCAGAGCGCAGCCTCCACAACATAAGAAAACCAGACAGGGAGGCACTAATGGGAATTAAATTAAAATTTACAATTTTGCATCAGAAAAGCTGTGTTAAAAAATACGGACATGTTTTTATAAAGTGTCCTCTTTAATTATCATGTTCCCTTTGCAGAATTATAAAGCATGAACAAATGGTTATTTTTTATAGTTGTTTTTCCATTTGACAGTTTTATATAGTGTGAATTCAGCCCAAGACAAAGGCTATTTGAGTTCTATTCATGAGCACCAATTACAGTACACAAGATCCGATTTTTTATTTAAGGGCCTGGGCGATGAAGTGATCTGCCCAGAATCACAGGGTGTTGAGCAGACGCTGGGACTCAAACCTGATTCCCCATCTCTGCAACTCTGGCGTCAGTCCACATATGCCTATGCACACACAAGGAATGAAAGTGGGAGGATACTGTTCTTGTGAAGGACACAGGGCCAAGGTGACAATGGCCTACAAGCTGAGCAAATAAAAAAACAGCAAGGCCCCTTTCTGTTACAAAATTATTCGAGCCCTCCAGCACAGGAGCACCTGAAAAGCAGCGAGGCCCCTGCTATTACTAACCTACTCAGCCCTCCCCAGCCCTCCAGCGCAGGAGCACATGAACAGCAGTGAGGCCCCTGCTATTAGTAAATTAATCAGCCCTCCCCAGCCCTCCACGGCCTCGGCAATGTCCTGGCAGGGGAGCACAAAACACAGCTGCTGGGTCATCCATGGTAGCCAGGGGGAGGCTGAGGTGAAGATGGTGCGAGTTACAAACATCACCTGGCCCCCACAGCGAGACCCATTCTTCCTCGCCCACTATGTCCTGAATGTGAAGGGCTGTGGGCGAGGTGTTAAGACAAACACTGTTTCTGGGCTGCTTGGGCCCCAGGGGGGCTGAGATGAAAATGGCTCAAAGGCCTGAGCAACACCTGGCCCCCTGGGAGGCCGATTCTTGCACACAATCACCCCTCCCCAGCCCACCCTCAGCGTGTTTGCTTTGCAGGGCAGGGGGTGAAGGAGAGGCCACAGCTGATAATCGCTGTACGGCCATCCAGCGAAGCTGCTTTCCTTTCTCTGTCTCTGTCTCAGTGCCCTCTGTGGGCCGTTTTTTTTTCTCCCCTTTCCCAGTCCACAGAGAGCACTCTCTGTGGACTGGAAAAGGAGAAAAAAACGGCCCACAGAGGGCACTGAGACACCGGCCCTTCGGCCAATGCCCGAGTGCCCGCAGTGCCAATCCGCCCCTGAGCGTAGCACAGTGAGGGCAGCGGCACTGACTAGCGGAGCTGCAGGGGGAGAGTACAGGTCCCTGACCAGGAGGTCAGAGGTCTTGCTACATAAAACTGCAACAAAAAAAAAAGGATGCAGCTGTGGGGCTAATATTCAGTACTAGTCCATTTTTCTGCTGACTTGACTGAGGTGCAGTGACACAGCACGAGATATAGTTTTTTTCTGTAGGAGTACAATTTAACCCCTTCGGTGCTCGTGACGAGACCAGCTCATCATGAGTCACGGTGGAGCTGTGCTCATGACGAGCTGGTCTCATCATAACGGCGCCGCTCCGCCCACGCGTGATTAATTCCCCGCCTGTGCGGGCGAATTAATCAGTGGGCAGGGTCGTGACGAGACCAGCTCGTCATGAGCACAGCTCCACCGTGACTCATGATGAGCTGGTCTCGTCACGAGCACCGCGGCGCGCGCTCACCCCCCGCCCCGTGGGGGAATTACCCCCGCAGGGAAGCAGTTAAGGTGGGACAAAAACTTACAAACAGAGGTGTGGGTAGACAGAAAGAGATGCACTAAGCCAGTGTGCTTCAGTCCTGTACTGTACAGGATGTAATTTCACAAAATTGCCAGGATCAGCAGAAGTGACATTACACACATGTCGACCACTTATCACGATTGATGACATCACTGGTTGACAGGCCCACCCTTTGCCACTCACCTGTCTCTTATTTGCTGATGAGGGCATAAGAGACAGCATGCAACATGGTCGGATATCATGAAGTGAAAACCCTAACCAAAGCTCTGCAAGTGTTCCTTCGATCCTGAACTGTGGTACAATGAACTGATATAGACCATAAAACCCGGCTCTATCAGTACCACTCAGTGTAGGCTGGACCCAGATTAGGGTGAACTGGAAGAATTCTGAATTGGGATCAGGGCAGGACTGGCCGGAGCGGGCATTAGGCGTTTTTCCAGGAGGCTGGAATGGTGGGGGCCTGGTTATGCAGCAGTGGGGCCTTTATTTGTTACTGGGGGCTGGTTTTGCAGTGGTGCTGCAATATCGGCCCCAGTACCAAAAGCAGCAGTGCTTCAAACTTGCAACACCCTCATCCCCCGGGGCTGGTCCAACAAAATTGCCAGGGCTGCTTTGGGTTCCCAGTCCGGCCCAATATAGTACGTTATGCAGAGTATGGTTGGTGCAAGGCTTTATGAGGAGTACTGTCAGAACTTTTCCTTGGTGGGGTTTATGTGTTTGGGTCTGATCAGACTAGACCGAGAGACATTAATGGAGCTGGCTTGGGGTTTTAACATTGAATAGAAGAAGGTTATTCAATTAAACACAGGCGCTGATAAGACACGTGACATCCCTATTTCCAGAGGGCAATGTGCTGACACCACAGAGTCTGCACAACTTTCACGGAATGCACAACTACAGTTTGAATACATTTGCACTATATCACTTACTGTGCATCACTGAGTAAAACACTGAATATGTCAATATAAACTCATATAAGTCCAGTACATCAGACGCATTAAACGGCTACTGGCAAAATATATTTTTCAATCATTCAATGGATAGTTAGCCAACCCCAGCAACATCATGTCACCCTGAACTAACAGAATGGCAGCACACTTCCAGGGGGGGAAACAGAAAACATAATAAGTAGAAAAGTACATTCTATTCCTCTTCAGTTTGATGACCTTCCCACAGAGGGCCTTAATCAAACATCCAAGACTTTTCAACACTAGAATTGAATAATTAAGGGTGCATCTATTTAATTCCCTAAAAGGGCTTACACCGAACTAGCACAAAAGTGTACTAATGATAAAAAATAAGAAAAGCCTCGGCCAAGCTCGGAGAGAGAGATAGAGCAAACAAACGTGCAGTGATACAAGAACCTTGAGAAATCCTTTCAAGAAACATCTCACACAGACAACATACCCCATCCCAATGTTGACCCTATTTACTGCCTCCTTTAAAGGGATCTCAAGCAGAGCCATAAAGCCACGAACCACAGAAACAAGCAACGACATTTCATTTAACAACTAGAAACATCAAACTTTCCAAATTAGACTGCAGTGCCAATGCATTCGGTGGCACTTTTAAAACTCACACAAGCAGTGGTAATTAAAACGTAATCTATACATAGGAGACGAAATCCCCAAACGTAAGAATGTACACAATCTATACAACTAGAGGAGAGGAGTTGGCCTAACGGCTAGGGCGGTCGACCTCGAATCTGGGGAACCGGGTTCGAGTCTCGGCAATGACGCTGAACATCCTGTGATTCTGGGCAAATCACTTATTCTCCCCGTGCCCATCAAAAAAAAAAAAAAATGAATGTGTCCTCATGTAACGCAACTGATGCTATGTAAAGCGCTCTGATACCTTCGGGTCGAGTTCGCGCTATCTGTAAACAAAACAAAACAAAAAAACTAGCCGGAATGCACCCACAGGCGTTCTCGGAATAAAAATAATAGGAAGCTGTACAGGGGAAAAGAGACAACTGTTAACATATGAGAAATATGAGGCAGGCTTCCTTTTATTTTAAAAGCAGGGCTGGCTGGTGCTCTTTGAATACTTAGGGATACTGGACTGATGCACGTTCATCCTAAAGCACTCTTAAAAGAAGTGAGCCAGCAGGTATGTGCCCATTATTTACAGTGCTTAATTTGAGCCCGTGGTTGCAGGTGGGGCCCACCGGCACTCATTTTTGGAGACTGCCAATTATTTTTCCCCAACATACTTTAATCCGGAGCAAGAGTGACAAAAACACAAAAGGGGGAAAGGAGGAAGAGAACACAAAAAACAGTGACATAGGGATAAAGTATAGATTAAAAAGAACCTGCTACAGCGAGATGAAGAGGTGGGGGTGTCTGCTGGTGGATTAAAGCGACACGAGGTGGAATCAGGACTAGACAGCTTTGGAATTAACACCCTGACCTTCAATAGTGCTGACCACAGGCGTCTGAGCAAAAATTTGGGCTCAAAACGTATTCTTTTACAAATTAAGCACTGATCAGTGGCGTCACTAGGGGGGTGCGGGGGGTGCGGACCGCACCGGCTGACACCATCACATGGGGTGACACCTTTCCCAAATGAGACTATTTAGTAAATAGTCTCATTTGGGAAAGGTGTCACCTCATGTGATGGTGTCATGGGGTAAGTTACCGCACTGGGTGACACCAACCCTAGTGACGCCGCTGGCACTGATTATCTCACTACTTCTGGTCTTCTGGTACCACAGGAAAGTGTTTTTAGCCTCGCTCTCAAAGAGCCCAACAAAATGTTTAACATGCCAAAAAGGATCATGCGGATGAAACCAGCTCTGTGATTTCAAGTCTACCAGCCCTGCAGATAATTTCAGATAGAGTTCTCTTTGGCAAATGATGGATTGATTAACAATATCCTTCCTCCCCTGGGATTCTCTCCCCCTTCCTAACCACTCAGCCTTCATTTCACACTCCTTTAGAAACAAATTGACTTCCTTTTGTACTGTTTCTGATCTCCGATGTGCGACTCTGCGGTGAAAGAACTCCATACATTGAATAAAACTGTAATGATAACAGATTAATCTGCTAAAGTGGAACAGAAGAGCCTCTATGAAGACTTAAAACAAATGTAGAACCCTTGTCAATACTTCAAAAGTCCATTAAACCTACAATGTACACATGAAGGTCTATCCTTTACTCCAGTTGATCACGTACTTAAAGAGGACTTTTGGCCTCGAAGGTAAGACGTCCATCCAATTGTCACCTCACTAGACTTTCTAGACTAATCAAACATGGCCACTTCGGGGCAATTTATGTCAAAATAAGGGGCCTCATTCCAGTGTTGGTGGGGCCACCACCGAGAAGCCATCGTGGTGGTCCCACCGACATCCATGCCATCGGTCCGACCACTGGATTGCAATTCCGGCAGTCGGAGCGAGTTAGGAGTGGGGAAAGACTGCAGCCTCCGACAGGCTCAAGGAGCTCGCCGAGACGGCCGTCGGATTCCTAATCCCTACAATGGGGCGGTGCCTGCATAGGCACCGCCGTAGGGACTAGGATATCCCTTTCCTACTTCCTGTTCATGGCGGTCCCACCACCGTGAACAGGCAGCTGGAAAGGGATTTTGGGGGCCCATCTCCCATGGGCCTCTGCTTTGGGGCCAGGGGTGCATATGTGGTGTCCCTCCAAACATCCATGCACCGTGTGCCAGGCACCACATGGTGCCTGGCTCATGGATGTTTGCAAACATGCCCTTTTCTATTGCGGCTTGTGCTGCAGCCCTTTTCCAGGACACAGCACAATCCGCAAAACAAAAGGGCATGTTTCCGACCGCCTACAAGGCGATCGCGCCAGAATATGTCGGGTGGAACCGCTGACTGCTAGTAGGGAAGTTACCATCCCGCATCGATGGCAGTCTGACACTTGTCCGACCACCATCGTAATAAGGCCCAAAGTGTTTAGAAATTTAATGACACCAAAATTCTAAATCTAAGAAGAAAATATTCATCATAAGATTTGAGAGGAACTGAGTGAAGCCCTGCTAGGACAATCTGATAAGTACATATTTAAACAGGTTGGCAAAGTTCATGGTTCTTCGTGCATTTGTGTACTGAATTTTGTAAAGCTGGAGAGTTGCAGAGTAAAACCAGAATAATTAAGTTGAGTTCTAAAACAGGTCAGTGTTGTCAGAGAAACTATGAAGCTACACTCATTCACTAATGTAGGTAATGATGCATAGCGCCTGTCCGCAACAGAAGGCAAAGCGGCTAGCAAAAGGAGGCACCAGTTTGGTGGCAAGACTGGGCTGGGATGCAAAGGGAAAATGGAAACGCAGCCAACTAATGGCGTCCAAACCACACAACCAGAGGTTGCAGCTTTCTGGAAGTACCACATTACAGATCTGTTTTTAGGTGGAGCATTCGCGACCTCTTGTATATACTTTAGTATATACTTATTATATACTTATATGTGTATGTACTTTGTGGGCTCTGGAGATCAGCCAGGGACTTGTCTGCTTCCGCTTAGGGACTTTGTTTTCTGTTCAACTGCCTTTATTTAACTGTCTTGATAGAAAACGACCAGTGGAGGTCAGTAAAATACCAGAATTTCTTTCTGCTTGTTCAACTGCCTCTATTTAACTGTCTTGATAGAAAACGACCAGTAGAGGTCAGTAAAATACCAGAATTGCTTTCTGATGAGGGACTTTCTTTTTAAAATTTTTCTGGCAACTGCCTCTATTCAACTTTCTTGATAGAAAACGACCAGCAGAGGTCAGTAAAATACCAGAATCACTTTAGCATTCTCTAGATTCCAGTGCATAGAAATTGTCTTCCACGAGCGCCTGTAGACAATATTTTTTCAAATCTTGTATTTTCAGTGATATGAATACCGAAGGCCCTGATATTATATTAAAAACAGAGCTTTGGACTATACCATTTCCCGCTGAAAGGCAATATTTCTCTCCATGTGTTCCCATACCTGGTGTGTCACGCATTTTGGTGCTTACTTTCCCTCCATGTTAAAGAACAGTAGATGTTTCAGCACCCAGGCTAATGTGCTGCATAGCTAAATACATATATGGTCCCAAAGGCGAGACCGATTGCATTGCAAATGCTTGTTAACATGAGCTTCTACAGATAAGAAAACTATCCTGAAGCACTGTTAATGAGACGGATGGGCCACAAACCCTGGTAAAGCGAACATGCACAGCTTGTCACAGGCTGCAGGGGAACAGCTGCCAGCGACTGCTCCCTCCCTCCCCGCCATGCGACAGCCGAAAAAAATCTATTTTATTCTGGCTGCGCACCGCAGTTCCAAAAATAGCAGGGACGGTACCAGGGCCTGGATTCACAGACAGAAAATTACACTAGTCCCTCAATGAATCCGTTTCCGTAGCTACATCTAGCGCTTGGAAAAAAAGAAAATAACTTGGAAAACCAACCGAAAGAGAGGACTGTATAATATGGTACAGGTGTTTCTTGCACACTGGGTTCTTTTATATGGTTTCGAGTACTGAGTCATTTTTTGTTTGTTTTTTATAGAACAAACAAATAAGACAATTGGAGATTAAACTGATAACTGTGTGACTAGGACTAACCTTTTTTAGCATTTTGTCATCTTTCATAAAAGAACAAGTTTCGCCCTAAGATTTTCGCCTTATGTTCTATTGATAACAAATTATGTCCTATTGACTATATACCTGCCTACTACTCCGATATGGAGTATGACTACCACATTGATGATCCGCTATAGAGATCGGGCTTACTATGCTACGTTCATATAGGTGAGTTTCTGCTTTTACAACTATATCCTGTCTTCATCTAATGTAAAGCGCTGTGATACCCTCTAGGGTCATGTTAGCGCTATACAAAACTTTATAAATAAAATAAATAAACATATTTTCATATTTGTGACAAGGAAACAGTCCTTAATTTGTGAAAGAATAAGTGTTGGAGCCCAAAGATTGCTCAGAAGATCGGGGTGCCGAATTCCAAGGCTGTGTAGTCTTGATTCCACCTCATGCCTCTTTAATCCACCACCAGACACTCCCAGCCCCTTCACCTAACTATTGCAGGTTCCTGCTTTCTCACTTTGTCACGGTTTTTCTGTCTTCTCTTCCTCCTCTTTTCCCCCCTTGTTTGTTTTTCACTCTGTCACTGTGGGACAAAGCCTGATAAGGAAAATAAGTGTTGCTCCCCACAAATGATAGGGCGCCTCATCTGCACTCACTGGCTCAAATGAACCACTGCAGTGAACACAGCCAATCTACCACTCAACACTGAATGGTCTTTTCACCATTCTCCTTTCTGCGTAGATATCTTGCTGTATCACCACATAGCTCTCTTCCATGTCCCTTCCCACTTAGTACACCTCTCCCCATGCTCCTCCTTCGCATGAAATCTCCCTGCCCTTCCCAGCACCCAAGGAATTCCCAAGGCATACTTTCCAGCAATGCTTAATTTGTAAAAAACATAAGTGCCATGGCTCTTGTCAGGAGGTCACTGCAGCTTGCACCACACATTGCTCCTGCCAGCGCAGCCAATGACAGTACCAACGTGACTACTAACCATCACACGCTTACAAGTGTGACAGTTCAGACTATTTTAGGCCCCCAAAGCTAAAAGAATGGCTTGGGCGGCCCGTAATAGTCATTTTTAATGTATATTGAATTAATAATTAACTGTTGTTGTGGTGGTAATCTCTAAATTAGCCACACAGCGCCACCTTGTGGCGGACTATCAAGCGCTGATGTTGGCAATTAAGTGCCGTTGCCCAGCACCGGAAACCACCGGCTCAAATTAAGCACTGCTAAAGAGTCCAATCCCTCCCTCCCACGCATCTTTCCTCATGGCTGATCAGCCTCTATAACAAATGACCACTTTCATAATCAAATTTCCCTGCCTGACCTCATAAAACATGTTCAAACTCCCTCTTTCCACACATTCTCAGTTGCCAGACTTCCCTCCTCTAGGTTGATGCCCTCACTGGGAGCCTGGACACTTTACTTAGATGGGCATCGCTGCCTTAAACACATCTGCGCCATGTTGGTTAAGTTCACAACTTTTGTTTTCACTCTGAATTTGTGGTGTACCTTCGCTATAAAACTGAATGAGACATTAAAACAAAATGGGAGGACAATCAAACTGACTCAGTTGTCTTGTACAAATGTGATTTAGAAAAACTGGATGGGGCTTGAGAACTGTGAGTCTGTCAGGGAAGGGAACAAGTAGCAATGTGTGATGTTTAATGCTTCCTTTCACTCCCTCCGTCTCTCTAAATATGACCACAGCACATGATTGAGAAGGGCAGGATGCTTGGATATACACTTCACAAATTAATTTACTACCTTTAAGACTGGTAACCACATTTACACTTGAGTGTGCGATTTTCACTGACGAACCTTACACAGTTAACACATTAAAAGCCTAAGACCAGTGCTTAATTTGTGCCAGTGGTTTCCGGTGCTCAGCACTGGCAATTGATCATCAACACTGGCGCTTTTTATGAGCACCAGTTAAGGACACATTCATTTATGGTAGGCACGGGGAGATTAAGCGATTTGCCCAGAATTACAGGATGTTGAGCAGACGCCGAGACTCAAACCTGGTTCACCAGCTCCGAAGTAGGCAGCTCTGGCCATTACACCACATCCTTTCTCCATTTTCATGGTTAGTAGTTGGTTCTTTTTTAGGCGGCGCTAACAGGAGAATTAGGCTAGTGCAAGCAGCCACCTGATGAGAGCCTGGCACTTTTTTTTTTGTTTACAAACTAACCACTGCCTAAGACTAATACTTTAAGACTAATACACTCAATGATGCAATAAAATAATCAAAAAAGCTCACCAACAAAAGCACCATCACAAGTTGACACCCATAATGGCACACACTGCAAGGAGGCTAAGGATGTAAATGAGAGAGAAGTCACTCATCTGCTCTGAAGGATGCCTGCTCCAGAGGAAACTAGATGGACTTTCTCTTGCTCAAAGGATGCTCTTGTCTTTCTTGGACTCAAAGCGGCACAACCCATGGGCGATGATGGGAAGCAGACAGCAGAGGTGTTTCCACATTCACCTGTCTTTAGATCTCTTGGTTGAAGTGGTGAGCAGCAATCGGTAATTAGTTGATGGTCATCTGATATACCTGTGTTGTTTCAGACAAGGTGATTAAATGCTGTTACAAAACCAGATACAACTGTTTCACCCAGAAAGAAATCCCACTCCTGAGAGCTGTTTACGTGGGTATGCCAAAGTTATTTGTTACTCACCTGAAATATTCTTTATTCGCAGGTTTTTGGTGACCTTTTCAACCAAATTAACACCTATTTTTGAAGCACAGTCAACGACCAGCCAAGAACTAAAGAAGAAAAGCATCTACGGCTTGGGTGTGCCCTCTCCTCGTTCTTCCTGTGGCCCTGATTCATTTTTCACCTCCTCCCACCTGCAGTTCCCACTTTCAGCCAGAAGTAATATTCGACCTTCTCTCTGTCCAGCCCCAATGATGCAGCTTGCCACTAGAGAGGCTTCTTCTCAATGGCTGACAATCGCTTTCTCCACCTCTACTTTAATCCGGTGTACAAAAGGTTACCAGAGCCTGTATTACATGAGGTGCCACATGGCAAAATGGGCATGTGCACCCGCTTTCTGCACCCCTCCGGGCTCTTTGCTTTTACAGAAGGGGGTGCAGATGCGTGTGAAGCCCCATCTGTAAAACAGACCACACTGATACACATCTAGTGCCGGCGCTATCCTAAAGGATTTTCACTCCCCATGCAAATGAGAGAAACATTTTGCCCCTGTGCCGTATTATGGACATAGACGCAGAGGCAAAGAGGCCATCAGGAGGTGAGCTGAGTGTGCGCCACAAAGAGATGGCACACAGTCAGTGCCTCACGACAGATGCAGGTTGAAAAAGGTGCCTGTGGACCCCCCACCATACAGCCTCCTGCAGACAGGTGCAGTCACTCACTGAACCCTTTCGCAATGGGATCAATATCCCCTTTGAAAGTGCAGGCTGAGTTCTGTCTGCACTGTGAAAGGTGGACCGGCTGCTTCAATCAGCCATTCCATCTTTCATTAATATGGTATATTAATAATAGAGTGCACTGCCCCGGTTTACGTCTGGCGCACCTAGTTAAAGGTGCACCATGGCGCAAACAGGCACAGTGTGTCCTTATTGTAATATGGCCCCAGTTAAAGACCACTGGGGCCCATGCTGTACCAAACAGCACTGTGATCAGAATCCAGTGCAGAGTGCTCCTGTTGACGCTATGGGCCAAGTGAGACTGCTCCAGTGGTACTTCAGAGAACAAAGTCTTGACGTCAGCATTAGACTAGTGCTGCTGCCATCCCTGCCAGCCCTTCTGAAGAAATAAATCCACCCAAGTGGGCTCCTGACATATGATTAAAATGCATGGTGAGGAAGGAGGAATTCAAATAGGAACATTTCATATAATAATTCAATGCACAATGGGAGTTTTTTCACTGCACACGGAAGGAGGATGATTTCAATGTTCACTGAGTGCCACGTAGTGGCTCACAACGTCTCAGCTAAAGGGACATTGTGTGGCACACAAGCACAATTGGGTTAATTGAAGAACTCTTTGTGACATAGGATGGACCATATTTTCAAAAAAGATAATTTGACAACAAATGGAGCGATGCAATATTATTACTAGAAGCGATCTCATGAATCACAGGTCAAGTTTGCACCTCATGGGGAAGTGTTATAGGATAGGGAAACAATGTCAGTGCTTTTGTGGGATCTTTGGGGGCATGTGTCGAGCTGGCTGGGTTTGATTGCATGAAGCATTGAGGATGAATACGTGCTTCACAAGCACAGTCGATTGTACACTGAAATAAAATGATAAACAAAGGTCTTCAAGGGCTGACAATGTATGAACCATGGACGACAATGGTGTGTCTGTGAACAATTAGGAGAACTTGGGTTTAATTTCAGGGCTAATTATTTAATGGCTTAAGAAACAACAGTTGGGTGTATTTTCCAAGTACAATTGGGCATTTGGATGATTTTTTGGGCTGTTTTATGGCTCTTGCTTGCTTGATATCCGAGTTTTCATGTAGCAATGAACAAATCGTTTTTAAAAGCATCTGTTTAAACCATTACATTTATAGCAGTTATCATTATAACACAAACTTATTTAGAATCTACCCAAATTTGTATTTATCTTTATAGAGTATTTTTACAAACGCCACCATCAAATAGAATTGTGTGTTATTAAATCTGCCTTTTCACTTACTCGCCGGCGCTGTGGGCTGATTCTCAGAACACAGTTTCTATACTCTTGATGGCAGAGGTGCAGATTCGACAACTGTGGTCAAGATGTATTTTGACCTTAAAGACACACATGAAGATTCTTCCTTTCATTCCACAAGTCTCTCTCTCTTGTCAGACGTCAGAGCCTTGGTTTATCTCATCTGGATTATGACAATAGTATCTAGTTAGGTCTACCAGTTGATCTGATGGACAAGGTCCAGGGAATCCATGATCTCGCAGTACAAATAATCTATGGTGTCCACAAATTTGACCATGCCTTCACAGCCAATGGGTCTTTACACTGCTTTCCTACCCCTTAAAAGATTGATTCAAGACTCTTTGATTGTACTCAGGGCCGTTCATCTGACCACTCCTAAATTTCTCTCTGACAACATCACTTTCACCGTCATCCCATGCAGTATCTTCTTCTTGCCAACACTCCCTACTTCAAGAAAGCCCATTGTGAAGCTAAGACTTTTAGAGTGCTGAGCCCATAGTTTTGGTACAAGCGTCCACTCTATCTGCACCTATTTGATCATGTTGATGCTTCAGGAAGACACTAAAATCTCATCTGTTTTGCTAATCAGTGTTTTTTGTCTGGTCTTCTCTCCTGTAGTTTGTCTGCACATTGAATGTCATTGGCTGAAAGCTGCATTCTGTCACTAAATAAATAAGCAGGTGAGTTCCCCGTTCAAAGATAAGGATTTAATACATTAAATAAGGGGAACTCAAAGGGCAAAATGTGTGTGAGTTTAAAAAGGAAAAATGTTCAGGATTCAGAGCAATTTTATTATTCACGTGGACAGTTGCGCTGATCATGGGTGACAAACCCAAATGCAGATAAATGGCTAATTGGTTCACTTTGATGGCCAATTGGTTAATGGCTAATTCCTATAGCACATCTGGCTGAAATTAGTGGTTCATAAGTGATAATTTAAGGGCTTAGTGGATACAATTTAGAGGCTAAATTGGCATTAATTTAATGGATCACTAAGCTATTTCGATCAATTACATGGTCCATTTACTGGTTTAAATACTTCCTTTGCCTTAATATCTTGCCTTGGATAATTTAATAGCTTAATAAAGATACAACAATGACTATTTGTATAGCAGACACTTAAAGCTTCTTTGACAATTTATGCATGAATAAGAAGTTTTACAATTACCTATCTCAATAGTAAATAAGTTTAAGAATGAAAGGTGCAGACTACTCTTCTAGGATTTGGACTTGTGTCTCTAAGTGGGCACTTCACCCACTGAGTTATCCTTGCCGGCTAATCTTTGTGTTTTGTGGTACCAGTTTCAATTTCAGACTGATCGGGGAAAGTCATTATTCATAGGGATAATTTTACGTGCTATAGTGAAAACTACAAGGAAACTACCATTCTCACTGCACAGCTAATTTGGTAAATTATATTATTACCAGTTTTATTTGATAGCTCATTAAGTTGCTATTTTGACGTTCGTGGATCATTCAGACGATATCTGTCTTTTTAAGATGCTTCCATGGGCTTACATGGAGTAAATGCATGGCTACTTGGGCTAACTGAAATTACACTAATGAATTTTGTGAAATTATGCAGAGTTCAATTAGAAGATTTCCCTCTCACTCTGGCAAGTTTTTATTTAGAATATATTTAAGCAAAGCTCTGGCATGATTTCAATGTTTAACAGAAGATTTACACTCAATACCATACAATTCCCTAATTGTAATTGAATTTCTAGTTAAACTGCGGCTTTAGCCACTTTTAGGATGTGTTTCCCATAGATTTCCAAGTTGAGAAATGCAAAGTGGAAAAATACAGCCTAATGAAAGGATTCTTGATGAAGACAAAATTAAGTCAGTTTCTCAGTGCATTCAATATTTAGATTACACAGCTATCAATTCGAATAACATGAGGCATGATGACATTTTAATAAATAAGTTTCACTGAGGTCCCTCAGAAGGCCTCTTTGGTATTCTCCTTCCTGGGCATAGTGGCATTGGATTCCGGCGGAAATAATGAAATGGTAACATTGCTGGGTTGATGATCCTGGACTTTAATCATATTCTTCCTGCCAGTTTGTTCTCTTTGCTCAATATAGTCTGAATTTGTCTCTCTATTACCTTTCCTGCTTAGCACCAAATTGCTGCTCTCAGCAGTGTTGCTCTATGCTAACGGGGCTGTGGTATGTTTGATTATTATGGTGTTCTGGTGCTAAGTGGTAACTAAATTTGCTGATATTATTGGTTCAGAATTAAAATCTGAACTAGATTTAAAATGTTCGGGGTTGATGAAAACGTTGGGAGGACTTAACATGTGTTTTTGTTGCCATAACTGTAGTAAGGTTTATTCTGTTCTAAAATTAGACAAAGGTCAGTCCCCCAAACTTGATAATTATTGAAAAGAACTGGAGGTTTGTAACTGTAATTCATGGATGGATCCTCTTAGAAAACCTGTGATTTCCGATGTGTTTAATGAAGCAAATGGATAAATGGGATAGATCCACATTTTGTTTTTTATTTAATAATTGTTGTGTATATGGATTTAGTCGTATAATCAATGTAATATGAATTTAGAGGGGTTTAATGTGTATTTTGGATGTTGCATTTGATTCTGCACATTGTATTTCCCTGATATTAACAGACTTTTTAGTCCTTGGAAAAATAACAAGCATTGGCATAGCCAATAGGTCTCGCCTTTGGGACCTTATGTGTTTAGCCATGTGTTTAGTTCATATTTTATATGCTGCCAGAGAAATGCTGTGGTCATGCCATAGAATTCGTCATGTAGCTACAGCTAACTCTTTTTAACGTGTTGAGCGGTAAGGGTATTTGTTCGGAATTGTGTCATGTGTAGTTGAAGTCAGCCATTGAAATGCAAGAGTAAAAAGGAGTAGTGTACAAAGTGAACAAGCATTGGCCGCGCGGCCGTAAAAGTAACGCCGCCCGACCGCGAAATGAAAAAAGAATTTAAAAAAAAAAAACGCGAGCGGTGACGCGAGTTGTGCGCACGCGACGAGAAAAAGTGCTGTGCACGTCGCGCGCGCTTGTGCGCGTAACTGCACACTGGTGGCCGCTTTCGGAGCACTTTCAAAAGCCCCTTACTAAAGTCTCGCAGCGCAGCGCATGCGCGCTGGCTCAGCGAGACCTAAAAAGGGGAACTAGGTCAAAGTGTCGTAAAAAAAATGATCAATCGGCAAATAAATACTCAGGGATTTGGTAGCACACCCCCAGCTTTGCGGAAAGCAATCTAAAAGTTACAAACCTTAACAAGAGAGGTAAGCGTTATCTTGATTAAAAAAATGTAGAGGCAAAATAGAACAGGTGATAGAACAGGCAATGAAAAACTAAACAAGGTCAAGGTATTCTGTCTATTCCGGCTGCAACTGAAGAATGACGGAGGATCAACAGCACAGACAGAACAGAAAAGTCCAGTAAGGATAGCAGGCAAGCAAGTTCAAAGAAGGGGGTCATGGGTAAGAATCTGTTGTATTTGTGAGAGTGGGGTGAGAAATTAGGTGCACCTCAAAGTTAAGAGGGAGAGAAAACACAATGCACCAGAAGAAGCAGTATGAAACGGAGAGAAGTAGGATCAGGCATAAGAAGAGAATGAGTGTGAATCAGAAGGGGGAAAGTGAGGAGAGTGATTATGGAGATCAACTTTCCATACAAAAAACAGGAAGCAGATAAGGGAGAGTACAATGTAGCACCTAAAATAGGAACCTCTGGAAAGAGGCTACCAAAAAAAGAGGGGTTTATGGGTTTTGCTCCAAGCCAAAAACCTGACTCTACAAACTTTTTCAATAAAAAAAAAGACATTTGTCAGGTAAAAATACTTGGGGCTGCAGCCCAGTCCATCGTTATTTTGCACACCCTACCACCTCAGTTTGGACCCGGTTGATGAGCCCATAACAAGGGCAAAATCGGTCCTGGGTTGCTTGTGTTCCGGTTCACGGAGGACCTGGTTTGGCAGTTCAGGCTGGACTGTTCTCATTGAATTGGGGTCAAGACTGATTTTCATAGAGCTGGGTCCAAACTGAGGTGCAATGGTGTGCAAAATAATGATGGACTGGGATGCGACTGGAGTAATTACCAGTGGCTGAGATTAAGTCAAGCATTCCATCCATCACTTTTTGTGTACTTTAGCACACCAATACATTCGGCAGGTGCAGAAATGCCCAAGTACAGTGGGTCACACATTGTAAAATACAATACATGTACAAGCAGACATGCGCACAAAGGAGGATGGAGAAAAGCATGAATACGTGACCGGATCAGCTGATGGACTGGGTGGATTTATGAATGCACAAATGCAATGGTTGGGTGTAGGCACATGCACCAAAGTGGTGGGTATGTAGGTAGATTAATGCATGTATATTTGTTCATTGCTGTACAAGTGGATGAATGCATGAGGGTGATTGTTCGATGAATGCCCTGATGTTCGAATATGGCTGGTTATAGAGTTGATCTGGATGGATTAATGCATGGATGTGGGTTTGATTAATGTATATATGTGGATGAAAGGAAGAACATTTTGATGTGAATGGATTGGTGAATGAATCAGAGTATAGCTGAATGAGCGTGGAGGTGGATCAATGTAAAACTCAAGGTCTACGGCTTAAAGTGCAGGTGTGAGAGCATAGATGGATGTATGTACAGGGAGGGTGGATTGATGAATGCATCAGAGATGAAAGCACATGAGGACAATGGATGAAAGCATGAATGTGACTGGATGGGGTTGGGTGAATGCCTAAAGATGTGAACGGTTTCATGCATTGGTTTTGATACACAAACAGAGCAATGCATGGGCTGGGATGATGGATGCATGATTGGTATTACTGATATGTGGATGGATGAATGGATATATGGATGAGTGGTTGAGTGTGCTAGTGAACAGTTGGAGCAAGGGGTGAGTGTGTGAGTGGGTACTGATATTACATGACCATGAGTGCCTAAGTGGATAGAGGGAAGAATGTATGGGCTTTCAGAAAAGATAAACGCATGGACCTGAGTGGGTGGATTAATATATAATTGTCTATTTATCGCCCCTCTCCTGTTAAAACTGTAAAAAAAATTGTTGGCTTTTCCTCTCTTACACACACACTCACAGGACCACCTTCTCCTCTCTCCTTCAGAAAGTCAGAAAGTAGAGATACAGAAGGTAAAAGTAAACTAAATTGCCTGAGAGAAAACATATTTTGTTTAAATCAACTGTAAGAATACCATGACTAGCAATAAAGTCTATAAGTTAGAACGAAAATTAATTAACATACTATGCTAAATGTGCCATAAAGTGTGTAAAACTTAACGTTAAACTGACACGCTTTTAAAATGTGCTAATTTGCAGTAGGCAGTCATTGTGATTCACGTAGGCCATAGAGATGCCATGAAACAAGCTTTTCCAGCGAGAAGGGAACTCGATATTGCTGAAATGTGCACAACGTGATTTAGAAACTTGACCCTAGAATGACATATTTAGAGATGTTGTCATAACTGCAGAATATTTTGGTTTAACAAAATGTATGACTTTATTAAGCATTCGCGAATGTCATAAACTTTCTTATGTTTTATAAAACACTTGAATAGAATAATTTGTGCATTCAAAGAATAATGATTGATTCATAGAGGAAAAGAATGCATTACCTAACAGTGATTTTGCCTTTTAATTAGTAGTTCATTGTTCTCGCAGTGTAACAAATGTATGTGTGGAAGGTCAATCTGTGCTTAAAGCCTATGGTAAATATGCCTGATGATTCCAGAATCTCATCACGCAAGACTGTCTGTAGCTAACCATATGATAAAAAGTTTAATCCGCAAATATTTCCGTGGGAACGGAGGAGCTGAACCTGCTTACTGAAGAACACTTTCTCATGATTGGCTCGTGGAGGAGCAATCCTACTATAATATTTCAATATGTTTTCTTGACTTTTATATTAGTGTGTGTTTCTAGGTAGTCTCCCCAGCTTTCCCTTTCCCCTGGCCGAACTCGACTGTTGTGCTACTGCTGCTGCTGTTCCCTTAGACTCTCTTTGCTATTTGATTTGACAGCTCGCTACTGCAACTGTATGCCGACTTAATTGGATTTATCAACTCGGCTGAGTCTTAAGAACTACTCTTTATTGGGAGTTCTGTTCGACATTGAAGCTTTATGCTACTTTGATTTCACTCTTTTCCACTGAATTCGAACTCTTTTTGGGTTCTTAGAATCTAAAACTCCGAACCTTATTTATAGATTAGGGAACTCATTCCTTTTGGGAAAACGCTCAATGCAATCTTATTATTTGATGCTTTGTCCTAACTGTTCTTTTTGAAGAGATTTCTTTGAACTTATTTGATTGATGGACTAACTAAATATAGACCAAAATAAAGAAAGAACTTTACTAATCTCTGAATAAGAAATAAAGTTTTGAAACGACAATACAACCCTCATCATTGACTGAACTTAAACTGTTAATGGATTTAATATTTGAGATGTCCAACCTGCTCCTTGACTCCTAATATACATTCCAAGGTCCATCACTGAGAAGGATTAAGCGCGGAGGAGAGGACATTACTCTAGAAGATGACACTTTGGGCCCAGACCCCCCTATCACTTGCTAAGCACGAACTTTTTGATTCATATCTCGAAAACCAGAAATCAGTAAAAAGAGATATTTTTTCTCTTAGAAGCGCTATCTGTATCACACACCGCGTTTGTGGGGATACATTTTGCTGTTTTACCCTACTGGAAACACTGGCAAAATTGTGCCAGTTGGATTGCATCACCTGCTGCACATAATACCTTGGATACAAATAAAACCACACTGTAAACTTTTTAGCCATGCACTGCTATATTTTTTAAATCAAGCAATTAACAGTGCCTGATCCCACTGTGGCCACTATACGAACGCAGCCTTCTTTAGGATCACATAAGATTGAAGTGTGCAAATATCAAATACTAATGTTGTCACAGTTACATTCCACATCTCATGCATGAAGTTCCATCCTGTGTAAAGCGTCAATCACAAGAAATCGTACTCTGCATTCAATGCCCAACCCTTTTTATCTGATATGTCACCCAAAAAATGCTGTTTAAAACCAAACTTTGAGTAGTTTGTTCCAGCTAAAAAAGGAGGAAAAGGCAGATGATACTATCTTCATTTTACTACTGCAGGAGTATGATTTTCGTCAACTATTCATTGCTGCCAAGTTTCCCTAGTACATGAATATCTAGTTGCTCCAGTACATGTTTTTTCCTTTGCATTCTGGGATTTTTAGTCCTGGTATTATAATGACATCAACAAGACTACAAGCTTCAGAATGCAAAGGAAAAACCTGAATTAGAGCAGCTAGCAAGCATGGATCTTGAAAACTAGGGAAAGGGCAGCCTAACTGGACAGTAACCTGCTTTCCTCAAGCATACTGAACGTGTGATTTGGGTGTAAGAATGGATCCTGATGCTCCTGGGAAATACTAAGTTGAAAGATTGCTTTCATAAGGTACTGTATTATAATTAAATACTGATAAATTGGGGAGAGCTGGTGCTTATATTTCACTCAGTTGGGGCCATTTTCAAGTCACATCATTTGGATTTGTAGGTCCATTTTCTGCAGCACTTCCCCATCACACATGTGGGAATGTGTCTGGAAGGACCATAGAAAGCTTCCAAAGCAAAAGCATCCCACTTATTCTCCAGAGCCAGTAAACGAATATATTGAAAGTGTCCAAGACTAGGGTAGCCAAAGTAAATCCCAAAAACCAAACAGATATTCAAACTGGGCACTATGCAGGATATGCCTTTTGGCAAATGCTCCTTTTTCATACACAGAGATCAAAGGAGGTCTGCTTATTTTCACACTTCAGAATTAATAAATACATTAATATGAATAGCAAACAAGTGCAGCCCCTTTGAGAAAGCCATCTCACGGCACTGGTTATCCAAAGCGAAGATTGAGGAAGAGGAGTAAGTTTCTTAGAGATAGATAAAAAGAAGAATTTCAATAGCTTATTGAGTCCCTCATTGTCAAGATCTCACCCGATACGGAGGGGTGCTGGCTTAGTAGGTGAGTTGCAGAAAGGAGAATCTTTAACCTCTAACATGGTTGATAAACATTATAGTCTTAGAGCACACTGCCAAAGGCTGTACTGGTTGTTAACGGCCCTGAACCTGAGCTTTAGGTCCAAGCCATAGGCTAGGGCCTAGAACGAGGGTGAGGCCCTTTAACAACAGCTATAGCCCGAGGCAGAAGGGGTTTAAAACTATTAGAATATTACGCCCACTCATGGTAGAATGTTTTCAATTAAAAAGGGAGAAACAGAAAGACAAACATTGTAATGTTGGAGCAGAAGGCTTATGCCAGCCATTATAAACCCGGAGCCACGGCGTTAGATAACGCTGTGGCCCGGGTTTATAATGGCTGGCATAAGCCAACAGTTGCTGTTAAACCATATTAGAACATTGGAATGTTGAGAGCTCCATTGACGATATGGAGCTCTCAACATTCCAATGTTCTAACATGGTTTAACAGCAACTATTGGTTTGTCGTGATCATATGGGCGCATTTGTAGGGATCTTGTTGTTCAGATATGTCTGTAAAGGATCAAAGATGTTGTAAAGAACCTGAGAGCCACGTCCAGCATTTTGTTTATCTTTTGAGCTTAAAAGGTATGATATATAAGCTTGCAAGAAAGAGAATTGTGAAGAGATATACTGTTACCCATCCCCACACCAAAAAAAAGCATAAAATGTGAGAGTTCTTGTCGCAGACTGTGTTGCTCTGGAACAAGATGCCATAATTCTATTGTTAAAATATAGCACAATGACGAATGCTGAGGTAACATGTATATGGAATTGTGTTTTTTTGTTTTTATTTATTGAAAACAATATATTAGAAAAATAAGATGAAGGCATCATACTTGGTTAGGCTTCAATCAACAATGACAAATATTGTAAGCAATTGCAGTACTGAAATGAGTTAACAAGCAATGTTGCTGGTCAAGTTGGGTTTCGAATAATACAGACAATTAGGGAAGGATGGGGACGACAGACTAATTAAACATAATCATATAATATAAGGAATAATGGAAACCCTTTATAGATAGCACTTTAAATGATAACATTCCATTATCATTGCCCAATCGAATGCTCACACTTGTTTTGTCAAATGTTGTGAAGATTTGCCAAAAATTGTGCAAAGTTACTTTGGTTGAGGTAGTATTGTTTCAAATGATGTGCTGACAAACCAAAAGCAGGACTATGACCTCCTCCATTTTGAATTAATGAATGATAGTGCGTTTTAAAAATGTCTGAATTTTTATTAATATAGTAACACAAAAAGATATTGGACAGAATGCTGAACATTGTCAAACATTCACCCCCGTCACAGATCTGTGTTAAATCCATTGTTTTTTTGTTCACTTCGCCACCCACTTCGGACCCAGCCATATGCAAATCAGTCTTACCCTGCTACCAGTTATTTTGTGATGCTGCTATGTGCACCCTAAGGGCATGTTCAGAAGTGGGTCCCTTGCTCGCTGCGCCACTGGATTCAGGCTAGCCTGGCTGAGGAGGGGTGGAACCCTGAAACTGGTTCCAGGATGCTTGTTTCCGGTACAAGGAGGACCTGGCAAGGCAGTTCAGGCTGGACTGTTCCCATGGGGAGCAGGGTCGGGACTCATTTGCATATGACTGGGTCCAAACTGGGGTAACATGGCGAGCAAAATAGCGGTGGATTAAACCCAGATCTGTGGCTGGGGGTGGGTGTTTGAAAAGTTTCAACACTCCCTCCATCATTTTATTTTATTTTGTGATGTTGAATTTGTATTAAACCAGTTAGAAGAGAATGGCAAAATTGCTTCGCTTTCTACTAATATTGCAGTAAGGCTTTCACCCCAAAAAACACCTAAAAATATCAGGAAATACAAAAAGATAAGTGGGCTCACTCAGACAACACCCCCACCAATTCCAGAAGCTTGGCTCATTTCCAGCACAGGGCGCATACTTAATTCAGTGTTCTGCAATTCTGTTCTCAGTCATGTGTGCTCTAAGGACAGCAAAAAATGATTCATGTTTCCAGACTGTCGCTGTCTGCAGTGGAATAAAGCAAGTTCCCTTGTTCAATGAGTAGGCGACATTGGAAGTCAGCCAAGGATGAGGAGCTGTGGTGTCATTCTTTGGCGCACGCCGCCGCACCGTGTATTCGTAGGAAAAAATATGCAAATATTAAATTTTTATCGATCTTCTGTCACTGATCCTAATGTTTGGTGCAGAGAAATTGTGGTTAGACATCTCCTGTCCTTCTCAGAGGTAGGGCTAGGCTAAGACCCTTCAGAGTTGGAGACACCAAAAAATGAACAAATAACTTAGGCTGAGGCTCCCTTTGACCTAAGGACCAGCCCAGAAAACCCCCATTGACCCTCTGGTACCCCTAACCATTTAATGCGTTGAAATGATGATGTTGAAAAAATGAACTAAAGTATTGAAATATATAAATCAGTGACTACATAAAATAGGAAAGAGTTAAAAGAGGGATGCAGAAAGGGGAGCCTCATTCAAAAAAAGGTACGATTTTGCACATTGCTAGTATTTTACATTAGTTAACCCCTAAAGTGCATCTAGTGCGAACAAGAAACGCAGAAAAAGGGGGTTTGGTTTTGAAAGCATAGTGCGCAAGGGTCGGCTCCTCCACTAAGGCGGAGGAGCGTAGCCCCACTGATCGCAGAGCAGAAAAAAACAGGAAAATAAAATGATAATATCCTTGTTATTATCATTTTATTTCTCTTAGGGGCTGGGTTAGGGCGTGGCGGGGATGGGGTCACAGGGGGAGGAGTGGTTTGCACACTCCAAGTGGGCATGACTGTTTGGCCGGCCATCGTGGGCCGGCCAAAGAGTCATGCGCACCTTGCATCTTCCCCACCACGCTGTAGTGCACAGCCTGTTGAGGAACATGCACAGGCTCCCTGTCCCAGTCTGAGCGCCGAACCACGGCACTCAGACCAATCACAACGCTGTATTGCAGCGTTGAGATTGGCTATGGGGAGCCAATCACGATGCTCTATTGCAGCGTTGTGATTGGCTATGGGGAGCCTGGGTGCTTCCTGGTTGAAGAAGAGCGGCAACACGACAGAGAGACTGCGGCCGTTTAAGGTAAGTGTTTTTATTTCTTTTCTTTTTATTTTTTCAAACCCCCCCGCCCCGCCACCCCCGTTCCCTGCTATCTGCCACTGATAGTGTGGGGTAACTTACTATTGGTCTCAGTCACTCCTCAAACTCTACCAATGCAACTGGGGAAAACTATCCTTTTTTGCACGATTGCACGATTGACTAGCTACCGGGTACAGGTTTTAGAAAATCGATGTTAAACAAATCTAAATGAAATGTTAATAAATGAAAAAAACAAGATATAAAAAAACGAGGTAAAGTTTAATTTTAAGTAAGTAAAGCTTACAAAGTGCAGGTAAACAATTTTATAACTCAAACGTTATTTGAATTGTAAGCTGAATTTGAATTGTAGATAGGACTTCATGGAACACTTAGGCATGTATTTGAGAATGTTTTTAAGGCGCGTCTGGCAGCACGTGCAGACTAACACAGTGAGGTGGACACTTGAATGTTAATCTTTTCCTGGCGAGGGGGGGGTGGGGTGATGGATATGCTTAGGGCCTGTTTGGAATGAAAGCGTTTCGAATTATTCCTGTTGTGAATTATTCCAAATAAATTAGTCATTTGATTTCCTTAAGGATTTCCACGAGAGGTAAAGATGCATTTTTGAACAACAGATCAAATCTTAAACAGCCTAAAATTCCCAATCTAGCCAAGACTTCATTCTCTCATTAAAATGAAGCTCACATAGAAAATACACTCTTTTCTAATAAACACGGCCAATCTTTTGCCGAGGAGTCCAAAAATAAACTCCATGGAAACAGAACCAAGTGTAATGGGGATGTTTTCCGGGCAGAGCATTGGTAATGATTTCAAAGATCATTTCACACATACATCAGTGGCAGATCACGCTATAGGGGACGTGTGGACATCCGACAGTAAAGATATGCGCGGGAAACCAGCGAGGCAGATGAGGCATGGCAGAGAGTAGATTACATGCCTGATTTGACGTCATTTCAGGACATTTGTCTCGTGCTATTACTTTCTTTCAGCTCATTCCCCTAGAGCCATGCAGTTCAATTGGCCTCACCATGCTGCTTTAATACGTAAGGTCCTGTGTCAGCACCATTGCTAAGGTCTCAGCCAAGTTCACAAATGAAACCTTGCACACATAGTAGGTGTGACTTACTCCTGATTTACTGCTGCACCTCAGGGAGTACGTCACTCTATTGAATAAATCTTTGTGAATGTGGTTAAGTGGATCCACAGTGACAACTTTACGCTGAGCCAGGTGCCGTGGTACCACCGCCAAAATGCAATGTCCAACCCCTTGGTTCTCACTTGTAAACAAATCACAGAAAGTAACACATGGAGTCCAGGTTGAACAACATAACCATCCGAGGAGAATGAAACATAAAATACTTCAGAAAACACACCAGAAGAAAGTCCTATAATATAAAAACATGCACTGGCTAAGTCAATAGGTCTGGCTTATTGACTAAAGTGCCTTTTGCGTCAATGGTGGTTTTAGGCACTCAATAATTCATCATACATGCACTCTGTCAATCATCCTTGTGCTCATACGTCTATTCAGCCATCCACTCACTCATTCTTGCATTCACCCTTTGGAACGAACCCAATAAAACACACATAAAATCAACAATATATTCTTTCAATTTATCTTGTATATAAGTAAAAAACAGCATATGCTTACAATAACAAAACTAAGCATATCAGTGGGTGTCATCTAGTAAACGTATTCTAAATAGTCTATTGTTATTTAAAGTACCAGCCTGGCCACCACATTTAGAACCAAAGAGCTGGCCATCTTGGAATGGCAAAACTATGATACACTATGGACAATACCATTTCATAATAGTATCCTGGTTTAGAAAAGTGGCTATGTAGGATGCGGTGCACTGTAGATGAAATGTGTTACAGCAAACAAATGATGGACGGAATGCTGACAATGCAAACATTCTCCCCCAGTCAAAAGATCTGGGTTAAATCCATTGTTCTTTTGCCCACTACGCCACCCCAGTTTGGACCCAGCCATATGCAAATCAGTCTTGACCCTGTGCCCCATGGGAACAGTCCAGACCAGGTCCTCCCTGGACCGGAAACAAGCATCCTGGGACCGGTTTCAGGGTATGTCACCCTTCTTCAGACAGGCTAGCTTGAATCCAGTGGCACAGTGAGCAAGGGACCCAAGTCTGGGCATACCCATCCCACTTAGGGCGAAAAGTGTTACAGAAAACAAATGATGGACGGAATGCTGACAATGCAAACATTCTCCCCCAGTCAAAAGATCTGGGTTAAATCCATCGTTCTTTTGCCCACTACGCCACCCCAGTTTGGACCCAGCCATATGCAAATCAGTCTTGACCCTGTGCCCCATGGGAACAGTCCAGACCGAACTGCCAGGCCAGGTCCTCCCTGGACCGGAAACAAGCATCCTGGGACCGGTTTCAGGGTATGTCACCCTTCTTCAGCCAGGCTAGCTTGAATCCAGTGGCACAGTGAGCAAGGGACCCACGTCTGGGCATACCCATCCCACTTAGGGCGAAAAGTTTTACAGCAAACAAATGATGGCCGGAATGCTGACAATGCAAACATTCTTCCCCAGTCAAAAGATCTGGGTTAAATCCATCGTTCTTTTGCCCACTACGCCACCCCAGTTTGGACCCAGCCATATGCAAATCAGCCTTGACCCTGTGCCCCATGGGAACAGTCCAGACCGAACTGCCAGGCCAGGTCCTCCCTGGACCGGAAACAAGCATCCTGGGACCGGTTTCAGGGTATGTCACCCTTCTTCAGCCAGGCTAGCTTGAATCCAGTGGCACAGTGAGCAAGGGACCCACGTCTGGGCATACCCATCCCACTTAGGGCGAAAAGTGTTACAGCCACTGGAGTCAAGCTATCCTGGCTGATGAGGGCTGAAAGCATGAAACCGGTCCTAGGATGCTTGTTTCCAGTCCAGGGAGGACCTGGCCTGGCAGTTCGGGCTGGACTGTTCCCATTGGGCGCAGGGTCAAGACTGATTTGCATATGGCTGGGTCCAAACTGGAATGGCATGGTGAGCAAAAAAACGATGGATTTAGGCCCAGTTCTCTGTACTGGGGTGAATGTATGACATTGTTCTGCATTCTGTCCATCAATTGTTCTTTTTGCGTTTGTCACCCCGAGTGGGACGGGTATGCCCAGACGTTGGTCCCGTGCTCTCCATGCCACTGGAGTCAAGCTATCCTGGCTGATGAGGGCTGAAAGCCCGAAACCGGTCCTAGGATGCTTGTTTCCAGTCCAGGGAGGACCTGGCCTGGCAGTTCGGGCTGGACTGTTCCCATTGGATGCAGGGTCAAGACTGATTTGCATATGGCTGGGTCCAAACTGGAATGGCATGGTGAGCAAAAAAACGATGGATTTAGGCCCAGATCTCTGTACTGGGGTGAATGTATGACATTGTTCTGCATTCTGTCCATCAATTGTTCTTTTTACGTTTGTCACCCCGAGTGGGACGGGTATGCCCAGACGTGGGTCCCGTGCTCTCCATGCCACTGGAGTCAAGCTATCCTGGCTGATGAGGGCTGAAAGCCCGAAACCGGTCCTAGGATGCTTGTTTCCAGTCCAGGTAGGACCTGGCCTGGCAGTTCGGGCTGGACTGTTCCCATTGGGCGCAGGGTCAAGACTGATTTGCATATGGCTGGGTCCAAACTGGAATGGCATGGTGAGCAAAAAAACGATGGATTTAGGCCCAGATCTCTGTACTGGGGTGAATGTATGACATTGTTCTGCATTCTGTCCATCAATTGTTCTTTTTGCGTTTGTCACCCCAAATGGGACGGGTATGCCCAGACGTGGGTCCCGTGCTCTAAATGCCACTGGAGTCAAGCTATCCTGGCTGATGAGGGCTGAAAGCCCGAAACCGGTCCTAGGATGCTTGTTTCCAGTCCAGGTAGGACCTGGCCTGGCAGTTCGGGCTGGACTGTTCCCATTGGGCGCAGGGTCAAGACTGATTTGCATATGGCTGGGTCCAAACTGGAATGGCATGGTGAGCAAAAAAACGATGGATTTAGGCCCAGATCTCTGTACTGGGGTGAATGTATGACATTGTTCTGTATTCTGTCCATCAATTGTTCTTTTTGCGTCTGTAGATGAAATGAGCAGCAGCGAAATGACCCATTAGCAATGCTTGGAGAGCTGTGGTATCCTCTTAAGAAACTTTAAAATAACAATCAGGCAATCAGGAAAACAATCATTTTTTTTGCACTAAATAACTAGCTTCAGGGCACATATTGTAGATAACCAATTAAAAAATATACAAATGAAATATTAGAAAATGAAAAAACAAAAAACAAAGAAACTATGTAAAGTTCAATTTTAATTCAAGCTTACAAAGTGCAGGTAAACAATTTTTTAACAAACATAAAATTACAAGATACTGTAAAACAGGTAAGAGATTATAGCAGAACTTATTAGAGTGCACCTCTTCTCCCCCTTAGGGTTTGTCAGAGGTGCTAATCAACACCAAAATCCTTCCCCATAATATAATCTGCAACATTTCATGCAACAAAGTGCCTACCTCTAGACTTTTATATAGAGTAATAAAAATCCACCCTTACATGCAGTAGCGGCTGCTACCGGACGGGGGTAGTGGAGCGGCGGCAGAGGGGCGGGTGTAGGGAGTGAATGAACTAAAAAAAAAGGACTAACCTAGAACGGCCGGCCGCCGCCTCTCCTCCGTCCTCGTCCTCTTCATTTTGCTTCTTCCTGTCCCGGCCGGTACAGGACGCATCCGGGCACACAGGCTCCACTGAGCCAATCACAACACTGAAATGCAATACAGCGTTGTGATTGGTCCGAGCGCTGTGGTTCGGCGTCTGATGGGGACAGGGAGCCTGTTCATGTTCCTCACCAGGCTGTGTAATGCAGCCTGGTGGGGAACATGCAAAGTGCGCATAACTGTTTGGCCGGCGCCGGCCCCAGAGGGCCAACCAAACAGCAATGAGCACTTAGGGAGTGCAAACCACTCCTCCCTCTGCTCCGGCCAGCCCAGCCCCACCCCACCACTGATTGCAATAGGAAAATAAAATTATAATAACGTTATGTTATTATCATTTTATTTTTCCTTTTGAGCAGTGGGCGACGATCCTCCGCTTTAGCGGAGGAGCAGCCACTGCTTACATGTCTATCGACTTACATGCTTTTCACAGTTAATATGTCAAGCTGACTGTGTTTATTATAAAGTTTCATTAAAAATAAAATCAGACCTGTGCATTAGAAATATTTTATCCTAGTTAACCAATCATGCATCTAGCTCATATCATTTGCCTCTTATTTAACAACCCTCCTGTACTGATCTTTAGCATTTCCACAAGGCAACCATCAGGCAGAGTCAGACTGGGACAGAAAATAGGCCAAGGCACCTAAATAAAAGTGTCCCCAAATTGGGACAATTTTGAACTTGTAAAGACACGCTGTATAAGTATTTTGCAAGGTACTCACAAACTACAGTTGTCAAAATATAAAATCTCTACCAATATAACCAAATAAGGATTAGCATAGTGCAAATCAGCTATCCCCATTGTTTGTTCGAGTAGGTAACCTACGTCAAAACCCTTGCCTACCACAGTAATCTGCGTGATTCCATATAACAAAATACCTACCTACAGGCTTTAGCACTGTGTGATAACAATCCACCCTTAAAAACCTATTGCTTTTAACACATGCTTTTCACAATAAGTAACTGAGGCCTAGCTGCTGTGTCATAACTTTTCATTATAAATAGATCACACCTAAGGAATAGGACAACTTTTCCCAGTAAACCGATAAAGGCACTAGCCTTTACAAATGGCTTGACACTATTTATTACACAAGCCTACTGAAGTGCACACAAACTGACAACCATCAGGCATACATTTACAAAACTACAAATATGTGCAAAATTATAGTTGGCAAAGCAATGTACGATCACTCTCAATAGAGCCTACTTAGAATCATCACAGTGAAGTTCTAATGACAAGGTTTGTAATAGTAGGTGACCAACACCTAAACCCTTGCTTACTCTGGTAATCTCTGAGATTAGATGTAAACAAATACCTTTTTGCAGCCTGTAACATATTGTAATAGCAATCCACAGTTAGAAGCCTAGTTACTATATGCTTTTTGCAATAAATATGTCAGGCCTACTGCCATTGAAATAACTTTTGATAACAAACAGGTGTAGACCTATGGCATTTGGTATAACATTTCCCTGTACAGCAATCAAGCATATAGCTGTTATCATTGGCTTGTCACCATAAACAACTCAAGCCCACTGTACTGAACGTAAACTTTCCAACAAGGCAACCATCAGGCATGCAGTCATTAAAAAGTTAGCAAAAACCACTATCTCTGCTAAGAGAGCCTAACAAGGATCATTGTAGTGCATAGCTTCTTTCACCATGGTTTGTTTGGGTGAATCACCAACACCTAAATACTTGCCTATTTTGGTAAACTGTGAAATTCTATGCAACAAAATACCTGTTTTAAGCACAGTGTTATATCAATCCACACTTAACCGCTTCGCTGCGGCCGGAATTCCCCCGCGGTGCTGAGGAGTTTGACGCGTGCGCGGTTCGGACGGCCCCCGGCCGTCCTCCGCACACGCCCACCGTGACGTCGGACGGCCGGGGGCCGTCCAACGCACACAAGGGGTTAAACCCTTGGCTGCCAAGCCTTTTCCTCTTAGAATGCTAAACCCTTTTTGCTATTTGGTATACTTTGTGCTTATGCCTTCATAACTTTTTTTTTCATATATGGTATGTAGTAAAAAGGAGAATATTACAGTATACACACCAAATTTGCATTGTTTTATTCCCACATCATGGGGATTCTAAAGGTACCCAGGTTTGTTGATATGCCTGGAGGGGATTGAGAAAGTAGCCAAAATATAACTACATTTTGTTTTTTGCAAAAAATGGGAAAAACACTTTTTTTCTAAAACTGGCATTAGCATAAAGTTTGATGTCTTTGGGATAGGAAGAAGCACAGTTGTATCAAAAAATTACCACTGTTTTTGAATTTTCTCAGAGGTAGTCCATTGTTCCTATTTATTTTTTTATGGAATTTTGACAGAAAAATATAACAAAACAATCCCTCCAAATGTAAAAGGCATGTGATTAAGCACACATCCACCAAAATACAATTTTCTACAATAGTTCCAGACTGGATGGCCCTTCGCGGTGGTATATTATAGACTGTTTAGCCACCTGTAGGCCCTCTAGCCCAGTTCAGGGCCTTATCTGCTCATACGCCTTATCCCCTTCTTCCTCCACAGGAACTCTACCCAGTCACTCCTCGTACCTCCATCCATGGACCCCATATTCTTTCACATTTATGCGGGCAACCCCTCGCACAGTACACCAACCTTTCTGCCCCATACACCAGTCCATGCCTTCGTCCCACTCTCCCATAATTGGCATTGTCCTCGCCCGCCAGTATTTAAGAAGATCTCTACGTGCCACCATCAAGGCCACTTTGCTGAAAAGCAATCCATGGACTGTTCCCCCTATATGCCTAGGGAGATTAATTGGGGAGTAAGCTGCTCTACACAATCCAAAATGTCGTACAGCCTCTTCCCTATACATTACCGGTAAGCTTGTACCTCTGGGCACTCCCAGATCATAAGAATTAGGGTACCCCTCATCTGGCATCTCCACAGACAGCAATAATTAACCGTCCTCCCCATCCGGAACAGTCGGCTCCGTGTGTAATATGCACTATGGAAGAGTTTCAGCTGGATTAACCGGAACCCTGCCCTGATCGCCACCTCTCCTGGGTATATGCATGCCATCCCCCAGTCATCATCTTCAAGCCTACCCAGGTCCCTTCCCATTTCTCCCTTAGTCAATCAAGCGGCGGGAGACTATTGTGCAGCAGTGTAGAGTAAATTTGGGACACTGCATGGCTTGTTAAGGGAGCACCCAGCACTCTGCATTCTAATGGGGATTCCTCCTCTATTGTCTCTTGGAGCACTTCACGTTTTCCTAAGACGCACCTCATCTGCTGATATCTCAGGATTTGACTTCCAGCCAGCTCGTATTCCGCCTGTAGGTCAGCAAATGAGATTACTGCCTCTTCTTTCCAGAGATCTCCAAGATTGGATATATCAAGCAGGTCCCACTTTCTGTAGCCCACCACCTCTCGCAATCCACTCAGAAGGTCCAAGTCCCACAGGGGAGTCTCCAGTGTCAATTTTCCCCACCACCCAGGTTCTGGGTCACCCTTTTCCATAGCTTCACCACCACCATTTTTCCAATTTTTTGTGGTTTCAACCTATTTGCAATTTGTGGTGGAAACAGCTGTGAGCCCATGGATGATCCCAGAAAGCACATTATTCAAAAGTAGATACAATTCTGAATTCAGTCATTTGTGTAGATCCGCCTAGGTTTTCCTAAAGAAACCAACCGTTCAATTAAAATAATGCAAAAATGAGATGAGTCAGAAAAACACATATTTGTGTCAACATTTTCCTCTGTAACTTCTTATCACGATGGCCAATTTACAAAAGCAATATACTGCTATGTCCTACAAATCCTTCTGGTCATGACGATATATACCGTTTGTAGGTTCCCCAAAAACACACCATACCCAGAGCCAATAAACTGAGGTGCACCTTTCAATGATTTTCCATTGTTTACCGACTACACTGCAATTCATAAGGTAAGAAATAAAGAATGAAAAATAGGTAGGAAGGAAACCTATGTATTTTTTGAATGCACACAAGATATTGAGTTTCGTAACAGTGGTTATTTGTACCCTCTGCATTTGGGGTTACTCCATACTATTATATGATTCAGAGGTCATTTCACAAAATGTTTTCTTTCTTGCTCACTGGGTTACATTTGGAAGCGACAAATGCAGAAAAATCTAAATGGTAATAACAAATGTTCTTCTATTCTGTGTTTCCACTCGTCTCTAGATAAAAATGGTATTCCACTTCTGCGGCTGGGCCTAGCACCTGTAACATAAACATGACCGTGCAACATCATATTTCACACAGCAGCATAAACGTTTTTGTTTTACAATGTATGTAGCTGTGGATTTAGGGCCGTAGCTCAGCCGCCACCCAGGGAAATCTACCACACCCAGTCATTTCTGAAAACTAGACAACTGGGGTGTCCAGGGTGGTGTGATGTGTGTGGTTCCCACAAGGTCTTCTTACCCAGAAGTCTTTGCAAACCTCAAACGTTGGTTAAAAACACACACTTTCCTCACATTTCTGTGAGAGAACATTCGGGAATCTTCAGAGATACACAAATTTCCTATCATTCAGCATTCCCACACATCTCCTGATAAAAATGGTACCTCACTGAAGTAGGTGCGTCTAGCACCCGTGACAGGAAAGGGCCCAAAACGCAACATGGACAGATCATATTTTCCCACTCAAAGATAAACAGTCTCTCTTCTATGGGGGCTTAACAAGGATTCTTATAGAGCAAACCTTCTATATCCACGGTTTGTCATGCAGGGTAACTAACACCAAAACCATTGTATACTATGGTAATTTGTAAGACTCCATGTAACAAAATGTCTATTTGTGGGTCTCAATATAGAGTGATAACAATCCACTCTTAAATGTCTATTTACTTTAATATGCCTTTCACAATAAATAACTCAGGCCCAGTGCCTTTATCATAACATTTCATAACAAACATATTCTGCCTAAAGTCTTTATCTTTAGCTTTCAACCAGCTTAGTCCTGCAGTATCAAGAATAAGCTTTGCCGCAAGCCAAAAAGTGCAATACAAACAGTTCTTTTAGTGGAAGCACACCAATATGGCCAAATCAAATACTCAGGGCAACATGTGAGTGGAGCCTAAAACCCCCCTGTCAGTAGTACTCTTAAAGCTCCTTTTTTACTGATCACCGGTCAGGCACCAGCTGCTCTGCCAAGCCAGACCTAAAAATACACGTAGATTAGAGTAGCCCTGGGCATACTATGCTGCTCTCGAACACAAAAAAATGGACTCTAAGGTGGAAGGTGAAGGTGCTGGGACTGCTATAGATTGCTCATGTCTACCGTCTTCCCACCTGTGCTGCTTTCAGAGAAAAACATAAATGAAAGTTAGAGGAGTAAATCCTCCCACGAGACGCTATGCTTCTTGATTCATTCCTTATTGTTCCATCGCAATTCTTTCAACTAGGGTTCGATGGATCTGCCATTCGTTACCCGAGTCATTTCTGAGCATAGATAGAATTCATTTTACTAATTGATATGAGGGTTTTGTCAACTATGTATACAAATACATGAGTGGTCATCTTTGTAATTTCAATATATTATTGTGGTACTGATGATGGTCTTGTGGATTACATGTATAAGGGACCAAAACAACGACGCTAAGTCCAACTCTTCCCACACAAATTTTCTGGATCCTCACCATTCTGTTGTTTGATTTTTATGGTGTTGCAATATTAACCTTTGACCAGAGTGGACTTACCAAACATTAATCTTTGTTTTTTTAATTTGGATATTGCAATTTATTAGACAAGGTTAATGTATGTGTGGAATTTCTTTTCGATTGGTACCCTTACATCTGATGTATTTAATACAAGAATCTATTTGATTTCTGTGATTGCCATTTCATTAGGATTAATTCCTTCATATTTTAGTGTGATTCATCTCCCACTGTCATGGTTTGGACAGATAAATGTTGTAAATTATTTTCAAATATTTTTTCAGAAATGATTCCCTTGTTAGCCTTTAACCTTCATTTATAGTTTATGCCCATGTTTGCAAGGGATTATTGGGCTGTCCTTAAACAGAGAAAAACAAGCACCGTATATTATCTAGTTATCTAAGGCACCTAGCACCATTACAATGTCATGTGTGTGCTCCTGGAAGTCCAAGCTCAGACCAGGCAGCCATACTGCTGCTGGTTCAGGCAGCTGGATAAACAAACAAAATAAATCACAGCTGCATGGAGGGGAAGCACCTTTTTCCGTGAAAGCACAACACTTCTGCCCCAGTGGCGTAGCTAAACCCTATGCCACCCGTGGCATGGGGTAAGAGGGGCCGCCACCCCCAAAATTTGTGCCGCCCAGGGTGGACCGCTCCGCCCCCCTTGCTACGCCACTGTTCTGCCCAATTACAACATGTACCGCTGTTTAAGAACACTCAGGCCCCTCTATCTGGTACTTCTGAACTGAAAGCACTTTCTAGGTTCATCACAATACATCTGGCGGCAGGTGCACTGTCAAGCCAGACCTAAAAATACACTACAGACTGTTTTAATTGGTGAGGGAATTCGTCAAAGTTAAAGGAAAGTTTTTTTTTTTACTTCTTCACAAGATCTCGATAACGAGTAAGGTTGGGGTTTTTAGCAATAAATTTGAAAACATAGTTTGGGCACTCCCTGCAACTGCAAAAACAGGGCTCCATCTCTAGCGCGCCAGAGCAAAAAATCCCTCCTGACACTAGAGAAGTGGTCCACAAAAACTGTGGCTGCCCTTCGATTTAAGATCTGTATAAACTAATAGAATTAGAAGGACAGCCATTACAGGGATACTTCACTATTCAACACATACTTTCAGCCATTCTTCAGCTCCCACAAACCGAGCCAACCAGAGGGGAGATGTAATAGGCTGCCTTGTGGGCTCTGGGTCAAAGGTTGCATGACAGGATCAAAAAGCAAGGAAGGCAAAACTGCTTCAACAGCCAGCTATCCCTCCTGCCTCAGACTCTGAGAATTATTTTAGGGTCTGACACTTATTTATTCATTTTTTTATTTATTTTCTTATTTTACAAATTGAGCATTGCTTGCCTCACTAACAAGAAGCAATCTGACAGCTATTTTCTGGAATGCTCAAGTAAACAATTTTGTCTAGAATTTAAATGTAAGCACACAAAAGAACTAGGCTTAATCTATCCATAGCAACCCTATAGTACAGAGCAATGAATCAATTCATTAGTTGCCCATTGTATTCCAATCCCCATTGTCCATATTATTCTCAACGTTTTCTACTACAGTACCGGACTGTAGAAAGATGTATTTAATCAAGAACACCTTGAATTATAAATAAGGTTCCCGGTTTTCTTTTTTTACTGATTTTTATAGATAATTACACACAGAAAACAAAGTGTTTCCTGTCTGTATTTATTTTTGAAAGCGGAAAAATGCAGAAAAGTGTGCTTCTTGTGGGTGACTCTCTACGCTGTTTTTCGTGATTTCTAGCACAACAGCTAGCTCATATTTACCTGAAGGTGTAGTGTTTTGCTATATTTGGCTGCTTAATTTGCTAAAACGTGACAGGCAGCAAAGAATGAGTGCATGTTTATCAGTTAAATAAATGTGGAAATATACAATTTTATAACTCTATATATTCTCAAAACACAAAATAAATATGGATAAATACAATTAAGATGAGCAAAACATTAATATGGATAAATACAGTGGAAATGTTAAAAAAAAAATCCATAAAACTGGGAGCCCTCATTATAAAACACAAAGTAAAAACCAGTAAAAACAATAAAAAGAATTCTTGAAATTAAATTTGCAAAACTGATGTTTAACTGACCATCTGCAGGGAGGACAGTACAATTCAGGTCTTTAGTTATTCTGAGTCTTGCACAATATCTATTTGAACCCAATATTTCACACAACCCTTCCAGGCCTGCCATAAAATGAATATTTTTAAAGTGTATTGTTCGTCCTAAATAAGAGAGATCCCTTACAAAAATGCATGCACCACCGCCATGCATATCATTGAGGGTGTACACGATGTATAATATTGTCCATCTCCACTGGATGAAAAATGGAAACAGGGGACCCACTGAAAGCCACAAGTAACAGCAATTCTGCAAGTTCTCGTGTTATTGTAATTCGTTACCTCATGCCCAATACCAACAGCAGCTGTAAAATGCTGGATTGTCCATTGACATCTATTCATCAATAGGCTTACAATACTCGACTACATTTAAAGGTGCCATCAGTGGATTGCATCGCTCACCAAAAAAATCCTGTCCCACCAGTATTGAATCGTTGATTTGCATTTTCTCGAAACCAGATGCCACAATAACAGAATTTGTCCTTCTGGGCAACATTGACGACAAACTGGCAGGTTTGCAATTAGCTCCCTCATATGAAGTTAACCTTGATCTTCTCACCCTGTGCGATCAACTGTCTTCTACTTTCACCTCAGTACTCCACCCTCAAGACTCAGGTCTCAAAACAAGTTCAAGAAGCCTCCGGCCATTCTGTCAGCCCCCCTATCATCCACTCCAACCTCTTTCCCAATCTCACAGGAATCCACCATTATCATGTAGCAAAACCTTTTGTTGTAAACTTAGGTCACAATACTCCTTTATTTTATTTTTTAGAATCTATACGTTTATGTGTTCTGGATATCATTGTCACATATTAGCACTTGTCCGATATTTGGTTCAACTACAAACCCCCCTAGCATCTGGTAGCTGGAGTGTTCAATATTCAGGAAGGGTGGTGACACAGTTTCTTTTTGAAGATCATCAGAGAAGAGAATGTTGTGGAGTGGTCTGTCAGGAACTGCAGTGCTTACGTAAAATAGGGCTGCTTGACCCCTCCGAATGCACACCTTGTTTCGAGGCAGTCAATAAACCAAATTAACTAAATCAGCAACATCTTGTCTCTCTCGCCCTGAAACTATATGAATACTCCTCTGTGATGCTTACCAAAGTGCCCGATCTGTTCTCAGAAGATATTACATATATATTGAGCAATGACGGATTGTAACAAATAATTTTAAAAAAAGGCTTGATGTTTTCAATAGGCCTGGGCCGAGTTTGCAGAGTTCCGCAAGATCCAAAAACTCTGCTGTGATACGCGGAGTTCCACAAGCGTTGGAGTTCATTAAGTCATGCCGTTCGTGCTGATTTTTAGCGCCGGGTGTTTGTCCTGCGCTGGAATGGCACCATGCCCAGCGCAAGAGGGCGCTGCTTCTTTCTGCCACTCGAGTAGATTTTCTACTCGAGCGGCAGCTTGATCAACGCAAACAGATGGTTTCTCAACGCGAGCAGTCGCGACTGCCCGCGGTGAGAAATCTCACTGGGTGGTGATTTAGGGTTGGATTTTCCTCGCTCGCGCTTGCCAACTTAACGTTGGTGAGCGTGAGCAAGGAAAAAACTCTGCTCTGCAGAGGGGAGTTTTTCAGAACTCTGCGTGCTCCGCAGAGCATGGAAAACTCCGCAAACTCCGCGAACAGAGCGGAGTTCACCGCCCAGGCCTAGTTTTCATAGTGACGAGAAAACACCATGCCAACCCTTCACTTTAACAGTACTCGACTAGGACTAGTGAAAACTTTAAGTACCAAAATGCTTGGACTGGCTACAAGCTGTGCTGAACAAAGGACAAGTGTAAAGTGCAGAGGAGAGTGGAGCCAGAACCAGCAATATTTAAGAGATTATTATAGTCTGACATTGCACCACTGTAAGATTCTTGAGACAAAGTATTCAAGCCTGGACGAAATCTCAAAATTTGTCAACAAGGAACTTGGGCCCCTTGTCAAAAAGAGCCTTTGGAATACACAGATGGCATTGCAAGTGACCTTGTGCTACAGGCTGAGCACGTGTAGCTGTTGAGGCTTTGGTCTAATTCAAAGGGCTCTCCTAAGAAATGGATTTAAGTTCCTTGCTCGTGCAATTCAGATGTACAGCAGCAACACAACTCTACATTCTATGAGTTCTGGGATTGTGACAATTGTACTCAACAGGAATAAACTGCCAGCATCATTAGGATGTGAAAGCAAGCATTTGGCATTTAGAACATTTGTCAAAATACTTTTACTCCCCAAGTAGATTTTTGATACCTCACTCCTTTAAATTGGTTGTAATCAGTGCCATGTTCTCTCTGTGTAAAGGAGAAGTTAAAAAAAATAGCCAAATCTTAGACAGACAGGATTTTTCTGTTTTACTATTCTTTATTAATCATGTCTTAATTTATGTGCAGTAACAAAATTAATGTTGTTAGCGATAGCAAACAGGGACGGACTGATCTGCCATTGCTCGTAACTAACGGACTCATTTGAACTGCATAAGGCTTGCTGATCTGTAATTATACAGCGAATGAAGTAGTCTGACACCAGTTACTGACCGTTCTCACTTGGCTAGATCTTCATTTAAAAGTACTTATTACAGTTCTCATGTATCTAGATAGAGGACTATTATGTCCTGATGAGACCTTCTGACTTATACTCCTACGGTCGAAACGTCAACGACAAAACATTGGGCTGGTAAAAACTGTGCTACTGAAGCACATTAAAGCGACTGGCTTCGGCATTATTAATACTGTGCAAATGAATAATGTGTCCAATTGGCACAAGTACCCAGATGCCTTCTATGTACCTCAAGACTTTAGAAGAATCCTCCCACACGCCAGGATTGAGTTCAGACAGGAGCTGAACATACATATGCTCATCCTCCACATTCTCCTGGACCCCCATCTCACTGAACTGAGCTCGATTCACTCCTGTCCAGACTATCGCAGACTTTACCCCTCAACCACAATGTTTTTACTCTTGCTTGTGCATCCGATATACTCCTAAATGCAAAGCTCTATTATGCTTTTCCCTAACAAAAGTAGCTCTTAGTGCTAAACGGCATTTCTTGTGGTTTTGCAGAGATGCTAGCTGTATTATTTATATCCCTTTTGTACTTTAGTTAAGGTTAAGGTTAATCAATGCCTGGAGAATCAAAGTTTTTAGTCTCTTGTAACCAGCATGCCAGAGATACTGATATATTTATAAAAAGAAAATTGCTGTTTTGTGAAGAATTGGATTCATGTATGTGTAGTTGATCCTCTTATTATGGCACTGATAATCTAATAAATGCTGGAATGTTGCTTTGAGTACGTAACAGTAAGAAGCGCTGGATACAGCAATCAATCGCGCCTTATGCGGTCTGCTGAGTCCTTTCAAGTGAAGATTACATCAAAATCTGGATCCTTTGCTTGCTGGGCCTAGCAGCTCATGCCACCCCTCATTGACTACCCAATGAGCCAGAAACACATCCGGCCATTGCTCATTACCAAGACAGAAAGGGGATCTCGACAAGCAATCTGGCTCAGACCGATCCATTAAAGAAGGATTTGAACGATTGATATATCTTGTGTCCTCCTTTTTGCATAAATTACTTTATTTCATAAGTAACTCCTCTTCCATTCGCCCAGTACATATAAGTTTCATTACTCGTTTAGTTACCTCTTCACTTACTGCTCTCATTGCTTTTGGGTTTATACTTTATATTGTTGCCACAATGTCAGACTGTTATGCAATGCTATATTTCGAATAACTCTTTTTATTAACTATTTTCTAATACAAATCGCAATCATATTTTGAAACTTCACAGTGTCTCCAATTGCAATTATTTTCTTTTACCAGTCTAAGCACCCACTTTCATAGAATTTGCATACTTTTTAGCTGATTTCTTCTCTGCAAGCTTTAACTTTGCTATATTTAACTGTTTTCATATGACTACAATTTCATAGTAGATCCAGTTTTGCAACTAAGTACCTGTGATAGGGTGCCTTCCTCCCATATCATTCTTTCCTGGAAGGGTGACAGCATATCCAACTTGCAGCAATATCTAACAGTCACAGCTAATTCTGGTGTCTGAGTTATCATCTCCCAGCCAGGCAAATCCAGATGTTAACTGATAGTGGAGGTGGGAAGGTGCCAGAAAGAACAGACTCAGCAACCTTAAATGGCCGAGCAAGCAGACAAATGGGGTTGGGCTCAAGGAGGCCATTGGAAAAGGAACTGTTGCAGCAGTCCATGATACCACCAGAAAAAAAAACGTTCACAGAAGCCCCTGATGCTGTGAGAGGGGACAAAACTACTGCAGCAGACTAGGGCACCACCAAACGGGAAGAAATTCTTGCAGCCACCAGGGATGCTGCTGCAGTGCAAGAAACCACATCAGCAGTCCAGGACACTGGAGGGAAATAAGCCACCGCAACAACCCAGGATAATGAAGAAGGGAAAAGTATCAAGGTATACAACCTTAATGACAACCAACAGATGCCTTGATGAGCTGGCCAATAAGTCCCCAATTAAAGTGGTCCTCAGAACAGACCACAACTTAAGGGAATCATTTGTTCCATGGATGGGACAAAAAGTGAACTCTAGAAGGGAAAAGATGGAGCACACCCGATAGGGCAATAGAAGCTACAACCCTAAAAAAGCACAAATTGTTCAGGGAGTAGGAATTCAAACTTGGTGGTGATACTTGGTGAATGTTTCATGGATACAGCAAGTCACAAATAACAAGAACTCTTTTGGCTACTCCTATTGAACCCTGTGCCTTGCTGCCTGTTCTCCTAATGGGTGAAAATCTCAGCTTCTCAGGCAGAACTATCAAATTAACCACGACGGTGCTACAAAAGCACCCCACCACCATTGGAAGCAACCAAACCTATGAGGAATATCAAGACTTTTATCCATCAGGCAACTTTCTTACCCAATACAGTTTTAAAGATTGTTTGAATGTCTCCACGATAAACAACAATTTCAAAAGTTACTTCACCTCCCTTGGAAGACAGTCTCCTTTCCTTCAAAGCCCCTTCCTTCACCTTTTTCTTATCTTATTCCAGGGTATATAGCTTGAAGAAGATCAATCATTTCAAACTTTGAAATTTTTTGTGAAAAGAATCTTTCTTTTTCCCTCATTTATCAGTCACCTATTTCCATTTCTTTTAACCCTATCATCTGCAGTTCTGGTTAAAGCCATGCCAAATTGTTGTAACTGAAAAGTCATTACTAGTGCTGGTTTCAGCAACGACTGAATGCTACTTAAAAGTTGCATATTATATCAACAAGACAGGCCACTCTGGCATCTCCTCGGTGGACTGCAGGCTTGAGATCTGTTTTTAGAAATGAAGGGGCTGCCTTGGCCCAATGATGCCCCTTTGTCCCATTCTAATCATGCCCTCCTACATTGTTGAGCTGCTTTAAAAAGCATCTGCCAGGGATGATTTTGGTTTCCAGTGTTATTGTAAAATAATTCCTAAAGTATGCCGGTAATATTCTTTTATGATTTTGACTAAACTAAGCAATAGCACTGGGGGGTGTTTATTGATACATTCAGTCTTTGTTTATTCCAAGAGATAAGGGGCACTAAAGAGAAACAATTAATTGAAATATAGAAATTTTCAAATATTAGCTGCAAAGCATAGCGTGAGCCAGCCGATGGGTGGCTTGTCCACCAGGGTGATAATATCTTTAACATGTAATATAAAGCAAAGTGAAACAAATTCACCCGATATTTTGCCCCTTAATTTCCTCTTATAAAATATGCAATTTCTATTCATAGTTAACATATACAACAGAAGCGTAAGGAAGAAATCTGAATCAATGAATCTACGTCAACTGGACACCCTTTTAAAAATCCACAGCAAAGATTCCCTATTACTTATCGGGGAGACTTTAACATCTCCTTTGAACCATCTGAGCTTCTGAGAAAAGCAGCTGAGAAGAGTACGTATATTGGAGAAGTCCATATCTCATAGCCTCAGCATCCCCACAGCTCAGTAGATCTGTCCCGCAGCTAGTGAATTCAGTATCAGTATCATTACATAGTTTATTAGTTAATAAAAACCATGAACATGTACAAATCATGCATCTAACGTATTTTCAGGATTAAAGGACAATATATAAAAGCAAACATTGCATGTCACATTATTTTTAAAAAAATTTAAAAAAAGACTGATGTAAAAGCCAACAATACATTTCTCAATTAAAACCACCTTTTCCCTAAACAAAAACCAGTTAAAAGCCTTAATGGGTTAATATCCATAAAGTGCGTGGTGCTTGGCCGGGGCTCCCCAGCAGGGTATCCCCCAAGATCCTGATCAAGCAGTGGGGTGCTACCATTCTTGGCACACCCCTTTAACAACCCATCCATAGCCTATACAAAGCAGGGTGCCAACTATGCATAAAGTGCAGGGTGCATTTCTACAGTATACTTACAGGCGTGACTTCAACAGGCTGGATAGGAGATTGGCATGCCCCTGGCAGCACACCTTTGACCTAAGCATGCGGCATGTCTGCACTAAAAAGCCTGCTTTTGAGCCTACAGTGGCCAAACGCTCATCTGAATGGGGTAGGGAGTGCAATCCTTTTAATCTTGCCACCTACTTCTAGACGTAACCTCAACAAGGCGGGATAGGGGATTGGCATGCCCATAGCAGCCCAACTTTGGCCTAAGCATGCGGCACGTCTACACAAAGGAGCCTGCTGTTGAGCCTACAGTGACCAAACCCTCATCTGAATGAAGTAAGGAATTGAAGTCTTTTGCTCTTGCCACCCCCCATAGCAACCTCGTGCAGTGGATTTTGTCAAAAGGCATACAGGACTGAAAAGGGTGTGCCTGTTCAGATACTGTGGCAGCTCCAGCTCTTAAAATAGGCCAGTAAAAGAAGCAGTATCAACTATACGCTCCTATATGTCAGTCTATGGTGCAATATGAGTGATATGAAGATCCACCGCAGATACGAAAGTGACCATGACCCTCTGTCCTTGAAACAGGAACAAATAGATTGAACTCTCCCCAAAGGTAGTGAGCAGGTTATTCCTAACAATACGAAAAATGTAAAATGAGACTAACTTAGCAACAACCTCAAGATTATTAAATCCATCTATAATGCAATAACCCCAGCGATGGATAGCTTTATGAATTATTTAGACCAGCCTTCTTTATTGGTAGAAGCGCATATTCAGTTATTTGATTGCCTACAGGGATTTTTTGTCAAAACCAGTGGCCCTGGCCCAGGACCACTAAAAGGCAAAGAATTGTTCAACTTGGACTGTAGACTATTGAAAAAGACCTCATAATAAATAGCCTTCAAATCAGGAAATAGGGAGCAAATACAAGAGGAAAGGGTAATTCATAGGAAGATTATTAAGGGAGCTAAATTTGAATGGGAATCTAGAAACTGAGAAGATCTCCAAAAGCCTCTAATGTAATGATGTAAAAACATTTGGCATATAGTATCCCATATTGGCGGAGGCAGCAAATATGTTGCGTTTGTCGACTTACGGATGGTTTTCCATATGGTTCCTAAGAAGAAGTTATGGGACATTCTGTCTGAACTAGGTGTTCCTTTAAGATCTAATTAGAAGTTTATACAACAGAAATTTTGCCCCGCTTCACTTGGTTTGAATGGAGAATTGACAGAAAGGATTCATGTTACAAAAGGCGTGTGGCGGGCTGTGTTTTGGCTCCATCTCTATATAAATAGCTGCACTCATTTCTTTTTATAAATTGTGAGAAAGATTCCCCAGTTCTGGCTTATATGAAAGTTCCAGCTTTGTTATTTGGTGATGGAACTTTGCTCACCCCCAAAACGCAGAAAGGGCTAGAGATTGTTTTGCAGAGCTTATCCACATTCTATAATCTAAATAGATTAGAAATAAGTACACAAATAAAGAAATTCATGGTATTGAGGAACCAACAAATCTTTAGGGGCAAAGTAAATCAGGGTGATAATTCTCTAAAAATAGTTTGAGTATTTGGGCATCAGATAGTTTGACTTGGATTCATGGAACAAGCAAATTGTGAAAAGTACATAAATACTAAAGCATAGATCATGCTCATTAATTAAATTTGCTAAACGAGGAACTACCTACCCTGTACCCCCAGCCTTACAGATCAACAGAGCCCAAGCTGTTAGCACAGCTCTCTATGGCTCAGAGCTATGGGGACGTCATCATCTGGATACTAAATCCGTATTTGTAAAGCGCGAACTACTCACCCTTACGGGTCTCAAGGCGCTGGGGGCCGTCGTGGAAATTAAGTGAGCTATTGCCCAGAGTCACATGGTGCTGAGCTGAGCTGCCGCCGGAGCCGGGGATCGAACCGTGAACCCTGTGCTCCGAAGTCAGCTGCCCTGGCCGCTGCACCACACCTCTCCACTTATAGCCAAGAGAAGGTGTAAAATGCCTTCGTAAGTTTGTTGTTAAGGCTTCCAAATAGTTCCCCATTGGTGCCCATTAGATTAGACCTGGCATTTAAACCAATGTCTGGGCATGCTGAAGTGAGACCTATATTGCTCTGGTTGAGAATGTGGTCGACAAATGAACTAAATTTGTATAGAGAGGGCCTTTGCAATGTGATAACACACCACTGGGAGTCTAAATTCCCATAGATGACGCATGTAAAAAATACTTTGGTCAATCTAGGATTGGGAGAGTTTGATGCAGCACTTCATCTATCAATACAACTAGTTATTGTGTTGTGAAAGAGAGATAGGGGTATTGTGCACTCTAGAAGTTATTGGCATCCCAGATGGGCCAGGTGGAAAGCAAATTCTTGTCCATGAAGTGCCCCCCAATAAGGAGCTTATACATCAAGTTTAGGATGGGGACCTTACCAATAGCCATTTTCTCAAACACGTTGTCGAAGCCAGAATTCGCCAGCACCATATGCCCATTATGTAGCCTAGCGGATGAAACCGAAGAGCATGTTATCTTCTTCTGTCCACAGGACAGACAGGCAGAAATGGATTAAACCTCTTTGCAGACTACTGGGGATTAGACATTGTCACCTTGCTCTGAGAATATGGAAGAATGATACCAGTACCTGTGTTATATCTACAATTGCTAAATTTCTGCAATCTGCATAGAATTTAAGAACTAGAGTATTGAAATTAGGATTAAATTGCTTGCACTTTACAAATGGTTTTACATTTTTTTGCATTTGATTTTATTCTGTAATTATAACTGAATTTGTATCTTGTTATATATATTGTGCATTTGTCGATGGAGTTTTTTTGTATCCGATCTGAGAAAATAAAGATTTTGACCATAGTATCATTAAATTTGGTATTAGTAACAACTTTCATTTTTAGCATTCATTATTGCCAGAAGTAAAGTACGGTATGAAGCGTTAGCTAAAAATATATTGTTGTTTCCATTTTTATCTAGAAAAGTGAGTAATTAATAAACGTCTAAACCACCTTAATGGTTTCAATTGAATTAATGGACTATACTAAAATATTCAAATATACAACTTGGTTGCTCTAAATATTTTTGCCATACAATTATTAATGCATCACTGAAGCTGCTGTGACAAGATTCTCAAGTTGAGGTCACAAACTACTGCCAGACCAGTGCACTAAGTTTGGCCAATTCAGAGAATTCATGAAGCAAACCGCTCAATGCATCTGTGACATCAGTCATTTCCATATGCCTCTCGACCTTGTCCCCAGAGAGTCACATTGGCAGCTGCTCCCATCACAAGAGACAGCCTCAGCATATTTCATGGAGGCACTGTACGGCAGTGCGGTGCAGAGTTTGAAGGAAACTCCTGGCATTCTGTCCCACCCAGTCTAGATTCAATAAATGAGAAGCGGCCAATAACTAGTGTCTGTCCATGGGAGTGTTGAGGCCTCGTTGGGACCATGGTTCTCCTGTGCAGTCACCAAACAAATATTAAAATTGTTGCTGGCATGAAGCTGAGTTTCAAATGTTCTTGATAACTCCAGTTATGCATAGAGAGAGAAAGAGTGAGTGATTGTGTGTGAGTGAGAGAGTGTGTGTGAGAGAGCTTGTGAGGGTGTGTGTGAGAGTGTGTGAGGGAGTGTAAGGGTGTGAGAGAGTGTGAGTGTGTGTGTGAGAGTGAGTGTCTGTGTGTGAGACCGTGTTAATGTGTGTGTGTGTGCTGCGCGTGCGTGCACGTGTCCGTCCTGAGCTACTAATCTCTACAAAACCTGTCATCACTCCATCTGCACTGACTCTGATTAGGAAGTCCCAGTGCTCTAACACCACCAACTGGAATTAAGCAATGAGAATGCTGAGACAGTGAGTTGATTCATTTTCAAATTTCAGTCATGCACTTCCACGCAAGTGAAGATCCAAAACTGTTGATAAGAATTTACTCCCCATAGTAACGTGGGGGGCAGGTGTAGAGAAAGAGGTGTGGCGCAGCGGACAGAGCGGCTGACTCCGGAGTGTGGGGGCTCGTGGTTCGATCACCAGCGGCAGCTCAGCTCAGCATCATGTGACTCTGGGCAGTAGCTCACTTAATCTCCCCGACAGCCCCCAGTGCCTTGAAACCCTTATGGGTGATATGTTCGAGCTTTACAAATAGGAATTATTATTATATTTGTTCTTTTTATCTTTAACAGCAGACTACTTGATATTTGACCTTCTCTCCCAGTGTATTTGAAGGAGTTTATTGTTTCCTTGATTAATGTGATTGTTAGGGTCAGTCCAAGAGTAAGACACGGTTTGTGGTATGTATGTGCTGCAGGGGGCTTCTTTCACACTGAGAGTACTTCTTTGGTTGCTTGGTTGAGTTTTGTTCAAGAAACATACACTTTTGGGCATTTATTAATTTCAATTTTAGATCATGGTTGCACTGATCATTTATGCATTTCATATTTCTATTTCCAAATGTTGAACGGACTTTGTGTCTGTATTTTTTGTTATATGTGAGGTTCATTGAGCTGAAAGATTCAGTGGAACTCATTTTAAATAATTATATGTTTTATCTTAGTTTTTTATGTTTTAAATAAACAACGTTTTTGCTTGGTTTATTTTTTGTAAAATCACTTGAAACGCCATATGCATTTGCATGAATTATGCTTTATGATTGATAAACTAAATTGAAGTAAATTGAATATATCAAATGGAAGTCTTCTTCCACTCGTACTATAGGGGCTGATTACGAAGTCCGCCCGCCACCATAGCGGTGATTGGGACCGCCCGCCAGACATGCGGCAGTCGCACCACTGCAATTAGGATGCGCCCGCCATACTGGCGGGCGCATCCTGGGCCTTTAACATTGCGGGCGGTGCTGCTGGCTGCAGCACCGTCCGCAATGTTAAAGGTGCTTGCACCGCATTTCCCTGCACCACGTGGCAGGCACCACACGATGCCTGCCACTTGGAGCATGGAAACGCAGGGGGGTACCATGGGTACCCCCAGTGCAGCGACACCCCCCCACAAGGGGGCCCGCAATGGGCCCCAAACCCAATACCTGCCAGCCTTTCCATGGCGGCATCGCCGCCATGGAAAGGCCTCCTAAAACCCACATCCTAATATGGCGGACGGTGCCTGCTATGCACCGCCACCATATTAGTGGCCCTGCTCCGCCCGCCAGGCAATCAGTGCGATTGCCACCGGCGGAAAAGCGGCAGACGGACTTTGCGTCCGCCGCGATACCCACCGCCATCCTAATATGGCGGTGGGTAATTCTCAATGTGATGGCGGAACGATCGCCACCGCCGGCCCGGCGGTGGCGATCGTTCTGCCATCGCAATGAGCCCCTATGTTACCAATTTTCTAACTAGTGACTTCTTCTGCCAGTGACGCTTCAGTGCTACTGAAGTCTCTTATTATTGTTCACTCCAAAGTCCTATCTTTACAGGTCAAGTATTCTTACAGTGTACAGAACATGCTGATTTCTACTAGCAAGCTCTTGTATTCCTACTCCATCCTGAAGAATAAAAGGAAGAGCAGTGCCATCACATTAGCAAACCATGAACCTAAAATGTCTGTAGACCCTTCGAGCTAATGCTAGACAGCAGAGATAATTCCCTCAACCCTGCAAGCAGCAGCTGCCTTGCTGTTATTTCTGTCTCCTGAAACTGTCAGTATTAAATTCGAGGTAAAGTGAATGTGCAGGAGGCTTCACACTTTTAATGATTCTGGATAAATATGAGCTGCCAAGCTGGACCAATACTGCTGGAAGCAAAACCCATCAACTCCATGACAGAGCTTAGACGCGCTGAGCGACTCAGCCGTCACACACTGTACTCTGCCACACTTTCTCCTACACCACCATCTCCAAAGTCTAACAAAAATGACAGCTAATTGACAAGGGATCTGAGCAGCCTCCATTGTTAGGCAACAGGAAAAGAAGAGGGAATGCAGCTTCTTCATTTTAAAGACATCTTAAAATGCATTAGGATGAATTAATGGGGACGTCATCGACCGCTAGAGCACCGTGACCTGAGGGAACATCTCTGCACTGTCACCTGGAGTAGGGTTTGTGTAAACACATTAAAATGGGAGCTCATTTCATTTGTAGGTAACATGGTTTAAGGTGATGACACCCATTAGGAGCAGTCAGTGTTCCTATAGTTCCTTTCTATTGCTAGCTATGTTGTCCACCTGCAGAAATAAGACACTGACATACTTGTTGATGCTTTCCCTCTTGACCAACTTGCAAAATGCTGGTATCCTTCGCTGTCAAACTTGGGAGCACAAAGAAGCGATAAATATCATAGTGTTCTTTAACAAACGAACTAACCAATTGGAAAAAGAGAAGTTCAAAAAGCCAATAAATGGAGGGAAATATTTGCAGGAAGATTCATGTTGATGGAAGCGTGTGTCTTGCTGCCGACGTTCCAATCTATTTAAGTGAAAAGGGCTGGGAGAATAATTTATGGTATTTTGTATAGTGCCATCATTTTGCCTTGCTACCATTACCGAGATAGCAACGTAATAAACATCCACTGTTGGTTACACTACCATGTACCAGTTGAAGGTTAGTACGTTTAAAGTATATCTTCCATTGTATTAAGTTTGGCTTTGGCGTTGAACATGGATTATGCCAATTTTCTGGATGAAATGTATGCAGTAGGGAGAGTAATGTTAGGTACACCTTTGTGTGGGTAGGTGACAAATGCAATTTGTCTGAATCAGATGCAGTATGGCCATCTGACATACCTCAGTCACTGCACCTCAAGTCTGAGTGCCCATAACTGCTTGCATAGGTCCTTTTCAGGTTTTGCTCGCACAGCACAGGTGCTGTGCTTGCGAAATCTCTTGTTAAAAAAAAAAATCGTAAAAGGGTCTTTGAGCCTGACCATTACTTACTTTACTTGCCATTGGTTGGTTCCCATGTCACTCTTATTTCCTTGCTTCCTATTGGGCAGCACCTCTGGCTTCCTCCTGGGTCTTCGTCTGTTTTACTGTCATGGTGCATGGACCAAGTACAGCCTCCTGACTGCCAGTGGCCTGCGAGCACTCTTTTATTTTCTTTTTGACCGGCACTTCTATTAAGTGCATGTCTCTGCAGTTCCCTCTCCTTCACCTCACCATCAGTTGTGCTTCCCCCACCTCTCCCGCCCTCCGCCCACTTGCCGTTGTTTGTCACCCCTCCCCCTCCTCTCACTCTCCCTTGTTTGTCACTTACCCCTGACCTTCTCCCGCTTGCCGTTGTTTGTCACCCACCCCCGCCCTCCTCCTGCTCGCTGTTGTTTCACCCAATCCCCCTCTTTCCTGCCCTCCTCCTCCTCTCCGATGTGTTTACTACCCTCCTCCCTCATGTTGCTTGACCTCCCCTCAACCTCTCCGGACTGTTTTTTTCACATGCTGCACAGCAGCACAGCTGCTGTGGAACATGGCTTAAAGGGGAAAGAAGGGTTACATCAAACAGGGGTAGCCCTATCACCCAAACTTGGGGCAAATAAAGTTTATAATAATAACAATGGGTCAAGCACAAATTGACACACAAAAAAACAGTTAAGACCAAATACATGAAAATGATACCCATGAGCCAACAAACAATATATATTGCAAAAGAATTTATTTACTAAACCAATAATACAAAGTAACAATAAAGCAATAAGACAATAAACTGACAGGTGCTTATACAGTTACACAACCAACTTTACAGGAAAGACAATTGACAGTATAAACAATGAAACAATGGCAGAGGCATAATAAATACAGAAAAATGAAGCGAAAAGATCGCAAAAACAGAAATGGCAATAGATGCTTCCTCTTCAATGTATGCCAAAGAGGAGCGTCAACGCCGCTTCAACCAAAATAATTAGTAAGGTCATCATCAGGATAGACAAGATAAATATCAGAGCATCCAATAGGTAATTTTCGAAATCGGAAATCAATCAAGACCTTCAACGTGACTAAGTAAGGCCCACGCAAAGACAACATGGCAGGAATACAAATCAGTCAAAGTTCCAACCAACAACGTGGTGGGAAATTATGAACAAATCATGTAGGGAGCGGTCCATTCTGGTCCGGTCCGTAACAAATGCAGAATAAATCTTCTGCAACAATGCCAGACAAATCTGGCACCCGACTGCTTTGATCACCAAACGTGTAAAGAGGAAAGAAGACACTATTACGCGGTCAATGCTGCCCGCATCATAATGCTTTTTAAAAAAAATTCCAGGGTTAGAATCCAAGTTCTCTGGTCAGGAGACCACCATGTCTGTGAACATTTTATATATATATTTTTTTAATGCAGCCCATTTTCCATAAAGGATACAGGGCTGCATTAAAAAAAGTTTTCAACTTTTAAAAGTTTGTTGGAGAGCAGATATTGGTCCCCTGGACCACTTCCTACTGCACAATAAACTTTTTTATACAATTACAATGGAAAGAGGACCCCTTCCCTTTTACGAATGAGTTACCACTACAACTTGGGTGTTGACACATTGGGATAGGAATCGCTATTTAGAGGGTACGCATACAACACGTCCCTTCCAAATAGCGATTCCTTATCCATTTCCAACCCCATTTTGGGAGTCGGAAACAAGTTAGAGACCACTAAAATGGGGTTAGCATGTTGGGAAAAGCAGTTTTCCATCCGCAAAATCCGAGTCGGAGCGTTTGCACGCAGAAAAATGCTTTGTGCATCTGGCCCAGAATTTGTTGTAAAATAAACCCACAACCTACTGATAAAAAAATGAGCGATCTACAGAAGAAAATATAACGAGTGTGGACTGTCATTTTATTAGTTGTGTGATTTTGAAGTAATTGGCGAACAGCATGACACACGAGCTGCCATCTTGCATGCCCAGGAGCTGCGACTAACCTGCCTCGCTCGAAGTGCCAGCACAGCAAAACGGAGGCGGCACGTGCATCTGCGTGACAGCTTTTAGCTCTGCTGATGATGTGGTATTTTTTTAAAATCCAGAACCATATGTCGATGCGTGAAAAATCCCTGCTTTTACTTGCTCTGGGCATTCCTATTATTTCCAGGTGTGCAATTAGCGTAAGAACAAATCAGCTTCAACGTCCATGCTGTTTATTACAGGGGCTATTGTTCGCTCACTAACCGGCGTAACTGTTATATTCCAAATGTATTAACCGCTCTGAGGTGAGGCACAGTGGTAAAAATGCATTAGTATCTGCACATCTTCACAAAGACAATGTGTGCATGCGCGACTGGTGTTCTGCTCCAGTCCAGTTTTTTTCTTTGAATTCTGCGAATTGTAGTCCTGTTTGATAATGGAATAAATAAGAATACGTGCCCCAGAATTCATAGATAAAACGTGGATTGGAGCAGCACATTACATGACCTAGGAATTTTGGCAGAGCTAAACGTGTGTAAACTGGCTGCTGCGTCTGCATCTGCTCTGATGCAAACTCTGTGCTTGCGGGTGTGCTGCGGGGTGTGATAGGGGCAGATTTTAGCATAATTGTAATACATAGGTGATGTGCGGAATCTGCACCTGGTACACCTCCTGCTCCACTATGACAGTCCTGAAAGAGCGCAGGTATATGCTGCAGGCAGCACTTAATTTGTAAAGAAATAAGTGCCAGGGCCTTGTCAGGAGACAACAGCAGTTTGCACCACCCATTGCGCTACCAATTTCAATTTAGTCTTTTTATAAATTAAAAAGTGACCAATACCTGCCACCCAAGCTATTTTTATAGCTTTGGGTGGCAGGTATTAGTCCTTTTTAATGTATATTGAATTAGTAAACAACTGTTGTTGTGGTCATCACAAAACTTATCAAACTGCGCCACCATGGGGCTGGCTATCATAAATTCTGGTGTTGACAATTAAAAGCCGGTGCTGAGCACCGAAAACTACCAGCTCAAATTAAGCACTGGCTGCAGGCCACAGCACAAGGCAGAGAGGGGACACAAACATCTTCTCTCTGCCTGGCGGGCTGTGTACTCTACTGAGTGTGAAATGGATGGTACTCTTAATACCTATCAGTGCACTCTCATGGGCGACATGACAACAGGCGGGAGAGGAACCTTCTCCTGTGACAGAAAAAAGATCTGATTTATAAAATATTTAGGCACAAACACACCAACCAAATAGAAAAAACAAAACAATTACTACAAAACCATAGCTGTGGCAATGGAATTTACAACACACAAATAATTTAAAATACCCTGCATGTAACAAAAAGTAAACTTTGTGAACTGATTTTTGGAAAAATTCACACTTGGTGAAGTATTTCCGAAGTTTAAGAAACACTTGAGGAAAAAAATAATACAAATGTAAGATTCGAGGGAGAGAATCCCTGCAAAAACACACTTCTTCTTGGCAATTTTCTGAAAAAGTGTTTTGTGGTAAGAATTTTTACACGCGGGCAGTGGTGGCTGGTGACATTTGAAAGTGGTGAGGCGTAAAGGTTTGGTATGACTTATGTAGCGGGCGACACGGGCAAGCTTAATGGACAAAAGAGGGGTCCAGGCTGGATCCCCCTCCAGAGAAAAAAAATGAAAAAAAGATTGGCAAATAGTGCTATTTTAAAGCAAATTTATTTAGTGATAAAGCAAGGCTTATAAAGCAGTCAGAACGCACAGATTTTCAATATTAAACACATAAAACACTGCCCTATATCTTACTGCATTAATATGTTCAACAGTTACTGTAATGTGCAAATTGTACAACACGACAACTTCAGCCTTTCAAAGTGTATGCTTGCCCAGTGTCTTGCACTGCATGAGGCATCAACTTTGGAAGAAAATGCTTTAACCAGGCTTCGGGAAGGACCCACAGCTGCTGGTTGCAATCAGTCGTATAGAAATATGTGAAGACATGCCTTTAAGTGGGATGAAAAATGTGTTGACTCTCTACAAAGGAACACGTGAAAAAATGTCTGTGATTTCCATAGTGTGCTAGCCGACCGGAATTTTGGTTTCTCTCTGAGATGTAATGGCATCCAGATATATAACACAACAACTGACCTACACCTAAAACCTTTCAGTACTATTGGCTTTGTCAGAGATTGCTAGCTGTTCAACATAAATGAGTAAACACAAGGAGATGATGGACGGAGTGCTCAAACTTTTCAGACACTCACCCCCAGTCACAGATCTGGGTTGAATCCGTCATTGTTCTTTAGCTCACTACGCCACCCCAGTTCAGACCCAGGCATATGCAAATCAGTCTTGACCCTGTTTTTCATGGGAACAGTCCAACCCGAACTGCCAAGCCAGGTCTTCCCTGGAACAGAAACAAGCATCCTGGGACCAGGTTCAGAGATACACCCCTCATCAACCAGGCTCGCTTGAATCCAGTGGCAAAGTGAGCAAGGGACCCATGTCTGGGTGTACCCTGCCAACTTTGGGCAAATAAAGCAAACACACGGAGATGATGGGCGGAGCGTGAAACTTTTCAGACACTCACCCCCAGTCACTATTTGATCTGGGTATAAAATTAGTTCAGAGGTTTGTGATGAACTAGGTTATTGAGAATCATACGTAAGGTTATGCATCCTATGTCTATGAATATCCTAATTTAATTACTTCAGTGTTCTATATTTAATCTAAAGCAATACTGAAATCAGCTTCACTCTATTTTGTAGGTGCGTTTGTGAGCAGAGACATTAGATTAGGGATACCTGATTCATTGATTAAGTAACCAAAATCACTGCTTTGTATTGTTTCCTTCATTACCTATAGGCTTTATGGACTACAAAAGCATTTGTGAAATGGCCTTACAGGATTACTAGTTGATGAAACATAGATAAAAAAACAGGCAAGTCCTGGAACTAACGGATTGCTATCACTGGGAATTAAGAAATCTAGTTTCTACTAGAAATAAATTGGTTTTGTTTTCATCAATTAAATAATGTACACAAAATATATTAACATGAAATAAAAGACAAATGCCACAATGTTCCAGGGCATTGTGTACCGTGTAACTCATTTTTTTCTCACAATACATATCAATGCCCAATAAAACATGCATTTTATGTAAAGAGAATAGGTATTTATTGGTATACTGATAATATAATACAATTAAAATGATGATGTACAAAGACAATTATCGGGTCCTAACCTTCTGGGGCACGATATAACTATCCTTAAACATAAAAAATACTATAAAAGTTTTGAAGCAGTTGATGTAAGAAATGCACTGTATTATATAATTTCGTATTAACTTGTACATGCTTGTGACTGTTAGAGTATGTCTTCTATGTTTTTGATCACTTCACTTGACCATAAATACGTACACAAGATGGTGCAAGGCATCGTAAGCGAGGCTGGTTTCCAGCCAAAATGCGTTGATGCCACTGCTGTTGCATTTTTAATAAGCCACTTCACACTGCGTGCCATCCTCCTTTGATTTTGGAAGGTCGTTCGTCTAGGTTATGGCGTCATAGCGGACACGCCACTGCCAACGATCTAGACGCGAGCCGGCAGCCACTAAGCAAGCAACAGGTTACAGGGACGATATAATTAGGAAATCCAATAAAAAAAAGCTTAGAAATTCACTGAAAAAAAATCAAAGGCTACAGGGATGTTATAGTTAGGTTTAGATTGTACACTCACAAAAACATAGATATTTAGCAGTTATAGTTAAGAGGCCCATGCGGAGGTATTAATTCTACCGGCAGAGTTGATGGAATTTTAGTAATTCCACATTACACTTGTAACAGAGAATTGCTTGATTAATTCAATTCTGCCACTCTGTCAGTGGAATAAATTATGCAGTAGTTTCTAAAGTTAGAAACCACTGCATACTTCTTGGTGCCCTTGAATACTCTACAGTAATTAAGTTTTAGTTACTGCAGAGTATTGTAAGGGTGCCGAGTGATATATGCAGTGGTTTCTAAACTTTAGAAACCACTGCATATCCCACTCGCCGGTGCGCATCATACTCTGCAGTGATTACAAGTTTTAATCACTGCAGAGTATAGAAAGGGTGGGCGCCAAGTGATATGCAGTGGCTTCTAAAGTTTAGAAAACACTGCATAACACTCGGTATGCTTGGCTGTGCTACTTTCATAGCACAAAATGCATCCTTGCATCCATTTTTTCTCATGGAATTTTGATGTAATTCCACGTGATTCTGCAGAAAGAAACTCTGCCAATTCCGCCCAACCCTAATAGTTACCTGAGCTAACTATAACTTACGCCCCCCGCAATGCACTGCTTATGACCTCATATACTACATCACTCATGATATGGTCAGAGACATCAATAATGACATCCCTAATGACATCTCAAATGACATTACTGATGACATAATCCAGTGAGTGTGAGTGTTTCGTAAAAATTCCTGACACTGAGTGTTAGTATTTCTAATATATATCATCTGAACTATAATCCCGTTTTAAAGCAAGTGTACTATTTATGAGTGAACTAGCTTCTACGCTGACAAATGTTCCCTCCTTATGTATGTGTGGCCTAGTATAGTTGTGTTTTATGACATACTGACCCCTTTGCTTAGACATCTCTCCTTTGTGATGAATAAGTGTAGTAGGAGTTTACATTAAATTCATCTGTTCACTTAGACCCCCCTCTAGAGTGATGGCTCAGTGTAGTAGTGGTTTGCAACAGACTGAGCTCTCTGCCTACACCTTACTCAAGGATGAAGAATAATTTTACTAGTAGTTTGTGGTACAGTTGCCTGTCTGCTAAGACCTCTCTCCTGGGTGTGTGTTGTAGTGGTTTGTGTAAAACTGATGTCTGCACTAAAACTTCTTTCCAGGTTGACGAATGGTGTTGTTGTGGTTTACAATAGACTAGCCTGTACGGTTACACATCTTACTTTGGTCATTAATGTTGAGAGTAGTCATTTAGAAGAGAGAGGACTATCTGCTGAGAACCTTCTCCTGGGTAATAGGTGAGTGTAGTAGTTGATAAGGTTACAGTGAGCTCTGTGCTGTACGTCTATCACCTGTCTCCTTTACTTATTTTAAAAGAAATGTAAATGGTATTTTATGAAGTATATTTAATATTTTCATTTGCTTGATGATGCCATCAGTGATGTCACTAACCATGTCATAAGTGATGTAATATGTGAGGTCAATTTACTAATATACATTTTCACAAGTTTATAAATATATTTTATTCACACATTAATTCTTATTATATATTTTAAAACTAAAAATTGAAAAATCAAGGTAAGTTAACTTATGTAGTCTTTCTATAAATGCAGTGAACCAAGTCTTTCTTTTTTTCTATTCATTTTATGGATCAGTTGATCCGTTTCCAGCCAAAAGCACACATTAAATAGTAAAATAACAACGCATTTTATACAAACATATGCTATTGCAATTTCTATAACCATATCACTGCCTTTGTGTGGGTGTGTGAGTGGCTGTGTGAGTTACTGTGTGGGTTGCTATATGGGTGTGTGAGTGAGTAAGTGGGTGCAGGAGTGGATGTGTGAGTGGCTGTGTGGGTGGCTGTGTGGGTGTGTGAGTAGTTTTTAAGTCTGTGAGTGGGTGTGTGAGTGGCTGAATAGGTGTGTGAGTGGCTGTTTAGGTGTGTGAGTGACTGGGTGGGTGAGTGGGTGTGTGAGTGGTTGAGTGGGTGTGTGAGTGGGTATGTGGGTGTGTGAGTGGGTATGTGAGTGGCTGTGTGGGTCTGTGAGTGGCTGTGAGTGGTTTTGTCTGTCTTTGAGTGGGCATGTGAGTGGCTATATGGGTGTGTAAGTTGGTGTGTGGGTATGAGAGTGGTTGTGTGACTGTGAGTGGCTGTGTGGATCCATGAGTGGCTGTGTGAATGGCTTTGTGTGTCTGTGAGTGGGTTTGTGAGTGGCTCTATGGGTGTGTGAGTGTGATTGTGAGTGGTTGTGTGGGTATGTAAGTGTGTGTGTGGGGGGGGTGAGTGAGCAGCTGTGTGGGTGTGTGAGTGGTTTTGTCAGTGGATGTGTGAGTGGCTGTATGGGTGTGCGAGTGGGTGTGTGGGTGTGTGAGTGTGTGTTGGTGCATTTGTGAGTGGCTGTGTGAGTTTGTGAGTAGTTATGTGAGTGGTTTTGTGGGTGTGTGAGTGGGTGAGTGCATGTGTTAGTGGCTGTGTGGGTCTGTGAGTGGATGTGTGACTGGTTTTGTAGGTCTGTGAGGGGGTGGGTGAGTGGCTGTATAAGTGTGTGGGTGTTGTGTGTGGGAGTGGCTGTGTGGGTCTCTGAGTGGGTGTGTAAGTGGTTGTGGGAGTTGCCATGTGAGTGGTGTTGTGGATCTGTGAGTGAGTGTGTGAGTGGCTCTATGGCTGTGTGAGTGGGTGAGTGAGTGTGTGAGGAGATGTGTGGGTCTGTGAGTGGCATATGTATTTATATAATTGGGGCTGCGCTGAGCATAGCAGTGGATCAGCGGACCCTCATGTGCTAAAAAAACATTTTTGGAGAATGTCTTGCCCATGAGGGGTCCCTCACAGACCCCTCAATCAGTCCCATGGGCTCAGAGTATCTCTAATTTTATTTAGCCCCCTATCAACCGAGTCCCAATTCATATAATGGTGGCTGCAACTTTCCTCTAAGGGTGCGGCCTTCCAATCACCTCATTGCTGTTGGCGCATCGGTCCGCAAATCCACAGTGACAGAACCGCATCTCTAGATATATATAAAAATATTTTTACTTCAACAACTCCAAAACAACTGAACAGATTTACACCAAATTACATAAAGCACTCTTTCTAGACCAAGATCTAGCTTTCTGCCAAATTTGGTGCAATTCCGTTCAGCAGTTCGGGCTGTAGTCATTTCTAAAATCCCTATGGGAAATTGCATCATGAAATCGTGTTTTGGGATCCCCCCATTTTCTCAGTCCCCCCTTAACGATCATCCCGAAATAACCAGACAGCAGCTGAAGTGACTGGCAAACTAGTTGTGAAAAATTCATGAAGATTCGTCAAACAGTGCCAAAGTTATTAGCAAAACAAAAACCGCTGTGGAAACTAGGTCCTACCTATAAGTACCAACTGGCGTCTGCCAGTAGGTAATATGCATATATTTCTATAGATAGATAGATAAATAGATAACTCCAATTTCAAAATTGTAATTTTTAGCATAACAAAGTGCTGCATTTTTAACTCAAGAATAAGTGTTAAAATTTGTATTATAGATGCACGTTATGTGCAAATAACTAGAACATTCTGGAAAGATTGTCTCACCATATGTATCTAGTCTACACTTCGATGAAATAGAGCAATACTATGACTATGACCTCCTAACTTTTTCACATAGAGCTACGCCATGTGCATTGCAAGAAACCAATGATTAACTGGGATAGAATTACAGTCGAGAACACAAATAGTGTAGTGTTATAGACAGCTTGTGACAGAGAGGACTCTAGGACGTTAGGCTGAACCATGGAGGACCTCTTTTTCACTGTTAATAATGGAGTGTTTAGTGTGTTTTTTTTTAATGAGGGTGGGCCAGTCTAGGTCAAGGAGGGTCGGATCCATGACAGATTTGTGAGATATCCACATGAAATAAAATTGCATACAGTGAATCTGACCTGAACTAATTTAAATATTCAATGATTATCCTGAAATCTGGCTTCTACCTGGCTCTCATGAACCTTTACAGGATACCGAGGCTTGAAAGATTGTGTGGGCCATGACATTTTTTTTTTAAGATGTGGCAATTTCTCTCTTTAAGGCTCCTCCAGCTAAGATCCTTCGCCTATTCCTCATCCTATTTGATCCTCAATGGATATAGAAAAAACAGAAAACCAAGATCCAGTTTTCATTCTTTTTATTTTCCAAATCCCTATAAATATATAATTATGAATTTTCCATTCTTATTATTTTTGGAATCATACTTTCTAAAGAATTTGTATGCTCTGCTTATGAATGGGACGGGGTTTGATATTGAACCCAATGCAATCTTTTGCCATAATGCATCAGATACTTATCAATTTAGAATTGCATCAACTTGACATTTCGACATATTGGAGATTCCTTCAGCCTTTTTCTCTAAACTAAGATTCTACATCTTGGACATTTCTCAAGAGCAAAGAGTACATATGGGGTAGTATGATGAGTATATGACATTAGCTTGTAAAGGGTAGAACAGTGAATTCATGTAATCACTTATATTAAAATTTCCCTTTTGAGTAAATATTCATGTGAGCATCTTGAACATATATTTCTTATATGTAGTACTTGGTTCAATAAAATTTATGAAATTCAGTTTTCAGCTGTGGTGTTTTATGGATGGATTGATAAATCTAAAGCAAACATATTTGATTGTTTCAACATTTTTTCACTTTATATAACGTGAAATTAATTCTAACACAGCAAACTTCATATTTGCCATTACTTAAAATGTATCATGAACTAAGGTTGTAAATATTTCTTTAGGCCCCAGTTGTAGGTCATGAGGATTTTGTGCGAGGATACCATGTGGCTGGAAATAACATTCTTGGCCGGTAACTCTGCACATAAATGCAGGTGTTAGAAGTTAATCCTCCTGGAATGGGGAATAACTGTATGAATGTGGGTTTTGCTTTGTGAAATTCTATATGGAATTCCCACTTATATGTGGGAGAAACTGTATATCATTTGGGGATCCCACTCGGCTCAACTTGCAATTGCGGCCCTAGTGATGAAACACGAGTGGCAAGGGATTTCAAAAACATAGACTTTTCTACCACAATCTAACTCAATATGACTTGACTGGACAGGAGCTAGACTGCTCAATATAATGAGGCTCTTTCGTGCCATCCTTAGTTAGGTGGGATCAGTGGCCATCTTAAACAACCTGGGGGGTACTACGAGACCTACCCACCCACCCACCCCCAGTATTCCTTAAGAAGACCCAAACGTCCCATGTTATAATTGCTCTATAATAGGTCAGCTACATCATGGGCCAAATATGGGTGGCGCAACCCGCCCTTGGGCAGCATCATAATTAGCAGTGTCTTCTTTCTGTTAGATATGTGACTGCAGCCATCACCACTGGCTCATCTGTAATATGTGGTTTGTGATGCGAGACAGTAAATAAGCCTATTCTTGTGCGTTACACATTCAACATTCCATAACTAGACACACAATTAACAATTGTTGTATTTATGGTGCCATAGTATCTGGACAGGCACTACATTTTCCAAATTGATTTACTTTTTTTAATAGCTATTTTAGTAGTTTATCTGCCACTAAAGGTTTGTGTTCTATCGCAAGACTTAGAAATATATATGTTTTCTCTTCCAAACGTTCCTCATTCTACTCTTACTTCAACACTTGAAACTTGTCTCTGGCGGAAACACAAACTGCACTTGACTGCGCCGCCTCTCGCTCACTGAACCTTAGGTGCAGAGTTGGACTGGGGTAGAAAATAGGCCAGAGCGCCAAAATAAAAGCAGCCCCCATTAGTAAATTAGAAATTAAAAAAAAGTGGCCTATTGCAAATTGGGTAGTTTTGAACTTGTAAAGACACTGCATAAGTGTTTTGCAAGGTATGGAAGACTGCATGCATTTATGCTTGCTGCAGGCAATGTTGTTTTAATATCAGGCAAATCAGCAGTAATAACCAGCCCCGGCCAGGCCTCCAAATTGCCCAATAAAAGCAGCCTACACACTGACCTCTCATACCAGCTCTTCGGACACTGCCTGGTTGCCCTACAGGCCAGCCCCACCCTGCTAAGGCGTGATCTCTCGGACAAACTTCTGGTTAAACACGAATGTAACTTGACTCTGCCCTCTTGATATTTCAAGGTTAGTGTGGAATTTAGGAGAGTTGTTTCTTCAACTCACACTTCACTAGATCCTGCCCCTCTTGAACTCTAAACTTGGGCAAGATCTCTAGAGCAGCCTTCCGTCTTCGGCTCAGACCGCACTTGACGATTTTCTTTGATGACTGGGGTCTGGATGCAATGTCTATAACATGCTTTTGTCTTGATCTTAAGCTGGACTGGACTCGGGAGGGGATGGAAGAAAACATATTCTTATTGCATGTGATCGGTTTATCTTCTTATGACATTGATGGACTGTATTAAATTCGTTGTTTGTGATAAACACTGTTCGGAGTAAAATGAAGAGATTGAAGTTTGGTCCGTAGTGTGTCAAAGTGAGGATTTGACATTGAAGGGGGCTTTTTCAAGATGGCGACCCCGGTGAACAGGTGGTTGGTTGTATCGGTGTAGCATAGGTAGGATCATGTGGAGCATCATGTGATGAGCACGGAGACATATATAGTGGAGAGAGATGGCGTCACCCGTTTCTCTGCACAGACATTCTGGAATCGCCGCCATATGGAAAAATATTGGAGACCAGTGAGGTATGTGTCTTTTTGGAATTGGAATGGGCTCATGCAACTATTAATGAAGGTGATGACTAATTTTGATATAGCTATCCTGGGGGTGGTGGCATCCAATGGATGGGATACCAGTGAGAAATTAGGTCACAGTCGGATTTAGGGGAGGGATGTGAGGATAGGCTCTTGACTCCATCTTTGCCATGGCCAGTGTTTATCTTAGTTGAGTAGTAATATATGGACATTTTGATATTTAGCAACTCAGGAAGAGATTGATGAGGAGTGTTGTGGTTATCCTTGTGCAGAAAAATGCTTTTCAGCATCTTTCAGGTTGTTGATTGCTAATATATGTATGAGGGATATTGCAGTCAGCATCAGCTTTTCCTCAGGAAATTTACCCTTGTGAGATGCTGTATCTAGATTGTAGTGACATAACTGGATTTAATATTTAATGTACTATTATTCATTTCTGATCTCTGTTATGGTTTTCTATTACAGTGTTATCTATCTACTGAGACATCATTACCTATTTTTTATGGGATACGTGAACAGTGCAAAACTTTTTTTTTTTTCTTTTTCTACGTCTGAGTGACGATTCACTCCATTGACTGGTTTTGTATATAGATTTTACCACTATTTCAAAGTTATATAAGGGGCTATCGGCACCTTATTTTTTGCACTTTTCTTGTGGTCCTGATGAAAGCCACTGCATCCCTTTGGGGAGCACTAGGCTGAAACATGTCGACCCATCCACCATTTTTGACAGATTGAATTTCCCTCTGTCTTAGATTATTTTCTCTTAATCTTAGCCTACGTATGCATTATTAAAATTTGTCTAGCATAACATAGAGCTAGTTTTAACTACAATTCGCTTGCTCACTTACCCCCTCCCCAGACTCCGCTCATCTAGAGGTTTAGTCTACCTCATTGTCTCTATCAAAACATCCCTGAGCTCCTCCCTCTCAGAGAGGGGATTGTAGCCCGCACTACGACTAGATTCGTAGTGCGAGGAGATCCCCTATGATGAATCATGCCACCCTCGGATGGGTGAGGGGAATCGTCCTAAGAAAGGGATACCCCAACCCTTTATTTTTGTACTAGACCCAGTGGCCTTCTATTGTGTTTTCGAGTTATATAGTGGGGATTTGGCCTCTGGTGGTCTCTAAAATTCCTCAGGTCCTCTTTTTGTGTGAAATATGTACTGTTATGCTCTTCACTGTAACTAAGATGATGCACGAAGTTCTGAACCTTGTTTGGTTGTTTGATATTCAATGGGTATGCACTGTAATACTCATGGAAAACTACCATTAAAGAAATTTATAAAGAAAATGTAATGCAAAACTGCGAACCTCTAACAACTACTGTAGCAGATAAGCAATACTAGAAAAAGTTGGCCAAGTTTAAATTGACTGCATCAAACTTAGATAAAATGTCTTTTGGGGAAAACAACATGTATATGTTTTTTTTTTAATTTATTTTTATTGAGTACAAACAAAAGACCAACTGTACAGATTCACGATATAGCGATGATCGCGTTTTCTTAGTGCAAAACTTTATTGATGAGGAATATACTAGAGAATCTCTCATTAAAAAAAAGGCAAACGTATTTAGTGTGCCCTGAGAAAGGTGTATGACTAGAGAGATGTCTTCGCCGAAACGCACCTCGGCAAGGTACTGGTGACCTACCAAAGCTGTTTATGCATTTGATTGATGGGAAAAAGAATAAGAGGATCAATTTCTGAAGCATTAAGATGACAACTTGTAGATGTGTTGAAATATCAATATGTAAATTGTGAAGGAATTGTATTCATTAATAATTTAGGGGCCGATTATGATGGCGGGCGGACTTTGTCCGCCCGCCATCGCCCCGGTAAATGGGACCGCCCGCTATGTGTGCGGCGGTCCCGCACATGTGATTAGGATGCCACCGCCACGGTGGCATCCCCCATTTCCAGCATTGTGGCGGGCGGTGCTCACAACACCGCCCGCCACAGTGCTGGAAATGCATGTTGTGCATCTGTATGCACAACGTGACAGGCACCGCGCGGTGCCTGCCATGTTGTATATGCAAATGCAGGGGGGTACCATAGGTACCCCCCATGTGCACCCCCCACCCCCCAAAATACCTGGGGGCCCGCTACGGGCCCCCAATGTCAGGGACCGCGAGCCTTTCAGCTCATCACCGCCGGCATCATAATGTGGATGGCGGTGTCTTGCAGACACCGCCACCATATTAATCCCTTTTCCGCCCGGTCAACTGATCGGCCGGGCGGAAAACATGCGGACGGTCTTTCCGTCCGCCGGGGTCCCCTCCGCCATGGTAATATGGCGGGGGGGAATTTGGTGGCGGATGGACGAAAATGGCGGGCGGATCGCCACCGCCATGCGGGCGGTGGCGATCCGCCCGACATCGTAATCGACCCCTAAGTGTTGAGAATACATTTACTATGTTATTGCTAGGAGCAGGATTTCCCCATTTCTTATGTTTTTAGCACAGTGGGATATATGGGTTAAATTTAGTATGAATGTAGAATGAACAAGAGAGAGAGTGAGGTTTTATATATATTGTGAATGTGGGCTCAAGGGTATGAGGGTGCAGAAGTTTGTTGGGTACAATTATTGAATTGGATACGGTTTTATGTAACAAATGAATTTGACAACAATATAATAAAGGAATAAAGGAAAGAACGTTTTTTGTATAAATAAATACATAATATTGTGCTACTTTACAAACAATTTTGGCTCAGTTTTTTACTATTTGATACACATACTACTGTAGACCTATGAGCAACTCTGAAATATGATAGGGGAAGGCCGAATTACTTTTGCTTGCATATTGGACTCGGGTGACTCCTGAGTCATCTCGGGCACATATGCTATTCCTTAGTGCATACTCTGTCAAGGCCTTTCTGAAATATGCATGGGTAATATGTTAGGCAGAAGGAATGACAGTCTAACAATAAAGTGTAATGGCGTGGGCCATAACTTAGCATTTTTCAATTAGCATTTTGCTTTAAAGACAAAAGGAGTGTGTGTGCGCAGGTAAAATATATTTTTCTGCCATTTTCATTAAAAACATGTTATGAAATCTATGCATATGTTTCTAAATTCTGGTCTCAATTATAGCACGGACAGAATCAGATGTGGATTCAGTTTTGGAAAATGCACAGAAACAAAGATTATCTTTCAATAAAAGCTAAATTGTTTATAATATTACAAAAAGATTATAATATGAAGGAAAAATTATTAGGAAATGAGCGTATCAAAATGTCGATGTTCAATATCAGTTCTGAATATTTACTCCCATTTTAAGCCCAAAAAAATATTAAAATCTTAGTTGTTTCCATTTTGTGATTTTGCCTGGATAATAGGAAAGGGGTTGTGTGGTGGCCCAGGTGAGAAGAATGGTCATCCGAGGATAATCCATTTGGACACTCTCGAGTCCATGAGACCAGGTCTCAAGATGAGGTTCACTCGCTCTGTACCTTAAACTATTATCCTCAAAGATTAGGAACAAGGGGGACCTAGCGCACCTTATCTTCCAGTGCCCAACACTCAAGAATTTCTGGGGTAGGGTATTTGACTTCATAGACAAAGTGTTTAAATGTAAACTACCGAGGGAGTTCGCCTCCCTCACCACGGCTTTTATGCGAACGGATCTCTCCTCTGAGAGAGATAAGGAACTAATGGACCTACTGCTGACAGCTGCGATTAAAATGGTGCTCACCAACTGGAAGGACACAAGCAACACTAGCTACAAAGGATGGATCAATTGGGTCACACACCTCAGAGGAGCGGACCGCATGGCGCTGCAGTACTCGCCCTGGAAAGCGTCCTCAAGGGGACTGTGGGAGACTCTGGACACGTTCCTAGACCACTACGACCCCCCATAATCAACGGGGCCGCACTTATATCTTACCGACCCAAGGCCAAAGACAAAGTACAAGGCAGAGCCTGGGTGGGCTCAAAGGCTGACGCAAGAACATTGATTTGCTGTGAAACGAAATGCAACCGATATAACAGATACTAATGTAAAGCCTAAGATGGGTACCTCTCTAATGTCTGTCCTATCCCCTTTCTCTTTCAACTCTAACTTTACTGTCCTTTCCTCCATACAGCTTCTTCGCTGTCAAAAATTAACCAGCAAAAGGGTAACCATATATACAACAATGTAAGAGCGATATTTGCCAGTGGTGGCTTACCCGGCAACAGTATTTGTGAATGTATACAATTTATAAAATATAAAAAAAAAAATTTAAAAAAAAAAAGATTAGGAACCGATACATTTTCTACTGTTTTGTGTACATTACATTATTCCTTGAAGCACAAATGAATGAATCAAGGAACTGAGGGACAGAAAATGATTACACAACTCTTCATGGGTCGCTAACTGCTGGGTAGCAAATATATTCCCCTAAATAACGTCAGTTAAAGGGATATTATGGTAACAACACAAAACCTAAAATACACTGAAATTCACCTGTTGTGTGAGCAATGAAATATTAACTCCTCCCAATGAATTGCTCATGACCTCACACTGAGGCTCACAGTATTATTAATGAGGTAATATTGCACCCAATATTACAAATGCCAGGGGTATTGGTAATAATGAGGAGCAATACCACGGGGATCACAAATTGATCCACTGCAGGGGCCAATGAAATGAGGCATAACAATAACATATGGAAAGTAGTGTTTAGGCACGGATTATTCATTTGAATCCATATTTTTTGCTTATTTCTGGAGACAAACGTCTCCATGTTTGACCTGGAGGAGTTATTCCCATGAAACAACCCATTAACGCTGCATGTAGTAATAAAGTGGGGTTCATAATATTTGTTTGGGCAGAATGGTATTGTTGTGAGTGGCCTTTTGAAATGCACAGCAGGATCGGAGTGCAGTATGTGGCTTTTGGCTGAGTCCTTCGAACAGCCTCTGTAACACCCTTTGGACATCTGCACCCAGCCCTCTGTCCCCTGTACCCGCACTCCGCAGCCTTTGGATGTATGCAGTTTGGTGTGGGCACAGGACAACACACTGTACCTAGCCCATCTGACTATTACTGAAGCATCTGAATAGATGATTCACCTGCACACAGCAGGCTCTTGCTGCAGGGCCAGGTCACCTGTACAAGAGCACAGTAAGAGGCAGAAGAGGGCGCAGGTAAGGTGTTTACCATTTATGATAGTGACGCTTGCACAACATGAGCAGTCAAGAGAAAGTAATGATAACAGGATTGTCGCTCCTTGGTGATTAATTCTCTAAGTCACTACATTCCTTCTTCTTGAAATGCGCTTATGGCAATAAATAGACCAGGATGATTGGCTGCTAGGCAACCTTCTGCCCCGCCCCTTACAGCCTTAAAGAAAAGTGCGAGCAAAAAAGAAGCAATTTATGTTCTAATTCCCTTCTGAACATTCCTTATTTAGAACAAATGAAATAAAATATCTTGCTTCAAATACAGATTATCAGAATGAGGCATTGCTTGGCAGTAAGGGAGTTCCTTTTTGAATGCTGTACAGTTACCGCTTTTTGACCTTCACAAAGTGTGTAACCTCTCTCACTTTACCTACAATGTGCCAAGTTGCGTCTTGCAGGACCATTTCACTACATAGCGAGATATTTTAACTCTCATCTAACCCAGCCAGCTTGGAAGAAATATGTAGAATTGTTCTCTTCAAGTTTACCTTTTGTTAGGTTATTTTATGCACAATGGGATTTGCAGAAGAATAACACTGTTTTATGTGTAGCGTCTCATGCAGAATAATTATGGTACTGTTAAATATTCATGAGACATAAATTGTTACAAATGTCACTTTTTTCATATGTGGGAAAGCAAACAAAAAATTGCAATCCAAAGTTAGCAGGTTTTCCATAAAAGTCGGTGAAGGTTGCACAAAAATCTTCACAACTTGACACACCACTCTTGCACTTGCTTGGTAACCTTCATGCCTATCAGCGTGAAGTGGGTGGTGAGTGTGGGGAAAGGGTCACTATTCCCCAAGTCCCACACTTTTCAGGGCCCCGGGCTCGTGCTGCAACATTTACTAACAGATTTTAAAGCAAGCAACCCTAAATATTTAAGGCAGACATCATGGCTAATTGCAGTGCATGCCACCAAATGATAGCTATTCTGTGTTTTCTCTTTACTTGCATTACATATATTTAAACTATCAAAGAGATCCTCGTCCTATAAGGGCCTTGCTTCACTTTGTTGTCCATGACCCCGCAAAATATTCTGTAACTCCTGTGTAACCCCGAAAGTACACATTTGATGGAGGACTCAAAAAGTGGGGAAGTGGAAGAGAGCAGCAATGCCAGAGATCATCACCTCCAGGGCTCGAGTCGGGGTACCACACAGGTGGACGGCGTCCCCCCACTTATTTTACCGGGAGCTCGATAACTGGAGCAAATGGAGCCACACATTCACTCTTTGGCCTCTCTGGGGCAAGATCGGAGCTCATTCAGAACGCTGCTCACGCGCTGGCTTCTCTGATGCAATCGCATCTAAGGGGTGAGCGAGGGGAGGCAATGAGTCTGATGGTGCAAGCCACCTTTCGTGACGTCACTTCCTGTCGTGACGTCAGCGTCCCCCCACCTCTTTTTTTAGGACTTGTGCCCTGATCACCTCCAATGAATGACACAGAAGAGAGGAGAGCGTGTTAGTGTAACCAACGTCAGCCTCTAGCCCAGGCCAGGAAAAGTTAGGATTCCCCTCGGTGCTAGAAAAGTAACTTACTTTTGGATATAATAAACATTGTGCACGTACCCTTGACAACTATACTCCTGTACCAACAATACCCAATATTCAGACACAAATTACCAGATATTCTCACCTTAGCTTAGGCATTAGCACTTTTAGCAAGCCTTCCACTCATCCACTGAGACAGGCAGACGACTAAACAGATGTTCTGATAAATATTTCTGCTACGAGGGCTTCCCCGCTAACATAACCCCTCTGTGGACCTGAAAAATGGCAGCCACATTTTTCCATTTTCTATATTGCACAACCTACTGCCACAAACAGGCATATTTTCGAACCCCCTACAAAATGCCAAACGACAGACAAAATAAATAAATAAATAAATCGGTGGGTGCAGAGCGGTGTTCATCATATTAAAAAGTTATAGGGAAAAGTAAATACATTCGCATCTTTGCATTCTGCGCCGTTTGGAGCCACTGGGATGTATGCTCAATTGCCAACATCTGTAAGCAGATGACACTACACTGGCCAAACGACAGGTTATGTGAATTTTGTTAACATATATTAACAGCAACCAGAGAAGCTGCGCATTCCGTGATATCAAAAACATTTCAGTAGTAAAGCAAAATCTAGCCACTCTCCAAGAAAGAAATGTGTGGCCTGCATTTTTAAATCACAAGACACAGAAACGTCGAATAGCACAAGGCACATTAAGTGTGTGCCCAGCCTACTGGGGCAAGCAATGCAGTGTGGGTGCAGACATACTTCACAGCAGGTAATGATGCCTAGCGTTCTTGGAAATGTTGCTTGCAATCCCTCCAACCCTCCCACAAGTAGCACACTGGATATTCTCCAGTTGCGGATGGTTAACTGGGGACAGAGCCGAGAGTTAACGTTTCATGAAACAAGCAGAGCTGAGGCACGTGTCGCGAACACCCCATTCCTTAACATGGAGAACAACGTGAGAGGTAGGCACGAGCACCGAGCATCCTACTAGTGTGGCACTGAGAGGGTTAAAGACACCATGCCAGCTGAGCCTCCCTCACTCACTTGAATCTTAGCCATTGCCGGTGCACAGCAGGGAACGCACAGGCGCACAAAACGCGCGCGCGCACAAACACGCATGCATAGTTGTAAACAGATGGCACTGTGACATTACCTCATTCTCTGTAAAATCTCACCCGTCAATGTGGCACGGCAGTTAAGTCAGCAGACCTAGCGATTGCATTCTTTATCATACGGTACACGCACAGGACTGAATGCATTGTGAGGTAACCACAAACGGATGGATGCCTATAGAAGCCACTGACAACACACGCGCGTGAACACAGGCAATGTACACACAGCAGGCACGTGAGTTAACCACATAAACACTTTCCCGCACACAGGTGTACACAGAAGGCACAGAGGAGTACCTACAGACACACACACACAGGTGAACACAGACATCCCTAGGGTACGCGCGTTAATGCCTCTCCTCTCCCTAAAAACATACACAGGTGTACAGGGAAAACAGTCTGAGGGGACCACGCGCCCTTTAAAATGTCCCACACCACCATATATGTAAAGAGGTTCAGTACGCATAAGAGGATCGGTCAGGAGTGTGGAGGGGAGCAGAGGGGTGAGCACGTGTGACAGGCAACCCAGCTTACAAGGGAGGGGCACATTACGCGGCCAGCCACCACAGAAGGTCACACCGCAATATCTTCAGCCAGAAGTCCCCCACAGTAAGCACAAGGCAAGCGGCGAGAAGTGTTTACCTTTGTCCTCGGAGGGGGCTGCGCTGTCACTGCGGGGGCGCTCCGCTGACAGCCGGCATCAATCTTGCACCTTGCGCTAGTCCCAGCCCCTCGTTACCACCTGTTCAGGTAAAGAAAGAAAGCCTCGTTTTAGGACTCAAACACAGAGGGCGACACAGCGCCAACAGTCTGCATAACATCAGAGAGGGGGGGGGCGAGCAGGCATCGCTGAGGAAGGATTCTTTACCTAACGTCCTCGTGAAGCAAAGAGAGCAGATGAATACACGAGACGAGATGAAGATACCCCCCACCCCCACACCACACACACACATACCACTTCACCCACCCAGAGGGAACATCCGTCTGGCCGAGTGGCCGCTGCTGCAGCAACCTCTGAGTTCACCCTCAAGACACAGGATGGAGCCGACAAATGCTTCCCAATTCTAAAAGCTATAACCCCCCCCCCCCCACCCCCTGGAAGTGCCTTGTAGAGCCGCTGACCCGTTGCCGTTCTACCCGCTATTCCGAATTGTTATTGATTCCGTAACAGAGACAAGGTAGCTCGATAACTGTTTTCAGTCTATTACAGCGCATAGAAACGGCAGGAGCTATATACACTAAACTATTATTTTTGGTATTAATATGATCATCATTATTAGTGTTATCAGTTTTGTTAACGGAAAAGACACATTGGAGAGTAATTTGGACTTTTAATATCCCAGGTTCACCTTAACTGCTATTTAAGCTAATGCCCCCCATAGGGGAAAAGTACCGTGAGCCTCGTGCATGCCTGCCCAACCTTGCTGCCCACTGCCCAGATGTTAAGCGTGGCACCTCAAGCCTGTCCTGGCTTTTCCACCTGCTTTACTTTGCATGCTGGGATTTCTGAGCCTATACAATTAAGATTAAAAAAGAAACGCAAGCCCCAGGGCGCAAGATGCGCTTGAATAAAAAAAAACAGGGCTTTCTCAAGGTGCCACCCTCCATGCTTCCGCTCTGCATTTATGAATTCAGGGGTAAACCGTTCCAGTTTCATCTTTTATCAAAATTTGGGCGAGCTTGATAACAACAATGCTGAACCCTGGGGGTCTGTATTTTTCGGTTTATGTGCAACTGCCACACAACTGCTGAACAACGCTCTCCTCCCGCGCCCTGCGCTGGAACACACAGTGCAGCTGCACACAGCGCTAATTATCCGTCTTTCCCTCCGTGACAAGCTGAAGTGTCTGAGTTAAGTGCCCGGAAGGGACGCGGCCATTGGCGGCATCTCAGTGGCACTAAGATAAATACACACTAAACGTTGACAGTCCGGCCGCTGGACTCCGCGCGTTCAGCAGCTCAGAAGAGTAAGGTGCCATCTGAGGACAAGAAGGTGCCATCTGAGGACAGGCTGAGGTAACGTGCCAGCCGAGACCACTCTCGCATCAGTGTCGTGTTTGTTTGTTTTGCAGATCGATGATGGCACTTCATAGAGCCGATGACAATGTTGAACGTAGCTCTAGGTCTATACAGCGCCAGTGCGATGTCACACAATGAACTTGAATGACACCAGACATCTACAGGGAGCACCAAGCCAATTTTTTCTTCACATGAAGGGATAGCTCACAATACATCATCGGAAATAAATTTGCATGGAATGATATTAAAATTGCTCTTTTTCGGCAGAAGGCAGACAGCGAAGCTCGCACCCAGGGTGACCCTAAAACGCCGCATGGAGAGACTGAAGTCCTTTTCTTTGTTCCGAGGAAGCGATGCTGAAGTCAGCGCCGCCGTCTCACCGTGCCCGCTCCATGTGGCTGCCCAGGGAGGGTGGCGCGTGCCTGAGGAACGCAAGGAGGGTCACAAACACAGGGAGCCGGGGAACACTTCGCCGATGCTGCACCAGCGGTAGTCACAAGATCAGCGCTGCGGAGGCGCCAGGATAGGCACATGCCCGGCCCCGGACTTGCCATCTGCTGCCAGGCGCCGCCTAACCCACCTGAGCGGAAACGGCGGCCAGAGCATCTTCAGGTCCAGCAGGTGCAGCCCTCGGCATCCCCCCACGGGCTGCAGAGCCCTCCAGGTGCCAGCCCTGCCATGCAAGCATGTCTCCCTCCCCTTCTCAGCGCACAACACACCGACTCAGAGACATGCGCCTCTCCTTCCTGGGGCTCTTTAGCAGAAAATTATCATATTTCATGTGCCACAGCTCCAGCTTGCTGGGCGCCTCGCCGATTGGCTGGGCATTGGCAGCCGGAAGTGTCAGGCGCGGTGGAGGCTCGGTGCTGGCAGTCGGAGCTCAGCAGGGTCCAGGGAGCGGGCGGGTCGGTGCCGCTCTCGCGCTGCGCTTCCCTCCCGCTCCCGCGCGTGCAGCTGGCTGCAGCCTTCTCGCATAACTCGCCATGCGTCCTGCTGGGACCCCAGATGCAGGAAGGAGGTGCCACTGTCCGTGCCCATATCATCCGGAGGACAGATGGGTGGACAGAAACATATATGGATCATTAGTTTTATGGATAACAGAGGGATCAATGGATGGATGGATGATCTGAGTACTGATGGGTGAATTCGTTATTCAATGGATGAATGGACGTGTGGTTCTGCGGATGGAGAGATGAATGGTCGATGGATGGATGAATGTACGACTTATTTAAGGACACATGAATGCATGACTTTTTGATGGAATAGAGATTGATGATGGATTGATGGGTCGCGATATAAAGGGTTAGAGACAGCTTTATGGATGAACAGTCTTATGGCGATTGGATTTTTGGCTGGATCACTTAATGAATCAATTTATGGGTGGACTGATCAAGGAGGGGGCAGAACCACGGGTGGATCCATGAATAGATGGTTAGACTGATGTATGGAAGAATGTATGGGTGGCTGGATCGATGGGTAGAAATGTGATGGAAGGGGGGATTTATGGGCAGGTCTACGACTGGATTGGTGGGCGGTACGATCTATGGAGGAGTGGATCTATGATATAACAATTTATAGTTGGATCTATGGATGGCGTGATGGATGGATGAGTCTCTAGATGGACAAATACATTTATCGACTAATGGCTCTATCAGAGGCTAGGTAAAAGGATCAATGGGGTTATAGATAGATGATCTATACATTGAGGGGTAGATATATAATTTGGTGAATAAATAGATTGATGGCTCAACTGATGAATCTAAGAAAAGATGGATGAATTGAATATCCTGGATGTATAGATGGATCTTTGAATTGATAATCTCTAGACAGTTATCTCGATAAATGGATCTTTGGATTAATGGACTGTTCTATTGATGGATGATTGCTAAATGGATGGTTAATGGTTTGCTGTGTAGCTGTATAAATGATTAGGTAGATTTATGGACGAACAGTCTTATGGAGATTAGATCTATGGATGGATCACTCAGTGGATGAGTTTATGGATGGACGGATCAAGGAGGGGACACAGTCAGGGATGGATCCATTGACAGATGGTTAGATTGCTGGATGGAAGAACAGATGAGTGGATGGATTGATGGGTGTCTTAACTGATAGTGAGACATGTGGATGGATCGGTAGATCCATGAGCAGATCTAAGGCTTGGATTGATGGGCGGTTGGAATCTATGGATGGGTTTGTGGGTGAATAATATATGGATTGAACAACAGACCTGTAAGTGAGTAGATGTGCTAATGGATTGATCTTTCCATGGCTAGATGAGTAGATCAATGGAGAGGTGTCTCTATAATTGGATGGATGTATTGATGGATGAAGGACCAACAGATGGTTCTTTGGCAGGATGGCTCTATGAATTCATGATTTACAGTTGTAGCTATGGCAGGATTGATGGATTGCTTAACAAATGGATCTTTAGATGGCTTGATGGAAGAACCTTTAGATGGGTGAACATATATATAGGATAGTGGATCCATGAAAGGATAGGTGAAAGGAATTATGAATTTATAGCTAGATGATCTGTATCATGATGGATGGATCTATGATTGCGTGAATGGACTGATGGCTCGACTGCTGGGTCCATGAAAGGATGGATGAATTAAAGATCATGGATGTATCTTGAATTTATAACCTTTGGACATATTTCTCAATTAATGGATCTATTATCCATCTGTGAGTGGATCTATGGATCCATCTGTGAGTGAATTGGTGTATTCGCTTTTAACTTGATTGAGCGATGGATGCATGACCGATAGCAGGGTCAACAGACGGAAGAGTAGATGGTACAGAGATTTCTAGACTGTGACTGAGATAGGATATGAAACCAACTGTCCATTCGTCTTCTTCAGGTGGCTGGTGTAGGGCAATTTTACAAGTTTGTATCTTATTTAATAGCTGAAAAAAATATTTGGCAACATTTTGTAGTAGATGCATTTATTACAGGTTGTACTGTAAATATCACTGACCAGCTGAACAATGGCACTTATACTGTATGCGAGATTCATTAAAAAAAAAACCTTCACTCTGGCAATTTTATACTTTGAAGAACAATAGGGGGCCGATTCCGAATCGGGCCGGAAATCTCTCCGACTGAGCCGGACCCGGAGAGATTTCCGACCGAATCGGACTCTAGCAGTCCGACCGAACGAGTACGATGCGCACGTATGCTATCGGACTCGATTCGGTCGGACTCCCATTGAAGTCAATGGGAGCCAGTCGTACGACGCGTACACGGGATCCCATTGACTCAATGGGCACGACGCGAACAAGGGCGCCCCCTACAGCGTGTTCACGTCGATGCGGGTCGCGCCGTACATGCACGTGTAGGGGGGACCCATGTGTCCCCCCTGTGTGCGACTCGCGCGGCTACGCTTCCAGGGGGGTCCGACACGGACCCCCAAAGTGCGGCTCCGACAGCTCCTTGGAGCCGGACTGCGCGAGTCGGTCGGAGCGGTCGCGATGCGCATCGTACTTACTCGGCCGGGGAACGTCTCCATAGCGCGGTGCGAGTCGTCCCCGTGCGAGTCGGTCGGAGATTTCGCGAGCGCACGCATCGTACTCGCTCGCCCGGACGCACGTACGATTCGGTCGGGAAATAGGGCTCCGAATCGGATCCGGTAAAGCCGAATCCGATTCAGAGCCCTACCGGCCGAGATCGGAATCGGCCCCTATGTCCTTGGATTATAGGTTTCAAACTGATATAGAGTTCTGAAAATTAATAAAGGTGTGAAGGCAGTAATGAATGGATGAATATCTCTAGAGCATGACTCAAGGGACCAAGCATCCCTGCCTTATTAATTTTTTTAATAGCCCAATAATTTGAAACCAGAAGAAAGAATGTTGCACTCCATGTCGCACTCGGTGAGACAATGCCAGCAGGTGACTGAGTAGCGCTGCCTCCTCATGGTAGGAATCCTTTCCTTTCCACAAGATTGATTCCCCAGGGGATCCATGTTTTGAATCAATGCCTATTGAGTGCCTCCACCCTATGCTGCTTCTAATGAGGTCACTTCCGGAGTGGGGTCCTTGGGGGCTTAATGCAAATCCCGATCTCTTTACTCCTCTTTTTGACGTGGCATTTTAGATTTAATAAGAGGATTAAAGTAGTTTAGAAGAATTATCCCATCTACAGGACCTTCCCAAGTTACACCTCCTTCCAATTAGATAGGATTAAACTGATCACTTAATCATAAAAGGGCTTAATTCAAGGGCCTAACTTGTGAAGCTTGGTTTCTAGTTGCACGATCGAATAATGCACCCAACCACGTGTCTTGGAAACAAGAAAGGCCTTTAACATTTCACTTCAGAAAAACGTGTTGATTAATTTGTCCTGGACAGCATGGCTATTTTCTTGATGCACAGGAAGTCAAAAATGGCCATTAAAAGTGGGGAACAGTTTTAACTGGGTCCTTGCGAATAGCGGGCAGGGGATTGAACCCAAGAGCCAAAGACCTTCTTGTGTGACAGCGCATACCCACTAGTAAGATGTGGTTGGTCACCAAGGAACTTTGTGTTACTGTTTCCATTGGATGTCTCTTGAGTGCATCTACACACATAAGAGCAGAGCAGAACTTTAACCACAAAGGAAGATTGCTAGAGCATCCGGTGGAGATGTGCAAGGCATTCTTTCCTTCTAGGCCACATTAAATCTAATAACATACTTATTAACACTCAATGAATCACTGTGCAGACTGAGTTTTAATTGCAAAGTGTAATTCGTAGGAGGACACAAAGCTAAATACTACACATGGAACACAACTACATACACAGGATGCAGTTGGCAGAATAGCATACTGAACACCAGCCGCAATGGCTGTGGGAACAGGATTTTCAAATTTCTCCTAAAGAGCGTCTCTCGGCTAAAAAACGTAATTTTACAGTCAGTGATAGATTAATGTATAAACATTAACTATACCTATAGATGAATGTATAAGCATTAACTTTACCTATGGCACATCATACGACAAGCCAATCCGCTTTACCACTACAACATTTGTCATATATTGACACAGGCCAGGTGTGCACCCTGAATACTGACCCTAGAATATCAATGGGACACAAAATCGAGGACAATACATATCGAAAAAGAATATCAATAGTAAGTCTGGATTCTTTTATACCGAACTCCACCTACAAGCACCTATGCGGTAATATATCTTCCAAGTATATTGATGAGAGTTTAGGAATAGTAAATCTATACTTCTCTATATACACTTGCCATTCTATATTTTTTCCTTTTAATATTCTGTCCTCGATATTCTTATAGCACGATATTCTTGTGGTCGATATTCTATAGTACAATCCACAAGCTATATGTATTAAGTGAAGCACACCTTTCATAACATATACAGCAAACATTTCACTATGAGTGAATGTTTCAATACAAATAAAGTCTGCATTACAGAAGCAGTACATCAGTCAGGCTGGAACATCAGCAACTAATGGTTCAAGGGTCAATTTCGATGTCTACTTGCACGAATTCGGCCTCCATCACTTGGGTATCAGCCATTCAGGGCACCTTATAACTTGGCATTTTGATTGACAAAGCATATGAACTCTTTAAAGTCAATGTAGTTGTTATTGCTTGCCAAATCATACAAGGGGCAGCAGCTTAACACAGGTATTATTTATAGCATCTCCAAGCTTGCATCAAATTCAGGGCGCATAACGAGCAGCAGTCTAAAAGGGTTAATGTTTAACATATTTTTTTGCTTTGGTAGTAACAGCCTCTCCAGACTTATATCAAGCACTTTACCTGTGAGGGTATCTAAAATGAGTTGGTCAGAAGGAACAAGAAACGTAACCTGCTATGAAGGCGATTTGTACTGCCATCAAGGCTGATCACTATTCCATCGTATAATGTTTTCCTTTTACAGGCAGCTACTTTATGCACAAATTCACTGGTAGCAGTCTTTGGATTGAAGAGCTACAGCCTCATTAGTGAAGTAATATATAAGGTAATATATAAGTGAAGGAATATTTTGAGGGCAAGGGGATCCTGTTATCCAACTTTGGAACTAGTATTCTATATTGGTTTTGCAGGACGCTTTGGGTTGGCTGTTATTAACAAAGTGGTTTTAGGTGACAGATAGTGGGGAAGTCTCAGTCGCAGCTATTGACAACTATTGCTGGCTGGGGTTACAGGTCGATCAAATAAGGGCGAATCGAAAAAGAAAAAGTGCCCATGAGAGGGATCTTTGTGACAATACCTCTGGAAAAATGTGGTTGTGGTGACGCCATACCCGTATTGCCTGAGACATTTGCAAGCTTGAGTAACTGAGTGCCTGGAATGTGAAAGTGCTGTTTCTCACCCCGCAGGTACCGTGGTTTCTTTTCTTTACCTCGAAGAGAAGCTGGTCAGAGACATCTATGGTGTCCCTTGCCTTCTTGGTGTCCCTTGCCTTCTGCATGTCTAAAGGAAGACCTCCTCTCGGTTCTCTATCAAAGATACTATTTCTTTCAGTTTCTTTAATGCTCAGAGGAAGAGTGTGCACCCAGACTTAGGGCCATCCCACAGAGTGTACTGTAAAGAACAGTGGTTCGCTATGAATCATTATCAAGAAAACAACTGGTCTACATTAAAGTTAACACCAGGAAATTAGTAATAGTTATTTTTGTATAGAAAAAGAGGAGTCGGTATGTCTACAGTCAATGGCGTTTCGACCTCTATTGATGTGAGGTCATCATCAGGACAAGATGTGTGAGCACCTAGCATGTGGTGGGTGAGTTGGATCACTGACATAACATCGGCACTCTTGACACACAAATATCGATAACATAAATACCGATATTATATACTTATTTAAAAAAATACACAAATATCGATACAAAAATATCGTCAAACATTAACATAGATATCACAAATATCGATAAAAAAAATATCGTTATAACTAATATAGTCAACATTAAATAAACATACAAAATGACACAAATATCGATAACAAAAATATAGACCACACAATTATCGCCAAAAACAAAATATCGACACCTTAAAAATATTTCAAATAACACAATACATAACAAAAAAATATAAACAATATCACAAACACACACAATATTAAATAAATAGAATAAAACGTAAATAAATTATCATTAAAAAAATAACTTTAACATAAGTAAATCCACCAAATTAAGGGGCCCATTAGGATGTAGGGCGGATCGCCACCGCCCACATGGCGGAGGCGATCCGCCCTCCATCCTTCCCCGCCCGCCACCCATTTACCCACCACCATATTAGTATGGCGGGGGTACCGCGGCGGACGGGAAGACCGTCCGCCGCTTTTCCGCCTGGTCGACAAGTCGACCGGGCGGAAAAGGGTTTAATATGGTGGCGGTGTCTGCTAGACATCGCAATCCATATTAGCATGGGGGCGGTAACATGCCTTTCCGTGGCGGCGTTGCCGCCACGGAAAGGCATGCGGAATTCTCTTCCGGGGGCCCGTTGCAGGCCCCCCGGGTATTGGGGGGGTGGGGGGTGCACATGGGGGGTACCTATGGTACCCCCCTGCATTGTCATGGACATGGTGGCAGGCATTTCGCGGTGCCTGTCACCTTGTGCATGACAATGCACGCAGTGCATTCCCAGCATTGTGGCGGGCGGTGCTGTGAGCACCACCGCCACAATGCTGGGAATGGAGGATGCCACCGCCACGGTGGCGGTGGCATCCTAATTGCCGGTGCGGGACCGCCGCACCACTGGCGGCCGGTCCCAGCACCGCTAGGGTGGCGGGCGGACGGAAGTCCGCCCGCCATCCTAATGGGCCTCTAAGTACTCTTTACAAACAGAATAGGTAAAATAAATAATTATTATTATACATTCAATACAATATAAATTACAAATTATATACTATTATACTTTTAAATAAAGTAAGAATAAAAAAAAAGTTTAACAAAACATTAATTAGCGTTTCCCATATAAGGAAACAACTGCCAAAATAATTGAAAACATGAGTAACAACCAATGAAAAACACCTACAACTTAAATAACCCAATAAGATTTAAAGAACAATTAAACAAACACTATATAAATTAAAGAAAATTTATTTTATTCTACAACAACAAAACCAAGAATAAGGGGAATCTCTGCCGGATTGCTTCTACAACATTGGACTTCTTCACTGAAAACTCTGATTTCAAGTTCACAAAGTAAGTAAAATATCAATTTAATGTTACAACTGTATAAAATATTACGTAAAGCAAGTTTTACAATAATTAAATAATTAATGTACTATTTTTTAATAATATCTCCTCTACAGAAACTCCAAAAGACACTCAACTAACTACAAAAATCATCAAAGAACCACCTTGCAAAAAAAGTAAGCATTAATTACAATTAAACTAATATAACAACTAAAAATCCCAACCCAAAGCACCCACTAACCACACAAACCCCAAAATACAGAAACTGCTGTTAAACAAATTTATTCAAATTAATATTTTTTTCTGCAGAAAATAAAAAGAAATACTAAAGCCAAGCACCAACAGAAACATCTCGTCAAATAAAGTTCAACATATTCAAGCATGTAAGTATAATTTTGTATATGAAAATCTGTATCACGATCTAAGAACATTACGTGGAACTTCAACCCGGGCGATGGAACTAACCGATGGGCAAGATGGCGGCCGAGTGAGTTGAGTCGGCCGTAGGTGTCTCCCGGTGTGATGGTGGAAATCGACTAGGAGACTATGTTAAGAAACATAAAACTATTATAAACGAATGTTGAACCCTTCAGCAGGAAGTGAAAGAATCAGCGGCGGTACCGAAACCGGCCGAACCTTACATGATTTGCTGCGGTGGGCTGGCGGGCTGGTGGAGGTCGCGGAGCAGCTGATCGTCGGCTGCAGAGGCTTCGAGCGGGAATTGGCTTTAATCCCAACGTGGTGCTGGGGATCCTCAACCCGCTCAGGAAGCATGTGTCCCAAAGCAGGAGCAAAAGGCAGAGGCGCGGCACTCCACATCGGCCCCCAGGACTCTCCTCAAAGAAGCATAGCGGAAATCGAGCCTGCTCCCGCTACAGCTCAGGGACGCAGACAGAGGAACAGAGAAGAGAATCCCTCTGACAGGAAGGGGAGGGGTGCAGGCGCGCAGCCCCAGCCACATCGCACCGCTGCCTCAGTCATCGAGCTACTTAGAGGAACAGGGAGCAGCTCCATAGCTCAAAGAGTGGAACAGGGGAGTGTGCTGACTGAGACCATCGGAGATGAAAGGGAGCAGGTCCCACTGCCTGCCGGTAAGGATCCAGGGGATGTCGGGGAGGGGTCAGTAGTGGCAGAGACACTGGACAATCAAGGTAGTGGGAGCTCAAATAATGACTATGTACTGCAGGTGGAAAAGACGGGCCGGGATCAGGCAGTGGGGGTGGCTGGGCAGACTGAAGGTCCTTCTGGCAACATAGATCCTGAAGAAAGCGCACAAGACATAGGGGCGCCCTTGACAGGTCCAGAGGCAATATGTCAGCCGGTGGTGCGGTCAAGAGAAGATAACTCTATTAAGCAATCAAAGACCTATGGGGGAAAAAAGGGGCTGACAGATTTATTAGGGACAGTCGTAGGGAATCCTCCCATACAAGTGTCTAGGGGGAAGTTAAAACCCGAGGGCCTTTCTAGGATCCATAGAACCCCGCAGGATCGTAGGGAAAGAGATATAGATTCAGAGGCAAACGATTACTTTTCATTGTCGGACGCCACATGGTCCGGCTTGGGGTCGGATTCCGGGTCTAACACAGAATCTAGCGAGGAGAATGGCGCCCCTGGCTTGGGCACAGGAGTCAGGGGCACTATTTCAACGACACGGAAGACGCAGTCCAGCGTGGGTAGAACCAAAACCCAAAGGCAGAAGGATCTGAGATGGGATTACTCCCTCGGAGAACAATTGATGGGGGACAGCAATAAATCCTCTATAGAAGAACTTACTGTGGCACCCCCAACTCTGGAATCCATCCTGCAGTGTGTGGTAGCACACCGAGACGAATCTCGTCTGGAGAGTAAAAGATCGCAGAATGCTTCCCGTAAACTACAAGGGGCGATAAGGAAGGTCGCAAGAACCTGCAAGGATATAAGTGATCGGATGACTGAGATTGAGTCAAGAACGGCCTCTTTGGAGACAGAGGTAGCAGGATCTAAGGGACAAGTAGAAGCCCATGAAGCACAACTTGTGGACATTCAATGGAAGCTGGAAGAGAGCGAAAACCCACAAAGGAGAAATAATTTACGTTTCTTGGGTATTCCAGAGGGAAAGGAGGGATCGGATGCACGGTCATACATGGTTCAGATGCTTCAGAAATCCTTTCCAGAATTGGAAGACTGGAACTGGCAGCAGGAAATACAAAGGGCGCATCGAGTACCGTTTTCTATCCGACTGCCAGCTCGCCCAGATGCTAAACCAAGGGCATTTTTGGTTTATTTTGGAAACTATCTTTTGAGACAAAATGTGTTTGAAAAGGCAAGACCAGAAGCACAACGTACTGTGGACGGGTTCTCATTCTTCACCAGACCAGACTTCTGTCATATTACTGTGGAAAGACGCTGGCGTCTGCGTCAGATGATTAAGAATTTTCAGGACAAAGGTGCACAAGCCTTCCTTCTTAACCCGGCTCGACTTAAAATAATCTGGAATAATCAAACTAGATTCTTCACATCGGAGATCAAGGCGAAGGAGTTCTTAGACGCAGGGGGAAGATGACTTTCCTTTTTTTCAGACGGGGCTCTCTCCCCTTTTCTCCGTCAAGGGCGGTTAAGGCACTAAAACTAACCACAGGGGTTTAAGTAAATAGCTATTGGTAACTGTTTATCTTTGTCAATTCTGAGCGTTTTGGGATTTTTTGTTTTTTGTTTTTTTGTTTGTTGTATATCTTTTTTCCTTCTTTTTTGGAGTGAGGTGACAGTAAGGGCTGAGGGGGCATATAAGGTTATACATAGGCATTATGTTGTACATATACATCACCATCGGGAGGGTTTCACCGATCATCAACCGCAGACCACGGTAGGTCTGTTGCTCATAAAGCAGGGAGGGTGGGAGGGGGGGGGATGAGAGGGAGGGGGGAGGAGAGGGAGGGGGGAGGAGACGGGGGGGGGAGGGAGCAAAAATTCAGGAAGAGCAGTGGTAAGCTGTAGTTGGATTGATACAAATATGAAGGAATGGCTAAAGGGGCAACCCAGGTTTCAAACAAACTATAGAGATGGGTAGGCTGAGGATTTGTTCGTTAAACATTGGGGGTTTGAATGACAGGGGTAAGAGAGATAGGTCTGCAGCGGTGCTACGAACATTGAGCGCTGATATTATATGCCAACAAGAAACCCATATTCCTTGGCAAAAGAGAGGGCTTAATGCTATCCCAGGGTATACCCAGGTAATTAGCTCATTACAGACCACCACGACAAGAGGAGTCGCAATACATATCTCGAATCGGATATTACCAGTTGAGCGAACTCTATCGGATAAGTGGGGAAGATGGGCGATTGTATCATTATCTAGTGGAATAACAGTATGTACGATCTATGGGTCGAATTTCGATGACCCAGACTTGCTGTCAGAGCTAGAGCTTGAACTAGCTGTTTGGCCATCCCCGCTTATAATCTGTGGTGATTTTAATATTCATTTAGAAACACACGACACCCTATGGGGAGGGTATCAGGGAAGGAAGCCACAAGTTTTCAAAGCTTTAAAAGCCCTAGTGGATAGCCACGGTTTAGTGGATATGTGGGCCAATAAAAAAACCGGGGACACTGGGTATACGTACTTTTCATGCCCACATAGGAAATACGTTAGGCTCGACTATTTCTTTGTTTCTGCCTCTCTTAAAGAGGGAGCCAATATAAGGAAATTACCTAAGGTCCTGTCGGATCACAACCCACTGATGCTGGAAATCGAGGTCCGGGAGTACGAGAGATCCTTTACAAAATGGTCCTTTGATAGAAAACTTTTGGTTACTGAGGGATTTATAGAGCACATCAGGGGGTGGACTAGGCAATTCTTCGATATGAATAGATTTAGCACATCGAGAGAAATGGTTTGGGATGCGTACAAGGCTGGGCTTAGGGGGAGATCATTAGCTATGGGGGGCATCATAGGAAGGAACAGAGAGAGGTAATACAGCAACTTACGGTGGAGCTTTCTAAATATGAGGAAGAGCATATGGCAGCTATTGGTAGCGGGCAGGTGGAATCGCAAAACCAATTAGAACTAAAAGTTATAAGTATTAAGGCTAAAATTAACGGAATTTACAACAAGAAAATTGCCGAAGTATATCAAACTCGGGCCAGAGACCATTATGAATATGGGGAGATGACTGGAAAACATCTGGCACTCCGTTTGAAACAGAGAGCATCATTAAACAACATTTCAAGAGTCAAAAGGAAGGATGGTAAAATCATGACTGACCCCCAGGATATTGTTAAAACATTTGCTGAATTTTACGAGGATTTGTATAGTTCCAGGGACGATTTGTTAATAACAGCAGGTATGGGAACTAATATCATGCCCCCTATTAAACAGGAATTGGAAGAAGATATCTCATTTAATGAGGTTATTGAGGCACTCCAGGTAACGGCGTATGGTAAGGCAGCCGGTCCAGATGGGATCCCAATGGAGATCTATAAAGCTCTACAGAAGGAGCTGGGTCCCCTGTTGCTGGACCTGTTCCTGGCAGTGCAGGGGAAGGGAGTCCGCCCCAATCTTGGCAGGAGACTAATTTGGTCATCTTTTTGAAAAAGGGAAACCTGCAGAGGACCCAGCATCGTACAGACCTATCTCCTTGATAAATGCTGACGAGAAACTGTACTCCAAAATTATAGCGTTGAGACTAGCAAAAATAATTGAGTCTTTGGTTAGTCCATGGCAGCATGGTTTTATTCCCGGCAGAGGCACTACGGACCACGTCCGTCGTGTTATATCACTATTCGATATTGTGGAAGTTACAGGAAACAAATGTCCTTAATATTACTGGATGCACAAAAAGCTTTTGATCAGGTCGAATGGTCATACCTGTGGCATAATTTGAGATTAAATGGTTTTGGCCCCCGCATATTGACTGCTCTAAGGGCAATGTATGTACAACCATACGCAAAAATACAGATGATGGGGAGGGAATCGGAAAAGATTAATATTGCACGTGGTACAAGACAGGGCTGTCCCTGCTCACCCATCCTTTTTGCACTTTATATTGACCCTCTAATTAGATCTATGTTAAATGACGAGGCTATTAAACCGATAGTGGTCAGGGGATATAACACCAAAGTGTTAGCTTACGCTGACGATATCACAGTAGTCACTCCCGACCCACTGGAAGCTTTAGGAAGGATTGAAGCCCTGGCGTCGGAATTTGGGCGGCAGTCGGGGTACAGCTTAAATACTAATAAAACCAAGATCGTCTGCTCTAAATCTACTCCGTATCAAGATCCACGGAGGACGGAGGCAGCTACATATTTAGGGATAAATATAGCTGCGGAGGTTGGGACTATATGGGACATTAACTCGGTGCCTCTTATAAAAAGATGGGTGACGACTTAAAAAGAATGGACAACTTACACCTTTCCATTATAGGAAGAGGAAATGTCCTCAAAATGACAATGTTCCCCAAATTTTTGTATTTATTTAGATATATACCACTGGAACCACCAAACGTGTTTTTTAAAAAAACAGAAGGGATCTTTTCTCAATTTATTTGGGGGTATAAAAAGATTAGGAGATCGTTGAAGTTGATGACTACCATATAATCGAGGGGGATTGGCTGTCCTGCACATGTTATATTATTATTGGGCTATTACACTGCGACAAATGACCAGTCTTTTTAAACCTAAAATAGGGTCTGAATCAGAGACTCCCCCTCGATATATGAGCTGGCCATAGGTGATGCAGCTCCAGGAATTTTACTAAGGCAGGTTGAGGGAGCTATTATAAGAAAACGCGCTTTAAATTCCTAAGAGCAGCCTGGAACGTATGGAGAAAAGCCAGTAAGCATATGAAAATCCCAAAGGTCCAGAGATACTCATTGTTATGGCGGTCGTCAATTTTCTCGTCGTCACTTAATGATAAAATAGGTAGAATTTGGGAACAGGCTGGAATAAATAACTTAGGAGACATCTGTAATCAGAATGGGGTAATGTCATTTGGAGAACTCCAGGAACAATTTGGGGTAGATATTAGGACTCTTTTTAAATACATACAAATAAGTGAGGCAATTAAACATGTTGTGTCACAGCTCACTAGTTTAGCTAGAATCCCACTCTTGGAATGTTTAGTATATAGGCAGTCCCGGGTCAAAGATCTATATTCTATATTGATGAATGCTAATCAAGATGATATAACCAGGTTAGAAAGCTCATGGGCCGTGAAGCTTGGGAATCAGGATGTGGATATCTGTAGATCTCTGAGTTTGTCTAAAAGGATTTTTTATCTGCTAATCTCAAAGCTCAACATTTTAAAACAGTATTTAGACTATATTTTACGCCGGCAAAACTGTTTGCATGGGGGAAAAGGGAAACTAACTGCTGTCCGAGATGTGGACAAGGCCCGGCTGACTTGGTTCACATGTTTTTCGGCTGCTGCAAATTGACTGCTTTAAAACAGGGGATAGAAACCTTTTTGAATCAATTTATAGGACAGCCAGTTCCATTAACTCCAACAATGGTGCTATTTGGTTTTGATGAAAGTTTGCAGATGGAACTGACACAAATATATTTTTGTTTTATGGTAATGGCCATTTTTCGCATTATGATTGCTACAAAATGGAAAGATGTGGATCCACCTACATTTCAGGAGTGGCATGCTAGACTTCATCATGTTTACAATCTGGAGAAAGCATTATATAAATGTAAAGGGAGGGGAGCGAAGAAAATGGGTCGACAAGTATGGGGGCCTCTGATGGAGTGAGATCGGAATTAGGTAAATAGTACTAATAAGCTTAGTTGAAAGGTGTTCTCATTCTTTAGGTTGCCTTATGTAAATCCCTGTCTGCAAACATTTATTTCTTCTCTCTTTGTTTCCCCTCTTTGTGTATAATAAGCAAATTACAATTGAATAATTATAATACGAGTGTATGGTATAGATGGATAGTCGATGAATTGTACCTGGGCATTATGTGTGGAGATTTGGATTAATTGTACTTACTGCTTTTCTGAATTGAAAAAAAAAAAAAAAAAAAAATTTAAAAAAAGGAAAAGAAAAAAAAAAAATCTGTATCACAATGAAAACAATTACAATACATTTTATATTTTTTATATACATTTCTCATAGCATTTCAAACATCAGAATGACTAAAGGTGCAAAATTCATTACTTCCCAGAAAGGAAAACTTATATTATGCTATATGGAATATGTCTACACCCAAGAAAAACAGACAGGGAACAAAATTAATTGGAAATGCAGCAAATATTATGCAAATGCATGTTATGGGAGGGCTACAACAAAATAAACTACTGTATTAAATGTTAAGGAACATAACCACCCCCCTAACATAGCTGAAATGGAAGTGAGAGACGCTTTAGAGACTCTGAAAGAAGCTAGCACTAGCTCTCAAAATCCTACTACTGAAATACTAAAAGACATACTCCCCCGAGTCCCAGAACATGTAACTGGCCAATTACCCTCTGTCTCAACGTTAAAAAGGCTAATAGTTAGAACAAAAAAAATCAACTATGACCACCCCAATTGCCCCCAAAACTTACAGTGAAATTCAAATACCACCTGAACTCACTGTAACTCATAATGAAGAGCAATTTCTTCTTTATGACAATAAATCTAACAAAAAAGGATTATATTTGCAACTCCCACAAACTTACTTAAACTACAGAATTGTGAGACATGGATAATGGATGGAACATTTAAAATATGTCCCAAACCATTTTACCAATTATGCACAATCCATGGACTGTACCACAATACCAACATCCCCTGTATATATGCCCTGTTAAAAACAAACAAACCACTACCTATGTAGAACTCTTAAGAAAAGTAAAGCAAGAAACTAATAATTACTATCCTCAAAAAATGATCATAGAATTTGAACAGTCAATGATACAAGCCATACTGAAAAACTACCCTCACACAGCAATACAAGGTTGCTATTACCACTTTAATCAATGCATATGGAGACACCTTCAAAAATCTACACTTAGGGGCTAATTCGGATTTTGTAAGGAAGGCCTCCAAACGGGATTCGTAAAGAGCAAATCCGATTCAGAGCCTATCTTTCCGTCCGAATCGTCCCCCGTTACAAATGACCAAGTACGATGCGAAGATCGCGTCCGCGCCGACCGAATCGTTTATGAACCCGAATCTATCCGTCCAACTCGTACAGAGCCAAATCGTGCCATGCAATGGAGCCGGATTCCGAACGGGCAAGTACGATGCATGATTTGGACAGCTGTATCAACTCGGTCTCAGCGAATGTAAGCAGCAGTTGGAATCAGACTTCAGGGGGCCAGAGCAGGCCCCCCTTCACCCGGAGCACTCTGAATCGGTCACGGGGGGTGTGCATGGGTCCCCCTGATCCAAGCATGCACAGTGTGGGGGGCAAAATGGGGTGCCCGCCACGGTGTGTACGCTTTTTCCCACCCACCCCTTTTTTGCTATGGGAGCCTGTGTACGCGTCTGTACACAAGCTCCCATAGAGTGCTATGGGAGTCCGGCTGAACCGAGTCCGTAACCATGCGGTTGCATTGTACTCGCTCGTTTGGACTCGCACAGCGCGTCTCGCTTGGAAAGCCCTCCGGATCCGACTCGTACGGATGGCTTTCCTATCGAGATCGGAATCGGGCCCTTAGTGTAGAATATGCAACTAATAGCAATTTTACATATGAAATTAAAAAGCTAATTGCACTAGCATTCGTCCCAATAACTGACATAACAGAACACTACAATTTATTAATAGAAAGCCCCAACTACCAAACAAATGAACATAAACTAAGTTCCCTACTCGACTATTTCGAGGATACCTGGGTAGGAAGGCTACACAGATCTGGACATGGAAGACAGCCCAAATACCACATTCCATGGTCGAATGTATATAACAGTACCCTAAACAAAGAGCAAAAACTAATAACGCTGTGGAAGGATGGCATAATGCTTTCCAAGCCACAACAGGCAAAACCCAACCAACCCTACATAAACTATTACAATCAATACAAAAAGAACAAAGCTACCAACAACTAACACTTGAACAATCTGTAACACAGCTAGGTCCAAAACTAACTAAACAAACTAAAACAATCTTCGAGCACTTGCATTACAAAGTAAGACTCTACCCAAACACTAAAGGGCTAGACTATTTAGAAACAATAGCTAAATCCCTACTTTAAAACAGTAATACAGGTATTTGTAAAGCGCGAACAATTACCCCTAAGGGTGCCAAGGCGCTGGGGGCCGTCAGGAAGAATAAGGGAGCTATTGCCCAGAGTCGCATGGTGCTGGGCTAACCGGCCGCCGGCACCAGGGATCGAACCGTGAGCCACGGTGTTCTGGAGTCAGCCGCCCTGGCCGCTGCGCCACACCTCTTACATAAACATAGAAAAATCGTAATTGTAAACTGAGTTCTTAACTAAACATTTCTTTTCAAACATCTAAAATATAAATATTATGTCAATTAATTCAAACTTTAAAAAAAAACTTATTTGACATAATAAATATATTTTATATATTAGAAAATGTCAATAACAATTACAAAAATTAAATTTCCCTCCCATTGTAAATAATTTAAAATAATTTACATTTTTGTAGCTGAAGGATGTAATCCAAACTGCCATAAATAAATCCAAACGTAGAAATATCCCAATACTTAGTTAAAAGTCCCCCAAAAAATGGAAAAATACAACTGTATAAAATAGGATCCGCCAGCAATACATACATAATGTTGAATCCATAAAAAAAAAAAAAATGTAATTAAAAAAAGAAACACTCCAGGAATACCCGGAAAATAAAGGAACAGTAAATTAATTATTAGTTTACTAGACACTAATACACAGTTCCTTTTTAAAAAAAAGCATACTTCTCCCAACGGCAACTTCCAAACGTCAAAAACCTGTGGAAAAAACAGCACAATCCCTCCCACACAATTATACAGTACAATCATTAAAAAACACACATAAACAAACTAATAACACCATACTCTAAACATAATTAAACATATATAGCAAACCCTAACACCAACCTATCAACGCGCTAACCGCATTTCGCATACGCAAAACTACAAACTAAACCTCACAAAAAACACAAAATCCAAACATTACATACAATATACACTACCTAACTACCTTCGCCCTACTCCTAAATCAAGCCTAAAAGCAATTAAATTAAACTTACCTTAACCAATGCGATGCAGCTTCCAACCGTGAGCTTCTCCCCTCAGAAATGTCACAAAACAACACAGATAGCCTACAAAATAGAACTTAGTTTAAAAAATGGCTGCCTAGTTGAAATAATAAAAATACTTTTCTACATTAAACTCAATGTACAGTAGAAATGTAATACAAAAAAATGTTTAAAAAATACTAATTAATATTACTAATGTGCAAAATGTTTTTTCTTTGCTGTTAAAATTGTTAAATTATAATAGTAAATATTAGAACACAAATAATATTTCTTATTATACATTAAAAAAATTGTATTATCTTACCAATGTAAGAAAAAAAATTGTACTGCTCGCTAAAAACTCCAAACTAGAAAAAGTCAGGGATGGTGCTGGACACTAAACATATATAATTTACTATACCCACTCCAAACTATATTTACTCAGGGAAAGTACTGGACAATAAACATATATAATTTACTATTCCCACTCCAAACTAGACAAAGTCAGGGAAGATGCTGGACACTAAACATATATAATTTACTATTCCCACTCCAAACTATATTAACTAAGGGATGGAGCTGGACACTAAACATATATAATTTACTATTCCCACTCCAAACTATATTAACTCAGGGAAGGTGCTGGACACTAAACATATATAAATTACTATTCCCACTCCAAACTATATTAACTCAAGGAAAGTGCAAAACAATATACTCATAAAATGTAATATTCCCGAAGAAAGTACATAAACACATATAAAATAATACACACAATACATATATATTAACCTATTTCCAATTCTAAAAGCATATATAGAACAAAGTTATGAGATTTTTTAAAGTATTTTTACAAATGTTCTTCTATTTATAAATTATATGATAAAAACATTAAAATAAAATATATACAAATATTAATTTTACATAAAAAAATAAGCATAAAAAATGTTTACTTTTCATTTTTATAACAATAATTACAAACCCAAACATTCAACATCCTCAAAGTTTAGAATTTAATAATTTTTTCTTTACATTTTTAAACTATTACACTTTTTTTTTTAAAAAGCACAATCCCATCTCAACAAAAAACACCTCTACATTAAATATCTATTTATATTTTATTAATTTTTATTTTTAACTACTGTAATACCATATAAAAACTCATAATAAAAAGAATTAAACATTTTATTTCAACTTTTTACTTTTTCCAATAATTTTTTAATTTTAAACATTACTCCACAAAATTATCTGCAATACCCACACATTTTCACTATTAATATAACATTTTTATTAATATTTGTAACTTAAAAAAATATATATATTTTTAAATGTTTCAAAAAATGTTAAAAAAATAGCCCCCTCATCCCATATAAACCCAACATCCCACTCCTAAAAAATATTTTTACCTTTATTTATTATTACTTAATTTTTTTTTTAATTAATTTTTTTTTAAAACACTCTCGCACCCTTATCCTCTATAACCCCAACATCCCACTCCTAAAAAACAATTTTTAATTTATTTAATATAACTTAAAAAAAATTTAAATTACAATTTTTTTTTAAAACACTCGCCAACCTTATCCCCTATAACCCCAACATCCAGCTCCTAAAACACAATTTTAAATTTCTTTAATAAATAAACATTTTTGAAATTTCAAAAAAACTTTTTTTTAAAACACTCCTCACCCATATCCTCTATAACCCCAACATCCCGCTCCTAAAAAACAAATCTAAATCTACTTTAATATTAATTAAAAAAATGTCAAATTTCTTTTTTTTTTAAAACCCTCCCCACCCTTATCCCCTATAAACACAACATCCCGCTCCTAAAGCACAATTTTAAATTTCTATAATAATAATTAAAAAAATTAAAATTTCACCCAATTTTTTTACAACACTCCCCACCCATATCCCCTATAAACCCAACATCCCGCTCCTAAAACAATCAATAAAACATATCCAATTTATTAAAAATTATTACATTTACAAATATATACTATAATAAAAAATTCACTAGATTTACAAAATCAATATTTTTTAATAACGATATTTTCAAAATCGATATTTTTAACGATATTTTATACAACACACTATATCGATATTCTTGACATCGATATTATAAACCACGATATTTTTGACTATCAACATTAAACACTCGATATTATGACACAACAATATTTAAAACTCGATATTATGTCTACTTACCGTGTGAGTTAAAGGTATTACTCATAAAGGGGGAACTCTGCCAGAGCCTGCGGACCCTGGTCATCACCATTCACAGGTGTCTCCCAGTAGGCAGCCCACCACTGGGGAAAAATCTCTCAATTTGCTAGCCATCATGGCAGCGCTTCTCGATAGGCACCTCCGCCTACATATTTACCAATTATACGGATTCTTCCAGTAGACAACTCACCACTGGATATAACCGCTTGCTAAGTTCTAATTGTATGTATCAGCTGACACACCCCGTCGGCCCGTGCGAGTCTCGACCGACCGAATAAGACCCTTTCTGAAGGCTCTTGCAATACCTTTCCACCCCTGCTGTATGAAGGCTGCACTACGCAGTGCTTATTGATGGCCCTTGCTTTTGCATCCTCCCTAATGGGATGACCCCAGGCGTAGGAGTAATATCTTTAACTTGCCCACCAGCTACTAGGTGCTCACACACCTTGTCCTGATGATGACCTCACATCAATAGAGGTCGAAACGCCGTAGACTGTAGACATACCAACTCTTCTTTTACTATATAAAAATAACAAAAAGAGTCATACGTCTCGTTATTTTTAGTTGGTGCATGTTTTTTACCACTCTCCTATCACTGCACGTTCTTTCACCCAATTGTGAGCACTGGATCTTGTTCTACACCATCAAAAGATTTGATATTCTTCAGATAATAAGCAATGAATACATTAATTGCATTACAAATATCGTTTTTCTGTGTGCTTTTATATTTGTCCTGGTATATTACTACATTCCTGGTCTTAAATTTTATGTAGACCAGCTGTGTACTCGGAGAACAGACTCTCGTAGGTTGCAGTAAAACATTTACCCTTGACAAACCTGTGACTACAGGGAGATGTTCCAAGCTGCTGGCTAATTGGAGAGGCCAGAACTTACAGCCTCAATTCAGGTTAATACAGCACAGTTATTTGCAGAGCCCTCAATGGGTGCTTGCTGCTCTTTGTCATGATTGAAGCTTAAAGAGTCTAAATGACATCAGCAGACACTAAAAAAATGAAATTTACATTCTGCAGGTCAAATACTATTTATGCAGCTGGCCATATTCAGGTACCTGAGGGAATACATTAACATCCCTTATACACCAATAAGACGTTCACCAAAGAGCGTGGTTCTGAGGTGCTCAATACCTGGGATGGTCCTTGGTGTGGGTGCACGCTCTTTCTTTGATCATAAGAGAAACTGAAAGAAATAGTAACAGCAGCGGCCGATGCAGGTAAGCATGGTTGGGCGGGGCGAGGGGGATGTCGACAGGCGACGGAATAGGAGTTATTTATTTATTTAATTTCCCCTTTTACGTCGTCTCATGACCTCTCCCATGTCCCGCCCGCCCCACCGCGCTTACCTGCACCGCCCGCTGCTAAATAGTAACACTGACAGTGAAGAGAAGGTCTTCATTTAGACACACAAGAGAGCTAGGGACACCAAAGATGTCTCGGACCAGTTTCTCTGCAAGGTAAAGAAAAGGAACTCTGGTGCCAGCGGCACGAGGAACAGCACTGTCACTTGCAACATTGTCATGACTAAAAGTTTAAGGGAAAACAAGGAACATACTGTTACCTCAGGTGCCAACTCTGCCCATTAGCAACTGGGCCAATAAAGTAAATGGACGGGGAACCTCTCTGTGTGGCATGATGGGGCAGAATTTGTATAAGTTCTTAAAAAATCCTTGGTTGTGTTAAAACATATTTCAAACAATAAAAAAAACATGTATGCATAGAGCATGTCATGTATGCTCTATGTTTATATAGCATATGCCCTGTGTATCTATGGGCATATGTATAAGAGCCTAGAGCATAGCAAGCTGTCCTATCACATCAAATCTTAGTAGTGATCAAAAAACTCAACCATTAACTCATGCTGCTAAACAAGCTTCTTTTTCTGTTTGAAATAGCTTTGTGTATTTTTGTAAGAAACAGAAAACAGTAGCAAGCAGTCTGCCATAGTACATGCAAACTGTGACCTTCCTTACATGTTTTAGGCTAGGGCGTTCTAACAGCCAAAGACTTTGATGTTTATGCTGCCTGGGACTGGATGACAAACATTCCCTGTTAAATTTGATCTACCTTTAGATATAATAATTTTACCCATTTTTACAGAGAGCTAACCATTGCCCTTAGAATCCTTGGTTACCAAGGAAACAACAAGTTGTTGCTAGACGCCTGCTGTCATGGAGCAGCCTGCCCCAAAGCAAACACACGTGGTTTTCAGTAACGAGAACTGTCTCGTACAAAAACTTTAGAAAACAGTGGTATCGAAAATGAAACATCGGGCATTTTATTGAATATATTATTATGCAAGCACAGGGATTAATATTGCATAGACCGCGCTGGTGCAAACTGCCTTGATATTTAGATGGAACGTGGTGCAAAATATCTTTTTTGCACTGGTAGGCCAATGCAATTGCGCTGAAAAATGTCACCGACAGTAATGTATATAATCTTGAAATGTGGGTGCAAGTTGGCACCTGTACCAGTGCAGTCGAGGCAACCTGGGCCAGCTCTACCAGGAATGATCCTTGTGAATCAGGTTAGTGTGACAGGGACTGTGGGAACGGATTGCAGGGTCACGGGGCAACTAGAGGTTACTTGACTTCAACTGTGTCAATTTCTTTTTTTACCTCTGTTGTACTGGGTCCTCCTTACTACTGACCCAAACTGGAGCATCAAGTACACCCCTTTACGACTGACCCTCATGGTAGCTACATGGACGTCAATTCACCAAAATGCCAGGGGTAGCGGAAGTGACTTCACATGCCCCTTGACCTTCACTTTCACTCCCACATGCATATGTGTTGTGGTCTACTTCTCTTCCTTGTGACCTACCGTCTTCTTCCTTTTCCCTGTGACCTGTCTTCTTCCCTCCTCCCTGTTGCTGGGCTGCATCCCCGCATTCTATGTGTCACTGCGTGACAACAGAATGGTCTCTGTGCTGAGCCTTCTGTGGTTTTACAGTTGAAGCTTGGCTGCTGCCTGGGCTGGTGGTCTTATATATGCTGTACCCAATAAAGCTCCCTAAAACTTCCAGTGTGCCCCTTGGACTTCTTTACACTGGCGACGAGTTGTGCCTGCAAGGGGACAGGACCTGATGACCACCAGTCTCCCCCATCGAACCCATTTACCATACCAGGAGCCTACGTGGACCTACGTGGACCAAACTAAGAAGAGTCTACATTTTATTTGACTCAGGTACTGTTCATTCTTGGAGTTTCCAAACTTAGGACTGACTCCGTGTTGTGGAAGTAATTGCAGTAGTGATTTCAAGCATCGGGATAGCACGAGAGGCGTGTGGTTTGGAGTGCTGCAGTTACTGCTGTCACATTGCGCCCATGCTCAAGGACCGACTCTGTGTTTGAAGAGCAAGTGTACTTTGGAGTTTGTGGTGGACCGCTTCTGTTGCTTGCGCTCATGATTGGAGGAGACTCGTGTTTTGTTTTCAGCCTCGGAAGCTGACCGCTACTGTTGCCTGCACCCATTTGCTTGAAGGTGCCAAAGACCAAGAGGAACTAGCGGATTCCCTGTCTCAACGCCTGTTGTGCTGTGTGCGGCGAGTGAGAAAAAGTGTGAGGAGTACAGGAAGATACTAATAACTGCCACTGTTGCTGTGGTGTGGTGCGCCGTCGGTGAGGAGCACAGGAAGAATCTGTTAACTGCCACATTGTTCTTCAAAAGAAAACAGCCCTCTCGCGCACATTGTAGTCGCTTACCTCACTTGGCCAAGGTTGGAGTTTTCGTGGGAGCTCCATTCTCCTGTTTGTGTGCCACACTGCTCTCACTACGTTCCTCTACGTGCTGGGAGCCACCCGGCGTGACGCAAGCGACGTGCCGCCATCTTGCGGTTGGCATTTGGACATCGCGGTTCTTTTTGCCAATCGCGTTTCTTCCGGGAGCCATTGGTGATGTCATTTGGAATGCTGAGAATGTTGGTGTTTGAGTGAGATCAGTTGGTGTGAGAGGGCTGAGCAGCAAGGAGGCTGCTCCTGGTGGGGCATACATTATGGATCTTACCATCATCCTGAAAGCTGTAATTGATGAAGCATCTTAATGAATAAACCTGTTACCTATTTCTACACGACCTGACTACGAGGTTTACTTCATTTTAACACTGGCGACGAGGATGTGGACTTACGCGGATTGAACAAGCATATTTGGGTTGACAGACAACCTTTGCCGAATATCTCTGAAACCCTTGCCCTGATCAAAGATGCCAAATGTTTCAGTGTGATGGATTTGTCCTCTGCCTATCATCAAGTCCTACTCCATCCTAACTCCAGACATTTGACATCATTTGTGACGCCCCTGGGGGCTTTCAGGTTCATTCGTTTGCCCTTTGGCCTGGCTTCCGCTGCGGCCTGTTTCCAGAGGGTCATGAATAAGGTGCTGGAGGGTTTGTCTAAGGTCCTCATTTTCCAAGATGATATTCTGGTATACGGGAGGGACCAACAAGAACATGATAAGGGTTTGTGGAGGGTTTTACAACGACTTCAAGATGCTGGTCTGGTTATTAAGAAGGAAAAATGTAAGTTTCGGGTGTCTTCTGTGAACTACCTTGGGCATACTATCTCTGGTGAAGGGATTAGCCCCAAATTGGATCTTGCAGAGAGTATTGTGAAAGCTCCTGTGCCCGTTAACAAAGACCAAGTCCGATCATTCCTGGGTTTGGCTGAATTTTGTTCGAAGTTTGTTCCAAACTTTGCCTGTGTTTCCTCCCCTCTCAGGATGCTGCTCAAAAAGGGTGTCCAGTTCTCATGGTCTGATGACTGCTCCTCTGCTTTTAATGCAATCAAAGGTGTAATTGGTCGCATGCCCACTTTGGGGCATTTTGATGCTTGCAAAAAAACCATTTTGTGCACTGATGCCAGCATGCTTGGTTTGGGGGCGGTTTTATCGCAGGTTGTGGATGGTGAGTCCAGAATTGTCGCTTTTGCCTCCCGCTCTCTCAGGGGTGCTGAGGAACGCTACTCGGTAATTGAGAGGGAGGCGTTGGCGGTTTTCTGGGCTATTCGCCATTTCAAGTTTTACCTTTGGGGTTTACCTGTGGTTGTTCGGACTGATCACCGTCCTCTGTGTCAAATTTTCACTTGCAGAGAGGTTGACAATATTTCTCCCAGAATCAAGCGGTGGATGGAAGGGTTATCTGAATTTAACTTTGTGGTTGAGTATGTCCCTGGACCTAAGAACGTGGTAGCAGATTGTCTTTCTAGGCTGCCTTTGAATCAATCGGGGGTGGAAGTGGAGAACTCTCTTGTCGGGTGGGTGCACGAATCTGCAGTTAATTCTAGTGAATGGTCCTCTGCTTCTCATAGTGACAGCGATTTAGAAATGGTAAAGGAATTTTCAATTAAGGGTTGGCCAGCAGACAAAGAAGTGCCTGAATCCTTGAAAGGTTTCATTAATATTAAGGACGAGCTCTGTGTTTTTGATGAAAAGTTGCTGAGGGGTGATCGTGTGATACCTCCTCATGATCTCAGGTGCAAGCTCATAAATTTAGCGCATGAGGGACATTTGGGAAGGAATTTGACGAAAGCCAGGGTTCGGGAGTGGTACTGGTGGCCGACAATGGATAGACAGATAGAGGAGGTTGTCAAGGACTGTTGGGAATGTGCCAACAGTGATAAAAGTAAAAGACTTGTACTGCACCGCTCTCACCCGTGGAAGTTCCTTTGGAACCTTGGTCCAAGTTGGGTTTGGACATTGCTGGACCTTTTGAATTGTTTGCTTATGATGAGCGCTATGTGTTGTTGTTAGTTGATTACACCTCCAAATGGGTAGTTACCAAATGTGTGCCTGTGGTGAACTCCAAGACTGTTATTGAGTTTCTCTCTGAGGAGTTTTCCAGGGAAGGTATTCCTAAACATCTCATCACCGATAACGGAGTTCAATTTGTCTCACAGGAGATGAATAGGTTCCTAAAAGAATTATCCATCACTCATTTCAAGACGGCTCTATACTCGCCACAAGCCAATGGTCTGGCGGAAAGCATGAATAAGTTGGTTAAGTGTTGTGCCCAGAGGGCTTTACAAGCTAAGTCTTCACTCAAGAAAATGCTCAGAGAAACTTGGTGGGCTCATCGCAACACTCCAAATTGTGTGACGTCTGTTTCTCCTTTCTCCATTCTGAGAGGCAGAAAACCCCATGACAAATTGAGTCCTGCGTGGTTGAGGTTGGATGTGAGGGACACAGGAGTGGATGAGCAAGCTGCTGAAAAAAGGAAACTCCACCAAGGAAGATACAGGAATAGGTTTGACCTCAAGAATTCTGCGTTTTTCAAGCATTGGAGTGTTGGGGATGAGGTATTAGTCAGAAATCCTAGGTTGTTGAAGAAAGGTTGTTCGCGATTCATGGGACCCTTCATCATTAAAGAAGTGAGGAAGAATGTTGTTGTTCTCAATTCTGGTGGTGTGTGGAGCATGTCCAGGTTAGTTAAATGGCACCCTGGTCCCAATGCTCGCGGGCGTGACAGAGGTTTCACTTCTCCAATAGAACCTGAAGGTTCTGCCGGCCTGCGTGATAATTTTGGGACCGCAAGAGCCGATGGAGTTTCCAACGAGCTTAATCGGGGAAGTTACAGGAGGTTGAGATTCAGACCGTCCTGGCATAAAGACTATGAAATGTTTTAAACCCATATTATTGTAATGTTGTTCTGAAATTCATAACTCACTACTTCATGTTCATTATATGGAAGGGAGATGTGTTGTGGTCTACTTCTCTTCCTTGTGACCTACCCTCTTCTTCCTTTTCCCTGTGACCTGTCTTCTTCCCTCCTCCCTGTTGCTGGGCTGCATCCCCGCATTCTATGTGTCACTGCGTGACAACAGAATGGTCTCTGTGCTGAGCCTTCTGTGGTTTTACAGTTGAAGCTTGGCTGCTGCCTGGGCTGGTGGTCTTATATATGCTGTACCCAATAAAGCTCCCTAAAACTTCCAGTGTGCCCCTTGGACTTCTTTACAATATGTTTATACATAAACACGCATACACAGATACACACACACACTCTGCCTACACATACACACACATTCACGCATACACTCTTACATAAACACACTCAAGACTGCAAGCACGCACACAACATACATGCATTTAAAAGCATTTTTTTACTTACCTCAGCTGTCAGGGAAAGTCATATTCCAGCTTTTTGTACTTCATTTTTTCTTAAACTAATAGCGAATAATGTAATATTATTCACTATTAGTATAATAAAAAAATTGACTAAAAACGAGATGAGTGAAGCCCTCACCGACGTCTATAAGGACGAGCTGCTCCTGTTCCTGCCATTGATTTTGCCACTGCTGACGCTAGGGGTCGCAAAGGCAGTGCCAGGGGTCACAAGGGGCATGCTAGGGGTCCCAGCAGCGACCCCTAAATGACGTCCATGGGTAGATAGTCATAAAGTCCAGGCTTACTCATGGAGAGGATGTAAGCTTAGAGACTCAGAACTCAGCAAAGCGGGAATAAAACGCTAAATAAATTAATCTCCTACCAGTGCTTTACCATGTTAAAGAGCCTGTTTATTTTACCAACAGCACAATACTACTCATTCAACGTCACAGATAAAGGGGTCTACAAGATTCAGTCAGGATAATCGGAAACTATGCCCAATGGTAGTGGTGTACTCCCAATATTTTGAAAGCCCCCTACCTCAGGGTAATAGGTTCACCACCCCCCACAACTCTCGGAGCACACTGGTACTCGATGTCCAGGCAAAACCCTTTCCTTGCTTCATGGCCAACCTCCCTGGACAGCCCACCAATGGAAGCTTGAGAATCCCTGCAGTGCCGTTTCTAGTGTCCAATTATGGTCCCAGTTCTTTAGTTTGGTTCATGTCCCACCCTTCGTAGCTGTCCCAGGCGTTCAACCTGAGTGTGCCTGCTCCTAGGACAAATCCGCTACGCTACAGGTGCATGCACACAGTCTGTGTTCTTCATTCAGAAGTGGCACACATTTGGGGAAGGCACAGCACCTGCGCTACTGTCAGGAGGTGGTTCTGGTAGACCATCGACGCTTCAGCTGTGCTGACACCTTCTGTCACCTTCGGAGAGGTCACCAATGCTAAGACTAAACCCCCATCGAAACAGGACAGGAGAGATTCCCGAAACTGTGATCCAACATTTTTGGTTGAAAGTTACAGTAGTCCAACGGGTGACTATAGCTGTTGCAGGGTGCCCTTGTACCCCAGTCCTCTGACAAAGTGGGTATGAAAATACAGGGCCAGGCTGGAAACCAATATTAGCCCCGTCCAAATCAGACCCACACTTCATGAGGACACAATTAACATGAGTCATGGGCCATGGTTGGGTCAAAGCATCACAACCTGCTGCGAAACAAACCCCTAACCAGCAAGCTAAAGAGGAAACAGAAGTGGCAGGTTAGTAGGCTTTGTGAAAGCAGACATGACTTGAGACTGTTACCCGTTCTAGGTGGTGAAAAGTCACAGGTGATGCTTTGCTTAGGGTAAGGATCCTTACTACACACTCTGGGACAGTGCAGCCTGTGGGGATCGGGTGCACCACTGCCTGGGGATTTGTTCCTTCCCTGGATTCACTCAATGCATCAGACTTGTTTTTATAATCCTTTTTTCACAGCTCTATCTTCTTCCAGGCAGTTGGGTTGTGGATTCTCTTTTCTAATCAGCTCCTAGATGTGGGCAAACATTCATTACTCAATTTTCCTCATTGTTGCCCTTTCCTTCAAGCCTTCTTCTAACACGCTATTCTAGCAGGACTTTAGCAAGACTTCAGGCATCGTTCCAAAGATGGAAGGGGACTGGTTGTCCAAGTCACCAGCCCTGGAACTCAGAAATCTCCCCAGTACACTGCTATGGTCTGCTGGAACCAGTCAGTGAGAAGTCCCTGAAACACTGATTTGGTGTTTCTACCCAGAAATTATCCTTGCTTGTCAGACTTAGATGTGTATTTCAGTGGCCATCTCCACTTTGAGTTGATACTGGTTTTAGGTACATGGGTTTCTTTCAAACAAGCTGCTCAGTAACATTTGGTTTGCTCTGCACATTTGGGCGGGAAGGGACTGGAGCTGGGTATTTACTGTCAAGCAATGAATAAGCATCGGTATTGCCAACAGGCTTGATTTATGAATGAAAATGGTTGTGTTTCATTGATGGATTTAGGCAGTCAATAAGTCATCATACATAACTCATCTTTGCACTCATGCATCCATTTGTCCATCCACTGACTCATTCCTGCATTCACCCTCTGGCACAACCACAATAAAACATACACAAACTCAACAACATATGCAAGATAAATTAAAAGAATAGAAGTAGAAACAAGGATTGACACAGTCAGAAGGTCTCGCCAATTGGGTGGGGGTTTAGAATGGGAGGACAGGCGGGAGAAGGGAACAGGATGGCTAAATAAGCACCATGAAGTGGCCACCGCTGTACACATCATAGCACTTTTATTTTCCCTATGGTAGTTGTGGGGGGGGGAATAAGCAAGAGGGGCAACGAGGGGGTGGGAAGGAAATAAGCAACATCGTTGCATGGAAGGTGATTATGTAACACGGACAGGGATGCAAGGGAATTAGCAACACAAATGGGGGTGGGAGGAAATAAGCAACACAGACAAAGAAGCAACACAGACAGGGCTGGGAGAGGAAGAAGAAACACGGACGGTAGTGGAGGAAGAAAGAAAATACAAAATAGTATCTCAATCACTGCACCAGCAGTGGAAGGTCCCTAGTCTAGATGAGGCAATTAGTACTTGGTCAGTGCTCCAGCCGAAAGAAGACGGAGTGAAGCTGATTCGCATTGCCCAAATACAAACCAGCAAATTAGAGTGACAATGAGGCTCATGAATGATAAGCAAAGGGCGTGCTCCAAGCCCCCTTGTTCAACCCAATATTTCTCACAAGTGACAGTGCATGCACACGCAGGCGAGACTTAAAAAAAACAAAGAAATACACTTTTGTCTAAACACAGTGGTCATAAGCTTGCAATAGCAAAACTAAATATAGCAGCGGGGTGTCCATCTGTCAGAGGTATTGCAAATAGTTTATCGTTTTCTAGAGTTACAGCATAACCGCCACATTTAGAACCAATGTGTTGGCCATCTTGGAAAGGTAAAAGAATGATACACAATGAATAAAACATTTCATATTGTTCTCTTGGTTTAGAGGAAGTGGCCATATGGGATGCGATGCACAGCAAATAAAATGAGTGGCAAGCAAGAAACCAGTAAGCACTGCCTGGCGAGCTGTAGTATCCTCTTAAGAAACATCAAAATAAAAGAGAAGGAGCAAAGAAGTTAAAGGAGAACTATAAATGGAGAAAAATGAAAACTAAAGGACTGGACAGCCATCCCAGACATTGAAACTCCCTCATTTTCAGGTGGATGTACACATGTGATCAGAAAATGCCATTATTCACAGGGCAAGAGAGCCAGTGACTGACGTGGACTCGAGCATTACCATGCAGTATGGTGTCATGGATGGAAACAAAATGTAAATGACACGTAGACCAATGACGTAGGAGGACTGAGCAAAGGCCCTCTATGGATATAAATGTATATATATGGATGTATGTATTATTTAATGATTTTTTTTAATGCAGGATACTGGCAGACAGCTAAGAAGAGATTCTAGAAAAAATGATCACAGTGCAAATCGTCTCCCACTAGGGTTTGTCAGAGGCAGTAACCAACACCAAAATCCTTCCCTACAAAGTTAATCTGTGCATTTCATCCAACAAAATACCTATCTATACGCTTTGATGCAGAGAAATAACAATTCACCCTTAAATGCCTTGTGACTTTAATACATGCTTTCACAATCAATATGTCAGGCCTACTTCGTTTATCAGAACCTTTCACAATAAACAGATCAGACCTATGGCATCAGAATATTTTTTTCTTAGTGAACCAATCAGGCCTCTAGTTGTTATCTTTGGTTTGTCGTCGTAACCAACCGAGGCCTCTTGCACTTAGCTATGCCACAAGGCAACCTCAGGCAACAGTCGAAAAATTACATAGTATACAAAATTACAGTAAGCATAGGAACATACGGTCTCTCTAAAGGGGGCTGAACAAGGGTTCTAACAGAGCAAATCTTCTATACCCCCGGTTAGTGAGTGAGGATAATCAGCAACAAAAGCCTAGCCTACTATATTAATAAGTGAGATTCCATATACCTATCTATAGTCTTTAATACAGAGTAATAACAATCTATCCTTAAATGCCTATTGACTTTAACATGTGCTTTTTACAACCAATATGTCAGCCGTACTGCTGTTATCATAACTGTTTATTATAAACAATCAGACCTATATCTGTTATCATTGCTTGCCACCATTACCAACTCAGACCTACTGTGTTGGTTATATGCCTTCACCCAAGACAGCCATCAGGTATACAGTAATATATATTTACAAGTATGTATAAAATGCACTTGCCAACACACAATATGAAATCCCTACAAATAGAGCCTAATAAGAATAACCATATTGCAAATCATCAATCCCCATGGTTTGTTCAGGTGCATCACCAACACCAAAACCCTAGCCTAGAATGATAATCTGTGACATTACAGTAACAAAATACCTCTCTACAGGCATTAGCACAGTGTAATAAAAACCTAGTGCCTTTAGCACGCTTTTCACAATAAGTAAGTTGGGTCTACTTGCTTTGTCATAACTTTTCATTATAAATTGATAACACCTAAGGAGTCTAACATAACATTTCCCAGTGAACCGATAAGGCTTCTAGCCTCTGCCAATTGCTTGACACTATATATAACACAGGCTTATGAGGCACAAATAAAGTAGCAAGCATTATATATATATATATCACCAAAAGTGCTCCGATCGATGAGCCACAGACCCTGCAGGGAGGGTCAGCGTTGCGGCACCGGAGCCATCCGCATTCAAATCCACACACTACCTCCCTTCTTCGCAGAAAGGCACGCCGACACCAGATGTAGTTGGTAGAAAAGCTTTTATTCCATACGCGAAGCCACACAGGTCATGTACACCCAACGCGTTTCTCCTCTTTCAAGGCTTGATCACGGGTGGAAAGACAGAAAATAATCCAAATGAAAAACGAAGGTGAGCAGGCAAGGGTTGCGAGATGGAACTTTCCACTTGCTGATGGAAGTTGTGTATGAAATGCTAAGCGCGAACAGTCACGGATACTTAACAGGTTTTAAAATGAACTATGCATCTACAAACGATCTTCATTTATAAACATTAAAGTAGCAACTGTGCAAGGGAGTGTCAATAAAGTTTTGCCAAGCTACGTTTATGGAGAAGAGAAAAAAACAAACTCACCTGTTTGTAGTTGATTCTGCAAAAGGACATAAAGGCAGTGGTGAATATCACGCAGTTGGTCAAACGCAGAAACTTTCCACCCGTGATCAAGCCTTGAAAGAGGAGAAACGCGTTGGGTGTACATGACCTGTGTGGCTTCGCGTATGGAATAAAAGCTTTTCTACCAACTACATCTGGTGTCGGCGTGCCTTTCTGCGAAGAAGGGAGGTAGTGTGTGGATATATATATATATATATATATATATATATTCACTGAAAAAACCATAGGTTTCAGACACGTTATAGTTAGAAATTTGCTTTTAAAAAACCTTTGAAATTCACTGAAAAAACCATAGGTTTTAGGGACAGTTATAGTTAGTTGGACATTGCACTCGTACAAAACCCGTGAAATTCCCCGTTATAGTTAGTTCAGCTAACTATAACTCGCGCCCGCAATGCACTGCTGATGACGTCACATATTACATCACTCATGATATGGTCAGTGACATCACTGATGACATCACTGATGACATCTCAAATGACATCACTGATGACATCATCCAGTGACTGTGTGTTTCTGTAAAGTTTAAATATTTTTAATCTATATAGGGAAAGGCGTATTGAAGAATGAGTGGGTGTATAAGTGTCTGTATGGATGATTTAGTAGGTGCGTGACTAACTCTATAAGTGAGTGATTAAACGTATCTTACTGAATGCATGGGTTAGTGACTAAACCTACATGAGTGTCTATATGAGTTATTGATTGGTTGTCTGAGTATCTGTATGGGTGCCTGAGTGTTTGTGTGGATGGGGTGTGTGTGACTGCACATAGATGTATCAGTGGGTGATTCACTGGGTGCATGGTTTCAAGAGTGCATCTGTGATGGACTGTATGGGTGGGGGAGTGTGTGTATGGGTGTGTTAGTGAGTGAATGTATATCTCAGTGGTACATGTGTGAGTAACTACATATGTGAAAGGCAGTATATATGTGTGTTGGAGTATATAAATAGCTATAAGCGAGAGTGTGTGATTGTGATTGTGAGAGTGACTGTATGGATGAGTGTGTGCTTGTATCAGTGATTGTATAAGAGCGTAAGAATGTGCTAGTATTTGTATGAGTAAGTGAGCTGGTGTGTGTATAACTGTATAGGTGAGTAAATGGCAGTGTGATTAATTATTTGCATGACTGACTAGGTGTGTGAGTACCTCTATGGATGAGTGGCGGTGTGTGAGTGTCTATGTAGGTGTATGAGTGCATATGATAGTCCTGTACTGAGTGACCGTAAGTATGAGTGACTGTACGGGTGAGTGAGTGGATGTGTGTGTAGACCTAAGAATCAGTGAGTGGGTATGTAGTTATTGGTGTTGGAGTGTCTATGGTTTTGAGAATGGCAGTCTGTAATTTACAGTGGGTGTATCAAAAGTTATATTAGGGTGTGAGAAGATGCATGAAATTATCACATGGATGATGTCATCAGTGATGTCATTTGAGATGTCATCAGTGATGTCATCAGTGATGTCACTGACCATGTCATGAGTGATGTAATATGTGACGTCATCAGCAGTGCATTGCGGGCGCGAGTTATAGTTAGCTGAACTAACTATAACAGGGGAATTTCACGGGTTTTGTACGAGTGCAATGTCCAACTAACTATAACTGTCCCTAAAACCTATGGTTTTTTCAGTGAATTTCAAAGGTTTTTTAAATGCAAATTTCTAACTATAACGTGTCTGAAACCTATGGTTTTTTCAGTGAATTTCAAAGGTTTTTAAATGCTAATTTCTAACTATAACGTGCCTGAAACCTATGGTTTTTTCAGTGAATTTCAAAGGTTTTTTAAATGCTAATTTCTAACTATAACGTGTCTGAAACCTATGGTTTTTTCAGTGAATTTCAAAGGTTTTTTAAATGCTAATTTCTAACTATAACGTGCCTGAAACCTATGGTTTTTTCAGTGAATTTCAAAGGTTTTTTCAATGCTAATTCCTAACTATAACATGTCTGAAATCTATGGTTTTTTCCAGTGAATTTCCAAGGTTTTGTAAATGACAATTTTTAAATGTATTAATTGTTATCTTTATTTTTTGATACTGATTTACTACATTTTTTAAAACTATTTATTTTTTAAATTACATTGTAATTACATTATACATTACATTACAAAATATACTTTCTCAGAATGAATTACTTTAGTTTAAATTCTTTGCAAATAGGCAATAGACTTTTAAGTACAGTAGTTACAGTTGTTGCAATGGGCAACACAATTTCAAACACAATGCAACATTGAGCTCAATGTGAATTTCTAGTTAAATGCAATTAGTTACTTTATGGATTACTTTTCTAACCACAGGACTGGATCCTAGATTCAGTCCTGGGACATCTCCTGTAAACAGTTGAGTAAAAGCGTTTTGGTTACAGTACTGATTTTTAAGGAATATTATTGTATTTTAAAAGTTGACAGAAACTTTTTCACATAGCATCACCCATGTTATCCTATGGCAGGAAATTCACTTAGCAGGTAAGTAGTGTTATCGTTACATTTTCTTACTCAGTGGTGGATCCTGGATCCAGCACTGGTGCATCTCCTGTAAACAGTTGAAAGAATGCGTTTAAGTCATACAGGCGATTTTTAAGGAATATTTGTAGTTTGTGAAAATCGACACTTTGAAACTTTTCTGCTGAAAACCAGACAATGGATTCCTATGGAAGGAAATACAAGTTACTGGTAAGTACGGTTAGAATTACTTTTCAGGGTCAGTGCTGGGCTAAAAGATGCAGCACTGGGTTCTCTCCTGATAACAGATGAGTAAATCAGAATTCGTAGTTCGGCTGATTTTAGAGGAATATTATAAAGTTCCAAAACTCCACACACAGAAGAATTTCCAAGTGAAACCAGTCAATGTTAGCCTATGGAAAGAAATTCAAGTTACTGGTAAGTACGGTTAGAATTACTTTTCAGGGTCAGTGCTGGGCTAAAAGATGCAGCACTGGGTTCTCCCCTGATAACAGTTGAGTAAATCGGAATTCGTAGTTCGGCTGATTTTAGAGGAATATTATAAAGTTCCAAAACTCCACACTTAGAAGAATTTCCAAGTGAAACCAGTCAATGTTAGCCTATGGAAGGAAATTCAAGTTACTGGTAAGTACGGTTAGAATTACTTTTCAGGGTCAGTGCTGGGCTAAAAGATGCAGCACTGGGTTCTCTCCTGATAACAGGTGAGTAAATCGGAATTCGTAGTTCAGCTGATTTTAGAGGAATATTTGCACAATGGTGAAGGAAGGGGGTGGGGCCTGAGGTGACATGTCTGCAAACACGCCCTGTGGCGCGTTTTAAGTTGGAGAATTAATTCCTCCTCAATCCCGAGGGTCCCTAGGGGCCAACTAGCCCACCAGGTACCTCCAGTATGCGCCAGAGAGCTGCGTTGCAGAGAGGTGTTCAGAGGCCACGCCCTTTTGCACCTCTCTGCAACGCAGCTCTGTGGTGCTTTCTGGACATACCTGGTGGGCTAGTTGTCCCCCAGGGACCCTCAGGATTGAAGGGGATTTAATTCCCCATCTTAAAACACGCCACGGGGCCTGTTTGCACACATGTCATCTCAAGCCCCGCCCCTCCCTTCACCACTGTGCTAAACGCGCCGTGTGGCGCGTTTTAAGTCGGGGATTAACTCCCTTCAATCCTGAGGGTCCCTGGGGTGCAACTAGCCCACCAGCTCCCTCCATTATGCACCACAGAGCTGCATTGCAGAGAGGTGTAAAAGGGGCGTGGCCTCAGAACACCTCTCTGCAACGCAGCCTCTGGCGCATACTGGAGGTTTCTGGTGGGCTAGTTGGCCCCCAGGGACTCCCAGTATTCAAGGGGAATTCGTTCCCCATCTGCAAACGCGCCAGGGGCGCGTTTGCAGAGTGGTGAAAGAAGGGGCGTGGCCTCCAGCGCGATGCCGGTGTTTTTTTTTTTTAAGAAGGGGGCTGTGTGGCCCCCTTCTTTTTCTAATTTATTGGTCCTGGGGACCCCATCCCCCAGGGCCTGCCCCCTATTTATTTAAAAAAAAAAAAAATTTGGAAGGGGGCCGCGTGGCCCCCTCCCGAGGCCTTAATCGGCCCCGGGGACCCCATCCCCGGGGCATGGCCTTTTTTTAATCTTTATTGTTTTGGAGGGGGCTGCGTTGCCCCCTCCTCAGGCCACTTATGGCCCCGGGGACCCCATCCCCCGGGGCCGGCCTTTGTTTTTTTTAAATTTTGGGGAAGGTGCCGCGTGGCCCCCCTCCCGGGCCACTACTTGCCCCGGGGACCCCATCTCCCGGGGCTCGCCCTCTCCGTTGGGGACTGTGAGGGGTCCCCAATCCCCCACAGTCCCGCCGGCTCCCGCGTCCCTTGGGAGCCGGCATTGCTTTTCCACATGGGGAGCTGCTAAGATGCAGCTCCCCATGTGGAAAGCAATTTGCTTGGATATTGAAGCGAGAGCAGGTTTCCCTGCTCTCGTTTCCAATATCCAAAGCAGTTTGCTATGACAGGACGGGAGCCGCGAGGCTCCCGTCCTGTCATAGCAAACTACAGTGTCCCGAGGGTAGGCACCCCGGGACACTGCAGGAGCCGGCCCTGGGGGGTGGCGGTCCCCAGGGCCATCAAGGGCTCCAGGAGGGGGGCTGCGCGGCCCCCCTCCCTTGAATTGCACAGCCCCTGGGCTCTGGGGGTCCGTAACGGACCCCCACATTAAAATATTTAGTGCCCCGGGGAGGTGGCAGTCCCCGGGGCGTGTGGGGGGGGCTCAAGCCCCCCCACATAGGTTATTTTAAAAAAATAAAAAGAAGCCCCGGGGGTGGCGGTCCCCGGGGCTGCGGGAGGGCCGAGAGCCCTCCCGCATAATTTTTTTTATTAAAGCCCCGGGGGGTGGCGGTTCCCGGGGCTTGGGGGGCCTTAGAGGCCCCCCACATCATAAAACTTAACCCTCCCATGCCCCCGGGACTTGGCCCACCCGGGGGCCATTTACCAAAGAAGCGCGGGAGCATCCCAAATGCAAAAATTGCGGTCGCAAAGGGGCAGATTCTGCAAATCTGCCCCTTTGCAAACACAAAAAACAATGATGCATGTGCCCCTAATACCCTCTCTTAGTATTACCTTAAACGCTCTTTTCTATTGCTCACACGAGGTTAGGCAATAGTTGCACTATCAAGCCAGACCTAAAATACCTTCTCTAAAGTTAATGATGGAAGGGGAGGGTGCTTGGACTGCAATACATTCCTCACAACTGTTCTCCTCTCATCCGGGATGCTGCCAGAGTAAAACAAACTGCACATTATCTAGTTAGCAAGAAATCTAAGACTCCTTAAACAAGTGAACACTTTATATGTGTGCCCCTGTAGGTTCAAGCTCAGGCAGCCATACTGATGCTGGCTCAGACAGCCATACTGATGCCGGCTCAGGAACCTGGAGAAATAAACAAAAGAATCATAGCTGTGTGCAGGGAGAGCACTTTTTTCTCTGGAGGCAAGCAACTTCTGCCCAATCAAGACATGTGTTCCTAGATCCAAACATGTGGGCAGAGCCAAAATCCCTTTCTGTAGTACTTTGGAAAGCCCCTTTTTAGGTTGAAACATTACATCTGTAACTGCTGTGCTTTTAAAACAGCACATAAGGAGAGGAGTCTTTCCTACCATGCTACTACACAAAAAATGAAGCAGAAGAGGGGCAGGCACTCTCCTTGCACTTTGGAAGGAGTTCCCTCCCCCCCCCATCTCCATTCATATGAGCCTGGTATCACTTCAAAGGGTATAGGAATGATCCCTAGTTTTTCACGAAATCATATCTCTTACCTGGCAGGCTCATCCTCAAACACTATCTTGTGAGCCATAATATCACAAGAGTTTCAAAATGGTTTCTTGCTTGCACACACTGAAGCCCTACATATAATTTCCATGCCCACTCTGGTGCACTTCCATGGCCCACATGGATGAGTGAAGGAACCAGTTGAAAGTAACTGACAGATCTTTTAAAACAGGAGTGGTTGGTGGGCAAGAGGTCAAAAACTGCTCCTTGTATTATAATCATTTGCTGCCACCAGTGCCAGTTCTACTCAGCCTGGTGTAATGACAGTAGTCCTTCCTCAACAAGAGGGATACTCTTGGCTTGTCCCTGCAGGTCCCAGAGCCTTACTCTGCATCTCAAGTCAGCTCAAAGAAGGCTCTCAGTGCACATGAATGATTGTCATGTGTGCTGAGGAGAAAAGTCATAACCCACAGAGACATGCTGTAAGGGGAAGTCAGGATGGAGTGTGTGTTCTAATGAGGCATGCAGTTTAACCTTTCCATCCCAAAGTGACCCACTCCTCTGCAAGAACCTACCTGATATGATAACAACTATCATCTGTCCTCACATTGATGTCAAACACTCAGTGCTTAATTTGAACCAATGGTTGCCGATGGAGCCCATCTATCCACTTATTTTTGCGCATCAGACATTTAATGAGAGCAAGAGAGGGAGGAAATATACTAAGTGGAAAGATGGAGAAGGAGAGAGACAGATAAAACGTCATAAAGAGAGAAAGCAGGAACCTGCAAGAGTGAGACAAAAGGACAGGGAGTGTCTGGTAGTGGATTAAAGAGTCATGAGGTTGATTCAAGGCTATGCAACCTTGGTATTTGGTGTGGTGACATTTAATAGCACTGGCTGTGGGCTTCTGAGCAGACCGTTGGGCACTGGAAGTCATTCTTTTACAAATTAAGCACTGCATATATTAGTTCTAAGGTTGCCACAAAGTACATCCGGTTCAGTTCCTGTTGGAGGAGAGAAAGAGGAAGAGTGGAGTAGAGGAGGGGAGGGGAGAGGAGGGGAGCTGAGGCCTGAATGTGAAAAAGACTGGAGAAGTGGGAGAGAATTCTGAGGAGAAAGAAAAACCCAAATGAGGTACCACTTTAACATGACTCAGCAGATAGCTGGTAAGGAGTGCTGTATTCCCTACCACCGAAGCTGGAATGTGATTTTAGGCAAGTAATGTGAAATTGGTGTGAGTTCTCTCACAAGGTTCTGAGTTTAAACACTGGCTGTGACATCACAAGCAATAAATCAGGACAATATCACCTATTCAAGAGACAGTGATTACGTAGGACCATCGCTCTACACTTGTCCCTAGGTGTTCTAGGATAAGAAGTATAGTAGGTCCTCTGTGGTGTATGATATGGCAAGACGTACATAAACAATTTCCTGATCTGATTTGTGGTTGTTTCCTCGGAGTAAAGACATGTACTTTCCAGCACACCGATCAAGGTCTCACTCGAAAGCTAATAAAACATTCTTTCAAGTTTCCTAAATATTCATAATAAATCACTATATATTGTACCATAATAACCAAGTTCTGCTAAGTGATACCTGTTACAGTGAGGTAGACAGAAAAGATTCAGTTACCTCTACATAGCCATATTAGCTGATCTTAAACTGAGTTTAAGTATACCATACAATCACTCACACAACTTTGCATCATTGCCGCTTACTTGGGGAGCAATGCTGCCTAGAAAACAATTAGCATAAGCCAAGCAATAGACACACAAAAAACACACAAGACTCCTCACCTATTATTATAAAAAATGGCTATAAAAGTTAAGAAAAATAAATATTGTGTTATGCTCCAACAAAAACATTACATCTGAATTTGATTAAATTTAAATATAGAAAATCCCCAATAGGTTACCAGTAAGCACAAGACTTTTGCATCTTTTATTCACACATCCTAACGTCCAACAGTTTTGCACCCCAAGTTCTCAGTATATCAAATCCAAATGTGTCAGTCCTTATTGGAGTCCTTTCTTTCTTTCTTTCTTTCCTTGAGCCTCTTTCTTCAATGCACTTCCTCTAGCCAACACGTGTTTCATCAGGCTTTGTCGACTTGACTTCTTCAGTGCTAGAAAACATATCTCAAAGTAGAACCTTAACACAATGTACTACTGTTAAATTAGGAATCAGCCCTTCACCTTAGTATCAGTGAATTAAAAAAAAAAAAAATCAATCAACCTGAGATCTTTTTTTAAACAATTGTCACAATCAATGTGTAACATAGTTTTGCAATTAAGTGTCAACATTTTTCAAGGGCCTTCTAACACCCAGCGATCTAAACTAAGATATTTATCCGAGTTTATAGGTGACATATTACAACACACAATCACAGAGACATACTGTTCGTCAGGCTAATAATAACCTGGAGTTAGGAGTTTAAAGAGGATTTGAGCAACATATGTTAGTAATATTGGAGTATCTCCATTAAGAGAAAATGGATCATAGTTAGGAGAACAGACCTTGAAGCATTCGATGATGATCTGTGCAAAAAGTCGTTGTCCCCTATGTTTTTATCTGTGATATAGATTCTAATTGCATGCTAAATTAAAAACCTAATTAGGGTGGGTAATGTTCAAGTTAGCGGTATTGGAAACATTACACACAATGGACAGAGTCCAACTACTGGTTTACTATAATGCTACCCTATTACTAAACACTGTGAACGACCAACTTCCTTCGTATTCAGGAAAGCCATTGCTCCTTTTTAGGACTATTAAGTTTAGTGACCATACCCATAAAGTGCCACTGTGAAAACAAACAATCCAATCACCCTACATTACATGTTATCTACTATTTTGTGAGCTATACTAATGTTGCCCCCATTATAACAGCATTGTTCATTGAGTCAAAGTAAATGTCCATGCGAAATGCATGGGCTAGAGTGATTGAAACCTACATGGAAAAATAACTCACGAGAAATATTTAGAGAAATTACACCATGTGTGAAGATTATCTAGTCACTTATGTCTGTACACTCCCAGAATTTGTTTTCCATGTATACATCGCCAGGTACATGATAAAATTATAAAATCCATTGTGTGAGAAAGTCTTTACATACTTTCACCAAATAACATATCTCCTCTCTGCTCTATTGGCCATGCACGTACTTTTTACAAATTACTATCTATCCCGCTTGGTTTGTATATTGTATATCTGAACTGGTCAAATGGCTATAGTGTGAGCTATCCCATCCCATATCTATCTATGTATCAAATCCAAGTAAGAGAAAATGAGATGCCCCTAATCGGACTTTGCTATTTAGGGCAAAAAATGAAACCCCGACATTTTGAGGACGAGTCCTTGCGTATGAACCGTGTGCTTTTGCCAAATGTTCTCAGCGTCTTAGTTGTGTGCCATCTTTGAACATGGAACTAAGGGAAATTTACACCCATGATGATGACTGTAATCACCCTGCCCGTTTCCTGCAATGGCCAGGCTGCCATGTGGTAGAAGAGGTAATCCTAATAGTGGTTATTGTGAAGGAGTAGTGATAGAGTGGTGGCACAATTGAATTCTCAGTTTGAGTCCTGTCACCACCCAACTGCCAAGGTTAAGTAGGACCACTGTAACAAAATTCAGAAAGAGTTAGGCCACTTATTGCTTGGTTTACAAACCTTTACAAACCTTCAAGGGTCCTGAGATACCTTAAACCAGTATACAATATTAGCTGTGTAATGAAGGGATACCATATGGTTGCAACCCATCACTGTGACAACCGTCAGTTACATGCAGTCACCAGGCTAACAATGCCAAGTCAAATTGTTTGTGGGAAGTCCATCTTTTCATTAGCCTACTGCAAGAGCTTACGGTAGCCACTTACATCTGAAGAACAGAAGAGCCATGTGGATGGAAGTCACGTGCTGAAATTTCAGGATAACCAATGACCACGAAATGGGTCTAATTTGGATTGTTTGTATGTAGATAAATCTGAGGTGAACAGCCTATAAACCAGGAATGGGTCTGTTCACCATCAACTAACATTGACACACCTGCCACAGGAATAGGTTTATCTACATCGATTCTATAGACAATCAAATATTTATTTCAGACAAGTTCCATAAAATCAATGCATACAAAATAATACAATACATATGATGACAAATCCAGTGAATTAGATAAGATGCTTACAATATTTCCTTCCTACCTAATAAAAATTATTTGAAGATAGCAAAAAACAGAAAATCATAGGGGAATGGATCACTTGTACCTGTATTACAACCAGGGTCTGGTATCGTGGCCGTCTTAAAAAACCCTCATTCACATACAGGAATGGTGGAGCGGTATATCTTGATTATCCGCTTCTTACGTAATGTGAAAGCATCATCATTGGGCCTTTTTTACAAAATATGGAATGTACACAGTAAAACGTAAAGGCTGCAGATAGACTTCAACTACACCACCAGTTCTCATAAAAGTGAATCAAATAACATTGTGCCAGTTGCTCAGCGCTTCTTCTCCTGAAATGTTTGTAATATTTTCCCAGCAATATTTTGAGTCAGTTTTCTGTAGACACGCTAGGTCATGGTAAGTTAGCAAGCGAAAATCCATCAGCTGCATGATTGTTCAAATGCCCTTAAGATTTACAGTGTTCCCATGCGGTTGTAATCCAAGCACATACCAAACGCAGGTACAAAACACTCTTCTTTTATCAAGCTTGATGGCACAGAGTAACATTACATCAGCAGGGCCTGACACCATGCCCTGGGCTGAGGCTGTCTGATGGAAACAGACACCGGTGGGGCTCCCAGGGACATTTCGATTTAGCAGGCTTCAAATAGGCTCTTTTAAAAGTACACTTACGGTTCTTCTTCTCTTTGTAGTAATGATGACTCCTCTTTTAATTTCAGTAATGTCCTTTTGTCCCATGTGAGTCCTTTTCCGCTCGTCGCCAGTGTGGAATTCATGAAAAGAGGTAGACTGAGATGTAGTTTTATCGCTCCACTTTTGCATTTACTGTTGTCTGGTGGTGGGCATTTGCTGTTTTCAAATTTCTTCTGTGTGGTGATTGGTACTTCTGATTCTGTTACTCAAACTACATTTTGCTTGAATTTACTGTGTGCTGTTTGATGCACAATTCTGAGTGGTGGTGAGTTCTTCATATACTGATTCTGAAACCACATTTAGTGAGCTTTTTCGCTCCCTGTTTTCATTTAAAGTTGTGCGCAATGCATTTTGTTGTTCTGGGTGTTGGGACGCTTCTGAGGGCTCAAACCCACTTGCTTTTATGTTTATTGTGTTGCTTTCTTTATTGCACACATATCTCTACTGTTGAAAGCATGTGTGTGTTTTTCGACCTGTTTTTCCTTACTCTTTACTTATTTGTTCTCACTTCCATACCTCTTGCCTTTTTATTTGTCATTGTCTCCGTTAGGGAGGGAGGTCTGTGGTATCCTGCTCTCTTCTCTGTTTAGTCCTTTCTCTGTGTTCTGTACTCTGCTGCTCAGCCAGTCTAAGTGATGTCACAGAATGTTCCCTGTGTGTATGTTTGAGTGGAATTGTCAGTTGCTGTATGTGGGCTGAGCAGCAGGGATGCTGCTCCCGGTGGGGCTGATTCTCCGGATTCTACTTCTAATACTACTACAACCATCTTATCCTCTAAAGTTCCTGTCTTTATCCAACTGAAGAATAAATCTACCATTTGGATAAAACTACATCTCAGTCTACCTCTTTTCTTGAATTCCACACTGGTGCTATAGAATAGTAGCACTTCTATGTACGCACCGCATTGATTTTAACCATGCCCCATCTCCAACTGAATAAAATTTCCTCGTTGCAGAGATGTAGGTAATTTTAATATTCACCTCACTTAAATTCACTTCATTTCTGATCACTACTGTTGTCACCAGTTGGTCTACCTCCGGGTGGAGGAAAACATATTTTGTAAAAAAGACAAAATGATGATGCTTTCACGTTGCGTAACAAGCGGATAATCAAGATATACCGCTCCACCATTCCTGTACATGAATGAGGGTTTTTTAAGACGGCCACGATACCAGACCTGGTTGTAATACAGGTACAAGTGATCCATTCCCCTATGATTTTCTATCCTTGCCTGGAAGCCGAATGGATCTCAGCTTCTCTCTCCCTCCATTGATTAATTAGTGATAGCAAAAAACATACAACTATGTTTCATCTCTGTGTGACAAAAGAGAAGTACAGTGTAAAACATGTACCATCTGACGAGTGATGAAATGAATATGTTTTTGCTATTTCGTTCGTGCATTGTTCTATGTAAGTTAGCATTCGCTGCACCATTTTATGTTTATCCGCCATTTTGAATCTTGCCATTAACTGTGTATTCCCTCCTCGAGAAGCAGGCTGTGGAAAGTTTCATTTCTCCAATGTTATGTCTTGCTCTGCTAATGAATACACTGTTCTTATTAGCGCATACCTTTCCCACTAGATAGAGGCCTTCTCCCACTAGTCTAGCGGTAGGCACGGACAGAATGACCTTGGCGTAGAGATAGTGTGTGCCCGGTCTCAGGATTAAAACTTATCCTTCTGTACCTCCTTTGTGTAGCTGCCTCCATCTGGAAATTTCCAGTCTGGGCGTGCCTTCTTTGGTTCTGAAATGTACATAATGTATCGCTATGCTTGCTGAAGTCAGTCCTCTCTGCAGCACCCCTAAGCGACTGGGCAGACGGGGCTCCGCTCGAGTGTATCTGAATAAACATATACTTGGTTTGTATTCTCTACTGTCTGACAGACTCTTCATTAGTATGGAAGGCTGAGAGGTGGTCGCGAGTGAACCGGGTGGCCCTTATCGGGTCACTTCCTTCAGTTGGCGCCCGAACAGGGATCCCATCGGGCGAGTGGCCCTTCCCGGGTGGGGAGGTCAGGGCCATCGTCGGGTCAAACGGATGGATCAGGGATCCCTGTACGAGGAGCATGGTTTGCTCGCAGCTGCCCCGTATGTCCCGCCAGACGGTGCCTCGGCCAGCGGTCATCCCGACTGGGGTCCTGAACGGCAAAACCCTTAGATCTGACCGCTTGGTCCGAAGAGTCGTCAGTGGAGAGTAAATTCGTTTGACCTGTGTGCACCAGGTGAGTTTGTTTTGGTTTTTTGTGGATATGGTACCATTTTGGTTTGTATTTGGCATGGTCTGAGGACCGATTTTGGTAGGAAGTGTTTGCGAAAACTTCGCCAGGCAACATAACGAATTTGGCCCACTTTTGAAAATGCCTGGATTTAGTAGGTTCTTGGTTTCTTGTTGTCGTTGTTGCTTTGCAGATGCTCGATTGGAAGAAAGTCAGCCGGCGCCTTCAGAAGGCACTCCGAACTTTGAAATGTATGTGAAGCATGGCCTTGGCCCCATTATGTTTAGTGCGCTATGGCACAAATATACGAGGGACAATGCAGAGTTGCAGTGGCCGTTGATAGGCACTTCTGATGAACAAAAAATTTGGTTTTTACAGGAGAAGTTGTTTGCGAAAAGAAGTAGGCAGTCTATGTTTGATTCTCTTCGAATGTGGCAAAAGGAAGCTAAACAGAGGCGAATGAAAGCAGAGAAGGAGGCATGAAAGATGAGAATGCAAACATTGACTCAGAAAGCTGTAGCACATGATAAAGAGAAGCAAGAGATAGGGATCGAGCGGGCAGATAGGATGTTTCGATTGAATATTGACAAATCTTATGTAGCCCGAGAAGAAAATGATACTTTCGTGGAGGAATTGTTAGATACTCGAGCCCCACCCCCATATGCCCCGCAGAGGATAAATCCCGCTCTCCCCTCGCAGGCCCAGCTACCCGGTTCTTCTGTCTCTGCTGTTTCTGCTTCTGTTACTGTTGATCAGACTGCCTTGGCCAGAGCACCTCCTGTCCTTTCTTTGTCTTTGCCGTCTGTGGCAACTATGACCGTTCGTACTCCTGTGACACCTATTGCTTCGGCGTCTCTTTCGCCAGCTCTTACACCTGCGACGCAGCCGGCAGCGACGTTGGTGCCTGCTCCTTCTGTTGCTACCCCCATTGTGTTCTTCCATCCCCCGACATTACTGAGTAGTGGGACACCAGTACGAGGATTTGAGGATAGAGACTGGACAAATTTTAAGGAACGTATGGGGCGGACGTTAGTCCGATCTGATGTGGGGGATGAAGAGAAAAGGGTAGTAGCTAATCAGTCTCCCCAGTGGGCCCAAAACCCCATTTACAGTGTGGAAGATGTGTGGAGTGTGATGAAAGATTATGAGCCTTTTGTACAACAGCATGCCCTCAAGCATATGTCTGCTACTCTGATTGGTCTTTGGGAGCAGTGTTTCAAAGATGCAGCACCACAGATTTTATATGATATTAAAGATCATGTATATGTCAGTAATATGGAGCCTGGCCAAGTGTTTGGCAATGTTGCGACATTGGTTGCTTATCGAGGTAGACTGCTTGAGAAGCGCCCCACCCCGGTATCTCAGTTTCCGATGCGGGAGGTTCATCCTATATATCACCCTGAAATACCAGAGCTAAGGGATCAGCACGTTAATGTTATTAGACAAGGTGTAGCGGCCCGTTTCCAAGAACAATGGATTTATACTCCGTGGAAAAGGAGTGAAGTCGTCTCTTAAGACTCAGTTACCTGATCCTAGGAAGAATCCGACTGCTTATTATAAAGAATTGACTGAAGCTGCCTCTTCTACAGTGATGACACTTGCTGATATTGAAATGTTCTTTGGCTTACTAGTTCCGGTTGATATTTGGAAACAAGTACACACACAGGATCACGTTGCGGAATTGGGTGGTACCTGGGACCAAATTAAGGTATGGGATCAGGAACGGAAGCCCGGTGATAAGCCTAGACCAGAGATACTTGCTTTGCCCGGCCGTTCATTCCGTACATGCATTCTCTTATCCCTCCGAGAAAAGTTAATTGGTACAAGTTATCGGCTGGCCATCAAAAGAAAGATGAGTGTGTCAGATTTTGTCACTTGTTTTGAAGGTGTGTTTCTAGACTATAGGGAACAGGATTTGTCGATCGAAGGTGGCGTTCGATTGTTTGTTAATAGATTTGTTTCCAATTTGCTTCCTGAGATTGCGACCCGATTACAGGCTTCCGAGAGCACCTGGTCCACCTCTTCTCCTTCTGTTATTTTGAATATGGCACAGTATTAGGAGCACAGGGAAAATGAGGATAAGGAGAGGACGGAGAAGAAGCACAAGGATTTGAAGACAAAGGTGTTGCTGCAGCAGGCTTCTAGGGGGAATGATAGAGGACGTGGTGGTTTGGCCCGCAGCTTCCACGTACTAGCAGGAATACTACGCCTGTAGGGTCGAATCAGTGTGCGTATTGCAAAGAGGAGGGACACTGGTGTAGCGAGTGTCCTGTGCTTTTGCAGAAGGTGGCGGTCCCGAGAGGACGAGGTTCTCATGGACGGAGTCGTGGAGCTGGTGGCCCGGACAGGGCTCAGAATGCTGTGGCCCCGCAGGGTCGTTCTGATCAGAATTATTTTGATGACCCTCGGGGAGGCCAGTATTATCATGATGATTATGATACGGATGAGGTGACAGGGATGTCTTATAGCTAGGGCAGCCAGGAACAGAGCGAGGGACCAGTTCCGATACCTGTAGATCAACGTGGTCCGTGCATTAGTGCGGATATGCATGGTTCGATTAAGGAGTTTTTGGTGGATACAGGTGCAACAAACAGTTCTTTTTCGCGTTCCTTGGTCCCTGGGGCGGCTCTATCTGGCCATAATAATGTTTTGGTAGGTTTTTCTGGTATACCGGTTGTGAGCCCCATTTCAAAACCCCTTGCATTGACTATTGGTCCTTTCACTGTGGATTCGCCATTTTTGTTGACATCTAATTGTGTAGAGAATTTGATGGGTTTGGACTTGTTGAAGAAATTGCATGCTACGATTTATTGCTCCCTGGCAGGTGTTTACATGACAATGGGTACGAACGTCGTGCGCGCTACGCAGTGCCTGTCCAGAGATGCGCCTTTTCCTGCGGAGTATAAGGATGTGCCGCCCACTCTCTGGGTGACAAGTGACACTGATGTGGGACTGTTACAGATACCGCCAGTTTCGAACCACGTTAAAGACAATGCTGTTTTACCCCGCATCCCTCAGTATAAAATACCGCAGGCAGGTGACCGAGCTTTATTGCAAATTATACAGGACTTGATTGAGAAAGGAGTGGTTGAGGAGACGACTGCTAATGTTTGTAATAGCCCTATTCTTCCCATTCTTAAACCGACGCCTATGGGTTCCTCTGACGATCATGCAGATGCTTATCGCTTTGTGATTGACTTGCTGGAAGTTAATAAAATAGTGATTCCCCAGTTTCAGGTGGTCCCAGACATTACGACCATTTTGACAATGATTCCTTCTTCTGCTACATACTTTTCTGTCATTGATTTGAAAAACGTGTTCTTCAGTATTCCCATTCATCCAGACAGCAGATATCTGTTTGGGTTCACCCTAGCTGGTAGAAGCTTTAGATTCTGTTGCGCTCCTCAAAGCTATACAGAGAGTCTGAGTATCTATATTCAGGCATTGAAAGGTCAGCTGGATTCCTTGTCACTCCCTACAGGTAATGTATTGCTTCAGTATGTCGATGACTTGCTCATCGCCTGGAATATAGAACAAGGTTGCAGAGACAGTACGGTTAAATTACTGTTACATTTAGCTCAACATGGTCATAAAGTATCCCTTTCCAAATTCCAGTATTGTCGACACAAGGTCACCTACTTAGGTCATCTACAGTCGAAGGAGGGTAGGAGATTGACCCCTGAGCGCATCAGTACCATTGTTAAAATGCCCATTCCGCAAACTCAAAAAGATGTGCGCGCTTTAATTGCCATTACTTCCTACTGTCGCCAGTCGATTCCTAATTATTCCCTTCTAACCAAACCCCTGCTTGCTCTGACTACTAAGGATGTGCATGAACCCCTGCCTTGGACGCCTGAATGTCAGCAGTCTTTTGAGCAATTAAAAAGTGCGCTTTGTTCAGCTCCAGTGCTCGGCACCCCTAACTACAGCGATCCATTTGTATTATATGTCCATGAAATGGCTGGTTGTGCGCTTTCTGTTCTAACACAAACATTTGGAGATAAGCAACGGCTGTGTGCTTATTTCTCTGCTGTGCTTGATCCAGTCGCACAAGCCCTCCCGAGCTGTCTAAGAGCGGTCGCGGCCGTGGCTGTCTCGATAAGGCAATCGGCTGGACTTGTACTTGATACTGATCTCACAGTCATGGTACCCCATGCTGTGGATACACTTTTGAATAAGACAAAGACGCAGCACCTCACCAGTGCACGTCTGACAGGTTATGAGTTAACGCTGTTCGTTAAACATATTACGATTGAACGATGTGCCACTCTGAATCCAGCCACATTACTACCCCTCCCTTCTGAGAATGAGGAGATTGACATACATGATTGTATCTTCCGGATGGAAGAAGAGACAAAAGGACGGGTAGACCTGACTGATGTTCCTTTATCTGACCCCCTAGGGGAACTATATGTCGATGGCTCTTGCTTTAAATTACCAGATTCGTGTAAGAAAAGAGTGGGGAACCCAATATACCCTTTGAGGCTTGGGTAATCTAAATATTAGCAAGTAAGTGTGTCTACAAGGGATTCACTAAACCATGCTTTAGTAAGCATTCATTCTGCATTCAATGTTGGCAAGCTCTATCCAGTAGCTCACATTTTAATTATTTTGAAATCAAATTCACTTATTTCAATTTAAATGAATCTGAAGCAAGAAATCTAACACAGGTGTATATATTTCAAAAGAATAAATTTATATTGAAAAGATATTTCAAAGGGTACAAAAAAGGATTGCATGATGCACAATCCTGGGAAAGGTACCCCTACACCACCCAGTAATTTTGCACCACCCACTTTCCCTTGAGGTCCTGCAGATAGACTATTTCGAACTAGACAGGGTCAATAACATGAAGTATGTGTTAGTGGTTGTCTGTGCATTTAGTAAATGGGTTGAGGCTTATCCAACCAAGGACAATACAGCTATTACGACTGCAAAGGTACTCCTGAAGGAGCTCTTTCCGCGTTTCGGCTTGCCCCGTTTGATCTGGAATGATAACGAAAGTCATTTTAATGCCAAAGTCATTCAGCTAATATGCGACGGTTTGCACATAAAACAGAAGTTTCATGCTGCGAATCACCCACAGTCAGCAGGTTTGGTTGAGAAGTACAATGGTACTCTCAAACTAAAATTGGCAAAGATTCAGGAAAGTACAGGCTTACAGTGGCCAGATGCTTTACCATTAGCTCTTTTGTCGACAAGGACAACAGCACATTCTAGAACAGGATTGTCACCGTACGAGGTCGTGTTTGGACGCCCGGCAAATGTCTGGGGCGTCCCGCGTCCACGTCGGTTTTCCGATACTGAGTTTCCATTGTTGATCGACTATCTGTGCCAGTTAACCGAAAATTTGCATTCTATTCACCAACAGGTCCGGGAGGCTCTGCCTGATATACCAGAGGGACCCAGACACAACATCCAGCCTGGTGATTGGATCCTGGTGCGCAATTTTCAGCGGAAGAAGAGTTTGGAGCCGCGCTGGAAAGAACCTGAGCAGGTCCTTCTAGCCACAAGAAGCGCAGTCAAGGTTGCTGGCCGAAAGAACTGGAACCAGGGCGCTCATTGTAAACGAGTGCCTCTACCTTTGCCCTATGACCAATGGGTCGCTGATGGAGTCGGGGATACTGAGTGTGAGAAGGTGCCTCCGTTCGTCCCCTTTAGCAACGGAAAATTAACGTGGACCCAAAAGGATGCAGAGAATGATGACGTGCTAAATGCAGCGGTCCCTCCAGAAATCCGAGCCATTAAAGAGCCGCTGTCTGTTGACCCCTCTGTGCCTGGAGTCACAAGGTATAATTTGCGCCCTCGGCTGAGGAATAGTGCACCAAAGGAGAAGTCAGATTAGTTAGGGATGGACTGTGTAAGTTAGGGTATACTTTGCTATAGTACCAACGGAGTTAGTTTAGGGAGTCGTGAGATTGGTGCACTGTTCTGACATTGGACAGGATAAATCGAACGTGCTCCCTAGCAGGGGAGTACATTATTCTGTGCGATGTGGGATTCATCGTGAGCTTAGGACTGAGCAAGCTCCGCTGCCGGTGCTCAAGAGCGCCAACGTTGATGAACAATAGGAGCCTACCAGTGAGGCTCTGACCGACACTGGGAACACTTACCTTTGCTATCAGTTTTATTGCATTCCTCTTCTTGCTTCATAATGCATTCGTTTGGTTGACCTATTGAGGAGGAGGAACAGCCATTTGCACCACCGCGTTTAGTGCGGGGGTGGTCAACCAAGAGTAAAATAGTTTGCATATTAATTGTTGTGATTACGCTAATAATAATACTTGGAATATCCTGGTTTCTAGAGGAGAAGTATCCTGTGCACCCTTTGGTTGGTACAATACCAATTCCCCTGAACACATTTCTTTACTTTGGCCCCTCACAAAGAAGAGCATAGAAAGTCTTACACAAACAATGTATTTATACAAATGTTACATCAAGCCCATGATGTGTCCAATACAACTAATTGTTGGGTTTGTGGATTGCTCCCCTCAGTTACTCTAAAGAGCGACAATTTGTATGCTATTGTCATATATTGGTAGCTGTGAAGGTTGGTTTGAATTGTTCATTATGGTGCACTACCATTTCCAACTCTCTACTCTGGTTATGACACCTGCTGATTCTCGCACTGTGGTAGAGTATATACATTTCCATCACAGGTTTACTCCCATAGGACCGGCAGGACAAGGGACCTTCGGTACATTTCCCCCAAATTCCTGTATGAACACGTAAAGTAAAGAACGAAACATGGCTTCGAATGGAAATTGCTGATTTCCAAAGGTTCAACACCTCCGAGAATTTTCAATCTTTCCACGCTCGCAATATTACTAAGGATAAACCGATGGTCAACACAACAGCTAGTTTCTGTGTCCAGGGGACTGGGGAGGTAAAGGTGGGGGAGAGCAGATACAATTTCACCTATAGACTGAGAACGATTAATAGTCCGCCTTTGATCATTCCCCATAATGTATATTTTGTCTGTGGATCCCAAGCTCATGTCTGGCTTCTGAGGGGATGGTCAGGCAGATGTTACCTCTCTTTCCACCTTCCCCCTGTGTATGTTGCCCCATCCAATTATCATAAAGATCATCAGCTGCAGCGTAGAGTACATACTTGCCCCGAGTCAGAAGGGTTGTTGACACAAAGGATATAGATCAGACAGATACCACTGCACAACAGTTTGAGAATACCATAAAGGGTCTACTGCCTTATTGGGGTCCCATGACTAATAGTCTCCAAATTTGTCGGTTAACAAGAGTGGTGGAGGGGGTTATTAATACGACTGCTGGGATAATGACAAATATCACTGCTGAGCTCCAGGCTACGAGATTAGTCACTTTGCAAAACAGGATGGTGTTAGACGTCATCCTGGCAGATAGGGGAGGGGCTTGTCGCGTCATTGGCAGCAGCTGTTGTGTTTACATACCTGATCACGCTCCCAACGTGTATGCAGCTGTACAAAAATTGCACAGACTTTAGTCTGATATACACCAAGAGACAGGTACTGGGACCCTATCAGGGTGGTTCTGGAACATACTCATCTCCTGGGGTTGGAAGATCCTCACTTTTCTGGCTGTAGTTGCTGGTATCTTCTTCATGTGCTGCCTCTGCATAGAATGTCTTCCAGCTTGTTGTTCCTATTGTGTCACTATCCTTATTCCCTAGCCGAAAATGCCAGTTCATGATACTAGTGCAGCAGTTATGTTACAAAAACAGATTGATGAAATGATGCAGATTGACGAGGGCATCTTTGATTCTACCTCATCCCTTGCAGCTTCTATTTCTGATACTGAGTATATGGATTGTTCTGAGTACTGATGTCTTTTGCTAATTAGAATGTTATGTCTTTTCCGCCCACCATATAAAATTGTTAGCGAATGCTAAAAGGAGGGTTTGATGAAATGAATGTTTTTGCTATTTCGTTCGTGCATTGTTCTATGTAACTTAGCATTCGCGGCACCATTTTATGTTTAGCCACCATTTTGAATCTTGCCATTAACTGTGTATTCCCTCCTCGAGAAGCAGGCTGTGGAAAGTTTAATTTCTCCAAGGTTAGGTCTTGCTCTGCTAATGAATACACTGTTCTTATTAGCGCATACCTTTCCCACTAGATAGAGGCCTTCTCCCACTAGTCTAGCGGTAGGCAGGGACAGAACGACCTTGGCGTAGAGATAGTGTGTGCCCGGTCTTGGGATATCTTATCCTTCTGTACCTCCTTTGTGTAGCTGCCTCCATCTGGAAATTTCCAGTCTGGGCGTGCCTTCTTTGGTTCTGAAATGTACATAATGTATCGCTATGCTTGCTGAAGTCAGTCCTCTCTGCAGCACCCCTAAGCGACTGGGCAGATGGGGCTCCGCTCGAGTGTATCTGAATAAACATATACTTGGTTTGTATTCTCTACTGTCTGACCGACTCCTCATTTGTATGGAAGGCTGAGAGGTGGTCGGAGTGAACCGGGTGGCCCTTATCGGGTCACTTCCTTCACGAGAATCAGTAGTTTTTCCACAAAATTCCTACCTAAATACATTTCCTAATATTTTTACTCTGTACAAGAGTGAACATGAAATAGAGATACAGCAAAAACAAAGCCCATTGAAGATTTAGGTTTGGAAACAATGGAGTGGTTTGTATCTATAGATACCTGTTGATTTAAAAATAGCAATCAACTACTAGCTGCATAATCCAGAGTAAGTGAAGCAAAAAACAAGAACGTGTTTGTTGGTCTCTTTAGCATTGATACCAAAAGAACAACAGTCATATGACGGGTCTTTCCCTCCCGAGCTTTAGGTCAATGGTGCAACTGGAAGAAATGACTGGCTGTCGATAAAAAAGAACAAAGGTTAGATGGCGGGTATTACCCACCCCAACTGTTGGTCTGGAAAAATTGGAAGACTGTCTCTTCAGTACTGATAACAAAACAAAATAGGTTAGATGGTGTGAAAATTTAATGCACAATTATCAATTTTACATCTTCTTGAATCCTATCCAATTTAGATGTAGTTCAGTGTATAAATATTTTAGATTATCAAATAACTGCTTAGAATAAAATGAAAATCCTGCTTATATAACAACAGCCATCTGAACCATCAACGAAAGTCAGGAAATAGGGTCATAGATACTAATGCTGGAGTTGACTAAAGGTTGGATGGTCAGACTTAAAAAACATGAAAGTAGAAAAACCATGGTAAATGCCTGGTCCACAGGCTGTCTTCTAATCCTGTTCTGTAAGATATATGTACAACTCATCCAAAGTCAAGCTTTCTGACTGGAGAAGTTAGAGAGTTTACAGGCCATTAGAATCATCCCATCAGAATTGAGTCTAAGGTACCAGAGCACCTTGGAGTCACTGAGTGGATAGACAAAGAATATACTAAACTAAACTACATTTCCAGTGATTTTTGCTAGCCTCTTAAATGTGGGCGTCAGCACGTCAGCTAGTGGCTGATGTCCTCACTCCCTCCCTAGTGTATCCGTCGGCCATTGGCTGACACTGGGGAGGGCTTTAACCCCTTTGCTGCTAGGCCTTTTCACCCCCTGTGCTAAGCCTTTTTTGGGCTATTTGGGGTAGTTTGCGTTTAGGCCCCTGTAAAGTATGACCACATATGGTATCTATGCCAAATTTGCGTCCTTTTCTTCCAACATCATGGGAATTTTAAAGGTACCCAGGGTTTGTCGATTCCCCTAGAGGGGACCCAGAAATTAGACAAAATACAGCTACATTTTGTTTGTTTTTTGAAAAAATGGGAAAAAAGTGTTGCAGAAGAAAGCGTCTGTTTTTTCCCCTGCAAATGGTATCAACAAAGGGTTTGTGGTGCTAAAATCACCATCTTCCCAGCTTTCAGGGACTGACAGACCTTTGTCAGAAAACCAACATTTTTTACACAGTTTTGGCATTTTACTGGGACATCGCCTATTTTTGGTTTTTTTTGTGCTTTCAACCTCCTTCCAGTTGGTGGTAAAAATGGGTATGAAAGAAATAATGGATCCTGGAAATCTATACATTTCAGAAAAGTAGACAAAATTCTGAATTCAGCAAGGGGTCATTTGTGTATATCCTTCAAGGTTTCTTTATAAAAAACTAACAGTTGAAAATAGGAAAAATTGAAAATGAGTTGAAAATATCAGCCATTTGTGCCAACGTTTTCACCTGTAACTTCTTCTAAGTATGACAGATTTTTGAAAGCAATATACCGTTACATCCGCTGGACCATTCTGGCTGTGGGGATATATGGGACTTGTAGGTTCACCAAGAACCATAGAACCCTAGGAACCCAGAGCTAATAACTGAGCAGCGTCTTGCAATGGTTTTTATTATGTACCGGGTATATAGCAATTCATTTGAGAATATATAAACAGTGAAAAATGGGAATGAAAGACACCTATGTATTTCTAAAATGGGAACAAAATATAGAGTTTAGAAACAGTAGCTATTTGCACATCTCCGAAATTGTGGGTGCTCACACTAGCATGTGAATTATAGGACATTTTTCAAAGTGACTTCTTTTTTACACGTTGTCTTACATTTGGAAGGCAGAAATGCATCGAAAGTCAAAAGGTAATAACAGTAGATCCACAATTCTGTGTTCCCCTAAGTCTCCCGATAAAACTGGTACCTCACTTGTGTGGGTAGGCCTAGTGCCCGTGACAGGAAATGGCCCAAAATGCAACGTGGACACTCAACATTTTTACAGTGAAAACAGACCCTTTTTTTGCAAAGTGTCTAGCTGTGGATTTTGAACACTAGCTCAGTCGGCACCTAGGAAAACCTAGAAAACCTATACATTTTTTAAAACTAGGCACCCAGAGGAATCTAGGATGGGTTGACTAGAGTGGCTATCACCAGGTTCTGTTACCCAGAATCCCTTGCAAACCTCAAACTTTGTAAACAAAAAACACATTTTCCTAACATTTCTGTGATGGAAAGTTCTGGAATCTGCGTGGATCCACAAAATTCCACCCACCCCGCATTCCCCAACGTCTTCCGATAAAAATGGTACCTCACTTGTGTGGGTAGGCCTAGTGCCCGCGACAGGAAATGGACAAAAACGCAACGTGGACACACCACATTTTTACAGTGAAAACTGACCTTTTTTTGCAAAGTGCCTAGCTGTGGATTTTGAACCCTAGCTCTGCCGGCACCTAGAGAAACCTACAAAACCTATACATTTTTTAAAACTAGACACCCAGAGGAATCCAGGAGGGGGTGACTTGTGTGGGTCTAACCAGGTTCTGTTACCCAGAATCCCTTGCAAACCTCAAACCTTGTAAAAAAAAAAAAACATTTTCCCAACATGTCTGTGATGGAAAGTTCTGGAATCTGTGTGGATCCACAAACTTCCACCCAACCAGCATTCTCCAAAGTCTCCTGATAGAATGGTACCTTACTCGTGTGGATGGCCAAAGTACCCGCGACAGGCAAGGGCCCAAAATGTATTGAGAAGACAACAAAATTACCTATCACATAACGACCTGGTTTTGCAAGGGGTCACCTGGGTTTTTGCTCCCGGGCTCGGCGGCCATCTAGCGAAACCTACCAAACCCACACATTTCTGATAACTAGACACCCGGGGGAGCCCATGGAGGTATGGCTTGCGTGGACCCCACAACGTTTTCCTACCCAAAATCCCCTGCAAACCTCAAATTTAGCTGAAAGAAATCACTTTTTCCTTTAATTTCTGTGTGGGAAAGTTCTGGGATCACAGGGCTGACACAAATTTCCTACCACTCAGCGTTCCCCCAGGTCTCCCGATAAAAATGGTACCTCACTCGTGTGGGTGGCCCAAGTATCCGCGAAAGGCAAGGGCCCAAAACGTATTGAGGAGACATCCAAATTAACTATCACAAAAGCTATTGCCCCAATCTGCCTTTCGGGGAGGGGCAGAAATCCTTTTTTGGCGGTGGGGGCATTAGCATGCCCATTCTCTGCAACCCCCACCCCTATGCATAAATAAAACAACAAAATACATGGTTTCTAGTGGGCTTTCTACCACTCCAGGGAGCAGATTAGGGACTATTGCCCCCATCTGCCTCCCGGGGGAGGCAGAAAGGCTGTGGCAAGTTTTTTTGGGGGGGTGGAGGCATTGGCATGCCCATTTTGGGCAGCCCCCACCTCTACGTATAAAAAAAAACAATCCCTGGGGCCTAATGGGCTTTCTGCCCCCCCGGGGGGCAGATCAGGGGCTATTGCCCCATCTGCCTCCAAGGGACTGTGGGATTTTTGGGGGGCATTGGCATGCCCATTTTGGGCAGCACCCAACCCAAGATACATAAAAAAATCCCTGGTGCCTAGAGTGCTTTCTGCCACCCTCGGGGGGGGGCAGATTGGAGGCTATTACCCCCATCTGCCTCCTAGGGGAGGCAGAAAGGCTGTGGAATTTTTTTGGGGGGTGGGGGCATTGGCATGCCCATTTTGGGCAGCTCTCACATCTACGCATAATCCCTGGTGCCTAGTGAGCTTTCTGCCCCCCAGGGGGGCAGATCAGGGGCTATTGCCCCCATCTGCCTCCTGGGGGGGGGGGGCGGAAAGACTGTGGAATTTGTTTTAGGGGTGGGGGCATTGGCATGCCCATTTTGGGAAGCCCCCACCCCTAAAAACAATAAAAAAAATAATCCCTGGCATCTAGTGGGCTTTCTGTGGGCTACTGCCCCCATCTGCCTCCCAGGGGGAGCAGAAAGACTGTGGGATTTTGCAGGGGGTGGGGGCATTTGCATGCCTATCTTGGGCAGCCCCACCCCTAAATTCAATGAAAACAAAATCCCTGGAGCCTAGTGGGCTTTCTATCCCCCCAGGGAGGCAGATTGGGGGGCTACTGCCCCCATCTGCCCCCCAGGGGGAGGCAGAAAGACTGTAATTTTGAGGGGTGGAGGTGGGGGTGTTGGCATGCCCATCTTGGGCAGTCTCCACCCCTAATTGCAGTGAAAAAAAGAATCCCTGGTATCTTGTGGGCTTTCTGCCCCACCCGGGGGGCAGAAAGACTGGAATTTTATGGGGGGGGGGGTGGAGGCATTGGCATGCCCATCTTGGGCAGACCCCACCCCTAAATTCAATGGGAAAAAAATCCCTGGCATCTAGTGAGCTTCAGATTGGGGGCTGATGCCCCCATCTGCCCCCCAGGTGGGGGCAGAAAGACTGTAATTTTGCGGGGGTGGGGGCATTGGCATGCCCATATTGGGCAGCCCCCACCCATAATTCAATTGGGAAAAAAATCCCTGGTATCTAGTGGGTTTTCTGCCCTCCCCAGGGGGGCAGATTGGGGGCAACTGAATTTACCCAATTTAATTTGGGGGGAAGAAAGGCCCTTGCCCAAGGGGCCGCTCCCCCTTCCCTGGTGTCTAGTGGGCGGATCCCTGCTTGGGGATTGCCCTCCTGGGGCAATCCCAAGCAGGAATCCACTAGGGAGGGGTACCATTGGAAAGGGGAGAGTCTCACCTTTCCAACAATACCTCTCCTGACTTTCCTTGTGCTCAGGGGGCTGAGATAGCCCCCTGAGCACATAGAAAGCGAAACTAAAATGAGCCTCTCGGCTCATTTCAGTTTCGGTTTCACTGAAATGACGTCAGTGTAACGTGTGCACTGATCGTCATTTCAGGGAAACCAAACAAACAGCCTCGGGAGCTGGGGAAGCTCTTTCCCAGCTCACGAGGCTGTTGGGGGGGGAAAAGAAATCCCTCTGGTGCCAGCACCAGAGGGATTTTAATTGGCATGTGCGAGACTGGCCGGGAGCCGTCCTGCGCACACGCCCACCGTGTCTCAGGACGGCTCCCGGCCCTCCTGAGCACGGAAAGGGTTAAAGGAACATCTGAAGCTTGCACCAGAGGGATTCCTTTTTTAAATTTTTAGGTCGGGCTGCTGAGGAATAGTTTTCTCAGCAGCCCAAGGCTGTTTCTTTTTCTTTTGAAATGATGATTAGCACGCATGGCACGCTGACATCATTTCACTGAAAGTGAAAGTAAAATGAGCCGATTGGCTCATTTTACTTTCATTGCATTGGTGCTCGGAGGCAAATGTGAGCCCCCCAAGCACTGATTGTCATGGGGGTGGTTCAGTTGGGAAGGGAAGAATCTCCATTTTCCAAAGGTTCTCTGCTTTGTGGATCCCTGCTGGGGGATCGCCCCTGGAGCAGAGATCCTCCTACTAGACACCAGGCAGTAGGCTTTGAGGGGGGGGGGGAGCCCCCCACACAATGGGCTGCTGCTCCCCCCATCCCACAGCCTCAGTATTGACCTCAAATCTGCATGGGGGCAGAAAGCCTACTAGACGCCAGGGATTAAGTTTTCTGAGAAGGGAATGGGCTAGTGCTTCCCCTTCCCTTTGGCCACAAAATTCTTTCTGGCCTCCCACCCCCCGAGGACAGATAGAAAGGTTTTACCCCCAATCTGATTCCTGTAGGGCAGAAAGCAAACTAGACATCCAGGATTACTTTTTTTTGAGTGGGGAGCTCCCTGGCAATAGGCCACTGCACTCTCCAAGGCAATAAACATATTTCTGCCCCCAAACCCATGTGTCAGTGCATTGTAACTGCTCCCCGCGGGGGTAGGGAGGCAGAAAGTCCACTAGACAACAGAGAGATTATCTTGATTATAAAAAGGGGGGGGTGGGTGGTCCATCCTGGCATTGGGCAGAGTCCCCACCCCAACATATACCCAATCTCCCCCTCCCCCAATAGGGGCTGATAGGAGCTATTTACCTCCAATCTCCTTACCCACCCCCCCAGAGAGGAAGAAGCCCACTACACTACACAAGAGAGGTGAAAGCAGTACTCCCAGGCATCTGGCTGAGCCCCAAATGGCCACAACAGTCTTTCTGCGCCCTTGGGGTTAATCTGGGGAATTTACCTCCAATCTCCCCCTGGAGGGGCAGAAAGGCCTTTAGACACCAAGGAAAAATATTCTATGCTCCACATATAATGGGTCTGGGGTGGTCCTCCAAGGCATAAGGCGAAGCCCCCACCCTAAAAATGTCAAAAGAGTCTTTCTGCCTCCTTGGGGTGAATTTTACAGCATTGAGCCCGAATCTGCCGTAGGGGGCGCTGAAAGTCAATCAGACACCAGGGAAATTTTTATGTGGCACATAAAAATACGGTTGGGGGCAGTCCTCTCAGGCATAAAAAAAACCACAAAAAAAACAGCAAACTTTATGTTAAAGCTATTTTAGAAACAACACTTTCCTGCGCAGCTCTTCCCCCCCAAAAAACCCCAAAATGTAGCAATGTTTTGGCTATTTTATCACGGCCCTCTAGTGGAATCCAAAAACCCTGGATACCCCTAGAATTCTGATGAGGTTGGGAAAAAAGGATGCAAATTTGGCATAGATACTTTATGTGGAAAAAAAGGTTATGGAGTTGTAAGGGCGAAGTACCCCAAATAGCCAAAAAAGGGCTCAGCAATGGGTATTGAAAAGCTTCAGCAGTTAAGGGGTTAAGTGTATTGGAACATACCCATTAGATGTGAGAAGTTTATCTTTACATATAAAAAACATAAATCATAGTCTAAAAAGCAACTAAAGTGGAGTGAATGTAGACTCAGTAGTACCTTGGGAATTAACTTTTATAGGCATCTGAAGACAAAAAACATGACTATAGAGACGGACAAATTATGCACCACTTTAACTACAATATGCTTAATGTGTTTTATATCGTTTAATAATTGCTGGGTGCTGAGGAAGGATGTTGCGAAATACTCCAAATAAAGTTTTCAAGCCGAAATATCTGCTAAGAAAACTATCTGCTATGGTGAAGACAAGCCTTGCCTTTCTTAGTGCCACAGTGAATGACTCCATCTCACCCGGTGTTACACCACGATGAGATGGGTGGGGCCAGGGCTATGATTACCTTGTCAGAAAGCGGGAGCCTGCATTCCATCACATCTGGCCAGGGAGGAGGAAGCATTGCACAAAGGCTGATTGTTTTGTAGCCAGGTAAAAAACCAAACCTGAGGTTTATACTTAGTTAAACTCCTGTATGCATTCCTGTATTGTCAGCAGTTTCACAGCAAGTAAGAAATCATTCACTTAGACAGCCTTCTCGTTTCTCGCTATTTATTTGAGTTACCGTTGTATATAGGGCAGGCAGAATTTATCAGGTGTGATAAAAAGTGCCTATTTACTACTTTTTGTGGAATAACATGGGAATTTTGGTACTCACTGCACCAATATCCACATGTTCTTGTAAGTAATCTATTTCAACAATAAGGACGGGCCCGAAAAAGTCAACTGCATCCAAAAGCAATTGTGTGGAGAAAACCATAAGGTTTTTTAAAAAGAACCCTCACCCACCAACCTAGTTGGTGGCATGCTTCATCATTGGGTTCCCACCTAGGGTGCCGAGTGCATCCTAGGTTTGCTTTAACGCCTGATTACAGCAGAGTGGGTTTTTGTTTGTGATAGTTAGTGAAGAAGGTGAATTTTTAAATTGTCTCCAGGATTCCCCTCCTAGCCAGGAGAATTTTAATAGTGGGGTCCTGGGGCAAGTTTAAAAACGAGATGTGGATGTCTGAGAGATACGATTGGTCTCGTACATCCTAAAATAGGCCTACATGTTTCAGCCAATTTCGTATGGGTTGCAAAGGCTTTCTTCAGGACCAACAGAGAAAGGCCATAACAAATACGGCTTTAAGTGAAGTGAAAGTACACGTGCTAAGGTGTACTGAGTGGTGGAGATATTCTCTGTGTTTTCCCGGCTGAAACAGTAACTTACAATTTTCACCCAGCACGCTGTATCTGTAAGAAAAAAATGTGGCACAGTAATTGGTAGTCACAACACGGTAGTTATCGAATGCAGTATATGGTATAGTACACCCATTCCATGTTGCATATGCCATAGATGATGGCATGCAAAAATAATTTTTCTCCTTGTGATTAACCAGCATTTTTACCCCCATTAAATTCCAGCTGGTTAGAACTGCAAAAATGTATGTGAGAAATATAGCTGGAGTGCGGTGTTAGCAGCACAACTTATAATTTCGGTATATGCGGTAACTCCGATAAAAGCCACAAGGACTAGGGGCCAAAGTTAGTTATCAGCACAGAAAAAAATACGTCAGAATAAGAGCAGAAACTTGGAACAAGATGGGAGAGAAGAAGGACAAGGAGAAGATGAGAGCGAAAGGGAGCTGCAAAGGATAGGAAAATTGAGACTGCTGAGAATGAAAGTATCCAAGTGAGGGGCACTACAGTGGTATGTTGAGGGTTTGTTGACTGTGGTGGTGTGTTGACTTTTTTCTGGAGCATCTGGATTTATGGGCATCATTACTGACTAACGTTTTTAATGCAATAGCAATGACGGGCCCACCAACGTCATGGAAGCAATCTATTATTGTACCCATATATAAGAAAGGGGATAAGTCGAATCCTAAACATTATAAGCCCATCTGACTGATCGATAGCACGGCTAAACTTATGGAGCGCTTGCTTTTGCACAGGTTGGAGGAGTGGGCAGTGGAAAGAAATATTTTTGTGAAAACTCAGTACGGTTTTAAAAAAGGAAAAGGGACTACAGATCACTGCCTTAATTTGAGCATGGTGATAGTTAAATATATGGTGGCCAAGTAAGGCCAAAATTGTATGGCCGTCATGGATCTAATGGCCGCATTCAATTGAGTTTCCCATTCCAAACTGTGGGTTATTAGGGAGAACATGGAAGTTGACGTCCCCATAATTAACTTTATAAGGCAAATGTACTCCTGGGCAACCGTGTGTGTTTGTTATGGCAGGGATAGTGAGTGTACAAAGTCCTTTGATATCGAGCAGAGCGTCAGACAGGCTGTGTCCTCACTCCATTCCTGTTCTCTCTTTATACTAACAGGATGGAGGCAGATCTAGCTGGGAGCTCCAGAGACGTCCCGTACATTGATTCAGGACCTCTCCCTATACTGCTCTATGCAGATGATGCAGTCCTCATTGCCAGAACAGGGAGAGCACTACAGAGACAAATAGAGGATTGTACCACATTTATGGAAAACCTGGACCTCCATGTGAATGAATCGAAGACTTACATACTCATTTCCGGGTCACGCCCAAAGAAAACTCCAGTCTTTCACATAGAACATCGGAGGGTTGAGGTGGCTGAAATGTTTTCCTACCTGGGGATACTTTTTGATGGGAAACTATCCCTGGAAAAATATAATCTCCAATAGAGCACTGTTGCTAGAAAAAAGCATAGCGGCAATTTTTAATTTTACAAAGAAATTGGGGTCAAAATCTAACCCCCAGATTTTAGACATATATGCAGCAAATGCTAACTCCATCGCTACCTATGGGGCTGCAGTCTGGGGAATGGTGGGTATTGATCCGCTCCTGCGAGCTGAGGATGCTTTTGGTAAAAGACTGCTAGCTTTGCCTCAGAATTGTTCGAACTTTAAATGTCACAGTGAGCTGGGCTTGCCATACATTACAAACACTATTCGGCTTGCGCCAATCTTACTTTGGCACTCAATATGGCGGAGGGAGACCGTAACCTTGAACCTAACCGTATTGAGGGATTGTTTTAAACTTGATTTCGCACTAAAGAACCCCTGTTTGCAACACATTAAGCATTACCTGTAGGAGATGGGACTTTTAGAATTATTTGAGTCTCCTTCCACATGTTTGTTAATTACAAATGCAAGACTTAAGGAGATTTTCTTAGCAAGGGCCAGCTGCAAATAGATGGGAGACAAACAGGAATGAAGCCACTGTTTGTTTGTATCAAGAGTCTACCCCCTCTAAACAAGGTGCTCAGTCTCACTTACTTTCTACCCAGAATTTGCAGCATCAGCTTATTTTGACAAGATTCCGCTTAAATTATATTCCAATGACCCTTGGCTTCCCTGCAAATTCTCATTCACTTTGTGACCTTAGTTTATGTCCCTGCGACGGCGTGTCAATTACAGTCAGATTTACACTTACTGTTTTTCTGTACATTGTACACCACTCAAAGGAAGAGATTTATTGTCCCACTCTTGGGCAGATATAATTTTAGACAGTGTCGTCCCAGCACTACTTCTTGTTCAACAGCTTGATGGCCATTGGTGTGTCATACAACTGCGTCATACCTCTGGGCTTGCTTGAAGTGCAGGCGATCCCATTAGTTGTGAGACAAAAGTTGATGAGTTGGTAGGGCGGCCCATGATAACTATGTCTCCTGATAACCTGTATAATTATGACGCTCCTTTTTTAACTGGTGCATTTTAAATGTATTATTTCAAGTGGTTACGTTTCTTCTGGAAGTGATTTGATGATAGCCCAAGCACATTGGGGGTAGCACTGTTTTGTTATCAATGCTAATTGTATCCATGTATTGTCGTGATGAAATATCTTTTGAATTCTTTTAAAGTAAAAGAATGTGAAGTTATATGTTTTCTGCTATAAAATTTTAATGTATGAATTTTTTTAATTAGTCTCAGTATGGATCACACATTTTTCGCTTATTTATCACGCCTGTTTTCTATATGTATGAAAGCGAAATAAGGATCTTTGACTGACTGGCTGACTGACTGTGGTGTCCTTGTCTTTGAAATATCAGTTCTGTGTCTCCAACAAATTAAGATGCATTTTTCTACCCTAATGAAGCTCCTAAAACGACTACAAAAGGGGCTGGATTAAGTCAAGAAAAGGTGTTTGAGAAACCCCCAAATAGACAAGTAAAAGTATATACATTATCAAGAAAAAATGTAACGGTCATTTGAACTATGTAAATATCCATAGCAGGTGGATTTTCTGGTTGCATAAAATCCAACTCCTTGGGTTTAAGCGTACATATATGAACAAACTTTTTTCTTCTTTTTAGTTTTACCCTTACCTTAAAAGTCGTATATCCACTGAAATTGTTAGAGGAAAACCAGAAGGAGAAGACGAAAGACGTTTGAAAATATCTTTGCCTATTAGGCCCTGAACAAAAAGGTTTTTGAAGCAATAAAGTATAATTAATACCAAAATCCTCCAGGGAGAGAGTGTGGCTTAACGGCGAGGGCAGCCGACCTCAAAGCTGGGGAACCGGGTTCGAGTCTCGGCAGGGAGGCTGAAACATCCTGTGATTCTGGGCAAATCATTTAATCTCCCTGTGCCTAAAAATGAATGTGTCTATCTGTAATGCAAATGGTGCTCATGTAAAGGTCTCTGATACCTTCGGGTCGAGCTCGCGCTATATAAAACTGCAACAAAAATATTCCACCGCCACACCATAAGCGCCTTAAAGATGTAAGTTTTTAAGAATCGGGTGCTGAGATACCAGAGAAAGTCAACAATTTCCTAAACACAAGTATATATGGGCTGATCCTCAATTCTCTTTCTTGTATAAAACACATACAGCATAATGAAAATGTAATATGTTCAGACATTATACATTATCCAAAAAATAAAACAGGAGTGTATTTTATGCATGTGAGCACAATGTATGTAATGCAGGCATCACACAGAGACCGTCATTGGAAATAAAAAGGGTAATTTTAGAGCCGTGGCCGAGGAGAAGCAATGCAAATGTAAATAAAATTCACAAAATAGTGACTTATGTGGCATTCATAAATGTTTAGTCTATGTTCTTATGGCACTTATGAGAGCATCTAAGTCACAACCTAAGGACCTGGTGTGAGTTATTTAGAAATCGAGGATAAGAGACACGTTAATTCAGGATTGACAAGATGTGGAAAGGACAGAGTGCTTTATTTTACCAGACTTTTACCCTACAATGGAGATGCATGTCTTTCATATATTACACAAATATGGAGAAGGGAAAATGGGTTATAAGCCTCCATTCTCGGCGTATACCATGGCTTCACCTAGATAAATTATGAGTAGGGCTCCCTGTTTTCCGTTTTTACTGATTTTTACAGATGAATACAGACAGAAACCACTGTCTCTCCTGTCTGTATTTTTTTTAAAAGCTGAAAAATACAGATAATTTAGCTTCTTTTCAGTGATTCACCATGCTGAGAGTAATGACTTTCAGGCCAGTAGCTGTACATAATGAAAGCATGGAGAGCGACAAAGCTCAATGAGATGTACTTAAATTACTGCATATCTCAACATGTATATGTGTTATTACACAATTTTTTTAATGTGGGTTTATTATTTTTGGCTGTGTAATGTGTTAAAACCTGACAGGCATTTTGAGTCCTCGTTTATCCGTTAAATAAATGCAGACATACACGAGTTATCACCTTATCTGTTTACAAAACACAAAATAAATATGAGTAAATACCAATAAAGTGGCCAAAAATTAAATATGGATATATACAGATGGAAATATTCCAAAAATAAACACCATAAAATGAGGAGCCGTAATTATATGTGCATTTTAAACCTGAATCATATAGGTAATAAGTGAAATGGGAAAAAGTGGCCCAGTCCACACAAACGTAACCATTGCATACACTATGCGATTTAATGGGCCCGAGTCACAACAATTTTACTGTAACTTACTCATGTGAATTCTGGGGTAAGTCAGTAGTACCGCATCAGTAAGTCAACCCTACCCAAAAATAATCTCTTTGTAACTCGGTACGTACATGATTCAAACAAAATTGTGAATTGGCTCTTATATATTCAATAAAAAAGCAATGTTATTTCATGTGTTGAAATTTTAAGGTATCTGAGAACCGCATGTGAAAACGCACAATTAGCAAATGAAGATGGGGAAGAGTCTGGAATGTCGTAGTAAAAATAACAAGATTTTATTCTTGGTCTGGCCATTTGTTTTTATCTACCTAAACACTACACGTAGCACAAACAAAACCTGTCACTATTGAACGACTATCAGGAGGCAGTTTCCATTCTGTCACAGCATACTTTCTAATTTTAAAGTTGCCAAATTTTTATCGTTTTAGCTGTGTTTAACTGTCTGTGTATTTTGAATTTGACGCTGTGTTTTTCGGCGGTTACTTACTCCGCCCGACCTCTGGTCCTTTTCCGCAGTTCCCCCTTCCCTGTTGAGACATCTAGAGACGCCATTTTGGGGAGTACGTGATCTAGTTGCTCAAGGGCGGGGGACATAAAAATGCGCACTGCCCGGGTGCCAGTGTCCAGAGCGCATTGATCCATTGCACTAGCACTTTATTTGTGGCTGTTAAAAGCTCACCTCTCTAGTTTTAAAGTTGCCAAATTTTTATCGTTTTAGCTGTGTTTAACTGTCTGTGTATTTTGAATTTGACGCTGTGTTTTTCGGCAGTTACTTACTCCGCCCAACCTCCGGTTCTCTTCCGCAGTTCCCCCTTCCCTGTTGAGACATCTAGAGACGCCATTTTGGGGAGTGCGTGCTCGAGTTGCTCAAGGGGCGGGGAACATAAAAATGCGCACAGCGCGGGTGCGCCAAAGGCGCGCCTAAGGCAAGCCCGTCTGCGCCTGTCAGCGTCCCGGAAGCGGCCAGCGCAAGCCATTATGCTGGTGATCTCTCCCACATCAGACCTAATGCCTTTCAGGATAACAGTGAGGAACTATGGTCTCTCAATACTAACAATTGTGAGGGATGCATGAGATGGGATGTAGCGGCGGAAAGTGCTTACGCCTGTGATAATTGTAAGTTAGAACTCTCCCAGCCCCTTTTACCTACTCTAGATACGTCTAGGGGCAGGCATGAGCCGCTTTCCATCAAGGCAGCGCTTATTAATGCTCGTTCAGTTTCTAAACACTGCCAAGACATCTTTGACCTGCTCGCTGATGAGTCCCTCGACTTACTTTTTCTCACCGAAACATGGCTTACTCCATTTTCTAGCCCGGTTATTGAAATGGCAATCCCTAAAGGGTTCAAAATCTCTAGAGCGGATCGCAAATCAGGGCGAGGGGGGGGGGGTGTTGCAGTGGTGGTGAGGGAAGAATGGGAGTGCCAATTTAATGAATTGATGGACTCACCTGACATTGAAGCACTTGATTTTTGTGTTCATTCTCTCCCCACTATTGTCTGGGGGGGATCTTGCTCTATCGACCCCCTGGCCCTGTTGGTCTCTTTTCCAATTTGCTTAATAACTGGATTATGCCTAGAGCTCTACGATACACACATTTTTTGCTCCTCGGTGACTGTAATATACATATTGATAACATGGATGGGAGTGATACTCGCGACTTTTTATCTTTGCAGCAATATGTAACCGCCCGACTCATTGTGGGGGCCACATATTAGATGTCATCTGTTCCAGTCTTCCACTGGAGGTGGCATCTCCCCTGCAAGTAACTTGGTCTGATCATTATTTGATCTTCTTCTCTTGGCATATTGCCAAGGGGATTTACTCATCCAGGCCATGTTGTGCTGGCACGGGTAAGGCGACCCATAAAATCGAGCCGGTTGCATTCTGCCAAGCTCTGGCTGCCAGCCTCAGCTCCCTGCGGATTTTGACCTAGCACTTTCACATTTTAAGAGGTGGATTGAGAAGGTGATGGTAGATCTTACTCCGCAAGTTAGACCCAGGTGCCTGAACGTGCCTCTGTCTAAACCATGGTTCTCGCCTCAGCTTAAATTACAGAAACAGCAATGTAAAAGGCTGGAAAGGAAATGGAGACAGAACTATAGTACAGAGGCCAAAACTGCACTGAAAACAGCCCAAAAATCCAACTATGCTGCTATCGTACTAGTGAAACGCTCATATTATACTGATCGTATTGCCCTGTCTAGCAATAACGCTAAAGAATTGTTTAACATTGTTAAAAGTTATGTGACCCCTAAAGCCATGAACAATGCCCATGCCCCTTCCCTTTCTTGGTGTGAAGAGCTCTCGAATTTCTTTATTAATAAGGTCAGGGCGCTTCAACTGTTTTTCGGCAACCAGGATGCCCAGACCACTTCGGTGCCACCTGACCAACAAGTTTCTGCCCCTGCTAAAGCCACTTTTTCCACCTTTGACTTTATATCGCTGACGGACTCCTTGGCCGCTCTGTCCTCTCTTAAATCAGGCTCCCCTAACGATTCCTGTCCTGTCAAACTCATGGCTAGAGCGGCCATTGCTATCAACCCCCTCCTGAATCAGTTGATCAACACCTCGTTGGCATTGGCCACTGTTCCATCAGACTGGAAACAAGCACAGCTTATCCCTCTTATTAAAAAGACGACTTTGGATCCCAACTTACCGGCCAGTTATCGCCCTATCTCTCTGCCCCCTGCCATTGCCAAAGTATGTGAGAAAATGGTTAATAAGCAGTTGACCTCTTTCATTGAACAGCATGGCCTTTTGCATCCGGCTCAATCTGGCTTCAGGGCCTCTTACAGCACGGAGTCAGCCTTGGTGGAAATCACGGAAGCTATTTGTGAGACCTTGGATGCTGGGGGCAGGGCAGCTTTGGTCCTGTTAGACCTTTCTGCCGCTTTTGATACTGTCCCCCATTCACTCCTCTTAGCCTGTTTGCAGAAGCTAGGTATCATGAGTTCCGCCAGTGAGTGGTTAAAATCTTTTTTAGAAGGTAGAACCCAACAAGTTTGGATCCCCCCTTTTACGTCTACTATTCAAACCCTTCAGACAGGGGTCCCGCAAGGGTCTGTATTGAGCCCACTTCTGTTCAATATTTACATGACCCCTCTTATTCAGCTGGCAGAGGAGCTGGGAGCTAAAGCTGTTGCCTATGCCGATGACACTCAGCTCCTGTTCACTTGGAAAAAACAAGAGACATCCACTGCCCATGTTAAAACTTGCTTGGCAGCAGTGTTCAATTGGCTTACGTCTGCTCAGCTGAAATGTAATGAAGACAAACCGAGATTTTACTCTTTGGGGAGTTCCCCCCTCTGTTCTGGCATACTTTCTGGCCTGATGAGCCCCCCAGACCCGCCCCATCGGGTCTCCCAGTGAAAAATCTCGGGATTTGGTTTGACGAAAAGCTCAGTTTCAGCAACCAAATCAGTAAACTGACAGGTACCTGTTTCGGCATTCTGAAGCTTATCAAAATATTTCTGCCTCTTTTGCCCTTAGCATCGAAAGAAACGGTCATCCGAGCCCTTGTTACCTCTCGCATTGACTATGCGAATGCACTGTATGTCGGCCTTCCTGGCTACCTGTAATGGACAGACTTCAGGTGGTCCAAAATGCTGCATCCTGTCTGCTTCTCGACCTCCCCAAATGCACCAGTGTCAGGCAGCATCTGCGCAATCTGCACTGGTTACTGGTGAAGCGAAGGGTTACTTTTAAGGCTCTGGTAACGGCTCATGCTGCGCTCTATGAGTATGGCCCCGCCTATCTCAGGAAGCGCTTTCAGTTCTATATCCCCAGCAGACACCTGCGTTCCTCTAACATGCTTATGGCTACCATCCCCAGATTCCGTCTGAAAAGAAAGGGTGGTAGCTCCCTGGCTTATTTGGCAGCTATGACTTGGAACTCTCTCCCTTTTGACCTGCACAGCTTACCAGAACCCTATCCAATTTAGGAAGAGACTTAAAACTCACCTTTTCAACTGAGCAGGTTTGCTGTCTCTACTGTCTTCTTTCCCTCTTGCTGCTGACTATTGGGCTCGCGCCAGGACACTCTTTTGAGTAGCTGTGCGCGCTATAAACTCTGATAACATAACATATTGTGATTTTCAGCAGTGTATTTTTGGTTATTATATTTTCCATTTTTATATAGTGCCAGTCAACCATATAGTAGGTGACAGTGCTCATCATATAACACACACAATTGAGACCAATGTTTTAATAAGCAGTTCTTAATTCAGAAGGGACAATGTTCTCATGAATTCCTACAACATATGGCACTGCATCAGATGTATACCTACCCAGGTAGGGAATTCAAAACTTAATAGCACTTTAAATGAGCAACAATGGAGCGTGGGCTTCATGCCACTCACAAAATAATGTTACATTTATCTGACGCAGCCAACACACACGTATTCATATTTTTACTTATTTGTCTATTTAGGGTACAAACCACCCAAATTGGTGGCCTCAGGGCACTCAAGGAGTGGAAGCGAATGGATGAGCGGGTGGCAGTTGACGAAACAATGCGTCGTAGGCAGGCCTTCTGCTATAATGCATAGATTAGTCCCATTAAGGAGTTCACAGTGATGTAGAAGTAAAAGCCATCAGCAGCGACTGCTAGCGCACAGGGGTCGTGGGGCAAAGGGTGGGGGGAGAGGAGAGGAATTAAATTTAAAAAAAGGACTTACCTTTAACGGCCGGCCGGCCGCAGCCTCTCCTCCATCCTCCGCCCTTGTTCTCTTCCTGTCCCGGCTGGCAGCAGGAAGCACCTGGGCAGACAGACTCTCCTGAGCCAATCACAAAGCTGCAATGCAGCGTTGTGATTGGTCTGAGTGCCATGGATCGGCGCTCCGACTGCAACAGGGAGCCTGTGCAGGTTCCTGACTAGGCTGTGTAATGCAGCCTGGTAGGAACATGCAAAGTGCGCATGAACTGTTTGGTCGGCCCAAGAGGGCCGGCCAAACAGTTCATGCGCACTTAGTGAGTGCACAACACTCCTCCCCTGCTCTGGCCAGCCCCGCCCCGCCCTGCCACTGATTGTAATAGGGAACATAAAATGATAATAGTGATACGTTATTATCATTTTATTTTTTCCTTTACACTGCCTTAAAGCAGTGGGGCGACGCTCCTCCACCTTAGTGGAGGAGCCGCCACTGAAAGCCATGAGTGTATAGTTTCGGGCACCCAACCTGCAGGACTAGAATAAAGCTGCAGTTTGCCGCTCCAGGGATAATGGGTTTATTTGAAAGCTCAGGTGCAAAGGTGCAGCTTCAGGGATTTCCTGAAATTGAAGTCTCAAATCTATCTCAAGTGGATAAGCAGTGCATACCAGAGAGAGGAGCCCTGGCAAAGAAGGTGGCAGCCACTCTATCTTTTGTACAGAATTACTGGGGTCACAACAGACCTCTTTTAGGTGATCTGAGTCTATTAGTTGGTCAACAAAGAGGCTAGCACTGTAGCTCAGACAGGAACGGCTTTAGGGCAGTGCGACCGGTGCAGGGGGGGCACTGACCTGGAGGGGGGGCACTGACCTCAGGGGGGGGCACTGTGTTTAGCAATAACTTAGGATTTAAAAGCACCTGCTGCAGAGCTCCTTGTGTGTCCAGCTTTCAGGCAGCAATAAAAATGTCAAGATAACCCTTATGATTAATGTTCCAGTTAGGGATTTGTCCAGTGGCAGCTTTGACTTGTCATAAAGTAGCGCAGAGGGTTAATATGCCTGCTGCAAAGAACAGCTCTGTATTCTATGTGGATTAGTAAAGCCAGCCTTTACCAGCGCCTTAAAGCAAATGAAATATATGTGAGAGAGGGGCTATGGAGAGATGAGGGGCAATTTTGCCGGGTGGTTGTGAGGGATCTGTGGAGGTGGTCATGGGAGGGGGGGCGCCCAAAAAGATTTTCGCACCGGGCACCACCAGCGCTAACGCCTACCCCGAGCTCAGACATCGGTCTTGTATTTATTGCCTTTTAGACAAGACTGTGTGTTTTAAATGGCACCCTTTCTTTCAGAAGGAGCCCATGGAGAGATATGAATGAAGGGGTAATCTGATCATGGCGTTTTAGCCCTATTACAAGGCAAGCAACATAGTTTGGTACTCCCTGGAGCGTGGAGAGGATTCCATCTTTTCTTCTATATAACACATTGTATAACGATACAACTAACAAATTGAACTATTCCTTAAAGTTTGTAATGGGTTTGGGCCTTGGCAGACACCCCCTAGATGGTGGAACAGATGAGGATGGCAGAGGGAAAACAATAAATCTGTACACACGAGGATCTTTAGATACTGTACAGATTGGAGACTCATCCACACAGACTATATGATTTTACATATTTGTCCAAGGTCAGGTGCAGATGTTGGAGTTTTCTAGTGTCCTGGACTGGACCTTGGTCACTGGGGCTTTGCGAGACCTTTTGTCTAGAGAGATACACTGATACCTCACTCAGCTTCATATTCAGGTATATATTTTGCTGTCCACCCTAGATCTGTTTCTCACTTTGCATGTATGGGGATTTCTATAGCACCCATCTAGCAGTGGCTCAAAGGAGCATTTTACTAGAGTTAAAGGGGTCACAAGGAACTGTGTTTCCAAGGTAGAAAGGGAATGAATGAGAACACACCGCCGCATAGTTTTCAGTGTTTCCAGAATACAGAAAAGTGTGCATTGCAGCATCTATTCCTATTGCCAAGACACATTTTTGCTACTTTTTTAACTTCCAATTTTTCTGGAGGCTATCACCAGCAGAGCGACACTCTGACCACCAAAGTGCCGTTCCTCCTCCACCCATCACTCATGTAGCGATTGCAGGAATTGAGGAAAGGCCTAAAAATCTGGCTCTTCTACTGAGACCTCAGCAGCACCCCCACCTCCCCCTCCCGCCCCTCCAGCGCCTGGATACCCTCACGGGTGATAAGCAGCGCTATACAAATCCTGTTTGATTGATTGAAGTCGGACCCCCATCTGCTGATTCTGCACCAGAAGTGGGTATTTAATTAATACCAGTATGCGGTTCCGAACACAGGTACATCATTGCTTTTTCCTCTTTTTGATTCAATCCCTTTCTTCACTGTGGGTGTTTGCAACTCACCAAGCGGGGACAGTAAAAGTAGCTTTTGTTTTATTACATGGATAATTGCTAGAAGTGAATACGTTTAATATTGCACCTTCAAAGTGGAGTGAAGTTAGCAAACCTCCCAATTTACCAACAGTGCTTAATTTGTGCTGACGCATGTTGGTGTTCAGCACCGGCACCTAGTTCTTAACATTAGCACATATTTAAGACAATCCACCCACCACATGATGGTGCTGTCTACATTAAACAGAGATCATCAGGTTATTTAATAATTCTATATATAGTAAAAATGAATAATGCCAGCACATTTAGTCAATTCTTCCAGGTTTGAGTGACCTGGAATAGTTAAAATAGTCTCATTTGGCCAATTGTGGTTGGTAGTAGGGGGGCTGGTACTGGCATTGGCAGCACTGCTGGGGACTGGGGGTGATGCAACCTGCAGTGTCCTCATGAGAAACACCTTGGGCTCTGGCACACTAAGCACCAACCTTAGTGAAGTTTTCCTCACCAAAATAAAAGGTTTCAGAGCGAAGTTTCTAGGTACAATATATTTGAGAGAGAATTGCACCCTTAAACTTGCTTTTTCAGTTTTTCCATTAAAAACTAACTTTTAGCGGACATTTTCACCCTTTACAAATTGTTTGGACAAGCTTCTCTGTGCAGCAACTTTGCACACCCCTAATAATCTTTTTCTCAATTTTTTGAGATGCCAAACCAGGCACAAGGGATAGGCACAAAGCTCAGATCATATCCATCATCACTAAGGGCTACTGATATAGTCTCTTCCATTATAGTGTCTCTCACGAGAAACTTCAATGCTGAGCTGCACAGTTTGCTAAGTGCCATGGGTTTTTAAAACATCGAGCCTAATTTGTCTGAAATGTATTTCAATGGTAGACTTCAGCCGGTAGATAAGCTGCTCAGAACTTTATTAGTTCAACACTTTTGTCGTGGAGGCACCTAAGAAGAAACTCGGAGCTTTGTGGATAGCGCACCTAGATTGAACGATATCAACAACTAAAACAGCATTTGTCTCCAGTGGATTTTCTCTTCAGGACAATGTCAATAGACAACCCATCTGAGGCCTGGACATGGACGTCTATTCACCAAAATGCCAGGGGTAGCGTAAGTGACTTCACATGCCCCTTGACCTTCACTTTCACTCACACATACACATGCTTACACATACACACACACTCTGCCTACGCATACACACACATTCACGCATACACACTCTCTTACATAAACACACTCCAGACTGCAAACACCTGTGGATCTAGGGGAGAAGCCCTGGACCCCTACGACTCAGACTGGGATAGGGCGACAGCCACTCTGCATAGTTGGGGAAGAGGTTAGTTTAAAACCCGGATTGCAGGGAGGGGGGTACACTAAGTCAAATGTATTACTGTTGTTTCTTTCATGATAGGGAGGGAGCGGGTGAAAAAGGGAAGAACAGTCACTCCCTTTTGTTAGAATTTTGTTTGAATGGGTTGACAAGGGCACAGTTCATTGAATACACCATGCATCGCAAAAAGTTTGGTCCTGGTATTGACCCACCACATTGTACACCGACTACATGACCGTGCCTCGGAACAGGTGGGAATTGGCTGCGGGGTCGTCACATCGACAATGGCAAACACTGATACAGACCCGGGACTGAGACCTCTCTCATGGAACGTTAATGGCCTGGGAGATAGGCTAAAAAGAGGGGTAGTACTCCAATACATTAAGCAACATTCCCCAGATGTGGTCCTCCTCCAGGAGACTAACCTGGTTGGTAATTCCTGCAAGGCCCTAGATGGTTGGGGGTACAAATTGGTAGTACAGGTAGGCTTTACCACCAGATCTAGAGGAGTGGAGATACTCCAGCGAAAGACTTTTCCCCTGGCCATCGACCGCACTTGAGTGGACGTACAGGGCAGCTATGCAGCGTTGTCCAGGACATGGAATGGTAAGACAATCACCACAATGACGATATACATCCACTCAGCTCTACACGCAATGGCCTTTCAAGACATAGGTGAGGTGCTTTTAGACTTCCCAGAGGGGGAACTCTTGATAGGGGGAGACTTTAATGCAACATTATCAGATCAGGAGGACAGGTACCCGCCGCAAAGCCCACTGCGCACTAACTCACGATTCTCCCACTTTTTTAACGCCATGGGGTTGGTGGACATGTGGCGAACTCATAACCCAGATGCACAGCTCTTTACATTCCACTCAGGGGCACACAATAGTCTCTCCAGAATAGATTACATATTCACCCTAGCAGATCTAGCACTGCATTTCAGAGAGGTACATCACCTGGCAAGGGGAATATCGGATCGTTCGCCGATTTGGGCGGTCTACGCGGAGGCCGCGCCACGACCGAGGGGGAAAGTGTTGATCAACCCATGGTGCCTTAAAATCCCACAGGTGAGAAAGGGATTGCTCCAGGCCATAAAATGTTACTTTAAAGAAAATGAGGGGTCAGTGCGGTGTACGCAGACCTTTAAACCAGCCATCAGAGGGCAGGCCATCTCACTAATGGCGGGGTTCAGAAAGGAAAAGAGAGCCGCATTTGACACACTCGAGAAAGAACTCCAACACTTGGAGGTAGAGCTGGTGGGCAGTAACCCAGACAAGGCCAAACACTCCATAAATCTTAAGAGGAAAGAATATAGAGAAATAGCAACAGATGTGGCGAAGGCCAATTATGTGGCCAAATGGCATAAAATATATGAGGTAGGAGACAAGGCAGGGAAACTGCTAGCCTGACTTGATAGGTGGGAGCAAGCCAACAGACTGATCACCGCCATCAGTACTGATGCAGGTGAGACACTTCGAGACCCACAGCTGATAGCAGACACGTTTGCAACCCACTACCACTGCGTCTTCTCACCGACAGAGACATTGACGTGAGAGGAAGCTAGAGAGTTGCTAGCAGACATTCCCCTCCACACCCTCAGCTCTGAGGTCCTAGCAATAATAGAGGGCGATATAACGGATGAAGAGGTGGCCCAGGCGATCCGGAGTATACAATCGGGAAAGGCGATATGACCTAATGGCCTCCTGATTGAGCTATATAAACTAGCAGCCAACAAGATAGCCCCCACCTTAAGAATATGTACTTAGAAAGTTGAACGATAGAAAAACTCCCAGAAGACCAACATCTACCTTCTATAGTAGTGATCCATAAGGAAGGCAAGCCGAGGGATAGCTGCACATCTTATCATCCAATCTCCCTGCTTAATGTAGAAGTCAAAATCCTTGCCAAACTACTCACCACACGCCTGATCCAGATTATCCCACGATTGGTACCCTCCGATCATCTGGCTTTATGCTGGAACACAATATAGCGCTTAATTTACGTAGGCTCCAAGGGGTGTTGAGAAGAGTTGGCACACTGAGGGAAGATGCGGCGGTCATGTCGCTCGACGCTCGCATGGCTTTTGACACCGTTGAATGGCCATACATGTTTGTGGTGTTGGAGAGGATGGGATTCGGCCCCAAATTCATGGCATGGCTAAGGCTCCTCTATACAGACCCAATGGCACAGATAGTGGTGAATAATAGAACGTCTCCAATTTTCCCCCTACAGAGAGGGAAAAGACAGGGCTGTCCCCTATCGCCGTTGATTTTTGCCCTACTACTCAAACCTTTGGGAAGATAGAATATCCCTATATGCGGATGACGTACATCTCTATATAGCGTCTCCCAAAACCTCAATACATAGAATATTGAACATATTTACCAGTATTAGCAAATACTTTGGATACAACATTAACTGGTTGAAGTCCACCATATACGCACCTGATTGGTGTATGGTAGCGGAGAAGACAGTGTATGAGAGCAGGGGTTGTCCCAGGAAATGGGAACAGGTCTGGGGCAAATGGAACATCTATCAGGGGATCCCAGGTAAGAACCCAGTGGAGTGGCCACATAGGGGGATCTGTAGATCAGGAATGGTCCCCTGAGCGTGTCGCTGAGTGCTATGGATCACTTGTAATATGACGGTAATGTGGTATTTGCACTTATAACTATGATCTATTCTTCGTGATATAAGAAATGGCACTGTACGAACTGTAGTGTACACTGTTATATTACTAATAAACAGAATTATAAAAAAAAAGACTGCAAACACGCACACAACGTACATACATGTAAAAGTATTTTTTTAACTTACTTCAGCTGCCAGGGAAAGTCATATTCCAGCTATTTGTACTCCATTTTTTTTATTAAATTCCTAGCGAATAATGAAATATTATTCACTATTAGTATAATAAAAAATTGACAAAAAGCAAGGAGAGTGAAGCCCTTACCGACGTCCATAAGGACGAGCTGCTTCTGTTCCTGGCACTGATTTTGCCACTGCTGGCACTAGAGGTCGCAAAGGCAGTGCCAGGGGTCACAAGGGGTATGCCAGGAGTCGCAGTAGCCACCCCTGGCAACCCCTAAATGACTCCATGGGCCTGGAAGATAGGAGGCAATAGACTTTGTTAAATCACAAACTTAGCAGGGCCACTAGAATTATGAGATTCTGTGGCTGAAGCATTTTTTGCACGGGTGTGGATTTGCCCCATTTGCTGCATAATTATAATCTGCTGCATCATTTGCATTTTTTAACAACAATATGTTAACAAAAAAAAAAAAATTCCCGCTCAAATGGATGAGAAATTACAAAAAACACAGCAACATGTGTTACATCACCATGGAAGGCCATCGTAAAAGTTTATTAGTCACTTTTCAGTAGCTTATTGCTTTATTTAAGTGTTAAAGTGGTACTAATGAGGTGAAACATTTGACAGTGTTAATATGGGTAACATGACAAAATAATTAAGTAATTCTATCACAAGATGTGTCACATTCCGCCCTATAATTTGCCTTTTCTTGACGCATCTGCCAGATCATTTGTTCATCTCCTGCCGCATAATTCCAGTGGCTCCGCTTATAGGAGACAGAGATATTGTAATATTTGTAAGCAATTGAAAACGAACAAGCTAAAAAATATTCAGCAATCTTGCCTCCGATGCCTTCCCTACTATTCTCTTGAGAAGAACTAATTAGTTTTAACTAAGGCTCCGGGACAGTTACATTTTACCCCCACTGCTGCAAAGACTTCACTGAGTGAAAATTCTAGCATAGTATTGGCTTTTCTCCCAACAAATATTTCTTTGCAACACGTTAGATCCTTGTCATGGTTCTCCCATTACTTTTTTGCCTTCAATCCTCCTGTTTTGCTGACTTTGTTTTTGCTGGCTTTAGGACTCTGCGCACTTTACCACTGTTAACCAGTGCTAAAGTGCTTGTGCTCTCTCCTTAAAACATGGTAGAATTGGCTTACACCCACTTCGTCTATTGAATTTCCTTGCAAGTCCCTAGTTAAATGGTACTACATTTGCCCAAGGCCTGTAAATTACATGCTACTACTTGGCCTACAGCACTGATTATGCCACCCACTTATGTAGCCCTTTAAACATATCAGTCATGCCATTGCAGCCTGTATGTGCAGTTTTAAAGTGCCATTTTGACCTTGCAAAATAAACCTTTTGCTAGGCCCAACCTTCCTTTTATATATATAAGTCACCCTAGGGTAGACCTTGAACAGCCCATAAGGCAGGGCGCAGTACATTTAAAAAGTAGAACATATGCTTTTAAGTTTTACGTGACCTGGTAGTGAAAAACTTCTAAATTAACTGCTGAAAGGCCTACCTCTCCCATAGGATAACAGTGGAATTACTTTATTACATTTAATAAGCTGTAACTTCCAATTGAGAGCAGGTAGACAGCTTATGTTTGGTGTCTAAAGAATTGTAATTAAACGCCCTCTTTAATGGTAAAGTTGGATTTGTATTCACAATTCAGAAAATATCACGTTTAGAAAGTTGGCATTTTCTTGTCCTGATCATTTGGTGCCTGCAGCCTGTTCCTGGGTCACATGACTAGGTATACCTGGCAGTTGGTCTAAGTGTATTGCTCCCAAATAGTGAGACAAAGGGAAGATAGGTGTTGGTAGGATGGGCCACTCTGAGTTAACAAGGGGGACGAGCTGTCACCTACCACACTTGCACATCACAAAGGATCTCAGTGAGCACTCTCACAAAGGGTTTGACACTGGTGTTTTGTGACCCCAGGCAAGCTGAGGCCAGGACAGGGAGGAAGGGGATGCCTGACACTTCGGGAGGGGGGGGGGGTGAAAACCTCTAGAAGCTTTCTCCACTTCAAAAGTGGGCAAGAGGTATACATATAGGACCCTTAGACCCAACTCTTCAGTACACTTCTGGACCTGTTGACTCTGCCAGGAATAAGGATTGCTGTGCTGCTGAAAGGACTGCCACTCTGCTGGACTGCTGCTCTGCTGTGCTGACCTGCTGCCCTCTTGCCTGGGTGAGAAGGACTGGATCTGCATCTCTAAACCCATGACCTCGGAGTGACTCCAAGGGCCAATCAGAAGCCTCAGAGACATAACTGGCTTCCAACAAGCTTGAACCCAGCATTTGAACTCTGCAATCTGGGAGTCCTGCCATCCGATGTGGTGTCACCCCAGTCCTGGACCCTTGGAAGTGGGCCTAAAGGTGCTCTGCCAGGCCATCTGTGGATCCAGAAGAACCTGCGCATCTCTGCAGCATGGGGCATCTCCTGCAAAACTGGTGCATTGCCTTTGCTGCTCGAGGCATCGCCCTCAGAACCGACACATCCTCTCTGCTGTGTGGACTTTCCCGATGCAAAGACTTTGCATCGTCATTGCAGCCCATCAGAGCCGACACATCTTCATGCAAGGACATCGCCTCGTCCAATGGAGCACTCGGAACTACCGCTGCATGATGAATCTCCTCGCCTGGACCTTGCATCGCCTCTGATGCACAACGCATCTTCAACAAGGGACTCCTCATTTCTTCACAACCAGGATTAAGGTACTGTGTTCAGCAGGCCTGAGCAAAACATTCCCAGTCATTTGCCTGTACATAGTTTGCAGAATTTCCTGTTTTCCCTTTGTCTACACCCAGGTTAGTTCTCTTCTATCTAGCTTAATCTGAATGTGCCTTCTTTTCTCTACTCTGAAAACCATGTTGCCTGCACACCAGCAACTAACCTTGAGTTCCACAGTAGCGTGCTACTCACCACAAGGATCTTCAACGCCTTGTCAGCGGTAGTAAGTGCTATATATAACACAATTTACAAACATTTTCTGTGCACGTACATACCTTGCAAAGCTTTTCTCTGCAAGTGACTCAACAGTCTCAAGGGAAAGGTACAGCAAAACACACTGATGTACAAAATGTGAAAAATGGTGACGATTTTGAGCCAAAAGTTCAACTTGCTAGAAAATGTAACGTTGCACCTTTTTTTGGTGCTTTTTGAGAGAAATATGTGGAGGTCTTGAGAACTTTCAATACCACTAGTTTTAATCTATGCTTAATTTTGTGCTTGTGTTTTCAGACGGTGGGCACCAGCACTCACGTTTAGGGTTCTGGAATTCATTTTTATTATTAGACTTTGCATCAGAGCACGAGAAGTAGGGCAGAAAAGGGATGTCAGATGGTGAAAACGAAAGGGAGGAAAACAGTGACTGTGATAAAATGGAGAGATGGAAAAGCATACCTGCAATAGGGAGATAAATCGATGGGAAGTACAGGGAGGTGAAAAAAAGAGGCATGAATTGGGATCAAGCATAAGCTGTCTTTGGATGGTCTGGCTTGACAGCGCAGCTGTCGCCAGACAATTATATGAAATCACCAGGAGAGGGGCTTTGGCTCCACCACATGTTGAGAGCCAGGAGTACATGTTTTAATTGGGCAGAAGTTGTGTGCTTCTACAAAAAAGTGCTTGTCCTCTACACAGCTCTGATAATTTTATTTATCCAGCTGCTGAGCTTGACCATTCAGGGACACACACAACACTGTAATGGTATTAAAGTGTCTTAGAGAACTAGATAATTTATGGTGTTTTTCTCTGGCAGCAGCACAGATGGGAGGAGGGCAGTCATTAAACCTACATGGATTTTTAGGTCTGGCTTGACAGTGCAACTGTCACCTGGCCTTGTATTGAATGAGTATTGTGCTTGTAGAGCGCACTGCCACTCCCAAAGGAGCACCCTGGTGCTGCTAAGCGGCAACAAGAATGACCTCATAACACAAAGTGACCAGAAGGGGGTGTATATGTTATGTTATGTTAAAGGTGATTTGTAGAGCGCTCGTTCACCAGGCGGTTTCTTGGCGCTGAGGGAGAGCGTCCGTGGTTGCAGATGATAATAGTTTAGTTGTATGCTTGGGTAAAGAGCCAGGTCTTAAATAATTTCCTAAACTTGGTGTAAGAGTCAGCAGAACGCAAATGGGGGGGCAAGGTGTTCCAAAGCTGGGGGGCCAGAATCGTATATCTCAATCCACCATGTTTTTCCGTTTGAAAGTGTGGGGGATCAACAAATTTTTGTTAGAGGAACGTAGATCGCGGGAAGGGATGTACCGTTGTATATTAGAGGCAATGAAAACGGGTCCATGGCCTGAAAGGGCTTTATAGATGATGCAGCCCAACTTAAATAGGCAGCGTTGGAGTAGAGGGAGCCAGTGGAGGCTTTTCAGCATTGGACTCACTCGTTGATGTTTGGGCTGACCAAAGATGAGCCTGGCTGCCTGGTTCTGGACGAGTTGCAACCGATGTAACTGGTAGGCTGGTATACCAGTATAAAGGGAGTTTGCGTAATCGATCCGCGAGATGACCAGGGCAAGTACCACTTGGGTCAGAGCTGCAGTGGAGAGAAATCTGCTGATTTTCCGAATTCTTCGGAGTTGAAAAAAGCACGCAGAGACCACTGAGCTGATCTGGGCCTTCATGGTAAGATCGTTACTGATGATAATTCCTAAGCTTTTTACCGAGTTAGCAGGGAGAGGTGGGCTCCCTAACAGCGGTGGCCAAAAGTTGGAATCCCAGGGATTGGCCAAACCGCCTGTGAGAATCAACTCTGTTTTATCTGGGTTTAATTTGAGTTGATTGATGTTCATCCAGTCGCTAATGAAATTCATAGTGGATTTGAAGTTAGACACAGATGATACGGAGGTGTCGATGTTGAATATCAACTGAAGGTCGTCAGCGTAGTTAAAGACTACGACCTCTCTATTACACAGGGCCAAAACCAAAGGAAAGATGTACAGATTGAAAAGTAGGGGTGAGAGAGAGGAGCCCTGCGGGACCCCGCAGGTTAATTTCTTTTCCTCTGCTCTAAAGTTGGCCAGACGAACCGATTGGGAACGGTTACTGAGAAAGGAGGTAATCCATTTCAGGGGCAGGCCCTGGATCCCAGCACAGCCGACACGGTCGATCAGCAGTTGGTGATCGACCGTGTCAAAGAATAAACGAGTAACACTGTGAATCGGAGACAGCAAAGAGCCAGGTCTTAAGCTGTACTCTGAAGATGACTTCTGATTCAGAGTCGCAAATGACTAGGAAGTTGGCTCCAGGCCTTTGACCCAGAACTGCAGAGGATTTACCTCCTCGAGTTTTGAGTCTGAAAGTAGGGGGCATCAAAAGATTGCCATGTGAGGACCTCAAAGTCCGTGCAGTAGTGTAGTGGGTAAATCTGGAAATGAGATATTTTGGCCCCAGAACTCTATAGGCCCTGAACGTGAATAGGAGAATTTTGAAAAGTGCCCTTTTATGCACTGGCACCCAGTGTAGAGCTTTTAGTGCTGCCAAGGCCAAAGATCATCAGAGGAGGTTCAAAACAAGTCTGGCAGCAGCGTTTTGTACCACCTGCAGTTTCTGAATAGTTTGTTTGGAGGAGCCTGCGAACAAACTATTACAATAGTCCAATCTGGACGTTATTAGTGTGAAGGCCACTGTCTTTCTTGCAGCTAGTGGGAGGTACTCAAAACAATTCTGTGATTTTATTAAACTAAAACACATTCCTGCCACTGCAAGAGCTTGTGGGTGGAAAGACAAAGAGGCATCGACTTTTACTCCAAGGTTTTTTACATCCTCAACCGTGGCAGGTGGAGGGGGCATAGAATCAGGCCACCAGAATGCAGGGTCAAAGGAATTGGACTTACCAAGCAGGATGATCTCCGTTTCATCGATGTTACATTTTAAGTGATTGGATTGCATCCACCGGATCACTTCGTTTAGGCAGTTTTTAAAGTTGAGCTCAGAGCCAATGGATGGTTTATCCAACGGCAAGATCATCTGCGTATCGTCACCATAATGCAGGGTCAAAGGAATTGGACTTACCAAGCAGGATGATCTCCGTTTCATCGATGTTACATTTTAAGCGATTGGATTGCATCCACCGGATCACTTCGTTTAGGCAGTTTTTAAAGTTGAGCTCAGAGCCAATGGATGGTTTATCCAACGGCAAGATCATCTGCGTATCGTCAGCATAAGATGTTGTTTCATTTCCAAATTCTACACCTACACTAATATTATTATACAGTTCTTTTCTTCCACGAAAATACATATCCATTCCCATGCTATCTACTTGAAATGCTTCACATTGCCATATAACATTCCTTTTAAAGCAAGGCCTATTGGCATTGCCAATGCTGGTTTATATAGTAATACCAGTTTAGCAGCGCAGGAGTTGGGCTTCTAGGAAAAATGTCAGGTCCCTGCAATTATTATTGTTTTATTTCGCTTTTTTTTACAAGAACTGGTTTTGATTAGCCAACTGAAGCTGAAGATGAAGATAAAACCCTCAACCCTCCAATCTAATAAGTGTCCTTAAATCTACTTTGACACGTGATATTATGAACATCCCACACAACTAAACTGCGGATCTGAAAAAAGCGACTAGGCATGCTTTTTCCTTTGAATCTAAACTCTAAATAATTTTCACTCTTGCTTGCTCCTTTGGCCTTGTGGAAGATGTAACAGGCAGACAGGGGCTCATACACAGCACTAAGTTAAGCTTTATCTGGGCAATGGCCGTCCGGTGTTTTTGCAAAACAAATGAGGGCCTTGGCACCTTTGTGAATTGGCCACAATTTTTTATTAGCAAAACATAATATTTTATTTGGTGATGATTGTGTTTTAACAAAAAATGAACTCTCTTTTGAAAACGAGTTTTCTACTGGGCCAGCTCTTCACTTTGTTAGGATTTCCTTTCCCTTCAGCGCAAACAGAGAGAAAGAGTGTTTAAAACTAAAAGATAGCACGTAGAAAACCCTATAAAAGGGCACCAGAGCACACGGTGCACCAACTATGCATCGAGCAGAGAGAGAAGGATGAAGTAATGGATTATTACAGAATTTATACTCAAGCCTTCTTAATGACTACAATAACCTTTTTAAAGCCAAGCGTTGTTCCCTAAACAACAGACAATATTCTTTCCAAAAACCCAAAAGAGCCCAGACGGAATGCAGATTACTCATCGTTGCTTTGGGCCCATTCCTACAGTCTAACATTTAGTTTATCGCGGCCCATAGGTCAGATGTGTGCATTGCCGCCAGGTATGCATGACACATCACTGCTGCTCGGTGATGGGAGATTCTTGTGGTCTCTTTCTCATACTTTGAAATGACGAGCATCACAGGCATGATGTGGGTCATCAGAAAGCAAACAGGCAATCACATTCCACTGCCGCGGAGGAATCTAAATACATCTCAGTTGCGACCACAGGGGAGCGACGGGTCGAAAGTACACACTTGATCAAGATGCATTTTAAATTCCTAAGCGGGAAACAAATGTGCCATAGAAAACACGGTGCATCAGGGGTTTCGTGAGCCTAACTCTAATCATCAAAGGAACAACCTGGGCAAAGCAACATGAGCAAATATGCACAGTCATTGTCTGCGGCTTTAAATGCCTTCCTGTTTTCACCTTGAGCAAATATTTCCACAGACCAACAATTATAATCGCTTTCAAATTCACCTCTATTGTATTGTACTGTAATAGCATTTATATAGCGCTTACTACTCCTGACGAGGCGTCCAAGCGCTTTTTCGGCGAGTAGTACGCTACTCCGAATCCCATAAAGGATTAGTGGTGAATTAGTATAGTGAAATATGAAAGTAATTTAAGTGCTGGATATGTTAGTCAGTTATTTGGATTGAGAAGGCTTGTGGAGCGATAGAAGAGGGTAAAAAGGTTTGCATTTATATAGCGCTTGCTTGCTACTATGCACTTGAAACTACACAAACTTCTCCAATGTAACACCATCACAAAAAAACTTGGACTTTTGGTCCAACTTAAAATGCTGCGTTAGTTCAGTATAAAAAAGCCCAGTTGAATAAAAAGGAAAACAGAGATTAAATAAAAACATGTTTGTGTTGATAGTATGCCCAAGAGTCTTGATATGAACCCGACTCGGGCAATCTATTTGGATTCAAAGAGCTGGACGGGCTTGCTGCAGCCACCTGTGTGATCTGCGAGTCTGGGCATGGTTCCTTACGGATCGGAGGGTGGCACTATGAAAAGAAATATTTTTTTGCCATGTGACTGAAAAGTGGGCATAGCTCACCCCCAGGGAACAAGGGCATGCCTCAAACGCTTGGAAAAATGACAATTTTTAGCCAAGTGACTCAGGAATTCCAACTCATGAGCCAACATGCAAACTTGGCAACTAGGCCTTCTTGCTTAGAAAGACTGCAATGCGCTCCAGGGAATCAGAAGTTGGGCTCACTGATTTATGAATAACAAAAAAGAAGAAACAGCACAAAAGGAAAGGCAAAGGCCATCCAGCTTTGGCTGCAAACCATACCCTGTAGTATTGCATACAGGATCCGGCTTGTAGACCATGCGCTCGGGTGCTGAAGATATGGATACAGAGCAGAGGGCTATATCACAGCTCAAGCAACAAGCAAAGTGCTCCTTGGGCAGAGTCATCCATCTGGTTATTTTAGAATTTAATGAGAATTAGAATATAACCTCTCATTAAACTTGAAAAGAAGGTTATCAAGAATATTGAATCTATAGAAGCAGCATTCGCCCTCCTGTAGATAGGACTGACTTGGGAGATATGCAAGAAAGTTAATGTTTGCTTACCAATAACGCTTACCCCCAATGACCAGTCTACCCCCAATGACCAGTCTACCCCCAATAGTCCCCCAAAAAAGGCTGCAGGCAACACAAAATGGTTATACTAAATTTGTTACAGATTGGTTTTGGGGGTAAGCGCATAAGGGGGTCTCAAAAAACTATTTCCATTCAGACTTCCACATCAATGGTCCTTGTAACAATTATATCCTCAGTGGGCCCCATAAGCATGAAATGACCTTAACTCAGTGTTTCATATATTTTAATATTCTTTTGATTCTACATCAATAATACTGCCCATCAGTGGGCTTTCTTAGCTGCTTTGCCATTCTCTTCACCACAGGACAGCTAATTTTTGTACAATCATTTCTTTTGTTTTCCATGCAATTCACTTTTTAGTGCATAATTTCCTTACTCGCTAGAGTTAAATCTTCTATTACAAATATGTGCTGTGTAAGGGTGGTGGATGGATGACAGAGTACAGTGCAATCAGGATGCATGGGTGATATTTTTTTAATACGATGTTGAGAAGCTGACAGGGCCAGGTCTCCTTGACATTGGCTACTTGTTAAAGCATTTCTCTCTGTAGGACCTGTTCTCATTTTCACTGTAATCAAATTGGGGTCGGCTTTAAGCCTGTGTCACTCGCAGTGGCATAGCTAGTCCTCTAGCCGCCCATGTTGGTCCCTGCGTTTTCCGCCCGGCGTCCGCAGTGAAGAGCGGGAGGTGGGAAGGGGGGGTTGCCCGGCGGGAGTTTTCTCAGTTTGCCACCCCGCGGCAAACGAATTGAGGGGGGGTGCTATTGCCGCCTCGAGACGGCAGGTAAGACCGGGGGGAAGCTGCCGCCCCCAAAACCTGTGCCACGCGGGGCGCACCGCCCCTCCCCCTCCTAGCTACGCCACTGGTCACTCAGTGCGACAATCTTTGTTGGTGCCCCCCAATGACCTCATTCTCCACGGATTCTCTAACTACCGCCTCCCGATAGTGCCTGTCATCTCTCCATTACCCTCTTTCACATAAATGTAATATGTTTTCAAAGCACTGGTTGGGGTTGGCTTTACTAATAAGAATGCATTTCTACCCAAACTAACCCTTTTCAGCAACATAGATAATGGAAGACTGGGGAAAAAACACAACGTCCTGACCTATACCATGCAATATGCATGCAGCTCTTTGATGCCAGTTCAAAAGTCACTGTGCTATGTGAGGATCGCAACTTGTGAACTGTAAGTAACAAAAGGATCTTTGTGACAAAAGCAGTAACCTACTGAGCTATGCACATAAAATACAGTTCTTTGATCTGCATGGTACACATTCTTTTCAGCCCGCATATTAACCATCTGTGCTGCTATATGATGACTCAAAGCTGCCACTAGGCAAAAGTCGGATATCTCTCCAGCAGGAACATTAATCACTAGAGTTATTTTGACATTTGTATTGTTGCCTGAAATCTGCTGAACACACAAGGAACTTTGCAGCAGGTGCTGTAAACCCATAAGCTATTTCTAAAAGAAGCGCCCCCCAAAGTCAGCCCCAGGTGCGGCTGCACCGGTCGCACCGCCCTAAAGCCAGCCCAAATCAAATAATGACGTTACTGAACAAATTAGTGGTGTGAAAAGGAAAACCAAGTGGGTGAAGCTTTATTCTGGATCTATGTCAAAATAAATAAACACATGCCAGGAAACTCATTATAGTGACCCACTCCCTAGGCACAATTACCACATGATATTTATTGTATTTGTCACCAATGCTCCTTATATTTCAGGGGAGGGACCCCCCTAAGCAATCTCTCACCCCACTACCTCCACCCCTTCGCATACCTGTGCTGGGTACGTCTGGTGCATTCCAATCACCCAGTCCCCTTTTGATAAAATGGTGGTGACAATTTTCTTGGACATTTTTTCTAGATTTCGAAGTTTACTTGATTATAGAGGATACATGTTCACTTAATATATAATAACACTTACTTTAGATTTTTTTTAAAATATAAACTGAAATTTATTGATTTTTAAAGCTTTCAACAACCCACAACATTTCCACAGGCCCAGAAATAAATTAGAAAGACACCATCGATTGTACACCATCACATCCCACCTGATCTTACATTTCAAAGCATTCCACAATACTCTAACCACTTCCCCCAAACCTTTGTGTGTTTTTTGGGGCACTCCCTAGCCACGTATACAGCCTTTTTTTGCGTGGCGCACCAATCCATGGCCTGCGTCCAGTGAGTTATCGAAAGAGGAGAGGGCAGCCTCCACCATTTGGCAATATCTCGCACGGTGCTGGGAGTGCGGTTAGGTGGCGGTTGCGGGCTCACCTTGACGAAAGTGTGACAACAGGGAGCTACTTGCACCCCTCTGCCAGTTCGAGTTTGACCTAATAATAAACTCGGTTCCTCATTGAGAGCAAGGGGCTCCATCACTCCCTGTACCAGAGTGTGCACCTAAACTAGGTGCTTGTTTTTCCTTACCCCTGGATTATAAGGAGGTAGGGACTTTATCCTTGTTGGGATTGTTCAGGTGAAAGTCCTGAAGAAAGCCGGGGTAGTAGTTTCATTCGGCTGAAACATGTCGACATTTTAGCAGAGTGGGGGGGTAGGGCTCTGGTATCTAGTAGCCATTACCATCACCCACTGGTCCGACAGGGACCACATTTTGTGTCTGGACAATGTACCCACCATTAAAGATAGAGTAGGGATACACTGTTACCAGTTTTTAAATTATTCTCTGCCACATTTTTCACCTCTTAGATCCCACACGATTTGTTCACTTTTTATGTCATGTGTTTGTCTTCCCCTCCCTATTGCTCCACCTCCAGCGTTGGCTAGCGCGGGGGTGTGTTTAGCAGGCCCTATGATGAAGCATGACACAGCTTGCTGTGTGTGAGGGCAGTTTTATACACACTGTTTGTGCCCTGCCTTACACCAATCAACCATTTCACTTATTACCCATCACGATTTATGATTCTGTGAGTCCCTGGTCTGTGTTGTGTGGATTCAATATCTCGCTTTGCCAGTGGCACTCCAAAACCCACATAAGTTTTATCCCTACTGGCATCACACATTCCTCCAGGACACACACACACACCAATATCTGATTAAACAATGACAATTCATACATCTACAATATAACACGGGTGCTCGATGTTGAAGAAAAGCAACTGAATTTTTTGCAATAGGAACTAAGTCCATAAAAAGAAGAGAAATCTCAAGCACTCCTAAATAATCAATAATGACTTCCTTTATATTCAGTTTTCTTATGTTCTTTATTTATATATAGTGTCCAGCAATTTTCTGGTGCTTTCTCCACACACTAGCTAACACGTTTTTCGTCTTAGGAGGTAAATACACCAAAAGACTTCATCAGGGCCAACAAGACTTCAGCATTACACATCAAAGATCTGAGTGTAGATATGTATATAAGAAATTCTGACAATATGTAGGCATCATACATCAGGGTACAGAGTATAGATGTGCGTATAAGGAATTCCATTGTGTAGAGTCTCTCTTCCATATTTCAAAGTTCGTATCAGCATTCTCGATTGCCTCACGATTGCCGGGAGCCGGTGGTGATGGGCCTATGGAGTCCCAAGCCAGAGGAGGCACAACGAGGGGGCGTCCGTTACAAATGACTAACTATGGCCCTCTTTCCACCCCACCCTGTGTATCAGGAAATGCCAGGAGCGGGCACCCAGCGGGGCCAACTCCCCAATCCCCCCCAGACCTTGGATGCCGGTGGGGAAGCAGAGCCGGGAGGCTGGAGACAGCAGGGATCGCGGAGGCGGTCTTTCACACTGGGCCTAATCGGGATGAGCCTTGGACAGTGCTGAGTGGGGCCCCAACACAGAAGTTGCTGCTGGTCTGCCGGGGGGAGGACACGGCAACAAGAACTCGCCCCCCCTGGGTGTCTGACGAGGTGCCTCAATTGGCACAAGAGTGGTGACCAGACATCTGGTGTGGCAGAGGACACCCTGATGGGTGGCCCTCATGGACTATCCCCTCTCCTCCTCTCCCCCCATGCTTCCCCTAACCGCCGATGGAAAAAACTGAGGACTTTTTAGGGGCCCATTCACTTTGGGGAGCATAGCGGAGCCACCGACTCCTATCAACCAGCGCTGCCCCAGAAAGGGGGTGCCTGTTTCTACTCCACTTCATCGCTCTTCGGCAGCCACAGCGGATGCACACCTCTGTTGGGAGATAGTGGTGTTGCCAGCCACGGCAGGGAGCCAGAGGCCCCTTCATTGCCGGTCACTCCCGGCCAACACATCCCGAGAAGCGTAGTAGACTACCTTCATCTATACTCGCTCAGCCCTTGACGTGCCTGGTTGATGACGACTCTTGGAGGCCCCATCAGACTTGGGAGTGGAACCCGAACCTGCTTAGGCCACTTCTGCCTGAGGACTTCTGGGGTGAGGGACTGAGGGGCTGGTCCTTCCCAGAGGCAGATTCTGCGTCAGCAGATCCTACATCTTCCGATTCTCATGGCTTGCTCTCCTCCAAAGCTACTGGTCCCCCTGCAATGGGCCATCTGCGATAAACCGATCAACCGATCTGATACAGGTGCTCCAGGCTCCCTGGCTCCCTGGTGGCGGAGATGGGATTCCTCCGCAACGACCGCCATAAACTCACAGACAGGGTTACAGATGGCGAGAAGGCACTGGCTGGACTGCAGCTGCAGTCCACAGCTCCCCAGCATGCTATCCAAGACAGAGTGAGAATACTTGAGGGAAGGGTGGAGGATGCCTTAGGGCGATGCAATTGAAACAACATCTGAATCCTGAGCCTGCCGGAGGGAATTGAAGGCTAAGATCCACTGACATTCCTGGAGAAGTGGTTCAAGTCTTTACTTTCCACATCCCACCTTACACCATTCTTCTCGTTGGAAAGGGCCCAATGGGTGCCAGAGCGCCAACCTATCCCAGGGGCACCATCACGCCCAATGCTGGCCAAGTTCCTTCAGTTTAAAGATCGAGATGCCATCCTGAAAGCCGTCAGATTGACCAGAACTCTGAAACTCAAGAAGAAGACCATTACACTGTTCCTGAACTACACTCAGGTGGTACAATATCAACGAGCTTCCCTTTTGGAGGTGACGAAACAGCTCCGACAGCTTGGCATACTTTCTGTTATTCCTGGCCCACCTCAAAATCCTTATAGACAGAAAAACCCTGTTCATGACCAGTCCCAGGGATGCCTGAGCCTGGGCCAAAAGACACCACAGCTAGGTGCTTGCTGGAGCTGCAGGGAACCCCCCCCCACCCCTCTCTGAAGGGGTAGAAGTGACAGAACCGGCCTCAATGAGGCCCTTCCCCGATGTGCCCCCCAACCAAGTCTCCTGCTCTGGAACAAATCATCGAGGACTGTTGTCGGGCTCTCCAGGCAGTGGCATCTCTGGGGGATAACGCCGGCATCTCAGATGGTGAGAAGGGCCGACACATCTTCTCCTCGGATGAAGACTCAACCATGACAGACGGCTCTCACCAGGGTTCTCAATCCCCGCTGCTGGTGACTCTGCAGACTGCCGGCTGCATAATATAGATTGTACAACCAGTGAGTGACAACAGGACACTGTTGCATCAGATCCTGCACCTCAGATATTGTTCAGCATCACAAAGACTGCCGCTGTTCAGAGACTGTGATATCATGGACCCTCAGCGCAAGGGGTGGGGTGTTGACCCTTCCCTGCCTCTCTACAGCCAAGCTCAGTTTAATCAGATGTTGACAACCAGGGCTATCTAATGACTACACATCGCTCCCTATTGCTTAACCACTACCTCACTTTACTGAATGGTTCGACGCTCTAAACCGTTTGGGTGTGCCGCCGTTTGCGGTAGGCTCTCCATGTTGCTGATTCTACTTGTTCCTATGTTCCAGCAATTCACCACCCAAAAATTCGACCAGGTAGGCAGGCTTTATTTGCTTCATAGCGGGCGGGTGGCAGCATCACTGCGACTGGGGGAGCTCATCGGGGCACACCTAACACTTAGATCAGACACACAGGACTCAAACAATGTGGGTACTGGGCAGAGACTACAATTGGGCGCTCGACACGCAGCTTTATCACTCCTACCTTCCGCTTCCCCACTCCTCCCCACATAGACAGTCAGAGAACTTTGTGAGGTGGGTCAGTCTGTGGGCACTCGCGGATACCTGGAGAACCAAATACCCATTTTTACTTATCTACTCATTTTTCTCTGCGCCACACAACCTGTACTTGCACCTTGTTCTCTGTTCCATCTCTGTACTAGACACGGTCATGCATGCTGACTATTTAGGGCACATCATCTCTGACCACGATGCACACATCATGGATATAGCATGGAACGCCGCGATCCCCCAACACCCACTTGGCATCTCCCCAAGGACTGTCTGGAGGACCAATTATTTCACAAGCCCCAAATGTTGCACATTAGGCATTATTTCACAGAAAAACATAACTCTGTTTCCAATAGGGCAGTCGAGTGAGACACCTTTAAAGTTGTCATCAGGGGACTCTGCATGCAGGAGGTGGTGGGGATCCGTAGGATGCTTGAAAGGGAGATTGGGGAGGCTGAACGACTCTTGCCCAAATTTTAGAAAGGACCGTGATACACAACACCTCTAAAGACCATGCATTGTCACAGGACAGGGCTCACCATTCCTCTCTTCTGCAGCGGCTGCACTGCTTCAATTTCAATGCCTACGTGGCTAAGACGCATTCGAAAGGAGACATATCAGGTCGCCTCCTCACTTGGCTGGTCCGACAGAACTCCCGCTCCGGCCCCATCCTGGAAATATCCTCACCCACTGGCGATAGCCTTTGTACACAGCGTGACATCCTGCATGCATTCTTCGGGTACTACTTTTCCATTTACAAGGCGTCCCCCCCTGCTGCTTACGCAGTTGGTGCTTTTCTGACAAGACTTACTCTCCCCAGAATCCCTGGTGCTGCCAGGGAAGGCCTTGATGCCCTCATTACGCCTACTGAAATCAAGCAGGGCATTCGAGACCTAGCCAGATATAAAAGCCCGGGCCTAGACGGGCTACCGATAGAATACTATAGCACCTTCGCTACGAGTCTCACACCTCAACTGGCGGATATGTTTAATGAAGCCCATAGGACTGGGGAACTGCCCACGTCCCTCCGATAATCCCTCCTGGTGTCACTCTCGAAGCCCAACAGGGACCCAACCCACCTATCCTCATATAGGCCGACTGCCATCCTTGGTGCAGACTATAAGATTTTGGGGAAAATCCTGGCAGACAAATATGCCCAGATCTTATCCGAGCTCATTCACCCAGACCAAAACGGTTTCACTCCAGGTTGGAGCATATCCCAAAACATCAGACGCTTCTTTCATGTATAGGTACAGGCCCCTTGGTGGTTCCCGGATACTGGATTTCAAAGAGGCATTCGATATTCTAACATCGGACTATCTTTTCCAAGTGTTAGCCCGGTTGGGGTGGGTAAACACCTCCTAGCAATCACAAAATTATTCTACACTAAACCCACCATCAGCATTCGTCTGGGCTGACTCATTTTGCCTCCCTTCTCCGTGGGCAGGGGCACTAGGCAGGGATGCCCCCTGTCTTCTTTGGTTTTTTCTGTGATAGCTACGGAGCCCCTTGCAATCCAGCTTCGCCTAGAGGGCATGTCTTGGGGGATCCCCTTAGATAATATGGCCCATGCAGTATCCCTGGATGCGGGCGACTTACTCCTATCTTCGCGATGCCTGTTCAGATTTTTCCCCTGTACACACCACACTCCATGCGTTTGAGCGGGCAGCTGGTCTCCGGGTCAATTGGACTAAATTGTGTGCATACCCGCTCAGTCACAGTGCAACCTCACTTGAGGTGCGACTCAGGGTAGCCCTCCTAAATTAGCAAGGAGTCAAGGTCCGTTACTTTGGAGTTCACCTCTACCATTCATCAGCGACTTATATGACGGTAACCTAAGGAAAGCCCTTTTGGCCCTAAAATTCTAGTTCTGGAAAAATTTACCCATAGCTACGGCTGGGAAAATAGCCCTATATAAAAATGATAATTTTGCCTCTGCTTCTCTATTACCTGCACGCATCCCCCTAACCCCCTGTAGATATTTCTTCCAGGAAATGGATACCTTATCTGGGGAGATAAACTTCATCAAATTGTGCTGAAAAAGCTGCAACTGACGGTTGGCAGGGGAGACTCGGAGCCCCATCATTCGAAGCGTAATACTTAGCGGCAAAACTACAATGGGTTTTGCAATGACTGGCAGGGCGCTACATGGGAAAGACAATCAATCAACGGGTCTGGTCACCTTGCTCCAGCTATGCTCCAAAGCTACTCCTCAAAATTACACCCCAATCCACATAGTCAGTGCAGGTGTCTGTTGCCCACAAATGCAATGCCCGGGTTTCTCACCTCACATGCCACATCCCACCATATGCCCCAGCATTCCCCCTGCAGGGCCTACCACGATTCCCCGGATCCTACTATGCCATGGACCTGAGGAACTGACCCAAACGATCCCTGCAGATGGCTACCATCTTACCCGTGACGAGATTATCTCTAATCACGCTCTACCACCGGGGCAGTTCCTTACATACAGACAGTTACGTAACACATGCCAAGTCCTCTGGTCGACTAACGACGAGTAACCTCCGATCCGCTCTGTCATACAGACACTACTCCAGGGCGACATCTGATAATGTAGATTCATAAGGCAATACAGGAACACATTGGGTTTCGACTGACCGCTCAATGGGGCAAATATGAGGATGATATAGAAACAGCACTAGATGACACTGAACAGAAGCAAGGCTTGGAATTCCCCCAGCAAGTATCCAGAAATGCCATGTTTAAAAGCATACAGTTCTCTATTCTACACTGAGCCTAACTGACAACAGAGTAGCTCAACCACTATTTTCCCATGGCGCACCTTTGCTGCCCCCGCTGCTGGTTGGCTACAGGAGACTTACAGCATATGCCCTACCCGGCCCTATCCTCCTATTGGAGCTCCATCCATGAATTGCTCTGGGAGGTCACGGAGCTCATCCACATTAACACATGGGAGGACTGCTCCCTAGGCATCTTTAAGAATAGGGAGTGCCAAAGGGTGAGAACGCGCTTCGCTGGCATGGCTCTTCTGCTCGCTATAAGAGCTCTCACTTTGCATGGGAGAGATGCACAGGCTCCGCCTGTGACTGAGTGGCATGGAGTGATGCCACTGCGCTACCAGGAAGTTTGAGACCCCTGTAAGCACCCAATATCCATGGTCGGGGATACTCTCCTCTAACAATTCCAACACCTTACTCATAACAACAAATTATCCCTGTGAGCTCGACTGGACCTTCATTGGTCCCTACCAGCATCTGTCTGCGCTCTTAGTGCCCCCCGCTGTGCAGCCACTCAGCCTTTCAGTCAATACCACCTGCATGCTAGCCCAGCCCTCAGCTACACCAGCGATGCCACCTGCTCCATAACAGGAGCCTTGCTTGGGATTTACACCAACACCCTTCATGGGTACGATTCTGCCAATGTCTGCTTTCCTCCCCCGGTTTAGGGGTAATACCCCAGTTAGACAGGTAGACACAGCTGTCTAGAATGCTTACACTGATCGCCCTGCACAGGGAGATTTTAGCAGCTGTCTTCCCCCAATTCATTACCATGTATGTCTTTTACTGCTTTATGAACACTTGCATTGTGGAAATACACAGTCTCTCAATTTCATCATGGTCATGTAATGCTGCTGCCTTTGCTTGCATTTGAAAACCCCCAATAAAAATAGTTTAAAAAAAAATCCCTATCTCGTGAAACCCTGGTAACTCTGTTGCAGTATGTGTCCCCTTTGCACAGTGGGAATTAATGAATCATCCAACATTTCTCCCTAAAGAACCATTGTGGATCCCTGGTCCTCCCTGAATCCAGCTATTTTATTAACGTTTGGTAAGACCTTGAATTACCTGTGACCATTTCAGCTGATGATGCTCCACCACACCTCAAAAATCCCCAAGCCACTAAATGTGAAATTTCTTTCATCGCAACGGTAAAGCATAATCCCTGGGGGCCTATGGTCCCTTTATGCTGGTTAAACACACCAAATTAACTGATTTGACGAAATAGACTGAGTCAAATGTTAAATCTAAGACTCTGATACTGAATTTGTCAAAATCCAGGGTACATTATTTATGGGATGAGATAATACCACCTATTAGTAAATTCCGGGGAATAACATGCGGATTCAGATGCTTACCGCACCAAAATCTGGATGGTATGATAAATAACACACTTTTCACCTGTTAAAATCCACCAGGTTTAACCTGCCTAAATTTAACGAAAGGAGAGGCATTTAATGCACCCTGTAATTACTGGATATGGTAAATATCACCCAACTCGAATTCCGACCTTTGTCCAAACAGAGGTTTACACAGGGGCCAGAAAACAATAATTCACTCATAATTAGGACCTAAATGTTTCCCTCTGTCCTGAATAAAATGTGCTGTGATATCAGGGTCTACCATTCCATTTGCATGCGTTAGAGAAAAGACCTGGGGACGTATTACTGGAGTGCCCCGGGGGCGCAACGGGCATTTGGGCCCGCTTTGCTCGCCCCTGGGGCATTTGGGTATCACAGAAGGGGCCGCAGACGCTTGTGCGTCCCCTTCTGTAATACCGATAGCACTGGTGCACATAAAGCGCAAGCGCTACCATCAGAGGGAGTGCCCTCATTTGCATGGGGGTGTGGCCCTATGCAAATGAGGGAATTCCTGATAGCAGCCCTCTGGAGAGGGGAAAGGAGGTCCCCATGGACCCCCCAGACATCCACTTGCAGGCATGTGAAGTCATCTCTAATCCCCCTTCAAAGTGCAGGCGGAATGCCACCTGCAGTGTGAAACACGGAGCGGCTTCAAAGCAGCTACTCCCTTTTTCACCTGAATGTGCTGCCTCCAGGTCAGCGCAAGTACGCGGCTGCCCTGGGGGCAATGCATTAATTCTAATTTGCCGCATTTCCTGGTTAGCGCTGGGTGCACCTTTTGAAAGGTGAGCCCAGCGCCTAACCAGGAAAATGAACCCATACTGTAATACGGCCCCAGTACTTCATCCCAGATTTTTCTGTTGTCTGTTTTCAGGGGCGGCTCCTCCACGTGGGTGGAGGAGCGTTGCCCCACTGCTTTCTCGCAGTGAGATAAGCAGAAACATAAAATGGTATAAATACCATTTAATGTTTCTGCTTCTCGCACTGCGAGAAAGCAGAAGGGTTTGGTTGGAGGCAGGCAGGTAGGTGTGTCGGGGAGGAGTGGCTAGCCCAATGTTGTGGGCGCTGACTGTTTGGTCGCCCCCAGGGCTGACCAAACCAGTCATGGACACTCTCCCATTTTCTCCATGTAGGCTGCATGCAGCTTGCATGGAGAAAACGGCCTCCCCATAGAGGCCTTTGCGGACGGCGTCCCAGCCAATCACAACGCTGCCATTGCAGCGTTGTGATTGGCTTAGGGGAGGGGAGGGAGGCTGCCTGCGGCTGCTTCCTGCGAGGACGAGCGGCGACGCGACGCGGGACCGGGCCGCCGAAGGTAAGTTTTTATTTATTTAAAATTAACACCCCTCCCTGCGCGACCCCCTCCCCGCGTGACCCCCGCTTCCCTGCCCGCGAGTCATGCCGGCTGCGACTGTCTGTTTTTCTTCTTTTATGTTCTGATCATGACTTTGGAATGTACCAAAGCACACCCAACTTTTCAAGCATGTCACAGGATGGTAAGGCGGGATCAAAAATATCCCCAATAATCATTTTACTATCTGTCTCTTTTTATAAACTATCTCTGAAAAAGTCATATCGTAGGAGGTTTTCCTATTTCATCAGGAAGAATATATAGATTAAGTCACTTGCTGTAGCCTCTGGTTCTAGAATTTGCATATGACCTGACTTAGACTGCAATTGTATAACTATGATCTGCCATTTTTCCACGATGAAGTTTATTAAGCCATCCAAAGGTCTGCCCTTTTCATAGAGCCTAATAGTCAGAATCTGCCAGGATGAATATCCTGGTAAATTGATTTTGTCTTTGTCCCACTCTTCTGGGTACATATAATTGGAAAAGCCGGAATAAAAGCCTGACCATATTCTGCTTTAAATACACTTAATGTCTCCTACATTAAATTAAATTGTGTGTGCCTCATTTTGGTTTTCCTTTTTATATTTAATATGCGGTATTTTATCCCATTAGGAGCTTGGACTTTAGGAAAACCAGCTGAAGTGTAAGGGTAATCCGCTGCCTTTCCATGACCAATCTTCCTGCACCTACATTGACAGCACTGGCTTAATATTCATCGGTTTCCCAAACCTTTCGGAGCCTGTATTTTGATTCTTAAGATGGCTCGCTGTCATGATCCTCTCTTCTGCATGAATTCATGGTTTTGGGGATTGACTGTATTGTTAACAACCCTTTATCCCCAGCGTAGAATACAAGGATAGCATGTTTTCAAATTGCAAAGAGTTGAGCCACAATGAGCAAAAATATGCCTTTCTCGACAAACCATTTCAGTTGTTTCCTTAGTACCCCAAGTTATTTGGGTTGCTTCACTATGATGCTGACCTCGATTGCTTTAAATTTCCTTTCTGGGGACAAATTGTACAATGATTCTATTGGCACTGGTAATACCTCATAAACTAGGAATTGTCATCGCTAGTCAAAGAGTGGAGCCGTAACGCACCCCTTGAAAGGGAAATCCCTTTATCTCCCCCGGGCCACTAATCCCATATCTTACTAGCAACATTTAAGTCCTCGATACCTCGTACTCACGGCATCACATGACTCCACCCCTCACCCCTGTCCCTCCTACCCCCATTTTATTCTCTCTCTCTTTAGCACCACAGAAGGACACTCCTTGAGATGTGTACACCTTTTAATTACATCTGCTTCCTCTCATCCAGCCCTATACTCCGACCATGGCTCAACGCCACATGCTTTTGTTACACCCTAAAAGTTAGGCTTATGTGTATTGTTATGTATGCATTTTAACGACAACAATTGTATGTACCATAATTGGGTACACGTCGCGCAACTGTCAGGTGTTTTATTTATTTTTTCTTCTCCCTCCTCATTTTCTATGTTTTGCTTCTCATTATTAAAAAACGAATAAAGCTTCTCGAACAAAAAAAAAAAAAGAGTTGAGCCCTTATTAAACAGCTTATGTTTCTCTTCTGGTATGTAATTCAAAATGAGACTGTTTTCCACTGTGTTTGTGGGGGTTGAAAACTTGAGATTATTATTATTATGAATGCCTCCATCATCCTGTTTCCTTTTAGGCAAACTGTCCTCTGTGATTTCAGGCTTGCCCTTTTCTACACTCCCACTCACAATTGGTTGGATCCACCACAAAGTTCCTTGATTTGTACATGTCTATTTTCACCTTGTTTACTTTTGATGCTGCTCCCAGTGAATTGTCTCTTTCTGAGGCTCTGCCTTTCCCTCTTGTACATACTGCTAGACCGCACCCTCCCAGTTGGTCGCTTTAGCTACAGGGTCTTTTCTGATGGAACAGCCTCTTGGCCTCCTGAGCACCGGGTGAAATCTCACCAAGCGCTGTGGGGCTGCCTCATTTCTGCATGGAGTCAGCCTGGTAGAGTAGTCAAAAGTAGGTGCGGTCTTGGTTAGCTCTTCAGGATGTCATTGGACATTATCACTTCACTTTAATGATTTTAAAGTAAGTTAATGCCCTAAAGAGTTAAGAGTTCATGTCATTAATGATATTAGACACTTTTACATGTATTGCATGTGTGAGTCTCATTTGATGGTACTAAACCACAATTATTTTCTGGAGAATATTCAAATGTTGTAATTTTTTGATGTTTCATCAACTTCACAAATTTCAAAAAGTAAAAAAAAAACATGCATGGGGGGGAAAGCCTGCACAAGTATGTTTTGAAGGACAAGAAATCCTGCAAAATATTTTTGTATTAATTCTTACATTTAGTAAAAATCTGTTATCCTCACAAAATATTGCTGACGGAATCTTGCATTGTTCTCGAAGCCAGTATGTAGGCTTCATCTCATGAATTGAATCCAATACCGTCTAAACAAACTGTTATAAATTATAATCAAAGCAAACGCCTGGTGCCTCTGCCACCTTTCACGCAAAGTGTGCATTGAGGCCTTCCAAGAAGGCTTTATGTAGAAGTTTAGATGTCTGTAACCTCAGAATCATGCTTTAAGTGGGCCAGGCTAATGTAGCCCCGGTCGTCCATCTTTAACATGACATTGTAGGACACCACGCGATTAACTTTGCTGGTTCATTCCCTATTAGAAGAAAATAATTTCCAGGCTCTAGAGAGCAAGATGAAGACTTTACCGAATGTTCCGAACTAAATGTATACTTCTCAAAGCTGAGTTTAGTGTCCCAGACTGGATAACATACTATATAACAGCTGTGTCTCCATGCACCTGGCAGTGAGCACAAATTCCCATGTAGTATAATAGTGAAAAAATCCTGGAATGTATTCTGTTGCAAACCTTTCTATTTGCGTGATTCCTATTGGTTATGAGCCTGAGAGCCACATACTATTGCAGTGACTGTATGAACATTTTGTTTTGAATCCCATTAAAGTGTGTGAATTTAAGATGGTAGGAGGAGTCTTTTCCCCATTCTTAGAAGGTGAATCTCTATCAGTTTTGCCACATTCATGATTCTCTGTATTTCGGCTTAGCACTTTGACTGAATTATTAATTGATTAACTGCAAATTGTGCCTTTGTACTTTGAATATTTCCAAAGTAAAAATGTAAACTTAAGACTTTCAGGTCTGTGGCTGTTGAAGACTCCAAATGTGATTCGAGACAAGGCACTAGTGAATTTTCTGCAACAAAGAGAGACAGGTCCATAGGGAGCACTAATGTCCATATAGGGACTACACTGCGCCTGTAGATCAGGGCGCACAGGGTAAAGTTCTTGTGTGGGGTTGCGTGCTGATGCTTCCATTTTGCATCATGAATCTGATCGTTTTCGAATGCCCAAAACCTAGAAGCAGAAATCATTGTATAGTGACATATTTGAACTATGAAATGCCACAATAATCAGAATTCAGTGGCCTCTTCGGGCCTCTGGGCACCCGGTGCCACTGCACCTACTGCACCAATGGAAGCTAGGTCCCTGGTGACATGAACCGTTAAGTACTTGCGAAACCACACAATTCCGGAGGAAGCTCTGGAGTAAATGTGGTGCCTTAACTAACATCCACAGCCCCGAGAATAACCTCATGTTGGTAAGTCGGGTCCTAGCTGTAGATATTTAACAAGAATCCTATTTCCCTAGGCACTTCAGGGTTTTCAATTACAGGCACGCGACTTTGAATTTGAATGAATTACTGGAATAATTATGCCTAAGGAAAACAGATATGCTATTTGTCTTGGGAATAAAGACCATAATTAAAGCCAGGATTGTGAAACGTGAGCTACGGAGCAGGAGTTGAGGGTGCTTGAGCTAAAACCCCTTACGCCTTCGTGCATTACTTTAATAATGCTCGCACATCAAGATAGGGTGCACCAGCAACACTGTGGCAAGAAAATATCAGCTGCATGATATCTGAAAGAGGCATAAAACATTCACGGCTACCCATCAGCCTATGCGCCGCTTACTGAACGCCAAGTGGCCCTTCATCAGATTCTAAGTTGAGGTCACCTCATTCTGCATTATACCATTGGGGGAGTGGGAATACATTACAACCAATCACACCCTGGAAACGGAGAAGATGGGCTCCTAGATTTTCTAATGGGATGGAGACAACCGTTTGACAGGATGTGACACAATAAGTGGGATATTGTTTTACAGCAAGGCAAATGCACAAAATAAAATAAAACATATAGGAAAGGTGAAAGAATAAAACTTCTTCTCTAAACAATGAGCTTAAAAGGATAGGCAGGAAACTGTGATCTGTCAAGTCTTGCTATCTGCGGCAGGAAGCCCTTACTTCCCCTAAGGAGGTAGCAATCACATCTAGATTACGATTAGTACAACTCAAGGTGCTACATAAAATGTATTTATCAAGTACGGCACTGGTGAAAATGGGTTACAGGGATGACCCGGGGTGTGGTAGAGGGTGTGGCCAAGAAGGAACATTCATCCATATCCTCTGGGGGTGTGTTCATATACAACGTTACTGGGCAACTGTGACTAGGTGTATGGCAAATGTATTGGGGAAACATGTTGAGCCCAAGATAAAGCTATGTCTCCTAAATGTGTGGGACCCCACTGACTTAAATGAGAAAGAGAAGACGTGGGTGTCACTGGGGCTGATAATTGCTAAGCGAAACACGGCCAGACTATGGAAAGCACACGACGCACCCACGTTAGTAACTTGGAAGAAAGATACGGACTGGTGCATGGTAATGGAAAGAACTGTATAGGAGTCACGAGGTTGTCCTAAGAAATGGTTGCAAATATGGGGCAAATGGAACGAATACAGGAGGAACATATGCGAAACACCGCAGATAGTGCAACATCCTGAACTTGACACGGACTGAGATTAGTCCTGAGAGATAGATTGCTCAGAGGGATCAAGCCTGGGATAGGGAGGAGGAATATGATTTATTTGTAAATATATGGTTATAAGTACTGCATGGATCTTCAATTTTGTTGTATCAGAGATGTGATCAAAAAAAAGAATTGTAAAAAAAAAAAAGTCTTGCTATCTGCACTGCATAGGCCCAGGGCCGGACTGGCCATAGCGGGCACCGGGCGTTTCCCCGGTAGGCCGCTAGGGTGGGGGCCGGTTTTGGGCCCCTGGGGGCCGTTTTTGTTACCGGGGGTCGGCAATGTCGGCCCCCTGTAACAAAATCGGCCCAAACCGGCCCTTGCAAACTGCTCGGCTGCACTCCCCCTCACCCCAGGGGGGGCCGGCTGAGCAGTTTGCCAGGGCCGGTTTCTGTTCCCAGTCCGGCCCTGCATAGGCCTAACCCTACCAAGACAGCCCTGACCATCCCAGTCCCAGTACTAGCAATTTGGAGCCCATGTGTCAAAAAACTATTAATTTTCTTATAACACCACTTAAAGGGCCAGATGTACGAACATTCTGTTTTGCGGATCGCAAACTGCGATTTTTTGCAATTCACAATTTGCGACTCGAAAAACGGATTGGACTAATGTGTCTCAGACACATTTAGCGATTCCCAAAGGAGTTGCAAATTACCTGCCTCATCAATATTCATGAGGCAGGTCGCAATTTGCAACCCATTGGGAACGGGCTACAATCACAGGGATGGTGGCCTGCTGGGGACAGCAGACCACCATGTTTATGTTTGCTTTTCAGAGGCCCAGATCTCTGTACTGGGCTGAATGTATGACATTGTTCTGCATTCTGTCCATCAATTGTTCTTTTTGCATTTGTCACCCTGAGTGGGACGGGTATGCCCAGACGTGGGTCCCGTGCTCTCCATGCCACTGGAGTCAAGCTAGCCTGACTGATGAGGGGTGTTACCCTGAAACTGGTCCCAGGATGCTTGTTTCCAGTCCAGGGAGGGCCTGGCCTGGCAGTTCGGACTGGACTGGTGATGATGTGCAGAGACTGGCGGCATGTTGTCAAACTACGCGCGTTTCGGCAGGGCCTTCATCAGGACTCCGTCACAGTAATCACTATTCCTTAATATATCTTAGAGATTTGGCACAAGGATATGTACATGCTGATTCTTATAGATGAGGATTCCGGCAGGATCACCTGTTCCCTTTCACTTCTAAATCTGGGTATGAAGTGGGTGAATCCCTTAGGTTTATTTCATGCCAAGGGGTGAGGTGAAATGAACTGATCGGTATAGTATTGATCTGTCTTTTGTAAATCCGATCACACAATGGAAGATAATAGTTTTAAGGGACAGGTAATTTATTCTAGTCCTGAGGAATATAGTGAGCTGCCATGCCCCTTTATTTAGGTGCTTTTCTTATGGTCGTGGCCATCAGGCGTTTTCCTGAGAGAGGCGTTATCGACACAGACGCCATATAGTGGACCTGGACTGCATTCAGATACCACCATCATAATATATACTCTTTGCCACAAATACATTCATTGATGGCCACAATCGTACATCCCCCTGCGACTCGCTATTAGGAAGGGACACCCTTGGCACGCCCCATCCTAATAGCGACTCACAAACCGCAACAAACAAACAAATAGGGTTTGTACATGCCACAACCCTTTGTAGCATTTGCAAACGGCACGATTTTCCGTTTGCGATCACTAAAAACAGTCGTATATCTGGCCTTTAGTTCTTACCAAAATGAGAAAAAAAAATGCTTTTCCGTTCTCAAATCCCGGTTTTATCCTATTTGCAGCAGCTCTTAATATACCTTAAAAAGCTGTGCTTACTCAACTTCTATGACAAATAGTCACCCATTCTCACGAAGCAGCCAAGGGTCGAGTAAATGTTTATTTTTCTAATTCATTATAAAGAACCACAATGCTCAGAGTATTTGTGAGTGAAGTTGTGAAGGTTTTTTGCACAACACAAGTTGTAAAGTTTTTGCCTTTCCACTTGCACATAAAGATTATGACTTTTACATCAATTTATGTAACAGCATTACAGAACTCCAACAAGAGTTCTCCATAAGACAGGCTTAGCAGAAACTAGCTAGTGTCATTCCCGTGCTATGCAACTGTACGCAGAAAAGCTTTTGCAAAAGGTAAACTAGTAAAGAAAAAAATCTGCATAAAATTTCCTGCTAGGTAGACTTTGATTAGAGTGGAAGTTATAGCGCTTGGCGGTAAAAATTACATTGCAATTTAGAAAAATATGTGTTCCGCGCAAGGCAGCGGTAAACCATGTAACTCTGCTAGCTCCATGAAGGCTGAAAATCGGCACTTCACAAAACTTTGTGGGAAAAAGAACCGTGCACAACACTAGAAGACAAACAATACAAGGTGGAATATGAATTTGTTAGCAAAAATGAGTGATAATAATTAATACACTCAAACCGGAGTTCATTATCGCACACGATGGTCGCGCCATTATGGTGCATGGTTTCTGCATAGCACATCGTTCGCCGATTACCTGGCTTCTTGGCGCTGAGAAACAAGGAACACGTTTAAATGTAAACTCAGTGACTGGTTGCGTAATCTAATGTTCGCTTGGATATGGTTCTTAGCTGGAAACCTTGCATGAGAAATCAGAAACATGTCGTTGTAGTCTGCTCTGTATCCCTAAGAGGTAAGGTGGGGGGAGGGGGATGGGGGACGTGGCGGGGCTTAGAATAACAAACTTCTACTATTATTCTAATATCTCCTCAGTCCCTCTCACGATTTCCTTCTTCTGGAAGCAATTTTCCCAACCGTTTCTCGGAACTGTTCCATTATCGTTATTATAGTGCGCCGGTAAAATTGCATTTTCATGGGCAATTTTTGCAAAGATAACTTTAAAAACCTTAATAGAAAGACTCTGTAATGGAGATCAATGGTGTTCTCAAAAATGCTATAAAATTAAAGGGGTGCAATGGCACATCATAAGCGTGCCTTCATCGAGAAAGAGCTAAGCTGGAGCAGGTTTATAGAGGCGCTATATGCCGTTTTTAAGTCCCTTGAAACACGCCAACGTCCGCTAAGGGGTTTACACCACCTCGCATAAAAAGACATGGTGGAGTAGCAACAGTTACCACCCTTTCCATGTCACCGGGCCATCACGTTTCTAGTGCTAAACAGCTTGCATTTGGTAGAATAATGCATTCTGGAAGTTGAAGTCTTGGCCTACTTCCATTGTATAAATTGGATTAACACACCTGGGGCCATATTACAGAAGCGCCCCAGGGGTGCAACTGGCATTTGCGCCCACTTTGCACGCCCTCAGGGCACTTTGATTTTACAGTAGGGGCCTCAGACGCTTGTGCATCCCCTTCTGTAATACCGATAGTGCTTGTGCACATAAAGCGCCAGCGCTATCATCAGAGGGTGTTCTCTCATTTGCATGGGGGCATGGCCCCATGCAAATGAGGGAATCGCTTTGCCTCTGCGCCATATTACAACTGCGGGCGCAGAAGCAAAGAAGCTGTCAGGAGGCGCACTGATAGCTTCTTTGCTTCTGCACTGTCAGTGCGCCCCTGATGGATGTCCTCTGGAGGAGGAAAGGGGAGTCCCATTGGCCCCCCAGACATCCCCTTGCAGGTGGGTGCAGTCCCTTACTGCACCGGCCTGCAAGGGGATCTCTAATCCCCCTTAAAAGTGCAGGCGGGTTGCTGCCTGCACAGTGAAACAGAGTGGCTTCAAAGCAGCCGCTCCGTTTTTCACATGAATGCACTGCCCCCAGGCCAGCGCGAGTTCGCGGCTGCCATAATGCAGTGCATTTTCCTGGTTAACCTTTTGAAAGGTGTGCCCAGCGCTAACCAGGAAAATGCGCCCATACGTACTACGGCGCCTGATAATAATGATTTTTATTGGTGAAACTCAAGACTAAAGTTTGATGTTATGGCAACATGGAGTATGCTGGCATCCTGCCACTCGCAGAAATAAGGCATGTGGCGTAGAAATGGTTCCACATTTTCTGTTGCAGCAGGTCTGAAAAGGCAACACCAGGGGCCATATTATACAAGTGCCCAGGGGTGCAACATGCGTCTGCGCCCGCTCTGGGCGCCCCCGGGGCATTTTGGTATTACAGAAGGAGCCGCAGACACTTGTGCGGCCCCTTCTGTAATACCAATAGCGCTGGCGCACTTAAAGCACCAATGCTATCTTCTGAGGGTGTTCCCTTATTTGTTTGGGGGTGTGCCCCATGCAAATGAGGGAATCCCTTTGCCTCTGCACCCACGCCATATTACAGATGCGGGCGCAGAGGGAAAGAAGCTCTCAGGAGGCGCACTGACAGTGCGCCACCTAAAAGGTGGTGCACTGTCAGTGCTTACTGCCCCCCCCGATGGAAGTCCTCTGGAGGGGGGAAAGGGGGTCCCATGGATCCCCCAGACATCCTCTTGCAGGCGGGTGCAGTCACTCACTGCACCCGCCTGCAAGGGGATCTCTATTCCCCCTTCAAAGTGCAGGCAGGTTGCCGCCTGCACTGTGAAAACACGGAGCGGCATAAAAGCAGCTGCTCCGTTTTTCACATGAATGCGCTGCGCTGGGGGCAGCGCGAGTTCGTGGCTGCCCTTGGGGCAGCGCATTCATCATAACACAGCGCATTTTCCTTTATTGCGCCAGGCACAGCTTTAATAAGGTGCCCCCAGCGCAATGAAGGAAGATGAGCCGCATGTATAATACGGCCCCAGAAAGTCTTTGTCCAATTGAGAAAGCTATGAAATAGAAAGTAATGCAAATCTAAATACAAAGCAACAGAGCCCTGTGCAAGGGGCTTCAGGGTTCTCCTCTTGCTGTTTGATCACTGAGTGGATAGTGAAAGAGACAGACCGCACCAATGTGAGTATTTGTAATCACTCACAACCACACTGGTCTCAGCTGAAGGGCATGAAGATATAGGTGGTCTTCTTAAGAACAGAAAGACGTGCCAAACAAGTACAATCTGTACAAAGATTACCAGTGGCACAGTAGAAATTGTTAGCCTTCCTTGTCAAATTCCAAGAGCGGAGACAATAGTTCTCATCATGATATATATATATACACATAACGTGCTAATTACATTGTGGGTATATATATATATATTGTAGACGCGCAGACTCTCGCAACCTCCTTTCCGGCGAAGAGAGAGTGACGGACCCAAGGTAATTGGCAAGATGTTATTTATTCTCACTCCTCACAAACGATGACGCGTTTCGGGCCACAACAGCCCTTGTTCACATACAGAGCGCAGTCCGCCATTATTTTTTATAAATGCTAAGTGCACACACTCCCTACCTTCCGTGTCACATGATCATAGACAAGGTAGACATACTTTCATTTTGGTGAGGTGACTGGTAATGATTCTTACATCACTCCAAATGGTCTCTTTGTATGTTTGTTTTTTTGTTTTGTTGTCAGCATTTTACAAACAAATATTGAGGAATATTGATATATTGTTTAGAATAAACAACATAGAGTTTGTTTGCATTGATGAACCTTCTATGACTGTATAAATACATTTATAAAAGCAAACATTCATATGCATAGATGTTGAAATTTTAAAAAATATAGTTGAATTAAAACATCTTAATATTGTGATGATCAGGTACCACCTCAACACATAACTGATTTCATATTTGAAACAGATATCTAACAGTATAAATACAAGATATTGGTTGTATGGATTCTCATTCCTTCTCTGTTCTATTAAATATCAAGACTAAAGTGCAAGGGTGCTTTAGCAGCAAAGTTGAATGTGCAAAACGTGCAAAAATAAATAAAATGCTAAGTTTCTTTGAAAAGTGCTGATAGTGTCGGATAATTGATAATGTTTCGGTAAAACTCATAGCATATTATAAACAGTAAAAACTTAATCTACAGTTAATACTATTTACAAAGTCTAAAAGTGGTATAAAAAGATATAAATTATGCTAAAAGTTTACCTCATATCAAAATTTAAGACAGTGATAGAAAAACCTTTAAAAATCATTACATCATGATTAAAAGGTAACTGCCTAATAAATGCTATTTGTGATGCAACAATGTACAAATCCTAAAAACACACTTAAAAATCATTACTTCATGATTAAAAAGGTAATTGCTCATTTCATCCACATTTAATCTGATTAAATAAATTTTATCGGTACTCTTTGGTGAATTTTACAGGAAATTATGCATGTCTTCTGTATTGTTGAGACCGTTCGGTATTTTGCTGTCAAATTCTAGGATTAACCGGGTCTCCAACTGTCTCAATTGACGTTCTCTATTTCCACCCCTACGTAAGTTTGGGATGGCGTCAATTACATAGTATGATAGACATTTAACTTCATTATTATGTGCCATCTTAAAATGTCTAGCGACTGGATATGCGGGATCATTAATAATGATGGCTCTGATATGCTGTAGAATTCTGACATGCACCTGCAACTTCGTACTCCCGATATAATTGAGGCCGCAGGTGCATGTCAGAACATACACCGCATACTCAGTCCTGCAGTTGAAGCTTCCCCTAATGGCGATCTCTTTTTCACAAAATGGAGTGAGATAGTGAGTTTTATTAATTCCGAACTTACAAGCTCTGCAGGAAGAGCATTTTGTGAAACCTTGTCTTGGTTTAAGCCAGGTCCCTGTCTGAGGTAATTCAGGGCTATTCTTGATTTTCTAAAGGTGATCGTCGGAGTCTCAGGGAGTCTATTCCCAGCACACTGTCGGTGAGCACTATAGGCCAATTCTTTTTAATTATGGACCTGATTTTCCTTTCCTCATTGCTGTAGGTAGTGATTAACCGAGGACCTGTTATTTCTTTTGATGAATTATAATTTTTTTCTTCTTTTTCTTCTTCAAACGAGATTTTTAAGGCTTCACCTTCTGCACTTTGAAGGAGACTAGTTCTGGATCTCACACTAGTTTTAGTAATAGCTTCATTTAGAATGTTATCGCTGTATCCTCGTTCCTTCAATCTAGTAACAGTACCTTGTACACAATTGTCGAAGTCAGATTTTACACTACATATTCTCTTCAGTCTTAGGATTTCTCCATAAGGTATACTCCTTATCAAGTGCTTCGGGTGGGCACTGCTAGCATGTAGCGTAGCATTGCCCGCCGTAGGTTTTCTGAATAATGTTGTTTCAAGTATACCATTTTTTTAATAGATTTTTACATCTAAAAACTCAATAGAAGTGTTGCTCATATGAGATGTAAAATTAAGATTCATAGAATTGATGTTAATGGCTTCGATAAACTGTTTTGCTTTCATCTCATCACCCTTCCACAATATAAAAACATCATCTATGTATCTAAGGCAATACAGTACATGTTGGTCAAACGTTGTGCGATGTGCTATCCTTAGAACCTGTTCCTCCCACCAGCCAACATGTAAACATGCATAGCTGGGGGAGAAACAGGCTCCCATCGCTACCCCTCGCAATTGTTTAAAAATGTCATTACCAAACATAAAAAAGTTGTTATTTAGACACCAGGAAATCATTTCAGCAATACTTTGTTATGGTCATAGAATTCACACGGTTTGTTGTCTAAAAAGTGTTTTACCGCTTGTAGACCCAATTGATGATCAATACTGGTGTAGAGCGACTATGTCTAGTGTAATTAGCAATAGGTCCTCTGTCCAAACAATGTCTTTTGTTTTCATCAGAAAATCTCCAGTGTCTTTCACATAACTTGGTAGTTTTTTCACCAGATCTTGTAAAAAATAGTCGATATACTGTCCGACTTTCTCTCCGGCACTGTTGATGGCTGAGGTAATTGGTCTACCAGGAATGGGTACTATGTTTTTGTGCACTTTTGGGATCAAATAAAGTGCAGGGATGACTGGGAACTCCTTGTGCATAAATTCATATTCCTCTTTCCCGTTTCCATTGTGTTAATTCTTTTTTAGTATTTCCCTTGATTTATTGTACTGCTTCATTGATGTTTTTTCATAGCATTCTACATTTGCAAGCTGCCTTTTTGCTTCCTGGATGTAGTCTTTTCTCGGCCAGAGCACAATATTGCCCCCTTTGTCTGATTTTTTTATTACGATTTCATTGTTTTCTCCCAACTTTTTTATTAGTTTGGCATATTCTCTTTTTTTGTACTGTTTGTTCCTTTTCTTGTGTTTTGTTTGGTGGTGGAGTTTTTTGATGTCCTCAATCACTCTTTCGTGGAAAATATCCACTGCGTCTTTAGGCATGAGGGGGAAAAAACTAGATTTTGGTTTAAATGGGCTGCTACCCGCACCCTTTTGCACAATGTTGATTTTTTGTAGCGTGTTTTGAGTTAGATCTTCTAATCCAGGTGCTGAAGGTGTTGTTTCAATATCATTTTGCAGCTCATGCAGAGTCAATAGGATGGGAATATCAGATACTTTGAGTGTTTGTCTCTCTATGGTTTCTATGTCAAGTGTCGATTTTGATTGTCCCTTATTTGGTTTGATGGCGAAAAACTTTTTCAATTTCAATTTTCTAATAAAGCAGAAAACATCTATTCTGGTGCTAGCATAATCAAAGCTGCTTTCCGGGCAGTATATATATATATATATTCACTGAAAAAACCATAGGTTTCAGGGGCGTTATAGTTAGTTGGACATTTCACTCGTACAAAACCATAGAAATTCCCCGTTATAGTTAGTTCAGCTAACTATAACTCGCGCGCCCGCAATGCACTGCTGATGACGTCACATATTACATCACTCATGACATGGTCAGTGACATCACTCATGACATCACTCATGACATCTCAAATGACATCACTGATGACATCATCCTTGTGATAGAGTGGCAGACCTCCTCTCACCCTAATATAACCTTTGATACACACACTCAAAAATACAAACTAACATTTTCAAAACAATGGACATACCAATACCAGTTACAACACACCTATTCAGTAATTCCAAGATCTACACACACATCCACTCATTCACCAACAGTCCCTATACAGTCACTCATACATGTACTCACTCATCATATGTACTCATACACCTATACATCCTGTTACACACCGCCACTCATCCATAGAGTTACTCACACACATAGTCACACATGCAAACAAAGTATCAAACATCCATTTACTTGCATATACAGTTATACACACACTACCACACTTACTTCTACAGAAACTTACACATACTTACTCTCTTAAACAATCACTTATAGAAACACCTACTTATTTGTACAGGAACTCTTCCAATCTCTCACTCTCACATATACTCACTTATATACACCAATACTCACATATACTAGTTTAAAACATATGTAGTTACTCATAAAGACACTATTGAGACAGTCATTCACTCACTAACACACCCATACACATACTCATCCACCTATACAGTCCTGCACACATGCTGTCTTCAACACATACAAACAGTGAGTCACTCATTCATGCATCTATGCACTAAGTAATACCCCCCACCGAACCATACAGACACTCAGACACTCATACTGATACTCAAAAAACCAACTACTAACCCATATAGACACTCATGTAGCTACTCACCAACCCATGCAGCCACTTATACACAAAGTGAGAGACTGATACAGATATTTTCATATTTAAACATTACTCACTAACCCATGTATTCACTAAGATACACTTAGTCAGTTATACAATCAATTTTACAAAAAAAATCATCCATTTAGACACTTATATACCCATTTATTCTTCCATCGACCTTGAGATATACATATATAAAACATATTTAATTTTCAGAAAAACACACATTCACTGGATGATGTCATCAGTGATGTCATCAGTGATGTCATTTGAGATGTCATCAGTGATGTCATGAGTGATGTCACTGACCATGTCATGAGTGATGTAATATGTGACGTCATCAGCAGTGCATTGCGGGCGCGCGAGTTATAGTTAGCTGAACTAACTATAACGGGGGAATTTCTATGGTTTTGTACGAGTGAAATGTCCAACTAACTATAACGCCCCTGAAACCTATGGTTTTTTCAGTGAATTTCTAAGGTTTTTAAATGCTAATTTCTAACTATAACGTGCCTGAAACCTATGGTTTTTTCAGTGAATTTCTAAGGTTTTTTAAATGCTAATTTCTAACTATAACGTGCCTGAAACCTATGGTTTTTCAGTGAATATATATATATTTATTATACTATGTATACATGTGAAAATGTCTCGGTCCCCTGTTTGCCTCGGTGGCACGGAAAAAATGGGTGGAACTGACGTCAGCACGCCGACGAGGTCCTCTTATGGCTCCGATGACGTCATACGGTGTCGCGAGCGGAGCCGTGCTATTATGACGTCCTCGTTGACGTGGGAGAGCTAGGAAAGAATTTCCGTGGAATGCTGGTGCAGGGGATATTCACCTAAGTGTTCAGGCTAGTCCTTTGGGAGCAACTGTTTATGTTGCCACTCCAGAAACCGAAACCAGTGATCCGAGGGCAGAGGCCCTGCAGATGGCACACGAGGTGGGGTGCCCAGTCGTGTGCACCGGCGGGGCAGCGAAGTGACAAGCACCACAACCCACAAAAAGGTAACGAGGGCACTGAATAACACAGGATCTTCTCTTTGTATCTGGCAGGAACAACGAAGTTAAAATGCCCTAGTACCAAAATGTAGAATTAGTGCTACAACGGTCTTCAAGAGGACCTGCGATGCCGCTTCTGCCTCCCGTACCCTGGAGGTGGCACATGGGTCACGCGGTACGGTCATACTGCGGTGGGACGCACACTCGTTGACCTCTCATGGCACTGCTCCACACTTCAGGGAGGACGCTTTCCATTAGCTATGTTTTCTGATGACATGTCGCGCCGGCCCCGTCCAACAACAGAACTCCTTTAGATCCAAACAGACTCTTCCACTCTCTCACCGGAAGTGAAACCAGGCCACGCGGACACTTTCACAATACAACAGCCGGGAATGCACTTTTCGGTAAAAAAACCACATTCCTTCCTCCTAATTAATCAAATAAACGTCTCACTGAAGAACAGGGGCCAGCTTCGATCGGTAAACAGCCGTTACAACGACTTTTTTACTTTGCGATACCATTACAACGCATGCATTACCACGCATGCGTTGTACATCATGAAGTCATTACTACGCATTTTTTTAGAACGCATGGTCATTTACCACGCATGCCTTTACAACAAATTTTGTTGTAAAGGTATGTATGGTAAATGACCATGCGTTCTAAAAAACATGTAGACGATCCATGTCGTTGTAAGGAAACAGAGGCTGTTCCGTTTCCTCACAACGACGTGCACCGCCCCTCAGAGACGACGTGAAGCAGGAACCACGAGGAGAGAGGAACCACGAGGAGTGAGAGGTAAGGGGGATTGGGCATGGGGTGGGGGTTTCTTTTCTAGGGTTTAGGGTAGTGCAGTGGTGTTTGGGTGGTGTAGGGGGTCGTGCTGGGGGTAGTGTTTTAGGGTTTAGGGTAGTGCAGTGGTGTTTGGGTAGTGTAGGGGGTCGTGCTGGGGGTAGTGTTTTAGGGTTTAGGGTAGTGCAGTAGTGTAGGGGGTCGTGCTGGGGGTAGTGTTTTAGGGTTTAGGGTAGTGCAGTGGTGTATGGGTAGTGTAGGGGGTCGTGCTGGGGTAGTGTTTTAGGGTTTAGGGTAGTGCAGTGGTGTTTGAGTAGTGTAGGGGGTCATGCTGGTGGTAGTGTTTTAGGGTTTAGGGTAGTGCAGTGGTGTTTGTGTAGTGTAGGGGGTCATGCTGGGGGTAGTGTTTTATGGTTTAGGGTAGTGCAGTGGTGTTTGGGTAGTGTAGGGGGTCGTGCTGGGGGTAGATTTAGGGTTTAGGGTAGTGCAGTGGTGTTTGTGTAGTGTAGGGGGTTGTGCTGGGGGTAGTGTTTTAGGGTTTATGTTAGTGCAGTGGTGTTTGGGTAGTGTAGGGGGTAGTGCTGGGGTAGTGTTTTAGGGTTTAGGGTAGTGCAGTGGTGTTTGTGTAGTGTAGGGGGTAGTGCTGGGGGTAGTGTTTTAGGGTTTAGGGTAGTGCAGTGGTGTTTGGGTAGTGTAGGGGTTCATGCTGGGGGTAGTGTTTTAGGGTTTAGGGTATGGCAGTGGTGTTTGGGTAGTGTAGGGGGTCGTGCTGGGGGTCGATTTAGGGTTTAGGGTAGTGCAGTGGTGTTTGTGTTGTGAGGGGGTCATGCTGGGGGTAGTGTTTTAGGGTTTAGAGTAATGCAGTGGTGTTTGTATAGTGTAGGGGGTTTAGGGTAGTGCAGTGGTGTTTGTGTAGTGTAGGGGGTCATGCTGGGGGTAGTGTTTTAGGGTTTAGGGTAGTGCAGTGGTGTTTGTGTAGTGTAGGGGGTAGTGTTTTAGGGTTTAGGGTAGTGCAGTGGTGTTTGTGTAGTGTAGGGGGTCATGCTGTGGGTAGTGTTTTAGGGTTTAGGGTAGTGCAGTTGTGTTTGTGTAGTGTAGGGGGTCGTGTTTTAGGGTATAGGGTAGTGCAGTGGTGTTTGGGTAGTGTAGGGGGTCATGCTGGGGTTAGTGTTTTAGGGTTTAGGGTAGTGCAGTGGTGTTTGGGTAGTGTAGGGGGTCGTGCTGGGGGTAGTGTTTTAGGGTTTAGGGTAGTGCAGTGGTGTTTGTGTAGTGTGGGAGGTCATGCTGGGGGTAGATTTAGGGTTTAGTGTAGTGCAGTGGTGTTTGGGTAGTGTAGGGAGTCATGCTGGGGGTAGTGTTTTAGGGTTTAGGGTAGTCCAGTGGTGTTTGTGTAGTGTAGGGAGTCGTGCTGGGGTAGTGTTTTAGGGTTTAGGGTAGTGCAGTGGTGTTTGGGTAGTGTAGGGGGTCGTGCTGGGGGTAGTGTTTTAGGGTTTAGGGTAGTGCAGTGGTGTTTGTGTAGTGTAGGGGGTCATGCTGGGGGTAGTGTTTTAGGGTTTAGGGTAGTGCAATGGTGTTTGGGTAGTGTAGGGGTAGTGCTGGGGTAGTGTTTTGGGTTTACGGTAGTGCAGTGGTGTTTGTGTAGTGTAGGGGGTCGTGCTGGGGGTAGTGTTTTAGGGTTTAGGGTAGTGCAGTGGTGTTTGTGTAGTGTAGGGGTGAAGTGTTTTAGGGTTTAGGGTAGTGCAGTGGTGTTTGTGTACTGTAGGGGGTCGTGCTGGGTTCTAGTGTTTTAGGGTTTAGGGTAGTGCAGTGGTGTTTGTGTAGTATAGGGGGTCGTGTTTTAGAGTTTAGGGTCGTGCAGTGGTGTTTGGGTAGTGTAGGGGGTCGTGCTGGGGGTAGTGTTTTTGAGTTTAGGGTAGTGCAGTTGTGTTTGGGTAGTGAAGGGGGTTGTGCTGGGGTAGTGTTTTAGGGTTTAGGGTAGTGCAGTTGTGTTTAGGTAGTGAAGGGGGTCATGCTGGGGGTAGTGTTTTAGGGTTTAGGGTAGTGCAGTGGTGTTTGTGTAGTGTAGGGGGTCATGCTGGGGGTAGAATTAGGGTTTAGGGTAGTGCAGTGGTGTTTGTGTAGTGTAGGGGGTCGTGCTGGGGGTAGTGTTTTAGGGTTTAAGGCAGTGCAGTGGTGTTTGTGTAGTGAAGGGGTCGTGCTGGGGGTAGTGTTTTAGGGTTTAGGGTAGTGCAGTGGTGTTTGTGTAGTGTAGGGGTTGTGCTGTGGGTAGATTTAGGGTTTAGGGTAGTGCAGTTGTGTTTGGGTAGTGTAGGGTGTCGTGCTGGGGGTAGTGTTTTAGGGTTTAGGGTAGTGCAGTGGTGTTTGGGTAGTGGAGGGGGTAGTGTTTTAGGGTTTAGGGTAGTGCGCCCAACCAGCCACAATATCCGTGGACAAAGTGGATCCTGACTCTTTGGAACGCTCCGTCAATTGAATAATTTGGGTCAAGGGCCCTACCACGTCCAAGACCTATCAATTCCTTTCTTGGGATCCCTCATATACTTGGAGAAAAAGGTACATAGTTTCTCATCAATTTCAGGCGTGTGTGCCACCTTCCCCTTCAGTGAGGGCCTGGGGCATTCTCCCCTCATCCTATTCCTGACCTCCCTTTCAAGGGGTTGATGGATTTTCCCCACCACATACTCGGCCACTTTGGCGTCAGGTGTCCACTCCGCTGACCTAGGATGGTAAATTTGGGTAGGCTCGAACATGTCCGAGTGGACCCCGTCCCCAACCGGGGACTGAGAGGAGTGGGACTCTGGACGCCAGGGACGCCCCGAGTCCTTATCCTCATCGGAGGAGAAATCGTCCTCCGATACACCCTCTCCCTCTAAGGGAAACCCGCCGTCGGGGTCTACAATAGTGGTGACAGTGTCGCAATTTTCTCCAGGCCCCTCCTCCTCCCGGCAGGGTGCATGTTTTAGCGTTCGCGCACTCTTGAGGAAGGTCTCCGTAAGTTTATCAAATCCTTCCAAGTGCCCCGCGTTATGCTTAACGGCCCTTTTATTCCCCATCTGGGAGCTACTGGGACCCGCCACCACCAGATCTGGGTCACTGAACACCCCAGGGATGCTTTTCGCCAGCTTATCAACCTGATCCCTAAGAGGAGCCAGCGCCCTAGAAATAGCCAGAGAGAGGGCTTGGTCCACTGCTGGAGGGAGAAATTGGGGGGCCATTCCTCCTCCACTTCCTGGTAGGAGGAGTAAAAATGGTCTTCTGGAGAAGACATGATAGCAGAGGGTGTGAGCACAGAACAAATGCCCTTAAAATCCTTAAGGCAGCCCCCTCGCCGGTGCTCCAACAGCTGGGCTTTCCCCGAAGCTGTTATAAGAATAGACTGAGGCGCAATACCAATTACCACCACCAGGTGGCGCTGGTCACTAACGTGGCCGTGTGGGGAAATCACCGCGTAGCGGTGTCAAAATTAGGCGAGGGTTGGTCGGGAATCAAGCGGACACTAAAGGAGTGACCGGATTCCCAAACGCGCGTAAAGACCAGCGGGAGCGCTCGACGGAGCTGCCTCGCTCGGACCAGACGCGCCTGACAGGATCTCACCGCATGCAGAGCACACAGCGGGAGAAACTGCGAGGGGGAGAACGCGCTCGGGCAAGAGCCTGCTGCGCAGGGAATATGAAACAATACCAAGGCAATAATGCTAATAACATGCACAAGAAACCGCTATACAAACAGCAACAACGTCAGATTAAGCCAAGAATGTAAGGAATGCACTTAACTGACGAGCAGTGAAGAAAGAGGAAGCGGAAGGGACGTCACGATATTATATACGCTGGACTGTGATATGATTGGACTATAGTTGCCTTGGAGACTACCACCCTAATGGTTCATGGGTTGTGTAGTCTTTTGTTTAATGATTGTTGTGTTACGTTTTCTTTGAACTGCTATGCAAATAAAGTGAGGAAAGATATGCATAATCCTCGCCTCCGTCCTGCCATAGAATTCATTAAACTTTATTTGATCTGATTTAGAAACATAGATCATAAAAGTGTACATAAAAACAGTAAATCCTCTTTCCTAATACAATACAGTGAGAATTAATTAAAACCAGTAGGTAAAAACGGGTGTTACAAAGCCCGGTTCAGAGCAACTTCAGGTTAACAGAATCGTAAAGGTCAATGTTTCGCAAGATCAATCTCATGTACTTCGTGCAAAATACGCAATAAGGGGTCCAAGTAAGATGTAACGCTCCAATACCTGACCAGTTTGCACTATATAAAACTGCCGAAAAACTAAAAATAAAAAGTGTTTTGCACACTTCTGTCATTGGGCTATATGTGGGCTACATCTGGGTGATATTTGTGCTACATTTGGGCTCTTTCTTCTCTGGTGGCCATCTTGGGAGACTTATTTGTTATGAAGTTTCCTAATTTCGTCATTTACTGTAGTCTCCTCAGTAGGAAATGCTTTCAGTTTTTTACTTTGATTCCATCAAGAAGGCATTCAGATGTGTCACACATTTGCCATAAATTCAGAATGTTAGCACTCTAGTTGTTCATTAGATCACTGTAGTAAAGCTACTGCTCACCAGGGAGTTAACTGGAAGTCTACTGCTGGTATTGAAAGTGATTGTTTCAGTCTGCATGTCAGAATTTTCTAATGAAATAGAAGAGGATTTGAGATCTCACTTAAAACATGCCCTAAATTTTCTTTCTGCAGCACTAACCATAATTTCTATGGCAAAATGAACCCCCTCATTTTGTTCCTTTTTAAATTAAATGTTTTAAGTGTTACCAGTTTATTCCAATCAAGATGGCTTCAGGTGTGCCATACTTTTGTCATAAGTAAGGCTGTTAGCACTCTAGTTGTTCTTTAGAACACTCTGGGAAGCTGCAGTAGAACACAAAGGCATCAACTGACAGGCTGCTCCTGTTGAAATGTAACAGGAAGATATTTGAGATCTCACTTAAAACATGTCCTAATTTTTCTTTCTACAGCACTAACCATAATTTCTATGACAAAATGAACCCCCTCATTTTGTTCCTTTTTAAATTAAATGTTTTAAGAGTTACCAGTTTATTCCAATCAAGATGGCTTCAGGTGTGCCATAATTTTGTCATAAGTAAGACTGTTAGCGCTCTAGTTGTTCTTTAGAACACTCTGGGAAGCTGCAGTAGAACACAAAGGCATCAACTGACAGGCTGCTCCTGTTGAAATATAACAGGAAGATATTTGAGATCACACTTGAAACATGTCCTAATTTTTCTTTCTACAGCACTAACCATAATTTCTATGACAAAATTAACCCCATAATTTTGTTCCTTTTTAAATTAAATGTTTTAAGTGTTACCAGTTTATTCCAATCAAGATGGCTTCAGGTGTGCCATACTTTTGTCATAAGTAAGGCTGTTAGCACTCTAGTTGTTCTTTAGAACACTCTGGGAAGCTGCAGTAGAACACAAAGGAATCAACTGACAGTCTCTGCCCTTGTTGGATGTACATGTTTTACTGAGAATGTCAGACTTCATTCTCACATGACTGAGAAAGATAATGTGAATTTACAGAAAATATGCTCTCATTTTAGCTTCTGGAGCACCTTCCAAAACTGTATGGGACAAGCATGTGAAAATAGTTTTCTCTCAAACATGATTCATGATATCCCAGCAGAAGGTTTTTCACAGGGTAAAATCACCTTAGAACACACCACAATTCCTGAAATTAGTATGGTACCATCAACAAATGAATTCTAATGTAACTAAAGTCTGTTATCACCCTTTATAGTTCTCCTTTTGGTAACCCTCAAAATCTTCGATTCACTACAATGCATTTCAATGGGGTACTATCATTTATATTGGTCCCAAGATGGCAGCCAGCAATTCCAGGATGAAGTGCTGACAGCCAATCAGATCTCACGATGACATGTGTGGTTAGGCTCCGCCCAGATATATATGTGTTTTTACTTTTGATTTTCTCAGGAACTACTGAACGGATTTACACCATTTAACAAAAGGGTTCTTTCTGAACCAAGCCCTTACCTTTTTGCCAAATTTGGTGTAATTCCGTTCAGCAGTTCGGGCTGTAGCCGTGTCTAAAATTTCCTACGGGAATTAACATGGAGAAAACACGTTTTGGGGCCCCCCTTTTTTCTCGGCCCCCGCTTTCCGAATCACCCCGAAACTTTCAGGATAGGAGCAGACCGGAGCGCCCCACGAGTTTTGAAAATTTAGCGAAGATTCATCAACCGGCGCCAAAGTTATTGGAAATAGAATGTTGCGAATTTCCTATGGAAAATAGGTCCTAACTATAACTATCTACTGGCGACCGCCAGTAGATAATATATACGCAAAAAAGAAACAGAGAACTCTGGGTAGTTCTCAAGTTTAGGTGGAAAGCAGCTCCTGTATAGAGCACCCTCAACACCAGCGACACTCTAAATTTGCTCACTTCAAATGTCTGCTTTTCTATCAAAGTCTTTAAGCGTAGGATTAGCACAGTGCCATCCACGTCGAGATAGAAAGGGACAAAGTCTTTTGCCATTTCTACAGCAAAGTTTTTAAGCATAGGACTAGCACAATGCTATCCATGCCGAGCTGTAAAATGACAAAAGCCTTTTAACACTCCAGGCACAGAATTACAGCTTTGAATTGGTAAAATACCAACCAAGCCAACCTGAAATGAATAAAAGCAACCCCTGACACATTTTTCGCTCTCAGAGCTCTTCAGAGAGGTATAGCTTTGTCCAGACACAAGGGAGCACCCAGTATGCATCAAAACAATACCCTTTCAGGCTTAGAGTGGCGCATAAATTATGCAAAAAAGAAGCAGAGAACTCTAGGTAGTTCTCAAGTTTAGGTGGAAAGCAGCTCCTGTATAGAGCACCCTCAACACCAGCAACACTCTAAATTTGCTCACCTCAAATGTCTACTTTTCTATCAAAGTCTTTAAGCATACGATTAGCACAGTGCCATCCACATCGAGATAGAAAGGGACAAAGTCTTTTGCCATTTCTACAGCAAAGTTTTTAAGCAAGAAAAAAAGCAACGCCTAAACTTGATAACTACCCAGAGTTCTCTGCTTCTTTTTTGCATAATTTATGCGTCACTCTAAGCCTGAAAGGGTATTGTTTTGAACTATACTGGGTGGCTCCCTTGTGTCTGGACAAAGCTATACCTCTCTGAAGATCTCTAATGAGAGCGAAACACTTGTCAGGGGTTGCTTTTATTCATTTCAGCTTGGCTTGGTTGGTATTTTACCAATTCAAAGCTGTAATACTGTGCCTGGAGTGTTAAAAGGATTTTGACATTTTACAGCTCGGCATGGATAGCCCTGTGCTAGGCCTATGTTTAAAAACTTTGTCCTTTTCTATCTTGGCATGTATGGCACTGTTCTAATCCTACGTTTAAAGACTTTGATAGAAAAGCAGACATTTGAGGTGAGCAAATTTACAGTGTTGCTGGTGTTGAGGGTGCTCTATACAGGAGCTGCTTTCCACCTAAACTTGAGAACTACCCAGAGTTCTCTGCTTCTTTTTTGCATAATTTTTGCATCACTCACTCTAAGCCTGAAAGGGTATTGTTTTTATATATAAATATTTATGTGTGTATAGGTACACACACACACATATTTAAGTCCCTTTACTACTACCCACCCCTAAACCCATAAAATTACCTTTAGCTACCTTTACATCTACCCATCCCTTAACCTTAAAATCACCCTTGCCTCTACCCGCACATTTATCCCCCTTTTTTTAAATAAACATAAATAATTATGTTATTAAAACAAAGTACTTACCTGCATGGTAAAGTATGGCATGGTAAAGGTAAAAAGCTATACTATGTACTTACCTGCGTGGTAAACACCGCGTGGTAAAGCCTGTTTCCCTACTGGAGGGCTTCATGGCCACTAGAACGGATTCTGGATTGTCTTGAGGCAGGATCAGGATTGCAGACTAGAGATTTTGAACCCAAGTCCGAACACTCAAACAGTGAAAGAGATGAAGGACCAGCCCTTCCCTCTGGAAATTTTGTTCATTATCTTGAGGCGGAAACATATGCTAGTTCTCCATCGATGAAAGGAGTTACAAGCACATCGTTTATTCTAGTGGGCATGGAGATATTGAGAACAATTTTGAGGTAGCTGAAAAGCCAGTATTTGTGAGAACATTTTGGAAAAAAACAGAAGGGCAAGAAACAATGCCCGGAACCTCAAGGATTAGTAACCCCTGCCTAACAAAGGTATGTACTGCTGGCATTGGTAGACCCAGATACTCCAATGTTCTTCTTCACCCCACTTATATATTTGTGTGTTCCTGGGTGGGTGGGACTGATGGAGCATGATGGCCGCTCCATTCTGCTTTTGACTGACTGTGTTCCCATGTGAGTAGTACTGATAAAGCTTGAAGGGCAATTGGGCTTCTGTGGTGGTGTTGTGCAGTCGCCACTACACACTTAGTGCCGATGCCATTGATGAGAGCGAAAGGAGAAGTAAGCCTCCATGCTGCTACCTTGAACATCCAAGCAATTGGCCAGCAGAGATGCAAGAGTCTTATAGAATCCTGACTCCATTACCAGAACCACTGTAAGCAAGAGATGCACAGGGCTAGTGGTCCAACATCATTAGCCCTTCCCACCTGTGACTGGAGACAGAAGGATGGAATTGCAACCCAGCACATATTGAGCATGAGTTGTGAAACTTCCATAAGTTGGCCTCGTCCAAGGACTTAGTGTGCCTTCCTGATCTCCACAAATTGAATAAGCTCAACTTTGAACTATGAGGTCAGAAATAAAGCAGATACCTCGCACAACTGGAAATAATTATGTAAGGTTGTACCCTTTACCTGCATGTATAGCATCTGAGTTATAAACTTATTGCAAAGTAACCACCGAGCCTTCCCAGACTATTCTAGTCAATTGAACTGCTTGAAATTTCTATGTAACTATCATGCTGTAAATGGAGTTTATATTCTTAACATAAACAAAATACCATTGTCCAGTGATTATATTTCTTGCAAATTACATACTGCTACATTAAATTGGACATCTACCCCACACCACCCTCAAACAGTACATCCTAGTCTGCTTGTTCTCATGACCCCATGAAAGTCAAAGATGAAAGAGGAGGTACTTGGCAATTCAGCGAGCTCTCAGTACTACATTCCGGTTTAAGAGCAATATAATTCCTGTCACAAAGACTGCCTAATTGCCACTGTGTGTCACAAGCCCCAGAAAACCGGCCTGACTGCTGGTCTGGAATCTTCTGACTACTCAATGAGTAGAGTCCTAGCGATTTTGGCGTATTATCATCAACATCAAACATCTAGACTGCATGGTATCATGTTGGAGACCCATTGTCCATACGTTTATCCGATCTTAAAAATGGTTTTAGTCTCCTTTTAAAGGCGTGACAAATATGATCATTGCCTAAACATTAAAGTCTGCAGATTCCATCTACTCATCATGAGGGCAGTCAAGATTTCCCCAACCCAGGTAAACATTACCACTATGGGATTATCAAAGAACATTTTTAAAGTGGATTTAGAGCATCTGAGGGACAGAAATTATATAAATTGATCTGCCTAATATAGCATATTTTAAGAGGAAAGGGTTTTAAGATTAATACACATTTAAACCCAGTTCTTGGTGCAATCACAAGCTAGTAGAGCCTTTTCAGTGTGGAACATATGCAGTAAAAACATTTTAACCCAATGGTTACAAATCTGGATGAGTTTTGTATCTTGACCCCATCATTGCAGTCAAAGCAGCAGACAAATATAAGTTTTGTAATTTTGCCTTCTTCCTACATCCAAAAAAGGTCTACATTTGGCTGAGACCTTTAAGTAATACATGCAGTTTTTAGTCAATTGATTTATTCAATCTTCCATCGTTAAATATAGATTTTAGTAAACAAAAAGGCTGTCATTAAGAGTGGGCCAACAATTTCCAATATGTGCACTAACCTGCTGTTACCACACATATCGGATTCATTCGTTTTCTTTTTTTAAAGAAAATTCATCCCCAGATACATTTCACCAAATCAAACCTGCCAATATTTATCAGAGGAAGATAAAAAAATCTGTAAATACCAGAACATGTGGATTTTGGTGCAAAAAGCACCAACAAGTGCTTGTATTCCCCAAAAACTCTAGATAGGCGATAAATATCGCACACTATAAATACCAAACAAATTGGTGTCAATTTTTATTGGGGGCAAAAATAATTGCATGCAACAATGTCCAACTTGTAATGAGGGCTTCAGCGTTGTAACCTCTTTTAAGAGACTTTAATAGTCCCAACTGTCATCTGTGCATATTTGGTCCAGAGTTTATATAACGCTACTCTATAGCCAACTAAAGTTTGTTTGAGTTTAGTAGCATTTACTGTAATCAAATTGGCATTTAAGGAGTTGTCAACCTGTTTTAGAAGCCCATTATTAGTTAAAAAAAAGAGTGTGTTATCGGTATAGGCATGAAAGTTTATGTCCGTGTCACAGAGGATTTTAAGTAATATATTGTAGATGTGTATATATATATATCTGTGATATATATATATATTCACTGAAAAAAACCATAGGTTTCAGGGACGTTATAGTTAGTTGGACATTTCTCTTGTAAAACCCATAGAAATTCCCCCGTTATAGTTAATTCAGCTAACTATAACTCGCGCACCCACAATGCACTGCTGATGACGTCACATATTCCATCAATCATAACATGGTCGATGACATCACTGATGACATCTCAAATGACATCACTGATGACATCTATGGAATTTCTATGGTTTTTTACAAGAGAAATGTCCAACTAACTATAACGTCCCTGAAACCTATGGTTTTTTCAGTGAATTTCAAAGGTTTTTTAAATGCTAATTTCTAACTATAACGTCCCTGAAACCTATGGTTTTTTCAGTGAATTTCAAAGGTTTTTTAAATGCTAATTTCTAACTATGCCTACAAAGGTAGGACATGTGAAGAAAGAGGAAGAAAAGCGCAGAAAGAAGCAAGACAAATGCAGAAAGAGGCAACAGAAGTCCAGAAAAACAAAGAAAAGTGCAGGAAGAAGCAAGAGATGTGCAGAAAGAACCAACAGAGGAGCAGAAAGTCCTCCTGTGCCCCCAACATTTTGCTGACGGATACTGGTGGTAACTGACTCTGACTAACCAGGCCTAGAGCCAGTGCTATGCTAAAAGACACTTAGAATACAGTGAAAACACCTACATACACTAGGGAACACTATGCGTTGGGGTAGCCCTGTGATTAGCATGACCTCCTCTGTATTTGCCATGAGTTAATGCCTGGGTCATTGCATGAGTACATGAGTAGTGACTGGATGACTAGAGTGCTGCAAGGAGAGTGCATGGTAAATTTATAAGTGCTTGGATTTTGGCAGAGTGATTGGATAAGTACATGGTGCACGCTGGGTGATTGGAGGAGTACATGGGTGGTGACAGGGCGATGGCTGGACTGCATGGGTAGTGCTCAGGGTATTGTAGCAGTGCATGAGTTAGTGCATGGGTCATTGCATGAGTGCATGGGTAGTGACTGGATGACTAGAGTGCTGCAAGGAGAGTGCATGGTGAATTTATAAGTGCTTGGGTTTTGGCGGAGTGATTGGATAAGTACACACATGTCACATCAGGCCCCACCCCCTCCCTTCACCACTGTGCAAACGCGCCCCCTGGCGGGTTTTAAGTTGGAGGATTAATTCCCCTTGAATCCTGAGGGTCCCTGGGGGCCAACTAGCCCACCAGGTACCTCCAGTAAGCGCCACAGAGCTGCGTTGCAGAGAGGTGACTGAGGCCACGCCCCTTTTTACACCTCTCTACAACGCAACTCTGTGGCGCTTACTGGATGTACCTGGTGGGCTAGTTGGCCCCCAGGGACCCTCAGGATTCAAGGGGACTTAATCCCCCAACTTAAAACGCGCCACAGGGCGCGTTTGTACACTTGTCACATCAGGCCACGCCCCCTCCCTGCACCACTGTGCAAACGCACCCCCTGGTGTGTTGTAAATTGGGGGATTAAGTCCCCTTGAGTCCTGAGGGTCCCTGGGGGCCAACTAGCCCACCAGCTACCTCCAGTATGCGCCACAGAGCTGCGTTGCAGAGTGGTGTAAAAAGGGGGCGTGGCCTTGGACCACCTCTCTGCAACGCAGCTCCCTGGCGCTTACTGGAGGTACCTGGTGGGCTAGTTGGCCCCCGGTGACCCTCAGGTTTCAAGGGGACTTAATCCCCCAACTTAAAACGCGCCACAGGGCGCGTTTGCACACTTGTCACATCAGGCCACGCCCCCTCCCTGCACCACTGTGCAAACGCGCCCCCTGGTGTGTTGCAAATTGGGGGATTAAATCCCCTTGAGTCCTGAGGGTCCCTGGGGGCCAACTAGCCCACCAGCTACCTCCAGTAAGCACCACAGAGCTGCGTTGCAGAGTGGTGTAAAAAGGGGCGTGGCCTCGGACCACCTCCCTGCAACCTGCTCTCGCTTACAAAATCCAAACCAGAGTTTGCTATGACAGGGCGGGAGCTGCACGGCTCCCGCCCTGTCATAGCAAACAGCAGTGTCTCGGGGGTGGGCACCCTGGGACACTGCAGGAGCCAGCCCTGGGGGGTGGCGGTCCCCAGGGACATCAAGGGCTCCTAGAGGGGGGCCTCCCTTAATTTTCAAAGCCCCGGGTAGGTGGTAGTCCCCGGGGCTTGGGGGTCCGTAACGGACCCCCAAATTTAAATATACAGTGCCCCGGGGAGGTGGTGGTCCCCGGGGCTTGTGGGGGGCTCAAGCCCCCCCCACACATTTGTTTTTAGTTTATTAAAGAGCCCCGGGGAGGTGGTGGTCCCCGGGGCTGCGCGGGGGGCTGCGTGCCCCCCGCAACTCATAAATGAAGCCCCGGGGAGGTGGCGGTCCCCGGGGCAGCGTGGGGGGATTGGGACCCCCCATGCATTTTTTTCAGTGCCCCAGGGACCTGGCCCACCCGGGGGCTTAAATACAATGAAGCGCGGAAGACCGTGCTTCGTTGTTTTTTTTTTTTTTCTCGGCCGGATTCGCGACCCCAGCGCGAATTCGGCCGATTTCTTTTAAAAAAAATGCTTTTTTTGGCCCTGGGGGTCCTTGTGGGTCTTGTTTTTTCACTGTGTTTCACTGTTTTCTTGTGACTTGGTTCTACCGAGTCACAAGATGGCTGCCAACACTTCCTGGTTTGGAGTGTTGGCAGCCAATCACAGTGAAGCTCGTGCTCTGGAGGGTTCGCAAAGCCACCATGGCCATAGATATATAAACTTTTTCTAATTTCTCAGGAACTACTGAACGGATTTACACCATTTAACAACAAGCATTTTCAATGCAATAGGTCTCGCATTTACGCAAGTTTAAGCTATTGGCATTGTAAATGACACTGCCTTTTATTTATGTATTAAAAACAAAAACAAAAATAAAAGGCATTGTTATTTGCAATGTTAATAGCTCAAACTTGCGTAAATGCGAGACCTATTGCATTGCAAATGCTTGTTTTATTCTGCTGAAGAACATGGAAGGATTCAGTGGTACTGTAGCACTCACAGAGAAATCACTGAAAAACTAAACCATCAGCCCTGGGTTCTTAGAGACTGCTGTAGTTTTATAAGTGCTACTGTACTCTAAACCTTCTATCAACCTCGGTGTGGAAAGAAGGTGTGTGAGCCGACTGTTTATGTCACCAGAATCACAGTGCAATTTTATCACACTATTCGAATCACTGTAGTTTTTGACAAGCACTACAAGGACTAAACACACACAAAACATGTAGTATGTAAAATGATAAATTCAGTTGTTACTATTTTCTGTCAGTGTGTGAAGCCCTCAGATACCGAACGACAATAATAATAAATAATCTGTATTTTCCTTTTAAAAACAAATATCAGGCATGTGCAGAAATAAGTTGTGCAATCCTTGACTCCAAACCTCACACATAAAAGAATAAATGTTACTATTGACATACAATCCACAACGTCACAACAGAGTCTATTCACCTCTGACTCACATACACAACAAGTCAACTGACCCCTCTGTGAAGCAGCCAACGCCCATACACATACAACTCTTCAACCACAAGGCAAGGGCATGCCCACCGACCTATTAATGTGTAATTAATCGGTAAAGATGTCTGGCCTCCGACTCAAACTTCTTATACCCAGAGCTGTGTGATTAAGGCAGTCTTCTAACCTAAAAACTGGGCAAAGCAATAAGAGGCCAAAGCAGACGCTAGTTTCAGATGTAAACCTCAGAACCACGTTGGGTGGTCTAAAGGACTTATGAAAGTGCTTCAAGGCCAAACCAAAGGCTAACGTGCACGATTCAAACATAAGCAGCACAACACACCATTCTAAAGTCCTACCACAAAACATTTGTGTAGCGCGAGAGATCTGTCCATGGTTACCCAGCGGCAGAGCCTGCTTCCTCCCACCCGTGCAATGCGGGGGCGTAACATAGTGCCCCGCAGTGAGGAGGTAGGGGCAGGCTTTCCGACCATGGAAGGGGTCCCTCACTCACCTATGCAGAAACAGTACACCAGACCAAACAATGAACAGTAGCTGCTGCGGCCTGCTCTGTGGAACCTCGTAGGCGGTAGGCGAGCAAAGTTGCAGCAATTATGAGTAACTGTTGAGATATATGAAGGCCCCGTGAAAATGTGCCCTTGTGAGTCTTTTTCAATCCATGAGCAAATGAGGGTGGGGGATGGGGTGGAGAGAAGAGTGGAATAGAGGGAAGAAACAAGCAGAGAAAGAGAAATGGGAGAGAACAATGCAGAGAGGAGGTAAGAGACAGCTCAGTGAGCGATTGGAGAGAGAAGAAAACAGACCAAAGAAGAGAGACACAGAAAGAGAGTGACAGGAGAAAGAGAGAAGTTATGGATAAACAGGTGAAAAAATCAGCTGGGAGAGGAGAAAAGCGAGAAAGGTTAACGAATCCACACTCTTCAAAAGTACTGCGTGACCGTGTAAACAGAAATGCTAGAAAGAAATGCTGGTAACAAAAATGGTATAGCCCTGCATCAGCGCTTCGTGAATATTATAGTGCACGTTCCCTGTGGATAACTCTTTCATGGTACTGCAATCTCCAACTTTCAACAGTCACATATTAACACGAGAAAGGTTAACGAATCCACACTCTTCAAAAGTACTGCGTGACCGTGTAAACAGAAATGCTAGAACGAAATGCTGGTAACAAAAATGGTATAGCCCTGCATCAGCGCTTCGTGAATATTATAGTGCACGTTCCCTGTGGCTAACTCTTTCATGGTACTGCAATCTCCAACTTTCAACAGTCACATATTAAAACCAGTGGTGCGCGTGCACCACAGAGGAGCGGGGGAAAGGGAGCGCGGCAGCGAGGCGAACGCGCGCTGCTGCGTGTGCTAGACACCGGTGGGAATGAGCGGGGCAAAGGCGGGACATGCGCCCTCCTTTGCCCAATTGCGTGCTTTATTTTTTTTTAAAAAGAACGCTACAGCCAATGTGGGCTTCCGAAAGCAAAACCACACGCACGAGCGTGTGGTTAGCTTTCTGAAGCCCATACAAGAGGGCTCGCGCTGCGCAAGCAGTACTACGCACTGCAACGCTCGGCGCGAGACCTAAAAAGGACTCTTTTTTAACCAAGGGCTACCTTTTTGCCAAATTTGGTGTAATTCCATTCAGCAGTTCGGGCTGTAGCTTTGTCTAAAGTTTCCTATGGAAAATTACATGGGGAAAACGCATTTTGGCCCCAGAACAAGGTGCAAGTAATTCTCGCCACAGTTCGCCGTGCCGCAAAATGGGTCCGGATCCAGTTCCGACCCACGGCTTCCTTTAATTATCAAGGACGGTGCTGCTCCCCGCGACAGGACTGCCGCGTGATAATTTTTTCCACCAAAGGTCCAAGAACTTTTGAGAGCGCACACACGGCAAGCTGAACCACCTGGCTTTCACTTTCTGGCACAATCTTGCATCATTGTTCACTGGTAACATATTGGCGAGAATTACTTGCACCTTGTTCTGGGGCCCACTAAGGGTGGAGAAAACATGCTTGGAAAGTGATGACGATAGCAGGACCTACTAAAGGTATTATTTGTTCTGGAGGGAACTACGGGACCCAGCATGCAACGAAAAAGTAAACCCACTGAGGGCGTGGCATGCTATAAATAAGTATACCAGAACTGCCTGTGAGTCATTCCAAGAGCGACCTCTGATGAAAGGCAGCAGCCTAGAAACGCGTCAGGTCTGTAACATGTTACCAGCGAACAATGATGCAAAATTGTGCCAGAAAGTGAAAGCCAGGTGGTTCATCTTGCCGTGTGTGCGCTCCCAAAAGTTCTTGGACCTTTGGTGGAAAAAAAAAATATATATATATATATATATGTGTGTGTGAATATATATATATATATATATATATTATCTACTGGCGGTCGCCAGTAGATAGTTATAGTTAGGACCTATTTTCCATAGGAAATCCGTGACATTCTATTTGAAATAACTCTCTTGCCGGTTGACGAATCTTCGCGAAATTTTCAAACTTTATGGCCCGCTACGGTCCGCTCCTACCCTGAAAGTCTCGGGGTGATTCGTCAAGCGGGGCCGAGAAAAAAGGGGGTCCCAAAACGTGTTTTCCCCATTCATTTTCCCATAGGAAACTTTAGACACGGCTACAGCTCGAACTGCTGAACGGAATTACACCAAATTTGGCAAAGAGGTAGTTCTTGGTTCAGAAAGAACCCTTTTTGTTAAATGGTGTAAATCCGTTCAGTAGTTGCGGAGAAATTAAAAAAATAAGAGTCAAAAAATCAATTTCCCATAGGAAACTTTAGACACGGCTACAGCCCGAACTGCTGAACGGAATTACACCAAATTTGGCAAAGAGGTAGTTCTTGGTTCAAAAAGAACCCTTTTGTTAAATGGTGTAAATCCGTTCAGTAGTTGCTGAGAAAATCAAAAGTAAAAGTACATATATATCTATGGGCGCGGAGGATCCGCGCACCCTCCCGATCACGAGCTGCATGCTAATTGGCTGTCAACACTACAAATCAGGAAGTGTTGGCAGCCATTTTGTCCCTCGGTAGAACCGAGGGACAGAAACAAGTGCGCAAAGCGCACAAAAGGGGGAAGGGCAGCAACACCCTGACCCCCTAGGTCTGCTCAGGGGGTCCCACAAGGACCCCCAGGGCAAAAAAAAACATTTTTTTTTTTTAAAAATCGGCAGGATGCGCTCAGGGTGCGCGGATCCTGCCGAAAAAAAAAAAAATCGAAGCGCGGTCTCCCGCGCTTCGATTGTATTTTGCCCCCGGGTGGCCCAAGTCCCGGGGGCATGGTGGGGGGGTTAAATTTATGTATGGGGGGCCTCAAAGGGCCCCCCAAGCCCCGGGGACCGCCACCCCCCGGGGCTTTCATTTTAAAATGGTGCGGGAGGGCACTCGGCCCTCCCGCAGCCCCGGGGACCACCACCTCCCCGGGGCTTCTTTTTTTTATTTTTTTTATTTCCTGTGTGGGGGGGCTCGAGCCCCCCCACACGCCCCGGGGACCGCCACCTCCCCGGGGCACTAACACATTTAAAATGGGGGTCCGTTTTGGACCCCCGAAGCCCCGGGGACCACCACCTCCCCGGGGCTGTGCTGATGTGGGGAGGGGGGCCGCGCGGCCCCCCTCCTGGAGCCTGTGGTGGCCCTGGGGACCGCCACCCCCCAGGGCCGGCTCCTGCAGTGTCCCGGGGTGCCTACCCCCGGGACACTGCTGTTTGCAATGACAGGACGGGAGCCTCGCGGCTCCCGTCCTGTCATTGCAAACTGCTTTGGATATTGGAAGAGAGAGCAGGGAAACCTGCTCTCACTTCCAATATCCAAAGACAATTGCTTTTCCACACGGGGAGCAGCATGTTAGCTGCTCCCCATGTGTAAAAGCAATGCCGGCTCCCGTAGGACACGGGGAGCCGGCGGGACTGTGGGGGGTTTGGGGACCCCCCCACAGTCCCCAACGAGAGGCCAGGCCCCGGGGGATGGGGTCCCCGGGGCAAGTAGTGGCCCGGGAGGGGGGCCACGCGGCCCCCCTCCCCAGAAATAATTTAAAAAATAAATAAATAAATAAAAAGGCCTGCCCCGGGGGATGGGGTCCCCGGGGCAAAAGGAGGCCTGAGGAGGGGGCCACGCAGCCCCCCTCCTTAAAAATTAATTTAAAAGTGTGGCCATGCCCCGGGGGATGGGGTCCCCGGGGCAGGATTCGGCCACGGGAGGGGGGCCACGCGGCCCCCTGCCCGTTTAATAAAAAAAAAAAAAAAAATAGGAAAAGGAAGGGGGGCCACACAGCCCCCTTCAGGGAAAAACAAACAAAAAAAAAAAAACGATCGGGCTCGCTGGCCCCGCCCCTTCCTTCACCACTCTGCAAACGCGCCCCTGGCGCGTTTGCAGATGGGGAAGTAATTCCCCTTCAATACTGGGGTCCCTGGGGCCAACTAGCCCACCAGGAACCTCCAGTATGCGCCAGGGGCTGCCTTGCAGAGAGGTGTACAGAGGCCACGCCCCTTTTACACCTCTCTGCAACGCAGCTCTGTGGCGCTTAATGGAGGTAGCTGGTGGGCTAGTTGCACCCCAGGGACCCTCAGGATTCAAGGGGAGTTAATCCCCCGACTTAAAACGCGCCAAGGGGCGCGTTTGCACAGTGGTGAAGGGAGGGGGCGGGGCTTCAGGTGACGTGTGCAAACAGGCCCCGTGGCGCGTTTTAAGATGGGGAATTAAATCCCCTTCAATCCTGAGGGTCCCTGGGGGCCAACTAGCCCAACAGGTACATCCAGAAAGCGCCACAGAGCTGCGTTGCAGAGAGGTGTAAAAAGGGGTGTGGCCTCTCTACACGTCTCTGCAACGCAGCCCCCTGGCGCATACTGGAGGTTCCTGGTGGGCTAGTTGGCCCCTAGGGACCCTCATGATTCAAGGGGACTTAATCCCCCAACTTAAAACGCGCCACGGGGCGCGTTTGCACAGATGTCACCTCAGGCCCCGCCCCCTCCCTTCACCATTGTGCATATATTCCTCTAAAATCAGCCGAAATACGAATTCCGATTTACTCACCTGTTATCAGGAGAGACCTCAGTGCTGTATCTTTCAGCCCAGTACTGGTCCTGAAAAGTAATTTTAACCGTACTTACCAGTAACTTGAATTTCCTTCCATAGGCTAACATTGACTGGTTTCACTTGGAAATTCTTCTAAGTGTGGAGTTTTGGAACTTTAAAATATTCCTCTAAAATCAGCCGAAATAAGAATTCCGATTTACTCACCTGTTATCAGGAGAGACCTCAGTGCTGCATCTTTCAGCCCAGTACTGATCCTCAAAAGTAATTTTAACCGTACTTACCAGTAACTTGAATTTCCTTCCTTAGGCTAACATTGACTGGTTTCACTTGGAAATTCTTCTGTGTGTGGAGTTTTGGAACTTTAAAATATTCCTCTAAAATCAGCCGAAATACGAATTCCGATTTACTCACCTGTTATCAGGAGAGACCTCAGTGCTGCATCTTTCAGCCCAGTACTGATTCTCAAAAGTAATTTTAACCGTACTTACCAGTAACTTGAATTTCCTTCCATAGGATATCATTGCCTGCTTTTTGCTGAAAAAGTTTCTAAGTGTTGATTTTTGAAACATACAAATATTCCTCTAAAATCAGCCGAAATCCGAATTCTGATTTACTCACCTGTTATCAGGAGAGACCTCAGTGCTGCATCTTTCAGCCCAGTACTGGTCCTGAAAAGTAATTTTAACCGTACTTGCCGGTAACTTGAATTTCCTTCATAGGCTAACATTGACTGGTTTCACTTGGAAATTCTTCTAAGTGTGGAGTTTTGGAACTTTATAATATTCCTCTAAAATCAACAAAAGTACGAATTCCAATTTACTCACCTGTTATCAGGAGAGAACCCAGTGCTGCATCTTTTAGCCCAGCACTGACCTTGAAAAGTAATTCTAACCGTACTTACCAGTAACTTACATTTCCTTCCATAGGAATCCATTGTCTGGTTTTCAGCAGAAAAGTTTCAAAGTGTCGATTTTCACAAATTACAAATATTCCTTAAAAATCGCCTGTATGACTTAAACGCATTCTTTCAACTGTTTACAGGAGATGCACCAGTGCTGGATCCAGGATCCAACACTGAGTAAGAAAAAGTAACGATAACACTACTTACCTGCTAAGTGAATTTCCTCCCATAGGATAACATTGGTGACTCTATGTGAAAAAGTTTCTAAGTGTCAACTTTTAAAATACAATAATATTCCTTAAAAATCACTACTGTAACCAAAATGCTTTTACTCAACTGTTTACAGGAGATGTCCCAGGACTGAATCTAGGATCCAGTCCTGTGGTTAGAAAAGTAATCCATAAAGTAACTAATTGCATTTAACTAGAAATTCACATTGAGCTCAATGTTGCATTGTGTTTGAAATTGTGTTGCCCATTGCAACAACTGTAACTACTGTACTTAAAACTCTATTGCCTATTTGCAAACTATTTAAACTAAAGTAATTCATTCTGAGAAAGTATATTTTGTAATGTAATGTATAATGTAATTACAATGTAATTTAATAAATAAAATATATAAAAATAAATAGTTTTAAAAAATGTAGTAAATCAGTATAAAAAAATAAATATAACAATTAATACATTTAAAAATTGTCAATTACAAAACCTTTGAAATTCACTGAAAAAACCATAGGTTTTAGGGGCGTTATAGTTAGAAATTAGCATTTAAAAAACCTTTGAAATTCACTGAAAAAACCATAGGTTTCAGACACGTTATAGTTAGAAATTAGCATTTAAAAAACCTTTGAAATTCACTGAAAAAACCATAGGTTTTAGGGACAGTTATAGTTAGTTGGACATTTCACTCGTACAAAACCCGTGAAATTCCCCTGTTATAGTTAGTTCAGCTAACTATAACTCGCGCCCCGCAATGCACTGCTGATGACGTCACATATTACATCACTCATGACATGGTCAGTGACATCACTGATGACATCTCAAATGACATCACTGATGACATCATCCACGTGATAATCTGATGCACCTCCTCACACCCTAATATAACCTTTGATATACCCAATCTAAATTACAGACTGCCATTCGCAAAACCATAGACACTCCAACACCAATAACTACATACCCACTCACTGATTCTTAGGTCTACACACACACATCCACTCACTCACCCGTACAGTCACTCATACTTATGGTCACTCAGTACAGGACTATCATATGCACTCTTACTCCTATATAGACACTCAAACACCGCCACTCATCCATAGAGGTACTCACACACCTAGTCAGTCATGCAAATAATTAAACACACTGCCATTTACTCACCTATACAGTTATACACACACCAGCTCACTTAATCATACAAATACTACCACATTGTTACGCTCTTATACAATCACTGATACAAGCACACACTCATCCATACAGCCACTATCACAATCACTCACTCTCGCTTATAGCTATTTATATACTCCAACACACATATATACTGCCTTTCACATATGTAGTTACTCACACATGTACCACTGGGACATATATTCACTCACTAACACACTCTTACACACACTTACCCACCCATACAGTCTATCACAGATGCACTCTTGAAACCATCCACCCAGTGAATCACCCACTCACACATCTATGCACAGAGTCGCACACACCCCTCCCACACAAACACTGAGGCACCCATACAGATACTCAGAGAACCATTCAATAACTCATATAGACACTCATGTAGCTATTCACAAACACATGCAGCCACTTACACAGCAACAGACAGACGGATACAGACATTCACCCAGTTTAGTCACTAACCCATGCATTCAGTAAGATACGTTAAATCACTCACTTATAGAGTCAGTCACGCACCTACTAAATCATCCATACAGACACTTAGACACCCACTCATTCTTCAATACGTCTTTTCCTATATATATTAAAAATATTTAAACTTTACAGAAACACACAGTCACTGGATGATGTCATCAGTGATGTCATTTGAGATGTCATCAGTGATGTCATCAGTGATGTCACTGACCATGTCATGAGTGATGTAATATGTGACGTCATCAGCAGTGCATTGCGGGGCGCGAGTTATAGTTAGCTGAACTAACTATAACAGGGAATTTCACGGGTTTTGTACGAGTGAAATGTCCAACTAACTATAACTGTCCCTAAAACCTATGGTTTTTTCAGTGAATTTCAAAGGTTTTTTAAATGCTAATTTCTAACTATAACGTGTCTGAAACCTATGGTTTTTTCAGTGAATATATATATATATATATATATATATATATATATATATATGTGTGTGTGTGAATATATATATACACACATATATATATGCATATATATCACTCCAAATTGGCTCCCAAAACAGCGTGCTCACTCGGAAGATGCAGGCATTCAGGGCGGAACCATGCCCTGCAAATACTCATCACCAAGAAGTTATACTCCGCACTCCAAGAGTCAATTGTAAAATCGTATTTATTCAGTGGCCATCTATTGCCACATAGCACACCAACACCTTATATATTACATATAAAAATATATATATATATATATATATATATATATATATATATATATATATATATATATATATATATATATATATATATATATATATATACTACATACTGGTAGTCACCACTAGGTAGTTATAGTTAGGACCTAGTTTCCATAGGAAAAGTGTCTTTGTTTTGCTAATAACTTTGGTGTCGTTTGACAAATCTTCACAAATTTTTTAAAACTAGTTTACCACTTCAGCTGATATCTGGAAAGTTTTGGTGTGATTCATCAAGCGGGGGCTGAGAAAAAGGGTGGTCCCAAAACACGTTTTCCCTGTGCAATTTCCCATTGGGATTTTAAACATGCCCACAATTGAAGGAAGTGACCCGAAAAGGGCCAGGCGGGTCACTCACGAACACCTTCTCTGCCTTCCTACAAATGAAGAGTTGGTCAGACAGTAGAGAATACAAACCAGATTATTTATTGATATTACACTGCAGCGGAGCCCAGTCTGACCAGCCTGCTGAGATGGCTGTCGAGGGACTGGACCCTGTAAGCATAAAATTACATTATGTACGTTGCGAAGTCCACAAAGACCCACCTACTATGAAAAAAACACTGGTAGGTGTCGTAATACAATGGGGGTACAGAACATAAGTTTCGATTCTGCAGCCGGGCACAGGCTATCTACTGCCCAAGGTCGTCTGGCCTATCCTCCCCACCAGACAGGTGGGAGAAGGACTATCTAACGGGAAAGGCATGCACTAATGAGGACACTTGCAATTGCAGAAAGAAAAGCTCAACCTTGGGAAACGAAACTTACAAAAGACCATTTCATGAAAATAACCAAGCAGCAGTTTCGATTCTAATGCAAAATGGCGTCCAGATTGCAAGATGGTTTCGCGAATACTAAGATATACAGAGGTAGGGCCTTTCAGTATTAACAAACCCTCCTGTTAGTATGAGCTAACCATCTACAATTGGAAACCAAAGCAAAACATAAATTAATAATAAAAGCACATAGCTATTTTTATACACATTTCAAATCGTCAACAGTAGGAATGTACTCTATGAGAAGAGAAAATGTTTCGAAGATACCCTCATCTAAGTTCATCATTTCGTCTATTTCTTTCTGTAACATTATTGCAGCATTGGTATCATGAATCGATATCTTCCCCTTTGGAGTCAATACAGAAATACAATATGTGCAGCACATTGGAAGACATTGAATAAGGACACAGCAAAGTAATAATTAGCCAACCCCATGTTCCAAAAAGGGACCAACTCCATTTACCTGGTTCCATGCCTTTGACATTCTCAATAATGTCCAAGATATGCTTAGTAATATTCTTTTCCATATTAGTTATTCCCACTACGCACTGATCGCCAATAACTGCGCATGCACCACCATTTTTTGCTAAAATAAAATCAACTGCATATCTAGTTTGTTCAGAATAGATCCTCATACTCTCTAATTGAATGGTGATGTCACGTAATGCTGCCACTGTAGTATTGGACAATATCTGCAATATACAGCCAAAGTATTCCCGGGCCTTTTCAGTCCTACTCATAGCCATTCCCCCCAACGTAAAGATAGTAGACAGGATATAACCAAAAGTAATACCATTACTGTAACTGTTGATCTCAATATCTGTTACTCCTTCGCAAAATTCCTTTGTAAGTGTTCTCTTCACCCATTTTACCTGTCTGTGGGTATATTTACAAGGGAACCCCAGGGGCAGCACCATCCCAAGAGTTACATCATTGGTGCCATTATGAACATTTGAGTACGTTCCATTAGTTAAAAAGAAGAACCCGGGATGGGCATATATCGGTCTGTCATAGTTCACAGCTAAATAGCGAGAATTACCTGTAATGGTGCTAGAACCTCTCGAACCTTTCAAAGGGAATGTCTCTTTGGATATGATCACCCCTGAGCAATTGATATACAATATGGTATCAGTAGTATTTATGATGGGGCAACAGGCAGGGTAATAGCCAGCTTTTTCGAGGAACCGTCACTTCTTTATAATGCCAACCCACCAACGTTATATTTTGCTCTTCCAAGTAGAAGTTATCACAATACGTATTATTGTCACAGCCGGGGTAACCTGTTCCTGTCGGCTTATGATGATACAAGCATGGCCCTGGGTAGCCAAATCCAAACTCCCCTTTTACCTCAACAAAATTTATTTGTCGGCTTAGAATACGTATAATTTATCAAGGACAAAGGATAAGCAGTGCACAGGCTAGTCACAGATTCAGTAGGATAACAAGCAACACCATTACCAAAAAATCTCTTATGAGTGTCCAAAAAAACAATATTAGAAAGCATTCTCTTCCGTCTTGGTGTGAAAAAGATATCATTGTCAGAAGTAGGCGAGTTACATGCATACTCTAATGCCCAGAGAACCCCACAAAAGATAATCATCAGCAGAATAGCAAGGAAGGGAAATATTACTCTCCGCTGTTTGATCCATAATGATCGTGGCAAAACATGCATGAAAGCAGAACAAAAAGGTACAATTAATATAACCTCAATGAAACCAAATAAATAATCTTCTTTCCAGCGTCCTTTTTTTTTTTGTTTCTCCTTTGAGCCTCTCTGGCAGACTCCTATTGTTCATCTACGGTGGTGCTATTGAGCACTTCTCGTTGGAGCTGCGCGATTGCAGCCCTTCGTGAGGAAAATCCACTTCACTCAGGATAGGGTACCCCTCCCTCCTGGGAGGACACCCCAACTTATCCTGTCCAGTGTTTCGGACAATGCACCAATCTCCCTGTCCCTACTCTATCGTCCCTATGCTTCATCCATGAAGTCCATCCCTACTAATCTTACTTTTCCTTTGGTGCACTGCCCCACCGTCGGGAACGCAAATTGTACCTAACAACTCCAGGAACAGAGGGATCAAGAAACAAAGGCTCACTTTCAGCAGGACCGACTCACTCAGGCTCAGACACAGACGGGCCAGCCGACTGAAGCTCTTGGCTAGCCTTAATCTCAGGTGGCACTGCCTCATTCAAAACTGCATCACTCTCCTCCTCAGAAGGTGCCCATGTTACTCTGGCATCGAAGAAAGGAATGAAACGGGGAACCTTCTCAGTCTCGGAATCCCCAATGCCGTCGAGCCTCCATTGGTCATAGGGCATAGGGCAGAGGAAGTGGCACTCTCTTCCAGTGCGTTGAATGAATCCAATTTTCCGACCGCCCACCTTCACCGCTGTACGGGTAGCAAGGAGGATCTGAAAAGGCCCCTTCCACCGGGGATCCAGACTGCTTTTGCGCTGAAAGTGGCGAACCAACACAAAATCCCCAGGCCGGAGGTCGTGGCCTGGTCCCTCTGGAGCAGATGGCAAGGCTTCTTGAATCTGCTGATAAATAGAACGCAAATTATTAGTCAACTCACATAAATAATCTATCAACAAAGGGTGATCTATCTCAGAAAAGTGGCGGGGTCTCGGAACGCCCCAGACATTAGTGGGCCTACCAAAAACAACCTCATAAGGGGACAACCCTGTTCTAGTATGGGTTGTAACTCTTGTCGACAGCAAAGCCAATGGTAAAGCATCTGGCCACTTCAATCCTGTACTCTCCTGAATTTTGGCCATCTTTAGTTTGAGTGTACCATTGTACTTCTGAACTAAACCTGCTGACTGAGGGTGGTTTGCAGCATGAAACTTTTGCTTAATGTGCAGGCCATTGCACACCAACTGGATTACTTTCGAATTAAAGTGGCTGCCGTTATCACTCCAAATCAAACGGGGCAACCCAAAACGAGGGAAGAACTCTTTTAAAAGAGCCTTCGCCGTCGCCAAAGCTGTGTTCTCCTTAGTAGGATAACCCTCAACCCATTTACTGAATGCACAGACCACCACTAACACATACTTCAGATTATTCACCCGTTCCATCTCAATGAACTCCATTTGAAGGACTTCAAAAGGGAAAGAAGGGGGTGCAAAATTACCGGGAGGTGTGGGAGTACCCTTTCCAGGATTGTACATCATGCACACCATGCAATGTTTTACTAAATGGGCAGCCGTATTTGGGATATTATCATTCTGCCATACAGGGTCTAGCAACTTGCAGATACCCCTAGCACTAATGTGAGCTGGTCCATGAGCCATAGTGACTGCAGGAAGAACATATGCATCTGGCAGCATCCATCTCTGCTTCCCAGACTTATCTATCCAGCACCCATCATCATCCAATTGCGCTGGGCTTTCCTGCCATATTGCTAATTCCTCAACCGTCACCTCGCTCTGTATCTCTGTCACATTATCTAATGTGTCCTCAAACATCCTAACTTCTGGCACCCATCTAGCAGGACCTGCTACAAACATCTTTTTCATCTTAGATCGGGCCGTCTCCTTAGCTGTTTGATCCGCAAAAGCATTTCCTCTCCCCACATCATCGGTAATTGCTTTGTGAGCGCTACACTTCACTATTGCCAGTTTCTTGGGCAGGGTTAAAGCTGACAGAAGCCTATTTATCAAAGGGCCATGTTGAATTTTTGAACCATGGGAAGTAAGAAATCCTCTCTCTGCCCAGAGCCGCCCAAAATTATGAGCAACTCCGAAGGCATACTGGCTATCAGTATAAATATTTACCGCCAATCCCTGACTCAACTCACAGGCTCGAATTAGAGCTACCAGCTCTGCAGCTTGGGCTGACTGATAGGGAACTCGTGATGTCTCAACTATCGTGTGCAGTGTTGTGATTGTATAAGCAGCAGTTGTGGTGCCGTCCGGTAATTTAAAACAAGAACCATCGACATATACTTCCCCTTGGGGGTCAGATAAGGGAACATCAGTCGTCTGCCCGTTCCTTCGTCTCCTCTTCCATCAGAAACATACAATCGTATATATCTTTTTCCTCACTCTCCGAAGGGAGGGGTAGTAACGTGGCAGGGTTCAGAGTGGCACATCTTTGAACTGTAATGTGTGGTGCAAAGAGGGTTAGCTCATAGCCAGTCAGACGTGCACTGGTAAGGTGCTGTGTCTTTGTTCTGTTCAAAAGCGTATCCACAGCATGAGGTACCATAACTGTGAGATCAGTATCAAGAACAAGCCCTGCCGATTGTCGAATAGAGACGGCCACAGCCGCGATTGCTCTTAAACAGCTCGGGAGGGCTTTCGCGACGGGATCAAGCACAGCAGAAAAATACACACACAGCCTCTGCTTACCTCCAAAGGCCTGTGTTAAGACAGAAAGCGCACAACCGGCCGACTCGTGCACATATAACACAAATGGCTTGTTGTAATCAGGTGTGCAAAGCACAGGAGCCGAGCAAAGCGCAACCTTCAATTGCTCAAAAGCTTGTTGACATTCAGGAGTCCAAGGCAAAGGTTCATGCACATCTTTAGTTGTTAAATATAGCAGTGGCTTTGTTAGTAAAGCAAAATTCGGTATCCAATGACGACAATAGGACGTAATACCAATGAAGGCTCGTACATCCCTTTGGGTCCTTGAAACAGGCATGTTAACTACAGCATTAATACGCTCAGGAGTTAATTTCTGACCCTCCTTCGACAGTAGATGACCTAAATAGGTGACCTCCTGTCGACAATATTGAAAATTTGAAAAGGACACTTTGTGTCCATGTTGAGCCAAATGCAGCAACAATTTTACTGTCGCCTCTTTACATCCTTCCTCAGTATCGGACGCAATCAAAAGATTGTCCACATACTGTAACAATACATTACCTGGGGGAAGGGTGAGGGAGTCCAATTGACCTTTCAAAGCCTGGCTATATATGCTAGGACTCTCAGTATACCCCTGAGGAACTCGACAAAATCTAAAACTACGACCTGCCAAGGAAAATCTGAAAAGATGCCTGCTATTTGGATGAACAGGGATGCTAAAGAAGGCATTCTTCAAATCAATAACAGAAAAGAATTTAACAGAAGAAGGAATCATAGTCAAAAGAGCAGTAATGTCAGGAACCACGGGAAACTGAGGAACCACAATTTTATTAACTTTGCGCAGATCAATCACAAAACGATAAACATCAGCAACATCATCAGAGGAACCCGGAGGTGGCCTCTTAAGAACAGGAAGGATGGGACTATTACACACATTCGCCGCTGTCTCCTCTACAACTCCTGACTGAATCAAATCTTGTATTATGCGCAACAACGCCTGTTCTCCTGCGTGCAAAATTTTATACTGAGGGATAAGAGGCAATATGGCATTTTCTTTAACCTGAATAGAAACTGTAGGTATCTGCAAAAGTCCTACATCTGTGTCGCTTGTGGCCCACAACGTAGATGGGACATCCTGAAACTCAACTGGGAGGGGAGCATCTTTAGACAAACATTGCGTAGTACTAACCACACTGGGACCCATTGTCATATGGACACCATCCAGAGAACAGTAAATAGTAGCATGTAACTTCTTCAACAGATCTAATCCCAACAGATTCTCTGAACAATTTGATGTTAATAAAAACGCTGAATCAACGGTGAAGGGGCCTATAGTCAAAGCAAGGGGTTTGGAGATGGGGCTTACTATCGGCACACCAGAAAAACCAACCGAAACATTGCTATGGCCAGACAGGGCTGCCCCAGGGACCAGTGACCTCGAAAAAGAACTATTCATTACTCCTGTATCCACCCAAAAATTATTTTCTGAGCCCTGCAAATCCACACTAATATAAGGTCCATGCTGATCTACAGGTATCGGAACTGGTCCCTTACCCTGTCACTGGCTGTCCTAGCTGTAAGACATCCCCGTCACCTCATCCAAATCATAATCATCATGATAATACTGTCGTCCTCGAACGTCATCTAAGTAATTTTGATCAGAACGGCCCAGTGATGTCCCAGTAGCCTGATCTCCACCCTGATCACATGCCCCCCGGCCTCGCACTCTCGCCCCCAGTCCTCTAGGGGCCGCAACCTTTTGCAGCAAAACTGGGCACTCGCTGCGCCAATGCCCTTCCTCCTTGCAATATGCGCATTGATTTGGGCCCACAGGCACAGCATTTCGGCTCGTACGAGAAAGCTGCCAGGCCGGTCCAATACCTCGACCCCATCCCTGCCCCCTGGATGCCTGCTGCATCAATACCTTCGTCTTCAGCTCCTTCGTCTTCTTTTCTACCTTCTCTTTCTCCTCGTTCTCTCTATGCTCATAATACTGAGCCATACTCAATATCACCGAAGGGGTAGAAGTACTCCACGTACTCTCAGCAGCCTGCAATCTCTGGGAGCAAATCCGTGACAAACCTGTTGACAAACAATCGGATACCCCCTTCCAAAGACAAATCCTGGACACTAAAATCCAAGAACACACCTTCGAACCGGGTAAAGAAATCAGACACCCTTTCATCTTTCTTCTGACGACATGCGGCCAGCTTATCCAAATCCACCTTCAGAGGTGGGATAAGAGAGTGCATATAGGTGATAATGCGGTCTGGCAAAGCCAAGATCTCAGCCTTGGGCTTTTCACCAGGCTTCCTCTCCCTATCCCACGTCCTAATCTCGTCCCAAGTACCACCCAATTTTAGGGCATGGTCCTGAGTATGCACCTGTCGCCAGATATCCACTGGCACCAATAAGCCCAAAAACATTTCAATATCTGCCAACGTCATTACCGTTGATGCAGCAGCCTCTGTCAATTCTTTAAAATACGCAGTAGGATTTTTTCTGGGGTCGGGTAACTGAGCCTTAATCGAGAGGACTTCACTCCTCTTCCATGGAGTATAAAACCATTGTTCTTGAAAACGGGCTTCTACTCGTTGCCTAGTCACCTGATCATGCTGATCACGTAGCTCCGATATCTCCGGGTGGAAAATGGGGTGAACTTCCCTCATCGGGAACTGGGATATCGTCGTCGGAGATTTCTGATGCAATCTACCTCGATATCCAATCAATGTGGTAACACTAGCGAAAACCTCATTTGGAGCCATGCCCGTGGCATACACTTGGTCCCTAATATCATAAACGGCCTGAGGTGCGACACCTTTAAAATACTGTTCCCATAGTCCAATCAAAGTAGCCGACATGTGCTTAAGGGCATGTTGCTGGACAAAGGACTCATAGTCCTTTAACACACTCCATACATCTTCAACAACATAAATAGGATTACGGGCCCACTGAGCAGCCTGATTGGCCACCATCTTTTTCTCCATATCTCCCATATCAGATCGAATCAACACCCGTCCCAATCGCTCCTTTGCAACTGCCCCATCCCCGTCGTCCTGGCCACGCACCAGTGTCTCGGCACCTAACAAGGGGGCAGAAGAGAGAAGAGGGGACAACACAGTAATCGAGGGGGGAGGCATCAAGGTCAACATCGGCTGAGTAGTAAGTGTCTGTGAAGGAGAAAGTGACGCCGTAACAACAGGAGTGGCAGGAAGACTAGCAGCCACGGCGTCTGCGGAGGACGGAGCCAAAGAAGAAGCTGGTGATGTCGGAACCAAAGCACTTTGATAAATACCAGAAACAGCAAGAACGGGGGGGGAAGAGGGCAAGGGCTTTGGGACGACAGGATATATTCTATGTGGGGCATAAGGGGGAGGCGGTCTGTCTTCCAATAATTCTTCCACAAAAGTGTCTGCCTCCTCCCTAGCAACATAGGACTTATCACATTGCAATCGAAACCTCCTATCGGCACATTCTATACCCTTCTCCACTTTCTCTTTATCATGCACCACTGCTTTCTGAGTCAGTGTCTGCGTTTTCTCCCTCTGCGCCTCCCTTTCCGCCTTCATTCGTCTCTGTTTAGCTTCCTTTCGCCATACCTGAAGATAATCAAACATCGACTGCCTGCTACGTTTAGCAAACTATTTTTCTTCCAAATAATTCAATTTATGCTCATCAAAGGTGCCCATTGACGGCCACTGCAATTCAGCGTTGTCCCTCGTATATTTGTGCCATAGTGTACTAAATATAATGGGGCCAAGGCCGTATTTGACGTACATGTCATAATTCGGAGTGCCCTCCGCAGGTGCGGGCTGCTTTTCCTCCAATCGAGCATCAGCAGAACAACAACGACACCCCACACAACACAACTTACTCCAGCAAGGCATTCTGCTCACACAAAGAAACACATTCACCACACAATTACACTAAAATGCACTTGTGCTTTTACCGAAAGTCACTACCGCTTCCGCGGATTGCATCAATCACAAATTAACAAAATGGTACCATATCTCAAAAGATATTCAAAATCAAATGCAAGCGCTTGTCTAAAACTGATTCCTAGACCAACCAAAGTACCCACCAAACAAACGTCATGATGACAGAGAACCAAACAAGCTCACCTGGTGCACACAGGTCAAACAAATTTATTCTCCACTGCCAACTCTTCGGACCAAACGGTCAGATCTAAGGGTTTCGCCATTCAGGACCCCAGTCGGGATGACCACTGGGCAGGGCACCGCCCGATCAGACAGGCGGGGCAGCTGCAAGTGCAAAACTCTATCGTGCAGGGGTCCCCTGATCCGCCTATCCGACCCAACGCGGCCCCGTCCTCCTCACCCGTCCGCAGGCAAGGATGAGGTCACCCGATGGAGTCCCTGTTCGGGCACCAACTGAAGGAAGTGACCCGAAAAGAGCCACTCGGGTCACTCACGACCACCTTCTCTGCCTTCCTACAAATGAAGAGTCGGTCAGACAGTTGAAAATACAAACCAGATTGTTTATTGATATCACACTGCAGGGGAGCCCAGTCTGACCAGCCTCCTGAGATGGCTGTTGAGGGAATGGACCCTGTAAGCATTATATTACATTATGTACATTGCGGAGTCCACAAATACCCGCCTACTATGGAAAAACACTAGTAGGTGTCGTAATACAATGGGGGTACAGAACATAAGTTTTGATTCTGCAGCCGGGCACAGGCTATCTACTGCCCAAGGTCGTTTGGCCTATACTCCCCACCAGACAGGTGGGAGAAGGACTCTATCTAACGGGAAAGGCATGCACTAATGAGGACACTTGCAATTGCAGAAAGAAAAGCTCGCCCTTGGGAAACGAAACTTACAAAAGACCATTTCACGAAAATAACCAAGCAGCAGTTTCGATACTAATGCAAAATGGCGTCCAGATTGCAAGATGGTTTCGCGAATGCTAAGATATACAGAGAGAAAGGCCTTTTAGTATTAACACAGCCCGAACCGCTGAACGGAATTAAACCAAATACGGCAGAAAGCTAGATTTTGGTCCAGAAAGAGTGCTTTTTGTACTTTGCTGCAAATCTGTTCAGTAGGTTAGGTATCCTTTACCCCATGGGACTGATGAAGGGGTCTGTGAGGGATCCCTCATGGGCAAGGAATTGATAAAAAACGTTTTAGTTTTGGCATGTGAGGATCCGCGGGCCACACGGAGCTCAGTCTGGCCACAGTGTGCATCCGTGGCGGATCCAGACGCCGATTAAAAAACATATACCCACTCACACACACTCTCTCACACAACCACTCATACACCCAGTCACACATCCATGCAGCCACTCACACACACTCACATACACCCATACAGTCACTCACACATCCATCAGAGACCCAGAGAACCACGCACACCCCAACTCACAGACTCCTACACCCACTCAGACTCACACAGCCACTCACACACCCACCCAGTCACACACCCACACACCCACTCACTCACAAACCCACACTGACCCACAAAACTACTCACACACCCACTCACAGACCCACACTGCCACTCACACACTGACACACCCACTTACACACCCACTCATACAGCACTCATACACCCACTCACAGACCCATAAACCCACTCAGACACCCACTCACAGACCCACAAAACTACTCACACACCCACTCGCAGACCCACACAACCACATACACACCCAACCACTCACACACCCACTCACACACCTATACAACCACTACACACCCACTCACATACCCATAAAACCACGCACCCACCCACTCTCAGACCCACACAGCCAATCACACACCTAATCACACAGCCACTCACACACCCATATAGCCAATAACACACTCACACAGCCAATCACACACCCACACACAAGCAGTGATACACCTATAGAAATTGCAATAGCACATGTTTGTATTAAATTTCTTTTTGTTTCCCACCCAGGAACGAAGAGTCAGAGCAAAGAAATATCACAGTGCATGGCGTCGTTAGGCATCCCTGCTGGAGGCCTAATAAATAGGAGCAAGGCGTGACGGCACCATCTGCCTGTCATTCGCACTGGCTCAAGAAGCTAGACTTGCTGCAAGCTAGGGACCATGTTTTGCGGACCACCGGGGGAACCAGCCCAATCAGACTTCAAAGTAAGCCAACTTATAGGGAACTCCAAACTCAATTCAGAGCGAAAGGAGGAATGCCTTCATGGCAGTGCCCATGATGTAATGGGTCAGGGGCTGCAACCCAGAGCAAGCACAGGGGTTGTGTTTGCAAGTGCACAATCATCACCACAGTCTCCGAATATCTTCGGAATAGTGAAATGTTTCAGCTGGCAGAGAAGAAAGTCACACTTCCAGTGATCTTGAAAGATGATCTCGAGGCAAACACGTCACAAGGCCTCACTGCTTAGTCACATAAACAAAGCCACAGAGCTTCACACGCAGTGTCAGTAAGATCCACACTGGTGTACAACGCTGCTGCTTTCTTGAAACAACCACCACCATTAGATACCACCAAAAAGCTAAATATTGGTTATAGATCAGGGGTCTCCGACCAGTAGCTCGTGAGCTACTGTAGCTCTCCAGCTACCTCTGAGTAGCTCACCTGTGTGCAGCACAGCTTATTAAATTAGAAAGCTTTTGTTTGGTTGAATTAATATACATATAAGGAAATTATAAAACACTAATATTATTAGTAGCTCTCAATGCGTTTCATTGAACATAAGTAGCTCTCAGTATTGAAAAGGTTGGAGACCCCTGTTATAGATGGATTACTTGGATAGAAACATTTGATGATTTTATCGATGCACTTGAAGAGACTGATAACAAAAAGATTATCAAGTATTTCAAAAATCTTTCTGGTGATGGTGTAAAAGAAGTCATAAAGAGAATACAGCGAACTGATGAAGAAATCACACATCATCAGATTAGAGAAGTGTTGAATCTCAAGTTCAAACCAATGCCAAATGTTGATTACGAAAGATACATCTTCAACCAGGAATACCAGAAAGTTGTTGAAACCATTGATAAATTTGTGGAGAGACTTGACACACTCATCAGACATTGAAAGTTCAATGAATTTAATGATGAAGAAGCCATGTATCTGAGAGTTATTGATGGATGTTTGTCAGATTCATTCAGACGACAAATGCTGAGAGACATTTTTAGTCTGGAACAAGTGTTAATGGCTGCCAGAGCTGAAGAGCGTTTCGAAAGACAAACTGCCAACACGAAGGCTAGAGGTGCCCAGAATGAATCAGTCATGAGTGTGAAAAGTTAGCCAAAGCTGAAGACTGAAGGACACACGGTGATGCCTGCCTGTAAAAAGAAGTTGTGTTCTAGATGTGGATTTTCATTTCCATGTGAAAGTAAATGTCCCGCTCTTTACAGATCTGTAAAGGCTGTGTAAAGGCGAACCACTTTGGGACAGTTTCCAAAGCCAGGAGAAATGCAAGTGCATCACGGAGTGAAAACGAAATGGCTGCAAAATGTTCCAGAAGCAATGTTCGATGCGCACCCACAAGGCCAAGCGATGACATCAGTTAAGACAAATCAACATCGAACAATGTTGATCGTCATCCAATTTGTTGTCAAACAGTTCTTTATTATCAATATCAAGTGAGAGTGAAGAAAATGATTGTGCCATGTCGATGTTTACCTCAGAAAAGCGTACGCATGTTGGGCTGGCTGCTTGTGAAGAAAAATGTCAGTCAAAGAAAGATCGGCATGCCAAAGCACCAAAGTAATTCAAACATTGCTATAAAATTACACTAAAAGTAAATGGTTGTTCAAAACATTTCATTATCAACAGTGGTACATCAATAAGCATACTTGAGGAGAAATCCAATGAATTATCTCCATTAAGGCAGCTTACGCCATTGAAAACCAAAGTGTATACATGGGCTGCATCAGCGCACCTTAAAAAGTTAAGGTTCATTTGTAACGACAATGAAACACAAGAAAATAAAGGTACAAGCACCCATCCATCTGCTTCAAGGCATGGCATCCAGTGTCTGTCTACTCCGCTTCAAGCTCAGCCGCTGCTATGGGACTGATGTCTGTGAATTACAACATGAATGAACACCATGAAATAGTAAGTCAGTTCCTTTCGTTATTTTCTTGTTTGGGAAAGCTTAAGACTATGAAAGTAAAGTTGCATATTAATGAGGATGTCCGTCCTGTTGCTCAAAGACAGACAAATTGCTTTTCATTTGCAAGAAGCTATTGAGAAAGAACTTGAATTGTTATGTAAGCATGACATTATTGACTTTTCTACTGGTCCAACGCAATGGGTTTCATCCTTAGTGGTAGTGCCCAAAAAGGACCTGTACAGATATGCGTCAACATGCACCAGGCTAACAAGGCAATTGAATGAGAACGACATCCAGGTCCACACATTGATGGAATGATAATGCAATTAAATATTGCAAAGGTCTTCTATCACCTTGATTTAAATAAAGGTTAGCATCAGTTAGATCTTGAAGAAGATTGCAGGTACATAACAACCTTTTCTTCACATGTTGGTCTATACAAAAGACTACGTTTTGGTGTGTCATCCACTGCAGAACTGTTCCAAAACGTCATTCAACGTATCATACAGCCTGTCATGAATGCGTTCAACTACAGCAGAGATATAGTGGTTTTCGTAGCTACACAGACAGAACACTATAAAGGTCTTGCACAAGTATGTAGTTTACTTGCCGAAGCAGGCTGGACTTTGAATGCAGACAAGTTTGAGTTCTATAAGACAAAGCTGAAATTCTTTGGTCATATCTTTTCTGATGGGGGTATGACACCAGATCCTAATAAATTACAAGCGCTGTCAAATGCTGATCCTCGCATGATGTTTCTATGGTGCGTTAATTTCTTGGCATGGCCAGTTACTGTTCCAGATACATATAAGACTTTGCCACTGTAAGTGCTCCTTTGAGATACATGACAAGAAAGAATGTTTCATTTCATTGGTCATATGTATGTGTCAAGAGTTTTAGAAAAATAGAAAAATCAAACAAGTCATTGAAAATGCTACTGAAATGGCACACTTCAATCCGAAGCTTCATAGAGAGGTTGCCGTTGATGCTAGCCCAGTCGGGTTAGGCGCTGTCCTTGCACAGCACAGCGGACACTCAAAGGCATATTGTGGCATATGCAAGTAATCATTTGTCCCAAACAGAACGTGCTTACTCAAAACCTGAAAAAGAAAGTTTAGCTGTGATATGGGCTAGTGAACATTTCCATTTATTCCTGTACAAAAAACCTTTGACAATGGTAACTGATCATCAAGCTTTACTAACTATATTCAGAAATCCAAAGGCCAAAATGCTCTTTGCATTGAACGATGGGGACTATGGTTACAAGAGTATAATTATACCATTGTGCATCATCCAGGGAAGGACCAGAACCCTGCTGACTACTTTCCCAGAGTGCCTATTCAAGGTCCAGGCACTCCATCCAAGATGCCTGAGGCCTATATCAATTTCATTGTAAAATCAAACACACCAGCTGCTATTTCGTTGGCCCAGAATATCACTGCTCCGAGGCATGACAGCGACATGTTAAAGCTCAAAGATATAATTACACATCAGTCCTGAAACCAGCACACTTGACCGCTCACTAGTGATGGTGAATTTCAAAAATACAAAAATGTCAAGGATGAACTGTCCAAAACGCAGGCAGGAGTTATATTACGAGGGTCAAGAATCCTCATTCTGGAGAGTCTGAGTGTTAGACCTGGCACCATTGGCGTGGGTCTCCCCTGCATTTTTTGCTTTGCCTCCAGTGTTTTTGCTGTATGTCGGACTCCGTTTTGCTGGTCTTGATGCTTTGGGCACTTTGCCACTGCTGTTCAGTGCCAAAGTGCAAGTGGTCCCTTTGTAAATTACGGTTATGGATTGGTGTTTCTATGATTGGCTATTTGATTTACTAGTCAGTCCCTAGTACAGTGCACTGTGTGTGCCCAGGGCCTGTAAATCAAATGCTGCTGGTGGGCTTGCAGCACTGATTGTGCCACCCACAGAAGCAGCCTATAAATGTAACTCTGGCCTGCCATTGCAGAGCCTGTGTGCAGTCTGGTACTGCCATGTCGACTTGGCAAGTGCACCCACTTGCCAGGCCCTACCCTTCCCTTTTCTTACATGTCAGACACCCCTAAGGTAGGCCAAGGTACCCCTGTGGGCAGGGTGCAGTGTATGTGAAAGGTAGGACATGCCCTGATGTGTGTGCATTTCCTGATAGTGAATTACTGCCAATTTAGTTTTTCACTATTGCAAGGCTACCTGTTCCCATAGGACAGAATGGGGAGTTTGTTTATAACATCTTATAAACATAACTGGCCCGGGGAACAAGGTAGGAAAATAAAGTTTAGCATCTGTGTTTGAAAATACCACTTTTAGAAAGTAAGTATTTTCTTGCCTAACCATCCAGTGTGCCTCTGCTAGGTTTGTGAATTGCATGTCTGGCTTTTGTATTACCAGTGCAATTTATGGCGCACACCCAACTTTGGTTCACAGAATTGCTTTAAACCCTTACCAATGATCTAAAATATTTCTTGTGTTGAACCAATTATTTTGTACATATCCTATACCACTTTATCTCTTTGTGCCCACCGCTGTGTTTTCTCACTTGTCACTTGCGCCGTCACCTTTGTCACGAGCACAACGTGCACCAAGTTTCTTAGGGTTGCCTCTGCATTTATGCCTACAGTGCTGATATAACTGTTGTGTATAATTTGTGTTTTTAATATATGATGCCATGGCACATTCAAACAAACTTGGAGTCTCCTCTTTCTTTTTTGTAATGTCTTGTACATACATGTATATTAGGTTTCATTAAATCCGGTTGAGATATTGTTGTTAGCTTTCTCGTTCTCACCCAGATCTCAGCCTGGTCTATGGGTTATACTCCTGTGGTTTTTCACTAGGGGCTGGAGAGGGGCAGCGGCGCCAGAAGTCTGATGAGTCAGGGCTGGGCTGAATAGACCTGGACTGCATTTAGAGTAGGGGGAGGAGATTTCCTTTCACCTGAACGGGCCTGGTCTGCCTTCAACAATGCTGTCTCCACCTCCTGCCAGGACGCTGCACCAGTGAGGACAGAACGGGTTTTGGCTGGGTACAGACACTCTCTGCCTTCAGAGAACAAAGGATTTTTGTGTATAAAAAGAGGGGCCCAGACTTTGAGATCACTTCTGGGAATCAAGAGGAGCCTTTGCCAAGGAGAAGAGCCGGAGAAGCTGAGGAGGAATACTGCCCCTGTGCTGTTTGCTGTCTGGGGTTGGCCTGCAGTGGCTGCTTGCTGCAAAGGAAATGAGAAAAGGACTTTGCTGTGTGCTTTGTCACCTGCTTGAAAGAAGATCTCCAAGGGCTTGAAACTGAGCTTGCCTCCTGTTCTGAATTATCAGGGACACAAAGACTTCACCACCAGCTCCCCTGAATTTCCTTGCTGGGAATACTAACCTGCAAAGAGGTGCCTGCTGCTGTTCTGGACCTCTAGAGAACTGTTTTCTGCTGGCAGCTGGAAAATCGACGCAACATCGAAGAAGCGAGACGCATCCGCACCTGTTTCCGACGCATCGCCGAAGAAATCGCCGCACGCTGCATCGAGTGCACCGACCTCCGAAGTCCGAGATCGTCGCACCGAGTTCGAAGCAAGGCCTGCTGTGCGGCTGCACAAGTTCACGCATCGTCACCAGATCGTCGCATCGCATGAGGGGCCAAGTCTGTCGCATCGTTGGGGGACACAGTAAGAAACCGACGCATCACCTCCCCACGAAGTAAGAAACCAATGCATCACCTCCTCTTCGGTAAGGAACCGACGCATCACCTCCCCTGTGCTGCAGTAAGGAACCGACGCATCACCTCCCCCGAAGCAAGGAACCGACGATCACCTTCCCTGAGTGAAAGGAACCGACGCATCATCTTCCCTGCGGCCCGTTTTGTTTGTTTGCGTGGCGCATCCCAGGTACTTTGTGAGAAAAGTGTTGCATCTGCAATTTGCTTGAACTGAACTATTTTCTACCATCTGAAAGTCATATTTTTATTACTGTATTGTGGATTTTTGTCGTTTGGTCTTGTTTTGGTTTGGATAAAGATTACTTATTTTTCTAAACTGGTGTGGTGTCCATTTGTAGTGTTTTCACTGTATTACTGAATGTGTTCACAAATGCTTTACACACTGCCTCTGAGATAAGCCTGTCTGCTCATGCCAAGCTACCAAGTGGGTGAGCAGGGGTTATTTTAGGAGTGTATCACCCTTACCCTGACTAGAAGCAAGGGTCCCTATTTGGACAGAGGTACCTACCTCTGCCAACTAGAGACCCCCATTTCTAACACTGAGGCAGAAAATAATTGAAGTGGGCTATAAAAGACATCGTGGAATCATTACCACCAAATGAGCTCTCCGAGACAGAGTCTGGTTTCCTTACTTTGAAAACAGGGTTGAAAATGAATTAGAGGCCTGTCATTTATGCAACTGCCTTTTCACAAAAACTATTCATCACACCTTGAACATGTCAGAACTCCCGAAGCATGCATGTGAGAGAATAGCCATTGACGTATGTTGGTGATTATGGATGAATACTCACGATTTCCACTAAGTGAAGATTTTTCACCTACTACTCAAGAACGAGTCATTGAAAGAATTGATGGCATCTTGGCGACATGGGGTGTTCCAGCCATAGTGAAGTCTGACAATGTCCCTTCCTTTCAACAGTCGAGAGTTTAAAGATTTCTTGGAGCATTTAAATATAAAGTATCAAAAGAGCGCACCTCTGTGGCTGCAAGCCAATGGATTTGCTGAGTGTTTTATGAGTACGCTAAAGAAAGCAGTGCAGCGTGCTACTCTTGAGAAGCTCAGTTTGAAAACTGTATTGAATTCTACCACTCGACCACAGGAGAAAGTCCTGCGACTTTGATGTTGGGGACAGCAATGCACACCAAGGTACCTCAATGGACCAATCAGAGAAAGAAGAATGAGATGACAACTCATGAGAAGGACTTGGTTAACAAACTAAAGATGAAAGTGTATGCTGACAAAAGATGACATGTGAAAACATCATCTTTAAGAGAGGAGATCCATTGGACGTACGACAAATACAGAGACGAAAATGTGAAGCTACTTTGATACAGAATCTTTCCAAGTGGTGTCTACTAAGGGACACATGGTGACTGCCCAGCGCCCTGGGAAATCTATTACCCGAGACTCTTCTCATTTCAGGCACTTGACCAAACGTTCATCAGATCTAATAGTTGAAAGAGGGACTGGGTCTGAAAATCAGTGACTGCAGTTGCTTTACACCATTGACGCAGATCCTGGACATTGGTGATCACACCTCGCAGTTTCCCAGAATAAGATCAGGCTGTACAATTAAAGCGCCAAGAAGATTCCTTGAAAAGATTTGAGTGTATATGTCTATCTATATAAATGTTTTGTAAAGAAATTGTAATTTTTTATTCAACAGAGGGGGAGACGTAGTGTCTTGTGAATTAGAAATGATGGAACCCTTTTGGCTCCAGATGGACCCCACAGAACTGTGACGTAAGTGTTAGAGCGGAATGCACTGAAGGCTGGTTTAGAATATTGGGTTAGCAGTTACACACAGATGAATAAAGACGTGTACTGCTAAGTTATGTGTGGGGTGTAGACCTTCCCGGGTACCCAGGCTGGGGAGGACGCTACATAAATGATCTTGAGTCATTTCCCCTTTCTCATTGTTACACTGCATTCCTTTGTTCCCCAGATAAGTATGCATGATACAAATACCAACACGCACACACACATCACACAAATCAAAACTCAGACATCAATACAATATTTTAGTGTCTGAACGAGTTTAAGTATTGAATATTACACCTCAGGGAAAACACAATAATATTGCCATAGCCTGCAAGTTACAGCGCATGTACGAGATGTACTGCTCTTTTGTTCGTGTGCAGCGGTGTTCCAAGGAAGGGTTAATGCAAAAAAACAGCACTGTAAAGGGAAAACAATGTGTAGCAGCCAAACATTACCCCAGGCCATTACCCGCCAGCTCCATTATGCGGACAGCGGTCTTTGGCAACAGGAGCCTAAAGTGCCCTGTCTACTGTGTCATGCGAAATAAAGGGAACTGAAGTGTAAAATCAATTTTTAATGGCCATCTTGTTAAGCCTGTTACTAACACCTAAGTATTCCTCCCGGGCATCGTTCACTTCTTGATAGGTATTTTGCAACCTCGGTTTCAGTTACCATAGTATCAAATTGGGCTCCCAAGAGGAAGGCAGCTGTCACCTTCTAAGCAACGTTGGTGTAAGAAAGCTAAGCCAATTCCAGTTCACAGAGTCAACCATAACAGCCCAAATATATACTAAGCTGCACATCACCAGGAGTCCTGTTCACAAAGCAACTTTCACATGTAAGCATGGCTGTTGGAAATTTGCCCTTTGTGCAGGGCCACCCCACATATTTTTGCCTTTTTTCGCTGAACCTGATTTTTGGCTGGCTGTAGAACTCTGTGCACTTTACCAAGCACTAACCTGTGGTAAAGTGCTTGTGCTCCTCCTTTCAACATGATGAAATTGGCATTTCCCTGAATGGCATATTTAACTTACCTAAAAGTCCCTAGGATATGGTAGCCACAGGGTACCCAGGGCCTGTAGGTTAAATGTCAACAGTGGGCTGCAGCTCTCATTGTGCGACCCACTGCAGTGACAATGCAAACATGACTGCAGATCTTCCACCAGCAGCCTGGCTGTGGAGGTTTAAACTGCAAATTTGACCTGCCCAAATAACCCTTTTGACAGTCCTAAACTCTCCTTTGAAATACTAATAAGTCACCCATAAGTAGGCTTTACTGCCCATTGAGGCAGGCTGCATATTATTTGAAAGTAGGACATAAAAAAGCTTAATATTAAAACATGTCCTTACAGTGAAAAGACCCAAGAGGCAATTTTCACTGTAGCTGGGTTAGCTGTTCCATAGGAAAGCATTGGGAAACAATATCAATTTTAATAAATGTTATCTCCGCCTAAGAAACCATTAGGTAAATATTTCAAGGAATCTTTTTAATAGTTAAACAAAATCCAATTTAATGGTAAAATCACATTTTGTCTAACTATTACAGAAAAGGTACTTTAGAAAAGTTACCTTTTGTCTGCCTAAAGCATCTAAGGCCATTCAGTGGCTTACCTGGTGCCGAATGGCTTCCCTGCTGTGGGGTGTGTACTGCTCCCAGCAGCAAACAATAGGCTGGTCTACATGGGCAGAGATGATCCATCTGAACCTGATAGAATATGCAGTGGGGGCTGGGAGGATCGATCCTCTATGACATTTAAGTGTCAGGTCCTGCTTGAATGTCATATCCTGCTTGACAGGTCTGCTGGGGTTTTTCATATGACATTTGGGGTTCACTTCAAAGAGGTCTCCCCTGTCACAGGCAAATTTAGATGACACTTGAGCAAGGCCCTTATTTTGTCCTGCCAGCCAGTCAGACCCCAATCACAATGGGCCTCCTTTGACATTACAGTGTCACAGCCTATTTGACAGGTCTGCTAGGTTTAGATATATCATTTTGGGCACAATTTAAAGGATTATAGGATGGAAACGGACTAATAAAACAATTTATGCGCATCCACTATCTTGCTGCTGAAAGTTCAGCTTTGATTTTATCAGACTTCTGTTTCTGAGTTTGTTGGGGGTAAAGCAACTGTCTAAAACTGGATTTTAGTGTTCGATGTGGGAGGGCACCGGGATTACATAATACACACCCAGCACAAACCCCCACCCCTCAGAGCCCATGTTTAGTGTGGCTGTAGGCTTCGGCCATCTTGAAAATGCCCAAAGTGGGAAGGGTTAGCCCCAGAAACCTTTACCACATTGGTTATGGTGTTCACAGAGGCCATTCTCACCCACTAGCACGTGCCAGGCATAAATATGGCACCTCCATGCAACCACTTCAGAACACACCTGAACCTGAGGAAGATCAGAAGAGAACTGATCCTGGCGTCTGCAACATAAGAGCCCCAGATGGCAGAACCTGCTCTCTCTTTTGCACTTAGGACAAAGAAGTGGACTCCAAGGGTTGTAAGGCTGAGATCCTGTTAAAGCTACAGAGACACGACAGGCTACTAGAGGCCTTTTACTGCAACTGCCCAGCTGACCTGCTACCAATCAACCAAACAGACTTCCGCGACGAATGGTCCACAGCAGACAACATCTTAACACTAACTCCAGTGGCGTAAAATGTGATCAAGGCACAATATGCCTGCCTTATTGACTACAGTTCAGAGTTTGATAAAGTAAACCGCAAATTACTTTGTAACAAACTGGCCAAAAAAAGGCATAGATCAGTCACTACTACACCTCTGCACACAGACACCTGGATTAGGTTTATCCTGTCCAGAAAGAAATATGTTTCTCCAAAACTGTATATCAACAATGGCATAAAAGGGGCATGGCCAAGATGGTGGCCACACTGGACACTTCGGAACAGAGCTCTTTGCTGGGCCCAAACAATATCCTGACACAATCACAGCCATCCCGCCTGCCTCTGAGGCCACTTACCAAAGGATGTCTGGAGCCCCGGTCGCCATGCTGTTGAACCCCTAGACGAGGCCAGGAGACCACCTAAAGTCTTACCCCAAAGCAAACACTGTGTGCAGCCTGCGGTTCTCCCGGGATGCGTAGGCAACTGGTCGGAGCCCATCTCGCATACACAGGCCAGTGAGCCCTCCAGTGCCCTGCCTGAGCAGCACTGTGCCCAATCATAACCCTGCTCCCACCCGGAATCCTTGATGGAACCCTCCCAAATGCAACGCGCCCACTTGGAGGCATAATGGCCGCTGGTTCCCGTGCACTCCTTCCCTGAGCGGGTGTGCTCCTGGATCGTTCTGAGGTGAGGCAGTGAGCATATAAGGCATGCACCCAGAGGCGGTTGCTGGGTTGGGTAAAATGAATTGTGGCATCCTCCAGCACTCACAAGGAGCTGCAAGTCCACTCCCTCCCATCTGAGGAGAGCAGCGAATATGGCACTGAAAAGTGGACTTGCATGCAGTGAACGCCGCTTGCGATGCCGGGCCTCTGATGGGCGGAAACTGCACACGGCTGTTCAGTCGCATCGGTGGCGGAGGGGGGAGAGGACTCACTGTCCCCCTCCTTTCTTGACGGCAAGCACCCTATGACCACCTGTGTCCCCGGGGAGAGAAAAATAAAATAAAGAAACGCACCTGAACTGCCTCAGCATGATCGGGCCCCTGCAACTGAATGGGCCTTGCAGCTGGAGACACAGCATGCTTGCCCCAAGTGAGCCACTTGCCCTGAAGACGTTCCCGAAGTTGCAGGGCCCCTCTACATTACCACAGCCAACAGACCTTCAGGTACTTTCGGGGTGGGAAGGGGATGTGGGGAGGCACGCTACCCCCCTCCACAGACACACTGCAATGCAGAGTGACCCCCGGGCGTTCCCTTGCACTGCTGCTGCACGACTTAGGCCCTCGTGAACTAGTGTCCTCTTGAGTGCTGCCTCATCACTCTCGTATCATATGGGTGTCCTGCAGGCCACTGACCCACTTCTGCCCCACTGATAGCTCTCTGCAGAGACACTTGGGCCCGTGCTCTAGAGAGCGACTGTGCCAAAATCCTCACTAATGGCTTTACGTGCTTTATGGACCAGTGGGTTCTGAGATCTGGGCTTCGAGCATCTGCGTGGGATTGCTGCATCACCCGTGAGGGATCCTGGGGCCTGGAGACTCACACTCAATCTGCGAGCTGGCCATTGCCCATGCAATGCTCCTTTTAGCGTAATGTGGCGGTCAGCCTCCAGCGCACCCTCTGCCGAGCTGGGTGCCCCCTATCCCGAACTGCACACAAGGCCTGCCACCTCCCCACTGGGGTTCCCCCACTGGCCCGAAACACTCGCTTGCCTCCTGGCTGCTCACTACACACAACAGCAGTACTGTAATAGTGGAGTGGCCCTGGTCTGCACGCAACCAACCCCACCTGATGTCTGCCTATCGTCTTCGCTAAAACATGATGGGAAAAACCAGGACTGCAAAGAACTCACTCCCTGACTCTGGTACCTCGGGGCTGCCCTCATCCTCTGCCAACCACACATTGGGGGACCTACAACATCCGAAAACTACCCTAGACAAGCACTCCATGTAGTTTGAGAAGGTTCTCTATGCCATTCTGGACACTAAAACATCCCTCGAGGGGAAAATTGATGCTGTCTACTTGGATGTGAACCTGTTGAGAGCGGATCACCGCAAGCTGGTGAACCGAGTGGATGAAACAGAATCTGCATTGACCTCCATGAACCCTACCATGAAAGAAATGGAGACCATGATGCTCACCATGCAGGTAGAAATGACCTCCTTACATCACAATGCGGAAGACGCTGAGGGGTGTTCACAGCACAACAACATCTGCTTTTTGGGATTCCTGGAATGTGGCTAACATCCCAGCACTGAACTCTTAATGGAAAATTGGCTGATGTCCACCATGCTGGAGAACAGGGTCCCCAAGCTGTTCTTGGTAGAGCGTGCGCACTGTGTCCCAAGCTGACCACCTCCACCCAGAGCTCCGCCTCACCCACTCATTGCTCGCTTTCTTAATTTCCAAGACCAAGATCTGATCTTACAGCACTTTCACACAAAGGGCCCTTGGCACTTCGAGAATGTAGACATCTCCGCATACCCAGACTTCACGTACAGCACCAGCGGAGTTCCTACCTAAAAATTAAACAACGCTTAAGTGAGCTACAACTTCACTACGCCTCGCTATTCCCCACAAAACTTAAGGTAATAGGTGATAAATCCTCCCACATTTTCTCCTCACCGGAAGATGTATGGATTTGGCTCCACAGAAAGTGGTCTAGCAGGCACGGCAGAGGCTGATCACACAGATGGGGATTGGGTGACCCCAAGCGCAGAAGATGGAGAGCGACTCGAACAACATCCACTCAGGGTCAAGTGGCTGAAGAGTAAGTCCAGGTGGTGGAGGCCACCACCCTGCACAGCTCTGACCCTTTCACAGCCCTGTGAACCGAACTGATCTTGGACTGTGGCTCGGACACTGGTGCCTCTGGGTCCTCTACCACAAGTGGCACATCTGACCCAAAATTCACACCACGCTTGGCTGACGACCTCCTATGACGTACATTTCGGTGCGGTTTCCTCATCGACAAGTAGGGATGTCATATCCCGGTCCTCTTGCAACATCTGGGCTCTAGCTGACTTTGGCGAGCTGGTAATTGGGCCTTTTCAAATGGACCTGGCACACCAGCCCTTGCTGCCACCTCATGCCCCACACCTGCTCCAATGAGGACTCGTTAGTATATTTTTCATTACTGTTTTTGTTTCTATTTCACAGTTGGGGATTACTGGACAGAGACACCTGTGACCATTGTCCTGGGGGGGATGCAGCCGTTACACCTAGCTGCTGTTCACGTATGCCATATAGTTTTACTGGAGTCTGCTGAAAGGGTGGCTAGGGGTCCTCAGGAGGTGCCCTCCATGGTTCTGGAGGGCCTCTCTAGTGCTGGGGTGGCACTGTCACGGGGGGGCTAAACATCCTACACCACTCGTCCCACTGATAAATCACAAGCGTTGGCCCATTACTGACTCTCACACCCCACAGTATCACATCCTCACGTGGAATGTGCATAGCATGGCTATCCTCGCTAAACGCTACCTCGTATATGCGTATATCTCAAGCATCACCACACTCACATTGCCAAGTTACAAGAAACCCATCTCATGCTGGCGGAGCAACAAAAGGTTTACTTGAAATGGAGGGGGTATTTATTTGGCACAACCATGCCAGTTTATGCCAGGGGAGTGCTCATTTGGATTGCACCTGGGGTCCCTTTTGCAGTAAACACCGACAGAGCAGACAGTCGATTTGTAATCTTAGAGGGCCAACTAGATGATGCTCCTTACACATTAGTAGCTGTTTATGTCCCCAATGCCAATCAGTTAGGTTTCCTGGACACACTCACCCCAGCCCTCTTCCATGATCCCCTCCACCCGGGACTCTGGGGAGGTGATTTCAACTGCGTACTGGATGTCGCAGTCGATCGTTCCTCCTCTCCCTTGCATGCTGCCACGTGTCCAATTATTTCTAAAGACAGTGGTCCCTAGACAAGGATTAATGAGAGCAAACAATAAATATAGACCCAATCAGTACTATATTTTACAGCTGTCCAGCCGGACAGGTGTTTTTAATATATAGTTGCTTAAATATACACAAAATTCGGCAAGAAACAAATAAAGTGGGACACAAGCCTGTATCTAACTTAGTGGGAAGGACGTACAACATGAAACAAAAAGGCTCAGGCAGAGTAAATTGTTTGTATAAGACACATTTTGGTAGGACAAACAAATGATAGTGGAGACACCATTACACATAATAAGTATTAAATAAAGAGGTGTATATGGCGTACAACAAGTCGACGGCGTTTTGATCCTTACAAAAGATATAGGATCATCATCAGGACATTAACAATGGTATGCCTGTATACGTTTTGCCTGTAATAAATAAAACCGTAGGAGGGAATAAAGGATGAAAAAAGAAAAAGAGACATATGAAAGTTAGCTCGGGCGGAAAACAATTTGAAAACAACTTGGGTGCTGGTGAGGGCAGTGTATGTCAGACCAACGTAAGAGGATCGCACGTGAGTACAATGATACCGGAGAAGTGAGCAGAACGTATAAAATTGCTAAGCAAGACTTACGCAATAACGAGCAATATTTGCTAAATGTCATAGTCATACGCTTGCGGTGATAAAACGCGCAATACGGTAGAGAGCTTGGTGAGTGGTGAAAAACCAGCGAAACTAGCGGAGTGCCAGTAAAGCACCGGTGTTGAAAGCAAAATGGGCGTGGGATTGCGTAAGAGAAACAAGGAATAATTTAAAAAGTGGCAAACGCATGCACTGGTGAAGCGCGTGTGAAAACAGTGCCAGTGGGTAGAGTGCTTGAGGACAGCGAGCGAAAGATAGTTAAAGTAATACCTAGATCCAGGTCAGAGTGACTTGGAGGAGGTTTGTTTCAGGCGAAGACCGAGTAGAAGTCCAGGCCAAGTACAAGGAGAGTAAAGGATGCAGACAGCCGCGGCCGCGGTCTGTGCAGTTGGATGCTGGGTCAGAGTCGACCTACATGAAAAATGACAAGTGATGTGGATCTAAGAGAAGATCGTAGAGATTGGCGGGGCGCCGAAGGAGGAAAGGAGCTTATCTAATAAAGGCTGTAACAGCTTAAAGGAGGCATTTAAAATGTTCGCGCCGCGGAGCGGTCTCTAATTCAGAGTGGCCTAAATGAAGGAGAGTGGCCAATTAAGAAGGGTGAGATCAAGGTGGGCGGGACAGTACCAATTGCAGGCGCAACAAGGCTTACCTATTGCAGTGGGCTGCTGTATATCAGGGACGACAAGTGTGTCTAAACCACGCAGCATTTTTGTTCATGGACCACACACCACGCTGTACACGATGCCTGGTGGCTCTGACACCCGACCCACAGGGAATATTCGTTTTACTCCCCAATTCATGATGTGCACACTAGGATCGACCTCGTTCTCTGCACAGAGCAGCTGTGCCCACAGATAACCCGGGAGGAGTATTTAGCACGTACCCTCTCAGACCACTGCCCATTATTGTCACCTTCAGATGGGGAATACAACGCCACACAATACCGACATGGCGGTTACAGATGGAGGTACTCTCCGACCCCCATTCCGAGAGGAGTTAGCACAGTGCATCACACAATACTTCAAGCTTAAGAAGGGCACTACCTGGGCCCGGGCCTTAGAATTGAATTCACACAAGGTGGTCACACGCGGCCACTGTTTCGCATCCACTTAGGGAACAAGATGTCACTTAAATGGTGAATTAACTACCCTCGAACAGGAGCTATGATCCCTAGAAGTGAGGGTAGCCACATGCACCGTGACGGCTGTCCAACTCCAGCAACTGCACAAGCAGAGTGCTGAAGCTCTCCTGAGCAAATAGGACTACAAATGCCACACAGTCCTGCTACATGCAGAAGGGGATTGCTTGGGGATGATATGGCTAGCATGGCTCATAGAGGAGAACCAATGCAGCTCTCAAATTGGAGCGTTCCACCTGGATGATGCCATGATCATCACCTGTCAACCAGCCATCAACCTTCCACAACTATTGTAAGCTGTACACAGCAACAGCTCCCCTGACCCCAGAGCACGCACAAGCCTTTTTTCACAACCTGCCAATGACAGAGCTTAATCCTTTGCAACGGGCCGAGCAAGACGAACCCCTATGACTAGATGAAATACACGCTGCCACATCGGAAATCACCTGCAACGCCGCCCCGGGCACGGACGGCTGCCGATTTAATATTACGCAGCCTTCTCCACTCAAACCACTCAACACTTGCTGGAAGTGTTTACCGAGGCCATAACGTTGAGATGCCTTCCGGTGTTGCTCCGGGAGGCCCTGATCATGGTCCTACCTAAACCGGGAAGGGACCCCCTTGATGTCCACTCTTACCATCCTTTGTCATTGCTGAATCTTGATTGCAAAATCCTGGGTAGAGTGCTGGCAAATCGCCTCCTACTAATAATCACTGCCCTGGTCCATGTCGACCAGTTGGGATTCATACAGGGGCGAAGCACTTTCACCAACATACGCCACTTCTTAACCTCATGCATGACATCCCCACTGATGCCTTCAGACAAGTGGCTAGGTCACTTGACATCGAGAAGGCGTTCGATACACTGAGCTGGTTTGGTCTGGGCTTCTTGGGGTGGGTTCACATGCTATATGACAGTCCGTCGGCGTGGGTCAAGACTGGCCAGATGATCTCCAACAGCTTCATCATTGAAAGTGGCACCAGGCAGTGGTGCCCACAATCCCCTTTCATCTTCCCATTTGCCATGGAACCGCTGGCTCATAATCTCCGCCAGCAGGCGCAAGACTGGGGCATCCCAGGGCTGGGTGTCCATTACGGCATATCGCTTTATGCGGATGGTGCACTGGTCTATTTACATGATGTAGAGGCTTCGCTTCCTGTCCTTATGCATTTGCTAGACTAATTCAGAGATGTTTCAGGGCTTCAGGTGAAGTGGCCCAAGTCATGCTTGTTCCCTCTAGAGCTGCGCTCTCCTTTGCGCCGGGCTGATCCTCTGCGGGCTTGCTTCCAGTGGTGTTACAATGCTTTTAAATACCTGGGTCTTCACGTCTATCACTGGGAAAAAGACATCAAGGAGGGCAACCTCGACGAGGTGATCGGCTCCATCTGCCAGTCCCTGACAACTTATCAAAACGAACCAATTCAATCAGCCCTGATCATTGTACACAGTGGCTGTGATCATTGTATAATTGCTTATGGTCGTTTTCTATGGAAACCAAGTCACATTTGTCACCAATTTAAAAGTTTTTCCTTTACTTTTGGTTCCAATTTCACTGGGGACACCTAGCACTATCATGTTTCTTCCTTTATGTACAAATTGATACATTGTTTAATATATACAAGCAATATTGGAAATACAGCCATCTGTGTCCATGCCAGCCTTTCTTTTTGACGTCACTAAGAACCCTTAACCATTGCGATTGTGCACAGTATTATCAAGATAGTTTTTTCAATGTTCTGCAGGAACCGCTGTTTCTGTTACAAACCTATTACCCTGGTTCCTAGCGAGTAGGGTCTCCCTTGTCATTGTTTTCGAGTCCCTGCCCTTTTGGCAGTCGCTGCCCTTCAAATGTTAGTGCTCCCTCGCCTACTGTACTTTTTGCCGCACTTCCAATAGTGCATCCTAGGAGCTTCTTCCGCGAACTACACGACTTACTGCTCAAGCAGATTTGGAGCGAGGGACGCTGCCTAGTTGCACTCACCACCCTACAGCACCCACTGATGGAGGACGGCATTGGCGCACTCAGCTTTGAGCTTTACTATGCAGCGGCACAGCTGCAATGGCCGCTAGCCTGGTTGCGCCTACCCACATGTCCTGAACTGGTCCCCATCTGTGCGATCCTGGGCATGCTGAGCATCTACACATGGTTATCAGACGCGACAGCCCACTACCATTGGGAAACACGTCAGATGGCTGTGGCCCGCTTGTACACTCTAAGGGAGCCAATATCCCATACTCACCATCCATTGCACTTCAGGACCTTCCCCAGCTTCATGTAGCATTGACGCAATTCCCTGTAAAGAAGCAGGAGTTGAACAGTTGGGGGAATTCTATGCTGATGGCTCCATTATGTCCTTTCAGGACGTTATGGACATTTACAGAATAGGAGCTGGCCAGTTCTTAACCGTATATGATACAAAGTGCACTACATGCTGCATGGGGTGGCGGCAACACGTAACCTCCCACATCTGTCACGCTGCATACGCTCCCGACTGTGGATAGCTCGTGCCATGCGATCACCACCCTCTACATCTCTCTCAACTCCATTACGCCAGACTACACTGTGGGAGCACGTGCCAGATGAGATGTTGTACTACCGCAACCCCTAACAAACAAATCCTGATCCCGCGCCCTACAAATGGTGAAAGACGTATCCTGCATCCCTAGAGTTCACTTCACACAATACAACTATGTACACCAGGCCTACCTCTCCCCCAGCTCATCAAACGTATGTATTCGGTCCTCTCCCCTGAGTGCTCCCGCTGCAAACAGTCGGACTCTGGATTCTACCACGAGGTGTGGGATTGTCTGATGCTACAGACCATATGGCAGGTGATCACTGCCACGGTGTCTGAACACGCTCTTGAGCCCAGGCCTGAATCCTGCCTACTTTGGCTACACATCAGCGCGAAAGATGATAGACACCTCCATAGGTTCATAGACCTCCCCTTTGTACTATTCAAAAGGCTGATAGCCATAGTATGGAAGACGCCAGTTCCCCTGATCTCCAGCACTTGGCTGCCTACATACTGACGTGGACAGAGGACAACACCCTGCAGCTCCTCTGCATGGGAGGGGACACAAGTACCAGTGGTGAGCGCTGGGACAACTTCTTGCTTCAGGTTGAGGCCAAAAATGATGTGCGTCCCCCGTGAACCATACCACTCTACCACATGCTTCACCCCACACTTGCACGACCATGGGTGGGCCCCCCGCCAGGGATGGTGCAGCTGCCCCATCCCCCCCCAGAACACGACTCATCAACCTACATGACATTACTACAAGGCCACCCAGGGGACTCGAGCCCCGCTCTCCCAAGCACACAGTGGCAACAAATCCGGGCTGCACCCCCTCCCCCCGGCACTTCTTACTCATGCCACTCACCTACCCATGCACTGCTCCTGTTGGGTGACCCATCTTAGAGCTCGACCCTCTACACCCACATCATGTTACATACTCTGTCACACTCTCACTCTAAAGCGGACTCCACAGTTGTGTTAAATTTTGAATGCCTGTTTAATTGTTCATGTGTTTGTCATGTTTGTTCGAAACTTTGACATATGATGATGGCTATAATGACATGTTAAGCTGATATCCTACACATGACTAGCTGGGAAATGTTATTGCGCCCATAATTATACCGGTTACTAACACAGTTCAATGTCTATTAAAATCAGTAAACCATATTAAAAAAAAAGCAATGGTTGTGTACTGGCACCATTAGCGTTTTCCTTATACATAACTGACTTATCCAACTATTTCAGCTCCCCAGGTGGTCTACCACTTAAACTGGGCGACCAACAGGTCCCCTATCCTGTGTACGCTGACAACCTGGTGATTTTCTCCTTAACTTCTTCCAGACTTCAGTTTCAGCTAAAACAACTGAATCTGTTTAACCTCATCAATGGCCTGATCACCAATGCTTTCAAAACAAAAATTATGTCCTTTGGGAAGTAAGGGAAGCATTTACCTTGGCAGATTGGCAAACGAGTAGGCGTCGCTTGCAACTACCAGTATCTAGGCATTATAATTGACTCCAAATTGACCTGGACAGCTCAAATTGACCAAGGAAAAAACAAAAGCGACTACAGTCACCAAGGGAGTCAAATGCTTCTCCGCCATCTATGGCAGCCGAGCAATTACGCTTTCGCTTTTGGCCCAAACTACTCCCACTTTTCTTTGCGCTTTAGAAGTATTTTCTTCTAAGCAGATTGACATCCTTAACACAATCTACATGCAAAATGTTAGGCTGTTACTCAACCTAAGTCCCTTCAGTACTCAGGCAATTCTTCACCTCAAACTGAACTTAAAATCCATAAGCTGCCTACATTTAGCTTCTCTCCAACTAATCATGCGACTGTCGATCTGCACATAAAGATGCACTATAAAAGTGGATCGTTGAAGACATATCCACCAACGTTCCAAGTGGGGGTTCCTTGACTCTGCTGGTTCTTTCTGGCTGCTTCTCCTGCCCTGGTGGGCTTACTTCTCCCAGGTTGCAATGGACACAACAACTACTCCACGCAGCTGCTGATTGGGGGACGCGATCACCATCGCGCTTACAGCGCTGCCTCTCCCCCCGGTGCGCGGGACATGTGCGGGTCGCGCCTGGGCCAGAAGGGCCCGTCTGCACCCGTCCGAGGCCAGACAAGGCTGTGCTGGGCCTCCCCTCTTGGCCGTGGATTAAGGTGCCTAAGGTGAGACTACCAATCCAAAGTTATTTTTGACCTTGGTAAATAATATGGGGAAGCGCAAACATACCCAAGAACTTGTGGGCAACAATGCAAAGACTGCAAAAACCAGTAATGTTATTACCAATCACTTAACAGATGCCATGGGCAGGCTAAATGATGAAATTGTTAGTGTCGAAGCAAGGCTTGTGGCTACAAATAGTGTACTACGGGGGCAATTACAGAAGCAATTGTCGTGCCCACCAACTTGATCGACGAATCACCATTGTTAGGTTCAGACAATGAAAAAAAAGCTAGGTTGGGTCCTTCCCGGGCTTCAGGATCAGTGTAATGACAGCCTCACTCCATGTGTCCGGCAGAGGGGAAGTACCTCCTAGGATTTCGTTAAACAGTTTCAACCAAACCGGAATGATTTCTTCCACCATAAGAACATAAACCTCCGTTGGGATCGTGTCGGGCCCAGCCGCTTTCCCTTTCTAAGCTTTATTTAGGACAGATAATATCTCACTCCCTGTTATTTCTTGGGAAAGAATGTTTTGGCTATCCAAGTTTAATTTAGGGAGCTGTTTCTCATTAAGCCACCTATCAATGTCCTCTTCCTCAACCAGAAGATCTTCACGATATAGCCCCTGAAAAAATTCCGCAAAAGCCTGCTCAATATCCCCTTTGTCCTCCGTAATTTGAGTGCCCACTTTAATCTTACTAATATAATTGCAAGATCTATCAATTCTACTCTTCATGGCGAGAAGTTTGCCACAGTTTTCACCCTGATCGAAATCCCTCATCTTGCTTACCTCCCACTTTTGAAGTAATACCTCTTCTAGCTTGAGTCTAAACTTCAGCTGGAGATCTTCTACTCTCCTTAGTAAGCTTTCATTCCCTACTCCAGATGGCCGCCTAGCCTTTAGATCTGCCTCAGCCACTGCTAGCTGCCTCTCTAAGTCAGCCATCTCTTTTTTCTCAGTTCTGGCCCATCCCACAACTGCCCCCTTTAACGTCCCTCTCAACCAGGCCTTAAAAGCATCCCACACTATATGTAACGGGACTGACCCCAGGTTATGCTGGAAGAAGATGGCTGCTTCCTTCTTTATCCAGCCCTGGATAGAAGGTTGAAGGAGAAGTCTCCTATTCAAAGTCCATCTCCTTAGCGAGAGATCTGGGGGAAGTTCCAAATTCAAGGCTATCGCTCCATGATCGGAAAGATAAATAGGAAGATATTCGATTAGACTTACTTTAGCAAGCTCTGGATGTTCCAAAAATATATAATCGATTCTAGAGTAATGTGAATTCTTTTTACTATGAAAGGAATACTCCCTAATATCCCCCATTTTTTTTCGCCAGACATTGCAGAGATTAAGATTTTTTAATATTGTCAGAAGATGGGCTTTGATACGTGGAGATGCTATCTGGGTTCGAGGGGAGGATCTGTCCAGCTTATTATTCAGAAGCACATTAAAATCCCCACTTAGTATCAGTGGAGCCTCAAAATCTGCTAAAGCAAGGCAGAGATTATTCAGAGGAGTAATATCATCCTCGTTGGGACCCTAATAACTAGCTAAAGTATATTTAGCATCTTGACATTTAATTTCAGCTATTGCCCAGCGTCCTCTATCATCTACCTGGGTCCTAATAAGATCAGCCCCTGAATTCGCTTTAAGAATTATGGCGACCCCTTCGAGCAGCATTGTTGATCGGAAGCTACAATCTTGGCAGCCCATCTTTGTTTATCGAACAATGCCTTACATGCTGATTGGAGCAGGTGGGTCTCTTGAATCAAAAGAATCCTAGCTGGACTATCTTTGAGATACTGCAGGATCACGTGCTGTCTTTTCCGGACTCTTAAACCATTCACATTCCAGCATAACACTTCAAGATGTCTACTTCCTTCACGGGTAGGTCTATCCCCCAGCATTATCCTGGTTCCACCCCCGACTAAGTCGATGTCTACAGGAGGTTATTACATCACATGAGGTCCATATTACGTTTTTATTTTTTTTATTTTTTCCCAATGCTCCCCACCAACACACGTGCAACACCCCCATCCCCCCCTGCCCTCCCATACCACCCAAGGGAACCCTCACTGACCACTCTTTGGCAATTAATGATAATTGCCTTTTCGAGCCAAAACCCACTAACCTCTTAAAAAGAAAACGCAATAACAACACCACAAATCTGAACTCCCTTCAACTTTAGACTAAGGTTTGTTTTGTGCCAAAAAACTGTCCACTTCCTCTGGGAACCTTAAATTATACATCTTGTTGGCCCAGACTACTTTTAGAAAGGCAGGGAACCTTAACTGTACTTGAGCTCCAAGCTTTCTCAATGCATCCATCCGCTTACTCAGCTCCCACCTCTTATCTTCTGTAACTCGTGAGATATCGGACCTTATTCTGAAAGATGCATCTTTTACCTGTATAGTCTTAAGTTTAAGGGCAGCCCCAAGTAGCTGTTCCTTAAGAAGGTAGGATTGAATATAAACCAGGATTTTCCTGGGTTTTTCCCGTCCAGGGTTTAACTTAAAAGGATCCCTGTGGACTCGCTGGATCTCAGTTTCCCAGACTGTTGCCGCAGCGACCTGGGGGAAGGCTTTAGTCAAGATGTCAATGACATAGGTTTTAATATTATCTCCTTCCAACCCTTCTCTCAAGTCCAAAATCCTGATTTTATTCCTTCTGGAATTGTTTTCTAGCCTCTCCAGTCTTTCCGCCAGGTCCCTTTCTCTTTCCTTCAACCTAACCACTTCCTGAGTGTTATCCTTCACCTCCAGCCCCAACTCCCCCACTTTAGTTTCAAGGGCCTCCATCCTATTTCGCCAATGCGGACACATTTTCCTCTAAACTGGTACAAGTGTCCTGGATCTTCTTTTGGTTTACCTCTGAAGTAGAAAAACGTTCTTTAATCTCCACAGATAGCTGGCTCAACATCCCTTGTAGTGTGTCCAAGCTCTGCGCTGCTGCCCCCGGGGACGCATCTCCTGAATAGACTACTTCGTTTTGACATCTCCCCCCCGGCGTAGCAGCAGATTCACTTAAAGGGGATAATCTGTTGGACAGAGAGATGGCGTGGTTTGAAGGCAGGGGGTCCCCTGGTACTGATGTACCCTGTTTAACGTTTTCCATATCACCCTGGATATTAAGCTTGAAATAAGATCTAAGTGAGGGAGTCACTTTAGGGGGTACTAGATTTTTATTTTTCCTCCTCTCCTTTACCGGAGCAGCCTTCCCAGCTTTGACCGAAGGCTTCCTATGCTTATGCTTATTCGCTGAGGCCTCTATGGCTTGAAAGGGCTGTGTGGCTAGTTGAACAGAAGGCTCTTCCCCCAAAAACGTGCAAGATCTTAGTTTATATCTTTTACCCAGTAATGCCTCGCTATCCGAAATGCGGCTGATAGGGGGAACAGATAGAGGCTTATGTAGCGTTGGAAGACCCCCCTTAGAGAGCTGTTTCTTTTTTTTCCCAGCTTGCTGTATAGCTAACTCCATAGATTTAGGGGCCATTTCATACCTTATTTTTTCCTTATTTAGCTGGCTAATGTCTATAGAAGGGCTAACTGCCAAGAGGCTCCTTTCCAGAATACCCAGAGGTGAAGTACACGGCTCAAAATGGGACCTACAAGTGATCTGAGTCCCTGCAACGGAGCAGCATACCCCGCGGGTGCCGCTTTTACCAAAGTCCGCCCGATGGCAGAAGGGCAAGTCAAGAGAATGGCACCGGGCACGACGGCACTCAGCAAGTGCTCCGGCTGCTCTCAGTAAAGCAAAAAAAGAGCCACCGCACATCCAGCCCTCAGAACCCCAACAGAGGGAGGAGGAGAAAACAGCTTGTTGACGCCACTGCCCCCCCTCATAATGGCGGGGACTCCAAAATCAAACCCAGAGGTAAGGGGAGTAAGAACAGAAGAGAAGAACAAAAAAAAAAAAAAAAACGGTATGGTGAGGCTTGCTCTCTTCAAGTACCCTCAAACTGTCAGCAATACCCCCATGAATTAACCCACCAAAGAGCCAACCAATTCCAACAACACCTCCTCACCTCCCTATTGCCGTAGCTATCTCTCCAGCACCTTGCCTTCACTCTCCTCTTCCGTACACCTCAGCAAACAGTTTCACCTCGGGAGGAGCATTGCTCAGTGGGGGCAGCCTGATCTACGAAGAGCGAGAGGGGCCACACGAAGCTCACAGTCTCTCCCAGCTGCTCAGCCCAGCCGCTCAATCACCCGGCCGCGTCTGCAGGCAAAAATGCGTGGATAACGGTTGGGGGCGGCCAGAGTCCTCAGAATCTCGAAGGAGCATCGGGCGAAGCAATGCGCACCCCTGGGGACACGAGACACAGGACACGGAACGCGGGCACCACGAAGACAAGAGGGCGAACAGAGAAACAGCCTCGCCGAGCACAACCGGCACAATACGACATCAGCAGCGGGAGTCCATACTAAAGGTTAGAGGTTAGTTGGGAGACGACTCGCGACCGGCTTCCTAGCTGGCCGCCATGTTCCCTATGCAACCCAGTGCCAGTCTTATTGGCCAATTTCATTATTAAACTCCAATTACAAGATCTTCGCAGCGATTCTGAATGCCCGGCTCTGTAAGATCGTAGGGCCGATAATTCATGAAGACCAAAAGGGCTTCCTCCCGGGCAGGCAGATGTCGGATTTGGTGTACACCTTAAGTTGATCTGGCAACTGCACGGGGCCTCCCCCTTTCAATTACCACCGTCGATTCAGCTAAAGCCTTCGACCGAGTGAACTGGCACTATTTGAGTAGGACCTTGAAGGCTTTTGGTTTCGGGGACGGTTTCAGGGAGGTCCTTAAGAAAATATATAAAGCTCCTCGGGCTCAGATTTTGGTTAATGGCAGCCTTTCCCCTGTGGTCACAATAGAGCGCGGTACTAGGCAGGGATGCCCACTCTCTCCTATACTTTTTGACTTATATATCGAGCCCCTGACCCAGAGCTTAAGGCAGAATGAAAAGATCTCCACCTTTGTAACAAATGGGTACACGAGGAAACAAGCATTATATGCTGATGATTTAATTTTACTATCCTCAAATGTTAATACTACATTACCAGAGCTTCTCACTGAAGTCCAGGTTTTTGGGAAACTTTCTGGCTATGAAGTAAATAGCGACAAAACCGAGATCATGGCATGGAACATTATAGATCAAGGGGTAAAGTTTGCTAAGGAGCTTAGATACCTTGGAGTAACAATAACCCAAGATCCCAAAAAATAACCTGGAAAGAGTTTCTAAGGAGGTGGACGTTTTATTAAAAAGATGGCAGAATATCCCGCTTTCCCACTATGGGCGGGTGAACTTGATTAAAATGTCTGTGCTCCCGAAGTATGCCTATTTGTTTAACAACATTCCCCTCGAGTTTGGCAAAAGTGATCTGCTTAAAATACAGGGCAAGATTTCCTCCTATATCCGGGCAGGTAAAGGGATCAGGCTGTCTTGGAAGAAATTAAGACGCAAACTCTCACATGGGGTTATGGGCTTACCAGATCTCCAGTTTTACTGCTGGGCCTACCAACTAAAAAATTGTAGGATGCTACTTCTTACTCCAGACAGTTCGCTGATTGGTAGTATGTTTAAAGCCATGCTATCCGACATAGGGGAGGTAGGATTTATGCATAAATTTGGCACTCCAAAGTTTTTTATAAAAAGTTCGGTTGAAGACGTTGTGTATGGCGGCCAAGCTTTGGTCGGACTGTCGGGTCTGTTTGGGTCTTTCCTACTATAGTGACTGGGCCCCAGTGTGGGACTCCCCTGGAACACCGGAATGTCTTTTGGACTCTTTAGTTCAGCCATTAAAAGAGATGGGAGTCACACACTAGAAGGACATTGTGGTGGGCAATGACTGTCTTCCCTGGGATTACTGGAGGAATCTTACCAGCGGAGCTCTTTCCAGGTTCAAGTTTTACCAAATTTCATCATGGTGTAAGAGTCAACATTGGTCATCCCTGGAGGATAATGCTATGGAAAATGACCTACAAGACCTGACTCCAAAAAAGAAAGTAGTAGCACAGTGGTATAACCATCTCCTTGCTGCAGCAGACAGGAAGTTGGAACATCCATACGTGGTCTAGGAGAAGTACTTGCCGAGCGAGGAGCTGAAAGATCTCTGGCAAGTATCTGTAAACATTCTTTACCCACTGATTAAATCTGCTTCACTCAGGAGAAACCACTTTTTTACACTCCATAGGATATACTGGTCCCCACTTAAAATATCCAGAATAAAGGGCAGCGGAGAAGCCAGATGTATGAGATGCGGTGCCCAGAAGGCAGACAATATCCACGTGTTTGCTTCCTGTTCCAAGATCCAAGAATTCTGGGGAAATGTGGGTAAGACTCTTTCCAAGGCCCTGGGTACCGAGGTCGAGGTAAGCCCTACTCTTATTTTGTTTGGCACGGTATTGACGCCTGAAGGGGCCTTAGGATCTATGGGGTTACAGAATAAACTGGTGTTTTATTTGATCCTGATGGCAAGGAGAGAGATCTGTAAATTATGGCGTCAGGTGATGCCCCCAACATGGAGTGCCTGGTGGAACTCAGTAAGATACTATAGAGATTTAGACCAGAAGGTTAATGCATATAGAGAAAGATCTGACTCAGGGTTATTTCGGAATCTGCTCTGATCAGACTGGCTAGTTTTCAGGATAAGCTCCAATGATTATACCTCTTGGTCAGCTCAGGATGTGTGCTGCGGGTGGTCCCCGTGAGAACATCCGCTGAGACTGGTACCCCAAGTTATAAGCAACAGGGGTGGATCAGGCCGAGAGGTTGCTATAGCTACGGAGGTCATATGAGGGGGGAAAAAAAAAAAATGAAGAAAAAGCTAGTAATATACCTAAAGGCATACCTTTGTCTTCTGTATTTACAGATCCTCTGGAGATAAGCGAGTTACCATCTAATGAGGAGCTAACTGCGGCCCCCCTAAAGACAAGGCAATCAGCCAAAGAGCCTACAATTAAACTAACAAAGTCCATGAAAACCAATAAAGCAAGTTTAATTCCGAATTCCAAAAGAAATGATAGGATGCACCAGGACTTGATTAATGACCACGATCCTCCTTTCCGAAAAGGCTTGGAATTATTATTAAAAAGGATACACAGTAAAATTGATAACATTGATTTAAAACTTTTAACTGAAATAAAGGAAATAAAAGCATGCGTAACCTTAATGGAACTGTCTATAAGTGACTTTTTGGGCAGCCATAACCCTATTGCATTGGGTTCCTCAACATCCGGGGCGGTAAAATGTGCCGCATCAATACATCAGCTCCGGACAGAACCGGCCCACGCAAAAGAGGGGGCATTAGTGAGTATTCAACAGCCTAACAATTTGGCAATGCAGAAGAAGGTTTTACCTGCCCCAAGCCACCGCCACATGAAAACCGAGAACTAGACCATGCAAGGCAACAGAGTCATGAAAATGCATGGAGGCGTAACGCTTGTGGGAGATTCCCTGCAATTACCCCCGGATAAAACACCCAATGTGTTTGTCCTAAAAGAAAGCCCCAAAATTAAGATCAGGTACAATCGAGTCGTGGTTGGACTTACGTAATAAGGTGGTACATTGAATGTAATATAGCCTTAGAGACCGACCTAGCAGGCTCTACCGGCCGTTAAAGGGGTGCTCCAGCGTTGAGGGCCTTTAACAAGGGAGCGGGCCTTTAATGGCCAGTAGAGCCCACTAGGAGGGCTCTAAAACTATTAGAGCATTCCACCCCTAGAGGGCAGAGTGTTCTAATTATTAAAAACAAAGGCCTCTCGGAGCCTGAGGGGGTTTAAATCCTCTCGGGCTCCGAGAGGCATTTGTTCACAGCAGCAGCTGTGAACAAAAACATTGGAATGTTGATCTGCGGGCTTCTACCGGCCCGTAGAAGCCCGGAGCACTCCATTGTATTCAATGGAGTGCTCCACATTCCAATGTTCTAATATAGCATATGTGCTCCAAATGTCTTGAGCCAAGATGTTATCACGGTGCGACGAGTGCCTTGGGTAGGTGGCACCAAGAAACAAGAACAGGGTGATTGTATAGTGGTAAACTTCCTGCGACCATCTCTTGTCATGCTCCTTCTTTCTGACCTCTACCACAGACAACAAAGTAGTACCACAATAGGGGATGGTATTATAGCTATAGCTTTGGGCTTCTTTTACAGACCGAACTATAAGATTTCATGCACAACCGGCTAACCATCTGAACCATCCACCTAGCAACCAAGATAGTAACAATGTATGGGAAAGTACAAACAGATTTGCCTCGCTTTGTGGTTGTAACGAGTTAGATTGACAACTAGAGCCCTTAACAGGCCTGCACACCTCTACTGTTTCAGTGGAAAAAACAATAGACTACGCGGATGACTCTGAAAAGTCTGCCACTACCCATGTGGAAAAGTCACTAATAGGACATATGGCCGACCTCAAAAGCCCACATACTACCCCACAAAGAAAGAAGATTACATTTATGACATTGAATGTAGCAGGTGTTAGTAGTAATCTGGCTAATACAGAATGGAATGCCACTTAAAAAATATCTCAAATAATTTGTCTCAAATAGACTTGGCATAAGGGAACATTTCACATTGAGGGTTATTCCTCTGTTATTACCCCAGCCATCCCATCATCTAGTTAAAGAGCAGAAGGGGGGCTGGCGGTACTGATTTCTATGTTAACCCCACTCAGGCTGATAAAATCCTATACTTGTTCCCCATACTATCAGATTTTGTGCTTTCAACCTAAAAATGAGATGGGAATTGTACTGATTATTTACTATAATAACAGGTTTGATTCCTCTAGGAACTTGACTGTACAGGCCTTACAGAAAGAGCTAGCATTGTTTGTTGAAGGTATTATAGCTGCGTATACTCTTATCTGGGCAGGGGACTTTAATATCATAGAATGTCATATTTCAATAGATAAGGCCTGTGGGTACATAGACGATTTGAGAAATGGGCAACGCCATTTTATGCATTATGTATATGGGGAATCAATGAACAAGCTAAGTATGACAGAATTGATGACACAAAACACAGAACTGGAAAATATGGTGCTACCGACCTATTGGGGTGGGGGAGATTTTGCGATCATTGACCAAATGCTTATTTCCAAACATGGTCTAACAAAGCTTGATTCATTTAGGGTTGTGCCCATACTTTTTAGTGATCACCAATCACTCTTCCTAGCCCTCAACTTTGAGATACTTTATAAGGAAGAGGAACAGTTAGTAAACCATCTTGAAACAGAAGGTTATAATGGGATTGGTCTAAGGTGGGCGGGCATAAATGAAACCGACCTGTTAGATAAAGTCAAAGCCCACAAAGATGAATTTATTTTATGCACGGAATGGAACGCTTGCTCCCGTAAAATACTTATAGCCTTTTGTAAGCTTACTGCTACTATTGTGGACAGTTTAAAAGACAGATCTAAAGCTAAAAATACCAATACGCTGGGCTGGTTCGATTGCCAATGTTCACATGCTAACCAAAAACTAAGAAAAAGCCTTGAAAGCCCAACCATGAAATAGGGAAGAGATCAAAAGCATGCAGTTACTTTATAAACATGCAATAGAGAAAAGAGAAACCTCAATTGTGGGAGAAGGCATAGGAAGACCTAGAGCAGGCAGCTAAACTAAGGGATTGTTCCTTGTTCTGGAAGACAATAAATCAACCATTCCTCAGGAACTCTTCTGAACCAGCGATTGTGACCCATGTGCAACCAACTGAATGGCTAGCCCACTATGGTGGAATTTTTTTCTCAAACTTATTTTTATTAGCATTTGGTTCACATTTAGTAAGACTGTAGCAAACAATAAGCTTAAACAACTTTCATTTTGTAGTATACTAAGCGGTGCCGAGGTTGACCATACAATAAGAAAGAACAAAGGCCTCCTCCTTTATATAGTATGTAAATGAGAGTACAGCTTCAAACGTTGCGGAAGCACAACATTTTGACAATAATACCACGCATGCTCAACCCGTCTGTTCTTTTGTGATGAGTTTTTTATTCGAACCCTTCCAACGGGGAAGGTCTACCCGATAACTAACCCATCCCTCCCCCCCATATAAAAGAAATAGTCAGTGGTGGTGGTAAGTATGTGGTGTATTCTTTGACCCAATCATGTAAGGGGTGAATCCCGGAGCGATTCATGGAGTTGCATGTCCTCCTCTAGTCTCCCAGACAGGAGTGCCTCATCGACTATGCCCTGTTTCCTCGAGTATATGACCTAGAACTGGAATAGATGCATGTCTCTGATTGAGGGTGGGCAGACCGCCAGGGGGAGACCTTGCATGAGATAAGTAACTAAGGGACCCCATTTGTATTCAAAGTTCTTATAGTCATCCCTGAAAATATCCGACATTCTCTCAAGGCAAAGGATTTTCCAGAGGCGTGAATGCCATAGAGAAATGGTGGGCGCCGCTTTCTTCTTCCAGGCTGCCACAATTGCAATTTTAGCAGCCCCCAAACAGGTCCACATGACAGCTTTGTCTGCCTTGGTTTGCTGTTCGAGTGACGGATCCCTAACGCCCAAGAGAACTCCCTCTATGGAGGTTGGTATGAGGTACCCCAGCATACCTTTAATATGCGCCAGTATTTCCTCCCAAAAAGGTTTGGTTGTGGGACAATCCCACCACATGGGCTGGAAATCTCATAGGAGACCACATCCCCTCCAACACATATCAGAGGTGTTCGGAAATATCCTTTTAAGTTTGGTGGGATATAAATACCAGTCCATCAAAGTTTTAATGTGAGCTTCCCGCAATTCAAGGGAGTGGTTAAATTTGGCGATATCAGACCAGAGCCACGTCCACTCCTTATCGGATATCTCCCCTCGCGCTACATCCTCCCACATGGACATGTATCTAGGTCTCAGGTATTGTGAGGTGGAGAGCAGGGAGCTATATAGAAAGGAAATTACTCCCCTCATGGAGCCCACCCACTGTACAAATTTTTCAAAAATTGTTCTCTCTCGTGTTGCAGCGTCTCTAACCTGCGGGGTGAGAGCCCAGTGCTTGAGCTGAAGGTAGTGGAAGTGTTCACCCGGGTCCAAGCAGAACTCCCTCCGGCAATTCTCAAAGGTAAGGATATCATGATTATGAAAGAGGCCTGACAGCATGAGGCAACCGCCCTCTCTCCATGGATCAAAAGGGCCTTCGCGGAAAGCAGGGGAAAAAGCCGGGTTGAAGTGGATTGGTGTATATGGGGAAGGGAACGTGGTCCACCCCTCTCCCAGAGAAAACGTGTCCCAGACCTTCAGAGTAGTGCGAGTGGGAGTGCTAATGTAAGCATTGGCGGGTCTGACTTTCTTGGGTTTCCATATGAGATCCCATATTGTCCTACCCGCTATTGTCCTGTCCATGTGTAACCAGTGTTTCTCTGATTCCCTCTTGGACCACTCTGCCACTATCCTCAGTTGGGCTGCTTTATAGTGCAAACCGAAGTCGGGAAGCCCCACTCCTCCCGCACCTTTTGCTCGTCTCAAGGTATGGAATGGAAGGCAGGCCCTGCCATTTTGCCAGATGAAGCGGATGATTTGTGAACGAATTTTGGGGAGGAGCTCCCTGTCCAGATCAATGGGTAGTGCTTGAAAAAGATACAGAAATTTAGGCAGCACCGTCATTTTAATTGCATGAATGCGGCCCAACCAGGAAATAAAGAGAGGTTTCCATCGTTTGAGGTCTTGTTGGAGCTGGAGAAGGAGAGGCGGGAAATTGGCTTTATATAACCCCTCCAGGCGAGGTGTTAATTGTATACCCAAGTATTGAAGTGATCGCTTGGCCCATTGGAATGGAGTGCGCTCCCGGAGGCAATTAGCCTCAGCCGCCGGAATCGTGAGCTTTAGTATGGAAGATTTAGCTAAGTTGACTTTAAACCCCGCTACTCTCTCAAAAAGGTTCAGCTCCCTCTGTAGAGCAGGAAGCGAGAGCTTTGGGTCGGTGAGGGGCAGTAGTACATCATCTGCGAATAGTGACATTTTATGTATATCTCCCCCAAAGGCAATGCCCTTTATCTCTGGAGTCTCCCGGATTCGCATCACCAGCGGCTCAATGCTTAAAGCAAATAACAGGGGTGATAGCGGGCAACCCTGCCTAGTCCCTCTAGTAAGGGGGAATGATGTAGAGGCAGTCCCATTAACCTGTACTCTAGATCGTGGTTGTACGTAATTGGCCTTGATCATATTAATGAATTTATCCTCAAACCCAAAATGTTGGAGTGTGCTAAAGAGAAACGACCAGTCCACCCTGTCAAAGGCCTTTTCGGCATCCAGACCCACCAGAATTGCCGGTATCTTGCGTTTAGTTACTTTTTCAATCAAGTGTAGCGTCCTACGTATATTGTCGTGGGTCTGCCTGCCCTTTATGAAGCCAGATTGATCAGGGTGGACTAGATCTGGCATCAGGTCGTCTAGCCTCGCCGCCAAAATAGCTGAATATAATTTAGCATTCAGGAGCGCAATGGGTCTATATGATGCACAGTGTTGTGCGTTTTTCCCCGGCTTAGGGATCACCATTATCACCGCCTCTGCCATGGAAGGGGTCACCCCGACATCTTCTGCCATTTTATTAAAGAGCTGTGTTAAGTGTGGAATGATATCTGGTGCAAATGTTTTATAGAAATGGGCTGTCAGGCCACCCGGCCCGGGTCTTATTAGGCTTAAGTGATTTGATTACCGCCCCCACCTCTTCCTCGGTTATAGGTGCGTTGAGGATATCGTTCCAGGTCTGGGAGACCTTCGGGAACTTCAGTGCCTGTAGATACCGACTTTGTACATACACCTCACGTGGTTCCCCCGTGTATAACCTCTCATAGAACTCCCCAAATACGTTGGCCTTTTCCACATCTGAGTTCACTATCTTACCTTCCCTATCTTGTATACCTTCGATGTATTCCTTTTCTCTTTTTTCCCTAAGTTGTCTGGCTAGATGCTTACCTATTTTATTCCCCTGTGGATAGGACAGCTGGCGTAGACGAAGTAAGGTATACTCAGCCCTGTTGTTATATATCGCTTTAAGTATCTCCCTGAGTGCAGTGAGTTTACGCTGAAAAGCCCTGGTAGGCGTGCTTTTATGTTCTTTTTCAACAAGTTTCAGTTCCGTCTCTAAACTCACCCTCTCCTTAGCTCTCTGCCTATTCAGTGTAGCATTAAGTTCTAGGCATTTACCTCTTACGACTGCCTTAAACGCGTCCCAATTATTAAAGGCCGAAGTGTCGAGAGGTGAGTTTAATTTTAAAAATTCCGTGATCGCCCCCCTCAGCTCATCCCTCATCAATATATCCCTAGTAAGGGAGACCGGAAAGTACCACCTTGGAGTTGCGGGCGCCACACGGCCCCAGCTTAAGCAGATCGAGACGGGGCAGTGGTCGGAGATCGTGAGTGGGAAGATTTTCGCCTTCCGGAGTGAGCCTAATAGACTTTGGCTAATAAAAACGTAAACGAGCCTGGAATAGGTTTGATGTACATGGGAAAAGAATGTGTAGTCTCTGGTCGAGGGGTAGAGGGTACGCCACGCATCCTTGAGTCCGAGATTGTGTATTGTCTGTTTAGCGCCCGTAGGGAAGGAGCTTGTAGCCGTTCTATGTGAGTGTGTACTATCCAGCTCTGCCTGCAAAGTGAGATTAAAGTCTCCCAAGAGAATCGTTGGGCCTTCCGCAAATTCTCCTACTTGGTCTAAAAGTGTTGCCAAAAATGCAGGTTGGCCCACATTGGGTGCGTAGGCTGCGACAAATGTACACAATCTCCCTCGCAGTGTCCCCTTCACCATGACTATCCTGCCTTCTTTATCGGATTTAATGGCCTCTGGTTGGAATTTAGTTGAGCCATGAAAAAGAAGCGCCACCCCTCGCTGCTTGGTGATAGCTGAGGATCTATAGATGAGGGGGTATTGTTTGTGGCGTAATCTAGACTCTTCTGAACGTTTTAAGTGTGTCTCCTGGAGAGCCACTACATCAAAATGATGATCCGTCAGATATTTCCAAATTTTTGGTCTCTTAAGTGGCGAATGTAATCCTTTTACATTCCAGGACACTATGGAGATCACCATGACACTATATTAATTCCCCCTCCTCCCAACCGCCTTCTGAATCAGCACTCCGAATTTCACCCCCTCGTTCTCTTGCCAGGAATCCCTCTAGCCCTACCCCCCTCATAATAGCCTCTCGGGCCAGAGTCAGTATATAGTTAGTGCACCTTATCAGCCACCACCAATTCCCTGAAACCCCCCCAACAAAACAAACAACAATACCAACATCAACGTATGCCGGATAGGTGTTGGGTCTCCGGCTGTGTAGGTCACGACTTGTTGGAACGTGTTGGTGGGCGACTCGACCGGAGTCTGCATCCACGCCCGTTCCGTCCGCTAAAAGTGATCGCCAGCTGGCGGCGCACACCTTCGTATGCTCATAATGTTCTGTCGGCGTGCATTGGTGTACCAGCCATTGTTCATTGAGAGTTCGTTTTCACTCACCCCCCTGCATGTCCACCTTTTGAGTGCGTCGACTTCACATCTCCTGCCAGGTCTCGATTCACATAGCCTCAGCCATTTACGGTCTCATGCGCCCTCCCCTGGTGCTCCATTGCGATCTCTTGTTAGTGTCTCGGTCTGCCCCCCTCGACGTGTCTTGTACGCTCTCGTTGTCTGAAGGAGAGAGACCCAGTAATCTCAGTCCTTCTTCGAGTTCCGTGATATGGCGCATCTTGTTGTTGTATTCGAAACTCATTCCAAATGGGTACGTCCACCTGTATTTGATTTTATCTGTTCGGAGTTTTGTTGTGATGGGCCTAAATTGCTGCCTCCGCGCCAGCGTGGCAGGCGCTAGATCTTGGTAAAAGCTGCACCGAAACCCTTGAAAGGTGATTTCATCTTTCTTCCTAGCCTCCTGTAGAATGGCCTCCTTAACCTTAAAAGAGTGGTATTTGGCGAGGATGTCACGTGTACGGCGACGATCTACGGCCGCCTGGTTTCCAACGCGGTGCGCTCGTTCTATCTTGATTTTGAGCTGGCGCGGGCTTAGAATCTCCGCAAAGAGTCCCTCAAGGAAGGCCTCCAAGTCCGGTCCCTCCGCTCCTTCCTCCAATCGGATTCGAATATTATCCCTGTGAGATCTATTTTCTAAGTCTTCCGACTTCAATAGGGCCTGTTGCAGTTGACTCTGGAGGTCTTGTATCTTTTCCTGTGCGTCCGTGGCCCGCTTGTCCAGGTCCTGGGTCTGTGTTTCCACATCCATAACTCTAGTGCCCACCGAGTCTACGTCCTGTTGGAGTTCAGACATGCGGTCATTCAGGTCCATTTTAAGTTGCTCATTAGATGCTTTAGTATCCAGGTTGATCTCGGAGCGTAGTTCCGTCTTGAACTCTCTCAGTGATGTCATCAAGTCCTCCTGCGTGAGGGCATGGCGTCGGAGGGTTCTCCTTGTTCTGGGGGTTGCCGTTTCTCCGTGGGGTTAAAAAAATTGGAGACTTTGTTCTTCCCCTTCTTTGGTGGCATAGATGCAGGACAGGTGGTTCCTTTGCGTTTGTGTGGTTTGCCATGGAGAACGCGTGTGCCTCCCCCCTCAGAGCTCTTCAGAACCACAGGTCGTTGGCTTTGCTAGAATGTCCCCTTTCCTGGGCCGGTCATACTGCGCTGTCCTGCCTCTGACTGAGTATTGCTCTGGTCTTGGGGCTCCCCTCTGTGCGCTGTCAAAGCTTGTTGCTCGTGGGGAAATACAGCACCAAGCTTCCTCTGCAACCCTCTTGATGCGCTGGGAGACTCGTTGTAGTAGGGGCACCCGGATCGTAGTAACGTCTTTATCTATGCATTTGGCAGAGTCGGCCGCCATTTTAAAGTCAGGCAAGGCCAGGCTGAGCTCCGTTGTGCCTCACTCATCTGTGTGCTGTCCTACTGTCCGGTGCCTGTGCCTCCCACGCCGCCTCCTTCCACTAATCAGGTCACCCCCTCCTCACCGGCTGGTAGTAGGCGCACCGCCCTGAAGTCCACGTGATCGCGCCGGTTACATCGAACGGATGTCGTCAGGATTCGTTATGCAGTGAACCGCTGCAGCTCCCCTGCCTTGATCACATACAAAGCTTTATTGACAAAATTCATTTAAATGCACATTTTGACATCACGTGACCTCATGGACATAAACGACATAGTCCACAGAGTTGCAAAGCTCATTTTTTACACAGTATGTATTACATAGAAATTGTTACATTATCATTTTTATTTCTTTTTTTAATTTTTACACTTTTTTTGTCTTTTTTTACCATTTTCGTACTATTTTTTTTTCGCAACTTGTGTTTAGTGAACTTTATTGTACCTCAAACAAACACAACCACGAGCCCGTGTGTGTCTGTTCTGATCTTGTTTCGGTGCTCTGTTGTTGAGTGAAACTAGTGTTTTTCTCCCTCCCTTTCTGTCGCCACATCATCCCTGCAACGCTGGCATATTTGAAATCAGGCGAAGGGCTATTCCACTTGGGTTGTTTCCTGTTTCATAACTAACTAAACAATCTCCATGGTGCATTCAACATAATAAAGTGCAAGTGCTTAATATGTTAATGCCCTAAAAAGAAATAAGGATCTACATGCTGTCCTCCCTACGTATGAGGAAGATAGATATATGGTAATGTTTGGCGAGCGCTCCTTAATGACCCGCCATAGTGATATCATATTTGGGATATGTGCTATTCCCTGGTGGGCAGTCAAAATATCGAATTTTAAATATCGACCTACACTAATATCGAGTTTTTAATATCGTAGGGACAGAATATCGACGTCAAGAATATCGTTGACCAGAATATCGACTTTAAGGTAAGTAATATCGAAGTCATTAATATCGTCAGCAAAAATATAGTTGTAAATAATATCGATTATTTTTTTTAGTGTTATGTATTTTATATGTATGTTTAACATTTTTAAAAAAGTGTTTTCATTATTTTTAAATATATGTATTAAATGTTTAGAAAATCTTAAATTGTTTTAAAGGAAATTTTGTGTTTTAGTATCAGAGCGGGTTGTGGGTTTATAGGGGAATAGGGTGGGAAGCAATTTAATTATAATTAATTAATATGTTTTTATTTATTGTTATTCATTGTTAATTAATTATTAATTGGTAATTAATTTATACTAATTGGTTAATTTATAATTATATTAATTATAATTAATGTATTATTAATTTTTATTTATTGTTAATGAATTTATTGTAAATTAATTATTAATTGGTAATTAATTTTAATTCATTGATTAATTGGTAATTAAATTAATTATGTTATTTTTAATGTGTAGCGGGTTGTGGGTTTATAGGGGAATAGGGTGGGAAGTAATTTAAATATAATTAATTAATATGTGTATATTTATTGTTATTGATTATTAATTTATTGTTAATTAATTATTAATTGATAATTACGTTTTATTAATTGGTTAATTAAAAATTATATTAATGATAATTAATTTATTTTTTATGTATTGTTAATTAATTTATTGTTGATTAATTATTAATTGGTAATTAATTTTTATTGATTGATTAATTGATAATTAAATTAATTGTGTTATTTTTTTATGTGTAGCGCGTTGTGTGTTTATAGGGGAATTATTTAAGTAAATATTAATTTAATTTAATAGGTATTTATTAATAATTATTTTGTTAAATAATTATTAATATGTTATTTATTTAAAAAAATAATAATAATTTAGAAGTATGTTAATTTAACCCCTACGCGATCCTACATTTTCCCTACTGTTGCACTCACTGGAGTGGGAATAGTAATTTTTACCCCTACGCTATCCAACACTTTCCCTACTGTTGCACTCACTGGAGTGGGAATAGTAATTTTTACCCCTCCGCTATCCAACACTTTCCCTACTGTTGCACTCACTGTAGTGGGAATAGTAATTTTTACCCCCCTCTATCCAACATTTTCCCTACTGTTGCACTCACTGGAGTGGGAATAGTAATTTTTACCCCCCCGCTAGCCAACACTTTCCCTGCTGTTGCACTCACTGGAGTGGGAATAGTAATTTTTACCCCTACGCTATCCAACACTTTCCCTACTGTTGCACTCACTGGAGTGGGAATAGCAATTTTAACCCCTACTCTATCCAACACTTTCCCTACTGTTGCACTCACTGGAGTGGGAATACCAATTTTTACCACTACGCTATCCAACACTTTCCCTACTGTTGCACTCACTGGAGTGGGAATAGTAATTTTAACCCCTACCCTATCCAACACTTTCCCTACTGTTGCACTCACTGGAGTGGGAATAGTAATTTTTACCCGTCCGCTATCCAACACTTTCCCTACTGTTGCACTCACTGGAGTGGGAATAGTAATTTTTACCCCCCCCTGCTATCCAACACTTTCCCTACTGTTGTACTCACTGGAGTGGGAATAGTAATTTATACCCCTCCGCTATCCAACACTTTCCCTACTGTTGCACTCACTGGAGTGGGAATAGTAATTTTAACCCCTACGCTATCCAACACTTTCCCTACTGTTGCACTCACTGGAGTGGGAATAGTAATTTTTACCCCACCGCTATCCAACACTTTCCCTACTGTTGCACTCACTGGAGTGGGAATAGTAATTTTAACCCCTACGCTATCCAACACTTTCCCTACTGTTGCACTCACTGGAGTGGGAATAGTAATTTTTACCCCTACTCTATCCAATACTTTCCCTACTGTTGCACTCACTGGAGTGGGAATAGTAATTTTTACCCTCCGCTATCCAACACTTTCCCTACTGTTGCACTCACTGGAGTGGGAATAGTAATTTTTACCCCTCCGCTATCCAACACTTTCCCTACTGTTGCACTCACTGGAGTGGGAATAGTAATTTTACCCCACGCTATCCAACACTTTCCCTACTGTTGCACTCACTGGAGTGGGAATAGTAATTTTTACCCCTACGCTATCCAACACTTTCCCTACTATTGCACTCACTGGAGTGGGAATAGTAATTTTAACCCCTACGCTATCCAACACTTTCCCTACTGTTGCACTCACTGAAGTGGTAATAGTAATTTTTACCACTACGCTATCCAACACTTTCCCTACTGTTGCACTCACTGAAGTGGTAATAGTAATTTTTACCACTACGCTATCCAACACTTTCCCTACTGTTGCACTCACTGGAGTGGGAATAGTAATTTTAACCCGTACGCTATCCAACACTTTCCCTACTGTTGCACTCACTGGAGTGGGAATAGTAATTTTTACCCCTACGCTATCCAACACTTTCCCTACTGTTGCACTCACTGGAGTGGGAATAGTAATTTGATTTCCTCCGCTATCTAATATTTTGTATTTTTTTAGCTAATGTACTGTATAATTATTTTTTAAAAGATTTAAAATATATATATTTTTTAATTTGTTACATATATTTATTTAATTTTTATTTATATTATTGTTTTATGTGTATAGATGTATTTATAATTTATTTAAAAAAATTAAACAATGTATAAGTTATTAAAATAAATATTAAAACATTAATAAGTATATATATATTATATATTATATGTATATTTTTAATGTATTTTCAAATTATATATATTACTTATAATTTTTAAGCATTTTAAAATATTTTTAACTATGTTTCTTTTAATTATATGTATTATTTACTTTATTTTACAATATTATTTTTAACTTAAATTAAAAACGATATTTTTAACAACGATATTTTTGAGATCGATATTTTTTTAACAATATTTTTGTACTTACCTTAATGTAGATAGGATGTCGATATTCTTGTCTTCGATATTTTTGCTGCGATATTTTTGTAGGTCGATATTGTGACCTTCGATATTTAGTCAGTGCTTCCTATTCCCTACCCCTCGCCTCCAAATCCTGATTTGTAATGCCATTTATGTATCATATAATCAAAAAGGGTGCATGAGAATCCACAAGATATGTAGATATAGGATGGGACCACATTGATATCCCCTACAGAGGTCCAGCTGACCTCATAATGCTTACTCATGTTGCTGTGAACAAGAACTGTTGGAGAGTGCTAGTGTGCAGCTGTGTATTGTCATTGGTACGGACGCCTAGACATCCTAACGGTAAGCTGATTAAACTCGTGTTCAGTCATATTCTGATTTGCATAACAAATGTTCACCTAGCATGTACAGATTACAATTAGCAAGTGCTAATATCTCACAGATCATGTGCTTTCATATAACAGCATAATACTTGCAAATTAAATTTCTGGCTAGATATGTGCAAATTCGCAATGGCAGCTTACAATTATGTGCAAAATTTAGTGCAAAATTGCAATAGCAGCTAGTCCTTTCATGAAACAATAGAGAGAGAGAGGTGGCAATGGCAGCTTACAATTATGTGCAAAGTTGCAATAGCAGCTAGTCCTTTCATGAAACAGCCTATTTCTAGCAAGTGCAAAAATCCGGCTAAACATGTGCAAATTTGCACAGCAGCTTACAATTATTTGCAAAATCGCAATAGCAGCTATTATTTGTGTGCAAAATTGCAATAGCAGCTGACATAACTGATAAAAGTGCAAGTGCTTCAGTGCAAAACCTTCCAATAAAAGCACTCTAAAACGAGCTGGAACTCTTATATTCAAAGTTTCAATCTGTGGTCGTACATTTGTCTCCTTAATCTCGAAAGTCTTATACATCCTTTTATTCCTCCCTAATAGGGGAGCAGTGGAGGATTCGATCTTCAAAAAAACTGTCGCACCCAGGCACCTGTCTTACATAAAAAAAGGTACAAACAGATGTCTACTTGCAATCTATACGATCTTTCTAAAACCATTAAAATGTAACACAACTAACTCTCTCTAGGTTATCCTTCATAATATAGTTCATATTCAGCTCTCAAATTGTACAGGAAATGGATCCAATCAATTTTTTTTTACTTTTACTTTTAAAGGCTCATGTTTTTTATCCCAAATGGACAAATAGATCTTCATCAGAATTCAAACCGTTGGGGCTTTTGAATCGAACATTAAAATGTAACGAGACTCCAATTGTCTTAATTTCCCCTCACGGTTTTCCCCCCTTCTCTTTTTGGGGACTGAATCAATTACATAGTAAGTTAATTCCTCACTTCTACCTCCACGAACCTCATTGATGTGGCAGACTACTGGATAGGATTGATCCCTATTATTCACTGCTCTGAGATGTTGGAGGATCCGAACGTGGGCCATGTGGATGGTACTGCCCACGTAGACCATGGGGCACGTGCATTGCAGTACGTACACCACATGGTCACTTTTGCAGTTAAAGAACCGAGGAATTCTCCATGGTTTGAGCATCTGGGGCAATTGTACTTCTTTTGTGTTCACCCCATGTCTGCATGCCTTACACTTAAGGCACTTGTTAAAACCTGGATTAGTTCTGAGCCAACTCGTAGATTCAATTATTTCAGGGCTACTGTTTACCAATTCTTGTCTCATAGATTTCGCTCTCCTATACGAGACAAGTGGTTTCCTCGAGACCAAGTCACCCACTATGGGATCTCCTCTAACCAGGTGCCAATGCCTATTCATGCAGTCTCTCACACGGACATGATAGGCATTGTACCCGGTTATCATCCTTATTTTCTGTACGGGATCCTTGATACTCTTCTTCTTTCTTTCCGTGCCCAACAGAATTTCTTGCCTTGACAGCTTGTCTACTTTCTCCACTGCTTGGTTCAGCACTACCTGACTATAGCCCCTCTCCCTGAATCTGTCTGTCAAGTTCATTTGGGCTACTTCCAATGAGCTCTCATCGCTACAGGTCCTCTTCATCCGCAATTGCTCAGTGTAAGGAATACTCAATTTCAATTTCTGAGGATGGAAGCTGTCATAATGCAATACAGAATTCCCAGTTATGGGCTTTCTAAAGGTACGGGTGTGCAAGATACCATTTTTCACAAAGACTTCCAAATCTAGAAAATGCACCGTAGAATCACTCATAGTGCTTGTAAACTCCAGATTAAGTGTGTTATTGTTTAAAGACTCTAGGAAGACGGTGACACATTCTGATGACCCCTTCCATACAATAAAAAGATCATCAATATATCTGTACCAGACCTTAATATTTTCTTTCCACTCCTTCCCAAAGTCAGCCCTGAGCACCTGCTCCTCCCACCAGCCCATGTGAAGATTCGCATAACTGGGGGCAAAGCAGGTGCCCATGGCAGTCCCCCTGAGTTGCCTATATGTGTCATTGCCAAAAAGGAAGAGATTGTTTTCAAGACACAATTCTGCCATTTGTAATAGCATCTCCGAGTGTTGGTATAGTTGTAGTGATCTACTGCCTAGAAAATATCTAAGGGCCCTCAACCCATCTTTGTGGGCAATGCTTGTATATAGCAAGGCTACATCAAGGGTAATCAGCACATTATCTTCTTCCCACTGTACATTTTGCAATTATCTAAGAAAATCCCCATTGTCCTGTATATATGATGGAAGCACTTTCACAAAGTCCTGTAGATAATGGTCCAAGTATCTCGACGATGTCTCAAAAAGGCTTCCAATAGCAGATATAATCGGCCTACCAGGAGGGGACAGGCTGTCTTTGTGAATTTTTGGAATTAAATACAGAATGGGCATTACCGGATTGCTCACTTTTAGGTATTGATATTCGGCCTCCGATATCAGTCTCATGCCTCTCCATCTAGCTAGTTCCTTGTGATATTTAATTTTTATCTCCAAGATGTTACTGTGCAGAACTCGCTGATAGCATTCTGTATTTTTAAGTCGGTGTCTCGCTTCTTCATTATATTTCCTTAGTGGCCAAAGGACCACATTCCCACCTTTATCTGATTGCCTTATTACAATGTCTGTTCTTGTCTTGATTTTTTTCCATGATCTTCAAGTAATTCTTTTCTTCCTCTCTCATATTCTTGCTAAAGTTTTTGCTGGATTCTTTGGCTAACAGTTTAAGGTCCTTAATGACCCGATCAGCAAACAGATCAATGGAGTCTTTTCGAAGGATCGGTGTGAAGGAAGATTTCTTTTTGAATCCAGTAGTGCTTGTTCCATAGATGTCCAAACCAAACTTTTCAGCGGTCTCTTTGTCTGAGATTTCCTTGCCTCGGCTATCACTATTGCTGCCTTCCAGCTCATCCATGATTTTGAGTAGATTCAAATCTTCTATCACCAGGTTGCCATCATATTGGGACTCTGTGCTTTTACTCCCCTGTTTATTCCTAAGGCGTTGATTGCTGAAATGTTTCTTTAGTTTCAGGTTTCGCACAAATTTATAAAAGTCAATGCGAGTTTGAGCATAATTGAAATTAGTGCGTCTCCAAATGATAAGCCTAGCGACAAACATTTTATCTCATCCTCAGTTAGGGAAAGGTCAGATAAATTTACTACAGTGATAGATGCTGTTTTCATTAATTCCGCTTGTTGTTTTTCGTGTTGGACCCTGAACGCAGTTCCATTCCTTCTCCTTCTTCTTTTCCATTTCTTCTGTACCCCCGGCCTCTTCCCCCTCTTTGGGGTCTCTGTCTTGTGTTGAGTGTACGGTCTAGACCTAAAAAACGCAGCTCTTTCTTTACCGATGCTGGTTGGTCCATGCTGCCCATTGCTCTTCCACCATCCTCGAGGTCTGTCTCTACCTCTGAGCTGCAGTCAGAGCTGGTGTCTACTGTATTTTTTCTTTATTTACTTTTTTTGTTAGCGTTGGGTTGCTGGATAGAGCCTGTCGGCGCAGAGTGTCGAATCGTTTTTGCAAAGGTATAGATTTGTCCCCTCTGATAATCCAGACGATCCCTGGTAAATTTTATTGCTTTGCGTTCTTTGATCATTTTCTCATATTTGTTTAACTTAACTTCCAGTTCTTTTTCAAACTTGCTGATGCTTTCGGTATTCGTCAGACCATTCAGTTCCTGCATGAGATGCTTGATTTTATCTAAAATCCTCTCCCTATCTTTTTTAGCATATTTTACTAAAATCTTCATCATATTGTTTGACGATTCCGCATTGTTATTGGCCCATTCCTGGAGCATTTCAGGATCCAAATTCTCAAACGTTGGGGCGATCAAAATCCTTAAACCCCACGGGACTCTTCCCACCTCAAGATATTTCTCTAAGGATCGAATCTCCCACCATTTAGAGATTTCTGTGCGTCTCAGTTTTTCAAGCTTCCGCATGACTGTTTGCGCATCATTGCTTTGCGCGTTACATCCTGCTGTTGAATCTATGTTGGAATTGCTCATTCCCGGTCTTTCCTCATCAAAGACAGCCCCCACCGCCTCTTCACGTATTTTTACCCAGTCCTCCATTGTAGATACTCGTTGCCTAGAGATGATAGTCCGTCACTTTTAATGGCTTGCTCTCAGATGTACAACAGCGTGTCGGGTGTTGAACACCTAGCCCTTCATGTAATATTTCCTTGTAATTATCGTTTCTGTTGAGACTTGCCTCAAAGGATGTCCTACGCATCCAGGGGCACCTTTCCCCCTTTGCACTTTATAGCTGCCTTTCGCTCGACCGAGCGGCCGCTTACCTGCTTCCAGGCGTCCTCCGATGCTCAGTTCGCGGCAGCACTTCCGCCCACGTTCTCACGATTGCAGCAGCCTCGGTCGTCTTCTGGGGGGGCCCTCATGTTGCGCAATGCACCGCTCCCAAAAATCTGCCCAGTCTCCGTGGGGCTCCTGATCAAGGGCGTGTTGTCAATGTCGCACTCGACAAGCGGCTTAACATCTTCAAACACTTCCGGCACTGCAACTCTTGTACCAGGAAAACGACACCGCAGTCACCAACTTAAAGTTTGAAACTTAATTTTTATTACTTAGGGCTATGACGCGTTTCGGCAGGGTCCCCTGCCTTGATCACATACAAAGCTTTATTGACAAAATTCATTTAAATGCACATTTTGACATCACCTGACCCCATGGACATAAACGACATACTCCACAGAGTCGCAAAGCTCATTTTTTACACAGTATGTATTGCATAGAAATTGTTACATTATCATTTTTATTTATTTTTTAATTTTTACACTTTTTATTTTGTCTTTTTTTACCATTTTTGTACCATTTTCTTTTCGCTACTTGTGTTTACTGAACTTTATTGTACCACAAACAAACACAACCACGAGCCCGTGTGTGTCTGTTCTGATCTTGTTTCGGTGCTCTGTTGTTGGGTGAAACTAGTGTTTTTCTCCCTCCCTTTCTGTCGCCACATCATCCCTGCAACGCTGGCATATTTGAAATCAGGCGAAGGGCTATTCCACTTGGGTTGTTTCCTGTTTCATATACACATATATATATATATATACACACTACCTACTGGCGGTCGCCAGTAGGTAGTTATAGTTAGAACCAAGTTTCCATAGGAAAAGCGTTTTTTGTTTTGCCAATAACTTTGGTGTTGTTTGATGAATCCTCGTGAAAGTTTTAAAGCTAATATGATGCTCACTTCAGCTGCTGTCCTGAACGATTCGTGTTGAACTGTCAAGCGGGGGCGAGAAAAAGGTAGGGTCCCAAAACGGGTTTTCCCCATGTTAATTTTGAAAGGAACTTTAGACACGGCTACAGTCCAAACGGAATTACACCAAATTTGGCAGAAAGGTAGATATTGGTCCAGGGAAGTGCCTTTTTCTGATTTGGTGTAAATCCGTCAGTAGTTGTGAAGTTATTAAAAGAAATTCAAATTTGTATATATAGGGCTGCGAAGTCTCTGCGAACCCATAGCAAAAATGAACTGGGGGATTGCACGGACTATCCCCGTCCCAAGGGAACCACCACCTCACCAGGGCTAAATTAAATGTAATGGGGGGAATGCTGACCCCCCCTGGCCCCAGGGACCACCACCTCCCTGGGGCCAAAGTAACTTTAAAAGTGGGAGAGGGACAGCGCAGCCCTCCCTCCCAGGCTGTTCTTGGCCTCGGGGACCACCACCTCTCTAGGCCAGGCCCTACTAAATGAGAGGAGAGGGGCCAAGTGCCCCCCCCCTTGGAACCATAGCTGGCCCTTGGGACCGCAACACCCCAGGGTCGGCTCCTGCTATGTCCCATGGAGCCCACCCTAGGACATAGCTGTTTGCTGTGGCTTGGCTGGAGCTTTAACCGCACCCACCAAGCCACAGCAAACACTCCGCTTTCAGCAAGCGAGTGCAGTGAAAATGCTCTCGCTTGCTGGAAGCGGAGCAGTCATCTGTTTCCCTACCCGCTGTCAAGCGAGCAGGGAAATAGACGGATTGCTTTTAGACACAGGGAGCTGCATGTTTAGCAGCTCCCTGTATATGAAAGCAGTGCCGGCTCCCGCAGGAGGCAGGGAGCCAGCAGGGACCGCGGGCCTTGAGGCTCCACCCACGGTCCCAATGCATACTGTACTAATGGCCGGGCCCCAGGGGATGGGGTCCTTGGGGCCAAAATAAGCCCGGGATTCCCTACTACATATAGGACGGGCCCTCCAGAAGAAGAAAAGAGCCTGCACTCACGATATGGCCATAGCAATTCTTTTATTAAAATCAGGTCACCGGCTGTTGTTTTCCCGACGCGTTTTGGTCTCTTCAGACCTTGTTCACAGGTGGTGGCAAACTTTCTCAAATGACACCAAGTTCTATTCCACATTTTAATGTCTTCGCCCCCTTGTGGCTACCCTCGTGGGTCGACATGCATGATGGTACTCGTAGTGTCAAACAGTTTATATAGCCCCAGTGGGCCATCAAATCACTTGCCGTAAACATACTCATAAAGTACTTTTGAAAGATAGCCGCCAGAATATCGTTTTAAAAGCTCTGTACATGCAGGCTATACGGATCCATGCCGCAATCATACACGGCAGCTCCTCTGCCTTATATCGCTTCACAGCATTCCTCCAAAGATGGTCCTCAAAGGCAGTAATGGAGCTCTTACTGGTGGTGCAGACTTGTGGCAGGACTATGCTGCTAAAACATCAAGCAAGGTTCCCTCGAGAAGAAGAAAAGAGTCTGCAATCACGATATGGCGATAGCAATCCTTTTATTCAAATCAGGTCACCGGCTGTTTTCCCGATGTGTTTTGGTCTCTTCAGACCTTGTTCACAGCTGGCGGCAAACTTGCTCAAATGACACTGAGTTCTATTCCACATTTTATAGTGTTCGCCCCCTTGTGGCTACCCTCATGGGTCGACATGCATGATGGTACTCGTAGTGTCAGCAGTTTATAGAGCTCCAGTGGGCCATCAAATCACTTGCCGTAAACAGCTTCATAAAGTACTTTTGAAAGATAGCAGCCAGAATATCGTTCTGTACATGCAGGCTATACAGACCCATGCTGCGATCGTCCACGGCGGCTCTTCTGCCTTATATCGCTTCACAGCATTCCTCCAAAGATGGTCCTCAAAGGTAGTAATGGAGTTCTTACTTGTGGTGCAGACTTGCGGCAGGACCATATATATATTCACTGAAAAAAACAAAGGTTACAGGGACGTTATAGTTAGGCTCAGATTTCACTCGTAGAAAACCACTGAAATTCAGCAGTTATAGTTACCTGAGCTAATTATAACTTGCGCCCCCGCAATGAACTGCTTATGACCTCACATAATACATCACTCATGACATGGTCAGTGACATCACTCATGACATCACTGAGGACATCAAGTGAGTATAAGTGTTTTTAAGAGTTTATGCATGCAAAACACATATACTAACCTACTTCAAAAGTTAGATTAGTATACCAGTAGTACTACTAATGAGTGATACTATCTCTAACATGTGTGATCTTAGTGGGTGTGTGACTGTCTGTATCAGAGTATGAGTGACTGTATGGGTGTGTGAGTGCATGCATACGTGACTGTAGGGGTGACTGAGTGGATTTCTGACTAGGTCTGTAGGCGAGTGAGTGGTTGTGTTAGTGGTTGTATGTGTGTGAGTGAGTGTGTGAGTGATTTTATGAGTGTGTGAGTGGGTGCGTGAGTGACTATTGGTGTATAAGTAGGTATGCGAGTAGCTGTGTGGGTGTGAGAGTGGGTGTGTGAGTGACTATGTTGGTGAGTGAGTGGGTGGATGTGTCAGTGGCTATATGGGTGAGTGAGTAGCTGTGTGAGTGAGTGTATGGGTGAGTGAGTTCCTGAATGGCTGTATGAGTGAGTGACTGGGTGTGTAAGTAGATGTATTGGTGAGTGAGTGGCTGTTTGAGTGGGTGTTTGGTGAAGTGAGTTGTTGTGTGAATGATTGTATTGAAGAGTGAGCATCTGTGTGAATGACTGTATGGGTGAATGAGCAGGTATAGCAGTGCTTGTATGGATGAGTGAGTGGCTGTATAGCTGAATATGTCTGTGTGTGGGTAGCTGTATGGGTGATTATATGGCTGTGTAGGTGAGTGACTGGTTTTATGAGTGGCTGTATGGGTGAGTGAATGGTTCTGTGAGTGGCTGTATGAGTGAGTGAGTGGGTGGGTGTGTGAGTGAGTGGCTCTATGGAGGAGTGAGTGGGTGTGTGAGTACTGGTATGGGTCTGTGAATGGGTATGTGAGTGGGCGTACGCGAGGTTGTATGGGGGTGTCAGTGGGTGTGTGAATGGTTCTGTGGATGAAGTCATCAGTGATGTCATTTGAGATGTCATGAGTGATGTCACTGACCATGTCATGAGTGATGTAATATGTGAGGTCATAAGCAGTGCATTGCGGGGGCGCAAGTTATAGTTAGCTCAGGTAACTATAACTGCTCAATTTCATTGGTTCTGTACGAGTGAAATCTAAGCCGAACTATAACGTCCCTGTAACGTTGGTTTCTTTCAGTGAATATATATATATATATATATATATATATTCACAACAAACTGCCCAGAGATGAAGCCGCACTCCGTAACAGGTAAGTAACATTACTTTATTTCATGCACATGCGGTCTCCCATCTCGTTTTCAGTCTCATCGGCCTGACGCGTTTCGAAGCACTTTGAGCTTCTTCCTCAGAGGCCGTGTCAGAAACCCTGTTTAACCATCCTGCATCTTGCCCCCAAGTGTTCTATGGTTTTCTTTGGCTTCCGGTGTTCCAATTTGAATAATTCCATACTAACACTGCACGCTGGTAGATGTAGTCAATTTGAATTAATTGTCCCCCAGTGGGTTGGGATTCTGGCACCCATGTTGAGACACAATTCTTACCCTCCAGTGGGCTCCGGGATGGGATAGCGCATGTAAATTGAGCCACCTGCTACGCCCAAGCAGAAACCAGACTTTACCATTCCTGCGGGTCCTTTTAAGATTTGTGAGTGGTGCGTCGCTTCCGCGGCCTGGAACCGCCGCGATTTTGTATTCACAACAAACTGCCCAGAGATGAAGCCGCACTCCGTAACAGGTAAGTAACATTACTTTATTTCATGCACATGCGGTCTCCCATCTCGTTTTCAGTCTCATCGGCCTGACGCGTTTCGAAGCACTTTGAGCTTCTTCCTCAGAGGCCGTGTCAGAAACCCTGTTTAACCATCCTGCATCTTGCCCCCACATGTTCTATGGTTTTCTTTGGCTTCCGGTGTTCCAATTTGAATAATTCCATACTAACACTGCACGCTGGTAGATGTAGTCAATTTGAATTAATTGTCCCCCAGTGGGTTGGGATTCTGGCACCCATGTTGAGACACAATTCTTACCCTCCAGTGGGCTCCGGGATGGGATAGCGCATGTAAATTGAGCCACCTGCTACGCCCAAGCAGAAACCGGACTTTACCATTCCTGCGGGTCCTTTTAAGATTTGTGAGTGGTGCGTCGCTTCCGCGGCCTGGAACCGCCGCGATTTTGTATTCACAACAAACTGCCCAGAGATGAAGCCGCACTCCGTAACAGGTAACTAACATTACTTTATTTCATGCACATGCGGTCTCCCATCTCGCTTTCAGTCTCATCGGCCTGACGCGTTGCCAAGCACTTTGAGCTTCTTCCTCAGAGGCCGTGTCAGAAACCCTGTTTAACCATCCTGCATCTTGCCCCACGTGTTCTATGGTTTTCTTTGGCTTCCGGTGTTCCAATTTGAATAATTCCATACTAACACTGCACGCTGGTAGATGTAGTCAATTTGAATTAATTGTCCCCCAGTGGGTTGGGATTCTGGCACCCATGTTGAGACACAATTCTTACCCTCCAGTGGGCTCCGGGATGGGATAGCGCATGTAAATTGAGCCACCTGCTACGCCCAAGCAGAAACCGGACTTTACCATTCCTGCGGGTCCTTTTAAGATTTGTGAGTGGTGCGTCGCTTCCGCGGCCTGGAACCGCCGCGATTTTGTATTCACAACAAACTGCCCAGAGATGAAGCCGCACTGTTACGGACGCACCGCTCATATTAAAGGAAGAGGCCGCAGGTTTGGGATTGTTCCATTAATCATTTGCGGAACTGCAGAAGAATACAAATTTACCGAGCAATGTGGATTTTGGAGGCCCACTGGAGGGTTGATAAACATTAAATATAATCTGCACAGACCCCACTAGAGGGGAATAATTTCGCTGTTTGGAACTACATGTCCCAGAGATGCTCACTTGGGGGCCATAATTATTGAAAAGGACACGTGGTACTTGCAGCTTCTTTGTGCAGATTGAAAACTCAGGAACAAGAGGCTTGTAGCCTCGAAACGCGTAAGGACATTAAAAACAATCTGAAATCCAATTGCCGGTTTGGTTAAATTATGCCTGCAGTGGAGTGCGCATCCAAGCGAAAAGGAGAACTTTGTGGAAACATGTTATTCCGGCTTCCTTTGCCGGAGGAGGACGCACCGCTCATATTAAAGGAAGAGGCCGCAGGTTTGGGATTGTTCCATTAATCATTTGCGGAACTGCAGAAGAATACAAATTTACCGAGCAATGTGGATTTTGGAGGCCCACTGGAGGGTTGATAAACATTAAATATAATCTGCACAGACCCCACTAGAGGGGAATAATTTCGCTGTTTGGAACTACATGTCCCAGAGATGCTCACTTGGGGGCCATAATTATTGAAAAGGACACGTGGTACTTGCAGCTTCTTTGTGCAGATTGAAAACTCAGGAACAAGAGGCTTGCAGCCTCGAAACGCGTAAGGACATTAAAAACAATCTGAAATCCAATTGCCGGTTTGGTTAAATTATGCCTGCAGTGGAGTGCGCATCCAAGCGAAAAGGAGAACTTTGTGGAAACATGTTATTCCGGCTTCCTTTGCCGGAGGAGGACGCACCGCTCATATTAAAGGAAGAGGCCGCAGGTTTGGGATTGTTCCATTAATCATTTGCGGAACTGCAGAAGAATACAAATTTACCGAGCAATGTGGATTTTGGAGGCCCACTGGAGGGTTGATAAACATTAAATATAATCTGCACAGACCCCACTAGAGGGGAATAATTTCGCTGTTTGGAACTACATGTCCCAGAGATGCTCACTTGGGGGCCATAATTATTGAAAAGGACACGTGGTACTTGCAGCTTCTTTGTGCAGATTGAAAACTCAGAACAAGAGGCTTGTAGCCTCGAAACGCGTAAGGACATTAAAAACAATCTGAAATCCAATTGCCGGTTTGGTTAAATTATGCCTGCAGTGGAGTGCGCATCCAAGCGAAAAGGAGAACTTTGTGGAAACATGTTATTCCGGCTTCCTTTGCCGGAGGAGGACGCACCGCTCATATTAAAGGAAGAGGCCGCAGGTTTGGGATTGTTCCATTAATCATTTGCGGAACTGCAGAAGAATACAAATTTACCGAGCAATGTGGATTTTGGAGGCCCACTGGAGGGTTGATAAACATTAAATATAATCTGCACAGACCCCACTAGAGGGGAATAATTTCGCTGTTTGGAACTACATGTCCCAGAGATGCTCACTTGGGGGCCATAATTATTGAAAAGGACACGTGGTACTTGCAGCTTCTTTGTGCAGATTGAAAACCTGTGAACAAGAGGCTTGTAGCCTCGAAACGCGTAAGGACATTAAAAACAATCTGAAATCCAATTGCCGGTTTGGTTAAATTATGCCTGCAGTGGAGTGCGCATCCAAGCGAAAAGGAGAACTTTGTGGAAACATGTTATTCCGGCTTCCTTTGCCGGAGGAGGACGCACCGCTCATATTAAAGGAAGAGGCCGCAGGTTTGGGATTGTTCCATTAATCATTTGCGGAACTGCAGAAGAATACAAATTTACCGAGCAATGTGGATTTTGGAGGCCCACTGGAGGGTTGATAAACATTAAATATAATCTGCACAGACCCCACTAGAGGGGAATAATTTCGCTGTTTGGAACTACATGTCCCAGAGATGCTCACTTGGGGGCCATAATTATTGAAAAGGACACGTGGTACTTGCAGCTTCTTTGTGCAGATTGAAAACCTGTGAACAAGAGGCTTGTAGCCTCGAAACGCGTAAGGACATTAAAAACAATCTGAAATCCAATTGCCGGTTTGGTTAAATTATGCCTGCAGTGGAGTGCGCATCCAAGCGAAAAGGAGAACTTTGTGGAAACATATATATATATATATATATATATATATATGTTTTTAGAAAATAATTATATATATTTAAATAAAATGTAATTTGAAGTTATACTTAACCTAGTAAGTTTTTACCATGCATATGCCTTTACCATACATGCCTTAACAACGCAAATTTCATTGTAAAGGCATGGGTGGTAAAGGCTTATGCGTGGTAAAGACTTGCATGGTAAAGATTTGTGTGGTAGTGCTGCAGTCGTTGTAACAACCGCGTTGTAAAGCCATGCGTGGTAATGGCTTGCGTGGTTCCGTGATTCATCAATCTTTGACAAGGATAAACCTGGTTAGTGTATCTGACCCACACTCCAATGCGGTCAGGGACAAATTGCGCCTAGGTCCTGTTCTACCATGACACTGACTACTATGGGCACTTTGTGCTTCTCAGCACTATTTCTACTTAAAACTTTTAAAATCCTTATCCAGGGTTCCCCTTATTGGATTTTTGTCATGTTGGTGTCATTTTTCTGATTACATTTTACTCTTTGTTTCAAATTCATTTTGGGATTTTTATTGTTTTGCATTTCAACTTTATTACTGTTTGAGTACTGCATAAATACTTTACACACTGCCTCTAAATTAAGCATATCCGCTCTGTGCTATAGCTACCAGAGGGAGGAGCTCAGGTTAATTTAGTAAATTTAGTGGTTTACCCTGACATGGATTGTGATTATTACCTGATGTGGGTACTTACTCCCCTCAACTAATACCCTAATTTCTTACAAAAACTGGCAAATACTCTTTTTTAACTAGTGAAAAACTCTTTTGCAGTTCACAAAGTTTTAACACTTATAAGAAGATTTTCTTTGATTAAGATTTTGCGCAAGTAAGGCTACTCACTGGAGTTGGCTTCTTAGGACAATATTGGCCTGAAAGTTTGGAAGAACCCACCAATTTACACGTTTTTGGGTATATACAAATGTTTCCATGTATATTTCTCACCCTGGTATGGGCAGAGATTTAACTCTGGTCTAGAGCATGAATAAATTCCTTTCCAAGAATGGAATGGGCAAGGAACACCCCCAATATTTGTTGGAGTTTAGTAAAAGTGGTTTCTCTGCACTGAAAATATGTTCCAGGGTGGAGGGAAAAAATGAAATCGCACACAAGTAAAGACACTTCCCCCACCACAGTTGCACACTGTCTACAATTAAACATGCAGGAATGCCTCCACATTGTTGCAAGTCTGTTGCAGGCTTCCCGCCATACTCTTGGAAGCCACTATGAATTCAGGTAATCCAGAAATCTGTACTCTAGTGAGGTTGTAAAACTGAAAGTGCAGATTTTTTTTTTTTTTTTTTATTGGTTCCACAGTGTTTTTTGAGGGGCGATCAACTCTTAAGCTTATATCACTTTAACATTACACACAAACTGAACACACACCTTCAAACCTACAAACAATATATTGCATATAACTTATTCAATGTACAATCAGTGGTGTAGCCTCTTACTCTACCACCTGAATAGTTTCAGTAACTAGTTACCCTTCTGAGGCGCTATATAAATGCCAAAATACAATGCAATATACCTTCCTTTCGAATCCAGAATCACCTATCTCGAGCAGGCAGGCAACATGAAATATTAAAACTCAAGTGCGTAGCTATCAATGGTGCAACAGGTGCAGTGGGCACTAGTGCCCAGGCGTGTATTGGGCGCTTCTTACCCCAATAATAGCATTTTCTTTAACACCCAAAAAGGAGTAGGGTTCCCATTTCACATGCCTGCATTAGCACCCACAGGACTTTTGCAAAGCCACTTGTTTATCCTCCTCCTTTTGTGTGTTCAGCGCTGTGTCCACACGCATCACAAAAAACATTTTTTCCACAAAAACAGCCATTGCAAAATATAACAATACATTTAATTTGAGTACAGATCAGATCCAATGTGTAAGGTGCTAAAATTGCACAAAAGTGTGCATATGGGTGATAACAAGGAGGAAAAGCAGGTAGTAGGCCTATATGTAACAGTAATTTATAAACACTGGACTAACCACTTACTTTGGGTTATGGAGTAGTGTGCTACCCTCCATAAAGCACTTCAATGCATCATCAGGGGTTATAAGCACTATATAAATGCAATTACAATACAAAACATGATACTTATATGATAGGTAAATGTTAAGAATATGAATCATGTGTTCAAAACTTTCATATTTAAGGACACTATATTCTCATTTGACTCAAGCAGTTACAGGCAGTCTAAACAGGTGTACTGGAGCTAAATGACTGTAAGGGCATTTTATCTGATGAAGTATTCTGCAGACACATCATTTTTAAAGCAAAACAGGTAGACCGAGTGGCATGATAATAAAAAAATCAAGTAGCTAAACAAAGCAGGAAGCGAAAGGGTACGAGTGGGACAGAAAACAGGCCGACACCAAAATAAATGTGCCCTGTATTAGTGAATATAGATAGTTAGAAAAGAGGCCCACATTTGCAAATTCTGGCAGTTTTGAACTTGTAAATATGCAGTGCATAGGTGTTTTGGAAGTTATGCGTTTGTGCTTGCTACAGGCAATGTTTGTGGTAGTATCAGGGAATCAAAAGCAAAAACCGGCCTACCCAGATAATAAAACAGGCCCACAAAAAGCCAAAGAAACCCTCCAGCACACTGACCAGTTAGACCAGCATTTAGGGCACATCCAAATTGCCCCACAGACGAGTCCTGCCCTGAGGAGCACCCATGCTTTAGCATAAGATTGCACACACTTTGAGAGGTTGTCCCAACCAGGAAAGGAGGAGGTCACGGTAGTGAAAAGGAATATTTGATATCAGAGAAACTAGGTGGGGAACAGCACGAGACATTGTATTTCACATTTATATATTGCTTCCTACCTCTCTTGTGGCCGTGAAGCCCTGTGGGATCTAGCTGGTCTGCACCAACCCTGGACTAGAGTGCATGGTTGCTAGATGACATGTTCTTAACACAACCTACGTCAGAAGGGTTGGGGGCTGTGAATCTGGCCTGGAAGCGGTGTTCCAGTCTTGTAGAAGTGCTCTGTCCATCACTAAGTTAGGCCCCTCCCATTTGGCATAAGGAGGTAACAAGTCCAAAATATGCATATAGCCAGAAATCGCAGCAGCTTTTCGGAAAACTCTTATGTCTGTGTTTCCTATGTTAAGAAATCTGTGCTTGATTCGGTGCATTTTCAAGTGGTTTAAAGTCCAAACTAACGGGCTGATTTATATGTTGGAGGTAAGGATACTCCGTTGCAATGTCAACGAAGTATCCCTACCCCAACATAATGATCTGCCGACGCGATTTAGATGTGGGCGGACCATAGGTTTGTCTACGGCGGTGACTCGTCATTGCCAGGCAAACCAATTTCGGTGAGGAACAGTATAATGGTAATAATGATTCCCCCGCCATAAGAGATTACTCCATAAGTGAGTGGAGCATTACATTTTTTATTTTCAAAAGGAAAATCCAGTTTCGGGATTTTCTTTTTTAAAGTAAAAATAGAAAACTGGTGCAGAACTGCATCAGCATGATGCTCTGCACCAAACAGCGAAATGCATTGGCAGGAACTGCTATGAAGGCGGCTCCTGACAATGCATTATAAATGACCGCCTTCCATTTATAAATGTGGCAGGCGGACCCTCCACTAGGGGGACTAGTTTATAGTTTAAGATACTTTATTGTATTAATCATTTGATTACAATAAAAGAGAAAATACAAACAGAGATAAAATAATTTCCATGATTAAACATCATATAAAAGAACATACATAATTCATAATACCAAGTTTATACATATATATATATATATATATATCCATATATTAAAAGTAGTCTAAGCAGTTAATGTTTTATAGGCATGTTCTAAAAACTGAACCGTCCTTATAATTGCACTGTCCTCTTTGAGCCTGAAACAATAGGGTACAGCCTCTGCAGTTGTTCTTATTTTAGCATTATTAAACAAGGGGCTTAAGTATATCCTCCATGTGGGCAACAGCTTCTGGCAGATGCACATTAAATGTTCAAGAGTTTCTTTACCGATTCCACAAAGCTGACATACTTGTATACCTTTAAGTGCCTGGTTCCAAGTCCCTTCAAACTCCCCTATCGGAATATAAAATTGTCTAAACCTTAAGTATTTCCATTTTATGTAACTGGACAAGTTCCATCCCAAGTATTCTTGAGCCTGTAAGGTATAAGTATCAATTACTAAGTCAGTATGTTTATATTTCCCAGCTTGTAGAAGATCTAAATTCCACTGCTTTGTCATTAGCGTATTACGTTTTTCCGCATGTCCCTGGTCATTCGCCCCATCTCCTGTATATCAGGCAGGTCATAAGATCCTATTTCCATCATTATACTATATAGTTGCAAATCTCTGACTTTTTTGCTCCGGAGTTCTTCAAATATTAGATATTTCAGTGTGCATGAATCAGCCTTAGCACAATCAATAATATAGTTAACACAACTTCTCTTATGCAACGTTTCCAGAGATTTTAGACCAAATTCCAATCTTATCGTACAATGCGGAGTTGCCTGTCTTAAATGAAGTAAGGTGCGTACACATTTCATAAAACATTTCTCAAGTTCAAGGATGACTTTCTTGTTCATAACTGGAGATGCATATAGTAAATATGGAATCATTTTCATTTGTAGTACTTTAAGTGATGGGATAATTGCATTTCCTCCAAACATTTTCATGAATCTCAAGATTGATTTAGTAATAGCTGCTGATTTTGCATTCTTACTAACCTTATGGTTTAACCATGATAACTTTTGGTCAAAGATTACGCCGAGATAATTATATTGTTCCACTACCTCAATTAAATTTTCTCCTAAAGTCCACTTTCTAGATTGTATAGACTGTCTAAACGTCACAATTTTTGTTTTTGACAGGTTAGCTATCAAACCATTCACTGTGTTATACGTGTGTAATTGATTCAGTTGATACTGGAGTCCTTTTGGAGTTAAGGACAAGATTACTAAATCATCCGCATATGCTAGATATGGTATCTTTTTGCCTCCTAGTTTGTGCCACGCCCATATCTGAACTTAGCATCAAATCTATATCTGCAATATACAAAGAAAATAACAGTGGAGCAAGGACACAGCCTTGCTTAAGACCATTTGTGGTATCCATTTTTGGTGATAATGTATTATCATGAGCCAATTTCACCCTAAGCCATGTTTCCGAATGCAGGCCAATAATAAAATTCAGAAGGTTCAGATCCACCTCCCATGCTGTTAATTTACTCCACAGCCTTTGCCGGTTAACCTTATCAAATGCTGTGGAATAATCCACAAAACAGGCGTATAACGTTATCTTCCGCATGCTTGCCTTTTTTCCTAATAGGGCCAATGAAGTGATATTATCAAGTGTCGAACACCCTGAGCGAAATCCGGTTTGAGTTATTGGTATTAATGATTTTTCCTCCGCCCATAACCTTAGGGGGACTAAGCAATTTACTCCGTCCCCCTGGAGGAACAATGGGGTGTCCGCCCATTTATAAATCAGGCTCTAAGTGACAAGGCACCAAATGACATCTCTGCTCATTAAAATACAAAAGCTGCCAAAACTCTATTGCAGCTCTGTTAGAGTACCCAGGTCACTGCAGTGGCTTTTAGCCTACCTTTGTACTACAAGCAGCAATGAAAAGAAGGCTTGTAGTTTAACTGTTCCAAAAATAAGCATGGGTCTACACATCCCCGTATTTCAGCCAGGAGTGCCTATAAGCTGCCCTTATAAAATGGGGGCCAGTTCACAGCCATGTTACTGGAGTATTGCGCATTCAGCAAGATACTCATTTTGAAAATACAAGGTAGGAAAGGATTTGCAATAACCACACTTTACCATTACAGAGAGCAAAGGCAAAACTATTTTAGCGTGCGCCAAAAAGCCACTTTCTTCCAGTTCAGGCTTTTTTTTTTAGCTAAGAGCCATTGTAAAATGTGGCTGATATTTGGGCTTTTGAATCATAAGTATGGGCCTACGTGTCTCAGCATGAAAAATGGTGCTGGTAAAGAAAACAAAAAAACACACTGCGGGTGTCCTAGTTGCCAAAATTAGTCTGCATTTCACGGGTCTTGTACTTCCATTGGCAGATACATGGATTTTATACTCCACTTCCCTTGCTTTAGGTAGCCCTGGTTCTTCCTTGTATTGGTTTCAGCTCGTTACTACGGTGGTCGTGCACATGCACCTAAAGTTTCAGAAAAAATGGGTTCTTTGCAGAGTTCTGCATCTTTAACAGTCACCAACAATAAGTGTTCTACAATCTTGCTTTATTAGACGAGGCTGCTTGGTTTTTGAGATCTACTGTGACATCATTCACCGGACAGCCCCTTTCCGATAAATTTGGGAGATCCTTGTTGAGGCAAAGCTTTACATCAAGTACACCAACTTCTGGTAGAAACAAAACAAACAACTCACAGAGGACGCTGAAATGTGGGGGAATTCCGGCTTGCCTCCAACCAAGGAATGTTGACTCTTCTCTGGCACAGAAAACAGGATTCATATCGGACGCCAGTTTCTCATTCCGTGGCTGAAAGTTAATAAAAAGACAGGGTTTTGAAGCTGAGCTTCCACAGTAACCTGCATACACCTCTAACATTAAGGTGTGTTGGTTCGAAAAGGCTCATTCCCACATGTGTGTTAAATTATTTTGCCCTATTATGAGAAGTGTGAGGGAGTACTTCGAACAGTATCAAAGCATACATCAACGCATCTTGGGTGGAAAAACAAGCATGCTTTTTTATCTTGAAAAATTAGTTTCCATTTTCTGTCTAAAAGTTTCAATTGCAGTTTACCCTGGCAAGGCGAATTGTGATTTCACTTTGGCACACACGATTGGCAAATCTTACTTTAAATGATGCCAGCGAATTGGGCAATTGTGTAGTACAGAACTGTACAACTGGTGCCAACAAAATAGCTTGTTTTTCATTGTCATTCTTAGGCATCTGCAGGAGCCCAGAACACAATTCTGCTAAAGGGATACCTGAAATCCATGCCAGTGAATGGTCAAATTATGTGGCAGATTTAGCATGAGTAACTGGTGCACTATCAGTGACATTGCATCAGATAGTCCTGCACAGAACGCGTAAGCTTTTTTTTTTTAGACATATCTACGTATAGCACAAAATACTGGCATGTGTCAGAGTACAGCAGGTGTGTGTGTGTGTGTGTATATATATATATATATACACACTGAAAAAAACCAAAGGTTACAGGGATGTTATAGTTAGGAAATAGAACTAAAAAAACCTTAGAAATTCACTGAAAAAACAAAGGTTACAGGGACGTTATAGTTAGGCTCAGATTTCGATCATACAAAACGAGTGAAATTCAGCAGTTATAGTTACCTGAGCTAACTATAACTTACGCTCCCACAATGCGCTGCTTATGACCTCACATATTATACATCACTCATGACATTTAGCCTTGGAGAGGTGGTGATCCCTGGGGCTCGGGTGTGTCGTCGCGGCCCCCCTTATAATCTTTCTTTAGCTCCAGGAAGGTGGTGGTCCCCGGGGCTCAATGAGCCTCAGGAGGGAGACCCATGCACCTCCTGCCATTTAAAACAAAAATGCCCCCAGGACCTGACCCACCCTGGGGCTGTATTCAAAACAAGTGCAGGAGCCCACACTTTTTTTTTATATAAAGTGTTTTTTGGCCCTGTTGGGGTCCGTCTGGGACCCCATACCAGAGCTAAGGGGTCAAGGTATTCCTACCCTGCCCCCTTTTCTTTTTTTTTAAACTTTTAAACTTTTTTGTGGGACTCAGATGAAGCAGAGTCCCAAGATGGTTGCCAACACTTCCTGGTTGAAGTGTTTGCAGCCAATAAGATCTCAGCACGAGATCAGGAGGGTTTGCGAAGCCTTCGCGTCCCTATATATACACAAATTTGGATTTTCATTCATATCTAAAAAATTACTGAATGGATTTACACAAAAGCTACCTTCCTGCCAAATTTGGTGTAATTCCGTCCAGCGGTTTGGGCTGAAGTCGTGTCTAAAATCCCTATTGAAAATTGCATGGGAAAAATGTGTTTTGGGACCCCCCCTTTTTCTCGGCCCCCACTTTAAGAATCACTGTGAAACTTTCACAACATGGGCTGAACCAACTGTCATACTAGATTTGACAAATTTGGGAAGGTTCATCAAAAGGCACCAAAGTTATTGGCAAAACAAAAAACATTTTTCCTATGGAAACTAGGTCCTAACTATACCTACCTACTGGCGACCAAGGTACGTATATGTGGAGTTAGGTATAGAAAATCTATACTTACTTATCTTTCGATAGTTTGAATTCAATATTTTGTCCTTGATATTTGCATCCCTCTATATTTGGGATTTGATATTGAGGGTGCACACCAAAATTGCCGCACATTTGGTGCAAACTACTTAATCTGGCCTTGGGTCCAATAAAATAATCTGTGCAATTTAAAAAAAGTTTAGATAGGGATCAAAAGGTATGTCAAGCAGCACTGAATTCAAGGACTTCGGCATGTCAATGGGTGAATGCAGGCAGTCTAGGCTATGTACACCTGGATCACATGTCTGCCATATGTATGCATTTCCACCAGGTTTAACAAAGTCTGGAGGTAAACTGAAGACCCTTCCCTGCCAACATGTCTCTGTCTGAGATGGAGCTGTAGCAAGCAAAATACAATATGACATATATGGGCTTTGTACCAAATAACATGCAATTTGAAGTGGTCTCTACAGAAGGTGCACTGTAAAAAGATTAAGATTCTTTAGGGGCATATTCTCACGTACTCTGACATGCTTTTGATAATTGACCCGGACACCTCCAACTGTAAACATACAAAGAGGTCACAGTCCTTTCTATTTGCCCTAATTGTATGTGGATATTTCCTGATATTTCCCATTTTATTGCCATTTTAGATGTTTTAATTCAAAAAGGCATGTAAAAGGACGCAGAAGAGTTCTAGAGACATACGTTTTACTAACTTCAAAGTATCTTTGTGAATAGGCCTCTTAGAATGCCAACAAAACATATTTGAACATAGCACTGAGACATGCATATGAGGTGCAAGGTCGTTCAGTGGGCTCCTAGTTTATTTTGAAACTTAAGTGATCTCTTTAAGATGAAATATTCCTACATTTTTGCAACACCAATAAAAGGGGCACTTTCTAGATGAGAACCAAAATAAAGGAACATTTGCCCTTTTGTTATTGGGGGCTGACATTGCATTATCGCTGCAAAACCGGCCCCCAGTAACAAAACCATCCCCCACCACTTCAAAACCAATCACCCCTTCCATCCTCCCAGGCAAACGCCCGATGCCCGCTACGGCCAGTCCGGCCCTGATTGATTGCTAGTGGTGGGCAATAAATTTTGCTCCTCCAGCGGAGTTGGTGGACTTTTGGCAAGTCCGCTTTATGCATGTAACGCTAAGTTCCGGACAGATTCCACCAACAGCTGCATGGTTTTTTCTCGTAAGTGGCTCTGTGAGCGTGAGTGGGATTTGGCATCCTCTAGTGTGATTTTTGGTCACTAGGAGGGCACCCGGCAAGATTTTCCCAATGCTAGTGGTCACGACCATTCCTGGTCAGAAAGCTGCCGATCAAGAAGACAATCTTCTTGAGCGGCAGCAAAATCAACTCGAGAAGCAGCACCCTCTGGCATGCCACTTGGTGCTGTTCATGCTGATGTTTCAGCATGGGACAAGCTCCCAGGGCTAAAAATCTGCAAGAGCAGCGCGACATGCCTCGTTCCGCCTGTTCGCTGAACTTCGCAGAATCTTGCAGAATTTTTATGTAATTCAGTGGAGTGAAACTCCTCGAGTTCCGCCCACCCCTAATCACGACCAGAAACCCCCACTTATCATGCAGACAAGCTCATCATCTCTGTTGGTTATTGGCACACCCACACTGCAGACTAAAAAATGTAAAACAGAAAAAACAAGGCAGAAGGCTTTTTCCATCTATTGGTCCAGGGTCTGAACCAACATCCCTGTATCCATGAGGACCGCCTCACAATTGTTCCAATTTAGGAAAGATATAAAGAAGCACCTCTTTAAAGAGCACTCCATATATAGTATATAAACCAGCTATCTCCGTTATCACTCACAGAATGTATGCTAGACTTTAACCATGCACAGCTCTCTGATGCCGTTTGCCTACGTTTGCACTATAGATTACCGCATCCTTTCAGACAGCACAGAGTAATGTGCCCCTGGTGAGACTTGGGTGATGCGACTTTGGAAATCATTGTGTGATGCAACTTAGTGGAGCAATGCGTGATGTGCATCAGCAGAGCACTGGCTGGTATACCTACAGTGAACACAAGTAACACGCCATAGCAAGCACTGGGCGATGTTCCATGTGGACACTGATTGATGTACCTCCGGGAAGCACTGTGTGATGGCCCTCAGTGGGGCACTAGTGATGAACATCAGAATTATTGAGTGGTGTACCCTAAGGGGAGTATTAGTGCTGCTCTTTATGGGAGCACTGGTTGATGTGCTACAGGAGTGGCTTAGTGATGAACCTCATGGGAGCAGTGGATGATGCCTTGCAGGAGTACTAGGTGGTGTGCCTCAGAGAGGTACCAGTGATGCACCTCAGTGGAGCACTGGGTTAGTCCCTTCAGAGAAGCAGTGGTAATGAGAGTTAGTGGAGAACTGGGTGATGGAGGTAAGGGTGTAAGTGCACTCTAAGTAATTGATTCAGGTCAGGAAAGGCATGGGGGCTTCCCCTCAAGGAAGCACAGGATTATGTGCCTCAGGCAAGCAAAGATGATGAACCCCAGTGGAGCACAGGATGGTGTGCTTGAAGAGAACCATGGATGTGGTGCATCAGGGTGAACGGATGATTGCGCATGGGGTGAGTACTGCGTGTCGTATATTAGTGGAGCTCTTGGTGGAAAACAATTCAGACAGAACATGGTTGCGCACATTATGAAGCAACAGGGCAGTGTGTGGTACGGGCACAATGTGATGTACAATAGGTGCACATGTTCTTGGCAGTAGGTAAGCATAGGGTGATGCCAGAGAAGTATAAAGTTGTGTCATGCTGTATTTGGGAGCAGCTCATCTAGTTCATTTTCTTCCTTGCATTCTTGGACTTCCAATATTTTTCCCATTCAAAAACGGAAACACCAAAAAGGTTTTCTCCGTCCAAAAGACAACACACTCCACATCCAGGTTCCAGAGTTTAGCAGCCTGATAACTTAAAGGCTGGAGAGTTTTGAGGTGGACAGAGCGAGTGTTGAAGAATGCATTGCTCTACAAGGAATCTACTGACTAAATTTGTTGGTAATAAATTGCAGTGCAGAACTATGCACTAAATTGTAAATATTAGTCAGGGTTCTAAATGTAATCTGGTTTCAAAGTGTGAGCTAGTGAAGTTGATCCGGAGTTCGAGAGGTAGGAGCATAGTTTTTTATTACAAGAAGGTCCTGATGGACACATTCTGTACACATCGGAGTTCAGGGGCCTTATACATATGTATTTCTCAAAGTTTTATTGTGGAAAGATAGCGGAATTTGTTACTGTAATCTGTTGGTAAAAGGGAAAGGGAAAAAATATTTTCTGGAAATGGCGTACAATTTATTTATCTAAGAAGAGCTTTGAGGGAATTAAGATAGTAATGACCAACTCCATAAGACACCTAATAAGAAGACTGCTAAAAGAATCAGGGCACTGCGGAGCAATGACCATATCATTTCTCCATCTGAGTACATGTCAAAGACTATGCACATTTCAGGTGAATTCCCAGCTATAGTCGCAATGGCATATTCTTTGGTCAAAAATGTATGACTTCTAGGTATATTATAGGGGTCCCCTGGTGTCACAGACACCATTCTTGCTTCTACTCTCTTCTTTGTTCAACAGTGCATATACCCCTAACACACTTACTCTACTATAGGTTTTTCTACCTTGCCCTCCTCTACTCCAAACTGAACCTCTCTATCTCCCAAGTGAGCTCCAGTGAAGGAAGCCAGCGTGGATACTCTCAACCACACACAAATCACTGTGTGCGGGAGGGCACTCCATGGTCTTCCTCTGGGTGCCACAGAACTAGCCTCCTGGATTTAGGTACTTTTCAGTTACATACTTCTCACTATATTCCTGTTTGAATCATTTTGTTAGCCTGCAGATACTTTCAGATCTCTTATGCACCAAGAATGAACCCCCCGCTTAACTGCGCCTAACTGATTTGTTCTGACAAACTGTGCAGTATCCATCCACCCCTGAAACAGTATATTTCCTAACCTTCTATACCATCATCATGCCCTTTAACTTTGCATAATGTCCATCTTTTGTGAGATACACAATGTTGTTTTTCAGCTTTGCATATAGCCTATTCTCCCTTGTCCTTGCACCATATCTCTGGTGCAGCACTAACACCCACACAGCGTCTGGATGTGCTTTGGCAAATCACCTCAGTAAATAAAAAAATAACAGGTCATTCCATGTTATGCGGAAAATTCTGTCTGAGTGGTGGCGAAAGATCATCCCAAAGAACCAACCGCACACTGCCATAGCAGGCCGCCCAGTCTCAACTTTTTGAAGTGCATTATCAACCAGGACCTTGCGCCATTGGCCCTGAGAGGTCTAACTGATGTACTTAAGACCATTTTGCATTGTATTGTAATTAGGTTTATTTAGTGCTAACTACTCCTAACGAGGTGTTGCAATGCTTTACAGTGAGTGGAAGCTACTCCAGAACCCAAGAATAGTGCTAAATTCCAGTGGGTACTGATTATTGTTGGTTATTGGGATTAGTTTTGTGCTCTCAAGGAAATCAGTCCATGCATTTACTCCAGTTTGTGGTAGATTAATAGCAGTTAGGTAGGATCATTAGTGGAGGATTTGTGAGTTAATGTAAATGATTGGAGGGATGAATATATAGGCTAGAGGAGACTAGGAATTTCTAGATTGCATGGAAAGGATTTCAAAGAATGAGAGGTTGCGATCTATACATTGAGTTGGTGGCAATTTGCAGAAATACAATAAAAAAAGATTAGGGCAAACTGGCAAGTGACCTACAGTTGCCTAGTGACAGGAGGCACGCAGAGGATGGAGGTAACAAGTGGGTCATCATTTAAAAAAAAAAAAAAAAGGAGAGGGAACCATTGAAAGTTTTAATTTAACATCAGATTTTCATGGAAGGTTTTAAATAAAGTGAGAGGAGGCTTTTTGGATAGCATGCAATCTGACGACTTGAAACTATAGAAACAAAAAACAACATCAGAGAACAAATCCCTAGAGCGTGTTAAGTTTTGCATCATCACACATTAATCTTTTATGCATGTTAAGATTTTCACTCAAGAATATTAAATTGTGGGCTAGATTTGCACAATTACTTACAAGTCTTCACTGCATGGTGTCATTTGCCTTGCCAGTGAGTAATCCTAGTGAGCATTCAGTCTTGCCACATCACTCAGTAACACCTCGTGCATTCTCATATTTGTACCACCAATCAACCAGTGCATATCCAGATTTGCGCCATTAGTAGTACCAATGCATGCTTATTAATTTCACCAAAAACCTTGAACTTGTGCCTAGATTTGCCACCATCGTCCATTAATATTTTGGGCATGTTCTGATTTCCCCCAGTGCTCTGTGATCCTTTGAGCATGTTCACATTTGCCCCACTGCTTATTAATCATTTGCACGTGTTCATATTTGCTCCATACTCAGTAATCCTAACTACATATTCAAATTTGGATTTCTCGCATTAACTCAATGAACCAATAATTCTGCCTTAATTATAATCTTCAGTGCCAGCACGTGAAAAGGTTCAGGTCTGATGTGATCTCGAGGATGGGATGCGACTATGGAAACGCACTCTACGCCGGCATCAACAAGTCCCTACTCCGCAAACTCCAGACAATACAGAACACCACCGCCAGACTCGTCCTCGGCATCCCCCGACACGAACACATCAGCCAACACCTACGAAGTCTCCACTGGCTCCCCGTGGAGAAAAGAGTCACTTTCAAAATCCTCACTCACGCCTACAAATGCCTACACAACGGACCCAAATACCTCAACGACAGAATCAATTTCCACGCACCCAAAAGAAACCTCCGATCTTCCAACCTCGCACTGGCCGAAACCCCGCGCATCCACAGAGCCATAGCAGGTGGAAGATCCTTCTCTCACATTGCAGCCAAGACCTGGAACGAGCTACCGGTAGACATCAGACGCGCCCCCTCCCTGAACACCTTCAGGAAGACCCTCAAGACCTGGCTCTTCAGCTAAACAGATCTGCGGACCCCCCTCCCCCACAGCGCCTTGAGACCCTCATAGGTGAGTAGCACGCTTACAATTCCCTGATTGATTGATTGATTGATTGATTGAAATCCCATTATGTTATTGTAAATGCACACTTTTCGTAGGTGTACTAACAGGCTTATGCTTTGAATTTATGCTAGCCATTGGACTGTCTCTGTATTAACTATCAGTGGCCAAGGAAAGCAATATCAGGAAAGCATCATGCATTCAGTAATGAAAAGAAATATAATCTGGAACGGTGCAGTAAGCATTTGATTTTATAATCTCTGTAACTGCATACTGCTACTACACCCTGAAGATGTTGAGGTAGAACTTGAAATAGGCCCCAAGTAGCACTAGAAAATCTGTCACTCACGGCCTAGTCACAATCAAGTTAGACTATGGGAACACACTCTATGCCAGGATCACCCAGCAACTCACTAGAAGACTACAAATCATCCAGAACTTATCAGCCAGACTCAAAGTCAACCTCTGACACAGAACTCACATCACACCACACACCTTGGGGAACTACACTGGCTCCTAATAGACAAACACACTCAATTCAAACTCCTCACACGCACATTTAAGGCACTACACACTTCAGGCCCCACCTAACTGAACAAAAGCATCTCCTTCCACCAACCACCCAGTCACCTCCGCTTCGCAGGACTTCTACTGGCGCACATGACTCGTATACACAGAACCAGATCAGGTGGGTTGGCGTTCCCTTAAATCGCTTCTAAAGCCTAGAACGACCTCCCACTCCACATCATAGCCTCCTCCTCTCTTCTTGAATTCCGCAGAAGCTGAACACCTGGCTTTTCAATTAACCAACCTTCCATATGCAGAGCTAGACACACACACCTGCTTGCAGGCGATGGTGAGCTCTACAAATACACTGCATGTCACATTCATTTATTTATACATTTAGGCTCAAAGAGGTTCTTCTGAGTCCAGAATCATATGTTTTTTGGCCGCATAACTGGGGTTGGAAACAAGACATCCTGGCTTCAGGATCAGCAGTGTAGCGAATAGATCCATTCACCTCTAGTGCACTGTGAACCCAGAAGCGCGCTATAAAAGTTAGGTGAACATGCCACGCTCATGCAAGCTGAACATTGATAAATGCATCAGAAATTTTGCACAAGTTGAAAATATAAACAACGCTGATGACATCACCAGCCTACACCTGGGAGCACAGGGAGTATACCACAGCCTCTTGAAGTCTGCACTTATTAAGATGATTACAGCATTTGTTGACATAAGATAACTCTTTGAGTTACTGCCCAGTTCTAGCCCTGATCCTCCTCAGGCTTTGTTGTGATTCTGAAATGCTCTGCAGGGACCTTCCCTGATTTCACCTTGTCTGTCCACAGGGAGAGACGGCCTCTCCATTAGCAATATTAGCTGACTCAGCCTTCGGCGATTCTGCTCTGAACCCTGCAGTCTGACCGCACTTTGTTTTTCTGCAGACTAAAACCAAAACCATTTGTTTAAAAGCCTTGTGTTTATATCTCGTGTCTTCCCTTTAGCAGTGCAAACTCGAGACGCTGTAAGCCATAACATATTAGGTTTAGTTTTAAAGTGCCCATCACCCAGAGGGGCCGCTTGGCGCTAATAGCAGATGTTTGTTACCCAAATCAGTGGTACACATTTTGTCGACTTTGAGAGAACAAGAAGCAAGTGGATCAGTCAGGATTCGAACCTGGGGCCCTGTGGTCAATCACAGATGACGGCAGTGGATGTATAAGCAGAGACGTTTTAAGGCAAGGGCAAAGTGGGCTCTGGGGCCCCAGACTTTAAGGGGGGTTGGGGGGGAGGGGTGCTTTTAGAGCCAGCTATGTTCTGCAGAGAGTCTAATGACCTTGGGTATTTCTTAAACAAATTGTTTTAAATACCGTTTTCCTTTCATTTATTCTTAATGTGGGTGACGTGTTAGTCTATTAGGGACATTTTGAAGAAAAATGCTGTGTTTACGTTTCATGCAACATCCATAAAAAAGTTTATTTTAGATCAAAACAGGCCCTCACATATGAGAAAAGGGAGGGCGTCACAGAGATTATTTGCAGTAATATTAGTGAGCTGCTGCTGTGTTAAATATTGAAAACACAAGTCACTATCCCTAAATATTAGAGGTAAACACATTTATAATTTGGACGAGTGTGCCTGTGCGCTGTCAGTGACCTGGCCAAAGAGGTCATGAAAATCTAAAATGGAATCTTAAATTCAAATTTGTTCTGACCAGGGGACCCCAAAATCCGTTTGGCCCAGGGCCCCCAAAATCCTCAAGATGTCCCTGTGAATAAGTCCACTGAGCCATCAGACCTTTGTTTATATAAATGTTTCTGGCCCTGGAGATGTTACGCTTTCTTGGAAGAGAAAGGGCCTGTTTTTCACTCTTTCAAGGTTGCACATATTCCTATTTCAGCCTCGACTTTTTAACGGCTCTCAAAAGGTTAGTGTAATTGAGGGCTCAAAACTAACACTATGATGTGATGAGCCTTTGGAATTCGTGTACTCTCTGGAAAAAAATAATAACATTTGAAAATCGCTGTTCTGTCAGATCTACATCCCGAAAAGCATAAAAGTCTTTATTTATAGCAGGAATACGTATAGCAGCCATAATGAGGATAAGCAAAGAAAAGCTGAACGCCCTGGCACCTTCCTTGGGCTGAGATATTACCCCGAATATTGTTATAGCGCTTGCGAAGCAAAGCGCTATAGCTCAGAGTAGGATAAGACTCTATGGAGAAATGTTATTGTGTGATGATCCTAGACTTCTGCAATCTAACAACAGCCTTGGGCCTCAATTCTTGGCTGGTGGCAAGCTCAAGGGGTGAAGGAGCCAGAGAGAACGTTTACAAATGTATCCACGGTCACACAGTTTGTCTGCCCTTTGTCCTAATTTCTAAGCGGCCTCGGGTGCAAGAGTAATAATAACACAGTGTATTTGAGCCAAGATAGCCGATAAATACCAAGAAATCTCGCAAAAACTACTAAGCCACCATTGTTCATCCTTTAGTTGCTTTTCCCACCATGAAATCTTGCCCCCCAGATTCTATTCCCTGTCCTTGTGACGGGCAGACCAAGCAAAGTCCAAACCAATTTTTGCTATTCTGTGATTTTTACTCTAATTTTAGAAACCCCTTTTTTTATCCCAAAACATTGGATATATCTCATATAGCTGCTTTACAATTTATGCTTGATCTTAATGATAATGGGGTTTGTATTAATGTTGCACTTTTTATTTTGAAAGAAAGAAATGTATGGAAAAGTATTTCCTTCGAAAATGATGATAATATGAAGTATCTGACAAGGAATAATTGTTCAATGAAACTTGTTAGAGTTTTTTAGCCAATTTTAAGCCTGGTCGTCTTTTTTTGTAATTTGCATGTTTTTATTATTGTAATTGCTTTTATGGTTGTTTATACATACCGAATAAAGCTTGTTTTCGATTTGATTTTTACTAAGCCACCATTCCAGAAGTGAACTTGAATTACAGGATGGTCAGATGGTGACAGGAAAGGGTCAAAGTTTCATGTGCAGTTATCAGGGCCCAGGGGATCCAGCAAATAGTCAAAAGGCAAGAGCGGGCACATTTCTGAGGGTGACCAGGTACAGATCCAAAAGGTCTTCAAGGTCATTGTTCCAATGAGTGCGCTGTCCAGGTATGAAAGAGTCTCGAATCAGGTGCCCCTGTGGTACTACACACAGTCACCCCCACAAATACACCCCAGGGTCCAATAACTCGGTTGTGGACAACATCCTAAAACTATGGATTGTAAATTGCTAGCTCCAATGGTTTAGAAATGACGGTGGCGAGTGTCAGCATGCAGGACATGCCCCAAGGACCATGGCTCAAAGGGGCAAAACCTCAGGTCCTCCTTTGGTGGCGAAGCCTTGTTTTTCCCACTGGCGTGTTTTATACCCAGGGCCGTCTTAACAGCATTATAGGCCCCCGGGTAAAGCAGTGCACTGGGCCCTGCCTACACAACCACTCACAGGAATAAAAATGTTTATTGGAAAATTAGTGTTAAATTCTGGTCTGCATGGGGCCCCTATGCTTGTGGGGCCCACGGGTAACTGCATAGCGTGCCCATGCGTTAAGACGGCACTGTTTATACCCCCTTGAGTTAAACTCCTGTGCTGTTTCTAACTTAGCCCTAACCTACACAAGAGGAAACTTCCATCACCCAATCTGCAAAGCACTATAGGTTCATGTCACTGTACAAATCATATATAATGCTTATTGTTTTTATACAGCCTTGCTGCACCAAAGGCATGACCACTTTATAAACGAGTGACAGATACAGAAGAACGCAGTATTCATTTACATTGGAATTCTGGGTAATGTACTTAATTGAAATGCAGTAGAGTTAAAAAACAATCGTTGTTTTGTTAAAGATTTGGTATCTTCTGGTTAAGGAACAAACAGAAAAGGTGTTTTTTTCTAAAAGGTTACTAAGTAAGTTGGGTTCTTAAATCAGCCAGGAGGGGAGTGCCCAAGCAATGTTGCTGCACCACAGAGGTTTTGATTTTGTGGATGGAAGGACTTTAACCTCAAGATACCAGATCTTGTGAACTTTTGCTTCGGAATCTTATTTATTCTTCTGAACCTCTGGTTGATAGAGTGTTCTTCTTGGATGAAAGTTTAGTTTGCCAAGCAGCAAATCTTGAATTTGATAGCTAGTGTAGGCCTTTCAATATTGGAAAGATATGGTCATATTTAAGCCTGGGCAAAACTTCGATAATTTAGTTTACAGAATTTAAAATGAAATGCCCAACACAAAATATAAAATGTTATTACATGAAATGTCAGTTTTGGCATTTTGCACAATTTTTTACAGTGAAATGCATCCTCGCATCTATTTTTGGTGCGAGGATATTTTTCACATTACAAAAAACCCCACAAAATGCAAGCGATGTGAACAGCTGCCACTCACGTTCGATTTCTTCCCGTACTCCCACATTTTTTAACTGGAACAAAGTGGTAATTATGTGACACGAAGTAATCTCAGGCATTACGCTTCACAATTGCAACATGAAACGCGAGAAATAGTGTGGTTAGGTCGTGTAAATGAAATTTCACCTGGCCTCATCTTACTCATTTGCTGATGATTCCAGTAAATTTGGCTTTAATGTCCCCACCCTTGTTGTGGACATGGAAAATGACCAATTGTGTCCTCCCAATAAGAACAACATACACAAAGTCGGCTGGGCGCCAAACTCAGAGAAGTGTATTTAAAGGGTAAAAATAACTGAATCACAACCACAGCTCACAAGAATGAGTACTCCTCCAGGCTACATATACTTATTCACTGTGTACTAAAGAGCGTGGCAGGACTTTCCTGGTAATACATACATGTTAATAGAAAAAGGCCCTATTGTATGCCAACATTACATGGCAAAACTAATATTTTTTAATGGTAATGTTATCAGTGTGTGCAAGATTGCCACATAATTTTCAGAGAATATTTTCAAAGCTGTAACTTGACATTAGTCACACTTAACAAAAAAGAGAACTGCAATCTTCTGCTCTGTGAAAGCTACAGGACTGCGTACAGTGATTAGAGTAGCCAGAAAATAAATGTTAACCCATATACTACACATATAGTGACAAAGAATGCTCGTATTCCAGTCAGTTTATCCTGCGCTTATAGACCAATTAGAGATTTATGTGCATAACGTAATGCTGCAAAAGCGATCTTTATGCAATTACTGGGAAGCTAGACAGTGCAGTAGAGGGAATGCCAATGGCGCTGTTCAAAAGCAAGGATTAAAAGGCGAATTATCATGCAGCGGCCTAATGAGATGCCTTTTTAAAGGAGTGGTGCAGAGAAACATGATGCTTATTACTCACTTTGTTTGCTGTGCCTGACACGTCGAGAGCATAAAAAAGAAGCAGAAATGAGCAATTCATGAAACCAGGGAAACCATTTATTCTGGAAACCCCCTGATGTATACTACTTCTTCGCCTCTGAGTCACCACACCTGCATAAAAGAGGCAATCAGGCAAACCTAGAGCCCTCCGGTGCAGTCTCTTCTGAAACACTTGGTAATTTCATAGTTTTGGAAGGAAAGAAATATTGACAATATTGGCTGACTCCATAACAATGCTTGTTTACTTGCCGTTTCTTCCGTCAGCATATTACAATGTTTTTATATAGCAATGAAGTTTGCACTGGTACAAAAACAATCCCCAGGTACAGCGCTAATCTAGTTGCCACCACTCAGCATCTAGGCAATTTATGATATTGGCGTTCTTATAATTGTAGGGCATGATTTGTATGTCGGTCGGAAAGCCTCCAACCAACGTCTAAAGTTTAAACTCCGACTGCGTATTACAAAAGCAACGGTCGGAGTTTAAACCAGCTGGTAAATCTGACTGGGTTCCGACGGGTTCAAGGAGCCCGTCAGCCAGTCGGAAGGGCTTCATAATCCCTAACGGACGGTGTTTCCACCGTCAGGATTATGATGGCACTTTCCCACAACAGTTCCTTTGGGGGACCCTAGCAGGGCCCCCTCCGCCCTGGCCCTCCGGTTGTGGCCCTGGGGGGCACCTCTAGTGCCCTCCTTCACATCCCTGCCCCATGTGGCAGGCACCATAAGGTGCCTGCCACACGGGGCAGGGATGTACAATAAGGTCCATTTTTGAAGGGGGCGTGGCTAACCGCCGAACATGGCAGCCGCACTGTAGCCGAGCTCCGGGACCAGACCTCGTAATCCTGCAAATACTGGTGAAGCTGGGGGCCATCCACAATAATAACACCCCACAACGCACAGGAGAACAGAAGAGACACCCAACGAGCAGTGTGAAAGTCACCGATGCCTAACAATCTCCGATTGTGGCGGAGACGCCCAAACCGGGCACAGCGCACGCCTAGAGCCTATCGTGCCCGGCGGAGGACCGACACTCTTCAGGAGCGGAGGGCCTCTTACCCAGGCGGTCTGAAAACAAATGCTGTGGCCCCTCCGCTGCCGAACTGTGTGACCATCTAACCAGCGGAGGGGAGGGGAACTTCGGCGGAGGCCCTGGTGCCTCGGACAGGGGCGGCCCGCAGCCTCCACTCCCTGGTTTGCTGCACCGCGACATCCCGACCAGTGGGGGCTCTGGGCTATCCGCAGAGGGCCGTGGCGGAGCAATACAAGATCGTGGTGGCCTCCCCGCTCAGGTGGGGCCCTGCCTGGGGACGGGCCATCGCCCTCCATGGACTGGTCCTCCGTCCACGCGTCGGATGCTGGGACACACGGATTCTCCCCTGCCCTACCGGAAGGTCCTGAACACTAATCCGGACCCGGCGGCAACACACAGCGAGGCGGTGAGTCCAGCGGGTGGAGGTGCTAGCGGTGTGCTTTACCCACAAGCGGATCTCCCCCCAACCTGTGGCCTAGAACTGAGTGTGGCCAGCCGAGATGACGGCCTCTGCACCCTTGGCCTCCCGCTGAGCTGCAGCTGCTCTGCCGCGCTCGTAGGTCTGCGTCCTCAATAAAAGGGGCCTGGGTGGCTGGGCCACGAGATTGGCCTGTACTAACAGAGGCCTCTGGGGCGGCCTCCCCGACTACACCGGACCCCGTCTGGGGGAGCAAGACGTCCACCCATACCGATTGCGCCCGTGATGGTGGGGTGATGGCTGAGGCCGGACGGACTACCTCCGCTGTACCCGGGAGCATACACAGGGTAACGGCCCCGGGGACTCTGCTCCTAATAGCGGTGAGTCAAATGAATGACGGTGCGATCTAAGGGGTGTGAGGTGCACATAAGCGAGCAACCTGTGGCCATCGGGCTTGTAACTTGAGCAACACCTCGTGTGGCCTAGACCCCTACTGAGCTGGTTTCCTGCAGATGGCATACTCTCTACTGCGAAGGCTGCACGAACTGAACAGCGAAGTGAGGCACCGCGAAGGGGGTGACCCGACTGACTACACGCAGAGACGTGATCCTTGGTGAACATCCCAGACTCTAATGCAGGCCCGAAGCTGGTACAGGTGAAGCCCCTGTGAAAGCGGCCACATGCACGACTCGCGTCTCCCCCTCACCCGCTATGGGGAAGGACACCTCTGAATAACGTGTCCGGTGACCTGGATCCCGGAGCTGGGAGCTCAACACGACACTAGAGCGGGCCCGAACTGCATAGACCGCGATCCCTGACGCCCCTCTAGCTTGTGGACACCACAGCCTCAAGACACAATCATGCCCGTGGAGTTCCCGGGCCCAGCCACTGCCTCACCATGGGACGCACTAAAGGAAAGGGGCCAGAAGCGGCCACCACGACCACGCAGCAGCAGGAGGAAGCAAATGACGACACCCAAGCCCCACTATTAAGCTGCGTCCCACCCACCAACACAGAGTCAGCCCCGGATAACCAGGACCTAATCTTACAGAAGGTAAGAGACTCACGAAAAGCAATAGAGCAACAAATAGGCTCACTGACCACCGGCTTTAAACTCCTAAAGGCAGACCACGACAAAGTGGCATCCACAGTAAAGTCCAACAAGCAACTCCTGACAGAATTGATGCCGCAACACAAGGAACACACAGAGCAAATAGCACTGCTACAGCGGCAAGTATCCGGTCGGCAAGATAGAGTTGAGGACGCAGAAGGCAGAGCAAGGAGGAACAATGTGCGTATTATAGGTCTCCCGGAACGCTGCGAGGGCCGTAACGCCACCCGATTCATGGAGCAATGGCTGCGAGAGCATGTGGCCCCTGAGGGCTTATCCGCACTCTTCTGTGTCGAGAGGGCACACAGATTCCCCATGGGGAGGCCAAAGCTAGGCGCCCCACCACGCCCTATGATTGCCCGTATATTAAACTATAGTGGCCGAGACGCGCTGCTGCAAACGGCCAGGGTGAAATCCCCAATTCAATACGAGAACCAACGGATCTCACTGTAACCAGACTACACAGTCCTGGTCCAACGCAGAAGATCCTCGTATCAAAGGACTAAAAAGAAACTCAAAGCCCTAGACCTCAAATATGCTTTGCTGTTCCCTGCCCGCCTGAAGGTCATCCATGACCAAAAGACACACTTTTTTGATAGCCCGGAAGAGGCGGATAACTGGCTAGAAATCACATTCCCCCCCACAACATCAGGAACCTCATCGCAAAGCACACACCATGACCCGCGGAGGACAGAGGGGGAAGTGAAGGAAGTTACCTGATTTGGGCCACCCGGGTCACTCATGACCACCTCTTAGCCTTCCATACAAATGAAGTGTCAGTCAGACAGTAGAGAATACAAACCAAGTTATTTATTAGTGTTCGCTTGAGCGGAGTCCAGTCAGACCAGCCTCCATAGACAGCCGCCGAGGGACTGACCCCCGTTCACAAGGTAAAGTCAGATATACATTTCCAACACCCCTAAGACACGCCCAAACTGGAATTTTCCAGCATGGGCACAGATGAACAAGGGAGGTACAGAAGGATGAGCTACCATCCTGAGACCAGGTACACACTATTTTAGCTTCAAGGTTATCTCAGTCCGTGCCCGTCTCTCTGAGAGTGAGAGCAGGGCTGCATACGAGGAAAGGCATGCAAACACAGAACAAGCTATTCATTAGTGCAACGAAGCTCAACCTTGAATAAAAGAAACAATCGAGGCTGCTGTTTCTGCTGAGGCAGACAGTATGAGACAGAAGCTTCATTTCGATCATGACACAAAATTGGGGCTGAATACAAAATGGTGCTGCAAATGCTAACTTAACTCGCACAATGCTAGAAGGAGTCAGCTGAACATATTTTCTCAGTCCAACAGACCCTCCTTTTAGCATTTGCTAACCATTTTTATCTAATGCTATATGTAAAGCAAAGGACTATTAGTATATGCCAGTACACACGTGAGTAATATTCAAAAACACCCCCAGGAATAGACATTAAGTCGTGGGCAGCCTGCATATTCATTAGGGACGTTGTCTGAGATGCATAGGAACATCAATACTTAAAATTATCCATATATTCAATATTAGGAATAGAAGTTGCAAGGGAGGTGGTAGAACCAAAGATACCCTTGTCGATTTGCATCATTTTGTGAATATCCTTCTGCAACATAATCGCAGCAGTGTCATGGACTGTCTTCTGTGGCTTAGGGGTGAGGAGCGTTGTGCAGTAAGAACAGCACAAGGGAAGGCACTGCACCAGAATGCAACAAACAACTAGAATCACAACAAAGTAGATCACCTTTTCCAGAATCCAACCCCATCCACCAAAGAGGGACCAACTCCAATTTCCGCTCTCCATCCCCTTGACATTCTCCAAAATATCTAGAATGTGTTGGGTAATGTTCATTTCCATATTTGTGATGCCGACTACACACTGGTCTCCTACTACTGCGCACACACCACCGCTTTTAGCTAAGATGAAATCAACTGCATATCTTGTTTGCTCGGAGTATATTCGCATACTCTCCAACTGGGTGGTGATGTCACGTAAAGCCGCTACTGCAGAGTTAGACAGTATCTGCAGCTTACATCCAAAATATTCCCTAGCCCTTTCACCCCTGGCCATGGCTGTACCACCAAACGTAATAATGGAGGAAAGTCTTTACCCAAAGGTGATACCATTACTATAGTTATTGACCTCTAGGTCTGTCACTCCGTCGCAAAATTCCTTTGTTAACGTCCTTTTAACCCACCTTATATTTTGTTTACTACACTTACAAGGCACCCCAAGAGGCAGCACCATTCCCAAAGCCACATCCTCGGTACCATTATGAACACTGGAATAAGTACCATTAGACAAGAAGTAAAATCCTGGGTGTGCGTAAAGTGGACCTTGGTCGTCTACGGGAGCATATCTGGTATTCATCCCTATTGTACTCGGATCATCTTTCCTTACTAAAGACATTGTATTCTTAAACAATATCAGTCCAGAACAATTTATGTATAAGAAAGCGTCAGTACTATTTACTATCGGACAGCATGCGGGATAGTAACCTGCTTCTCGAGTGACTGTCAAATCTTGATAATGCCAACCCGTTAAAGTAATGTTCTGTTCCTCCATATACAGATTGTCACAATACACATTAATGTTACAACCTGGGTATCCCTTCCCGAACTCACCATTTACCTATACAAATTGTGGTGGGCGAACATATGTATAAGTAACCAGTGACAATGGGTAAGCAGTCCACAAACTCGTAACAGATTCAGTAGGATAGCAGGCTGTACCTTCACAAAAGAATTTCCTGTGCGTATCTAGAAATACATTGCTTGGTATTGTTCTTTTGGTACGAACTGGAGAAACCATCATGTATATAACACATGATGGGGCATTACAATTGCACTCCAAAATCCAGGACACCCCTACCAAAATCAGCAACAGTAACAATACAAAAACAGCACAGAGCACTTTTTTCTTAGCAGACCAACTAGACCAACCAGACCCATTCTCCCGAAATGCGGGGCTGCAAAGGGCTGTTCTTCCTCCACAATGGGGCGACCAAATGAGTACATTTTTGAATCAGAGAAAAGGACATGCAATGGAGTCAACGATGATAGAACAAGAAAAGGGGGCAAAGTTCCAGCGTCCATCAGAGTCTAGCTGACAGACTCCTATTGTTCATATACGGTGGTGCTGTTGAGCACTTTCGGTGGAGCTGCGTGATCGCAGCCCTTTTCTGAAGAAATCCCACGTCGTTCAGGGTAGTGTACCCCCCTTCTTCCCGGGGGAGCACGTCTGGTTCACCCTGTCCAATGTCTGAACCATGCACCAATCTCCCTTTCCCTAAACTACCGTTGGTACAACAGGCAAGGTACACCCTATTCTTTTTCCTCGCAGTCCATCCCTGCTAATCTGACTTTTCCTTTGGTGCACTGTTCTTCCGTCAGGGACGCAGATTGTACCAAACTACTCCAGGCACAGAGGGGTCAGCAAAACAGGGCTCAGACTCAGAGGGACCAATGGCAGGGGCTCAAACACAGGTGATCCAGCAGGCTGGGGATCAATGGGCTGGTGCTCAAGCACAGATGGGCCAACAAGCTGGAGCTCCTGGGTGGCCTTAATCTCAGGTGGCGCCGCCTCATTCAACACTGCGTTGCTCTACTCCTCGGTGGATGCCCACGTCAGTCGTGCATCTGAGAAGGGAACGAAGCACGGCACCTGCTCCGTTTCAGAGTCGGCAATTCCATCAAGCACCCAGCGGTCATAGGGCAACGGAAGGGGCACCCTCCTGCAGTGGGTAGAATGAATCCAATTCTTCCGGCCGTCTACCTTCACTGCAGTTCGGGTGGCGAGGAGGACCTGGAGAGGCCCTTCCAAAGTGCTCCAAACTGCCTTTCCTCTGATAGTTCCTCACCAGGATGTAGTCACCGGGTCTGATATCGTGGCCTGACCCCTCTGGAGCTGGCGGCAAAGCTTCATGAATCTGTTGGGGAATAGAGCGCAAGTTTTTAGTCAACTCATATAAGTAATCCACAAGCAAAGGGTATTCTATCTCGGAAAACCTACGAGGTCGCGGGACGCCTCAGACATTCGCCGGGCGGCCAAACACGGCCTTGTATGGGGACAACCCTGTCCTCGTGTGAGCCGTGGCTCTTGTAGACAACAAAGCCAATGGTAAAGCATCTGGCCATTGTAATCCTGTGCTCCCTTTGATCTTTGCCAGCTTCAGTTTGAGTGTACCATTGTACTTCTCAACTAAACCTGCCGACTGAGGATTGTTTGCAGCATGAAATTTCTGCTTGATATGCAAGCCATCGCACACCAACTGAATAACCTTTGAGTTGAAGTGACTTCCGTTGTAATTCCAAATCAAATGGGGCAAACCAAAACGCGGGAAGAACTCTTTCAAGAGTGCCTTCGCCGTCGCCATGGCTGTGTTCTCTTTAGTGGGGTAAGCCTCAATCCATTTACTGAACGCACAAACAACTACCAACACATATTTCAGATTATTGACTCGTTCCATTTCGATGAAATCCATCTGGAGAACCTCGAAAGGGAAGGAAGGCGGTGAAAAATTACCAGGAGGTGTAGGGGTACCTTTCCCAGGATTATACATCATGCATACCATACAGTACTTCACAAGGTGAGCAGCAACTTTGGGAATGTTGTCATTCTGCCATACAGGGTCTAACAGCTTACATATTCCCTTCGCACTAATGTGAGCTGGCCCGTGCGCCATAGTAACCACAGGAAGGACATATGCATCCGGTAGCATCCATCTCTGCCTCTCTGACTTGTCAGTCCAGCACCCATCCTCATCCAAACGTGCCGTACTTTCCTGCCATACTGCTAACTCCTCAATCGTTGCCTCGCTCTGGATCTCTTTGACATTGTGCAGAGTGTCCTCAAACATGGTGGCCTCGGGTACCCACCTGGCAGGACCCGCTACAAACATCTTTTTCATCTTTGTTCGAGCTGTCTCATTAGCTATCTGATCTGCAAATGCATCTCCCCTCCCCACATCATCGGTATAGTCAATTGTCAATTGTCTAGGGAGTGTCATGCATCCACGGCCGGGGTTCATGCACATTTTTAGTGGTTAGTGCTAGCAAACACTTTATTAGTAATGAATAATTAGGGACCCAATGCCGACAGTAGGAAGTGATGCCAATGAAGGCGCGTACATCCCTCTGAGTTTTAGGGATGGGCATTGTAACAATGGCGCTAATGCGCTCAGGTGTCAATCGCCTACCCTCCTTCAACAGTAGGTGACCTAAATAGGTGACCTCCTGTCAACAATATTGAAATTTAGAAAGGGATACTTTATGTCCATGGTGAGCCAAATGTAGCAACAACTGCCTTTGCATCCCTGTTCGGTGTCAGAAGCTATCAGTATGTCAGCCACATACTGAATCAATACATTACCTGGAGAAAGCCTCAGGGAATCTAATTGGGCTTTTAAGGCTTGGCTATATATACTAGGGCTCTCAGTATAAGCCCTGAGGAGGGCAGCAGAATCTAAAACTTCTGCCAGCTAGTGTAAAACCAAATAGGTGACGGCTACCAGGATGAATTGGAATACTGAAAAATGCATTTTTCAAATCAATGACAGAAGAATATATACATGTCCAACACCCCCCTGCCTTCAAATGTCAACGGGCACCAGCAGCCCAAAAAACATTTCAATATCCGCAAGTGTCATCACTGTTGATGAAGCGGCTTCTGTCAATTCCTTATAATATGCAGTAGGATTTTTCCTAGGGTCAGGTAACTGAGTCTTAAGGGATAACACCTCACTCCTCTTCCATGGGGTGTATACCCACTGCTCTTGAAAGCGGGCCTCTACCTTTGGTCTAATGACAGCATCATGCTGATCTCGAAGCTCCGGCACCTCAGGGTGATATATGGGATGGACTTCCCTCATCGGAAACTGGGATACTGTGTTCGGGCTGTTCTCAAACAGCCTACCACGGTAAGCTACCAATGTTGCAATATTTCTGAAAACCTCCTCTGGTGCCATACCAGCAACGTATACATTATCTCTGATATTATAAATAATCTGGGGTGCAATAACATTGAAGCACTGTTCCCACAATCTGATCAATGTAGCCGACATGTGCTTGAGGGCATGCTGTTGCAGAAACGGCTCATAATCTCTCATCACACTCCACACATCTTCAGTACTATAAATTGGATGACGGGCCCACTGAGCGGCCTGATTTGCTACTGCCTTTTTTTCTTTCTCCCCCCACATCAGATCATATTAAAATTCGTCCCAACCACTCCTTAGCTGTCGCCCAGCCCCCATCCCCCAGTCCACGCACAGGCGTCCCACTACCTAGTATTACCAGGGAGTGAGGGAAAAGGGAAGGGGTAGTAACCGAGCGGGCAGGCACCAATGTCGTTAATGGCTGTGTGGTGGGCGTAAGGGCCGGAGAAAGAGAAGACATGGACACGATAGGTGTAGCAGGGAGGCCAACAGTCATAACAGGTGCAGAGGGCGAAGCCACAGAATTGACAGGAGGCACAGTGGCTGAAGCAACTGAGTCTACGACAGAAGAGACAGCGGGGGCAGAAGAGACAGATGACTGGGGCTGTGGCACAGCAGGGTATATTCTCTGTGGGGCATATGGAGGCGGAGGTCAGGAGTCTAACAATTCCTCCACAAATATATCACCTTCCTCTCGGGCAACATAAGATTTGTCACATTGCAATCGAAACTTTCTATCAGCACACTCTATACCTTTTTCAACTTTCTCTCTATCATACGCCACTGTTTTCTGCGTCACTGTCTGCATTCTCCCTTTTCGGGCCTCTTTTTCTGCCTTCATTCGCCTTTGCTTAGCTTCCTTCTGCCATACCTGGAGAGAATCAAACATCGACTGCCTACTTCGTTTTGCAAACAATTTATCCTGCAGGAAATATAGGTTTTGTACATCAAAAGTACCTGTTAATGACCACTGTAATTCGGCATTGTCCCTCGTATATTTGTGCCATAATGTACTAAACATAATAGAGCCAAGGCCATGTTTAACATACATGTAAAGTTCGGGGTGCCCTCCGGAGGCACAGGTGGACTTTCTTCCAATCGAGCATCAGTAGAACAACAACGACAACTCATACAACATAGTCAACTAAAACAAGGCATCTTGAAACTAAAACATGTGCACCAACGATGCCGAGCAGATAATTTCAAATATCTTACCAGAATCGGTCCACAGACCTCACCAAAACCAGATCAAAGCAACACCATGCTCACAAAGAATTCAAACAAATTGAAGCGCTTGTCCAAAAACGATCCTCAGGCTGTACCAAACTCAAACAAAGCAGCGCCATGGCCCAAAGCAAACTCACCTGGTGCACACAGGTCAAACGAAGTTATTCTCCACTGCCGACTCTTTGGACCAAACTGTCAGATCCAAGGGTTTCGCCATTCAGGACCCCAGCCGGGATGACCACTGGTCGAGGCACCACCTGGTCAGACGGACGGGGCAGCTGCGAGTTCGAGACTCTATCGTGCAGGGATCCCCGGTCCGCCCGTCCGACCCGATGTGGCCCCGTCCTCCTCACCCGCCCGCGGGCAAAGATGGGTCATTCACCCAATAGGGTCCCTGTTCGGGTGCCAACTGAAGGAAGTGACCAGATTTGGGCCACCCAGGTCTCTCACGACCGCCTCTCAGCCTTCCATACAAATGAAGAGTCGGTCAGACAGTAGAGAATACAAACCAAGTTATTTATTAGTATTCACTCGAGCGGAGTCCAGTCTGACCAGCCTCCATAGACAGCTGCCGATGGACTGACCCCCGTTCACAAGGTAAAGTCAGATATACATTTCCAACACCCCTAAGACACGCCCAAACTGGAATTTTCCAGCCTGGACACAGATGAACAAAGGAGGTACAGAAGGATGAGTTACCATCCTGAGACCGGGTACACACTATCTTAGCTTCAAGGTTATCTCAGCCCGTGCCCGTCTCTCTGAGAGTGGGAGCAGGGCTGCATACGAGGAAAGGGATGCAAATACAGAACAAGCTATTCATTAGTGCAACGAAGCTCAACCTTGAATAAAAGAAACAATCGAGGCTGCCGTTTCTGCTCAGGCAGAGAGTATGAGACAGAAGCTTCATTTCGATCATGACACAAAATGGCGGCTGAATACAAAATGGTGCCGCAAATGCTAACTTAACTCGCACAATGCTAGAAGGAGTCAGCTGAACATATTTTCTCAGTCCAACAGAAGAACACGCCGCACCAAGTTGACCCGTAAAACCAACACAAAGAACCCCTTACCGGAGCAGGTCCTAAAGGGCAGGGAATCAGCACTTGCTACTGCGGCTGCTTTCAGAGACTGCAACCCCCCTCCATGCCGGAATCCTCCGAGGAAAACACTATGCATTTAGACTCTGAGAACAGTATCTCCTTGTTCCCATCTATTACCCCTCAAACCGCAGATTACTTTTTGGGCTGAAGGGGACCTCATCTGGGGCCCCTGACCTGATAGAGCTGCCCACAGAGCCTAGAATGGATATAACTAATGTCATATACACTTACATCACCCCGGCTTCACCAAACCTTTAGTAAAAGACCATGGGCCGGTCAATCAGAGAATAGTATATCGCCTAGCGAGCCATGTAAGGTATAGGTGGCACCCCCCCATAGCGAAAGCATACCGAAACTTGGGAAAAGTTAACACAGTTGTGTACTCTGTTTGGACCAGCATAGTTCCGAAGCTGGACCTAGTATTTAAAGTTGAAAGGGTTTTTGGGATTTCTGGTTTACCCCCTACCACCCAGTATACATCACCAGCCCCACGAATTCGGGGAGGCTTACGAGCCACATACAGAAACACTAGCCCGTGCTGGGAACGTATAATATAATTACCTGGAACGTCAGGGGGATGGGATCAATACACAAGCACCATAGGATTCATGCTCAGCTAAACAGGCATAGGGCACAAGTGGAATTACTGCAGGAGTCCCACCTCACAGACTCCAAAGCGGTCAAACTCCGCAAAAAGTGGAGAGGCCAAGTGTTCACTACATCATACTCTGCCTGTGCTAGAGGCACAACTATATGGGTCAGACACTGGGTCCCGTTTGTATCACTAGAGCAATGCACAGACCCTCAGGGCAGGTATATCTTAGTTCATGGCACGCTAGATGGCACACACATAATTAGACTTTCCTGTTTTCAGTTTCTATTTTTGGTAAATTCTGGTGTTTTTTTTCCCAGTGTTTTCAAGTGATTTCAATACCTTAAAAAAACAGAGGTTATCAGTGGTTACACATTTTCGCGCCATTAAAAACTACAGAAACAGTGTTTTTCCGGTGTTTATGGAACGTTTTGCTTTTATTATTGCCTGCTTTCTGCACTGATAGCGCATGGTATATAGACAGTGTAAGTATAGTGTATATGAGGTCCAAATAGGTTTTTGCAAATTAAACTTATTGTAGTACACCATACAATACTTCTGCAGTGAGTCTTTGGTCATGTGCGCTCGCTCTTTCCTTCCCATGTAAACTTCTGTGAAAAGGCCCTCTCAACATTGGCACTTAAGATGGGCAACCCCAAAACAGCCAGTACACAATTTGTTAACTCTGGCCACTGACATAGCTTTCCATGCCAATACTGGTTCACTTGAAGATTGCGATTCTCAGGGCAGGTTCTGCAACATTTGCGCTGATCTGGGCGCTTGTGCCCTCAGAGATATTGAAGTGGTCAAAAATGAAACAGCACTTTTGAAACTACTTAAGATATTCCCCTTTATGGAAGGGAACTAGAACAGAGTACCACAGTGAGGTTTCCTTGACTTCAAATGCCATTGGTGGTGAGGGACATTTCTATGCATCAGTGTAAGCCATTTCTCATACATTGTAAAATAAAAGTTCCTGAATTGCTCTTCACCATTGCTTTGCTTACCAAGTGGCAAGCACTCTAACATGGAACATGTTGCAGTGCCAAAGTCACTAAAGGTGTCGCCCAGCCTCCTCTCAAGGAGATGTTTCACATCTATACCAATTATGCTGAACACTTGGCAGACAAGGGTGTTTTCAGACTCTAGTTTTTTTATTATGTCCCCTACAGCAGTTATGTTTTCCTGTAAAAATCTAAGAATGCAGTAGAGTGCACTTTTTTTCACATCACTATCAATATGTGGCCAAAGATCCTCACATTTCTTGCCTTTGGCATCATCACTCAGCAAAAATTCTGTAAACGGTTGCCACATGGATAATATAGCATTCATAGCCCCTTGGACTGAGAACCATCAGCTAAGTGACACAGTTGGGATGACTCTTTTTTTGGATGCCACACAAAGCACAAAATGATAAATATTTGCGTTTTAGTTCCTGTGCATAAGAAAACGGTGCACCAGAATGGACTAAAAAGCCAATAGCATTCTTCATTAACTCTGAAGATTGTAAAGATGCTTTCAGCATACCATCTAGCAAGTGCCAAGGATCTCTTACAGGGAAGCACTTCAGCTCCGGTATCGATTTTGACAGGTCATCACACATCTTTTTCATATACGTAGCTGAATCACTGCAAATACAAACAATATCACTCCAATCTTTGTTGAACTTGGAAAGAACCTTTTTTGCAGAGCATTCCAAGTGACACTGCGTTCCATGTTTTCCAAAAGTCTGGTGTCATGTTTTAACCACTATCCCAGATGCTTGGTGATAGCGCTCTTTTCACATATTCTTGTCACTATACCTTACATTGAATGTTTAAAGCCTGAGGTGTTGGCAATTCACCTACTATCAATACTGACTCACTAGAAACTTGGGGCTGATGTATTAAGGGTTTTTACCCATTCTCTGTGGGTAAATGTGATGACACATATTAGGGAAAAGATTCTTATGAAACCAGCCATTTTACCTATCAGTGAAAGAATCAAACGCAGCCAAAATATCAAAGATGATTTTGATATTTCCTGATACTCTACTGTTTATAAAATAATTAAACGACCTACAACATGCTTCTAAACCCTGCATCTTTAGACCAAAGACCACAAAACTGAAAAAAACAAAAGGAAGAAGAAACAATATTTTAGTGGTATCCCTAAACAACAAAGCTCAAGCAGAATAATGTTAGCCCAGACTTTCTTACTGCTAGCTTGTATAACAAAGTTACATTGTATTGGCCCCTTCAGGAACAAAAATAATGACTCTTTCACTCTCTTTTTCCTTTCTTTGAATGGCATTTAGTTTGTGGTTGTGCATGTGTTTTTTCAGTGTTTATATGTTTTTACTGGTGAGGGCTATTTCTCTTTTAGTGGGGTTTTATCAGTTATTATAAGTTTAAACCTAAAACCGGACAGCCTACACATAATACTAGGTAGCATATATGCCCCGAACTACGATCAGGCAAATTCCTAACAAGCATCAACACAATACTAACGGACTAGGTGGGCTACCCGTGGGTGTTGGGTGGAGACTATAATACGGTCCTAGATGCCCAGTTGGACCGCTCCCATCCCCCAGTTCAGGGAGCAGCCAAACGGAGGCCTTGGGTAGATGGGCGGAGGGTTGGTCGCTGGGAGATGTTTGGCGGCCAAAGAACCCAAACAGTCGGGAATACTCCTTCTACTCCTTGACCCACCAACTACACACCCGGAAAGACAGAATACTCTGCTCCCTCTCTATAACAACACAAGCGACCCAGGCCACTTACCTGGGGAAGACCTTCTCCGACCACAATCCATTAGAGGTCACCCTATCATGGGGCAGAATCCCTAAACTGGTCCCTACCTGGAGACTATGGCCCCAGATGCTGAAAGACACGGTCTTCCGCGATATTATGGCATCTGCCATCACTAATTGCTTCGCAGAGAATGCTAACTTGACCTCCTCGTGCCTCACAGAGTGGGACGCGTTCAAGACAGTGAGAAGGGGCACTGCTATTGGTACCACAGTAGGGGCAAGACAAGAAATACACAGGAACCTTAAATCTGTGGAAGACAACATGAATAAGATAGAGCAGGAAACAGCAAGCGATCCTTCTAAAAAGGAGCCGCTGCAGGAGGCATGCATACAACACGCCGAACTGCTGGAGCAACTCCGTGCAATAGATTGCCAATCCTACACCCAGCTCAAACATGTGGAGGCAGACAGATCAGGAGCGCTCCTTGCACATAAACTGCGAGTTACACCCCCTCCCACTACAATACATGAAATAAATATGTCCGAAGGAATCACTGTGAACACACATCAGGAAATAAATGAAGCATTCTATGAATACTATAATACACTATATAGAGTCCCCCAGGAAACAATGAGGGAACCCACGGATGTATTCCTGAACGACCTAACCTACCCCCAACTCTCGCGAGCGGCCCAAAACGACCGATCAGGCATTATCACCAGAACCGAAATCAAGGAGGCCATCCGTGAACTCCCATGAAATAAGGCCCCAGGTCTTGATGGCCTTCCAGCGGAGGTTTTCAACACATTCTCAGATACACTGACCTCTCACCTGGAACGGTTATACCAAGTGGCCCTTGACACTGGTAACCTCCCCCTCTCCACAATGCAGGCCCTGGTTATCTCCCTCTCTAAACCGGTAGGACATCTACAGACATGACAGGTTAGCGTCCACTCTCGCTCCTAGCTACAGAATACAAAATACTAAGCAAGATCCTGGCTCGCTGGTTTCTCCCCTACTTACCAAAACTAATTCATACAGACCAATGCGGCTTCGTACCAGCCCGTAGCACATCCCTGAACATTAGACGTCTGTATCATGTCACGGAGGCCACCCCACACGAATTCTCGGGTGCCGGATGCATCTCACTTGACTTGCGACAATCCTTTGATATCCTTAAATGGGAATACATGGTAAAGACCACGGAAAAGTTTGGCATTCCACCTGGGTACCTGAAATGTGTTAAACTACTGTACACGGCCCCCACGGCATGCGTCGGCACCGGAGCCCACATCTCAGGCTCTTACTCAGTGGTGAGGGGCACACAACAAGGCTGCCCCCTGTCACCACTGCTCCTTGTGCTGGCGCTTAAACCCCTTGCTATTAAACTCCGGAATGAAGCAGAGATAATAGGAATTCGAGTGGGGAAAGCTGCGCACGGTCTGTCCACATATGCAGACGATCTTATATTATACACCCGCGACTTGACTGGCGACCTAGAGTCAATGCCACGTATTTTCAAACAATTCGAACACATTTCGTGCCTCACCATAAACGAGAAGAAGTCCCATGTGTTTTTCTTTCACCCTAGAGAGCGCCCGGCAACCATCAAGTTTGGGCAGCTCTCTCTCTCAGTGGCCCAAAACACATTCAAATACCTGGGTATTCAAATCTATAGGACCCCACAGGATTTACTGGAGGGCAATTTGACCAGGGCAGTGAGAGCTCTACGAGCACAGATATCCTTCTGGGTCTCACTGCCGCTCTCCGCGATGGGCCGCATAGCCATCTCAAAGATGGCCGTGCTCCCACGCCTGCTGTACTTCTTTACAAACCTGCCAGTTATGATACCTGCCTCCCTCTTTAAAACATTAGGCACACTCCTGTCGGACCTCATCTGGGGCACTGGACGCAGAAGGGTGGGACTAACCAAGTTGCAACTTGAGACGGACAGAGTTGGAGGTGGGAGCACCGGACTTCCGTGCCTACTGTTTGGCAAGCCAGTTGCAATGGCTGGCGTACTAGCTAGTGGGGCGCAACTTACACGAGCTGGGCTACACAACGCAATCCCTAAACCGAGGTGCCCTACACACCCTACTACTGCCGCTGAGCACGATTCCCCTGGCGCCCCACTGCTTCTACATATAGCTCTCTCATATTGGAAAAAGGTGTTACAATATACACGCCACTGCCCCCCCATACCAATAACACTCCCCTATTAGGAATCCCCACACCCACCGGCAGTGGCGGCTCAGAGAGGGAATGCTGTGGGGCGGTAGGGCGGGGCTGGGTGAAGGGGTAGTGGAGTCAGACATACGATGGCAAGGAGTAAAGTAAGTAAATAAATAAATAAAACTATTTACCTTGCGCTCGCTGCATCGCCAACTCGGCGATGCAGCGAGCGCAAGGTAAATAGTTTTATTTATTTATTTACATACTTTACTCCTTGCCGTCGTATGTCCGACTCCACTAACCCCTCCACCCAGCCCCCCTGCCGCGCCCTACCGCCCCTCAGCATTCCCTCTGCGAGCAGCCACTGCCCACCGGCCTGTTCACTAACCGAAGTATTCTCCGCTGGTCGGAGGAGGGGGCACCACAGTGGGGGCACTGTTTGCCAACGGTGCCCTGATGGATCACGAGAATTTTGCTCGTGAGTTCCGTGCAATCTCTTTATGCTACATGCAGCCGTGTTCTGATATGTGAGGAGGCACTGGGCACCAAACGGGGAAGAACCCCAACACATGAGCTAATACATGCAGTGTACCTGATGGGCGTAGGGCGCCACCTCATAAAATGGTTATACAAGGAAACCCGGGCCCACACAGGGACCTCCCTCACTAGATTAAGAGATAAGTGGTCCAGAGACCTGGAGAAGGAGCTAGCAGATAAGGAATGGGCTGCCCTCCTAGAATACCCGATACCAAAGGGGATGATGGACGGAGCGTTAGAGCAAATCAAACACTCACCCCCAGTCAACTGATCTGGGTTTAATCCATCATCATTCTTTAGCTCACTCCACCACCCCAGTTCAGACATGGCCATATGCAAATCAGTCTGACCCTGTGCCTCATGGGAACAGTCCAGCCCGAACTGCCAAGCCATGTCTTCCTTGAACCGGAAACAAGCATCCTAGGACCGGTTTCGGGTTCATAACCCTCATCAGCCAGGCAATCTTGAATCCAGTGGCAAAGTGAGCAAGGGACCCACGTCTGGGCATACCCTGCCAACTTAGGGCGAACAAAGCGATACCAAAGGGGATGATGGACAGAGCGTTAGAGCAAATCAAACACTCACCCCCAGTCAACTGATCTGGGTTTAATCCATCATCATTCTTTAGCTCACTCCACCACCCCAGTTCAGACATGGCCATATGCAAATCAGTCTGACCCTGTGCCTCATGGGAACAGTCCAGCCCGAACTGCCAAGCCATGTCTTCCCTGGACCGGAAACAAGCATCCTGGGATCGGTTTCGGGTTCATAACCCTCATCAGCCAGGCTATCTTGAATCCAGTGGCAAGGTGAGCAAGGGACCCACGTCTGGACATACCCTGCCAACTTAGGGCGAACAAAGCAATACCAAAGGGGATGATGGACGGAGTGTTAGAGCAAATCAAACACTCACCCGCAGTCAACTGATCTGGGTTTAATCCATCATCATTCTTTAGCTCACTCCACCACCCCAGTTCAGACATGGCCATATGCAAATCAGTCTGACCGTGTGCCTCATGGGAACAGTCCAGCCCGAACTGCCAAGCCATGTCTTCCCTGGACCGGAAACAAGCATCCTGGGACCGTTTTCGGGTTCATAACCCTAATCAGCCAGGCTATCTTGAATCCAGTGGCAAAGTGAGCAAGGGACCCACGTCTGGGCATACCCTGCCAACTTAGGGCGAACAAAGCGATACCAAAGGGGATGATGGACGGAGCGTTAGAGGAAATTAAACACTCACCCCCAGTCAACTGATCTGGGTTTAATCCATCATCATTCTTTAGCTCACTCCACCACCCCAGTTCAGACATGGCCATATGCAAATCAGTCTGACCCTGTGCCTCATGGGAACAGTCCAGCCCGAACTGCCAAGCCACTGCTCACTTTGCCACTGGATTCAAGCTAGCCTGGCTGATGACGGCTGAATAGCCAGAAACCGGTCCCAGGATGCTTGTTTCCGGTCCAGGGAAGACATGGCTTGGCAGTTCGGGCTGGACTGTTCCCATGAGGCACAGGGTCAGACTGATTTGCATATGGCCATGTCTGAACTGGGGTGGTGGAGTGAGCTAAAGAATGTTGATGGATTAAACCCAGATCAGTTGACTGGGGGTGAGTGTTTGATTAGCTCAAACGCTCCGTCCATCATCCCCTTTGGTATCGCTTTGTTCGCCCTAAGTTGGCAGGGTATGCCCAGAAGTGGGTCCCTTGCTCACTTTGCCACTGGATTCAAGCTAGCCTGGCTGATGACGGCTGAATAGCCAGAAACCGGTCCCAGGATGCTTGTTTCCGGTCCAGGGAAGACATGGCTTGGCAGTTCGGGCTGGACTCTTCCCATGAGGCACAGGGTCAGACTGATTTGCATATGGCCATGTCTGAACTGGGGTGGTGGAGTGAGCTAAAGAATGTTGATGGATTAAACCCATATCAGTTGACTGGGGGTGAGCGTTTGATTAGCTCAAATGCTCCGTCCATCCTCCCCTTTGGTATCGCTTTATTCGCCCTAAGTTGGCAGGGTATCCCCCAGACGTGGGTCCCTTGCTCACTTTGCCACTGGATTCAAGCTAGCCTGGCTGATGACGGCTGAATAGCCAGAAACCGGTCCCAGGATGCTTGTTTCCGGTCCAGGGAAGACATGGCTTGGCAGTTCGGGCTGGACTGTTCCCATGAGGCACAGGTTCAGACTGATTTGCATATGGCCATGTCTGACTGGGGTGGTGGAGTGAGCTAAAGAATGTTGATGGATTAAACCCAGATCAGTTGACTGGGGGTGAGTGTTTGATTATCTCAAACGCTCTGTCCATCATCCCCTTTGGTATCGCTCCTAGAATACCCTACACCAAATTTAAATTATTACAGTATATGATCCTCCACATGGCCTACCTCACCCCGCACTGCCTAAAATGCAGGTACCCCAACGCGCAGGTCTGCTGCCCCAGATGCCAGGAGAAGGGGCGGATATGCTGCACATGCTATGGTCCTGTCCAAGTCTCAGAGGGTTCTGGTCAGAAGTCACACATATCATAGGAAACATCACGGTAATCACCAAATGGGACACAGCGGAAAGCTGCATACTAGGGCTGTTTTGCCGCCCTAAGTTACAGAAAGTACAGCTTCGCATCGCTGACCTAGCTTTACTCATAGCGAAGCGCTCCATCACAATGAGATGGAAATCAGCCCGCTCCCCAACAGTGTACACTTGGCACGGGGAAATGGCCCGCTGGGGTGGATCAGAAAGTGCAGGCATTAGGAGAGAGGAATACCGGGGGCTGCGAAAAATACCAATCTCTATGGAATGGGGCCTCATGCTGGAAGCATTCAAAGCCATTGAACCCCCCCTCATACACCACACCATGCATAAGAGGTGTCTCATCACACAACACTAAATGGAGCTGCCCCGTCTAATATAATGAATGAAGAGCAGAATCACACCCTACTAAATGATGATCCCTACATGACGAACACAGGCAATCAAGGCTGAATCCCAAGCCTGTGCTATCCTAACCGGGGGTGAGCCAGTCCAGCGGGTGGGGGGCAGGGGCAGTTGGGATTGCTTTGTTATTACTTTGACCTTTTATAGACATATTAGCCAGCACTGGCGACAGTACAAGGTATGGTGTTAAACAGCCATTCATGTAAGAGTTAGCATCTACCCATTAGCTGTAACTTGTTGGTACTCATGCATTGTTGACCAATTGTTTTTCTCAATCAATCTCTGCACCTACTGTATTGTTGTCTGCGCGCCAAAATATAAAATCAATAAAGTATGTTATAAAAAATAACGTCAATTTTTCAATGGGGGCTTGTGCTGTGGGCAGTTTCGGCCCGCCGCACAAGCTCCCAATAAACAGTTTACGACCGCACCATGTGCGCTTGCATCCTAATTCGGTGTGCAGAACCGCTGACCTATGGTCGGGAGGTTCTCTCACTGAAATGACTCCTGCCTGACATTGTAATGAGGTCCTTACTGTCATGTTATGAAATTCTATTTTCCCTTTGAATTTGTCTCCCCACATAACTTGGCAACATAGGCGACCACCCACTTCACCTTAGGCGACTGGGCAGTCTCAGGAAATGATGGACCGGGTCCAGAGGTGCCACATCCATGACAGATTTTCTGACTAACCACTATTTCAGATTTCCATTTAGATTTATTGTATTTACGTTATCTCATGTGGTTTTCCTGGGTATCAGGCATTGATTGAACACCATTTCAAAACAAGGGATAAAGAGTGCACAGATCAAATCAATGCGGATGCCTTAAGAAATACCAGCTATACCTCTTCTGTCCCTTCATCAAGTTAGCTTTTGCCAAGAAAATCAAAATGTCTCAATCTGTATCCCAGGTTCACCTACAAGAAAATATATTTGCAACAAAGTGAAGTCCAGATTGCCGCCTCTGCAAACCTGAAGTTTGGGGGAGAGGCACCACATTGGAAATGCTCACCTATGATGGTCCAGTCTCTAGTGCTGATATAGATAGAAGTTGGCTGTGATGTTAAGAAATGTAATAGTTCAAATAACATCTGTTTGGAAAAGTACTTTCCACAGGAGAGGTAGAGGCCAAACTTGTAGAACACCACGCAAAGTCAGCTGAAACTCCAATTCTGCCATAGCTTATGTACTCTGTCAGCAAGATGCCAGGCAAGGTTCAAACATAAATATATTGAGTCCATGATATGATGGTAACTTTTACTCAGTCCTGGTTATCAGTCAACAGCGCTAAGCATATAAACAAAGATATCACAGCACTCTGTAAATAATTCGGTAGTCCACTTTAGTCCACAGAGAGTCAGGATCACGATGAAGTCCAATCAAGTTCTGTTTATTTTTTGTGACTTGAGAACTTCAATGATGAAGTGGCATCAAAAGACACAGCCAACACGTGTTTCATCACCCCCATGACTTCTTCAAGGCTGTAAAAGTTGTACAACACGATACAAAATTGTCAAAACCTTCATACTCTTAAATGTAGGGTAAATGTCAGTAGGCAGGGACTGACATGTTTATTAAAAGCGAAAAATTAAATAAAAAAAGTAAGGGTCAAAATGTCCCGAAAGAAAACCCGTAAAGAAGACACCCGAGTATGCATTAGTATTAGAAGAAAAAAATGGTAAAGATAAGAAAAGAACAAAAGCTCAATCGACCATTCCTATGTGCAACAAAACAAAGATGAACAGTTTCGGGAGTGCCAATTAGGTACGGTATAGGTGTGAAGAAATCGTTGTAACAAACACCCATCACCTATATATACATGCGAAGTCAAAAAGAGAATTAAAAAATGCACACAAACCTCTAATATAGTAGAAGGTATCAAAAATGAGTAAGGCTAAAGAGGTCTGTAAATTGCAACTCCCCCGATCGTGTCTCAAAACTACCATCTGAAAATAGGAAAACAAAGAAGTGATATCAAAAAAGGTTTATGCCACTGGTTATATTAGAGTGATGGTAATAAATAAGTTCTGAGACTGTCTCCATGTAAAAAGACACCAACCTAGCAGTATTGAAAATGTCTCAAATAGGAGCAAGTGGTCCAATCAACCTAAATTCCTAATATCTGCACTGGTCTATCTCTGGGTTAGTCGGTAGCAAGAACCATTGAATATTGAGCTGTAATGAGATGTATACACCCGAGTCACAACCTATATCAGAAAAGAACAAATGTTTTCTTGAAAATATCCTTATATATATATAAATTCACCTTTAAATGATAGCATAAAGTCCTAGTAAATTAATAGCAAACAAACAACCATAAACCGGCTGATGTGTCCTGGACCAATGTAGAGAACAAGGGGGGAAAGTCAATAAATCTGCAACAAGCAACATAAAATACAGTATTCAAGGCGGCAAAGCAACCAAGGAAACAATTCTGTAAGAATGTGCATGTTAGTCAGCCACCGTGCTTACAGTGCCTAACATTCTTACATGAAAATCCAAGTAAAATGCGGAAAATAGAGCTCCTACAGGCTCTATGGAATCCCCTTGTTTCTAGTTGGCGGAAAAAAAGAACATTGGCTGAAAGTAAACTCCATATTAGGGGGTAAAGATAGGTTAAAAATAAACATTTATGTTATGGTATTATGTTATTACTTTTGTAGAGCGCACGTTTACCTAGAGGTGTCTTGGAGCAAACTGCACTAGAGCACAAAAAGTTCACCCTTAATTTCTAAAAAGCCAGATTTTAAGCTCCTTTCTAAAGGAGCAGGGTAGCCATGGTACTGATGTGGGGAGAGGCTGTTCCAAAGTTTAGTAGTTCCGGTGACAAAACTTCTTCCACCCCAGTTTGACTTCCTGAATCTGGGGATCGTAAGTGTTTTGGTCCCCAAAGAGTGCAGAAGTCTGCTGGGTGTATACCACTGGAAGATATGCCATAGAAACGTTGGGCCTGTATTGTGCAGTGCCTTATGGGCGGTGCAGAGGGCTTTACATTTTATGTGAATTCTCACTGGGAGCCAGTGTAGTTTGCGGATTCCAAGGGAGACTGATTGGAATTTAGGAATTCCTAGTAGTATTCTGGCCAAAGAGTTTTGCACCTTCTGCAGTCTGTTAGCATGTTTTTCCTGTAGATTCGTGTAGAGGCCTTTACAATAGTCTAATTTGGATAGTACTAAGATGGTGAACACTGTTTTTTGGAATGAGCTGGAATGTAGGGGAGGATTTGTTTTGCTCATCCTGAGGGAGTAGAAGGATGAGAGAGAATACAGCCATCACCTGAGAGCCATAGTTAAGCTTATTGTCAATTTGTACACCCAAATTTTTGGCCTTAGCTACTGGGGTGGCAGGCAGGGCTAGCTCAACCGGCTACCAGGAGAGAGACCAGGCTGCGGAAAGGTTGCCAAAGGTTACTGAAAAGATGCGATTACACCAAATAACGTGCTAAGATTGAAGTTTATTTCAGCATCTTGAAATATGACCAGCAGCTTCAGGCAGGTACCTACAACTGACCACATTCAATTAATACATTCCACACATGCCAACATTCCAATTCTAACAAGATCCATTCTAATTCCAATAGAACCCAACACATCTTCCCCTGCACAAACTTTATAATGGACAGAAAGTTATACCCCTGCAATAGGTAAACGTGCACAAGAATGAAAAGTAAATACCTAAATTAAAAATTAAAAAACACCACAAGATAACATAGCCTACCCCAAAACAAAGTAATACATGCTTATAGCACATATTTATAATGAGATGATAATTAATAGAAAAAATAGTCTTGCAATTTGGATGGAATACTAGTACTCCAGCATGATTTCCTAAGAGCAAAACTAGGAGTCTGATCAGCTTCCATCTCTACACTTGTTGGGTTATGTTGTTCTCGAACAAGAGAAAACATATTTTTGTTCCAACATTTACCATCCTTCAATCTTCCAGAATATTTATTAATGCACACAACCCTTCTTGGTACAGAAAAATAGGAACTTTTTTTCTCCTTAAATCAGAATTTTTACCCTCACATAATCACCTTCCTTCACATTCAGTGCTCTCTTCTCATTTGTAATATACTTGTTTTGAGCGGCTTCCCATTTCTCATGCACCTTTTCTAATACATCCTCAGAAATCATTTTTCTTTTCATCCATAAAGTGTTCATTTTTGATCCAGGCGATCTCCCTTTCAGAAGAACAAATGGAAACACCTTATTATATGCATTTGGTGTAGTGCAAATAGCCCAAATCAAATTTCTTACTTCTTGGATTCAATCCAACCCACTCACAATAGACAACTGTATGTTCTCCTTTATTATTCTGTTACAACATTCAACTAATCCATTTCTTCTTGGATGATATAAGGAAGTGGTGACATGCTTAACTCCAAAATTGGACAAAAACAACTCAAACTCATGAGATATGAACTGGGGACAATTATTAGTCACAATCTCATCTGGTACACCTTCCTGGAAAAATATCTTCTTCAATACATCTTCTACCCCTGACGACGTAATGTTATTAGCAAATGCCGCTTCCAACCACCTCAAATAATAATCAACCATTACAACACCGTACTTGACATGATCATTACTAACACCCACAGGACCAATTATGTCCACAGACAATTTCAACCACGCATTCTCAGGAACAGGAACAGCAACAATAGGACTCTGCACTGTAACCTGGGTTTTATCACTTGCAAAACACGCCTTACATGCTGTTCAATCTCTCTGTCCACTCCAGGCCACCAAAACAACTCCATTACTCTTCTTCTCATAGCTCTATTGCCTAAATGTGCTAAGTGGGCAAACTCCACTATTTTTTCCCTTAGGGATACAGGAACCACAAACCTACGCATGAGACCTCCAACAACTGACAATTCAGATTTGATTTTTCTAAAAGCATCAACGACCTCGTTGTCCAATTTGCTCTGGGGCTAACCCTCACTGACATATTTCATAACTTCTCTTATAGTATCATATTGACTTAAAGCCACGACCCATTCTGATTCTGAAATGGCATTGTTTGTTATGCATGTTAATTCACTGACCACTATGTCTTCCTTGTCCAACACATTTTTGTCTACGCTGTCATCATTTGAATCAACCGGCAACCTCGACAAACAGTCTGCCAAGACATTCTTAATACCTGGAATGTACTCTATGTTGTAGCAAAATGTTTTCATTCTGTATTGCCATTTGGCTATTCTGGGGGTCACTTTACCAGCACCTTTTGTGGTAAACATGTTGATTAAAGGTTTGTGATCAACTCTGACAGTGAACTCAGTACCCCATAAATATTGACGGAAATGGTTCATACCCCACTAACAAGCTAGTGCTTCTCGTTCCACTACTGAATAAGACGCCTCCGCACCTCTAGGGCTGCGACTAGCAAATGCTACTACATCATCTCTCCCGTTCCGTTTCTGCAGTAACACCGCGCCCAAACCGAATTGACTGGCATCTGTGATGACAATGTTAGGATTTTTGCATTGAATGGTTTGAGAGGAATGGAATTCACTATCTCTCTTTTCACATCATCAAACTTTTGCTTGCATGCATCGTTCTACACAATTATTATTTTTTTAACCACGATGCATGGCATAATTTCTTTCAGCACAACGAGGAATGAAATGAGAATAAAATTCCATTAATCCCATAAATGATCTCGAGTGATCCTTCCCTTGGAGAACAGGAGCTTCAACTATTACCCTGACTAAACATTCTTTGGGCTCTATTCCAAGAGCAGATAATTTATGACCCAGATAATTAACTTCAGTAACACCAAATTTACATTTATCCATGCTAAGCGTGACTACTTTCTGTTCTAAGATGCTCAGTACCAATGCTAATTTTCTGTCATGACTGCTTCTATCATTGCCAAAAACTAGTACTTCATCATGAAAACATAGAACTCCATCAACGTCTTTGAATAAAACCTCCATGAGTCGCTGAAAGACAGCTGACGCAGGAGCCAACCTAAATGCCATTCTTTTAAAATGGAACGCTACCTCCAGAGTAACAAAAGAAGTAAGATGACGTGATTTCTCATGCAAAACTATCTGGTGATACGCAAAAACCTTAACAAGTGACATCTCCGTTATGTTAGGAAGGGGATGACGATCGACCCAGATCTTAGAATTCAAATCCCTGAAATCGACACACATTCTCAAATTTCCATTGGGCTTCCTTGCTAAAACTACGGGAGACAGCCACTCAGATCTCTCAATAGATTCTATGATATCTTGACTTTGTAACTTGTCTAATTCTGTACGTGACTCTGCCCTTACAGCAAGAGGAACTCTTCTCACTTTATGAATAGGAGTTGCTCCAGTTTTAAGTTGAATTTTATGTTTAAATCCTACTAATTTACTGAGATCATCAGTAAATACCTTAGGAAACTTCACCTCCCACTCAGAACATTGGAGCTCACAAACTTCAGAATATTCTCTTTTAAGCAGAACTTGTGCAGGACTATTTGGATCTAATATAATCTCCAAGCCTGATAACAGATTTTTTAAGTTCCACATTACTAAAGTTTTTCCAATCCTCCAAACCAATTAACTTAAATGGAGATTCAGAACCTGGTATCATGTTGACTTCAATCTCACCAACAGTTATCTGGCAATGCGGTCTTTTGAAATAGCCAGTTTCAACCTGCATGATTTCAGCAACTTTACGATGTTGGCCCTGAGACATTTCAACACACAACACAACACTCATCACTTGACTCAGAAGACACATGTTCTCTACTATGTTCACTCACACTGCCTACTACCTTTGGTTTGCCAATTTTAATTCTAGAATAAAACACTTTAACAAAATGTCCTCTTTTTTTACACCCCGTGCATACTTTGTCACGAGCAGGGCACAATGGTGAATTTCCTAAATGATTAGGACTTCCACACTGATAACATAAAAATACTTTCCTTTTTTTTCAATTTTTTTCTTTGCCTCTACCGTCTCTTTTTGTTGCTGTTTTGTATATCAGCCACAAGCTCCTTAGTCAACACAGATTCCCCAGCCAGAGACATTTGAGACATGAACGATGCAGTGTTTTCAATACCAGCAGCCAGATCTGCAGCCTTATTCAATGTGAGATTAGGTGTGGTCAACAGAACGTCTTGAATTTTTCTATTGTTAGTATGTTTCACTATTTGATCTCTTATTAATTCCTCGTCGAATTCTTTACACTCACACGTAGAGGCTAATATTCTTAATGCTCCTACATAACTTTCAATAGACTCCCCAGGAAGTTGATGCCGTCTATGAAATTTATGGCTTTCTAACAAAACATTTTTGTGCGGCTTGAACCTTGTGTCTAACATCGTCAATGCAGAAACATATTCATCAATTAGATCACCCTCCCCTAATATGCTTTGTTGGGGTAAGTGTTTCAAAACCTTTCTGCCTTCAGCACCTAGACAATGTCATAACAAGGCATACTTCTTGTGTGTAAAGTCTTCACCATCTATAGCTGCCATGTACGCTTCAAAGCTTTCCTTCCTCTGCTCCCAATCCACGCACATATTATTTGTGCTTGGAGGAAAGGATGGTAGAGGCACTAATATATATAATATATATACTATTATATATATAATATTAGTATATATATTATATATATTAGTGCCTCTACCATCCTTTCCTCCAAGCACAACTAATATGTGCGTGGATTGGGAGCAGAGGAAGGAAAGCTTTGAAGCGTACATGGCAGCTATAGATGGTGAAGACTTTACCCACAATTCAAGTGGTTATATCGGTAAACTTCCATTGGTGTTGTGTATATATATACATATATATACATATATTAATATATATATATATATATATATATATATATATATATATATACACACACAACACCAATGGAAGATTACCGATATAACCACTTGAATTGTGTGTAGAGTCTTCACAAGTATATATATATATATACACACAACACCAATGGAAGATTACCGATATAACCACTTGAATTGTGTGTAAGTCTTCACAAGTATATATATATATATATATATACACACAACACCAATGGAAGATTACCGATATAACCACTTGAATTGTGTGCAGATCACCGAACAATTTCACTACAATGACTGCACATTGTGAATAATTAGACTTTAACTGTGAATAATTAGTACTTTAACTGCGTTGTAATAGTGTCCAGATCACTGAACACTTCCACTGCAATGACTGCAATGATTACACATTGTAAATAAGTAACTATGAGGGTACAATGGTATGCAAATCAGTTGCCAACAATAGGTGTGCGAATCACCGCGATCCATCAAGGTTATACAGCTGTATTTTAAACGACTGGAGTGCAGATCACTGAAAAGGAATTACACTGTAATGACTGAAGTAGTCAAGAGGTGTGTGAATCAACATGATTCGCAGGTAAACCACAAAATACAAAGGTAACGGTGTGCAGATCACTGCGACGAAGTTCCTTAGTAATGACTGCACCGTGATTTGCAGGGAAACCACAAAGTACAAAGGTATATGGTGTGCAGACCGCCGAAACAAAATTTCTTAGAAATGACTGCACGTAGACAAAAGGTGTGCGAATCAACATGATCAGCAAGTAAATCAAGGACAATGCGGGGAAAGCAATGGTAGAATTCCTTTTAGATTTTAAAGTTCTCCGGTATCACCCAGGCCAATTAATGAATAGGCAAAGCTGCAACACGGGACATTGCCTGGCAACCAGCAAGCATGTACGAGTCTGCGTCATATGCAGCAGGACGAAGACGTCGGGCTTGATAGAAGCAGAAAACTCTGGCACACGCAGAACACCAATTTGAAGAGGCACGAGTGTGACGAGCCGCAAGCAGGAAAAAGTTAGCTAAGAAGTAGGTTCCCCTGCAAAGTGCAAAGTCAGGGACTCGGCGGTACCAGACAAGTCTATTCGCCTCCTTGAACTGCTGATAACCCTGCTTACCATAGTGAAGGAGCCTGCCCAAGAAATTCACTCGAGGAAAGTCGGACAAGGTTGCAAGAGGCCAGGATCCAGCACACGCAGGTTCGGGTTTCTGCCGGTCAATCGTCGCCAATGAAAAGATGCGATTACACCAAACAGCGCTGTAAGACCACACCTAATCTCACTCTTGAAATATGACCGGCAGCTTCAGGCAAATACCTTCATCTGACCACATTCAATTAATACATTCCACACATGCCAACATTCTAATTCTAACAAGATCCATTCTAATTCCAATAGAACCCAACAGTTACCACCTCAGTTTTCCATGAGTTGACCTGCAGGCAGTGACTGTTCATCCATGCACTAATTGCCCGCATACAGTTCTGGAAGTGGGTGGAGACTATGGGATCATTATTGAAGGCTGACACTACTAATTGAGTGTCATCAGCGTAGGAGGTAAGTGAAAAGTCAAAGCTCTTGATTAGGGTAGCCAGTTCCGAAATATAAATGCAAAAAAAGTGTTGGACTAAGTGAGGATCCCTAAGGGACCCCACAAGGGAGTGAAAAAAAGGGAGGATTCATATCAACCCAAGGGCATTGATTGTTGTCTATTGGAGAGAAAGGAAGTCAGGAGGGACAAGGCCTTGTCTTTAACTCCTAGTTCAGCCAATCGATAGATCAAGGTCTTATGATCCACTGTATTAAAGGCTGCGGACAGGTCGAGGTGGATAAGAGCTGTGGAACCTTCTTCATCTAATGCAGCTCTTATCTCATCAGTGGCTTTGATTAAGGCAGCATCTGTGATGTGCCTGGGTCTGAACACGAACTGAGTCAGTTCCAGAAGATGGTTATCATGGATTAACTCGGCAAGCTCCATATTCAGTACTTTCTCCACAATTTTTGCAGGGAGAGTAAGGTGGGAAATGGGTAGACAATTGTTGGGGTCTGCTGGATTCAGACTAGGTTTCTTTATTAAAGGGAGGATAGAGGCTTTTTTTCCATATGGATGGAAAAACTCCACTGGAGAACATGGAGTTGCAGATGGAAGAGAGATTAGTTGCTATCACCTCAGGTGCTTGCTTGAGTGTGCCAGGGGGGCACGGGTCTAGTAGAGAATCAGATTTAGAACTGTTAAGTATTTTGGCTACTAGGTCAGGGGAGGTAGGTAAGAATTCAGTGAGAGGAGAATGAGAGAGTTTTGTCTGAATGGTTCAGTCCTTAACATCCAGCTTAGAAGAGTTACTTTTTCCCTAAAGCTGTGAGCCAAGGTGTCACAGAACTGTTGGCTGTGAGCAGCACATTGTTACTGGGAAGAGAGGTAAGCTTGGTTACTACCTGGAATAACTCCTTGGTGGAGTTTTTAGCTGCTTCAATTTGTTGTGTGTAATAGTTGCTTTTTCTTTTATTAGAAGAGCTTTATACTTGGTCAGTGCTAGTTTGTAGGAGTGCTTCTCATGCGCATCATAGTGCATGAACCAGTGTCTTTCCTGTTTCCCGCAGGCTTGTTTTTCCAGCCTGAGAGCCTCAGAGAACCAAGGGGCAGAGGGTTCTCTTCTATTTGAATGGGAGGTTTTGGGTTATGCTAATTTCAAGAAAGTGGAATTTAGCCAGTCCATATAGCAGGAGGAGGCTAACCCGGTATCAGATGGGAGGGAGGGTTGAGACTGTAGAAGATGTTGTGTTAGTATGTTTTTGCCAATTTTGCTCCAGGCCCTACGGCAGAAGGCATTTAGGTGCATTCCATCTGAAAATGTGCATCACACAAAAATACCATGGGACATAATAAATATTGTGTGAATCTTATCATAAAATGTATGGCATAAAAATTCTGGAATGTAACCACAATCTATTTTTCAAATTCAGATATCTGACTACTTATGAAGTAGCGTCTCATGTTCAAAACATCCCACAGAAGAAGCACTAGATCAGGCATGAAAGCATCACAAAGGTTATGCATCGGTAGCATTTTATCATTTTCAACCACTGGTAATTATCCAGTGGTAATGAACTGCATTATACTGTTTTTTGTTTTAGCTCATCTGTGCCATTAGAGACAGGGACCAACCATACAGAAACCCATCTTCACTGCATCAAAAGCAACATAAAATGATTTAGCACAACAACTGCATACACGTTTTGGCCTTGCTGGACCTAACTGATGAGGTCCTGAAGTGTCCATCACAAACGAAAATGTTGAAAGCCGTCCTCTTATTTGTCCAAGCAACAGGCACTGAAAATCACGGAAGTCAGAAGAAACAGCTAAATATAAGAAAAGGCAGCACTCACACTTCAAAGAGACCTTTTCTATATATAGAATAGGGATACGAATATGAAATCCATAATCAGACTCAAGAGAGTAGAAGTTGGACTGAAGGCCATGCCGGAGTACACCTATGCCATTTATTGAACCACTGGTCCATTTTACAGGAAGGTGGAAGCAGTCTTGAAGGAAGACTGTCACACCTGTCACAGTTAATATGTTGGCCTTTTCTGAGACACTGGTACTTTCTACTCTGCAAACACAGATTCTAACTAAGTTACTGCCTTGTGCTACTTTTGGTGACCTCAACAATTGTGTTACCTTTGAAAATGCACCCAATCACAGCTCATACAGAGAAAAGTCTAGCAGCCACTGGAATGGTTGTTGGCCTTCCACAAGGATAGCTTTTTTTCCCTACGTACCATTATTCTGGGAGCATCAAGTGCCTCTAAATATATTGCAAACTCCTCCTTCTAATAGGATCATGGTGATCATGGTTCATTTGGTGACTCTAGGAACAGCCCAGCCAGGAAACGCTGTGTTTCAGGTTGGCTCGTTGAAATTTGTGCTTGTTCAGTATCAATGCAGTTCAGTAGACCCACCAGTGCCCACAGGGTAGATATTTTTTAAGGCTGTATCTCACTCAAGTGAATGCAGCCTTCACCTCTTGAGCCTTCCTTGCCTTAGCACGGCATGAGCTGATGAGCACCAACAATGGGCGCCATTGCAAGCACTGGCTGGACTCCACCAATTGATCTTAAAGCAATTACAGAGCAGCAGCTAGAGTAAATTTAGGGCAATAACCCACACAACAGTGGCATGGCCCTCTGTATCCCTTATTGTAACTAGTGCAGAGCAGACTCCTTATCTCAGTATTCAGCACACATTACTTTTGTAACTCTGCAAAGCTCTCACAGGTTCCAATGTACTCGCTGATTCATGAGCAGTAGAACTCCAACCCTCAAAGACATGCAACAATTATAAAACTTTGCATCTATACCAGGCTCCTTCAATGTGCACTTACCCGACTCCTCCTAAACCACAGATATATCTTATTGGTCTTCAAGTATGTGGAACGTTATGTAACAGATGGGGCCCAACTGCCTCATCACCACTGTTTCATCAATGACAAATTCAATCCAGCCAGGATATGCAAATTAACTTGTTTATTCATCACTGATAGAGCACCAACATCACTCACCCCACAAAAGGCAGCATGTAGCCTTGGTCTTTCCTTTCAAACCAAATTTTATGTAACAGTCTGTAGTAAAGATGCAGGAAACGAGCTGTGTCTTGAAGAAGTTTATTGCCAGACTACATGGAAAGGAGCCAGCATAGAAACAGCCAGCTCCAACAGCACAGCTTCAAGAGTGAACACACATACAATCTAATGTCCCCAAGCAACAAGGAACATTCTAAATAGAACAGAAGTACTACAAATAATAAGGTAGCTTAAAGGAACAAGGTACAAACAATATAACACATCAATAACATACTACATTATCTTCCCTTCTTAAAAAAAAAAAAAAAACGTACTCCCTGTATTTTGCAGGCTTATCAAATACACGGGCACTCCTCCTAAGGTTACCCTGTAGAGGATCTGTATTGGTAGGAACAAAACTCTTGTTGACAGAAACAGAACGTGAATCATTTTGCCGAACTTTAGCAACCTTGCTCAGGTTCCACCAAAACCCGCCGTCTACTTGCACGGCGTTCCCCACAATCTTTGAGACCTTGACAGGTCTACCAAATTTACTTTCACCTTTGTTGACATGAAACGACTTCCTTATCCTAATCATATCTCCAACCTCCAAAGGAGAAGTCTTGGTACCCTTCTTGGAATCATACCACAGTTTCTGCTTAGATTGAGTGGAAGACATGTTCTCTTTGACAATAAACATCAATTTTGAAATTCAGACTCAGACTTTATCCACTTAGACATCCATCCAGGTCTGAAAGATGTATTAGCCTTCCTACCCCTCATTAGCTCGAATGTTGAGACCTTTGTAGAAGAATGAGGAGTGGTCCTATAAAACCAAAACATACTGTTCAAAGCACCATAAACATCATGATTGCCAGCTTTAGCCCACTTCACACAATCACCAACAACGCGGTTCATCCTCTCTACAAGTCCGTTGGTTTGAGGATGATACAAGGAACCTTTGACATGCCTCACACCTGAAACACATAAAAAAGACAAACTCATTACTGACAAACTGTTTGCCATTGTCTGAAACCAAGACTTCGGGAAAACCCTCCCTCGACCAAACATCACTTAGAAAGTCAATAACGCTTTTAGTGTTGGGCTCCCTGACTAGCTTAATCTCTGGCCATTTGGAGGCATTGTCCATAAAGACCAAAACATATTTGGACCCTCCTGCAAGCATCTCATACGGTCCCATGATATCCACCCCAAGTTTTACCCAAGGACCATCTGGACACTCAATAGGTAACAGGGGTGGAACAGCAACTTTAAGAGTCTTGTCTGCTGCACTGCAAACACAACAATTAGCAACAACATCATCAATTTCTGAATCCATACTGGGCCACCAAAAAGCGTCACGAACACGACGTTTGGTGAGAAAAGATCCTAAATGTCCTTCATGGGCCCTTTCAACAATCCCTCTCCTGAAAACATGCGGAGGAATGAGCTTATCACTCCGCAAAAGTGGACCATCTTCCAAGGAAATTTCACTCTCTACTTTCGAAAAAGGCTGTAACATAGGAGATAACACCTTTTCTCTGGGCTACCCATTCCTGACAAGGGTACAGACCTCTTGGAGAACATTATCATCACGAAAAGCAGACCTCCACTCATTTTCTGAACAAAACTTTAACTCTGGTATTTCCATGGCTGCAACTAGACAGTCCTCACAATCTTCATCAATAAGATCCGCAAAAGTAAACTCATCATCTTCATCCACTTTGGCAGGGAAACGAGAGAGAAAGTCTGCTCTACCATTCCTACCTCCAGAAATGTGCTTAACATCGAACTGGTACTGTAAGACTTTACTGACCATCCTCGTGATCCTAGGAGTACAACATTTACTCACGCTGCTACCCAAGATATTAATTAAAGGTTTGTGATCTGTTTGTAGAAGAAAACGTTTTCCCCAAATGTATGGGCGAAACTTTTCAATCGCCCAAGAACAAGCTAAGAGTTCCTTCTCAATCACTGAGTACTGTAACTCGGCGGCCCTTAAAACTCTGGATGCAAACCCAATGGTATTTTTCACTCCATCCTCCACCTGCGTCAAGGTTGCCCCCAGTCCCACTTGGCTGGCATCAACAGTGAGGCAGCACGAAAGACCGGGGTCAAAGGGTTTGAGGACAGCACTCTTTCCCAACAACAACTTAACTTGACTAAAGGCCGTCATGCACTCATCGTACCATTCAAATTTAACCCCTTTCTTTAGGAGATTGCTGATGGGACGAACAATGGAGGCATAGTGAGGAATAAATCTGGAATAATATTCACACAAACCTAGTAGAGATTTGACTCCGGTCTTATCTGTAGGTGCAGTGGCATTAGCAATGGCTTCGAGTAGACCAGGTCTGTGACTAACCCCTTCTTGAGTGAGAATATGTCCCAAGTACTCCACTTCAGTACAAGAAAAAATGTACATTTCTCTGCCTTTAACACAATGCCATGTTCTTGAAACAATCTAAGAACTTTGTGGAGTATGCGATCATGTGAATTGACATCATTAGCGAAAATCAAAACATCGTCTTGAAACACCAAGACACCATCAATTCCTTTAAGAATGTTACCCATCACCCTCTGGAATACTAATGCCGCTGATGCTAAACCAAACGGCATCCGTCGAAATTGAAAGGTACCCAGAGGTGAAACAAAAGCGGTGAGATGACGGGAATCCGGATGCAGTTCCACCTGGTGGTATGCACTGGCGAGGTCAAGCTTGGAAAAAAACTTAGCCCCTTTGGTGGATGCAAACAAGTCATTGATCCTGGGAAGAGGATGTGAGTCAACCCAAATCTCCTTGCTGAGAGATCTTAAATCAACACAGACCCTGAGTTGACCACACCTCTTCCTGGCAACCACCAAGGGAGAAAGCCACAGAGAAGATTCTGTGGGTTCAATGACACCTTTCTCACACAATTGTATTAATTCCTTCTCAAGGTCATCTCTTACGCTGTAGGGAACACCTCTGAGCTTATGCTTGACAGGAATAGCACCCTCTTTCACGATAATTCTGTGTTTGAAACCTCAAATTTTGCCCAGATCATTCCCGAAAACAGATGGGAATTTATTTTTCAAAACCTTAATTTCTTCAGCACACCCCACAACAAGCACTTGTTCCTTGGCTCCTGGTTTGAGAATCATGCCAAAGAGCCCTTGATGGAACCAACCTAAAATGTTCAACCCCTTCAGCCCTACATAGATTTTCCCTTTGATTTTCCTCCCTTTGAAACACATCTCTTCCTCAAAGAAACCCATTAAATATATTTTACGACCTTCATACGATACAGGAGAGTGATCAGGAGGACACAATGGTTGGGAACCTCTCCATGTCTTTTCGAATAACTTTTGGGTGATCATTGTTATCTTGGCACCAGAGTCAACAAACAACTTGATACACTTGTCTCCCACGGTAATATCGACAATGGGATCAACACAAGACGAGGGATCACCTTGAACTACATCTTGTGAGACAGTGGGATAAACGAGACTAGAATTGCTATTAGTGACTACTGAGACTACTTCCGTGTCAGAAGAGGAATCAGACTCTACCACACACACCACTGGTTTCTTTTGCCCTCTCCTTTTTAGACAAATTTTTGCAAAATGCCCCACCTTTTTACAATAGTTGCAGGTAACATTAACTGCAGGACATCTGGCTCCCTTGGAATGAGGAGGATTACCACACCTAAGACATAAATTCGAACCCATATTAAATGTGGTTTCAGATCTGATGGACTTGGTAAGAACATTTCCACCGCCTTTCCCTGATTTTTTGTGTGGCAGAAGAGTTGGTATTGATAACATTGACGGAATCCAACACCTTGTCATCCAATTCCTTTAAAGAGACCATAGAAATTTCAATGTTCTTAGCTAATTTGATTGTCTCTTCTAAGGATGGATCACCCATGCTCAATAATTTTTGCCTAATGTTTTTATCTTTGCAGTGGCATACGAATTGATGCCTAATAAGTTGGTCTGTAAAATTTTCGAATTTGCAATCAGCTGCCAACCTGCGTAAAACAGAAATGTAGGAATCAACGTCTTCTGCTTCAAATTGCTTCCTTTTAAAAAACATATGCCTGAGAACCATCAGACTGGGTTGTCTGTCAAACCTAAGCTTAAGTTTGAGTACCGTTTCTCTATACTCATCGTTTGTTACACCTTCCTCTTGTGGTAAATCAGGTAAGTGTTTGAATACAGACCTTCCTTCAAACCCGAGGGAATGCAAAAGTAAACATTTCTTTCTATCAGCACTGAATCTGGATGCGCCAATGGCACCTAGGTAAGTTTCGAAGGCATCATGCCAAACCTCCCATCTAATGGATGGTTCTCCTGGAGTGTCTAAAAACGCAGGAGGAGGATTGACAGATTGTAAGGTGCACATGGTGAAGGTCTACAGAAATGATGAAAAGCAGAGCGAGCAAAAACAAAAGGAATAAAGACAAGATAAAGAGCAAATCAGATATGACACAAAATTTTAAAAAATTGCCCAAAAGTTAAAAATTATGAAGGTGTGCGCTTCACCGTATATAACAGGTAGATGAGCAAGTGAAAACAATAGGTGTAACTTAAACACTATAACTGTAGAAAACTAAGTGTGATGTTTGTATTTCTTATAATAGTACACTGTACTGAGAAAAATAAAATAAGTGTCAAGGTGTGCACATCACCGCGTGATGAGCACAAACAACAGTCAAAGAATATGCTAATTAACTGGTAAAAAAAAATAGTATGAGGTGTGTACATCACCGAATAGTACACTGTACTGAAGAAAATATAAACATCATCACCGCGTGATGAGCACAAACAACAGTCTGAAGTAGTTGCCAATAACTTAATGAAAGGTACAGAATCCTTAGGAATATGAAAGTCAAGGTGTGCACATCACCGTGTGATGAGCACAAACGAAGATGTACAGAATTGACGACTGTTGTAAACCACAGCGTTGTTGTCCGTGAAAGCTTAATCAGTAGCGTGATTCTCCCAATACATTAAGATGATTGCTGCCGTCTGTAAATACAAGTGAGCCCAATTAGTTAAGATGGCCGCCGACGTGGTGACGCGATATGTTCCTCCAGTATCACGTGACAGAAGATTGTATGACGAGACGCCAATGAAAAGAAAGTCAAGCCGGGTGTGCCTGGAGTCACAGCGTGTGAAATGGATGTCAGAAGACAGGAGCTATGGCGATAGGTAAAAAGCCAAGGTTCGAGCCGGGTGCACGCGGGTTCACAGCGCATGAAATATATCTCAGAACACTGGAACAATGGTGCTGCACATGAAGACAGCGCGTGGTGGAGGAGCGTGAGGCCAGCATGAGAGCGGCAGTTGGAAGGTGAGCGAGGATAGCGCAGAAAGTTAAATAACATAAACTTGGTACCTTGGTAGCATAGAAGGCAGAATACTGGACCTTGCAGCTGTGCGGCTCCCACTTGGTTTGAAGAAGATTATGAAAGCTTTTAGAGGGCTTGAAGTTCTGGGCGAGTAGATTAATTGAATCTTGAGGGATAGTGCACGCTGGGTACGTCCATGTAGCCAAGATCGTCACCAATAAAATGTAGCAAAGATGCAGGAAACGAACTGTGGCTTGAAGAATTTTATTGCCAGACTACATGGAAAGGAGCCAGCATAGAAACAGCCAGCTCCAACAGCACAGCTTCAAGAGTGAACACACATACATTCTAATGTCCCCAAGCAACAAGGAACATTCTAAATAGAACAGAAGTACTACAAATAATAAGGTAGCTTAAAGGAACAAGGTATAAACAATATAACACATCAATAACATACTACACAGTCTGGTACAAAGCTCTGGAGTTCCCCGATTTAATAAATGAGCTATTTCAGTATGAGTTTTCTTTAGAGCTTGTTACTTGTGGTCTAGTTATTTAAATTTAAAAAATCAGGACTACAAGTACTAAAATTCAAAGAGAAAAAATGAACTGGATAAGCTACTGTGCATGGGATTGGGGAAATTGATAGCTCTATTCATGACCTTGACATTCTTAACATTATTTCGAAGATCCAACCTTACTTGGCAAACGTAATGACACAACAATAAACACATTCTCTGGCACAATCAAATTATACAAAGTTGGGTTTTCTCTCTGGGGCAACATACCATCTTTGATGTTTGTAATAAACAGTCAGTAGACTGTCACTAGAGTACAAGCTCCTTATCCTTCACTTCTCATGGCACATATAGATCAAAGCAAATCGACAAGCATGTTACAACAAAACGCAATTAACCCCTAAAGCATGGAGGCCCTGTTGACCTTGTCAGTGATGTTCCTGCTTTACCATTCACTGTTTTCATTTATCTGAACATAATTTTTGGTACCATCAAATTTAGTGAGCTGACATGTTACTGTTAAGTTCCTCAAAGCACGGGCAACTAGATTTGTTGTTGTTTTCAAAGTCATAATGTCATTAGATAGTTCCACTTTAATGTGCCTTGCAATGCTGGCTTTAGTAGCACATCTGTCTCTTAGAACAGGTTTCTCCAATGTCGGTCCTGGAAGGCCGGATCCAGGCCAGATTTTTCTCATATCCCCATTTAGATAAACGTAGTTATCTTAAAAATCTGGCATGGATTTGGCCCCCCAGGACCAACTTTGGAGTAGCCTGTCTTCGAGGACTAACAATGCTTGCACGGTTACCAGACATTCTATACCCTGCTGCAAGTGATAGTGTAATAATGGAGTCCTCTAGAAAATCACATCACACTACTGCTCATAAAAGTAACAAAGCATGTTTGAGGAATATGTTATTTTACATAAGTATAAGCCTTTGCAAAACTTCCATCACATTTGCAGTTGGGAAGGCAAGGAAGGAGTGCACAAAATCTCCTCATTCAAAGAAGAGCATATCACTAAATTATGGACAATGATTATTATCCAATATTTTTTCACATATCTAAACTGTACAGATTATAAGCTTAATTTGATATTGTGGACTTTATAGACAGCGCTTCTGGGGGTTACACAGATCCTAAAGCTGTACTTTAACCAGATGAGGAATGGATTTAAAAATTTTCATTTCATGCCGTTATCGTTTTGTCTGTTCTGGGAGGAAAGGTGATAACCATGGCTTGTCTTGTGATGGTTTCAGGTTAGTATTGTGCGTACTCCACAATGAAAGTGATTGATGTTTGGCAAAGGAAAAAACACAGCAGGGAATCCCTGAAACATTTTAAGAGGTGCCACAAGGGACTTTTCATTTGTGAAACAGGACAGATGTCCAGAACAAAGCAAATGGTGGAGATGCCAACAAAAGAGAAGAAAGCAAACAAGTCAGTGTAAGGGAGAAAGTCAGTAGACTACACTGGAGGAACACCAGACCCAAGAAAACAAACAAATCAGAAGGATGCGCAGAAAGGTTAAAACTGTGGACAATTTATGAGAAAACAATTTATCCACCAGAGCAGAAAAGGTTTTAAGCCTGAACTATATTTCTGTCCAGGTTGCAAGTTTGATTATGTTAGAGGACAAATTGATATGTTCTTCTTGCATATGAAACTCCAATTAAAGAAGATTCATGCCATGGGAACATTGATCAAAGGATGAAAGATTCCAAACTCCAGAGACAGGATACTGAGAAGTTGTGTGCTTTGTGCAATTTGGAGAATGATAAGCATAACAAGACATCACATGTTCATAAGATTATGCAAGCAGTAAGGGTCCAAACAGATGACAGCAGTGGGAGTATATTCAAAATAATAACAATAGATACCAAAAACACTTATCGATGTGATTTATTGTCTACATAGTAGTTGTGCAAGATATGGAATGTGATCCTAACAGTAACTTGCAAATTGTAGTGGCTTTTTCATTTATATCTATAATTGCACGTTAACTATGTTAGTGAATTTCTAAGGTTTTGTTTTTTTAAACCTGTGTCAAGATGTTATAACCAAAGCTAACCATAATTTCCCTTTTGACCATTGTTTATTTTAGTGGATATACATGTGTCTTTGTGTGTGCCCACACAAAATATATGCATGTGAGAGTAGCCTATTATAGTGTGCATCAACATTCTGACCCACAGAGAAAGCTGGATTACACGATGTATTCCAAAACCAGGCTAATTCACTGAGTGATAAGAAACAATCTGTTATTGAACTTTCACATGTAGAAGTTGCATATAAGTTCTTATTGGGCCATGGATTTAGAAAGCGCATGTGAGACAATTTCAAATTTAAATCAAGAATTCTGGACTTTCACAGTCCATTTAAACAATTAAGACAAGCTACAAAACAAATACATATTGGTACAGGTAAAACTCTTCTTCACTTTTAAAACACATAATTTGGTTAATATTAATTATACTTTGCAATAGTTATTAAAAACTAGAAACTATTTGACCAGAGAAATTACTCTTATGGTCTCCCTGAGGAAATGTTCTCTTCAATAGAGCAATGATGCTGGCAGAAAGGATGTTTGGGCTGTGAAGATGGCACATCAGTCGCTATGACTCAGAGCTTGCTAACAAGGGTCCACAAGTTGTCCTCCTTGTAATGACCGGGTACACACTTGCATGTAGTAAAGATGGAGTTTTTTTCCCATAGGTAGGAACCCTGGCACAGAAACATGAGTCAGAGAAACAGATATCCTCCTACACCACTCCCTAATCCTCATCTCCCACATTCCATCACCAGCATTCTGTGAGGCATCACAGACACTGTACCTACGGTGTCTTGGAAGAAACACTATACATATACAACCTGACACACCTCCTCCCTTTTATCGAACAGAAAAACCTTTTACACACAAAAAACAACTATCAAGTGTATAAAATGAATGCAATTACTAAACACTTAAAGGTACTAAAACATGGCAATAGGAGATTGGAAAGGTTACATCACAATCAAGTACAAATATAATACTTCAATTTCAAAGGTTTGGTTACTGTGCGTTCCTACCTACTAATGATTTACTCATATAGTCATCCTTCCTCAAATTAGATTCCCCTGGTTCTTCTTCTCTCGTAACTTGCTCCTCAGTGGTTCCCTGATCCACTTGATTCTGCTGCCATTCTTCTTCAATCATCCAACTAGTTTTGCCATTCATGCACTTCTGGGAATCGGATGGTGAAGAGAAATCAACTGATGATGATGTATTCTTATCTTTACATAAGGATAGTGAATTGAAATGCCACACCTTACTATCACTCAATAGTACAGAATTACAAAACATTTGTTTCACTTCTAAAGGTTATGAAAACCAGCTATGGCCTTTCTGAATCAAACCAACTCTCTTTACTCTCACCCAATAGCCAGTTTACAATTGTGTTGACTGTCATAATGCTCTTTGTATACTGTTTGTGCCCTAGACAATTTTTCTTTTACTGTGTAAGAGGACCAGTGAACTTTTTTTTAAGTCTTAGTGCAACCTACATTACTCTTAGAAAATGGAGTCTTACCTCTCATCAATTCAAAGGGACTACCCTCCGTAGAACTACAAAGAGTGATCCTGTAAGCCCAAACTGTGAGGAGTACCTCTTCCCTCCACCTCAATTTTTTATCGCAGGCAAGTTGAACAGCATCTTTCTATGACCCTGTTAAATCGTTCCACAGCAACATTACCTGCTGGATGGTACACAGATGTAGTGTTATATGAGATACCGTTTCTGGTAAAAAAAAAAAAAAATTGGACAACATCACAGGTGAACTGTGGATCATTGTCACATACCACTCATTTAGGTAAACCTTCCCTCAAAAATATGGATCGTAGAATTGTACCACAGTGTTGGCATCTGCTTTATCAATCATCTCAATGTAAGGCCATTTAGTGAAATAGTCTAAAATTACTATCAAATACTGCTGTTCACCATTCTCCCCAATAGGCTTGGTGATATCAATACCTATTCTTTCCAATGGCATACCCGGACTACGAATGGGATGCAATGTCGGTCTTAATGTGGAATGAGACTTGTCTGAATTCCCACGCTGAATGCAATTTCTCACTTTCCTTTCAATTTCCAGATCTACGCCTAGTCACCAATACAAATTATTCACTCTACTTTTTGTTTTACCAATCTCCAAATGCCCTTTGTGACAAATATCCAACAATTTGGATCTTATAACACTGGGGGAATAACTCTGCCACTTCTCATACCATTCTTCATTCAAAAAAAAATTCAGGTCTCAGTTCCCAATATGCTGTTAAGTCTTTCTCCAACTTTTATTTCTCAGGCCACCCTTCGGTGATCATCTTACTTACTACTTTAGGTGTCAAATCCTTTTGTTGGGAACTCACCCATTCCTCAAATGTAATACAGGAGATATCATTAATAATATTTGCAATACACAATTCCTCACCATGGTCCAAAATAGCTTCCTTCAAAGCGTAAACGGCTCAAAATAATCTGCCCCAACATTCTTCACACCCAGGCTATACTGTACCACATAACTGTAATCAAAGAGTTTTAAAGACATGTGAGCCAGTCATAGTGAAGCAGTATATGCTTCTTTGGTTGTGCAAACCTTAGTGGTTTATAGTCACTCAGAACAATTACTTTCAACCCCCAAATGTACTGTATGAAGTGGTCAAGACCCCATACGCAAGCAAGTGCTTCCCTCTCTATAACAAAATATTTTTCTTCAGTAGGGTTTAACGATGAACAAGAAGCAAAAGCAATTGTGTATTCTTTGCCCAAGTTATCTATTGGTGACAGAACTGCACCTATACCATTGGCTCTGGCATCCGTAGTAACAATACTTTGTACAGCAGGATCAAACCCTATAAAGGAGGTGCACAACAAATGTCAGATTTAAAAGATACAAAAAACTTCCTGACATTCAGTAGACAAGTCAAATTTGTTTTTCAATTTGAGCAATTACCTTATAGGATATGTATTTGTTGAAAAATAGTTTACAAATTTGGAATATGTTCCATCTACACTAAGTTCATCAACATAAATGTTCAACATACACATATTCAAATCTTCCTCTGTTGAAGAACTTGATTGTGAATCTACATCCTGTTTCACACCCATAACTGAATCACTCCTCCCTTTATGAAAGACTTTATGAAAATGACCCCAAACCCTAAAATTTGAGCACATTTATCCACGCGCAGGGCATTTTTTGTCATTAGCAAGATGACTACCACTCTCGCATCTGTAACACTTCTTAACTGAAGCCTTCCCTTTTTTTGATCACAGTCAGAGTCATAGTGAGGAAACTCTTTCTTATCTTTTTGGTTTAGAGTTTCTAATCCTGGTAACAGTACCTCTGTCCAGGTTATCCTTCTCTTACGAAAGAACACCTTAGCACATCTACTAGTGAGCTCTGCTCTTTTAACTGTGTCAATTAAATATTCTAAAAAGTAAGTGTGGGGGGGCTCGAGCTCCCCCACACTGCCCCAGGGACCACCACCTCCCCGGGGCACTAATTATTGAAGTGCGGGGGTCCGTTGCGGACCTCCGGCCCCAGAGACCACCACCACCCCGGGGCTATTTACATGTTGGGAGGGGGGCCACGCGGCCCCCCTCCTGGAGCCCTTCATGGCCCTGGGGACCGCCACCCCCAAGGCCGGCTACAGCAATGTCCCGGGGTGCCCACCCCCGGGAAACTGCTGTTTGCAATGACAGGGCGGGAGAACGGCTCCCGCCCTGTCATTGCAAACTCTGCGTCGCTTCATGGAAGTGAGAGCAGGCCATGAAGCGAAGCAGAATTACTTTTGGACAAAGGGAGCTGCATGTCAACAGCTCCCCTTGTCCAAAAGCAATGCCGGCTCCCGCAGGAGGCGGGGAGCCGGCTCGGACCGCGGGGGCATTGGGGCTCCCCTTGCGGTCCCCAACGTGAGGGCCGGCCCCGGGGATGGGGTCCCCGGGGCCAGAAGTGGCCCAGGGAAGGGGGGCCACGCGGCCCCCCTCTCCTAAATAAATTTAAATACAAAAAAATAAAAAAGAGGCCAGGCCCCGAGGGATGGGGTCCCCGGGGCCAATAGTGGCCCAGAGAATGGGGGCCACGCGGCCCCCCTCCCATAAATTTTCGAAAAACGAGGGCAGGCCCTGGGGGATGGGGTCTCCGCTGCCCCCTCCCGTAATTAAATAAATAATAATAAAAAATAAAGAGGCAAAGCTCTAGGGGATGGGGTCCCCGGGGCCAAAAATGGCCTCAGGAGAGGGGCCGCGTGGCCCCCCTCCTATAAAAGTAAAAAATAAATAAATAAGTGGCCATGCCCCGGGGGCTGGGGTCCCCGGGCCGAAATCGGCCTTGGGAGGGGGGCCACGCGGCCCCCTTCCTGTTTTAAAAAAAAAAAAAATGGCTCAGGCCCTGGGGGATGGGGTCCACAGGGCCCAAAAAGTAGTAAGAGAAGGGGGGGCCACACAGCCCACCTTCTAAAAATATCAAAAGAAAAAGAAAACAGGCATCTCGTTGGAGGCCCTGCCCCCCTCTGCAAACACGCCTCCTGGCACGTTCTGGGTTGGGGGATTAAGTCCCCTAGAATCTTAAGGGTCCTTAGGGGCCAACTAGCCCACCAGGTACCTCCAGTAAGCCCCATACAGTGGGATTGCTGAGAGGTGGTCAGAGGCCATGCCCCTTTTTACACCACTCTGGAAACGCGACTCTTGGCGCACTGCTGGTGGGGCGATGAGGTCCTCTTGTGTCCTGAGGACCTCAGGACTAAAGTGGACTTCATCCCCCGAGCAGCAGTGCACCAGGAGGCGCGTTTGCAGAGTGGTGTAAAAAGTGGGCACGGCCTTGGACCACTCTCAGCAATCCAGCTGTGTGGGGCTTACTAGAGATAACAGGAGGGCTAGTTGGCCCCCAGGGACCCTCAGGGGGCAAGGGGACTTCATCCCCCAACCAAGAGCGTGCCAGGAGGCGCGTTTGCAGAGTGGTGCAGAAAGGGGGCGTGGCCTGTGTCCACCTCTCAGCAATCCCACTGTGTGGGGCTTACTGGAGGTGTCAGGTAGGCTAGTTGGCCCCTAAGGACCCCCAGCATCGAAGGGGACTTTAATCCCCATCCAAGAGCGTGCCAGAGAGTGCGTTTGCAGAGTGGTGGGCAAAGGGGGCGAGGCCTGCTATGAGAACTTACCAATGCTGTTGTGTGGGACTTACTGGAGGTAATAGGAGGGGTAGTTGGCCCCCAAAGACGTCCTTGGGAGCCAACTACCCCTCCTGTTACCTCCAGTAAGTCCCACACAGTGGTATTGCTAAGAGGTCTTCGTAGGTCACGCCCCCCTTTCTCCATCACTCTGCAAACGCGCCTCCTGGCACACTAAGGATTGGGGGATGAAGTCCACTTTACTCCTGAGGGACTTTGGGGGCCAAGAAGCCCTCCTGGTACCTCCTGTAAGTCCTACGCAGCGGAATTCCTGAGCGCTGGTCGGAGTCCCAGCCCCCTTTCTCCACCACTCTGCAAACGCGACTACTAGTTAAAGAAGCATTTGGAATGTAATAGGTCTCGAATTTGCAAACGTTACGGCTATTGGCGTTGTAAATGTAAAAGATTTTTACTAATGTTTTTTGGAGTGGAGTGGATGTACGTTGTGTGTAGTGGAATTATGTGGTATGTTGTACAGTGAAATTATGTGGATAGAAAGTATGTGGTATTTAGTGTATAGGAATTATGTAGAGTGGGATTATGTGTTATGGAGAGTAATTATGTGGTATGGTAGTCTGTGTTGTGGAGTGGTAACCTCAGGGTTAGTCTTCCTCGTTTCCATAGAAGCTAAACTATGAACTCAATGAGACAAAAAAAGAAGGAATCACTGAGGAGCACTTCTGCACCTAGTCCAAGGTATGAGCAGGGCCACTGGAATTATGCGACTGTTTGGCTGCCCCGACTTTCGCACAATTATACATTTTCCGCATTAGCCACATAATCCATCATCTGCTGTCTAATCTGCAGATTTGAACAAAAAAAGCCTTATTTCTAGCTCAAACGGCTCAAATGTTACCAAAAATGCAGTGACAAAGTGTTGGAAGGTGGAAGGTCCTTTGCAAACCTAGAATGGTCGCCTGTTACTTATTGCTAAATGTGGGTGTTAAATTGGTACTAATGGTGTGCAAGCCACTCTTGCTTCTTTCTGCACCTCTTGCCTCTTTCTGCATTTCTGTTGCTTCTTTCTGCACCTTTCTTTCTTTTTCTGCACTTCTCATGCCTCTTTCTGCACATCTCTTCTACTTTCTGCACCTCTTTTGCCTCTTTCTTCAACTCTGCTGCCTCTTTCTGCACCCCACTTGCTTCTTTGTGCACCCCTCTTGCCTCTTTCTGCACCTCTCTTGCCTCTTTCTGTACCCCTCTTCCCTCTTTCTGCACCCTCTTGCCTTTCTGTACATCTCTTCTACTTTCTGCACCTCTTTTGCTTCTTTCTGCACCCCTGTCTTTTTCTGCACCTCACTTGCTTCTTTCTGCACCTCTCTTGCCTCTTTCTGCACCCCTCCTGCCTCTTTCTGCACCCCTCCTGCCTCTTTCTGCACCTCTCTCCCTTCTTTCTGCACTTTTTTTGTTTCTTTCTGCACCTCTCTTGCTTCTTTCTGCACCCCTCGTGCCTCTCTCTCCACCCCCTTCCCCCTTTCTCCAGGTCTGTTGCTTCTTTCTGCACTTCTCTTGCTTCTTCTCCGCACCTCTTTCTGCATCTCGGTTGCTTCTTTCTGCACTTATCTTGCGTCTTTCTGCACCTCTCTTGCTTCTTTCTGCACCACTTGTGCCTCTTTCTGCACCCTTCTTCTCTTTCTGCACTTCTTTTGTTTCTTTCTGCACCTCTCTTGCTTCTTTCGGCACCCGTCTTGCCTCTTTCCCCACCCCTCTTCACCCTTTCTGCATCTCTGTTGGTTCTTTCTGCACTTCTCGTCTCTTTCTCCACCCCTCTTCCCTCCTTCTGCACCCCAGTTGCTTCTTTCTGCACCTCTCTTGCTTCTTTATGCACCCCTCGTGCCTCTTTCACACCCCTCTTCCCGCCCCCCTCTTGCCTCTTTCTGCACCTCTCACTTTTTTCTGCAACCCTTTTGCCTCTTTCTGCACCCCTCTTCCCTCTTGCTGCACCCCTCTTGCCTCTTTCTGCACCTGTTCTTTGTCTGCACTTCTTCTGTTTCTTTCTGCAGCTCTCTTACTTCTTTCTGCACCCCTTGCCTCTTTCTCCACCCATCCACCCTCTTTCTGCACCCCTGTTGCCTTTTTCTGCACAGCTCTTGCTTCTTTCTGCACCCCACAGGCCTCTTTGTGCACCCCTCTTTCCTCTTTTTGCACCCCTCTTGCCTCTTTCTGCACCTCTGTTGCTTCTTTCTGCACTCCTCTTGCTTCTTTCTGCACTCCTCGTGCCTCTTTCACACCCTTCTTCCTCTTTGTGGACCCCTCTTGCCTCTTTCTGCACCTCTGTTCCTTCTTTCTGCGGTTCTTTTGATTCTTTCTGCACCTCTCGCTACTTTCTGCACCCCTTTTGCCTCTTTCTGCACCCCCTTGCCTCTTTCTGCACCTCTGTTCCTTCTTTCTGCACTTCTTTTGTTTCTTTCTGCAGCTCTCATGCTTCTTTTTGCACCTCCTTTCCTCTTTATCCACCCCTCTTCACTCTTTCTGCACCCCTATTCCCTCCTTTTGCTCCCCTCTTTCCGCACCTCTTTGCTTCTTTCTGCACCACTCATGCTTCTTTCTGCACTCCTCTTCCCTCTTTCTGCACTCCTCTTGCCTTTTTCTGCACCTCCGTTCCTTCTTTCTGCTCTTCTTTTGTTTCTTTCTGTACCTCTCTTGCTTCTTTCTGCACCCCTCTTGCCACTTTCTCTATCCCTGTTCCCCCTTTTTGCATCTCTGTTGCTTCTTTCTGCACTTCTCTTGCTTCTTTCTGCACTTTTCTTGCCTCTTTCTCCACCCCTCATCCCTCTTTCTGCACCCCTGTTGCTCCTTTCTGCACTTCTCATGCTTCTTTCTGCACCCCTGTCCCTTCTTTCTGCAACTCTTGTGCCTCTTTCTGCATCCCTCTTCCCTCTTTCTGCATCCCCTCTTGCCTCTTTCTGCACCTCTGTTCCTTCTATCTGCACTTCTTTTGTTTCTTTCTGCAACTCTCTTACTTCTTTCTGCACCCCTCTTGCTTCTTTCTCCACGCACTTCCTCCTTTCTGCATCTCTGTTGCTTCTTTCTGCATTTCTCTTGCCTCTTTCTCCACCCCTCTTACCTCTTTCTGCATCTCTGTTGCTTCTTTCTGCACCTCTCTTTCTTCTTTCTGCAACCCTTGTGCCTCTTTCTGCACCCCTCTTCCCTCTTTCTGCCTCCCTCTTGCCTCTTTCTGCACCTCTGTTCCTTCTTTCTGTATTTCTTTTGTTTCTTTCTGCACTCCTCGTGCCTCTTTCACACCCCTCTTCCCTCTTTGTGCACCCCTCTTGCCTCTTTCTGAACCTCTATTCCTTCTTTTTGCACTTCTTTTGTTTCTTTCTGTACCTCTCGCTTCTTTCTGCACCCCTGTTGCCTCTTTCTGCACCTCTGTTCCTTCTTTCTGCACTTCTTTTGTTTCTTTCTGCACCTCTCTTGCTGTTTTCTGCACCCCTCGTGCCTCTTTCTCCACCCCTCTTCCCCCTTTCTGCATGTCTGTTGCTTCTTTCTGCACTTCTCTTGCCTCTTCTCCACACCTCTTTCCTCTTTCTGCATCTCTGTTGCTTCTTTCTGCACTTACCTTGCGTCTTTCTGCACCTCTCTTGCTTCTTTCTGCACCACTTGTGCCTCTTTCTGCACCCTTCTTCTCATTCAGTACTCCTCTTGCCTCTTTCTGCACCTCTGTTCCTTCTTTCTGCACTTCTTTCGTTTCTTTCTGCACCTCTCTTGCTTCTTTCTGCACCCCTCTTCCCCTTTCTGCATCTCTGTTGCTTCTTTCTGCACTTCTCTTGTCTCTTTCTCCACCCCTCTTCCCTCTTTCTGCACCCCAGTTGCTTCTTTCTGCACCTCTCTTGCTTCTTTCTGCATGCCTCGTGCCTCTTTCACACCCCTCTTGCCTCTTTCTGCACCTCTGTTCCTTCTTTCTGTACTTCTTTTGTTTCTTTCTGCAGCTCTCTTGCTTCTTTCTGCACCCCCTTGCCTTTCTCCACCCATCCACCCTCTTTCTGCTCCCGTTGCCTCTTTCTGCATCTCTGCTCTTTCTTTCTGCACTTCTTTTGTTTCTTTCTGCACATCTCTTGCTTCTTTCTGCACCCCACATGCCTCTTTCTGCACCCCTCTTTCCACTTTTTGCACCCCTCTTGCCTCTTTCTGCACGTCTGTTGCTTCTTTCTGCACTCCTCTTGCTTCTTTCTGCACTCCTCGTGCCTCTTTCACACCCCTCTTCCCTCTTTGTGGACCCCTCTTGCCTCTTTCTGCACCTCTGTTCCTTCTTTGTGAAGTTCTTCTGTTTCTTTCTGCACCTCTCACTTCTTTCTGCACCCCCTTTGCCTCTTTCTGCACCCCTTTCTGCACCTCTGTTCCTTCTTTCTTCACTTCTTTTGTCTCTTTCTGCAGCTCTCATGCTTCTTTCTGCACCCCCTTTCCTCTTTCTCCACCCCTCTTCACTCTTTCTGCACCCCTGTTGCCCCTTTCTGTACCTCTGTTCCTTCTTGCTGCACTTTTGTTTCTTTCTGCACCCCCTTTCCTCTTTCTCCACCCCTCTTCCCTCTTTCTGCACTCCTCTTGCCTTTTTCTGCACCTCTGTTCCTTCTTTCTGCTCTTCTTGTGTTCCTTTCTATACCTCTCTTGCTTCTTTCTGCACCCCTCTTGCCACTTTCTCTATCCCTGTTCTCCCTTTTTGCATCTCTATTGCTTCTTTCTGCACTTCTCTTGCCTCTTTCTCCACCCCTCATCCCTCTTTCTGCCCCTCTGTTGCTTCTTTCTGCACTTCTCTTGCTTCTTTCTGCACCGCTGTCCCTTCTTTCTGCAACTCTTGTGCCTCTTTCTGCACCCCTCTTCCCTCTTTCTGCACCCCTCTTGCCTCTTTCTGCACCTCTGTTCCTTCTCTCTGCACTTCTTTTGTTTCTTTCTGCAACTCTCTTACTTCCTTCTGCACCCCTCTTGCTTCTTTCTCCACCCCACTTCCTCCTTTCTGCATCTCTGTTGCTTCTTTCTGCATTTCTCTTGCCTCTTCCACCCCTCTTCCCTCTTTCTGCATCTCTGTTGCTTCTTTCTGCACTTATCTTGCGTCTTTCTGCATCTCTCTTTCTTCTTTCTGCAACCCTTGTGCCTCTTTCTGCACCCCTCTTCCCTCTTTCTGCATCCCTCTTGCCTCTTTCTGCACCTCTGTTCCTTCTTTCTGTACTTTTTTGTTTCTTTCTGCACGTCTCTTGCTTCTTTCTGCACCCCGTGCCTCTTTCTGCACCCCTCTTCTATCTTTTTGCACCCCTCTTGCCTCTTTCTGCACCTCTGTTGCTTCTTTCTGCACTCCTCGTGCTCTTTCACACCCCTCTTCCCTCTTTGTGCACCCGTTGCCTCTTTCTGCACCTCTGTTCCTTCTTTCTGCACCTCTCTTGCTGTTTCCTGCACCCCTCGTGCCTCTTTCTCCACCCCTCTTCCTCCTTTCTGCATGTCTGTTGCTTCTTTCTGCACTTCTATTGCCTCTTCTCCACACCTCTTTCTGCATCTATGTTGCTTCTTTCTGCACTTATCTTGCGTCTTTCTGCACCTCTCTTGCTTCTTTCTGTACCACTTGTGCCTCTTTCTGCACCCTTCTTCTCTTTCTGTACTCCTCTTGCCTCTTTCTGCACCTCTGTTCCTTCTTTCTGCACTTCTTGTTTCTTTCTGCACCTCTCTTGCTTCTTTCTACACCGTCTTGCCTCTTTCTCCACCCCTCTTCACCCTTTCTGCACGTCTGTTGCTTCTTTCTGCACTTCTATTGCCTCTTCTCCACACCTCTTTCTGCATCTATGTTGCTTCTTTCTGCACCTCTCTTGCTTCTTTCTGCACCCCTCGTGCCTCTTTCACACCACTTTTCCTGCACCCCTCTTGCCTCTTTCTGCACCTCTGTTACTTCTTTCTGCACTTCTTTTGTTTCTTTCTGAACTTCTCACTTTTTTCTGCAACCCTTTTGCCTCTTTCTGCACCCTTCTTCCCTCTTTCTGCACCCCTGTTGCCTCTTTCTGCACCTCTGTTCCTTCTTTCTGCACCTCTGTTCCTTCTTTCTGCACTTCTTGTTTCTTTCTGCAGCTCTCTTGCTTCTTTCTGCACCCCATTGCCTCTTTTTCCACCCATCCACCCTCTTTCTGCACCCCAGTTGCCTCTTTCTGCACCTTTGTTCTTTCTTTCTGCACTTCTTGTTTCTTTCTGCACATCTCTTGCCTCTTTCACACCCCTCTTCCCTCTTTGTGGACCCCTCTTCCCTCTTTCTGCACCTCTGTTCCTTCTTGCTGCAGTTCTGTTTCTTTCTGCACCTCTCACTTCTTTCTGCACCCCCTTTGCCTCTTTCTGCACCCCTCTTGCCTCTTTCTGCACCTCTGTTCCGGCTTTCTGAACTTCTTTTGTTTCTTTTTGCAGCTCTCATGCTTCTTTCTGCACCCCCTTTCCTCTTTCTCCACCCCTCTTCACTCTTTCTGCCCCCCTGTTGCCCCTTTCTGCACCTCTGTTCCTTCTTTCTGCACTTCTTTTGTTTCTTTCTGCACATCTCTTGCTTCTTTCTGCACCCCTCGTGCCTCTTTCTGCACTCCTCTTGGCTTTTTCTGCACTTCTGTTCCTTCTTTCTGCACCCCTCTTGCTTCTTTCTGCACCCCTCTTGCTTCTTTCTCCACCCCACTTCCTCCTTTCTGCATCTCTTTTGCTTCTTTCTGCATTTCTCTTGCCTCTTTCTCCACCCCTCTTCCCTCTTTCTGCATCTCTGTTGCTTCTTTCTGCACTTCTCTTGCTTCTTTCTGCACCTCTCTTGCTTCTTTCTGCAACCCTTGTGCCTCTTTCTGCACCCCTCTTCCTTCTTTCTGCACCCCTCTTGCCTATTTCTGCACATCTGTTCCTTCTTTCTGTTCTTCTTTTGTTTCTTTCTGCATGTCTCTTGCTTCTTTCTGCCCCCCTCGTGCCTCTTTCTGAACCCCTCTTCCCTCTTTTTCCACCCCTCTTGCCTCTTTCTGCACCTCTGTTGCTTCTTTCTGCACTCCTCTTACTTCTTTCTGTACTCCTCGTGCCTCTTTCACACCCCTATTCCCTCTTTGTGCACCCCTCTTGCCTCTTTCTGCACCTCTGTTCCTTCTTTCTGCACTTCTTTTGTTTCTTTCTGCACCTCTCGCTTCTTTCTGCACCCCTCTTGCCTCTTTCTGCACCTGTTCCTTCTTTCTGCACTTCTTTTGTTTCTTTCTGCACCTCTCTTGCTGTTTTCTGCACCTCTCATGCCTCTTTCTGCACCCCTCTTCCTTCTTTCTGCACCCCTCTTGCCTATTTCTGCACCTCTGTTCCTTCTTTCTGTTCTTTTGTTTCTTTCTGCACCTCTCTTGCTTCTTTCTGCACCCCTTTTACCTCTTTCTGCACCCCTCTTGCCTCTTTCTGCACCCTTCTTCTCTTTCTGCACTCCTATTGCTCTTTCTGCACCTCTGTTCCTTCTTTCTGCACCTCTCTTGCTTCTTTCTGCACCCCTCTTGCCTCTTCTCACCCCTCTTCCCCCTTTTTCCATCTCTGTTGCTTCTTTCTGCACTTCTTGCCTCTTTCTCCACCCCTCACCCCTCTTTCTGCATCTCTGTTGCTTCTTTCTGCACTTCTCTTGCTTCTTTATGCACCTCTGTCCCTTCTTTCTGCAAACCTTGTGCCTCTTTCTGCACCCTTCTTCCCTCTTTCTGTACCCCTCTTGCCTCTTTCTGCACCTCTGTTCCTTCTTTCTGTACTTCTTTTGTTCCTTTCTGCAGGTCTCTTGCTTCTTTCTGCACCCCTTGTGCCTCTTTCTGCACCCCTCTTCCCTCTTTTTGCACCACTCTTGCCTCTTTCTGCACCCGTTGCTTCTTTCTGCACTCCTCTTGCTTCTTTCTGCACTCCTCGTGCCTCTTTCACACCCCTCTTGCCTCTTTGTGCACCCCTTTTGCCTCTTTCTGCACCTCTGTTCCTTCTTTCTGCACTTTGTTTGCTTCTTTCTGCACCTCTCGCTTCTTTCTGCACCCCTCTTGCCTCTTTCTGCACCACTGTTCCTTCTTTCTGCAACCCTCTTCCCTTTCTTTCTGCAACCCTCTTGCTTCTTTCTGCACCCCTTTTACCTCTTTCTGCACCCCTCTTGCCTCTTTCTGCACCTCTGTTCCTTCTTCCTGCACTTATTTTGTTTCTTTCTGCAGCTCTTGCTTCTTTCTGCAGCCCCTTGCCTCTTTCTCTACCCCATTCCCTCTTTCTGCCCCCCTGTTGCCTCTTTCTGCACCTCTGTTCCTTCTTTCTGCACTTCTGCTGTATCTTTCTGCACATCTCTTGCTTCTTTCTGTACTTCTCTCGCCTCTTTCTGTACTCAAATGGGAAGTGCAAGCTGTCAAGTTTAAAGGTCTGCGTGCTCTTGTGACTGAGGTATATGTCTACTTGTATATGTATTCTCACATGCGTTATGCATCTGAAGATGGTAGCTTAAAAAGTGGGTAGTTTCTTGTATAGGTGGTTAAATGTTCTCAGTTCTGCTCTGTCATTCAGTTGCACAGGCAGACATGTCTTATGTATATAGGTGTTATAGAGCCCCTCAAATATACTATTGAATACCAATGTGCCCTGTGTTATGAGCAGAAAGAAATACATACACCTTTTTGTACACATATTTACAGAGTATGCTGTTTGAAACACAGGTATTCTAGTATTTCTATGTTTATTTTTATGTAACATGTCACTCGGTAAAAGCAGAGACACGCATGCATACCTTCACAAACTTGGTTAGACTTACAACAGTGATATGCTTAGGATTGCTGTTTTATATTTGGTAGGTAGGCCTAACATTCTGAGCAGTCGATTAATAGTGAACCTCTAAGAGAAAAGTGAGGTTTAAGACATCTTGGGAGAAGGATTAGTGATTAGGCTACTTTGTATGAGTCTGTTGTAAGGTACAGTCAAAGTAGGCCTCTTTCTGCACCTCTGTTGGTTCTTTCTGCACTTCTCTTGCTTCTTTTTGCACCTTTCTTCGTCTTTCTGGACTTCTGTTGCCTCTTTCTGCACTTCTCTTGCTTCTTTCTGCGCCTTTTTTCATCTTTCTGCACATGTCCTACCTTTGTAGGCATATTTAGAAATTAGCATTTAAAAAACCTTATAAATTCACTGAAAAAACCAGAGGTTTCAGGGACGTTATAGTTAGAAATTATCATTTAAAAACCTTAGAAATTTACTGAAAAAACCACAAGTTTCAGGGACGTTATAGTTAGTTGGATATTTCACTTGTACAAAACCAGAGAAATTCAGCCGTTATAGTTAGTTGAGCTAACTATAACTCGCGCCCCCGCAATTCACTGCTGACGTCACATATTACATCACTCATGACATGGTCAGCGACATCACTGATAACATCACTGATGACATCATCCACGTGATCATCTGATGCACCTCCTTACACCCTAATATAATCTTTGATACACCCCCTCTAAAATACAGACAACATTCTCGAAACCATAGACACACCAATACCAGTTAGTACATACCCACTCACTGATTCATAGGTCTACACACACACCCACTCACCCATACAGTCACTCATACACGCAGTCACTCATCAATATAGCCACTGATATATGCACTCATACACCTAAACAGATACTCACACACCGCCACTCACCCATACAGTTACTCACACACCTAGTCAGTCATGCAAAGAATCAATCACACTCCCATTTACTCACCTATACAGTTATACACATACCACCTCACTTATTCATACAGATACTAACACATACTTACTCTCTTATACAATCACTGACACAAGCACACACTCATCCATCCAGCCACTCTTACAATCACTCACTCTCACATAGTCATTTATGTAGTACAAACACTCACATATACTGCCCGTCACATATGTAGTTACTCACACATGTACCACTGAGACATCCATTCACTCACCAACACACCCATACACACACTCACCCACCCATACAGACCTTCACAGATGCACTCTTGAACCCATACACCCAGTGAATCACCCACTCACACATCTATGCACAGAGTCACACACCCCCCACCCACCCACACAGACACTCAGGTACCCATACAGATACTCAGTCAACCAATCAATAACCCATAGAGACATTCATGTAGCTACTCACCAACCCATGCAGCCGCTTACACACCAACTGACAGATTGATAGACATTCACACAGTTTAGTCACTAACCCATGCATTCAGTAAGACACGTTTAATCACTCAGTCAGTCACGCACCTACTAAATCATCCATTCAGACACTCATACACCCACTCATTCTTCAATAACCTTGGCATATATATATATATATAAAATATATTTAAACTTTACAGAAACACACAGTCACTGGATGTTGTCATTTGAGATGTCATCAGTGATGTCACTGACCATGTCATGAGTGATGTAATATGTGACATCATCAGCAGTGCATTGCGGGGGCACGAGTTATAGTTAGCTCAACTAACTATAACGGCCGAATTTCTCTGGTTTTGTACGAGTGAAATGTCCAACTAACTATAACGTCCCTGAAACCTGTGATTTTTTCAGTGAATATATATATATATATATATATATATATATATATAGATGGAGAAACTGAAAGACGTACGCGGTGTGCTTCCTGACCGCCGCGGGTGCATGTTGGCGTCCGCGCCCGGACGCATAAATATTCAAACAGCTCGAAAGGATTACTCCCAGAGACGGACCTCCCGTGGAATGGAATTTATTATTATAGAAAATATAAGTAGCATGTAAACAGACAACCGTCTATGCGTTTTGGCTAACTAGCCTTGTTCATGACCGGTGGCAAGGCTAGTTTAGCCGAAACGTGTAGACGTTTGTCTGTCTACACGCTTACTTATATTTTCTATAATAATAGTTCGTTCCATGGAGTGCCATCTGGGAGTAATTCTTTCAAATATATGATAATATATATTTGAAAGAATTACTCCCAGAGACGGCACTCCCATGGAACGAACTTATTATTATAGAAAATATAAGTAGCGTGTAGACAGACAAACGTCTACACGTTTCGGCTAAACTAGCCTTGCCACCGGTCATGAACAAGGCTAGTTAGCCAAAAAGCATAGACGTTTGTCTGTCTACATATATATATATATATATATATATATATATATATATATATATACACATATATATTATCTACTGGCGGTCGCCAGTAGATAGTTATAGTTAGGACCTATTATCCATAGGAAATTCGTAACATTCTTTTCCCAATAACTTTGGCGCCGGTTGACGTATCTTCGCAACATTTTCTAAACTTATGGCCTGCTCCGGTCCGCCCCTATCTTGAAAGTTTCAGGGTGATTCATCAAGCGGGGGCCGAGAAAAAAGGGGGGTCCCAAAACGTGTTTTCTCCATGTTAATTCCCATAGGAAATTTTAGACACGGCTACAGCCCGAACTGCTGAACGGAATTACACCAAATTTGGCAAAAAGGTAGCGCTTGGTTCAGAAAGTGACCTTTTTTTTAAATGGTGTAAATCCGTTCAGTAGTTGCGGAGAAATTCAAAAATAAAAGTTTCGATATCTATGGCCGCGGTGGATCCGCGCACCCTCCCGATCATGAGCTTCATGCCAATTGGCTGTCAACACTCCAAACCAGGAAGTGTTGGCAGCCATTTTGTGACTCGGTAGAACTGAGTCAGAAGTAAACAGGGAAACAAAGGTGTCAAAGAAGAAAAGGGGGCAGGGTAGAAACACCCTGACCCCCTAGGCCTGCTCAGGGGGTCCCACAAAGACCCCCAGGGCCAAAAAAAGCATTTTTTTTTAAAAACACCGGAATGCGCGCTGGGTGCGTGGATCCCGGCGAAAAATTAAAAAAAAATGAAGCAAGGGTTTTCACGCTTCGTTATTTTTAACCCCCCGGGTGGGCCAGGTCCCGGGGGATTTGTATAATGTAAGCGGGGCCCGCGGAGGCCCCCGCAGCCCCGGGGACCGCCACCTCCCGGGGCTCTAAATTTAAATAAAATAAAAAATAAAAATGTGTGAGGGGCTCCAGCCACCCCACATGCCCGGGGTCCACAACCTCCCCGGGGCACTAACTGTTAAAATGCGGGGGTCCATTTTGGACCCCGAGCCCCGGGGACCACCACCTCCCCGGGGATTTGCAAAAGATGTGTGGGGGGCCGTGGGGCCACCCTCCTGGAGCCTTCGATGGCCCTGGGGACCGCCACCCCCCAGGGCCGGCTACTGCAGTGTCCCGGGGTGCCCACCCCGGGACACTGCTGTTTGCTATGGTAGGGCGGGAGCACGTCTCCCGCCCTACCGTAGCAAACTCTGGTTTGGATTTTGGAAGAGAGAGCAGGAAACCTGCTCTCTCTTCCAAAATCCAAAGCAGAATTGCTTTTCCACACGGGGAGCTGCATGTCAGCAGCTCCCCATGTGGAAAAGCAATGCCGGCTCTCGCAAGGCGCGGGGAGCCGGCGGGACCATGGGGGCATTGGGGCTCCCCCCATGGTCCCCAATGAAGTGAGTAGGCCCCGGGGGATGGGGTCCCCAGGGCGAATAAAAATTAGTGGTAGGAGCCCGTTTAAAAAATAAAAAAAAATTGGAGTCGCGTCCCCAGCACGGCCCCGCTGGTGTGAACGCAAGGGGTGCGCGACTCCCAGCGTGGCCCCCTGGTGTGAACGCGAGGGGTGCGCGACTCCCAGCACGGCCCCCTGGTGTGAACGCGAGGGGTGCGCGACTCCTGGCCGCGCCGGGTACGCGACTCCTAGGAAGAAAAAAAAAGGGAGATTTTTTATAATAAATCTAGGTTGCATGTTTGGATCTTGGGTGGCTCTAAAAGAGCCCTTGTGTTTATTGTGAGAAGATGGTAGCTACATGTAAGTGCCAATGCAGAGTCTGAAGTTGTTGAGAAAGACTCTGTTTCCCTCATCTGTGAAATGTACACCATCTCTCCTGTATATGCCATCCATATTAAAACGCGGATTGTTGTTGTATATGGACCCCATACTATGGTCTCTGAGATAAGCAGAAACAGCTTTATTGACATTTTTTCTAGCTTTCTCAATCTGTGGACAAAATTGATTGGACCACTTCCATTTCTGTCTTTGGCATATGTTAGAGTAGACCAAGGCAGTTTGGGGGAAAAGCAACATCAATTCTGCAAAGGTGCCTGTTGGACTTGGCCCTTTTTGGCAGGTTCACCCCTGAACTTTTTGCCTTGTCTGTAACCTGGTGTTGGTGATTTTAGGCCTCTGAGCACTTTCGCACTGTGGTCCAGTGGAAAGTGCGTGCGCTCTCTGTGTACTTGTGGTAAGATTGGCCTGCCCTCCCATAGGAATGCATGGGGGATTCCCTGATCAGTGTGTGTCAGTGGTAATTCCTGTTATGAGAGGAGCAGTATGGTCAAGTCTGGTATGTATGAAATTGTGTGAATAAATGCTGCGCAATGGTGTGCGCAGATTTATTGTGGTTATTTTAGAAATGCCACTTTTAGAAGTTGGCATTTCTGTGTGCTATGTGTCTGCCTGCCTGATGTGAATTGCATGTCTGGCTCTGTGAGTGACAGGGGCTGGGAGGTGTGTGTGGCTCCAGGAGGGGCAGGGTGAGTCAGCGCTGGGCTGAATGGGACACCTGGGCTAAGGGTAGTGGGAGGAGTAATCCCCTGACTCTGAATAGGAGTGTGCCTGCCCTGTACAATGCCTGCTCCGCCCCCTGTGGTGTGTCTGAGTACCTAGCCCCCACCTGACAAAGGGAAGAGGAGCTGGGCAAAACAAAGTGCTCCAAATCCCCCCTAAACCAGTTCTGACTGGTATCCCCAAGCCCTGTGCTTTTACACAAAGGGAAATGTAATATAAATATAGGGGCTGTGACCCCATGAAAATGTTCAGAGCAGTCTTTGTTCCTGATTCCTGCGGGGCGTGCTGGGGCCCAGGAGGACCTGCCAGGAGGGCTGCCTCCCTGGGCCCAGCCATGCCCCTGGGACCTTTTGCTTCATCTTTTAGCCTAAGGACTTTAGGCTGCACCAGCGCCTTATGAGCGCTTTTATTTTTATTTCCCCTGAGGAGGAAAAGCGTGGGCTGCGCAGCGCTGAGCTTCAGCCCTTGGGAGAGGGAATCCCCACCGTAGGGATTCACCCGTGATGTCTTGGGAGCGGGTGCCCACCCCGCTTTATGTGTATTTTGGCCGCGTTTTGCCGCCTCTGCACTTCTGCTTATTTTTGGCAGCGGGAGCCCACCCCGCTGCTTTATGCCTTTAGCGGGAGCCCACCCACGTTTCTGCCGATTATTTTACTTTGAGGCTTGCGGGTGCCCACCCCGCATTATGGTGCCTGTGGTAAGCGGGAGCCCACCCCGCTTATTGATTTTAATTTCGAGGGAGCCTACCCCTCATTGCGGCCCCGCATTGCCGCTGAGGAAAAACCGCCGCGGCCGGGAGGAAGTCAGGCAACGTGGTGCCCGACGGCGGGCGGGACTTCCGGTTTTACGAAGGAAGTCCCGCGCACGCCCCCGCTGCAGGAAGGAGCAGGCCGAGCGATGGGCTCCCGTGAGCTGTTGGGAGCCCCGGTGACCCCATGGACAGAGAGTCCCCGAGAAGAGGGGGCTCTCCTGATGATCACCGCTGTGTCCGCCGCATCTGAGGAGACCAGAGGAGTCCCGCACCAGAGCCCGGTGAGTGAGGGCTCTATGTTGTTGTGCACATCGAGGCACGGCGTCGGTGCCACGTTCCTGAGCAGCCCCCGCCTGATAGGGGGCCGCTCCAACGATGGGGGCCAATTTAATTTACAAGCCCAGTAGGGCCCTGAGGGCACAGATGTGCCAGGGCCTCTTTGGTTTGGTTATCCTAGCTGCCCCGCTTGCAGAGGGCAGCTGCACCGATGGGGGCAATATTGTTTAAGAAGCCCCAGTGAGGCCCCGAAGGCACAGATGCGCCAGGGCCCCTTTACTGTATTATCAGCTGCGCCGCACCAGCGCGGGCAGCTGCAACACTTTTCGCACATTTGTTCAAAGGGCACCAGGAGTGTCCAGGCCTCATTTTAATATTCACAGCTGCCCAGCAAGTAGTGGGCAGCTGCACCGTTTAGGTCATTCCTTATTTGGGGGCATGCCTTTTGAGTTAGGAGTGAGATGCACTCCTCTGCCCCATACATTCACAGCTGCGCAGCACTTAGTGCCAGCTGCAACGTTAAGGTTTGCGCAATTGCGCACCCTTGACTTCTGCTGCATTGGCAGCGCGCCCTGACTCTTGGACATGGGGCATTTGAGCCCCTTTTGAGAAGGCCAGTTGGCCAGGGGGGGGACTGTAGGTTAATAGGGCGCCAGGCCCTAAGGTGATTTATGTGCTGATGTGATTTTGGGTGCTAGGAAATGTAATTCATGTAGTATGATTTACGCACCCTGTATTATACCTCTAATGTGATTCATGATTATGAGGTTGTGCCTACTGTGGTTAGGTGTGAAATATTCTCTACTGTTTTATGCCCCTAATGTGAGTTATGCTTAGGAGGTTATTGTCTAATGCGCTTAGACTTGTGAGATGATTATATAATGTGTATGACATAATGTGGTTTACGTTCCTCAGGATTAATTGCATACTGTGGTTTATGCTAGGAAGTTATTACCTCATGCGTTTAGGTCAGGAGGTTGGCGCAGAATAGATTTCACGCCTTATGTGATACTGTGCATAATGTGGTTTATGTTACAGGCTGATGCTAAGTACAGTGATTACCAGTGGTTACTGGTTGTACGTTTATGATATGTCTTACTTTTACTAAGTCCACTTTGTGCTGGTTCTGACAGTGGTCCAGTGGGCCCTGCCAGGTGTAAATAATCCCTTGTAAATATGACCTAGTGCCAGGTGGCACTATGTATATTATGTGAGTACTATTCTAATGTGTTTTATGATAATACAAAGGCTATTTTTATATATAACCTTGTGTGGAGTTCCTTTTGTGGTGTGCCTAGTATGTTGTTGCTGTGTGTGTGTTGCGCAAACGCTTTACACATTGCCACAGGGATAAGCCTGACTGCTCGTGCCAAGCTACCAAGGGGTGAGCAGGGGTTATCTTTGGCGTGTAACTCCTCGCCCTGACTAGAGTGGTGGTCTCTGCCTGGCTTTGGCGCAAGCCTTAGCCAACCAGAGATCCCATTTCTAACATTGGTTGTCAGCGGTGAGGATAGGACTTGCGTTTGCTCAATACCGCAGCGACAACTGGTTGCACTACAAGCTCTGCATTTTAGATAGTCACATGTATGGGGATTATTGTCTCTGAGTTTGTTTTAAGTGTCATTTCTTTTGAAATGTGTTTTATTGTTGCACTATGAGTTGGGTGTCCTGCCAAGGACAGAAACCACAGAATCTGGAGGAGTGTGACTGCCCTTGTGAAGACTGCTATTTCTTGGGTTGGCCTGAAGCTGAAGGAGTGTGACTGCCATTGTGCTATTTCTTGGGTTGGCCTGAAGCTGAAGGAGTTGACTGCCCCTGTGCTGTCTGCTATTTCTAGGGTTGGCCTACAGTGGTAACTTAATTGGCATTGAGTAACTAGCTCGGGAGGGTAGATTATCCCCTAAGTGCAGTGTTAGTTTCTGGAATTCCCACTAAGGATGGGATCCAGTGGTGGCAGCAATATGTAGTCCAGTGCAGGAAGTCCCATTCCCAGTTCCCATGGTATGGTACCTGGTTCCCGGTTAAGAGGGGGACAGGTTGTGTTTCAGGGGCAGTAAGATGCTGTCTCACCAGTCTTGTGGGGGGAGTGTGGATGAATGTTGTGAGGCACTTGACGTTTGGGTGATTGGTTAGCACGGTAAATGGTGTTAAAGGGCTGTTCAATCTGTTTTGTCAGAAAGAACATGCCCCGTAATTGTTTTCCGGAGTCGCGCCAACACCTGTTGGAGTGTGTGAGTTCTTTGATTCAAGTGAGCTTGCATTGGGGAGTGAGAATAGAGGAATGGTGCAGGTGTCTTCCAACCCAGAGTGGTGGAAGTGGTTCAGAGTAGCCCAGCTAGGTAACCTTATAGTGAGGAGGTTGTAGGGACTCACATCCTGTCTCGCAGGAGAAGGAGTGAGATTGGGCTGTGTCCCGAAGTGCCCGCACCTCAGTCTCCAGTACTGGTTGGTTCTTACAGGGAACACCAGGTAGGGAGCCTAGTCTGTCCTGTTGGACCATTCTTCGAGTGGGATCTCCCCTTGTTAGGTGAGCTGGGAGTGTCTGTAATCAGGCCTCCATCAGTTCTAGTGTCTGGCAGTACCGCTCCAGTTGGGAGGGTGCAGAAGTCCAGATTGAGGGGTGAGAGGGGGAAAGAGTCCCCAGTGGAAGAACCATTGGGCCAGGGGCCAGCCCGAAGGGCTGAGTTCCCATTGATTGGCCATGGTGACGCCACTTCTGTCCTGGGGCATCTTCACGCACTGTCAGAGGGACAGGAGGTCGTGAGCTCTGCGCCAGGTTGCTGGGGCATCTTCACGCACTGTCGGAGGGACAGGAGGTCGTGAGCTCTGCGCCAGGTTGCTGGGGCATCTTCACGCACTGTCAGAGAAACAGGAGGTCGTGAGCTCTGCGCCAGGCAGACTGTCACACGACACATTAGGTATGTGTCACCCTCAGGAAGTCCTGGTTCGCCGGGCAATTGTCTGACCAAAGGGTAGCGTCCCTGGGTTGGGGAGCCAGGTTCAGGTGTTTCCTGACCTGGATGGCATGGCGACTGTAATCAGTGTCCTGGCCGGTTTGCCTTCTAGGGGTACCCCTGTGAACACAGGTGGGGCCCATCTTAAGTGAAGAGACCCTGTGTTTCCCAGAAGGGGTGGTGCAGGCCTAGCCGGGATCTTTAGGGTCCCTGGCTGAATGTGGTAGTACTACCCTGAGAGCAGGTGGGGCCCATCTTAAGTGAAGGGACCCTGCTCTACAGTGGGAGGGTGCAGAACTCTGGAAGGGGGTGCAGAGGGAGGGAGTCCTCGCCTCTGACCCCGGTGCATCCGGTGAACGTGGATCCCAGGTGGTAGACCAGTTGATGGAGAGAGTTCCTGAACTGGTGGGAGAGTTGTGTTCTGGTGGGTGCTTCCCCTGGGAGGGTGCGTAACCCCAGAAGAGAGGTAGGGTGAGGAGATGCTTCGCCCGTGATCTCTGGTCAGCCTGAGGGTGCGGACCCTAGGTTGGAGGATCAGTGGTAGTTTGGAACTACACTGAGAGGAAGAGTGGAGATTGGCTATTATGTGCCAGGGGTTACTGCCCCCCACTCTGTGGATTGGCAAGGACCAGTGACATCTGGGTGGCCTAGGGCCTGGTCCTGGCCGTGGACAACTAGGGAGTACCAGTGGGGTAGCCTAGTTGGGCCTGAGAGTTCTTTTTCAGAGGGAACCCCATGGGTTCAGAGTGGCGTAGAACCAGAGGGTGTCCCTGCAGTGCGGGCCCGCGTCCGTGTTCTATCGCCCTGTAACGAGGGCGGTCGGATGAAGAGCGGGATGCGCCCACAGGAAGGTGGGGAGAGTGTGATTACCTCCGACTCCCCTCTTGTTTTCCTGCAGCAGGACGAATGGACTTGGCCGGACATTCGAGCCGGGGACGTGGAAGACGAAAAGGAACACCTTTCCTTTAAGTGGGATGACTGGTCACTGAACCACGCCCCTTCGATGACGACGAGGAGGTCGGCCCTTCAAAGACGGGAGGAAGGCGGAAGTACGGGTGTGCTAGCACCGGAGGCGCAGGAGGAGTCGAGGGAGTCGAGAACCAAGGGAAGCAGACGGAAGCAACAGAAGGAGCAGAGGCGGAACGGTCGCATGACGGAAAGGAGCCAGGAGGCCAACGTTCCCGTGTATCGCCCAGCCACGTTCCAGGAGGAGCGTGGCTTTCGCAGGTACGAGACCGCTTGACGGGCTGGGTGGGTAAAAGTGAGAGCCCGAGAACCTAGTGCAACAGTCCCCGTATCCCGGTACCCCCATCCTGAGCACTGCCCTCACTTTTGTAGAAGTGTTACGCACCGTGTGACTCCTCACTACCCCCTTCCCTTGTCAGCCTAGTAAATACGTGCACTACACTCACACCCCGCTCCTTTCTCTTTCCCTCCCCATCCACGCTTCCTCTGTACCCGGACGGACCCGTGCTGGAGCGGCTACGAAGGGTGCGGACCTCGCCGAGGGACCGAGAACACAGAGAGAAGACAGAAGAACAACCCTTGCCTTATTATAGACCGGTCTCACGACAGAGGCGTGTTCTTAGACCAATAAAGCCTTCTTTGACCCCCACCTGTCTCCCGTATGTGCCTCCTAACCCACTACACGCCCCAAGCAGGGAAGCCCATCACAGTGGTGATTGGTCTGCCCTGCGTTTTGGCTGGAAGGGGGTTCTGTTGGACTTGGCCCTTTTTGGCAGGTTCACCCCTGAACTTTTTGCCTTGTCTGTAACCTGGTGTTGGTGATTTTAGGCCTCTGAGCACTTTCGCACTGTGGTCCAGTGGGCCCTGCCAGGTGTAAATAATCCCTTGTATATATGACCTAGTGCCAGGTGGCACGATGTATATTATGTGAGTACTATTCTAATGTGTTTTATGATAATACAAAGGCTATTTTTATATATAACCTTGTGTGGAGTTCCTTTTGTGGTGTGCCTAGTATGTTGTTGCTGTGTGTGTGTTGCGCAAACGCTTTACACATTGCCACTGGGATAAGCCTGACTGCTCGTGCCAAGCTACCAAGGGGGTGAGAAGGGGTTATCTTTGGCGTGTAACTCCCTCGCCCTGACTAGAGTGGTGGTCTCTGCCTGGCTTTGGCGCAAGCCTTAGCCAACCAGAGATCCCATTTCTAACAGTGCCCTTCATTAGCATTTCCAGACCTACCCTAGTGAATGTGCCTAGGTCATTGCCACCACAGTGCACAATAATGAGGTCAGGAGGTTGGAGGTGCATAAAGGTTCTAACCAATGGCATCAATTGGTGCCACTTCAATCCTCTCTGTCCAATCCATTTGATATCTACATTTTGCAAAGCTAGGTCTTTGTCAATACCTCTGCTTTCAGCATACCTTTGCACCAGAAAACATAGCTGTGCCCAACAATCCACACTGAAAGCATCTTGAAGGGATCTCTGTAGGTAATGAGAAGATGTCTGTAGCTGAGGTAGGCAGGTGGTAGAATGAACTCTATCTAAAATGGTGGACAACATACTGTTTTTAGGAAAGTAGAGATTTGATTGGCTGTTTAAGAACACTCTACTCTCAAATATAGGGTGCATTTTAGTTTGTTTAGAAAGCATGTTTCTTATTGGTTATTAAGAAAAGTTTGAAAGGTACAGCAGAAAGGATAAGGGCATGCTTTGCTAAGCCAACCACACTTGCTGTTGTCATTTGCAACATTGTGTGTTGAACTTGTGACCTGGCAGCTAAGTTGAATGTTGCATGACCTGTTGCTATGGAAACTGATATTAAGGACAAGGGGTGACGATGTCAGTTGAAAAGTATTATTCTCTATGACCAATGGAAATTCGTTTTCCAATTTGAAAAACACTGGGAAGTAATGTCATTTGTGGGTTATGTGTATATGTATGAAAAATTAGAGGGAAAGTTTGCCATTACTGGTTTTACATTGGAGAGTGTGCTCATCTACATTCTCTGTGTGAAAAAGAAAATCCTGACTGAGTGTGTGAGATTTTTCATTCAACAGATTTATTTAAAAGGCGAGTTATATTTTTAAGAGATTTATGTAAAATAGATTTGACTTTTTATGAAACTCTGCTGGTTAAATTAATTTATTAAATGTACAGATATATATTGGGATAATTTCTAGTGAATTTGAACTTTGTTAAAAAAAATAGTATGTGCACTAATATATATATTATTAAGTGTCTTGAAAGGTATAGTTGAATGATGGTTCTTATTTATTATTAATTGGTTAAATATGCATGAAGAATGTGTATTTTCTAAAATATTTATTGAAGGTGCAGTTTATTAAGCATGCATATTTCTTATCAGTAAAAAGGTATAGTTTAAAAAAATGGCATTATTATAGATAGTTTGGTCAAATGAGGTACATCTGTGCTGTTTGCAAGAAGATCATATAAGGTGTTAATGATTACAATTTTGTTATTAGTTTGTAGAGTTTGTGTGCTTTTAAAAAAAAACATAAAAAAGGTGGTGTAAATTACTGTTCTTAATTAAGTCTATGGAGAGGTACAGTTTGATGATGTTGCATATTTCAAGATTTAATTGGCAATATGTAGTTCAAAAGAAAACCACTACATTTTACTCTTTCGGGTATGTAGTAGTTGTCTCCTTAAGTAGATAGTATGTCATGAGTCATGTATTTGTTTAGATTGTATTTATATAGTTATAACTATTCACTGAAAAAACCATAGGTTTCAGGCACGTTATAGTTAGAAATTAGCATTTAAAAAACCTTAGAAATTCACTGAAAAAACCATAGGTTTTAGGGACAGTTATAGTTAGTTGGACATTTCACTCAGTACAAAACCCGTGAAATTCCCCGTTATAGTTAGTTCAGCTAACTATAACTCGCGCCCCGCAATGCACTGCTGATGACGTCACATATTACATCACTCATGACATGGTCAGTGACATCACTGATGACATCACTGATGACATCACTGATGACATCATCCATGTGATAATTTCATGCATCTTCTCACACCCTGATATAACTTTTGATACACCCACTCTAAATTACAGACTGCCATTCTCAAAACCATAGACACTCCAAGACCAATAACTAGATACACACTCACTGATTCTTAGGTCTAAACACACATCCACTCACTCACCCATACAGTCACTCATACTTACGGTCACTCAGTACAGGACTATCATATGCACTCATACACCTATATAGACACTCACACACCGCCACTCATCCATAGAGGTACTCACACACCTAGTCAGTGATGTAAATAATTAATCACACTCCCATTTACTCACCTATACAGTTATACACACACAAGCTCACTTACTCATACAAATACTAGCACATACTTACGCTCTTATACAATCACTGATACAAGCACAGACTCATCCATACAGCCACTCTCACAATCACACACTCTCAGTTACAGCCATTTATATACTCCAACACACATATATACTGCCTTTCACATATGTAGTTACTCACACATATACAACTGAGATATACATTCACTCACTAACACACCCATACACACACTCACCCACCCATACAGTCCATCACAGATGCACTCTTGAAACCATGCACCCAGTGAATCACCCACTCACACATCTATGTACAGAGTCACACACACCCCACCCACACAAACACTCAGGCACCCATACAGATACTCAGACAACAAATCAATAACCCATATAGACACTCATGTAGCTATTCGCAAACCCATGCAGCCGCTTACACACCAACAGACAGACGGATACAGACATTCACACAGTTTACTCACTAACCCATGCATTCAGTAAGATAAGTTTAATCACTCACTTATAGAGTCAGTCACGCACCTACTAAATCATCCATTCAGACACTTTTACACCCACTCATTCTTCAATACGCCTTTCCCTATATATATATTAAACATATTTAAACTTTACAGAAACACACAGTCACTGGATGATGTCATCAGTGATGTCATTTGAGATGTCATCAGTGATGTCATCAGTGATGTCACTGACCAGGTCATGAGTGATGTAATATGTGACGTCATCAGCAGTGCATTGCGGGCGCAAGTTATAGTTAGCTGAACTAACTATAACGGGGGAATTTCACGGGTTTTGTACGAGTGAAATGTCCAACTAACTATAACTGTCCCTAAAACCTATAGTTTTTTCAGTGAATATATATATATATATATATATATATATATATATATAGATATATATATATATATATATATCCTCGCCATTATTCTCACTGGGTTGACCGGTCTATTTTGGTAACGTCAACTGAAGGGAAGTCCATGTCATTAAATTGAACACTGGAAAAGTTGCACAGCTCAAGGATTGTGCAAAGGAACCACCAAGCCAGGCTTTACAGGCACTTTCTAAAGACGGACAGGTCCAGTGCTTAATTTGAGCTGGTGGTTGCCAGTGGGGGACATTTACAAAAGCATGAGGGGGAAATCACACAAAACGAAAAGAAGGAGGAAGGGAACGATGGTAAAAAGTCCCAAAGGGAGAAAGCAGGGAACTGCAAGAGTGAGATAAACAGACAGAGTGTGTCTGGCAGTGGATTAAAGAGGCATTGTAGGAGAGTAGGATCTGCTTCTTATAGTTACCCCCACTTTTTGCTGATGTTTCACTGTTTTCGACTTAGTCTGACTGGGATCCTGCTATTCAGGACCCCAGTCTAGCTGCTTTCTCCTCTAAATTGATTGCATGTACTTTAGGTACACTCCAGATTGGATTCTGGGGTACCCTTATAAGTCCCTAGTATATGGTATACTATGTACCCAGGGCATAGGTACCCCAGAGGCCTCCCAGGGGCTGCAGCATGTATTATGCCACCCCTGAGAGACCATTTAAATTGCTGTCACCCCGTCCTCTTTTAAACATATGAATTTTACAACAATATGTTTTAAGCATTGCGGTTCTTAAAGATGCAATTTGGATATTCATATATTGACATTTTTATGTATTTTATATGGAATTTTTTTTAATGTATTTAAACATGCATTTTTAAATGGATTTAACCTAGCATTGTGTATATATATATTTATATGATAATTCAAATGTTATTTATAATATAAATATTTATGGCAGTCTTTGCACAAATTGAAAGGCAATTTTTGCACAAAAACTGGCAGAAAAAGATAAACATGTATATTTTTTCCATGTCTATGCATTGGTTATCACGTGTATGGCACCTTGCACTTTAAATGTAGTATCTGGGCTTCAGTAACGCGTCATGTGATCAAGGCCGTGTCAGGCCGAAACGCGTCAGGGCGATTGTGGTGTTTTGAGCAATAAACATTTCACGCACAAAATTTGGGTTCGTGTTCCGTCCTTTCCCAGAGAAGGGAATCAACGAAGAACGGCGTCTGCTATATTCGTGCCGAGAAGGCTTCCTCGGCAGTAACGAACCCCCTCCTCACCTTTGGGCGGAAGTGACAGGAAGCTAGGTCTGGTGTTCTACGCCGGATTTTGGATGCAGTCTCGGATGAGAAAGTCACCAGCCCCCGGATATCCAGAAACGGTTTCTACCTCCACAGCGGTAGCGAGAATCGTGTCGGAGGACCCGAGGATCGAATACCAAGGAGTAAGGTAGGAACATTTGGAGAAGTATCTGGTATTGGAGGTGTGCGGTAACACGAGCACAGGGATTGCACCGCGTTGCTCAGTGGTAACCAAATCATTCAAGTATATTGAGCTCAACCGCCATGACCGCGGACGCGCTATGGAGCCATGAAGCAGCGGCTGAATTGATGTTTGACGATGCCCCTAATACATCGCAACAAGTATTGGGACCAAGTGGCCCATCTCAAGGGGGCAACACAAGTGTTAGAGATATGTTTAAAAAAATGGAAAAATTAATGCGTATGGAACAAGCAAAGTGGTGGGAACATAAGTCACTGGGCCGCTATTTACAGGTTGGATGTATTCCTAGAGGGTTACGTATCATGATTGCCCCCAGTTACGAAAACCCAGACCCACTGATGTTACGTGACTGGGCGGATTGTAACCTTGAATCTTCAAGACGACTTGTTGAAATACTCGTAAAGTATGCTGAGAGCGACCGTATCAAACTGCAAGAACAAATTGATGAATTGAACTGTGAAATCATGAAATTAGAGGTTACTCCCACCATTAACAAATATCGAGATGAAATGACGGTCAGATTGGCCAAAGAAGAAGAAATTATTAAAAAACGTAAGGCTTATAAGTTTCAGCGCAACAAACAAGACTATGAGCAGGGCCAAGTCTTCACATTTGCTAAAAGATATGAGGCACTTAAAATCTCTAAACAAACTGCCCAACGTGACAATGCACAGTCTAGCGGGAGGGAGGCAACAGTTTTATCGACTTTGGCCTCCGATTTAAGTTCCGCAGTTGAAAGTGAGGTGGAAACCGACCAAGCAGTGATGTCATTGCGGTTGGGGTTTCACAAATTCTCGCTAGCAGAGGAAGTACATTGTCTCAGACAGGACAGAAAACAAACTCTGAGACCACGCAAGCAAGTGTCACAAGACAAAAACGCAATGCAAAACGAAGAGAAAGGCGCAAATGTAAGCGGAGGAATTATCAGCAGGAAACCACAGTACAAAAAGAGAGGGCAACGGAAGTAAAGCACAAAACGAATACTGTGGTAAACCTAACGCCCATGAATCTAACAAAAGCTGAAATACTATTGTTGGAATTGGGACTTTCATATTGCCCTGAAAGCAACTTTGATTTCACAAGAACTCGAGTTGATGTTTACCAATTTATTCGCAAGCTGAAACTTAAAAAATATTTTTTGACCAAAGACTGTAACAAAACGACATCTACACAACTTGAAACTAGGAACGAACAACCTACTTGCATGCTGACGGCAGCGGATGCTGACCTGTTGGCAAATTTACAATCATTAGCGGAAGAGAGTGCAGTCACAGGCAATGATGTGGGTAGTCCGAGTGGCAACACTTATGGCACAGCTAGAACTAATTTTAAACCGTAATCTACCTTTCAACCGATGACAACAAGAGACTCCTTGGATATCTTTGGAGAACTGTTGACTGCAGAAATCAAAAGCCTTAAATTTAAAACTGCAAGGACACAAAAGAAATACAGGTATCAACAAAACGAGTACAAGTTGATGGCAAAACTGCAAAAAAATGAACAAATAATTGTCCGCAACTCGGACAAGGGAGGCAATATTGTTATCTGGTCTTGCCATGAATACATGAAAGAAGCATCATTACAACTGGACGATATTAATTGTTACAAGAGATGTAACATGCAGACAGTCAGAATGTCTTGGAATGAATTTTATTCCAAACTAAATGTATGGCGCAGCGCGGGGTTGTTAAGTATGCAGGAACTAAAATTCTTGAAAAATGAACATCCGATAATGCCTGTCATCTATTTGATCCCTAAACTGCATAAAAATGTGTCAACACCCCCTGGCAGACCTATAATTTCTGCAAGAGGAGGTCTGTTAGAAAACACCTCCAAATATATAGACTTTTTCCTGCAGGAACATGTTAAAAAATTGCCTTCTTTTGTACAGGATTCGGGAGACTTTTTGAGAACATTGAATACATTCGAATGGGACTCCAGCTACCTTTTAATGTGTCTAGATGTAACGTCATTGTATACGTGTATTCACCACAAAGATGGAATCAGAGCCATAGAACATTATTTGAGTTCAAGACCACTACACTTATATCATCATAACAGAATGTTGATTACAATGCTAACATATTGTCTTAACAACAATAATTTTCTGTTTTTAAATCAGGTTTTTCAGCAAATAAGAGGAGTGGCTATGGGGCTTGCTTTTCCCCTAGCTACTCCTGCCTCCTCATGGGTTGGTGGGAGGAGATGATTTTAAACAGAGAACACAAAGTAGTTGTAGATGGTCAAGTAAAACTATGGCTACGTTACATTGACGATTTATTTGTTGTGTGGCAAGGTACAGAGCAGTCAGCCCAAGAATTTGTAAATATGATCAATCAAAATAACATCAGCCTTCACTTTACTGCCAACATCAGCAATACTAATGTATATTTTTGGATGTAGAGGTGTATATCAAAAACCAAAAAATAGAGACAAAGCTGTACCGTAAACCAACTGCCGGTAATAGCTTACTACATGCAACAAGTCATCATCCTCGGCATCTAATCCAAAGTATACCTTATGGAGAGATGCTGAGGATACGTCGTGCATGTAGTAATGCACGTGATCTTGCAGAGGCCCAACACTCTAGTAAAATAAGATTTCTGGAACGTGGCTACGATGAAAAGACAATAGACATAGCCATAAAGAAAGCCAATGGTTTGGACAGAAATAACCTACTAGACAACTACTCGAGAAAACAAAGTACAACTGACACTACAGAGTCTGAGACTAGGCTTATTCTCACCTATAGTCGTCAGCTTAACTCTGGGTGGGTGCACTCTCAGAGTGCTTTGATGTGTGCACTGGGGGCACATTTGGTGTCCCTGTGCATAGTCCAGCTCAAACCGGTTGCAGGAGCCATTTGCTCCTGCTCTGGCGCGAAACTGGACAAAGGACATGGGTGTAGCCACCCCTCTGTCCTGACCCTCCCATAGGTGGGTCCCCAGAGTTTGTCCCAACCCTTCCTTGGGTATAAAGTAGGAACCCCTGGCTACAGGACTTTAGATATAACCTGGACTAAACTCTGCTACAGAAACCAAGTAACCTTCGACGATCTACGCTTTGCTGGACGACTGAAGAATCTCCCTTGGAGTAAAGCAGGCACCTAAACGCATCTGACCGGTTTGCATCTACGAAGCTCCCGAAGGACTCCGAAGATTTCTGCAACACAGGAGGTGGGTTCCCAAGGTCCCCGAGGTCAATCTGCGCTCTCAGCAATTCTGAGGCCCGTATCCCTCGTGGGGACCGTGAAACCCGTACCCCTGGGCACCATGTACATTTGCAGCAGCATATGCTTTTCGGCGATCCCTGGAGCTGTGCTTTGGGCTACTTGTAGTCCTGACCCCGAGCAGCAATTCCACTGAAGATTACTGGCCTATACTCCACGAGTGTTCCGTGGGCTGGTATTTGGTGATTCAGCTCAAGGTCCCTTCGCGATCCCTGGTCCGTTGGCATGTGGGTCCCTAAGAAGGCAACTTTAACTTTCAGTGGGCTTTCCTGGTTGCTCCAGACGTGCCCTGACTCTCCATCACTTGGGGAGTCCCCAGGACCTTGCTGGTCCTTGCAGAAGCATCTTTCATCTGACCGCGTGGGTTGCAGTTGCCAAGGCTTGTTGGTGTTCAATCCGGACACTGACCCCCCAGCACTCGACATCCTTCGTGGGACAGCTCGAATCCGGACTGTGGTCATCGCAGACGTCTCCTGGTCCCCGTGGCTGCAGAGTCTAGCTTCACCTCTACGCACCTGAAGCACCCGACATCGGTGGGCATTCGATTGCTCCGCTCCTGGTCATGTGAAGTGACCCAGACTTTGTCCCCTCTGCTTTCAGGTTCTTCTCATCTCCGATCCAGGCTTGGATCACACCGGACACTTTTCTTCTCCACGGCAGCAGTACTTTCTCGCATCATGCCATTGAAAACGACGAGGGTTTCCGACACCACTTGACCCCTATGCACCCGGCTCCTCTGGGATAGGTAACACGGGTACCTCAGTACTCTCAAGGGTACTGGCCTTAGAACCTTCTATGTTTAGCTAGGTTTGCTTGAAGTCCTCTCCTAAGTGTCCTTAATCTTTAAAATTCCAACCGCGGCTTTCCCATAGAGTTGTACGGAGCTCGCGTCTGTGTTCCCACACTGCACCCGTCCTCTGTGGGTCCCCTGTGTCACTACCTTGGGTGGTTCCTTGGGGTCCCAGCGATTCTACGTGCTCTAGGCACTGTGTCTAGTCAAGTCGTGGTTCTTATACCACTTTCTTAGTATATGGTTCGGTCTCCCCCTGGAGCCCGCTGTGTATTGTGCTATTTACTGTCGTTCTAGTGATTTAATATTGTGTGTATTGTTCTCTAAACTCATAAAGAGGTTAGTAGAGAGTGTTTAGTAATAAATACATATATTTTATATACACCTGGTGTGGTGCTCCTTTCATTTGGTCATTCAGGAGGTTATATACTGGTAAAACAAGCTGCTTTACATTCCTTCAAGACTTAGTCTGAAGGCTGCTCTCCACAGCTACCACTAGGATAGCTTTCTATAAAGGTTGTCTTTAACCTAATCATCAATAAGGGTCGTTTCGACTGGTGCAAGGTGCCCACTTTAATTAGTGGACAGCATATACCAGGCCAACTTCTCACAGGCATGAGGTTGATTTAGGACTATGCAGCCTTGGTATTCCACATGCTGACATTTAATTGCGTGGGCTACAGCCTTTGAGCAAAGCTTTGGGCACCAGCACTCATTATTTTACAAGTTAAGCACTAGACAGGTCAATAAACAGAGGAATTGAATTTAAAACTCCACCACCAATGAAATGTATTAAAAATTAATTTTGAAAAATAATTTTGAAAACATCCAGAAATAATCCTCCTATGCACCGATGTAGAAAAATGGCACAAAAGAGGCATTGTTAATGCAACTAATTTAATATTAACATTATTAATCACTTTACATTTTTGTGAACAATTTGGTTCTGCCTAGCTTTACTTCACTGCCTTGTATGTAGCTTTTCAAACTCATATAGGTGTGAAACTAATGTACTCTTATGTTAGAAATTATTCCTATGTTAAGGCAAATTATTAAAATCAGTGTTTGACTTATGAACAATTAAAATATTTTTTAAAGTATGTGCACTTGAACTCTGCAACTCGTGTATCTCAATTTTGGTGCAGGTGGTCAGCTCATTGCTTGTGCTTTGGGACTTGTAAGAGGTAGATAGGCACTATATAATGCCAATACAATACAATGGTGTCAGCAATGACTGAGAAATACAACCCGACTCATTTTACCTTTAAGAACTGCAATGGCAATGAACACGAGGTATTCAGAGGCGGCAACAGTTACTGTCACAGCCAGAAAATGTATGTGGTCATGCAGGTAAAAATACTCGGAAGCTGGGCTTGGAGCACCACTACAGGTCTGACTAGCACAGAATTGAGGAAAAGGATGAAAAGGATGCATGGAGTCAGATTGGTAAGTGAAATCCTCATGGTAATCCTTATTGTTACTGGCAGCATATATATTCTAGTTCTCTTCCTGCTGCTCTCAGGTTTGTCTGGCTCCTGAGGTTTCCCTAACTTGCTTTCTGACTACTTCCATGCCTAGAGTCAGAGATTGCTAATATACATTTCAACCAGTTGCCATCCACTTGCAGCCTCTAGCATCTCCCCGTGTGGCCCAGTCACACTGTGGACTGTCCACTAGTACTTTCCCTGTACTTTCCTACTTCCCACTTCGGATTTTTCTTCTGCTGGTGCAGTCCTTCAAGCACAGTATTTGTTTCAGTGATCCATTAGCTACTCACACAGAATTTTTCATTTGGGAGGCAAAGTGGCATCCTGAATATTTTTGTACTATCTCCACTTCAGGGATGGGAACAGAAGTCGCTGACAGTTCAAAGACCGACACTGCATTGGAAAGCAATGGTGGTAACACTGAAATTTCTGCTTCCTGTAATTCTTTTTATGAGAAGAAAAAATCGTGAATAACAAACTTCCAACCATCGTGGATCCTATTCAGCAACTGAACTTTGTATTACGTTTAGCAGCACTACAATAGTACTACTCATGCCACAAAATACTATTCACAAACCTGCATGGAGGGCTGCTACTCCGCTGCTCCATATGTTTTTGCAGTAAATGTGGGAGGGACACATAAGAGTGTCTGAAAATGGAAAATACTCCAAAATTGGATGGGTTAAGGGAGGGGTAAGGTGTAAGGTTAGGAAGGGATAAGCACCCACCCACAAAAGAGTAAGGCCACAGCTATTCACAAACTGCACTTCTAAAGTTACTACTGCCAAAATGACCCAAACCAGTAGTAAATGTACCCCACTACAGCCTTAGAGTACGTCCCGCCCCATAGATGGTTGATCACAGGTACTAAAACACACTCCCACAGAATATAATAGAGCCATATTGCTGGACCATCCTTTACAAAAGAGAGAGTCGATTACCAGCAACTCCAGAAGTCCTGAAATTGTGAATGTTTGCACCCTAATCCTGAGGTCTACAAGTGAGGCCAATTTGCTGCATGTACATATACTAGACTTATGCTTAATATCAGTTTTCTGTCCGGTCTTGATGTACTTACCAAATATGGAAGGCCACAGGGATCACAAATTGTAGTACATCAGATTCTTAAGTTGCAGCTACCGTGGAGGAGAACTTTCACCTTTCCAAATTGAAAAGAAATGTTTACATGTGGTAGACCACCTTTAATACAGACGGGCTAACCACCTATTCTTACATCTTCTGCATGCGGACAATAAGTCCTTCTGAAAAGGTCACCAATATACCAGCAGGTAGCACTTAATGAAGAGAAGAGGAAACACAATAACTAGGTTCTTGCCCCTTCTAAACTGGGGAGGAAAAGAAGCTGTCTTCACTTTATTCATGGCTTTAAAAAAAACAACAAAAAAATCTTCTAGAACCAACAATAAGTATTATTTTAAGAACTGAACAAGTACCTAGTTAATCATCTCACTCTTGCGATCTTGGAATGAAATGGGATGTCTTTTCAAAGTGTTACAACCTTAAGGTGGAACCAAACTGTTAATAAGCTATTTTCCTGGTCGAAAGTTTGCATAATTATTTTTGATAAATTTGGTAAGATTCAAGGTATCTTTGTCTTGGAAATAGAAAGAGCAGATTGCTAATCCTATTTTGGAAAGTTGTCACTTCTGAGAGAGGCATAGGAGATAAGTTCAAAGGTAGCATAAATTGATCTGATCAATAGACTTGGAGTTAAGGATAAGAGGACTTAAGACACAATACATGAACAAGGTAAAATGAAAGGAAAAATACACTTCACAATATGTGTGATGATTGAAAGGAATTCTAGATTGAATTTATCTCCCTATAACGCACAAATTTCGAGAGTTCGTCATTTTTTCTAATAGACCTCTTATCTTGACTTTGCTACATGTCCCTAACAAAGAGTGTCGTATATGATAAGTTGAGTGACACCTAGGTTTCAAATGTTAAAATAGGAAAGAAAGGGTCAAAGTCCAATGAAAAAGAACACAAAAATAAATTAATAAATATAGAAAATCACAGAAATACAAAAGAAAAGACAGTTTTACCGCTGGACAATATCTTCTTAAGTACCCTGAATTAAAATAAAGAGGATTTGACGTACAAAACAGAAAATACTGACCCCTAATGATAAAAGGACACAAAATAAAACAAGAAACAAACTGACATACATATAAATCAAAGGACAACCAATTTTGCGACCGGACAATACTTACTTAAGGCACAATATCCAGTAAAAAATAAATAAAGACGATTCGGCATACAAAAACAGTTAATACTGAAAAGTTTATCTTAGCATTTCTGATAGTGAAGCCATGATGGAAAAATGAATGTAATGCAATGGCGCCAGACTAGGTTTTGTTCTCAACAGGACACTGTGTTCCATTGTTACTTCCAGAACAGACAACCTGTTTTCTGCTGGCTGCTCAAAGCAGGCTGGACACACTATAAAAGAACACAGAGTGTTTCCGAAGGGATGCCTTCCAACACTCAATCCACAAAAGAGCAAAACAGAAATTCCCAGCCAAGGGTCGTGCCAACTGGGTTGCCACTAAGGACAGAACATGGGCAGCCAGCCTACAAGCTGCCATTTGACCAAACGACCTTGTATAGTGAGTGCATAAACCTCTTGATAGTTAAGTTCCTAAAAGTCAGAGCCAAGGCAGTATTTACAAGAACTCATGTTATCTACTCAGCAATTTGCGTTTTAAAAATAAACGGATAGTCTAAATGTTTTTGATGTAGCGGTTATTTTAGCTCGCCAACTCCAGTCATTTGGGAGGGGCGCATACTTTACTCCAGGAACCTCGCTTTTTACTCCCAACATAAATACACAATTTCTAGAGGTGTGGATTAATGACCAGATGCACAAATATTCAGTGCAGAAGTGTGATTTATGTCTTCTGTAGTCGGTGGTTGGTGACGCCTAGATGCAAAGAAACAAGCGCTTCAAGGGGAGTGTTAGAAGTCAATGGAACAGACATGAACACACAAGTGCAAGCACATAAATACCACACATACACACAAGCACGCACACACACAAACAAAATATTGTGGGTTTTCAAAGATATTTGTAATGCATTTCCACAATTTCTCACACTCCCAAACGTACATCAAAGGACCCAGCTGTAAGTGAAAGCAAGAGGTGAGGGAAAGCTTTTTCATAGAAAATCTTTTTCCACAAAATGAAAAGAGGAAAAAAATATACATATACAAATAAAGAACACTAGGGCACCCGAACAATGTATGCCAATACTTGCACATTCACACAATAAGCACGGAAATTAGGGGAAGGTGACCTAAAAGCCTCAACACTTTGATAAGATGTGCATTTCTGGATTTTACACAGGCCTTTTTTCACTTGCCTCAAACATTCACTTTAGCTAAATATTCCAGCAAACGTGGGTTGAAACATCAGGCTACACAGGGCTTTAAAGTGGGAGGTCTCTAAATGGGGTTTGGCCTATGCCGTTATAGGCGTGTCTTAAACACAAACTACATTTCTGTGATTTCCATAGTGTGCCACCCAACCAATATTTTGGAGTCTCTCTCAGGTTTCGGTTATTGCGTCAAGATATAATAGCACAACGACTGACATACACCTATAATCGGCCTGTACTGTTGCCGTTGTCAATGGTGGCCTGTGTGTACTAGCACTAAGAGCACTCCCTCATGGCCTATCTATTCATTTCACTAAGGACTCAGTCACTACTAAGCTCAAAAATACATTAAATCACATCAGTGACACTTAACAATTGAAATTTAATTTTCATTTCTTTTATTATTTCATTTCTTTATATACTTTATAAAATTTCATTTATTCCTTCTTTTTCAATTTAAAAAAAAACTTTTTCTAAAAATGTATATATCACAGAAAACAACATTAATGCTGTTATCACATCAGGTATACATAACACATTTTTACATATATGAAATTACTTAACAAAAATAGGACCCTGGAGACATCATATAAATACATCAATTTCACACAATCCATTCAAACACATTCAAACTCACACAAACCACATACAAATTGCATCTGAATAAGGGGGAGATTATAGATGAAATGAGGAACTCCACGACCAAATTAGATCTGAACAAATGGTCGACGCGCTGTCAGCGGTGTATGAAGAGGAGTCAAACCACCTTCATCAGGACCTATCCAGATACCCACATAACTCATCTCTCATACTGCCCAACTCATCATGTATTAATATTTCTTTCCTTTCCTTCCTTCTCACCAAAGAACCATGCCCAACAGGGACAGTATATTCGGAAAAAGATGAATCAGTAGGGATCTACTAGGAGACCTCAATTTTTACTCTTCTCCATCGTTCTGGACGTTACTGCCAGAGAGATGTGGGGGTCCTGAGATTGTAGAACTACCTTCCTGCTAAAGCGAGGAAGGTGCCCTGCATAAGGAAGTAATCGTAAGTTTTGAAGAATCAAAATCTGGACGCCTGACCGATGGAGAAGAGTAAAAATTGAGGTCTCCTAGTAGATCCCTACTGATTCATCTTTCTCCGAATATACTGTCCCTGTTGGGCATGGTTCTTTGGTGAGAAGGAAGGAAAGGAAAGAAATATTAATACATGATGAGTTGGGCAGTATGAGAATAATCACATTAGATTGAATGTCGTCCACCTAGAATACAGACAAGTGTCCTTATTTCCAGGTGCAACGATTGGCTGATGGCTATTGGCCCTGTAATTTTTCTTTCTTTTTTTGTTCCCTGGGTGCTGTGAGAGTTATGTGGGTATCTGGATAGGTCCTGATGAAGGTGGTTTGACTCCTCTTCATACACCGCCGAAACGCGCGTCGACCATTTGTTCAGATCTAATTTGGTCGTGGAGGTCCTCGTTTCATCCATAATCTCCCCCTTATTCAGATGCAATTTGTATGTGGTTTGTGTGAGTTTGAATGTGTTTGAATGGATTGTGTGAAATTGATGTATTTATATGATGTCTCCAGGGTCCTATTTTTGTTAAGTAATTTCATATATGTAAAAATGTGTTATGTATACCTGATGTGATAACAGGATTAATGTTGTTTTCTGTGATATATACATTTTTAGAAAAGGTTTTTTTTTAAATTGAAAAAGGAATAAATGAAATTTGATAAAGTATATAAAGAAATGAAATAATAAAAGAAATGAAAATTAAATTTCAATTGTTAAGTGTCACTGATGCAATTTAATGTATTTTTGAGCTTAGTAGTGACTGAGTCCTTAGTGAAATGAATAGATAAGCCAAGAGGGAGTGCTCTTAGTGCTTGTTGTTTCTTTCCCCTCTTCTCCCTGGCCTGAAAGTATTATTTTCTAGAGGGGGTCCCCAATTATGCAGTTGCCTGTGTGTACTATGCATAAAAGCCAAGGATTGGATGATCATGTATTCTGAACACCTTTTTGACCACGGCCGGACTGGGAACAGAAACCAGCCCTGGCAATTCCGGCCCGGGGGCGTCACTAAGAAGCGCTGGTTGGGGGTCGGGGTTGGTGCTAGTGTCAAGCACCGCTGGCAGTTTTGTTACAGTGTGCCGATATTGCAGCGCTTCTGCAAAACCGGCCCCCAGCAAGAAAACCGGCCCCCACGGGTCAAAAACCACCCCCACCCTTCTGGCCCACCGGGAAAACCCCCGGTGCCCACTACAGCCAGTCTGGCCCCGTTTTTGACCCACTGACGGGCACTGCGAAAAACGTACTGCCTTGAGCTTGAATGCCAGAGCTTTCGATCATGGCCGTTATAAACACCTGGAGACGACGCAGTTCAAATCATGCACTATACAAGAGTAATATGCTAAAAAAAACACATAAACACAACATCCTGGGAATAGCTAACACTCTAATGGAGTGCAAGATTCAATAAAACATGTGAAATATAAACGGGAACTAAGTCACTGACAGGGATTACCAGGCATTTATTATATTCATTGTTCAAAATCCTAGTGTTTTTCCCCAGTAAAGTTAAGGACATGAATATAGAAGCTGATAGGGACCTGTTTTCAATGTCCGTTCTAAAATTAGGGCAGCATAATGTCCTTTCGTATTGTTTGAAGTCCCACCCATAGACTTCTCGAAGCAGTAAAATAGGAGGGGTCACATTGAAAACAAGTGTCTGTCAAGTAGCATGTTTACTGCCCTGCACAGCAGTGGGAATGTAACTGGTGCAGCATAGGATCTAAGCAGGCAACAGTGAGTGTCAGGGCCAGAGACGTTTTAACACATGGACAAAGAGGGCAATTTGCCCAGGTCCCCCACCTTCCAAAGGGGCCCTAAGCGAGTCAACTTCCTAGCTCACTTCTCTGTTTCTCCGTCTCAACCTTTATAAAAGAATATTGTGACTTGAATCAGCAAAAATGGGCACTAAAATTAAAAGTTGTTCCGAAAAGGGGCTCCCAAAAGAATTCTTGCCCAGCGGCGCCAAATTCCGTAAGATAACACTGGTCAGAGCCACTCCAAGCACTATGAGTGCCCACTCACAGAGTTCTTAATGACAGGCTTTCTGATTTCAGTGCGGCCTCAGACTCCAGAGCCTGCACTGTTCTTCTAGGCAGAGGTCATCAGGCTCATGGTCTAATGTACTGTGTGGGTGACTGCGTCAGCCGCACACCTGCTCGCAATTGGCTGATTAATGTAATCAGCGGCAGAAATGTGTCTGGGGCGGCGGGCGCTCTTTGGCCTATCAGCCCGTGCGCTGCATCGTGACTCCACGTCGGTGCTGCTTGTATTTCGGACCCTACCACCCTCACTGAAGCGCAGTGCAAGACATCATGCTACAGCAGCTTGACTTTAACTGCTGACCTTACCCTTGACATCGGCACTTAACAATGGAAAAGGGCAGGAGACACCTGCGGTTTCGAGTTACACAAACTTCTAGGGCCCGTATCGACAAGCATTTTCTCCGACAGGGTGGCCTCATTTCCCCACGCCCTGCAGGAGACCACCGCCAGGTAAAGCAACCTTTTCAAGGCAGCTGCGATTCAGTGGCGGTGCGTCCATTGGGGCGCTGGGGCTTTGCCCCACTAATGCCACATGCCCCCATTTGCCCCCATTCGTTAACAAAAATGTACGTCTCTAAACAGAATCACTGACAACGCTAATTGCTGGCCGGTCACCGGACCACGCCCAAGGCAATCAGGAAGCTGAAGGGGGTCGGGCCGCGGCAGCACTCAGTAGTGCGCATGTTCGGTTTTGGGCTGGTCATTTTTACGACCAGCCCGAACATGCGCACTAGCCTTCCCCTTAGGAGAGCGAGGTTGCTTCATGCCGCAGCCCCGGTCTCCTAATGGGCGGGAGTATCCCTGCTCAAGCTAATCCTGGCGCTGCTCCAGCAGCGCCAGGATTGATTGGCTGAGAGGCTCCGCACACGTTTACACTTCACCGGCGTCACCGTGCAGTATGAGAGGCTGGCACAATAGCCAGGCATTGGGTGCCGCGCGTGGGTGGTACTTGGTGAACGTATGTGGCCAATCACTGTGGCTTATCAAGCCATGCAGAGACAGTGATTGGCCATTTTGTTATGATGACGTTGTCGTCACAGCAGACCGCGCGGCGTCACACATACGACATCGGACACACACGAGTCGTCGAGTCGACACAACACACCTCGTGTTCAGTGAGTGCCTGCCTGCCTAAGTCTACTGCTCGTGCTCGAGTCGTCATGGCTGGTGCTCGGGTCACCAGATTGATAGACATAGTCGTAAGGTAAGTCAAGTGTGTAATAATGCAGCCATTTTATAATTTCCGTGAAAAAATGGGATGGGTTTGTGCGTATGGTGTAATGGACGTTTTTGGTTTTAGGCGGCGGCTCTCGTTCGCCTGCGCGGCCTCCAGATCTTAGTATGCAGCACTTGGAAACAGATTAAAATTTTTAATCTGTTTCCAAGTGCTGTATACTAAGATCTCGAGGCCGCGCAGGCGAACGAGAGTCGTCGCGCACAGATGGGGTCCGCCAAAAGAGAAGGCTGTGCAGCCCGTGCTGCGTGCAATCTTGAACTGTTCATGCCTGGCTTACCATTCAAAGAACTCAAATGGCCTCTACATTGGTAATCGTTTTGAGCCGCTCGAAACGATTATCAATGTAGAGGCCATTCGATTTCTTTGAATGGTAAGCCGAGCCCCCTGCATCAATCTTGTGGGGCTGAGGGAAGAGGTCACAGTCATAGCAGTTAAAGCAATAGGCCTTAGGCCTCATTCGCAGCCCAGGCACTTCCTAGAGCGAGCTCTCACAGACAGACCCCCAGCTCACATTTTATATCCCCGCTGTGAGCTCGAGCTATGCCGCCCGCCATGAAGCTGAATGACCAGATATGGGGAGCCCCGAGCGGACAGAATAAGGTAAAGCATGACAGACCTGGGCAGGGCAGACATGTGCAGGGGCCGAGCGCAGCATGTGTGGGCACCTGTGTTTGCAGCATGTGTGGGCCCCTGTGTTTGCAGCATGTGTGGGCTGGGCCCCTGTGTTTGCTGGAGATGGTAGGAGGCCGCACCAACTCATATGTCATTGTCTTGGCCTAAGCGGCTAGTGGGGTGAATTTAACTTGTTCTGAATATGGTGGTCTCTCTGGCCATACCTCCACTTGGTTCGCTCTTTCTTTTTTGCATGGGATCTCCTTGTTTAAATTTATATGATGCACAGTCCCATTTTGCACCATGCAACATTGCTGACGAGCACGCATTGCACCTACTTGTGAAACAGTGGCAGAAAAAGATTTGTCACCACGCGGGGGACAGCAGAACAGAAAAGAGAGCCCAAGTAACAAAAGGAAGCAGACATCAGAAAAAGAGAGTCTGAAGTTAGTGATGTGCGATGCAGGAAAATAATTGAAACCACACAGATTCCACTTCTGGCAACTGTCCTTGAGACAGGTCTATGTTCTTGGGCTGGTCCTGCAAATCGTTCAGCCTGTATGCCTCCCAGTGTGCCAACACCAGGACAGAGGCTGCGGCATCTGCAGATTCAGTGGGCATCGCCTTAGGAAGCTGCAGGCGGCCTCACTGCAAGGACGGGCAGGACTTTTGTGTCCAAGATGGATCCTGCTGGAAACTGCTGGAGATCAAATACAGCCCAGGAGAAACATCTACCAGCCTTGGGTGCTAGACCTGGGAGCCCATCAAGACACAGAAAGAAAATTCCTGCAATGTAGCTTCACTAGTTACTAAGACCCAAACAGAGGTCTTAATGTGTTTTTGACTTTCTCGTGCTCTATGGGAAACAGGTGTAAGGAACCATTGGAAGAGCAAAACGCACAGGTACGGTAGAACCACCGTTTCTGCTATGAAGAGGATAGGCAGACGTTTGCCTCAGTGTGCGACACACAGAGAATGGAAATTATGGTGGCCTGAGGGGTGGCACTTAGCCTACAGAGCCATTAGGGGTCTAGTGATGAGAAAATGCTGGATTGCTGATTCTCTGGGTTAACAACATAGAGAAGGGTTTCACTTCTGAGTCCCAGTTGAGGAGGCAAAGAAGGAGACAGTGTCAAGGACTATGGGCTGGTAATTGCGTGTTGTACTGGCTTTCTGTTTTTCAAATGATCGCCCACCTGACCTCTCGGTCCCGCACCTTTGTTTCCCCCATTCTTTGATTCACTCATATGCCATTTGGCCTTGAGTTTTGGGGCTTTCTCTGCCATCGATGCACGCACTGTACCTTAAGTATTCCAGCAGTTTTGATTTTGCAGCAGGTTCTAGGTGTGCTCCTGGATCAGAAACATTCCGGTTGTGCTAAGGGTTAGTGTGCTCTGACGTTTATGGTCCTACATTATTGCTGTATCAATTATCTGGTATGCAAATAGTCTTTGCGTTCTCTTGTGGGCATCCTTTGAACAGCGTAACTCAGTGAGAACTATCAGAAAAGATGGTGATAACCAGACAGGGGCTACCTGGTTTTGGTAATTTATAGATAAGTAGGGTCCTTTCTTCTGTGTTTTGTTCTCTGCATCTCTGCAGCTTCTCCTCCTGCTTTTCTCCTACCAAGCAGAAGTGAGTGTTCGCTGGAATTGATGGGGCTGACGTAGAACCATTGTCGTAATGCTATTGACTCTACAGGTACTATTTTGTACTGTAGTTTTGTCTAAGTACTCAGTCACTTGGCCCTTTGCATACAGACGTGAAATTGATCATTAAAAGAACTAGTAGTGTCGGAAAAGAAAACACAACCAAGTGCCATGTGTCTCTATTTCTTCTCTCTGCGTTGCTGTTTCCCCTCCAAGTCTCTCCATCTTACACTGGTTCTCGTCACCACGCGTCTCCATCTTTCTGTGCCCCTCTCCCTCCCAGTCTCTTTGTATCTCACCCTCTCTCTATGGTTCTCGTTCCCTACCTCCTCTTGCTCTCCACGTGTCTCTCCCACTTTCAACGCATCTCATCTCCCTCTTCGAGCTTTCTCAGTCTCCCTCTCATTCCCTCTGTCTCCCTCTCATTTCCTGTCTCCCTCTCATTCCCTCTGTCTCCCTCTCATTCCCTCTGTCTCCCTCTCATTCCCTCTGTCTCCCTCTCATTCCCTCTGTCTCCCTCTCATCCCCTCTGTCTCCCTCTCATCCCCTCTGTCTCCCTCTCAGTCTCCCTCTCATTCCCTCAGTCTCCCTCTCTTTCCCTCAATCCCTCTGTCTCCCTCTCATCCCCTCTGTCTCCCTCTTAACATTCACCTCAGTGTCAATTAACTCCCGAATACAGCAATCAGCAAGGAAAAAGTGACCAATGAAGCCTTTACAAATTGTCTGGCACTGCGCTGCGCCGTGTGTGGCACTTTTCTGGTAATTTTTTTCTTCAGTTAGAAATGTTTTATATATACATATACAATTTGTCAAAAGGTGAATTATGTGCATAGTGCGCAAAATTCTGCTTCAGTGTTCTTGCCCATATGAACTTTCAAATGTCACCAGCCACCACTGGACTGGTCAAGTAAGGTTCAAACTATGAAAAATAAATAAAAAAATGAAATAAAGCAAGTCAGAGTGTTCGCAAAGTGGCTACATTGATTTTATTCACACCCAAGCATATTAGCGCTACTTTACAGAGTTTGCCAGTGAAGCAGTACTTTTGTTTTCTTGTCTTTTTTTGAACAGCATTGTTTTCCCTGGTGGGGAAGTGCACCAATCGTGGGGTACTGCAATGACTGATTCATGGGTGGATTGGTAACCATGTTCTTCCTGCTTACATTTCACATGCTTTAGCTTTACTTTGCTTTTTCCAGGATGTTGGTACTTTTTATTTAGGCAGTTCTAAAAGCACTCGCTACCACCTTCCTGGCCTCTAGCAATTTTCAGAAACAATACACAAATGTCATGATTATGCTGATGGTTAATGTTTTTCCTAGAGAGAGATCAGAGTTTTGTCTAGTGGAAGTTTTGACTCATGGAAAGGTAGCGTAGAAGGTTAATGTGCCTGCTGCAAAGAACATGTACCTGATGCAGATCACAAAATGCACATGATGTAAATAGGTCAGTGAGTCACTGCTTTTGTCAGAGAGATCCTTTTGTCACTTGCAGTTTGTAAGGTAAAATCCTAACATACAACAGTGAGCTATTAACTGTCATCTAAGAGCTGCATGCAAACTGCAAGGTAAAAATTAGAGCGTTCTGTTTTTATCCCCCACTCTTTGTTTGATTATCCTAATGTTTCAAAAATAAATTGTTATATTTTTATTTTCAGCACCTGGTAAAGCCGGACAACCATTACCTAATTTTTTGGCAATTTTTGGGCGAAGAACAAGAGGACCCAACCTCCTTTGCTTCTCTTTCACCCCGGCTACAACCCAGCAAACACCAGTGTTAAAGGTAAGGAAACTGATGCTATATTTTTTTAGATTGGAGTTAGGGCTATGTATGTTGTCACTCTACATGGTGGTTGGGGTGGGTGCACATTTTGAACATTGTACCCTCAGTGGATGGAATTTACTAATAGCCTTAGCCCTGTGCTTTGGGCAATAACGGTTGTTAAAGGCACTATCTATCCCTTGCCTTGTTAAAGGCCCTCAACTTCAAGCAGTGTCTGTTTCAGTGCCTTCAGCAAACCAGTATGGCACACATAGGCAGCAGGCAGTAAGGCTGTATTTTTAGCAGTCATGTTGTGCAAAGGGGAGCTGTTGGAGATATATTGCGATAATGCACAAGATATATGTATTTATACTGAAATTTGATATTATTGCACCAAACCTTATACTGCTTTACTTTGATTATTGACAGGTTTCTTTAATATTGGTAAGGCCAGCATCGGCATGAATACAGTAGAACAGCTAATTGCAAGGCCATTCTTTGGACGGAAACTTGAAGAGAAACTACATATAAAGCAATTAGGACCTGATCGGCCTGACCTAAAACTACAACAAGTTACCCAGGACAGAGGAAAACTTACAAACGTACATTCTCAAACACCTGGTACACAAAGCTGATTGGCTTACAGGGTGCAGCGTCAAATAATTCTCTGTTCTGCTTCCCTTGCTTGCTGTTTAGTGGTGGTGACATGTCTTGGACAAAACAAGGAGTGATAGACTTGAAGCATTTGTCTGACAAAATAAAGAAGCATGCACACACAAGAAGCCATATGGAAAACCTGACGAGACTGGGAATGTTGGGAGACACACCGATTGAGCACCACATAAGCGATGCATACCGCCAAACAATACAGAATCACAATGAAGCAGTTCATAGGAATAGACACATACTATCAAAAAAAATTGATTGCATTTGTTTCTGTGGTGCTTTCGAACTGGCATTGCGAGGCCATGATGAATCTGAAAGTTCCTCAAATCCTGAAATATTCAGAGGCCTTGTGGATTTAATAGCAAGCATAGACAAGGAAATGGAAGCACATTTAGCAAGTGCTACAGTCTTTAAGGGCACCTCTAAAACGATACAAAATGAACTCCTTGAGTGTATGCTAGGAATTATGAGAAGCCATATTGTCCAAGGGGTGCAAAGCACAGACTTTGTGGCTATTTAGGCTGATGACACCACTGATGTGGCCACACAAACACAGTCCGTATTAGTCTTTCGGTACCTTGACAAAGACAGTAAAGTTGTGGAGAGGTTCTATGGTTTCGCACATTTAAGACTGTAGTGCAGAAACCATTACTTCAACTATACTGCGTGAACTGAACTTCATTTTTCCAGAGCTACCTCAAAGAAAAAAACTTATCGCACAAAGCTATGATGGTGCGTCCGTAATGAGTGGAAGCCTTGATGGAGTACAGAAAAGAATTAGAGATGTGTACCCTAATGCTCATTATATACACTGTTACGCCCACCAACTTAATCTTATTATGCAACAGGCAGTATCAAAGATCTCCGAGACACAAATTTTCTTTCAGGATGTAGGAGGCATGGCAGCATTCTTCTCACGTTCCCCCAAAAGAACGGAAGCACTTCAGGAGATTGTGGACAAAAGGCTTCCAAGGGGATCCTCAACTCGTTGGAACTTTAACATACGTACAGTCAACCTAATCTATAAACATAGGGAGGACCTTGAGAAATGTTTTGACGCCATAGAAGCCAATGAAGCCTTTGATTACAAAAGTCAGAATGAAGACCGTGGCTTTGCTAGAACACTACAAGACAGAGAGTTTCAGTTCTTTCTGTTTTTATTTCATGACATAATGTATTTTGTCAACATTGTAAGGGGGGGGCTCTTATTCGGGGTCTCACGATCAGTAAGGAGGCCAGATAGGAGTATAGTGCAGCAAGTTGTTTATTTAACAGGCGTCAATAAGGTAAAGTCCTCTGGTAGGGCTGGTGCCCGGCGTTGGTTCCTCTCCGTTAGTTCCCTCTGGAGCTCCTGGGTCCGATACCGTGTCCTGGCGCCGCAGCTGGTCCGCGATCTCGCCGGGCGGTAGATGTCCGGGCCCAGGGAAAAATGACAAGAACACCACGTCAGGGGGATAACGGACGCTAATATATAAGGGGAGCGGGGAGTGAAGGAGGAGTCACCCGTGACCACCGACACCGTGAAGATTCGAGCGTGACCACCCTCGCTTTCACCGCCCTCCCCTACCTGTGCCCTGAAACCCTCTAGTCTTGCCCGTACTTTGTAAGCCACCCTCCTCCTGGAGGGTGGCTGGGCGGAACACGATACCGTTGGCCTCCTGGCTTGACGTCTTCCGTGGCGTCCGCTGCTTCTGGCTCTGCTTCTCTCCGTCCGTTCGATTCCTCCGAGTCCCTCACCTCCGGCTCTCCTCTCGCCCGGGATTCTCCTTCCGCATACGTGCGGGAGCCGCTCCTCTTGTTCCGTCCGATCGGTCTCCGGATTGGACGGCCGAATACAGCGTCAGTGGCCACTCCTCCGAGGTTCCTTCCGAGGCATCGTTGTTAAAGGGCTCCAGACCCGCCTGCATAGAAGGCAACAGCAGGGCGTTAACCCCTTCCTCTGGCTGATCCGGACTCCCGATATTCTCGACCTCATGACACATGCCCTCTTAAGAGTCCCCGATCGGGGACTGTGGAAAACGTGACAGGTAGTCGGCATTGCCCTGCTCACTACCCTTACGGTGGAGTACCTGGAAACGGTATGGTTGTAGTGCCAGAAACCACCGAAGGACCCGATCGTTGGAGCCCTTATTCCTCTGTAACCAGGTGAGCGGAGCATGGTCTGTGTACAACAGAAAGGAACGCCCTTCCAGGTAGTATTTCAATTTCTCTATGCTCCACCTGATAGCCAAGCACTCCTTCTCAATTACGGGATACGCCTTTTCTCTGGGGAAGAGTTTCCTGCTGATGTACAAGACAGGTCTTTCTAGCCCCTCCTCGTCCAGTTGTGAGAGAACGGCCCCTATCCCCATCCCTGAGGCGTCTGTCTGAAGGATGAAAGGTTTCTGAAAATCAGGTGTTAGCAGGAAAGGGAGGTGGTTAACGTGGTTTTCAGGGACTGGAAAGCCAAGAGCTCTCCGTTGGTGGGTGTCTTAAGACGACTGGGAGCGATGTCTTTTTAGCAGATCTGTGAGGGGGGCAGCAGTGTCGGAAAAAAGGGGTATAAAGCGCCTATAATACCCCACCAACCCTAAAAAGGCCCTTAGTTCTTTTCTTGTGGTGGGATATGGGGTGTCTTGGATAGCCCTGACTTTTTCGCTCTGGGGTTCAATCAAGCCTTTTCCTAACACGTACTCCCAGGTACTTCACCTTTGATATGCGAACCTGGACTTCTTAGCATTAACATGCAGGTTCGCCAGCCGCAGTTCCGTAAGAACGGCCGACAAATGGGATAGGTGTTCCTCCCATGTTTTGCTAAACACGACAATATCGTCTAGGTATGCTGATGAATACTCGAGATGTTCCTTAAGTAGAGTATCCATCAGCCTTTGGAAGCTGGCTGGGGCGCCATGTAGACCAAACGGAAGGACTGTAAAGTGAAACAAGCCGTCTGGAGTGGAAAAGGCCGTTTCTCTTGGTCCTTTGGGTGTAGGGGGATCTGCCAATAACCCTTGGTGAGGTCGATGGTGGTGATGTAACGAGCCTCACCAAGGCGCTCGATTAATTGCCGACCCGCGGTAAGGGGTACCCGTCCTGTTTAGATATCCGGTTCACTGCCCTGAAGTCAATGCAGAACCGGATACTACCATCTGGCTTCGGGACCAGAACGATCGGTGAACACCAATTGCTTTTGAGGGTACCACCACCCCTAGGGCCAACATATCGGCTACCTCTCTTTTCAGGGCCGCCCTACGTGCCTTCAGGAACCCGATAGGGTCTTTGTTTGACAACAGCCCCTCAATCGTAGGTATGGTATGGGTCGCCAGGGTGGTTCTACCGGGCTGATTCGAGAAAACATCAGAAAATGACTGTAGGAGATCCCCTATTTGTTTAGTCTCCTGAGGCTCTAAATCAGGACTAAGAAGGGTGTCTGTCACTGTGGTCATAGAAGGAGTAGCAAGAGAAACATTACAGGGCTTTTTAGGGACAGGCCCTAACCATTTTTTAAGAGGTTTACGTGGTACATTTGACTCTTCCTAGGGGTGAGCTGTAACACGTAAGTAGTGTTTCCGACCCCACGTACCACCTCATAGGGTCCTTGCCATTCCTTCCGGAGTTTGTGGGTGGATGAAGGAAGGAGAAGTAGGGCCCAATCCCCAGGTTTTAGTACTCTCCACTTCTTACCCTTATCATATTGTAGTTTTTGTTGGGTCTGAGCCTTTTCTAGGTTCTCATGGGCTAATGTCCTTAATTTGCATAGCCGGGTCTTGAGCTGGTTGGCGTATTCCAACAAGGCTTGGGCCTCGGATACCCCTTGTTCCTCCCAACTCTCCTTTGTGATTTCAAGAAGAGTGCGTGGTTTTCTCCCGAACATAAGTTCAAAGGGGGAAATCCCTAAACTGCTCTGGGTAGAACTACGAATCACAAACAGGGCTAAGGGCAACAACTGATCCCAATTCCTCCCATCCCCACTCAACAGTTTCTTTAAAGTGAGCTTCAAATTACCGCTATAGTGCTCCACCAGACCGTCGGTCTGGGGGTGGTACACCGAGGTTTTGATATGTTGGATGCCCAGTTGTTTACATACCTCCCTCATTAAACGGGAGACAAAGGGTGTGCCCTGATCGGTTACCAGTTCTTTTGGAAACCCCATCCTTGAAAACACCTCTATCACCCTCTGAGCTATAGTGGTGGTGGTGGCTGTTCGGAGTGGAAGGGCTTCAGGGTAACGAGTGGCATAATCAACCAACACGAGGACGTATTGGTGACCCTTGCTGGATTTAGGAGAGGCCCAATGAGGTCCATACCTACTCTTTCAAAAGGACGGCCTATAATTGGTAGGGGCTGTAGAGGTATCTTGGGAGGAACATAGGGGTTCCTCCGTTGGCAGATGGTGCATTCCTGGCAATACTTCTTAGTTTGAAGATAAATGCCAGGCCAATAGAAAGAACCCAGGATTGCTTGGCTGGTTTTCTCCGCCCCTACATGACCAGCGAGAAGATGGGAATGTGCGAAGAATAGGATCTGTTCCCTAAACGTGGTGGGGACTATCAGCTGGGGTTCGGCTTCCTTCTTGGCAAGGCGATAAAGGAGACCGTTTTGTTCCAAGAAACTAGGATAAGTGCGTTGGGGTCGATTTCTTGTTTCTTGTGCTCCTTGCCATGCGTGTCTAAGGGAGGCGTCATTTAGCTGGGCTATTCTAAAGTTGTTGTCAATGGCCCAGGGCTCTGAGGTCAAAAGAGTGTTGTGAGGACCTGGGTCTGCTACGCCTACGCCTAAAGCCTGGGAGAGAAGGACAGCAAAGGAAGGATTATCGACCCCCAAGATCAGTGCCTCAGGAAGGGTAGGGAGCACCCCTACGATGACCGAGGTGCTTTTTCCTGTCCTAGTCTGTATGGACAGCTGTGCTATTGGGTACTCCCTGATGTCTCCGTGTACACAATCGAATATTGACTGTCTTCCCTGGTATCATAGCGGTGGCGGGACTATGTCTTCTCTGGCTAAGGAGTGCTTGCACCCTGAATCCAAAAGAGCAGTTACCTCCCGGTTGTTCGCTATCAAACTCACATAGTAGATGTGCCCTGTCTCCTGGGCAAAGAGGACGGAACGCGGAGCATAACTGACATCCATTGGTTCGTCTTCACCTTTGTCCCTTCTCTTCCTACAGAAGCGGGCTATGTGTCCCCACTCGCCACATTCGAAACATTGAGGACCGTTTGGAGTTGTGCTGTCGGGTCTTACAGCCCTGGTTCTAATTAGGTCCGGGGTTACCTTTATCGGCTTCTTATCATACTTCGGGCTACGGCCCCCCTCTGGGGCTTTTCTGGCTCCTTTACTAAGGGACGACTTTGTGCCCTGACATAAGAGGTGGCCATTTTGACGGCATGCTCTAAGGTCAGGCCGGCATGTTGCCTAAGCCACCTTTGTGTACCATAGGGTAGGGCCTCGAGGAATTGCTCCAGATAGATCTTGCCCATGACATTTTCCATAGTAGACTCCTGGGGTTTTAGCCAATGATCCGCAGCATCTTTGATCTTGTAAAAGAGGGTTTTCGGGTGTCACCTGTGAGGCCGCTGCTCTTGTCTGAAGTGGAGACGGTGGGTTTCGTCATCCACGCCCAGGCGGTCCAGGATGTACTGCTTCACTGTACCGTATACCGCGGTACCATCCCTATTGACGACCTGGTACGCTGCCTGGGCTTCGGCCGTAAGGAGGGGGCTAGGTAGAAAGGCCACCGGTCCGCCGACCACCCACTAGCCCTAGCGGCCCTTTCAAAGTTCAGGAAGAATGACACGGCATCCTCCCCAGGTACGTACTTCTGTAGGGGGACTACAGTACCCGGCGGAGCGGGACTCCTTCCCTGTCCGGCTCCCATAAGCATATGGTTCTGTCCTTCAGCCAACTTAACCATCTGGTCGGCTTGTTGTTGGATGGCCATCGTGAACGCGGCTCGGTCCATCTCGGCCTGGCTGGAGCTCCTCTCGATGGCCCACTCCAGCTTGGCCTGGCCCTCCTTTAGCTGGTACACCAGGTTCTCCATCGTGTATCGAGGAGGCTTATGCCTGCATTCTCCACCACTTGTAAGGGGGGGGCTCTTATTCGGGGTCTCACGATCAGTAAGGAGGCCAGATAGGAGTATAGTGCAGCAAGTTGTTTATTTAACAGGCGTCAATAAGGTAAAGTCCTCTGGTAGGGCTGGTGCCCGGGGTTGGTTCCCTCTCCGTTAGTTCCCCCTTGGAGCTCCTGGGTCCGATACCGTGTCCTGGCGTCGCAGCTGGTCCGCGATCTCGTCGGCGGTAGATGTCCGGGCCCAGGGAAAAAATGACAAGAACACCACGTCAGGGGGATAACGGGACGCTAATATATAAGGGGAGCGGGGAGTGAAGGAGGAGTCACCCGTGACCACCGACACCGTGAAGATTCGAGCGTGACCACCCTCGCTCACCGCCCTCCCCTACCTGTGCCCTGAAACCCCTGTAGTCTTGCTCCGTAGCTTTGTAAGCCACCCTCCTCCTGGAGGGTGGCTGGGCGGAACACGATACCGTTGGCCTCCTGGCTTGACGTCTTCCGTGGCGTCCGCTGCTTCTGGCTCTGCTTCTCTCCGTCCGTTCGATTCCTCCGAGTCCCTCACCTCCGGCTCTCCTCTCGCCCGGGATTCTCCTTCCGCATACGTGCGGGAGCCGCCTCCTCTTGTTCCGTCCGATCGGTCTCCGGATTGGACGGCCGAATACAGCGTCAGTGGCCACTCCTCCGAGGTTCCTTCCGAGGCATCGTTGTTAAAGGGCTCCAGACCCGCCTGCATAGAAGGCAACAGCAGGGCGTTAACCCCTTCCTCTGGCTGATCCGGACTCCCGATATTCTCGACCTCATGACAAACATATTATACGACCAGTTACAAGCACGAGCCATAGATACTGTCTCTGTGCAAAGAGATACCAGTATGTTTGTCACCAACATGAGCAAAGTGAGAGATGGGGTTGACAATTTAGACAGCAAACTGCCAGAGGATTCTACTTTTGCAAACCGCAGTAAAAACATCAGCAGTCTGGTCCGAATTGCAAAGGAGATATGTGACATTATAATTGTTCATGCACAAGAACGTTTTTCTTTCACAAAACATTTGGTGAGTGCCACATTATTGCAAAGTGAACACTTTGCAAAATATGATCAATCCTTCCCTGAGCAAGCTCTGAATGATGCTGTGGAAGCTTATCCTATGCTCAACAAAGAGGACCTGAAAACTGAGTTGACTGTACTGTACGGAATGAGTGTACACCGGAAGGCCACTGGTGCCATTTCTTTGCTGGCTTTAATTCAGAAACTTAATATGGAAAGGTCACTTACAGAGACAGTGGCTTTACTAAAAATTGTCATTACCACTCCTATGACAACAGCAGAGTTGGAACAATGTTTTTCCACCTTAAACAGAATTAAGACATTCCTGAGAAACACAGTGATTCAGGATAGAATGAATGCTTTAGCAATGCTCTCTATAGAGAGCGACCTAGTTAAAAGAATCCCAGACTTTAACGTTCAAGTTATTGAAAAGTTTGCTGCTCTTAAAGACAGACGTGCTGATTTTATCTACAAAAAGTGAACAATATGTTGAATGCTGCTAGTTTGCGACCTGTTTAGTTGTTTGTTAAATAAAAACATCTGTGAGGTACTCAGAAATGCATTGTATCTCGAAGTCTGTTATGAAGCTCTGTGGTTATACTGAATAAGCAGCTACCTATGTTATATGACATCTCTTTATTAATGTAATAACTGCACTTTCACAATTGCTTTATTAACCTTCCTGCTTTCTCAAATTTGCTTGAAAATGCACCATTTGTCCACTCTTTTTTCAAAATTTTCTCGGGGGGAGAACCGCCCCGAACCCCCCTTAGGTTGTTCGGGCACGCTCGCTACGGTGCAGTATGACAATCATTTTACGCCACACCACTTTCAAATGTCACCAGCCGCCACTGGTCTCGAATAAGAACGTTTGCTAATGAACTCTGCTTATTTTTGTGGCAGCGCACTGTTGTCCATACATGTATTGGAAGTTACAGGTTATTTTCCAGATACTACATGTCACTGTCTGCGTAAATTGACATTTTCAAATGATTCCTTCTCCCACCCAGTCTGGCTGAAATACAGTTTTTGATGTTCCGTCTTTCCTGGTAAATACAACGTTATCATCAACAAAGTGAAACTGCTCGAATCCGAAAACGGGGCACAGTTTTTACTCCTACCTGTTTAGGAATGTCATATTATAATAATATAGACCCCCTACTAGACACTTTAACGGAAGTGCAGATTATCAAACTCAATAATTAATAAGAACCTTAGACAAAAATGTATGAAGTGGTGGATAAGAAGGACGTGTGAGAGGAGAACAGTTTTGTGTGTGATATGAGGACTAAACAAGTGAAGTCTCAGCATCTCCACAGTGAGATTAAATAGAAGAAGAGAAAGAAAGAAATGGGGAAATAAAAAAGAAAGAACAAAAAAGAGAATAGTAAACAGAGCGAGGCATGCACCCAGACACTAAAAGCGCGAGAAAAATATTTGCTCGTTGTGTGATATTGGGACTGACTTTCAGTGAATGCAGAGGAAGTGGGAGGCTGGATGTCTTGATTTGGTCACTGTCTTTAGGACTGGTTGGGTTGCAGTTTTAAGTCGGAGGGTTTTCCCAGTGCTTTAAATGGAAATATACACGTTCAGGAACTCACTCTTTAGAGTACCTGTTTGCTCCTGAGATGTGCTGGCACTCGCCCATTAAATGTACAGCAACAGTGCTGAGAAGTACAGGTACTCTCCCTTTCAAATTACAAAAAACTGCAGGTACTTGGTACCAGACAGAACCTGCCCGTTTAAAGCACTGGGGCTGATAAGAAAACGGGTGTAGAACCCAATGCACATTGAAAATTATCATGAGTAAGGTGGTGCCCAGTCTGTCTACTCACTAAAGTGTGCTATAATGGGAACTTTACATGCCTTTAACAAGCAGTTCTGCATTGCAGTCTTACTTCCAATTTCTTGTTCTCCATTGCCTTTGTCCCTTTATCGGTCATTGTGTAAGAACTTCAAAACAGGCATGATATAGGAAATGAACGGAGGATAGTTGACAGGTAAAGGCCACTCGGCCTACCACCATCCCTGATTAATGAAATACCAGTCTTGAGCACTATGGTTGCTCACACATTTTACTGCTAAGAAATACAAATGAGTTTGAATTATAAAGAACAAGGATAGGTGGAGGTACAGGCTTGAACACCCTGTTGCAATGCACAGGGCCAAAGATGGATATGTTATTCCCTTGTCTTTGTTGAAGTTAACGGTTTAGTGAAGGCACAATATTGGTTAAGGAACTTAACTTCACAGACAAGACATGAATTGAATAGTGGTCGAGAAATATGCAAGGCAGTGAAGGTAGGCAAAGGCATTAAGCAAACTGGCAGCGACTACAAGGCTCACAGCAAATCTTTCAGTCAACAAGTAGCCTTTTTTTGTATATATACATTTTATTTTTCATTTTGTCACTATACACACAGCCCAAAAATTTTGAACTGGTGAGAATATGACGCCAATGTGAGTACACCAGAGACATTTCCTCCGAGTTAGCAAGAAAGGCCCGGGGGATAGTTAGGGTGAGGGGGGGTCAGAGTTGGGTTCATGGGGGAGGGACCATTGTTAGTGTCCAATCCCAGACTCCTGGCATATCGTATCCTTGTTCAGGGCCTCCGCCTGGGTTGCCGGAGATTTTTCTGATCCCAGTCCATAATACATCCTCCATTGACCCTAGATCTTTTAAAACTTGAGGACAGCCTATAGCAGCGTACACCTCCTTTTTCACTTCCATTTACCTGTCCATTCTTGTTATCTACAGAGCTTCAATGTGCAGTGTTCATCCCCCCCCCCGACCTGTGTTATATCCCTCTTAGCAACAGCTAGGCCCAAGGAACAGAATACCAATTTCCTGTGGGGTAATTCGATATCCCCCAGGGCCCCTAGAAGAATAAAGTGCGGGGTTTTAAAAAAATTTTTTTTTAGAGTTTTATATAGCGCGAACTAGACCCGAGACATCGGGATTCAGAGCGCTTTACATGAGTACCAGTTTCGTTACAGAAGGACACATTCATTTTTGTTAGGCACGGGGAGATTAAGTGATTTGCCCAGAATCACAGGATGTTGAGCGTCGTTGCCGAGACTCGAACCCGGTTCCCCAGCTTCGAAGTTGACCGCTCTAGCGGTAAGGCTACATCCTCTCCCAAGTTGAGTGGGATCTCTTCCTCCAATACTTTCCCTAGTTCCTCAAGTATACTCTCCCAGTAGGCACGGATGTCTGGGCATTTCCTGAGTGTGTGGAAAAATGACCCTATGGATGACCCACACCGTAAACAGTCTGCTTTAAAATGTTCCCCATTTTGTGAGTCTGTCTCTAGCTAGATACACTATGTTGAGAATTTTACACTGTATCAAGCGGAACCGGGCCCTGATGGCAATCTCTGCATCAGCGCCGCTTCCTAGTCCATGCCCTCCATGTTGTCCATATCTCATTTCCATAGGTTCCTGAGGTTACCCAGACTATCTGGGATATCATAAATGATCACTTTATAGGTGGCCAACACCACTCCCCATCCAAGTGGAATCTCCAACAAGTGACTCTCCAGGGCGGGATGTGTCCGGGAGATACAACCAGTCCACTGCCTCAGCTACCAGGGCATGTCATAGTTGTGTAATTTGTAAAGTAGTATTGCGTGTCCACTATTTTGTACTCATCCCGTAGGCACACAAAGGATTTCACTATTCCCCCCGTCAATCACATCCCCAATGTTGGAGATGCCTATGAAGGTGGAATCCTGTAGCTTCCCAATTTCCCACAACATACCACCCTCCCACAGAGGTGTGGCCTTGGTCACTTGTCCCTTCCACCCCACATGCACCTTAGGAATATGCCTCACAATTCCGCAGCCTGTCACCCCGCATGTTGTTACAACGCGGTCGTTACCACGACTGCGTTGTAACAACGCATACTATTACCCCGCAAGCCGTAACAACGACTTGCGGAGGGGGGCGCTGGATGTTGGAATAGTATAATTTACTATTCCAACTCCAGTCTGTGCGGACAGTAGGGAAGGTGTTGGATTTTAAATCCAACACCTTCAGGGTAATGGTATGCGTTGTTACAACGCGGTCGTGGTAACGACCGCGTTGTAACAACATGCGGGGTGACGGTTTCGTGGTGAAGGTTGTTCACCGCATCTTAGTCCTGTCCCAGGCCACCAACACCACTCATGTCTGGGCCCGTATGAACGACCTGCCATTCCCATTGTAGAAGAAGTGCCTCCAAGAGAGCCTCTCCAAGGAGCATCTCTCAAGGCACACCACGGGGTTGTCTCATGGGCCCAATTATTGATAACTTGGAGCTGGGATACCCAATAGTATGCCCAGAAATCAGGGAGGACGATCCTGCTATTGTACACAAAGCTGCATAAAGTCTCCAGTGCGATCCTAGAGGACTCTTATTCCCATAGTAGCCTCCATTCACCCGGTCCAACCAAACAAAAAAGCATTCCAGTATCCTGAAGGGGGTATTGTGCATCACATACAGCAGCTTAGGGATGGTCATCATCTTGAGGCTAGCCGCCCCACCTAGAATAGTCAGGGGCAGCTTCCTCCATCTGCCCATGTCCCCCTACAAAGCCTCCATCTGGAGCTCCAAGTTTCACTCCCGAAAGCATTCAGGGTCCAATGTCATATAAATGACTACGTACGTAAAGCCCTCCACAGTCACTTTTATTGAATCACAAACAGGGTTCCTCTGGACTCAACTTCCAGTTTTGCACAGTAGCGACTTGCCACAGTTCACCTCATAACTAGAGTAGTCCCCAAAGGCCTCCACAATCTCGAGTACGGGTTTCAACGTCACAACAGGATCCATGACATAAAGCAGGGCATTATTTGTGTATAATGAGATTTTTTGCTTCTGCCACTCCTGCACATCCTCTCCAACCCCTGTTGCCCTGATCCAACTTGCCAAGGGCTCCATACAGAGCGCAAATATGAGGGGGGAAGTGGGCAACCCTGTCCAATCATCTGTCCCAAGGGGAACAAGGCTAATGTTGCCCCTTTCACTCGCACCGCAGCTGTAGGGTTCATGTGAAAGAGGATTGCTCAGCTGCAAAAACATGTGTCCAAAACCAAAAATCTCCAAAACTGCAAATAGATAAGGCCAATTAATTGAATTAAAAGCCTTCTCGGTGTTGGTGGAAAGAATTGCCAGTGGGCCAGGGGCATCCCTCCTGGGTTCCAGCCAGTTATGCAAGTGTTGAAGATTTAGTCTCATCAATCGGCCAGGCATGAAACCCATCTGGCCCTGATGTATCAGTCATGTTATCACCCCATTGAGCCTGTGGGCTAGAATTGTGGCCAGGAGTTTGGTCTCCATGTTCAGCAGGGAGATTGGCCAGTACGACCCACATTCATCCCTTGGTATGCCCTCCTTACGAATAACTGCAGTCCCTGCATGTCGAAGATCTGGATGGAGTGACCCCTTTTCTCGAGAGCCTTCAGTCATTGCTAAAAGGTTTAGCCCCAACAGGCTCCCCAGTCTTTTAAAGAATTCCACCGGAAATCCGTTAGGCCCTGGGGTTTTCCCACTGCACATGGACATCAATGCCTCAGAGATCTCTCTCAGGGTAGGTCATCGTCCAGCGTTTCAACTGTCTCTCTCGCTAGACTGGGGACATTTAAAGAAGCCAGAAAGCTTAGTATGTCTGCCTCGGTTCACTGTGGTCTGGGTGTGTAAAAAGCCTAGTTGTAATGAGCAAATTCACTAGCCATGTCAGCTGCCTGGGAAATCTTTTACGTGATGACCGTTATCTCCCTAACCTATCTCGCTCCTTCTCTCTGTGGCTCAGCCATGTCAGCAGGTACCACCTTGTCCTCTACGTCAGAGTTTCTGCTGTATCACAAGATAGTGTTGTCAGGCAACCCGTTCCGCTGCATCTTGATACTTAATCCTTGCCAGGTCCAAAAGGCGGCAAGTCTCCTCCTCCGGCCATTGGAGACCAATTGGCGCTGCATGGATGAAAACCAGTGTTCCAAATTTGAAGTTGGGTCATCCGGCTAGTTTTTTTACAAGCTATTTTAGGCTGCAAAATGTCTTGCATGACTGCTTTGTAAGAATCCCATACCACCCCTGGGGAGTCCACCGAATCCTTATTGTCCTCAAAATTAACAGGGGAGTCTGCCCTCCCCTGCATTACCGTATCAGGTTCCTGCAGTTATCAGGCGTGTTTCCTTCCCTCTCCCAAGGTTATCAGTAGTGGGGAATGATCCCAAGGTTACCAGTAGTGGGGAATTATCCAAGATTCCCCTCACTAATACTCTTTCTATTGTCTGCACCATACCATTGGGGAAGAAGAAATAGTCCAGTCTAGAAAATGATATGTGAGCACACGAGTAATAGGAATACACCACTTCTTTCTGATGGCTGTTTCAGTCTCCAAATTTTGGCATGCCCTAGAGCTCTGGTGAACTGTGCCAGCTGTGTGGGGTGGCCTATCCTCTCCCCACCCTTTCCTCCTGCTCTTGCCTTTGTTTTCCAAACCATTGAGCCTCCACCATCTTGGATGGGGCTGTAGGCCCTATTACTTACCTTTGCATGAGTGTGCCACTCCCAGGCATACCAGCGGGCAATGTAGAGAGGCCTTGTGAGGCCCAAACAATCGTTGGTCATCTGTTGGGCGCCATGCAGCTGGATCTGCATAGCTCCGTACATTTGGGCAGGGCCGCAAATATTGGCATGTCCCATCTCCCAGGCTACTGGCTGCCGGCATCCACACCACCTTCGCTGGGGAGGGGGGGGGTCTCATGGCTGTCACCCAGCGTTTGTGCTCACGAGGGGGATCCAAGAAGGAGCAGGATTACTGCCTGAAGCAGGTGAGGCCGGCGGAGCTTCAAAGCGAGCGTCCTACACCATTTTGCGCTAGGCCATGCCTCTAAACAAGCAGTTTTGATTGGTGAGTCCAGACAGTTTTATAAGTCATAGGGCATCAGATAAAGTGGGCAGAGGGTGTGCTAAGTTGAGAACAATCTCTGCCACAGTTTTGGGATCACTAGTCTCTTAAGACAGAGGTAAATGGTAGCTTGTCACAGAAACCTTCAAGGCACCTGGTGGTATTGGCTGGCAATACAGCAGCATTTGTTGCCATATCTAATGTAAACAACTGAACATAACACAATAACATAGAGAAAGCCACATAACAATGCTATTAAAACATAACAGGGCACATTTCAGTCTCAATACATCACAGTGATGCAATCGATGTCATTCAACATGACAAGCACGATTTCACACACGTCATATGAAAGGGGTGATGGGGGTGCAAGTTATTTGTTACTTTACCTAATCATAACTAGTGAATTTCAGTGGTTTTTTTAGGTTTTGTTTTCTATCCATAACTACACTGTAACAGTTTTTTTCAGTTTGTTTTTTCATTGGAGTCTTGCATTGTGCATTTTGAAAACTGAGTCACATCTACGTGTCAGTGACTTCGTGGTGTAAATGGGTGTTCTTGGTGGGGTATGATTGAGAGCTCTGTAGTTAAGACTGAAGGAAGAGCAAGATTCTCAAATGCCTGCCAATGAGCTACAAAGGTCTTCAAGCTAGTCTTTCTTCTAATCCTTGGCTTCTCTGCAGATTGCACTCAGCAATGGTCTCTACTGTGTCATTTGTAATTACGATTAATTTTCAAAGTGTGAGAAGGAGGCACATAGTGTTGAAATATTGCCAAAAATGAACTAAAATGCAGTGTTGAGAGAGATAAAGGATGGTGAAGAGGAGACAAAAGGAAGTAGATGCATGTGAATGAAAAGAAAGCAAAGAAGAGGAAGGAGCTGATGTGTGAGATACTTAGATTCAATGACTTCAGAAAGGGACATATGGGGAGAAAAAGGGTGTGAGTCAATAAAATTAAGAGAATGATTGCAGAGTAAACTGATGTGAAGATGACAACTAGAGCGGATGAGACATTGAGGATTTTTAATTAAAGAGGAAGGTGGCCGCGTGGCCCCTCTCCTGGGCCTTTTTTGGCCCCGGGGACCACCACCTCCCCGGGGCGGCCCATTAAAGTAAAAGGAGGGGAGCTGATGGGGCCCCCTCACGGAGCCAATAATGGCCCTGGGGACCGCCAACCCCCAAGGCTGGCTCCTACTATGTCCCGGGGTGCCCATACATGGGACATAGCAGTTTGCTCTGACTTGGCGGGACCTTTGACCGCTCCCAAGTCATAGCAAACTCTCTGCTGTCAGCAAGCAAGAACTGTGTTCCCGCTTGCTGAGAGCTGAGGTTTCTTCTGTTTCCCTGCCCGCAGAGATGCAGGCAGGGAAACAGAGGACAACTACTTTGACACAGAGGGAGCTGCATGTTTAACAGCTCCCTGTGTGGCAAAGCAATGCTGGCTCCCGCAGGAGGCCAGGAGCCAGTAGGGACCCCGGGTGCATTCAGGCTCCCCCGCTTTCCCCAACGGAGATGCCGGGCCATGGGGGATGGGGTTCCCAGGGCTGAATTCGGCCCGGGGAGGGGGGCCACACGGCCCCTCCCCTTTCAGAATTAAAAAGGAAAAAAGGCTAGGCCCCGGGGGATGGGGTCTCCAGGGCCGAAATCGGCCAAAGGGGGGCCCCCCTTCCCTAATTAAAGCAATACATTTGAAAATAAAATGACGGCCCAGCAAGTCGCCGGAGGACCCACTCCCTTTCACCACCACTCTCCAAAAGGTCCTTCTGGTGCACTACTAGTTGGGGGATGAAGTTTCCTTGGATGCTGAGGGCTGTTGGGGGCCAACAAGCCCTCCTGTTACCTCCAGTATGTCCCAAACAGCGGAATTGCTGAGAGGTCTTCAGAGGCCACGCCCCCTTTCTCCACCACTCTGCAAATGCTCCTCTTGGCGCACTACAGGCTGGGGGATGCAGTCCTCTGGGATGCTGAGAGTCCTTGGAGGCCAAGAAGCCCTCCTGTTACCTCCAGTAAGTCCAACACAGTGGGATTCCTGAGAGCTGGTCAGAGGCCCCACCACCTTTCTCTACCAGTCTGCAAATGAGACTACTAGTTAAAAAACGATAGAAATTCACTGAAAAAAACAAAGGTTACACGGACGTTATAGTTAGGAAATAGAATTTGAAAAACCTTAGAAATTCACTTAAATAACCAAAGGTTACACGGAGGTTATGGTTAGGAAATAGAATAAAAAACGTTATAGTTACACTCAGATTTCACTCATACAAAGCTGTGCATTATGGGGCGTAAGTTATAGTTAACTCAGGTAACTATAACTGCTGAATTTCTATGGTTTTTTACAAGTGAAATCTGAGCGTAACTATAACGTCCCTGTAATCTTTGTTTTTTTAAGTGAGTGTACATATATATATATATATAATCTACTGGCGGTCGCCAGTAGATAGTTATAGTTAGGACCTATTATTCATAGGAAATTCATAACATTCTATTCCCAATAACTTTATGCGTTGCTTGATCGTAATCATCGCGAAATTTTCAAAACTAGTGGGGCGCTCCGGTCAGCTCCTGTCTTGAAAGTTTCGGGTGATTCATCAAGCGGGGGCCGAGAAAAAAGGGGGGTCCCAAAACGTGTTTTCTCCATGTTAATTCCCATAGGAAATTTTAGACACAGCTACAGCCCGAACTGCTGAACGGAATTACACCAAATTTGGCAAAAAGGTAGCGCTTGGTTCAGAAAGCGATCTTTTTTTTAAATGGTGTAAATCCGTTCAGTAGTTGCGGAGAAATTCAAAAATAAATGTTTTGATATTTATGGCTGCGGTGGATCCGCGCACCCTCCCGACCACGAGCTGCATGCTAATTGGCTGTCAACACTCCAAACCAGGAAGTGTTGGCAGCCATCTTGTGACTCGGTAGAACCGAGTCACAAGAAAAGAGTAAAACAAACGCGAAAAAAAAGGAAAGGGGGCAGGGTAGAAACACCCTGAACCCCTAGGCCTGCTTAGGGGGTCCCACAAGGACCCCCAGGGCCCAAAAAAGCATTTTTTATTTTTTTCAAAATCGGCAAAATGCACGCCGGATCCGGCCGCAAAACAAAAAAAAAACGAAGCGCGGGCTCCCGCGCTTCGTTAATAATTAGCCCCCGGGTGGGCAGTGAAAAAAGTGTGGGGGGGCCCCCAATCCACCCCACACTGCCCCGGGGACCGCCACCTCCCGGGCTTGATTAATTAGCTGCGGGGCACGCAGCCTCCCGCAGCCCCGGGGACCGCCACCCCCCGGGCTTGTTTTTTTAGAGTTTGGGGGGGCCTTAGAGGCCCCCCCAAGCCCCGGGGACTGCCACCCCCAGGGCTTTCATTAATTATAATAGCCGGGGGGCACACTGCCCCCCCACAGCCCCGGGGAACGCCACCCCCGGGGCTTCATTTAAAAAAAAAATACCTGTGTGGGGGCTCGAGCCCCCACACACGCCCTCGGGACCGCCACCTCCCCGGGGCACTAAATATTTAAATTTGGGGTCCGTAACGGACCCCCGAGCCCCGGGCACCACCACCTCCCCGGGCTGTGCAATAGGTGGGAGGGGAGCCGCGTGGCCCCTCCTGGAGCCTGTGATGGCCCTGGGGACTGCCACCCCCAGGGCCGGCTCCTGCAGTGTCCCGGGTGCCCACCCTCGGGACACTGCTGTTTGCAATGACAGGGCGGGAGCCCTGCGGCTCCCGCCCTGTCATTGCAAACTTGCTTTGCTTCAATGAAGCAGCAGATTGCTTTTCACATGGGGAGCTGCATGTCAGCAGCTCCCCATGTGGAAAGCAATGCCAGCTCCTGCAGGACACAGGGAGCCGGCGGGACCGTAGGGGATTGGGGACCCCTCCACGGTCCCCTAACGAGAGGCCAGGCCCCGGGGATGGGGTCCCCGGGCCACAGGGCTCGGGAGTGGAGCCACGCGGCCCCCTCCCCAATAATCATTAAAAAAACAAAACGCAAAGGCCGGCCCCGGGGGATGGGGTCCCCGGGGCCATTAGTGGCCCGGGAGCGGGCCCACGCAGCCCCCCTCCATAGTAATAAAAAAAAAATATGGCCATGCCCCGGGGGATGGGGTCCCCGGGGCCTGGAATTGGCCGCGGGAGGGGGCCCACGCGGCCCCCTTCCCGTTAATAAATTTTCTTTTTTTTTTTTAAATTGGGGGTCAAGCCCTGGGGGATGGGGTCCCCAGGGCCCCAAAAAAGTAAAAAGAAGGGGGGCCACACAGCCCCCTTACAAAAAAAATAAAAATAAAAATAAACGTGATCGTGCATAGGCCCCGCCGCTTCCAAGCAACACTCTGCAAACGCGCCCTGTGGCGCGTTTTAAGTTGGGAAATTAATTCCCCGTCAATACTGGGGGTCCCTGGGGGCCAACTAGGCCACCAGGTACCTCCAGTAAGCGCCACAGGGCTGCGTTGCAGAGAGGTGGTCCAGGCCACGCCCCTTTTTACACCTCTCTGCAACGCAGCTCTGTGGCGCTTACTGGTGGGCTAGTTGGCCCCCAGGGACACTCAGCATTCAAGGAGACGTAATCCCCCAACTTAACATGCGCCACAGGGCGTGTTTGCACAGTGGTGAAGGGAGGGGGCGGGGCCTGATGTGACATGTTTGCAAACAGGCCCTGTGGCGCTGCTTTAAGGTGGGAATTACCCCTTCAATCCTGAGGGTCCCTGGGTGAACTAGCCCACCAGGTACTGCCAGTAAGCGCCACAGGGCTGTGTTGCAGAGAGGTGTAAAAAGGGGCGTGGCCTCAGACCACCTCTATGCAACACAGCCCTGTGGCGCTAACTGGAGGTACCTGGTGGGCTAGTTGGACCCCAGGGACCCTCAGGATTGAAGGGGGCATAATCCCCCAACTTAAAACGCGCCACAGGACGCATTTGCACAGTGGTGAAGGGAGGGGGCGGGGCCAGAGGTGACATGTGTGCAAACACGCCCTGTGATGCGTTTTAAGTTGGGGAATTAATTCCTCTTCAATCCTGAGGGTCCCTGGGGCCAACTAGCCCACCAGGTACCTCCAGTAAGCGCCACAGGGCTGCGTTGCAGAGAGGTGGTCCAGGCCACGCCCCTTTTTACACCTCTCTGCAATGCAGCTCTGTGGCACTTACTGGAGGTACCTGGTGGGCTACTTGGACCCCAGGGGCCCTCAGGATTCAAGGGGACTTAATCCCTCAACTTAAAACGCGCCACGGGGCGCGTTTGCACAATGGTGAAGGAAAGGGCGGGGCCTGAAGTGACATGTGTGCAAACTCGCCCTGTGGCGCATTTAAAGTTGGGGAATTCATTCCATTTCAATCCTGAGGGCCCCTGGTGGCCAACTAGCCCACCAGGTGCTTCCAGTAAGCGCCACTGTGATGCGTTGCAGAGAGGTGTAAAAAGGGGCGTGGCCTCAGACCACCTCTATGCAACACAGCCCTGTGGCGCTAACTGGAGGTACCTGGTGGGCTAGTTGGACCCCAGGGACCCTCAGGATTGAAGGGGACATAATCCCCAACTTAAAACGCGCCACAGGACGCATTTGCACAGTGGTGAAGGGAGGGGGCGGGGCCAGAGGTGACATGTGTGCAAACACGCCCTGTGGTGCGTTTAAGTTGGGGAATTAATTCTTCTTCAATCCTGAGGGTCCCTGGGGCCAACTAGCCCACCAGGTACCTCCAGTAAGCGCCACAGGGCTGCGTTGCAGAGAGGTGGTCCAGGCCACGCCCCTTTTACACCTCTCTGCAATGCAGCTCTGTGGCACTTACTGGAGGTACCTGGTGGGCTACTTGGACCCCAGGGGCCCTCAGGATTCAAGGGGACTTAATCCTCAACTTAAAACGCGCCACGGGGCGCGTTTGCACAGTGGTGAAGGAAGGGGCGGGGCCTGAAGTGACATGTGTGCAAACACGCCCTGTGGCGCATTTAAAGTTGGGGAATTCATTCCATTTCAATCCTGAGGGCCCCTGGAGGTCAACTAGCCCACCAGGTGCTTCCAGTAGCGCCACTGTGCTGCGTTGCAGAGAGGTGGTCCAGGCCATGCCCCTTTTTACACATCTCTGCAACGCAGCTCTGTGGCACTTACTGGAGGTACCTGGTTGGCTAGTTGGACCCCAGGGACCGTCAGGATTCAAGGGGACTTAATCTCCCAACTTAAAACGGCCACAGGGCGTGTTTGCACACATGTCACCTCAGGGCCCCCCCCCCTCCCTTCACCACTGTGTAAACGCGCCCCGGGGCGCGTTTAAAGAGGAAGTTTTAATCCCCCTGCCCTATTATGTACTAGGGCCTTACAGAGGAGGTCATGCTAATCACAGGGGTACCCCAACACATAGTGTTCCCTAGTGTATGTAGGTGTTTTCACTGTATTCTAAGTGTCTTTTAGCATAGCACTGGCTCTAGGCCTGGTTAGTCCGAGTCAGTTACCACCAGTACCCGTCTGAAAAAGTTGTGGGCACAGGATGATTTTGCAACAAGGCCTCTTTCTGCTCATCTGTTGGTTCTTTCTGCACATGTCTTGCTTCTTCCTGCTCTTTTCTTCGTCTTTGTGGACTTCTGTTGCTTCTTTCTGCATTTCTTTTGCTTCTTTCTGTGCGTTTTTTCTTCTTTCTTCACATGTCCTACCTCTGTAGGCATAGTTAGAAACTAGCATTTAAAAACCTTTGAAATTCACTTAAAAACCATAGGTTTCAGGCACGTTATAGTTAGAAATGAGTATTTAAAAACCTTTGAAATTCACTGAAAAAACCACAAGTTACAGACACGTTATAGTTAGAAATTAGCATTTAAAAAACCTTTGAAATTCACTGAAAAAACCATAGGTTTTAGGGACAGTTATAGTTAGTTGGACATTTCACTCGTACAAAACCCGTGAAATTCCCCCGTTATAGTTAGTTCAGCTAACTATAACTCGCGCCCCCGCAATGCACTGCTGATGACGTCACATATTACATCACTCATGACATGTATTTTATAGTAATGTGATCATACAACAACCATTTTACTATTATTTCTTTACATGAGTTGTTTGATATATTTCATTATGTTTGATTCTAATTAAGAGTTTTATTTACTGCAAATGAAATGTTAGTTTAAATGCCTTTTTCCATGTTTCTTGCTGAACTGCATTATTTCATAGCCTAATGAAATGGACATTCTTTTCACATCTCTTCAAATGTTGCTTTATCTGTTCTACATATGCAATATTTAGTACAACTGAGGACACTCTTGTAATGTTTACTGAATAGTGAGTTGGTGAGAACCTGAACTTTATACAGAACTCATGGTCTGCAACTATGCAACCTTTCCTCTGTCGACTAACCTGTAAGGACGGAAGGAGGAATTGTTTCCCATGACATGTATGGGAAACCATGATGGAGTACCAAATCTTCTACCTTACGACTAAAGGATGAATTACATGATGATCTGACCATTATGGTGCGATGACTGACCATATGGAGCATCATAATGCTTATCAAAGGAGAGACTCCAAAGGAGGGGCATGGCAGCACATCTTTACGGCGACACATGCTCGATTCTTCCCCTATGCAAGGAGACCTTTTGTTTAAAGAATCATCCTTTTGCTTTTGGATTAATTTGCTGATGCTGCTACATTTGGCAGATTGATTTAAATTATTCTTTGCAGAACAAGCCTCTTTTTTTTTATGCCCCATGTTTTTGCCTTTGCCAATGACTGTCTGCTGAACTGTCTTGGACTCTCTGGTGAGCAACCAGATTTGCCTTTCCCCTTTAGCTCATGCTCATGGACTCACCCTTCGAGGTCTTTAAACACAATCTTTTTGCCTTTTGTTTTAAAACCTTTTGAATGCTATTAAGAGAACGAACCATCCTTCTGCCTTTGATTGTGGTTGGAACCTGTAACTTTTATTTGATGTGAATCTTAAATCCATCCTCTGGTTTTGAAATAGGAGGAATCTGTAATTTCTGTTCGCTGTGAGTTTATTCTGTAAAGAAGAAATCCTGTGCCTTTCAATGGTGGCAGGAATCTGTATCCCTTTGAGCCATCCTCTTCTGGATTAGAACCTTTGACTAAATGTGTGGTTTCATACAACATGCTGTAAGATTCTTGACTGAAATGCTTAATATGATACTTATATGCATTGATTTTTGGATCATTAATACAATAACTAATTCATATAAATTTGCCTGATTCGGTTATTGTGTCCTGATGTTCTTTCTTTAAAACTGTGCTATTTAGTATTGATTCTAGATGCGTAATAGAGAGAGCCATAGATTATTTTCAGAGCATCAAGTTCTGCTTCTTCTATTCTGTGTTGCCACTGCAGAACTCTTCGGGCCCAACTCCGATGTGGTTAGGAAGGCCTCCTAACGGCATTTGCTCTGTCCCAATCGGATTGGGAACGTGTCTTTCCGACCGAATCGGAAAGGTTTCCGACCGACTGAGTATGATGCGAGTTAGGCATTAGGAATATCCCAATCCGATCCGACGGCATTTGGAATGACCGAGCCGTACGGAGCAGAATTGTACGTCTCCAAGGGCCGTGTTTCCAAATGACCGATTACGATGCTGGATTCAGACAGCCTTTCCGAATCATGCCGTCCGACTCGAATTGGCAGTCGGAATCAGACTTTGTGGGCCCGTAGCGGGCCCCCCTGCACCCGGAGCCTTCCCAATAGGGCCTGTGGGGGTACCCATGGGTCCACCCCTTACCAGCCATGCACAGTGTGGCAGGCACCAGGAGGTGCCCGCCACAGGGTGCCCGATTTTCCCCAGCCACCCCTTTCTTCAATTGGAGCCTATGCATTCGGTCGGAACATAGGCTCTCATTAAAGTCAATGGGAGTCCAACCAAATCGGATCTGGAAGCATCCGAATGTATCGTACTCGGTTGGCCGGACTCTCCCAATCCGAGTAGGTCAGAAACCATTCCCAAACCCATTCGGTCGGAATGATTTCCTAACCGCATCGGAAACAGGCCCTAAGTGTGTGTAATTCTGTTTTTTTTAATGTACCAATCTAATTTTGGGAGTTGGTAAAGTTTGACCTACTCATAAAATGGGATTGCGACCCCATACTGATTCAGTATTTGGAAAGGGTGTGTTGAAGGTGTCACTTCCAAATACTGAATTGATATGACATGCAACAGTTGCATGACATGTACCATTTGGGACTCTTTTTCCCTTTGTGAATGTTAAAAAAATGTTTGTTAGGGAGTAGACAGTGGTCCAAGGGAACAAACTAAAAAAAAAGGAGTAGTCATTTTTTTTTTTTTTATAAACGCATCATCGTTTCCTGTTGGGAAATAGTCTGCATTAAAAAATTGAGTAAAAAAGTTTTCTTTTTTTAAAAGTGACCACGGCCATGGTGGTCTGCTGACCCTAGGAGGCCACCATCCCTGTGATGGCCACCAATTAGAGTGAGGCTTGCAGAGCGGCGCATCATAGCACCTTACTATAGAAATCCATAGGAGACACTGTTTTCTCAGTACAAACCATCAAGCTCTGCATCTCGATACCAGGCAAGATTCGAAGTATTCAGGAGCATGTACACTTCATAAGATCATTGAAAACATGGCATTTCCAATATAATGGCTTCATCCCACAGTCCTGGGATAGAACCCAGAATGCTAATTGCACCTTCAAGTACAGTTTACATTTTACCTCCCACATACATGGAAAAGCCCAACCAGCACAGTATTTTCTATATCAAGGTGAGTTGCGAAGAGCTGACCTACAGATATCCTGGCTATTCAATGCTATTATACAGCATTGAAAATTCATGCATAAAGCTACTGGCCAACACTAATACTATAACATTCAGTGGTTGGCAGCCACCTATAGTTTATACTGGCTGGATAATATTTCCCTTACGCTACTTAATCCTTTCACACTCACATGTGACAAAACTCCTACCAGCCCTAAACCAGTTAGCATGAACCTAGCCGGCATGGAATAAATGAAGAGATCTGTCACATAATGCAGGCCAATCACAGAACTCAAATGTAGCCCACTACTGTAGGTCACAACTGCCTACATACTATGACCACTTCTTTACATCTCATAATCTTCAAATGTGGGATGATAGTAACAAAGTCCATCCCAGCAGATCTCTCCACCATTTCTCTCTCCAACCATGCCTGCTCAGGATCTTACACTTTTAAATAACATATCTTAGATTGGACAACACATTGCAGGAACCAGCTAAGTGGACTATGATCATAAGAAATACCGTAAAGGGACTTGCAGAGCTGCTCCTTTCTGAAAACCATAAACTGCATTCCTATCTGTCACACCTCTCTGTCCATCACACTACTAGGTGCTGCATCCCAAAACATGATAACCATACCCCCCAACAAGGCACCGAAGGCCAAGAAGGAAGCTGTCCCTGTTAAAACCGAAGCAAAGTCCAAGGCTTTGAAAGCTAAAAAGGCTGTTCTTAAGGGGGTACACAGTCACAAGAAAAAGAAAATTAGGACAGCCCCCACTTTCAGGAGGCCGAGGACCTTGAGGTTAAGGAGGCAACCGAAGTATCCCAGGAAGAGTGCTCCTCGTAGGAACAAACTTGATCACTATGCGATCATTAAGTTCCCTCTTACCACGGAGTCTGCCATGAAGAAGATTGAAGATAACAACACGCTGGTCTTCATTGTTGATGTCAAGGCTAACAAGCACCAGATCAAACAGGCTGTAAAGAAGCTTTATGATATTGATGTTGCCAAGGTCAACACACTGATCAGGCCAGACGGCGAGAAGAAGGCATATGTGCGTCTAGCTCCAGACTACGATGCACTGGATGTAGCCAACAAAATTGGCATCATCTAAGCCTACTCTGTAGACGCCGATACAGTTCAGAATAAAATTAAAAAACTCATACTTCAGTGGTCATGACACACAATATGGAAACACTTTCGTCATAGAATCAAAAACAATACCTTTCCAACTACACACCGTGCATGGCATAGAATGCCATCCATATAGTTAAGTTCTTCAGTGGACCACACAGGGTAAGTGATATATGAATGATGCAATTCAATTATGTTAAACTCCTTCCAGTCTGTCAATCAAATCTGATAGATCTGTAAGCCCCAGCAAACTTGATCCTTCAAAGTAGTAACATCTAGATTCAGCACAGGTGGCACTAAGAAAAGATGTGAAGTAGCCTGCTACACAAGCAACCCAGAAAGGGATATAATGTGCACAAACGAAGGGATGGTACTTGAATTCAGTGGCTTCTAGACTTTGCAGCAGTATCAAGCATAACAAAGGCAGTTTGACCCCACACATAGAAACCTATAAAGAAAGCAGTAAGCTAGCTATTCTGGAGCAAAGAGAAGAAACAGACCAGATAACTCCAAAGCAGGTTCTGAGGACAATAAACCACTTGAGAGCTGACGGGGTTCCCGTACCAAACGGCCTACCGAACGCTTTATTTAGGCAAGATCCCACGTTTTGGTCCAGCTTCTTATCCCCCTTGTTTTGTAACAGCTTAAGGACCGGGAATATTCCTGACTCCTGGAGGGGTAGCATCCTTCAACCGATTTACAAATCAGGGACACGCTCCGAAACAAACAACTATAGGTTAATAGCCCTAATGGACGTTGAGGCCAAGATCTATGCATCCAACCTACTGGCAGACCTGGAGACCTGGGTCAGAAGCAAAAACCTGATCCCAAAGACACAAACAGGATTCCGGGCCGGCATGGGCACCCTAACAAATTTATCGGCACTAACTCTTCTAGCTAAGAAAGCAATTGACAACTCTAACATCCTATATACATGCTTTCTAGATCTTAAAGCAGCTTTTGATAAAGTGCCAAGAGCCAAACTATGGGCAAAAATGAAAGCTTGGAGTGCCCCCCCTAACCTATTGGAAGCAATTATCAACTTATATTCGCATACCTGGGTCCAAATAAAACAAGCATTGGCATAGCCAATAGGTCGCGCCTTTGGGACCTTATAAGTATTTAGTTATGCAGCACAATATCCTTACTGCAACAACATTAACTGTTGCATGGCTAAACACTTATAAGGTCCCAAAGGCGAGACCTATTGGCTATGCCAATGCTTGTTAAATAAGGCTCTGTTCGAATTTAGTGTCCCTGACCTGGGCGGGTAAACAGAGGGTGGCATGGGAACCCTCACATTACCCTTTTAGCAAAGCGGCCTTAATGCCCCTGACATGCGTCTTTACACCTACTACGCACAAGCTCAATTCATTTATTTTTGGCTTCACCCTACATCGTTTAAAAAAAAAAAAAAACTGCAGTGAAAACTGATCAAGCAGCCCCTGTCACCTGAGAACGTGACTATACCGGACGTACAGGCCTCCATGTGCTGAGATCAACACGATTGACTGTACCCGCTGGGATGTACTGCGGAGGCGAGCCCATATCCCCTACCTATATGCACCCAGCATGCCACTAGCCAAAAATCCTCTTCTCCCCATGTTGACTGATGAGGGGGCCTGTTGGCGTGTACGCCGGTTTGGACTCCTCACGTTTGGCGATCTGTACCCAGACGTGAATTTTCTCTCCCCTCCTAGCACTAATATTCACCTATAGCCCAATGCACTCGAGGTCTTACTATACCACCAGCTGCGTGTTACATGCCGGGCTCTGCACAACACCTTCTCAGTGACCCCTTCCATGCTTCATGCTCTAGAACATCTGATTGTCAGTCCCTCCCCCGGCAAGCTAATCACTCTTTTCTATACTACGATGCAGGAGAAAGCACCCATATGTGACCCTGGGGTTCGTGCTGCCTGGGAAACGGATACAGACTTCCCCCCGCCCCCCTCCCCCTTATCTCTTAAGTATGGTGGCACTGTTGCTGCACCCAATCAAAGGCCGTATCTCCCAATGATAGACTTAGCTTTATCTACTTCAGATTCCTCCACAGACTTCATTGCACAACCGTTCCCGTTCAGCTGCTGAGGATGGGACTCGCAGAGGATGCACGATTTGATGTGCTGCCCTGCAGGCCACCTTCCTACATATTGCTTGGGACTGCCCGAGGTGGCATGTTTCTGATCCTTCGTATACACCAAGACAGCCCAGATCACTGGTCATCTCCCACAGTGGATGCTGATGGTTGCTGTCCAGGGGTGTGTGTGTGGGGGGGACATCCCCCTGAATCTTGGTGCCTCACTCGATGCTGCTTTTACTGGCTCAGTAACGGTTGGCTATCCACTTGGGACGGCGGCCTGTGCCTAAGACAGCTGATTGGTTACAGGATGCCAGGTATTGTCAGGGAACAGCTGTCTAACTAGTGGGAACTTATGCCCGTGCACTCCAGGCCTAAAGAATTCTGGGCCCCACTCGCTCTGTATTTGCAGATGCGGGATGTGGCTGTAGATTTGAAAGAGGTGGTGGACCGCAGACTCCAGGGATTGCCTCTCGCTCGTGAGTGACATTCCTCTGAAATCGGCCATATGGCTGGGGGGGGGAGGGGGGGGTGGGGCTCTGCATGACCTACACTTTCTTTTCCTTGATGTGAGCTACTGCGGCTGCCTTTTCTGCTATGAGTTCCATTGTATATGTCTGATTGTCACTCGTGCGATGCTTTGCTTTCTGTAAGGTGTGCTTTTCCCCCTTCCCCTTTTCTTCCTTATTAAAAAAAAAAAAGTATTAAATCATGAATGTCCAAGGCATTTAAAAAAACAAAGTGCAGTAGTAAGACCACATTTAAAGCGTGGGGGATAGACTCTAGACCCAACAACATTAGGAGAAAGTGAAGCCTCAAAAGAAGAGTGTGAAGAACTTATGAAGGCATTTTGAACTAGAAAAGTCACTTAAGCAGTAAACATAAATCATAGGACTTGTAGCAGTCTGAAGAAGTAACCGAGCCAAAAGAGCAGTCAATTGTGAGGCATTGTGGTGCTGAGATTCAAGGTCGGAGGAGGTGTGGCTAGCCTAAAGGGAGATCAGGCGGTTTTGGGACAATGTCAACACTACAAGCAGTGCAGAGCAAGGGGTGACTTATGGGAATAAACTCTTGAGGTACCAACCCGAGGTTCGATGGTAAAACCGTGAACATAGCGAGTGCTGAGCATGTCCCAGGCACAGCCGGATTTGCTTTCGCATTAAATACCATTATGATTAGCAGCATATGACTCCAAACACTAGACCGTACTATAATCTTTACAATTTTTTACAATCTTGTACCCAATATTGTGGCTGTAAAAGGCGTTTAAATCTTATTTGAAATTCCCCTACATAATAATGTGCTGCTGCCATCTTGTAACCAAACAGTATACAACCTTTTGCTGGATTAGCTTCTGATAATGCAAATTAATTCGGTTCTTCGTTGCAGTTGTTGGGGAAAAAGACAAGTGGGAGGGGTGGGGGGAGTGTGGCCGAGAGCAGGGAGGCGCAGCGTTTACCTTGCGGGAGCGAGCGCGATAATAACAGATGTCGCCAAAGCTCGCTCCCGCAAGGGAATCGCCAAACGTGCACGCGTTGCCATTGAAAGCAATGCAATGCGTGCACGTTTTTTGGGGAAAAAGCGGATCGATTCCAAGAGGTCCCCCCTATGCAGCGCATGCGCGCTGCGTAGGCGAGACCTAAAAAGGGGACGGTCGGCGCTTAACCCCTTCGCTGCTAGGCCTTTCCCCCCTCCCCTGTGCTAAGCCTTTTTTTTTTGGCTATTTGGGGTAGTTCGCGCTTAGGCCCCTGTAACTTTTTGACCACATAAGGTATCCACGCCAAATTTGCGTCCTTTTTTTCCAACATCATGGGATTCTAAAGGTACCCAGGGTTTGTGGATACCCCTGGAGGGGACCCAGAAATTAGCCAAAATACAGGTAATTATTTTGGGGGGGGGGGGGGAAATGGGAAAAAAGGGCTACAGATGAAAGCGTCTGGTTTTTTCCCTGCAAATGGTATCAAAAAAGGGGTTGTGGTGCTGAAATCACCATTCTTCCCAGCTTTCAGGGACAAGCAGACTTTTGTCAGAAAACCAAAGTTTTTTACACAGTTTTGGCATTTTTCTGGGACATAGCCTATTTTTTGTGCTTTCAACCTCTTTCCAGTTAATGGAAGAAATGGGTATGAAAGCAATAATGGATCCTGGAAAGCTATACATTTTAGAAAAGTAGACAAAATTCTAAATTCAGCAAGGGGTCATTTGTGTAGATCCTTCTAGGTTTCTTTATAAAAACTAACCGTTGAATATAGGAAAAATTGAAAATTAGCTGAAAAAAATAGCCATTTATGTCAACGTTTTCACCTGTAACTTCTTCTAATTATGACAGCTGTTTGAAAGCAATATACCATTACATCCGCTGGACCTTTCTGGTTGTGGGGATTTATATGACTTGTAGGTTCACCAAGAATCCGACGAACCCAGAGCCAATAACTGAGCAGCGTCTTGCAATGGTTTTTTATTATGTACCGGGTTTATAGCAATTATTCTGGGAAAATGTATACATGGAAAAATCGGTATGAAAGACACCTATGTATTTCTGAAATGGGAACAAAATATAGAATTTAGAAACAGTAGATATTTGCACATTTCCGAAATTGGGAGTACCCATACTAGCATGAGAATTATAGGTCATTTTTCAAAATGACTTCTTTTTTACACATTGTCTTTCATTTGGAAGGCAGAAATGCATCGAAAGTCAATAGGTAATAACAGTTGCTCTACAATTCTGTGTTACCCGAAGTCTCCCGATATAAATGGTACCTCACTTGTGTGGGTAGGCCTAGTGCCCACGACAGGAAACGGCTCAAAACGCAACGTGGACACACCACATTTTCACAATGAAAAATGACCCTTTTTTTGCAAAGTGCCTAACTGTAGTTTTTGAACCCTAGCTCTGCCGGCACCTAGGGAAACCTAGCAAACCTATACATTTTTGAAAACTAGACACCCAGGAGAATCCAGGATGGAGTGACTTGACTGGCTCTCACCAGGTTCTGTTACCCAGAATCCCTTGCAAACCTAAAACATTGTCAAAACAAACACATTTTCCTCAAATTTCTGTGGTGGAAAGTTCTGGAATCTGCGTGGATCCACAAAATTCCACCCACCCAACGTTCCCCAAAGTCTTCCGAGAAAAATGGTACCTCACTTGTGTGGGTAGGCCTAGTGCCCGCGACAGGAAACAGCCCAAAACGCAACGTGCACTCACCACATTTTCACAGTGAAAAATGACCCTTTTTTTGCAAAGTGCCTAGCTGTAGTTTTTTAACCCTAGCTCTGCCGGCACCTAGGGAAACGTAGCAAACCTATACATTTTTCAAAACTAGACACCCAGGGGAATCCAGGATGGGGTGACTTGACTGGCTCTCACCAGGTCTGTTACCCAGAATCCCTTGCAAACCTAAAAAAGTGTCCAAAAAACCACATTTTCCTCACATTTCTGTGGTGGAAAGTTCTGGAATCTGCGTGGATCCACAAAATTCCACCCACCCCGCGTTCCCCAAAGTCTTCAGAGAAAAATGGTACCTCACTTGTGTGGGTAGGCCTAGTGCCCGCGACAGGAAACGGCGCAAAACGCAACGTGGACATCACATTTTCACAGTGAAAAATGACCCTTTTTTTGCAAAGTGCCTAACTAGTTTTTTAACCCTAGCTCTGCCGGCACCTAGGAAAACCTGGCAAACCTATCCATTTTTTAAAACTAGACACCCAGGGGAATCCAGGATGGGGTGACTTGACTGGCTCTCACCAGGTTCTGTTACCCAGAATCCCTTGCAAACCTAAAAAAATTGTTTAAAAAAACACATTTTCCTCACATTTCTGTGTTGGAAAGTTCTGGAATCTGCGTGGATCCACAAAATTCCACCCACCCCGCGTTCCACAAAGTGTTTCGAGAAAAATGGTACCTTACTTGCGTGGGTGGGTCAAGTACCCGCGACAGGCAAGGGCCCAAAACCTATTGAGGCGACATCAAAATTACCTATCACAAACCAACCTGGTTTTGCAAGGGGGGTCCCATGGGTTTTTGGCCCGGGGCTCGGCAGCCATCTAGGGAAACCTACCAAACCCACACATTTCTGGAAGCTAGACACCCGGGGGAGTCCAGCGAGGTATGGCTTGCGTGGGTTCCCCAATATTCTCCTACCCAGAATCCCCTGCAAACCTCAAATTTCGCTGAAAAAAAATCACTTTTTTCTCAAATTTCTGTGTGGGAAAGTTCTGGAATCTGCGTGATCCACAAATTTCCTCCCACCCAGCGTCCTCCAGGTCTCCCGATAAAATGGGACCTCACTTGTGTGGGTAGGCATAGTGGCTGCAACAGGAAATGGCCCAAATCGTACTATGGAGGCTTTCAAAATTACCTATAACAAAACTACCTGGTTTAGGGGGCACCTGAGGTTTTGGCCCCGGCTCGCCGCCATCTAGGGAAACCTACCAAACCCACACATTTCTGAAAACTAGACACCCTGGGGAGTCCAATGAGGTATGGCTTGCGTGGATCCCCCAACGTTTCCCTACCCAGAATCCCCTGCAAACCTCAAATTTAGCTGAAAAAAACATTTTCCACATATTTGTGTGTGGAATCACCGTGGCGGCACAAATGTCCTACCCCACAGCGTTCTCCTTAGTGTCCCGAGTAAAATGATACCTCACTTGTGTGGGTGTCCAATGCAGAATTGGCTAAAAACGTATTTTTAAAAAAATGTAGCGCTTAGAATTCTCGGTGCTATACCCTTATTCCCTATGTTTTGGGCTCTTCCCAGTCACAGGCCCTTGCCCCACCCACACAAGTGAGGTATCATTTTACTCAGGAGACTGAGGGGAACGCTGTGGGGTAGGACATTTGTGCCGGCACGGTGATTCCACCCAAATATATGTGGAAAATGTGTTTTTTTCAGGTAAATTTGAGGTTTGCAGGGCATTCTAGGTAGGAAAACATTGGGGATCCACGCAAGCCATACCTCGTTGGACTCCCCGGGTGTCTAGTTTTCAGAAATGTGTGGGTTTGGTAGTTTTCCAAGATGGCCACCGAGCCCGGGGCCAAAAACCCAGGTGACCCCTCTTGCAGCACCAGGTTGTTTTGTGATAGGTCATTTTGATGTCTCCTCAATACATTTTGGGCCCTTGCCTGCGCAGGTACTTGACCCACCCACGCGAGTGAGGTATCATTTTTATCGGGAGACCTGGGGGAACCCTGGGTGGTAGGAAATTTGTGGATCCACGTGGATTCCAGAACTTTCCCACACAGAAATGTGAGAAAAAAGTGATTTTTTAAATCAAAATTTGAGGTTTGCAGGGGATTCTGGGTAGGAAAACGTTGGGGGACCCACGCAAGCTAAACCTCCCTGGACTCCCTGGGTCTCTAGTTTTCAGAAATGTGTGGGTTTGGTAGGTTTCCTAGATGGCTGCCGACTCGGGACCAAAACTCAGATGCCCCCTATGTATCCGAAAATGACCTGGTTTTGCAAGGGGGTTCACATGAGTTTTTGGTCCCGGGCTTGGCAGCCATCTTGGAAAAAAACAAACCTATACATTTCTGAAAACTAGACACCCGGGGAGTCCAGCGAGGTATGGCTTGCGTGGGTCCCCCAACGCTTTCCTACCCAAAATGCCCCGCAAACCTCAAATTTATCTGAAAAAATCCCTTTTTTCTCAAATTTCTGTGTGGGAAAGTTCTGGAATCTACGTGGATCCAAAAATGTCCTACCACCCAGCGTTCCCTCAAGTCTCCCGATAAAAATGATACCTCACTCGCGTGGGTGGGTCAAGTACCCGCGACAGGCAAGGGCCCATAACGTATTGAGGAGACATCAAAATGACCTATCACAAAACAACCTGGTTTTGCAAGGTCACCTGGGTTTTTGGTCCCGGGCTCCGCGGCCATCTTGGAAAACTACCAAACCCACACATTTCTTAAAACTAGACACCCGGGGGAGTCCAGCAAGGTATGGCTTGCGTCGATCCCCCAACGTTTTCCTACCCAGATTGGCCTGCAAACCTCAAATTTAGCTGAAAAAAACACATTTTCCACATATTTTTGAGTGGAATCACCGTGCCGGCACAAATGTCCTACCCCACAGCGTTCCCCTCAGTCTCCCGAGTAAAATCATACCTCACTTGTTTGGGTGGGGCAAGGGCCTGTGACTGGGAAGAGCCCAAAATATAGGGAATAAGGGTATAGCACCGGGAATTCTAAGCGCTACATTTTTTTTAAAATACGTTTTAGCCAATTCTGCATTGGACACCCACACAAGTGAGGTATCATTTTACTCGGGACACTAAGGAGAACGCTGTGGGGTGGGCAAATTTGAGGTTTGCAGGGAATTCTGGGTAGGGAAATGTTGGGGGACCCACGCAAGCCATGCCTTGCTGGACTCCCCCGGGTGTCTAGTTTTCAGAAATGTGTGAGTTTGGTAGGTTTCCCTAGGTGGCCGCTGAACCCGGGGCCAAAAACTCATGGGACCCCCCCTTGCAAAACCAGGTTGTTTTGTGATAGGTAATTTTGAAGTCGCCTCCATAGGTTTTGGGCCCTTGCCTGTCGCGGGTACTTGACCCACCCACACAAGTGAGCTACCATTTTTCTCGGAAGACTTTGGGGAATGCGGGCTGGGTGCAATTTTGTGGATCCACACAGATTCCAGAACTTTCCACCACAGAAATGTGAGAAAAAAGGGATTTGTTTCAGCTAAATTTGAGGTTTGCAGGGCATTCTGGATAGGAAAACGTTGGGGGACCCACACAAGCCATACCTCGCTGGACTCCCCCGGGTCTCTAGTTTTCAGAAATGTGTGAGTTTGGTAGTTTTCCAAGATGGCCACCGAGACTGGGGGCAAAAACCCAGGTGACTCCCCTTGCAAAACCAGGTTGTTTTGTGATAGGTCATTTTGAAGTCGCCTCAATAGGTTTTGGGCCCTTGCCTGTCGCGGGTACTTGACCCACCCACACAAGTGAGGTACCATTTTTCTCGGGAGACCTAGGGAAACGCTGGGTGGTAGGAAATTTGTGGATCCACATAGATTCCAGAACTTACCAACACAGAAATTTGAGAAAAAAGTGATTTTTTTTAATCAAAATTTGAGGTTTGCAGGGGATTCTGGGTAGGAAAACGTTGGGGGACCCACGCAAGCCAAACCTCCCTGGACTCCCCTGGGTCTCTAGTTTTCAGAAATGTGTGGGTTTGGTAGGTTTCCCTAGATGGCTGCCGACTCGGGACCAAAAACTCAGATGCCCCCTATGTATCCGAAAATGACCTGGTTTTGCAAGGGGGGTTCACATGAGTTTTTGGTCCCGGGCTTGGCAGCCATCTTGGAAAAAAAAACAAACCTATACATTTCTGAAAACTAGACACCCGGGGGAGTCCAGCGAGGTATGGCTTGCGTGGGTCCCCCAACGTTTTCCTACCCAAAATGCCCCGCAAACCTCAAATTTATCTGAAAAAAATCCCTTTTTTTCTCAAATTTCTGTGTGGGAAAGTTCTGGAATCTACGTGGATCCAAAAATGTCCTACCACCCAGCGTTCCCCCAAGTCTCCCGATAAAAATGATACCTCACTCGCGTGGGCGGGTCAAGTACCCGCGACAGGCAAGGGCCCATAACGTATTGAGGAGACATCAAAATGACCTATCACAAAACAACCTGGTTTTGCAAGGTCACCTGGGTTTTTGGTCCCGGGCTCCGCGGCCATCTTGGAAAACTACCAAACCCACACATTTCTTAAAACTAGACACCCGGGGGAGTCCAGCAAGGTATGGCTTGCGTCGATCCCCCAACGTTTTCCTACCCAGATTGGCCTGCAAACCTCAAATTTAGCTGAAAAAAACACATTTTCCACATATTTTTGAGTGGAATCACCGTGCCGGCACAAATGTCCTACCCCACAGCGTTCCCCTCAGTCTCCCGAGTAAAATCATACCTCACTTGTGTGGGTGGGGCAAGGGCCTGTGACTGGGAAGAGCCCAAAATATAGGGAATAAGGGTATAGCACCGGGAATTCTAAGCGCTACATTTTTTTTAAAATACGTTTTAGCCAATTCTGCATTGGACACCCACACAAGTGAGGTATCATTTTACTCGGGACACTAAGGAGAACGCTGTGGGGTGGGCAAATTTGAGGTTTGCAGGGAATTCTGGGTAGGGAAATGTTGGGGGACCCACGCAAGCCATGCCTTGCTGGACTCCCCGGGTGTCTAGTTTTCAGAAATGTGTGAGTTTGGTAGGTTTCCTAGGTGGCCGCTGAACCCGGGGCCAAAAACTCATGGGACCCCCCCTTGCAAAACCAGGTTGTTTTGTGATAGGTAATTTTGAAGTCGCCTCCATAGGTTTTGGGCCCTTGCCTGTCGCGGGTACTTGACCCACCCACACAAGTGAGCTACCATTTTTCTCGGAAGACTTTGGGGAATGCGGGCTGGGTGCAATTTTGTGGATCCACACAGATTCCAGAACTTTCCACCACAGAAATGTGACGAAAATGTGTTTTTTTTTTTTACAAATTTTGAGGTTTGCAAGGGATTCTGGGTAACAGAACCTGGTGAGAGCCAGACAAGTCACCCCATCCTGGATTCCGCTGGGTGTCTAGTTATCAAAAATGTATAGGTTTGCTAGGTTTCCCTAGGTGCTGGCAGAACTAGGGTTCAAAATCTACAGCTAGGCACTTTGCAAAAAAAGGGTCCGTTTTCACTGTGAAAATGTGTTGTGTCCACGTTGCGTTTTGGGCCGTTTCCTGTCGCGGGGGCTAGGCCTACCCACACAAGTGAGGTACCATTTTTCTCGGAAGACTTTGGGGAATGCGGGGTGGGTGGAATTTTGTGGATCCACGCAGATTCCAGAACTTTCCACCACAGAAATTTGAGGAAAATGTGTTTTTTTTTTTTTACAAAGTTTTAGGTTTGCAAGGTATTCTGGGTAACAGAACCTGGTGAGAGCCAGTCAAGTCACCCCATCCTGGATTCCCCTTGGTGTCTAGTTTTCAAAAATGTATAGGTTTGCTAGGTTTCCCTAGGTGCCGGCAGAGCTAGGGTTCAAAATCTACAGCTAGGCACTTTGCAAAAAAAAGGTCAGTTTTCACTGTAAAAATGTGGTGTGCCCACGTTGCGTTTCGGGCCGTTTCCTGTCGCGGGCACTAGGCCTACCCACACAAGTGAGGTACCATTTTTCTGAGAAGACTTTGGGGAATGCGGGTTGGGTGGAATTTTGTGGATCCACGCAGATTCCAGAATTTTCCATCACAGAAATGTGAGGAAAATGTGTCTTTTTAACTAAGTTTGAGGTTTGCAAGGGATTCTTGGAACAGAACCTGGTGAGAGGCACACAAGTCACCCCATCCTGGATTCCCCTTGGTGTCTAGCTTAAAAATATATACAGGTTTGCTAGGTTTCCCTATGTGCCGGCTGCGCTAGGGCCCAAAATCCACAGGTAGGCACATTGCTAAAAACAAGTCTGTGCCTAGTGGGGTTTCTGCTGCCCTGGGCAGCCCCCACCCCTACATTATTAAAAAAAAATCCCTGGTGCCTAGTGGGCTTTCTGCCCTCCCCGGGGCAGATCAGGGGCTATTGCCCCCATCTGCCTCCTGGGGGGGCAGAAAGACTTTTGCGTTTTTGGGGGGGTGGGAGGGGTGGGGGCATTGCCATGCCCTTTTTGGGCAGCCCCCACCCCAACGTCAATAAAAAAATCCCTGGTTTCTAGTGGGCTTTCCGCCCCCCTGGGGGGGCAGAAAGGCTTACATTTCTCTGGGGGGGCATTGCCATGCCCTTTTTGGGCAGCCCCCACCCCAACGTCAATAAAAAAATAATCCCTGGTTTCTAGTGGGCTTTCTGCCCCCCCAGGGGGGCAGAAAGTCTGTTGCGGCCAAACAAATATGGGGGAGCAAAGGCCCTTGCCCAAGGGGCCGCTCCCCCTCCCTGGCGCTAGTGGGTGGATCCCTGCTTGGGGATCGCCCTCCTGGGGTGATCCCCAAGCAGGGATCCACTAGGAAGGGTACCATTGGAAAGGGGAGATTCTCCCCTTTCCAACGATACCTCTCCCATCTTTTTTGGTGCTCGGGGGGCTGAGATAGCCCAACAAGCACCGAAACTGAGAAACTGAAACTAAGTTTCAGTTTCGATTTTGTTGCAATGACAATAGCGCGCCATGCGCGCGATCGTCATTGCAATGAAATACAAAACTAGGCCTGGGGAGGTTGGGGAAGCTCTTCCCCACCTCCCCAGGCAAAACAAAAAAATGGGAAATCCCTCTGCTGTCTGCAGCAGAGGGATTTCCTGAGCATGTGCTCATGACGGAATGGTTCCGTCATGAGCACACTTGAACTTGTGCTCATGACGGAACCATTCCGTCATGAGCACAGAAGGGGTTAACATAGAAATTTCCAACAATAAATGGGCTAAAGCAAGGATGTGTGCTGGCTCCTAGCCTATTCAACATCTATACTGCCGACCTAGAGGGCAACCTACGTACAATCTAGGGTGACCCACCGAAATTGGGAAAAACAACTATAGCGAGCCTGCAATATGCGGACGACATCGTGCTTCTTTCTCAAACTCCACTTGGCTTACAACGGCTGACCTCACAAGTCGCGCTGGATATCTCAAACGCATATTTAACAATAAACCTCAAAAAATCTAACGTCCTATGCTTCTCCAGCACTCGTAAAAAACGATCAAAATTTTTTGGAGGATAAATTCTTGTACTCTAAAACAGGTGGATGAATATAAATACTTGGGCGTCCTACTAGATCGCCAATTAAACTATAAACATCATTTAGACCACGGTAAAACTAAATCAAAACAACAACAATTCGCTTTCAAAACTATACAAAAAAAACTAAGTGGAAGCTCAACCAGTTACTTACTGAAGGTTGTAGCAGCAAAATTTCTGCCCTCTATCACATATGGCTCGGAAATGATGGACACCAAGGACTCTAAAACGCTAAATCTCGCCCAAAAAAGATTGTTCAAAAAACTGTTCTTAATTCCGCGCCATATTTCCCAAGCGCAAATACGCCTGGAATACGGATTAACAAACCAGATACAGGCCAGACAAGGTGTCCTGGCCAAATATTACTGGCGAATGAGGGCCGCTGAAGACAACACGCTAGCCCATCACTGTTGGGAGGAGGTCGAAAAACAGGCTAGGCAGACCAATTCCACATGTAAGACTCTCAGGCAAGCGCTTCTATCGCTAAACCTGGAAGAAGCTTGGCATTCACCAATGTCATACCTCCCTTTTAAACAAATTACTAACAAAGCCATTAAACAAACATCGTTGCAAATAGATAAAGCATTAGTGGCTGGCAAAAAGTCATGCCTGGATTGTGATGCCAACGTACAAACAACTGAAACAACAATCCTATTTACAAGAATGCTTTAGGGATCACTATAAGAGGAAACTAAGCTTACTGAGATTGGGGTGGTTTCCGATCAAAGACCTCACCCCAAAATGGTTACGGACTTGGCCATCTCTGGATTGTCACCTCTGTGACAAGGGAGAAGAGTTGCTATTACACCTATTATGTATCTGCCCGGCCTTACACAATTTAAGGAAGATCCTCCTGAGGCCAATCCTAAAAGAAACACAAGTCAGGACCTGCAGGGCGGCCGTGATAAAATGCCTCAGTGGGTCTTCGATCCAACTTTCCTGCAAAACGATTAAATTCCTGACATTTGCAGCTCAAGAGCTCGAAAAAAAGGCAGCAGCAAAACAAGAACTGGGACATATGGACACTTTGCAGCCGGATCCAGATCTTCCTTGTTGCTCTTTGCAGCCTTCTCTCCTCCCTCTTCCCTTTTATTCTAAGTCACTGCAAGCACTTTATTTGAGACAGGGGGGACAGACACATTTAATTAAGCACAAGTCCTAACGCGTGCTGCATCCTTGTTATAACAGTCGTTTGCTGGCCCCAATCTTCTAATGTGAGGGCCATCGCCTTATAAAGTGCTTTTCCTGTTTTTACTCATCTTGCACATTTAAAAAGTGCTCTGCCGGTTTTTACTCATCATGTACATTTGTGCAATGTTGCCCAGCACATGGGGGCATGTTTTACTCTATATGTTGTTGTTTACCACATGGTGGTATGTTCCACCCTTTTATGATTTTAACAAATCAAATAAAAGTATTTCTTTCTTTCATAGGAATTGGTAGTCTATATATCTCTAAACATATAGAAACTTATAATGGATGGACTGTTGACTACTTCAGACCATCCATTTTGAAGTGACGGAACATGTAGACCACAGCCAGCCAGTTTCTTGAAATGGGATGGTCTGTAGACCCTAGTAGGATGGCACTTTGACAGGATGATCTGTAGACCAGCAGGGATATCTATAAATCATTTAGAATGAGTGCTCTACATACCTTGTAATGTGGCCCTTTAAAGTGATGGCTTTTAATACCACAATAAATTGTATGTTAAAGGGATTAGGGATGGTGTGTAGTGGTCTGCAGACCCACAACAGTCTGATTTTTGTAAACAGTAGATCGTAGAACCTGGCAAGGGTGGCTCGTGGGAGTGATGGTCTCTAAACATTGGGAAATGTGGTATTTGAAAAAAGTTATTCTGCAAACCGCATAATCATGAAAACTGGGTTTGCAGACCCCTTCAGTATGGCATTTTGAAGAGCTAGTCTCTAGATCTCTGCATGCATTGACCTTGAATGGACTGTTCTCTAGATCCCGGTGGGAGTGGCTCCTCAAAGGGTTGGTGGAGATTCCTACATTGGTAAATACATTTCTGCAGGGGTTCATCCTGAAAGTACTGGTTTGTAGGCACCTGTATGAGTGACACTTTGAAGGGGCATTCATTGTTTAGCTGGCCAGTCTACTAACTGTCTCCAGCAGTGACTAGAGGAATACCACATTTTCAGACAGGAAGGAAACAAAGTCCTGTAGAAGTGAGAGGAGTAAACTCTAGTTTCATATAAATGTCTGATCGAAGGTTTTTCCACTACTGAAGAAACAAAGTGGGCATCAAGAAAGAAACACCATCTACAATAGAATCACTCCCATCAGTCAGGGACTTGCACATATTGGTTAAGGTGGTTCACAATAACTGTACTGTTTGTGTATGCCTCATACGTAGAACATTCAAAGGGAGTGTTCACTTCCCATGTTTCCATCAAGATCTACGTGAGAAAGATGGTAGGTCTCTTGAAGAAGCTAGAATTTGGATTCTGCATGAGGGAAGACGGAAGCTAGTTTCTTTTACATAGAGATGGAGACCTGGCTGAAATATTGTCTTGCTTTAAAACGTAAGTGGCAGAATTTCCAACAGGATGAATCAAAGCATTTTAAACCTCAATCCTGAAAAAGCAGAACTTCTGTTGCTGAATCAAAGAGAAGACAGTCGGTTGGCAGCAATTTTGTCTGAGTCAGCGAGACCCTGCCTGAAACCAGTAATCTGAGTATTACTTTCTTCGAATATCGCACTGCAAAGACTTTTATCTTCAGGCTAACACAGCTTTGGAAGGTGTTACTCTGACGCTATTCTTTGTTCACCACAGACGAGCTCACATCGTGTAACTGGTAATGGGAGTGGTCTTATTTTGCAATCTGAAGCCACATAGATGTGTAAAGGTCCTGCTGTCTTACAATGGCACATAGCGGGATCTTCTAATTTGAGGGGTGCCCAAAGTAAATCCAGAAGAGTCATACCAATAACACATTTTTAAGATAGTCAAAGACAGTGCAAAAGATTCTCATTTTGATTAATTCAAATGTGCCTCGCGTGAATATTTTGAATAGCTGGCATTTATATGGCCCTCGTGCATCAATGTTCAACATACTACATATTGTTTAAGTTGACTTTAATAACTCGGCGCAAAAGTGAACTATAAGGTGTTCAAGTGGCATCATAAAACTAAAGAAGAGTGGACACGCTCTGGTGAAAGCACGTGGAGACATATTTTCAGTGTGTGTGAGCAAGATGATTGCATGCATTGGACGCCAATACACGTATTCTTTCACAAGGGGCAGTGTGCTACATAGTGAATATTTTTGAACCATTGAATGATAACGTGCTAAAAATATTTAAAAATAACTGTGTATCAGTGGAACTAGCTCAGTGCAAAATACAGAACACAGGATTTAATTCAGTTGAGCAGATTCGGTTTTTCATCCAAAACTGGTCAATAAAAGGGGTTTTAATACTTTGGATAACAGTCAGACATTGTCAGCGCCGAGAGACAATTAAATATGTGTATTATGTGTACAACTGTTTTTCATTATAAATGTTATCTCGGTACTTAGGGATCTATGCTGGAAGAATGTTTAGGGACATGAGAATGTGTATTTTGGGGTTAGGTCTTGGTTCTACAATTGTTTGTGCATTGCAGAATTCCCCAAAACATATTAACATAGAAGTGGGGCTTAGACAGACCGTAGCAGAGCACTCGGGACACCTTTTTAGGTCGAGCCTCGAGTAGCGCGCAAGCGCTGCTAGGCGAAGACTTTATGTAAGGGGTTTCAAAGCTGACCAAACGCTCGTGCGTCGTGGCCTTTTCGGGCGGTTACCCGCGCGGTAGACATGTGTTTCCAATTATCGTGCCCAGACGCGGGCGCGATAATTGGAAACACATGCCGGGAAAGGCCATGACGCACGAGCGTCTGGTCAGCTGAGCAGGCTGCCGCGCTCTCTGGCCCTCGCCCCCGCTCCTCTCTTGTTATCGGAATGCGGCCTGTTTCTCTCGCTCTTCTTTTAATGAAATCGGAACGCTCCGAAATACTTCTTAACTCGTTCCTTTTCCTTTAAATGGCATCACAGAAGACCTTTCAGTTTCATCAACGCCGGGGTTTTTGCAGGCACAGCCTGGAATACAGACTAACAGCTCCAAGACCCGAATCAGCAATCAAAAATGCAGAGAGACCTCGGTGTGTGTCCTGATCATTTATGTGCTGCAGAGCTGCGGAGGACACTACACACTGCATACTTCTGGAAGCAGCTCGTCTCCCTGAACATCCGGAAGTCTCCAGGACTGGCTCATCGATGCATAGAACATCAAAAAGATATCAGAGCTGATAACCGGTGCGCGGGTCGCACTTGCATCGTGAAAAGCCCGTACCTACGCTCGAATTTCCTTGAAATAAATAGGGAGACTTCTCGATGTGAACGCATTTACACTGTAAGAATCCTGTGAGGCTAAGACCGCTTTTCGTGGATCTAGAGGGATTTATGAGGATCGGTTACAAGGCCATTATATTCCACAGACACCGAGCACCTGAGCAGCGCACGGCGGGATAGGAGTAAACGGGCTGGTTTTGCTGGGGCACAGAAGTAAACGGGGTGGTATTGCTGTAGTACAGGAATAAACGGGCTGGTGTTGCTGGGGCACAGGAGTAAACAGGGTGGTGTTGCTGGGGCACATGAATAAACGGGCTGGTGTTGCTGGGGCACAGGAGTAAACGGGGTGGTAGTCCTGAAGTGAAAAATTAAACTGTGTGGTGCTGATAGAAACAGCAAAGGGGCATTACAAATGAACAGTTACATTGAGGTTGCAGGACGGAGTTTGGGGGTCGGTGGGGGTCTCGCCTAGTAGTAAAGAAGTTGAGTGACTCGGAGGCGGTGGGACTGGGTGCAATATAGAGAGCCAGGGCTGGTGATCGGCATGACAGCTGCAGGGAGGCTGCTTAGGAGGCGGGGCTGAGAGCGGGGATACCCTGGGACAAGAATGGCACACTGGTCTTTGAGAATGCCAGTGCCGAGGAGAAGTGAGTGTGGGTGCACGACTGGCACAGCTGGGAAGGACACCTGTTGGTGAAAGCGGCACAGCTGGGGGTTAGGACACATTGACTCTCTGGGGATTCCCACTGCTGGGCGAGGGGACGCGCACTGCTGCCGAGCTTCAGTAACCCCAGGCTTCTCTCCACAGCCCTTCGCGCCAGTCTAGGGATCAAAGGTGACAAGCACAGGTAAGCCCAGGGAAACCCTCAGAGAGCATGAGTGAGTGAATGAATGAGTGAGACCATTCAGAAAGAGCTCACTAAGGACCAAAACCATCTCTTGGCGCCCAGAAAACTGTATCCTCTGGTGTGCAGGCCAGTTTGGAGGTGTGTGTGGGGAAGAGTGGGGAAGAGTGGGTGAGGGGGGGGGATGAAAATGTGATTATTTTTCTGTTTGTTTTTCAATCAGAGATGGAAAGTACATCGTAGTTTTCATTGACAGAGTAAATATGCCTAAAAACAAATCCTAAACTCTACAAATATGTAGTTGTATACCTAAGTATGTTGTGCGTTTACTTCTATTTTAATGTAAACATGATTTTATTGTGTTACCAGAAACCCCTCGGTGGCATTACTGCATCGTAATGCGTTTACCTTGCATGCAGCATATGTCTTTCTATATCTATACACGTGAAGGTATTTAATCCATGCCAGTAGAAATAGAAGTTATTTGCAAAAACACGCATCCACACGCTCCTTTCCACAGATCAAAGGACACATTTCATGTCATTATAAATCACCCAAGAGTAAATGTTGAAAAGACGGATTTAATGATTTTTGGTAATAAAAGCAATATTACTACAGAGTCATTACATACTAAACTATTAGACGACATTTACTCTTATAACTACCAGACAACCCAGTTTACAACAAATTTCAGCCTCACTCATTTTGGCAACATTAGTTAAATTCAATCAAGTACATGGAGGACTCACTAGCTCTACTCATTAAAGCTTACATGGGCAAAATACTACTGACAGCAATCACTCTACGGATGTGAAATCCAATGTCTTGATTCCAGCCTGCATATGGTGTTTATAGAGTGCAGATGCCTTAAACGAATTATAAACACACCCTTGCGTTATACAGACATTGCATAGAAAATTAAATCTTACCGCCTTAACAGAAATAACGGTAATTTCTATGTTGCCCTTCTTTTACAAGCTAACTTTGCATGACATTCCAAACAAAATTTTAAGTCTATGTTGGATGGAGGTGGGGTAAAGTTAAAGGAAATAGGCTAGAACGCTTGTAAACTATATAAGCAGCCTGAAAAACAAGCATTGGCATAGCCAATATGTCTCGCCTTTGGGACCTTATAAGTGTTTAGCCATGCAACAGTTGATGTTGTTGCACCAAGGATATTGTGCTGCATAACTAAATACTTATAAGGTCCCAAAAGCGAGACCTATTGGCTATGCCAATGCTTGTTTTTCTTCTCGGGAGCGCCTTTTTCTGTAGAGCGACACGTGGAATATAAAAGTAATAGAGCAGCAGAAGCAGAAACGTGTCTTGTAGTGCAGGACCCCAACAGTGCAACTGATCCAAGAAAGAAGAAATAATCATTCTACAAACAATAAAACATTCCAACCTGGCAGAGTACATTCAACAACCTTAAAGCAACATGGGATGTAATAGACTAATACACATCTCTCGCCATACAAATTATTTATTTTTTCCTCCATACTGTTCCATTTCAGCGTGGTGCTCATAGGAGGGTCAGACCTACCCCAATTATCTATTTTTGCACAGAAGATAGTGGCACTCCAAATTCTGTTACTCAGATATTTATTTATTAGACCATAGAAGAGACGGTAACAAGCTGCCAACGCGTTTCGACCTAACAGTTTTGTTGACGACCAGCAAGTCATTTTTCAGTGGCTCTTTACATAGTACCCCATCATGCCGATGGGGAGGCGATATGGGAAATGGAGTAAAACTTAAAGCGACTAGTGCATACTTCTTTTAAAGTGACCTCTGTGCATCGTAAATTGCTCAACAATCAATGAAACTACAATCTCAACGGAATATGATATAAAAACAAAGTCATGCAGAGCAAAATGTTCCGTATTGTTCACATCCGATAACCGGTTAATGCTTTTTCTGTATTGGAGCTTTAACGCGATGAGGCATCTTGGGATATGTAGTTTTTGACAAATGCATACAATCATTATATCGATCTTTAGCACGAACATTCAACTTAATGCATCCTGCGAGGAAGTGACAATATTCGCGAAGCATGGCACTGTTGGAATGATCCTTTAAATCATGTTTATCCTCTTCGGCTCCATCAATGACAGTAGTCAGTGTGTGGCTTCTAATTGTCTTCACTAGATGATGGGCAAACAAAGTCTACAGGTCAACTCTCTAAACAATAACTGTCCAATGCTGTTTAAGAGATTTACCAAACCCAGAGCAAGGGTCATAAGAACAAGGATGAATAGACAAACAAACAAAGTGCTCAAGAGGGACGGCCACTACGTCATACACACTCTGTCAGCAGTTCCCATTGGATTAAAAAGGGCTCCATAGTTTTACGATCCAGAGCTTACATCCATGCCAAAATATTAGTGTAGACAAGTGGGAGATTAAAAAAAAAAAATAGTCGGGAGAAAGTATTTTCTTCAGTGAATTGGGTCGATTGTTATGTATGGTGACAGATAATCAGCATTTCATTTTGGCAGTTTAATACCATAGCGCAAACAAAATGAGAGTTCTAAAGTCTGTTTTTGAATGTGGTATGTAAAACTGCCAAAAATTAAATGGCGAGACCTGTCACATGCTCTAATCCACCCAGAGTCGTTTTAAGGCATGGGCAAAGTGGGTTCTGGCCCCCTGATAGAACCAGCTCTGTTCTGCGGAGGCTTGCCTTGATGACCTTGAATAATTCTTAAACAGATTGTATTACTGTTTTAATTTATTTATTTTTAATGTGGTTCATGTTTGAAAACATATTACAGACATTTTGCAGAGAAAGTTGTTTGTTTCATGCGACATCCATAAAAACGTTCATTTTAGATCACGATCTCACATATGAGAAATGGGAGGGTGTCAGAGTTTATTTGCTGTAACATTAGTGATCTGCTTCATTGTTACAATATTACAAACACACTCCCTGTCCCTGAATGTTAGATGTAAACACATTTAGAATTTGAATGAGTGTGCTTGTGCACTCTCAGTGACTGGCCAAAGAGGGCATGAAAGAGCTGAAACTGGATCATAAATTCAAAGCTGTTCCGAACAGGGTCCCCCAAAATATGTTTGGCCCGGGGCCCCCAAAAACCTTAAGATGTCCCGGACTCCACACCCCAAGATTTAAGGTCAAAGCGTTAATCTTTGATGTTAGAAGTAAATCTTGGCGGGGGAGATTGGCGCATGGGTGACCTGCATCAGCATTTTATTTTTGCCCGTTTTACAAAACTCCAAATCGGGTTGCTGCATGCAGGAATAGGGAGGCGGGAGACTAGCTTTGAAATCTGTAGTGTCCCGCCTGAATCGGGAGGGTAGGCATGTATGTTCTGAGGAACACGCTACCTTAGGTCCTCAAACGTTGTGCACAAACCATTTTAGAGTACATTTAAAAACTCACTCATTGAGTCTGCTGCAGGAAGAAATTATACGACAGTACCAGATAGTGAAAAATACCACTGCCTTACTGGTGGACTAAGGTGAGGCTCTGGCACTCATGAAGGTGTGGCAGGATTATATATCTGTTCAGGGTCCTGTTGGGTTTAAGATGCTATACATCTGAGGTGTCAATAGATCTGGAACAGCACACCGCACTGAGGAAAAAGTCAGAGACCCACCTTTCCCTTTTCCTTACTATGACTTTCATGTATGCACATAAGGTATCTGTTCAGTACAAAACTTACATAGGCAGTCTCAGCTCTCTTTTTGAAGTAACGCATTTACAAACCACACGCCACCTGCAAGGGACAATTTGTTTTGTTTCCTGGGCTAAAACGGATGTATTACTGATTGTATACTGCCCATGTATTCACTTTAAAAGAAACTTTCCCACTTTCCACCCACCACTTGCTCACGAAAGCATTAGAGGGTTGAGAGGAGAGCACACCGCTGACCTCATGCTTTCACTTCTTCTTCAGTCTCTAGTGTTACATAGTGTGGAGAGGTCCAAACTTGACATTAGCTATAAACTTTAAAAGGACACAGTAGGATACCCTTCCCATGTTTTTCAGAAATTCCAAATTTAAGAAATGTTAAGAACTAATATCTTACCATATGATCGTACTGATGCTGCATGGTGGATTTTTCAAAGCCCTTTTTTATGAACGGTGAAAATACTCTTAAGCTTGCAATGGGCTGTATTGGACATTTACAGATCAGTTGTCACAAAGACACTGGTCACAAAATAAAAACAGTTTGAGTTTGAAGATATATTCTCCAGTATTAGGGTATCTTTCATAGATTCACATGCTTGAACCATTCCCCATCAATGAAGTGGGAGTCCCATGGTATCAGAGTAAAATAGTATGTATCAGTATAATGGGCTGTAAGGGGAATGCAAGGTTTAGCTTAATAGCCTATCTGTGTCCTTTTTAAAAAAGGACCACAGTTGAACAATGACCAATCAGGTGACAGCACCCTTAGAACACTCCAAGCAGAGGAATCTTCTCTCAGATTTTCATTGCACATCGTGTGTGAGGGAGTCTCCCTGAGCTCTGCTCTGTTCTTCAGATTTGGTGATTTCCAAATTGTTTTTTCTCTGTTCCAGTATGTCAGAGCTGGTCAGGAAAGGACTCTTTAGAATTGTGCCACCTGTGGTAAGAAAAGGATTCATTCTGAAGACCCTCATTAGGAATGTATTTATTGCCTTCATCAATCCCACAGGGGGAGAGACAGCAAGATATGCAGAACCTTTTCTACCAAAACCCTCCAAGAAAGTGAGGGAAGACTTTTATTTTGGTTGCAGAAACTTAAAACCAAAACTGCTGTTCTTTCTGAGGAGGAAAGTAGTGAGTGCTCAGTTTCCTCACAGACTTCCAAAAAGAGGGAAAGGTCTCACCATGAGTCCACTCACAAAAGCAACAAGGCCTTTTAAAAGTCCCACCATGGAACCACACAAGGCTCCTCCAATGACGAAAAAAGAAAACGGGCTTACTTAGACTCTAACTCAGAGCTTTCTACTCCATCTACAGCCACCCCATTGAAACCTAAATCCTCCTCTGAACCAGTTTAAAAAAAGACCAAGTTGACTGAAAAAGTCTTGTAGATGGCATCAATGCCATTTGAACCATCATTAATGGCACCAAAGAGAGGAATATCGACGATGACTGGCAGTCCGTCAACACTTTCACAGTCGTCAACCATTCCGTCGACGGCACTATCCGTATCGACAAAGTCTTCCTCGTCGACTACGACTACTATGTTGACGATGTCTGCCTCGTCGATGATGACATTGACGTTGACAAAGACTGTGCCTGCTCAGTCGACAACCGTATTGGCGTCAGTACCACCATCGACGACCCAGCCATAAGAGAAGTCCTCCTCGTCGGCAATGAAATTCAAACAGAAGAGGCCACCAATGCTGCTTTTGTCCACGCCATCGACGCTACCGTCGATGATCTTGTCAAAGAGACTTTTACCATCTTCAGAAAGTATTCGTCCTGAATACACATTGCCTATTAAAGTGTCCCCTCTACTACCCAGCCACTTGTTGCATCTTCAAGAATCAGAGGACGAGGATCAAGTAATGTTTGGTGCAGCCCACAGCCTCTCGCATTGCACGTCAAATATCAAGATAAAGAGGAGGAAGATGATTTTTATGAGCCTGTTTATCAAAGCCACCAGTATGTGGAGCAATGCCATCCTTACTTATGCTCCTCCACCCCCACCACCAGGCATGGTCCAGGTACCTGCTGCTTTGGTGAAAACCTACAAAGCATGCTTCAAGACTATTACAAGCGCTTTCTAACACCAGCTGAAGCGCAACAGCCACCTGCAGTTGTACCTACGCCTGCACCTAAATCACTGGCCCATATGCCTCCTCCACCTACTCCAAGAATGACGCCACAATCTTGTATCGCCTTGCCTCCTCGAGAGGATCTGTCTTCAACAGATGATGATGATGATGGTGATGGGGATAGAGAAGAAGGTGAAATAACGGACAATCGAACAATCACCAATGAATGGGATGATTACCTCATTCCCCCACCTTCACCTCCCGCTCCACAACCAGTGGATTCTCCACCGGAAGATATTGGTGTTTTTCACACGCTAATAGAGAGAGCGGCCAGGCGTTTCAAGCTACCCATTAGTGTTCGACAATTGGACTGTTTTCTGTACGATTTTAAAGAGCAATCAAGAAAAACAGTCAGAGCAATATCAATTGTGGATTATATCTGGGAGGAAGGAGTAAAAATAATCAAGATACCGACAGCCGTCACTGCCATTCTCCCTAGGATAGATAAAAAATATTAAGCGCAAGAGGACTCACCTGCCTGTTTGATCGTACATCCCAAATCCTGATTCGGTTATTACTCAGGTTGCATAACGCAGGTCTAAAAATCCCTCCACCCCAATCTCTTCTCCACCTGAAACAGGGCAGGTGACTGGATAATATTGGTTAGAGATTCACAGTAATGTCAGGGACAACTGTCCGTGCCTCAATCTCTCTGGCCCTTCTGGGGCAATACGATCGTCAAATGTGGTCGGACATCAACCACATATCTGGATTTCTGGCCGGAAGACAAAAAAGCTGAAGCTACACTCATTTTGCTGGAAGGTGAAAAGGCAGCATCTGAAATTATTGACTGTGGAATGGATATTGCTTCCATAGGCTTCTGGCAGTTGGCTGCATCAGCTGTTCTTCAGGCACCAGGGTTGGCTCAAGGCACCTCAATATGCCCTTTGAGGGCAACTCTTTATTCAGGAAGCACGTCGATAATGCCCTGCAGGCTATCAAGGCGGACACTGAAACAGCTAAATCCCTAGGAACTCTGCAGTTCTGTAAGGTCCCTTTTTGCGGAGCTCGTGGTTGCGGATCTTACTTGTATCGTGGAGGATACCAGAGATATCGACTACAGTCCTATCAGCAGTTCTTTCGATCCACCTATCAATAGCACCAACCCTATCGAGCACCGCCGTCAGCAGCCTATTCTAAGCAGAACCAAGAAGGAAACAGGCTGGATCCGCCGGAGATACTGCCATGAAGCAGTGACAACCTGAAGGTGCCGGCTACACCCCCTACTCATCTTTCAGTAGGTGCTAGAATTTTCTAATACTTACATCACTGGAGTGAAATAACTACCAGCAAGTTGGTCCTAGATCTCATAGCAAATAGCCATACCCTGGAGTACACTCAGGTTCCACCTAAAACTGCACCAACAAGATTCCTCCCATCTCACCTTCATCTTCGCAAGGAGGTTTTAGCCATGTTGTCAAAAGAGGACATAGAACAGGTTTCACGCTCTCAGAAAGGAACTCCCATTTTTTACTAGTGAGGAAGAAGTCAGGGGAGTGGTGCCCCATTCTCGATCTCAGGAAACTCAACAAGTATCTGAAGAGGCAATCTTTCTGTAAGATTACCCTCCAGGAAATTTTCCACCTTCTCAACCATGGAGATTATTTAACCAGCCTCGATCTCCAAGATGCCTATTTCCATGCTCCCATCCATTCCAGGCATCACAAATTCCTCAGATTCGCAGTTGCTGGCACCAGTTCAAGGTGCTCCCCTTTGGTCTCCAATCTGCTCCCCCGATATGTACGAAATGTCTCGCCCCAGTGGCGGCCCACCTGCGGCAAAAAGGCCTTCAAGTTTTCCCATAACTTGACGACTGGCTGATAAAGGCTCCATCCTGCCAGGAAGCATCAAGAGATACTGGCACATGTCTTCACCTCTTTCAAACCCTGGGGCTCACAGTCAACTTCCAGAAGTCTCTCCTTTCACTTTTCACAAGAATAACCTTTCTGGGAGCAACTCTAGATACATTTTTTGACAAGGCATTCTTGTCCGTAGACAGGCAATAGAAACTCTCCGTTCTGGCCCGCTCTCTTACAAAAAGAAAGTGCACTTCAGGTTACATGATCAGGGGCCAGATGTAGGTGGCTAAATACCGGTCGGTAACGCCAAAATTCGCAGAATTTCAGCGTTACCGACCGGTATTTAGCCATGTGCAACGTAGGTAACACCGAACGCCATCGCAAATAAGGAATCGGTAAAAATAAGGAAAACCAGTTACTGATTCCTTAATTTGCGATTAGCAGACACCGAAACCCCTAAATACCGAATCGGTAAATAAGAAATCCTTAAATAATCGCAAATCCAATGTACCAAAAATCGGTAATACCGAATTTTCGGTATTTAGGAGTCGCTAATTACCACTGACTCAAAGCAGGTGGTAATCAGGTGCACTGCATTTAAACAGCCCCAAAATGCAACAGTGTGAACACAATGGCGGCCCTCTACGAAATTGCAAGGCGGCTACGTTTGCAAGCAGCAGGACTGAGGATCTGGAGACGGGAGGAGCGCGTGTATAGACTGCGCGTTACACTCTTCCAACTGACTGAGGCTGAAATCCATGAGAGGTACAGGCTACACCCCCAAACCATCCTAGACCTGATACGGGACCTGCACCCACTCCTGGAGCATCAGACACCAAGGGCGCACGCAATACCAACACATGTTCAGGTGCTCTGTAGCCTGCACCTACTTGCATCAGGAAGTTACCAGGGGTGATAGCTGTGGCAGGTGGTGTGTCACAGAGTTGCCTGTCCCGTTTCTTCAACTCTTTCTTGGATGCCATGATGCAAAGAATGCATCACTACATACGCTTCCCCAGCACACAGGCGGAACTGCAGAAGACAAAGCTGGATTTTTACCAAAAGGCACAATTCCCACATGTAAGAGGGTGCATTGATGGGACATACATACCAATCTGCCCACCTGCAGCTACAGAGTATATATACCGGAACCGCAAATCTACGCATTCCATCAACGTGCAGGTGATATGCCATGCGGACCACATCATCACTGACATTGTGGCCAAATTTCCAGGGAGTACCCATGACTCCTACATATTCAGGAACAGTGGGATCTACACACGTCTGGCTGGGGGTGAATTTGGAGATGGATACCTGCTAGGTAAATCAATGTGACACACCCTGATGTATACCTTGGATGAATGTGTTGGTGACTCATATTAATGGCACTTCCTTTCTCACTTAGGTGACAGCGCATATGCCGTGTGGGCATTTATCCTGACTCCATACCTCAACCCATCCACACCAAGTGAGAGAAGATACAATGTGGCACATAAAAGCACGCGCAACGTTGTGGAGCGCACCTTCGGACTCTTAAAAAGCAGGTTCCGCTGCCTCCACAAAAGTGGAGGTGCACGTCAGTACCGCCCCATCATCTGCTGTAAAATAATAGCAACATGTGCCATGCTGCATAACCTTGCCACAAAGAAAGGAACAGCAGTGGAACTAACTGACTCTGAGGACGAGGATGAGGACTGTCCACAGCCAGAGCACAGCGCAGCAGGTGTGGCAGCAGCACCAGATGGGAGACACAGACGGGCAGAGATAACACGCAACTATTTCTGAGTAAGTAAGGAGACACAGCCAGTGACGGTGTTTAATTGTCATAGCACACCACCACAACATGAAGGGCTTCACATGCCAGGCCAAATTTGAATGCAGGTTACAAAACCAAAAGGGTTACATCACCCATTTCGGTAAACCATGTGATGGCTGGCATTACTTCCTGCGCCCACGCGCAGCACTGCTGCGTTTCTTGGGCACACTGTCCTCACTGGCAGTCTGTCATGTGGCAGCGCTGTGACGTTCGCTGCGCCTCCTGGACTCGTTATAGGGGGCGTGATGCTACTGCGGCTAGTAGCCTCTTCACTATCCCCCCCATCACCTGTAGTGGCACAACCTGGTTTGTCTGTAGCACTTCTAGTGCACTGGCCACTGTGACCAGCCCCCTTGCCCCGTCATGGCTGCAGTGGGCCATCTCCTCCTGCATGGCCACCGAGCGCCTACAGAGCAGAGAGGTGGCAGTGGAGAGGCGGTTCACCGCCTTGGTGTAGTTGTCAAGTTTTTGCCTCTCCCTGCGCCTGGCCAAACGGTCCTCATCCAATTTGCTGCACAGCAGCCTCACTGCCTCGGACATGTCCCTCATGCCCTCAGCCACAGTATTGTTCATGCTACTGATGCCCTTCTCGATTCGCAGCATGTGCCCATTCATTTGTACCATCTGCCGCTGGACTGACCTTATCGCTTTGCCTTGCAGGCGCTGCACCTTGAGCATGTTCCCCTCAAGACCGGCAAACACACTCTGATCCTCGCCCTGTGAAGCTGGACTGGCTGCCCTTGCCCTGCGGCGTCTGGCACCTGTGTGGGGGCGCTCGGTGGGGGACTGTGAGCCTGCACCGTTGGCATCCTCAGCCACCGTGGACTGTTGGCCTCCCATGCTGTCCTCCTCGGACACCTCCATCTGCTGGAGGCTGGCCACTGCATGCCTCCTGGCTCTCAGTGCTAGTGGCGTTGATGGTGGCGGTGGTGATGCTGGTGATGGTGGTGGTGGTGGTGATGGTGGTGGTGGTGGTGGTGGTGGTGATGGTGGTGGTGGGGTGGTGTGCCCTGCAGGCGACAGGACCTCCTCCTCCTGTGTCCTCTCTCTCCTGGGTGCCTTTCCTGTGCTCCCCTCTGCAGCCCTGCGCGATGGCTCGCCTGTGGAGACAGAATGTACATTTGCTCACTTATCTGGCAACATTTGCGTAATAATAAATGTCGTGCCTGCCAATCAAACTGACTGTCCTCTGCTTGCTAATTGCTGATGTGTGTCACATGCCTTTGGGTTCAGTGGACTGACTGTTCTGACGTGTTACTTCTGACTACATCTCCCATAATGCATTGCTGGTTTTTAGTAAAACATGTACTGGAGTGGGATTCACAATGCCTCATTGGGGATTGGGGTTAGGGAGTGGGGGGCACAGCATGCAGTGCATGCATCTTACCTTGTTTGTTGCCAGCTCTGCCTGAGCTGTCTGCATCCCCAATCCCACTCACACTCTCCGGCTGGAGGGTGGACTCGACCAGGAGATCCAGGGCAGTTGGTGCAGGTGCTGTGTTTCTCCCTCCACCTGTCAGGTTGGCTTGCTTCTTTCTCTCTGCCAGCCTCTCCTTTGCACGCTTCCTCAGATCATACCAGCGTTTTTTTAGTTCCTCAATGTAGCGCTGGGTTACTCCAATGGCATTGATCTTTTCTTGGATGACCAGCCATATCTGCCTCTTCTGGGATTCAGGCACGTGCAGAGACTGTTTCCCAAAAAGTTTATCGTGGTCCTTTGTGACTTCCTCAATAAGGACCTCCAGCTCCCTCTCACTGAATTTATGTTTTCTCTTGCGTTCAGCTGCCTCCTGCTCCCTCTCCTGGTTGGCCATATTTGCTCAGTGTTGTCAGCAAAAAGTTGGAAGAGTTGCTCCTGGCTTGTTTGCTGTGCTCCCTGCCTCTCAAACAGCTTCAGGATCAGTGCAGCTGCATGGGTGTGGCCACTTCCTGGTTGTGAGATAATGAGGAAGCACAGGATTGGCTGATTCGACAATTACCGATTTTTTAAATTACCGATTCGCTAATTACCGAATCGGTAATTATTTTTACCGATTCATTCCGAATCGCTAATTTTTACCGATTATTGCCGAATCGCTAATTTTTACCGATTTTTTTACATACATCTGAAATACCGAGTTCTTAATAGCGAATCGGTAAAATTCGCTATTAAGGACTCGGTATTTCAGAATTACCTACATCTGGCCCCAGATCTCTACTCCGCATGATGTCTTCAGCCATTCTCCTATTGCCTCATTCTCGTCTCAAAATCTGACCTTTCCAAGAAGAACTGGACGCACAGTGGCTACAGGTGGAAGGGCAGTTCGACAACATCATCCAGATCACACCTGTGATGAAAGCAGTTCTTCCCTGGTAAACACGCTCCAGCAATCTCTCTGCAGGGTTACCATTGCTCCCTCCCCTTTCAGTATGTGTTATTACAACAGATGCTTCTCTAGAAGGGTGGGGAGCTCACTTGCAAGACCTTCAAATTCAGGGCAAGTATACTCCAGAGTAGTTCAGATGGCATATGTGCTTCCTCCAGCTTAGAGCAATCTTGCTGGCTCTTCAAGCTTTCTTGTCGAGGATTCAGGGGTCATCCGTGTTAAGAAGGACAGACAACAGAACAAGTATGCATTACCTCAGGTATAAGATCCAAGAGTCTGTCTCAAGAAGCTTAAACTATCTGGCAATAGGCACTGGATAATCAAGTGACCATAAGGGTAGAGCATCTCCCAGGAGTTCACAACTCTCTAGCAGACACCTTGAGCAGAACGAACCAAGGTTGTCACAAATGGGAACTGAACCAACTAGTTCTGGATGCCATATTTCAGCGATGGGACATGCCCAAACTGGATCTTTTCACATCTCAAGAAAACAAGAAATGCCGGTTTTATGTCAGCAGGTACCCCCAAAAGGGGTCCTGGGGGAATGCGCTTTCAATGCAATGGTCTAGGATTTATGGCTACGCTTTTCCCCCAATCCCACTTATTCCCATGATTCTCAGAAAAATGAAAAGGGAACCATGCCATTTAATACTCCACAATGGCCCAGACAACACTGGTTCACAGAGCTCCTCATGTTGTCGGAGGAGAACCACATTCAACACAAGCCCCAAGTTGACTTCTTGTCAATGAGCAGCCAGCAGGTCCTTCACCCAGACCCGATTTCTCTGCATTTATTAGCCTGGCACCTGAGCACCATGATCTTCAGCACCCAGCCATTCCAGAGGATTGTAGGAGTACCCTTGCTAAGGCCAGAGGTAATTCCGCCAACAAAACATATTGCCTCATATGGAAACAATTTGGTCTATGGTGAGAAAAATTTAAAGTACATCCTATCACATCATTTCCAGAACAAGTGTTGTCATATTTGCTATCTCTAGCCAACTCTGGTCTTATGCACTCCTCTGTTAAAGTGCATATGGCTGCTATTTCAAGGTACAGGAAAACTTTGGGGTCTCCTTCTTTGTGGCTCACAGATTAATCGCCCAATTCCTTAAAGGACTCTTCAGAGCATATCCTCCAATAAAGTCACTGCCACCTGCATGGCAGTTTAACACTGTACTATCCTAACTGATTAAAGGTCCATTTGAGCCTATCCATAGGGCTGAACTGAAGTTCCTTACTTGGTAAGTGGTGTTGCTACTAGCTCTTACTGCCGCTAAAAGAGTAAACGAACTACAAGCATTCACTATTAAAGAACCTTTCTTACAATTCAAAGACACCTTGGTAATTGTTCGGACTAATCCTAAGTTCATAACAAAGGTTCCCACCGATTTTCTTCTCAATCAACTGGTTATGCTAAAGACTTTCTCTCCAAATCCTCAAACACCAGTGGAAACATGTATTCATACTCTTGATGTCAAGAGATGCTTAAAGTTTTACTTACATCGCACAAAGCATATTCATACTACAGGTCAGCTCTTTGTGGCCTACAGCAACAATAACAAAGGTGGACCAGTGTACAAGCCCACCATAGCAAGATGGATTTCAACAGCCATTAAGTTGTGTCATTCTAAGGCAGGCAGGCCTTTGAGACAAAAGACTAAGGCGCAGTCTATGAGACCAGTTTCTACAATGGCGGCTTTATTTGCTGGGGTGCGCATCAAAAGTATATGCCATGCTGCAACCTGGAAGAGCAGGCACGCTTTCACCCAGCATTATTGTCTGGATTCAGAGCAGAGCACTGATACAGCCGTAGGTCAGGCGGTACTTCGGCATCTTTTCCAATAAGGTGAGCCTGTTACCATACAATGTATAATGTTGTACCCACCATCTACTGTCATAATCATGTGTTATTTTATTGCTAATGTATTGCACTGCTAACTACTCTGATTCAAGCATGCGAATCTATGAAAGATACCCCAATACTGTAGAAATATTTTGTTACTTATTTGTAACTCCCATTCTCCAGTATTGGTATCTTTCATAGATTGACATGTGAGCCACCCTCCTCACCCTAGAGGCTCTCCTTCTTGGAAAGTGAGGACTATCCCACTAGTAAAATGGCTATTGATGGCTGGCATATTTATCTGACAGTGTCTGTTCCAGAATGGACGTTTTTTGCCACAACATGCACTTGAGCCTTACAGCACCAGCTCGTTCTTCATTGCAGTTGGTCGCGCATTGTTCTAAGGAACGGGAAAAGTATAAATCTTGCTGCCTTCTACAATTGTCTGCAGCAAGATTGAGAAAAGGCACACTAAAATGAACTTCCTTACAAAAATTTGTTATTCCTTACAATATTCACAGTGAACACTATTTCAGCCGCGGTCCGTGCAGGTAACAGCGGTGGGGCCGTGTAAGGGGGGATTTCGAGAGACGATGCTGATTAATTTTCCCTCTGCTTCATCCCTCGAAATCCCCCTTACACTGCCCCACCGCCCACCGCTGTTACCTGCACGGACCACGGCTGCACTATTCATGAAAATAATGTATTATTATATACAAAGGTAAAAACCTTTTCTTTGTCCGCTTAATAGGCGCTACCACAAGTTTTCATCTAAAACTTTCTTTTGAAGTAAAACACAGAAACAAGGTTTCTAGGCTAGAATCTAAATTGTCACCCTCCAGGTGGCTAATGTCACTTATCACTACATTCAACGTGTCTCTTATGTCGGGCTGTAAAATTATTAGAGCACAACTCGCACCTTGCTGATGCTTTACCGGTTAGAGCCAGTTATGTTAACATAAAAACCTACTGCAACCATTTAAATAACACAAAGCAGTAAATATTCTTTCTCGAAAATAAAGGATTTTAAGATGCAGTGTTGCAGTGGTTGTACTGCTGTAACATCATAGGAAGTAACATAAGGGTCTTATTTCGATATCTTTCAATACCTGCAGTAGGGTCCTCCTGGATGCATACTGGGAGACAAGTCAAGCACCTCTTTCTGTAAAAAGCAGGCTTAAATCTTTTCCAGAAGAGCACCCCCTCTCACTAGGGCGCAATTAAAGGACCTCTAAACTGCTGCATTAGAATCAATCGAGTCCTCGCTAACCAACACTCAGAAATTACATTTTGCTGGATACTTCTAACCACAGCTTCCTAACTTTGTAAATATTCCCTCAGGAGTCACACTGGACCCAGAAACTCATAAGCAGTACTCCTGCATGCCACCCAGGTGCACTGACGTCAGTTCCTTTCGGCACCTTCAGACGTGGATTCGGAGCTCTACCATCACTACCAAAATTATACCTATCACTGTGCAAAGGAAATATGTCGCCCAATAAAAAAAAACAGGGTTTAAACCTTGTAGGGACTGTGGCAAACAAATGTCTGTGACAGACCCCACAAGGTATGCCTGGGGTCGACCACCACTCAATTGCCTGCGACATCTGTGCCCAGATGAACCCAAAGGCCATATAGGACCGTGATTTGAAACTCCAAAACCAAGAATCGGAAGACTCCATGCCATGACTGGTCAAAGCTGAAAAGAAGGACCCATTCCCATTCTCGAATTATCCTTCTGATGGCAGTTCCTTGTCATGGTTGAAGTCTTCGGGTAATTCCAAAATGAATTTGAAGCAGGAATCTGCTCTTTCCCGCCAATTTTGAATTCTAGAGAGGGCACAAGTGCATCAGCGTGCCTCTCTGTCTCGCTCCCAAACTCCTGAAGAGCCGATCCAGAGTTTGGTCTAGATGCAACCTGAATTTCCATGTCCACTGACTATGTTGCAACAAATAGAGGCCTTTAGGGAGACCATTCTGTACATTTTTTGCACACCTCGAGTTCTCTCTTGCACGCCTTTGGGCTCCAAGGATTCACAGAGGCCTCCAGTCGGGGTCCCACCAGCAGATTCCCCTCTGTGCCATCTGTGCCTCTTGAACCTGCATCAGGTTCCACATTGGTTTCAGTGACAACTTCGGTTCTGGCGCCACTCCCTGCACCAGCTTCTTTCACAGTGACTCTGGTGTTGACGCTGCTGGTAGAGTAGGAAACCACTATAGGTAATGGCTCCTCTAAGGTAGCTTCATCTCACCTGAGACCGGGCTCCGATCCCTCAGAAGTGCAGCCAATAGCCAATCTTTCGGATTCCGATACCTTGCCTTTACCACATGGCTGAGCTCATAGTCTAAATCCGCTTTTGGTATCAGATTCAGACACTAGTGACTACAATGAGCGAGACAAATTCACTCCACAATAAGATAAGGACAATTTGTATACAAAATGACAGGATGCTAGTGGTCTGGACACCTCTTCAAACACTGGACCTGTCTTTCCCCCAGGTTCTGTCAGGGGAGAGTGCATCTTTTGTTATGGTCATGAGGCCCTTGACATGCAGTTCCCTTCAATGGAGGTCAAAAATAACATCCTGATGGTGGTTCTTCAGCCTGGTCAAGCACCTACTGAACCGCTTTTGCCATTCAATGAGGCCTTAACGGATACCCTCTTGGGCACTTTGGCAAAGCCATGTTCTGGATCCCTGGTCAACAGGCAGGTTGCTCATCCTACACCAGAGAGACTAGTGGTCCAGGCGTCCACCAGCAGAGTCAACCCTAATGCCTTTCCAATGACTCCTCCTGACCATATGTCTCAGTGCATGCAAACTTTTAGCAAGCGGATGTTTTCATCGGCTAGTCTTGCTTTATGGTCAGTCAATGCTAGCTGCCTTTTAGGCCACTACAGCCAAGCTTTATGGGAATGCAGTTGGTCAAATCCTTCCGGGAGCTCCAGTAGACCTACGGGTATCTTTAGTACGAACCCCACAAGATGGCTGGCATGTGGCAAAATTAGTTATAAAGTTTGACCTCAGCACGACTGACTTCTTGGGATGGGCAATGGGCAAGAGTGTGGTGCTTCAGTGCCACACCCAGATGAGATCTACTGGCTTCTCCGGAGGTGTCCAGGAATCTTTTATGAAATGGTTCTGTGGGACTCTTTTAGTTTATGGGCAATACGGCTCTAACTCTTTATACTAATCTCCAAACAACATTTATTTTCCAGCAATAGGTGTAGTTCAACATTTACAATAGATCAAAAAAGTGCAGATGACGCAGTACTCCAGTGTGTGATATAGTGCAATATTTACAATGATGCATATATACAAGCAGGATGTCTAATTAAGTTTATAAATTCCAAAACAGTCCGTTCATTTATCTGGATTCCCACTTTTTGTATATGACAGCGCGTGCCACACATCTCCTCTGCCACAAACCTCACATATAATCTGTGTGACTCGTTGAAATGGTCTGAGGTCCACCAATGCGGCCACTGGTGTATTTAGAGCCATTAACACACGCTCTCTTGGCCGTGTAGTTGCAGCACAAAGTTCAATGCATCTGCTTGCTCTCAAAAAGTGTGGATCCAGATGCCCCAGCATTCAAGCAAGATGCACTGCTAGGAGGTGAAGTGCCAGGCGGCATTTCTTGTGCTGAGAAGACCCTTGAACATTGACTACAGTGTCGAAACGTCGACAATTGTATATGAAATTGTCTATTACACAAATTTACTGCAAACAAGAATCGGTGACTACTGAAGGGACTGTTTTGTGATTTATAAACTTAAATAGACATCCCACTTGTATATAAGCATCATTGTAAATATTACACAATACCACACACTTGAGCAATGCTCTGTCTGCACTTGTTTTATCTATTGTAAATGTTGAACTACACCTATTGCTGGAAGAAAAATTGATTGAAGATTAGTATAAGGAGTTAGAGTCATATTGACCATAAACTAAAAGAGTCCCACGGAACCACTTTTTGATTTTCTACAGTGGATACCTTGGTTCCGGGTACGGGCAGAAGGGTTAGGTGCTAAGTTTTTAGAATACAGGAATCTTTTATAGACATACCATTTGATGGCCTTTGGTTTTTTGCAGAGAAAGGGGATTCGGCCCTGCAACACTTTAAGGAAAGTCATGCTACAGCACATTCCCTGGGGCTGTCTGCATCTACAAGCCATTTTGCTCAGTTGTTTTGACCCTTTCATGGATACGCTAGAGCATTCCAATACAGTCTATGCCAGATCCCACCATCAGCGCAACAACTTTCAATGCCATTTCGTGGCTGAGGTCACAGCATACAGCATACAGAAACAACGTTCAGAGCATCAGAGACAACGTGCAGCTAAGTCCCCATACGGTCTGGCAACCATGACCGCAAAACCCTTTAGTGTGCCCTCTTCAGCACACACCAACCCTGTAGGAGGTAGGTTCTGACATTTCCAACAAGGGTGACAAGACATGGGTCCTCCGACTTGTCAAGTGGGACTATGCCCTCCCATTTCTTTTTATCCTGCTGCACCTTCCACCCCCTTCAGCGTGGCTGACAGAGGAACACATCTGTCTGTTTTGCAACAGGAAATGCAAGCCCTTCAGGGCAAAGGAGCCATAGAGAGGGTTCAGGCCTACTTCCTTGTGCCAAAGAAGGATGGAGGCCTTGGTCCTATTTTAGATCTCTGCCCTCTCAATGCCTTCCTGCAGAAGGATACATTCAAGATGGTCACACAGGCCCCTGTCTTATCTGCCCTGAATCCTGGAGACTTCCCTTTGCCTTACCAGTGCCCCTCAGATGTTCATGAAAATGATGGCAGTGGTCACAATGCACCTTCGTAGATCACGTGTACCAGTCTTTCTGACCTTCAGTGACTCACTGTTGAAGGTAGACATGCCCCTGACATTTGTAGAGAACCTTCCAACTTCATTCCGAAGTCACACTTGACTCTTTTGCAAATGCTTTTGTTCATCAGAGCTATCCTGGATAAGTTGCAGATTCGTGCCTTCCTCCCCAGAGAAGAGAGCCTAGTACATTCGGGCTGTGATCAAGATGTTTTGGCCTCTGTTTTAGATCTCAGTGAGGATAGAATCGAGGCTGCAGGGTCTATTGGCCTCCTACATGCTGGTAGTCAGTTACACCAGATGGCACATGCAGGACCTGAAATCCAATGGGAAAAGCCCCAGGGAAGAACTCTGATTCTATGCAGGTTTCAGAGGAGACTACAAAAGATTTGCAGTGGTGGCTGCTAGACCACGATTGGGCAAGTGACAGGCCCCTCTCCTTACTTCACCCAGAGCTGATGGTGCTAACGGATGCCACACTGCTGGGCTGCGGCGGCCATCTGGAAGAGGTGGTGATCAGAGGACTCTGTTCACTGGTGGAAACCCACCTCCACATCAATTTAATGGAGTTGTGGGTGATCAGCTTGGCATTGATGGCCTTCCTACCATCCATCATTGGAGGCTAGTTCAGGTTCTCAGAGACAACACTACCATCATGTGTACTGCAACAAGCAGGATGGAGTGGTGTCTTGGGTCCTGTACCAGGAGGCTTTGCACCTCTGGAAGTGGCTGAATCACCAAGGCATTTTTCTGATCATGAACCATTTGATGGGATCTTTAAATGGCAGGGTGGACAAAATTAATCATCGATGCCTAGCAGATCACGAAGGCCAGTTACATTCGGAAGTGGCATCAGGCGGTTTCCAGCAATGTAGAGAACACTGGCTTGATTTTTTCGCCACCGCTGAGAAGGCACAAGATAAAATTTTGGCTCACTAGAGTTCCCAAGGAGTCTCTTTCTGTGTTGAGTGGATGTTGGAAAGTGGATTATTGGTAGGGGCAAATGTAGGTCTGCCACTGGCAATAAGGCCACTAACTATTGGTAGGACTCAGCATAGGTCTTAGAAAATTATTCCTATGCTCAACCCTTGGTAACGTGGCTGCGAGCAGACAGGCTTAACTTCAAAGACAGGTATGTAAAGCATTTAAAACACCAATTCAGTAAATAATTAAGACACAACACATAATAAAAATCCAACACCAATTTATAAAAATAGCAAATATTTTTATCTTTAAAATGACACCAAAACGACAAAAATCCAATGTAGGGAACCGGAGATATGAATTTTCAAAGATTTAATAAAATATACCACTTAGAAGATTATAGCATCATATTGGGATACCTGCTCGCGATAGACCGGGTCAAAGTCAAAGTTTCAGGCTGACCGTGATGGAGCCCTGGGCGGCTACAGCTTGCGGTCTCAGTTTCTATCTTCACACTTAAAACTTTTCTGGAGCTTTTCTCCCCGAGGCCCCTCGACGCTCCCAGCCAGTCCGGGTCCGGTGCGGGTCCGCCGGCTTCCCTTTCGACGAACGCCCGGTCAACTTCCCTGGAGCGGACTTAGAAACTTTTTCTTTAGCGGTTCAGCAGGGCAACCCAGGAGCCCAGGCCGACACGCGATGGAAGACAGGCGGCTTGGCTCTCGCGGTTGCTTCCGGCCGCCTTTTCTACGAGCGGACTTAGAAACTTTTCTGGAGCTTTTTCTCGCGGGATCTCTCGATGTTCCTCATGTAGCCGGGTCCGGTGAGATTTCTTCTAGTCCCGGTCAAACTCTGGAAGTGGGACTGACAGAGCTTTTAGCGGGACGAACCTGGATGGCTTGGCCGACTCGCGGTTGAAGGCAGGCGGCTTGGCTGACCAGGTTGAGTCGGTCCCTCTATGGAGCTTTTTTTCAAAGTTCCGCCAAAGTTCTCCAAACTTCTTGAACTTCTTCCTGAAGTTCCTCAAAGGGTCCCAAAGTGTCTCAAACTCACTCCAAGGGTCTGGAAGCTCCAAGATGGTCCTTGAAAATTGAGGACTTCAGTTCCCACAATGCACCTGGACGTCACCCTTACAAATCCACTGGTAGTTCCCCAAGGTGCAGATTTAGATGGTGATGTTCCAGATGAGCTCTTTTAACCTGTAGCTTTCAGGGAGTCCACTCTTTAGTTCCTTTTCAGCAAGATAATCCACAGGGCTGTAGTGTCAGATGGTGCAGTCTTCAGAGGTCAGGCCTTAGAAATCTTTGCACAGCAAAATCTTCTCAGCTTGGCAATGTCTTGCTTCAGTAAGTTTCAAGCAGCAGATCTGGAGGGCTCAGCCCCTCTCAGATACTTATTCCATGTTCTCTGGGTCAGACAGGAGGTCACTCCTGACCGATGGGAGCAGGGTAACTCCTCAAAGATATGACCACTTCCTGTAGAGTGTGGCATTATTTTGTCCCAGAGTGCATCAAATCTTCCAAATCCATAATGGCAGAATTTCCAGCAAGGAGGCAAGAGCTGGCCAAACACATCCCTAGGATGGCTAATTTACTTAGACTCTCCCCCCTGCATCTGCTCATACCTTACTTAATCCCCCCCATCTGCCTGAGGGATAAAGTTCAGAGTTGTAAACTGACACTGGGTTCTGCTTTTCTCTTTGAAGCCCATGGTTTATGACCCCTCCCCCTGGCCTGGCATTCCTGTGGACCAGCACACTGCCCTCCCAGCCCAGCTGCATATCCCCAGGGGCTCTTTATCACCTCTCCAGGCAGGCTGGCTAATCCACTTAACTCTGACCAATCAGGGCAGACCACTGGAAGGCTGAATCTGGACTTACAAACAAGAAAGTCTTATAACTTCTTGTATGTACACTTTAGGAGAAATTCAACAATATCATATTGTTGGATTTATTAATACCATTCGGGGAAATCTTTGAATGGCCTCTCTAGCCCTCTCCTATCAAGAGTTATTAATTAATAACTTCCTACCATGTTAACCTATGTAACAGGGGATTTGCAATGGGAACAATGACTTGGGCCATTTTTCCAGCACCAGGACTTACAAAAACATATTTTATAGGTACTTTGCTTATATCTACAAGACCCCCACCCCATAGGACAACTAGGGGAGACTTTAGGGGTTCTGAATCTGTAAACATATTGCAGAACCTCACTTCACAGTGCTCCTAGCATCAAAGTTGAATTTGGGCAGCACTTTACCACAATGTGGGAAATTTCACTTTACCCAGGCATATAAAAACTCATTTTATAAGGGTCTACCTTATAGATACCTGACCCCTCACCCCTGGGATACCTAGGGGAGACCCTGGGGGTCCCTAATATGCCAAAACATTGTAGGTTATCCATTTGTAGGTGCCCCAAAGTCGAGTTTGGGCACAATTTACTTTTTAAAAGCAGTCCTGGCACCCAGGGCTGCTTTTAAAACTGACCTCAGGCCTCAGCAGTGCACACATGCAAGTGCAGAAAGGCTGCTGGCCTCTTAAACTGCCATGCCCTAGGGTACTAGGGACTTCTAGGTAGTTTCAATCCCCCTGCCCTATTATATACTAGGCACTTATGGGGTAGGTCATGCCAATCACAGGGGTACCCCACCATACCATTGTGTACCCTAGTGTATGTAGGTGTTTTAACTGTATTCTAATGTCTCTTTCAGCATTGCACTGGCCCTGGGCCTGGTTAGGCAAATGCACCACCCCTGCCCAGGGTCAGTCAGAGTCAGTTACCACCAGTACCAGTCAGCAAAAAGTTGGGGGGGTGCCCAGGGAACAGGATGACTTTGCAACAGTGGAGCTCCACACTTCTGCACCCTTTACACCTTTGACCCATCTTGGCCTGAGTTCTGAAGAAGATTGAGACTGACCGGGCCTGGTATCACCGGATTGGGCCAGGTAGGTGTGGTATCCAGAGCTTCTGGGCTTGTGCATCTGGCTTCCAATTCAAGTTGCCGCTTCATGAGAATCTACTGTTGCAGCAACAGGGCAAGGTCCAGTACCCAGGCCTCTGCACTCTGTACCTTAATGTGTGGAGATTGAGCAGTGGCAATTAATCTACATCGATTTAACTCTAGAAGTCGTTAATGTAATTTTGGCAGCCAGGTGCCCATCTATGAAATCAATGTACATTGGGCACTGGGACAAGTTTGCGGCTTGCTGTGGCACCTGGCAGACTAACCTGCTACAAGCTAGGCTGTCCGAAGTGTTGTTGTTTGTTTTGTCATTGGCACAGGAAGGACATTCATTGGGCACTGTTTAAGGCTATTTGTCAGCTCTTTCAGCTGTTTAGAGGTTGCTGGATCTGCCTTTTTTCTTAAAATCACCTCTTATGATGAGATTTTTTAAAGGTTTACAGCAAATCTTTCAGCGCAAATTCTTTGTGATGCTACAGTGGGACTTGAACTTGGTTCCTCCTTTTCTGATATGTATGCCATTTGGGGCACTGCACAGTTGCCCTCTAAATCTCTTGACCATGAAGACTGTTTTTTTGGTTGCAATCACATCAGCTCATTATGTGAGTGAGTTGCAGGCACTTTCGCTGAAGCTGCCATACACAACATTTCTTCCAGACGAACTGGTGTTAAAAACTCAAGCTGCATTTCTACCATAGGTAGTGATACCTTTCCGCTTCAGGCAGGCTATCACTCTTCTACTTTCTTTGCCCCGTCTCACTGCTGAAAAGAGGAGAAGAGATTCCATCATTTGGCCTCTGGAGTGCCCTCACTTTTTACACTGAAAGTACCAAAGATCATCAGATGGTCAATCAACTCTATGTGGGTTTCGTTGGAGCAAAGAAGATTAAGGCAGAGCTGAAAAGACCATCTCTAGGTGGACAGTCCTCTGCATAAAACTCTGCTACGCACCAGCTAAAAAGCAGCAACCTGGAGGATTACGGGCTGATTTCACGTGAGCCAATGCTGCTACTACAGCATTGCCACACGGCGTGCCTCTCAGAGAAATCTGTCAGGTTGCTACCTGGGCATCAGTCCATATGTTCACAAGGTACTATTGACTTGTGCAAGAAATTGGGTTAATGGTGTGGGAGCCAAACCCCAATAATTTCTTAAACCTCAATATTTGTTTTAGACAATTCAGTTCCACAACCACTCTCATCGATCTTGCAGTAAGAGACCACTGTCCCCTTCAGTCAGACAAATTTAAGAGAATAAAACAATTTTAGAAACTAGGACCACTCAAGAACTGAGATCTTAATCAAAATTAAGTTTTAAAGGTTAAATACAGAATATTATAAATTAATTACAAAGTTTGAGTCATGTAAAAATACAGAAATACATAATCGTAAATCATAAGGAAATCCTAGTCAATTAATAAAAAAAATCCCTCTAAATTCTAAGTATCACACTCGCATATCTTAGTGAAAAGAAATGTCTCAGAAAACTTAGAGAGAATCTTGGGAGGGAAATGAGAAGTTGCCCCCAGGCTTTCAAAACCACGGTTTTTTATACACATTCTATGCATATTAATTAATAAAACTGCAAATTTGGCATAGTATGATCATGTTTAGAGCGCACTGGCAAATCACAAGCAATTATGTAAATTTTAAAGGTTCCTATCACTAGCCCATTTCTTAAAGTAGGAGAAATCTTCCACTTACTTCTTCAATCCAATATTAAACAATAACCCATGGAGTTATGTTCTATTGCACACTCATATGGGCACTTCCAGCGGAAATCCTTCAAAAGGATACTTTAGGTACACAATGGAAAGTTTCATTCATAATACACACTTTCTAATCTTTCTATTTCTTCAGTCATTACCATGTTCTGCGTAAACTGTGGGGAGAGAAGACTTACAGCAGACTGCTGACTGGGAGGGGGAAAGAGTAGGAGCGAGATGAGCAGAACTCCAGAAACTACATCCAGTTCGATTAAACAGCATTTCACATTGTAAATATGGCACAACTTCACTACATTATTTTCACACTGCTAAAATATATATTAATTTTGTTTCAAGAGCAAAACCGTTAATTCATCGGATAGGTCATATGCATCATCAAAATTACTAATTCACACAACTTATTTGTCACCTAAAATTTTGATTATGTAAAAAATAAAAATGTTTGAGGAAGTGGAAGCCCCACTCAGGGAACAACCACAATTCTTGTTAGGATGCACCACAAAATGTCACCTGTGCTTAACCCTCTGATAGTTTAGCACAAATCAGTCAGGCTTAACTTAAAGGCAATGTGTAAAGTATTTATGCAGCACACAAATATTAATAAAGTGAAAACACAACACAAGAAAAGTCTCAAATCAATTTAGAAACAGAGTAAAATATAAGAAATAAAATGATACCAGAATGATAAAAATCTAATCAGTAGAACCGGATATATCCAATTTTAAAGTTTTAAGTGAAAATAGTGCCGAAAAGCTCTAATTGTGGTCATCTCGTCACGCTAGACTGGGGGCAATTTACAAATATAGGCTGAGAGCGATGGAGCTCGAGTCGGATGGAGGGACCAGGTTAATCCAGCTGAGGAATCATCTTCTCAAATCTGGTACAAAGATCCATTCGCGTTGCAGGAGGCCGCAAGGACGAGGCTTTCTGTACCAATAGCAGGTCAAGTGTAGCGGACATTCTTGGCTGTAGCGCAAAGACCTGATCGTTGTTGTAGCTTCGCGTTGGCGGTCGTCACAGGCTGTCTTTACTGTAGCAAAAAGTGCAGGTCTTGCGTTGCTGGTCTTCGTGGATGGTTGCAGTCGGCACAAAGAGCAGGAGTCACTAGAGCTTCACATTGGCAATCATTGCTGGCGCTATCGTTTTGGTTTGAACGGGTCCTTTCGCAGTCACAAGGAGCTCCAACTTCATGATTTCCACCTTTTATTCTAGGAGAGCTTCCACTAATGCCAGCCAAGGGTCCAGGTCTTGGGTGGCACCTCTTGGGGATCAGGACTCACTCCAGCAGGGGCCAGTAGCAGGGCTCAGGCAGGTCCCATTACGCTGGTCAGCAGGGCAGTTGCAAGGGGGCCTATGAAGCTTGTTGTGTCCCTGTAGCTCACACAGGAGGCCGGCCAACTTAACGTTGAAGCCACTCTGGGTAGCCTGAGAACAAGGCATGCAGCCTAAGTCTTCCTTCTTCAGACAGCAAGGCGGTAATTTAAACAGCAGTGTAGTGCTCTGGCAGCAGGGCAATCCTTCCTCTGAATCTGCACAGGTTCAGGAGTGTTCTGAAGAAAGCTCTGGAAGTCCTATATTTATATTTGGTGCCAGTGTTTGTTTGGGGGGGGATTCCCTCACCTAACCCCAACACTGGTTCTGGAAAGTTCTTCTCCTTCGCCTGTTCAAGTCTCCAAACTGTCCTGGGTGACAAAAGACAGGACACGCCTGGTGTCAGTTTCCTTTGCGATTGTGTGTGGACAAAGCCCATTTAAACTGCAGGTGAGTCTGGGTACAAATCCTCTCCAGCCATCCTGTCAAGATAACCCATTCTTTCCACACCTAAGCCCCCTTTGTGTCACTGTCTGGAAGTAATACAAAAACCCCAACAGCAGAGCCCTGCACAGTCATGTAACCGTGGACACTGGCAGGAAGGCACAGTTGGTTGGGACAAAAAAATGCCAACTTTGTAAAAGTGCTATTTTCAGAATTGTGACTTAAAATGCGAGGAAAGAGGATTTTAAATTACAATTCACTTGAGTGTAAACAGTATATCTCTATCTGCTCCCAATCTAAAGTTAGCACTCATTACATGTAATAAGGTACTCCAGTGTTAGTCAATGGGAGAGATAGGGCTTATAACAATGAAAAATGACTTTAGGAGGTTTTCACTGTCAGGACATGTAAAACATAAATACACATGTCCTACATTTAAATAACATGCACCCTGACCTTTGAGCCTTTAGGGCCTACCTTAGGGGTGACCTAAAAGCATTAAAACAAAAGGTTTAGACCTGGCAAAAGTCTTTATTTCGACAGGTCAAAGTTGTAGTTTAAAACTATAAGGCTATCTTAGTGCATAGCACAATGAGTGTTGCTGCTCACTAGTAGCATTTAATTTACAGATCTAACACACTGACAGTCAGGTCTATGAAGATGGACATTTTGCCCGCTGAGTCCTTTCTACAGACCCACCACGTGGGGAGGTACTGTTTTGGCATCTTTTGACAAGTTTTGAATCTGTGATTAGAAGCATCCATCAGAGAACAAGTTTCTTATCGTCAGTAACACTCTTTCTTATGGATACACTATTTAACTGCAGATCCCTCACCAAATTCTCCAATCTCCTCGTTCTATGGAATTTGCTGATGGCCTCTGGGTCTCAGTGTGCATACAAGCCGTTAAAAGTAAGCGGGTCTAGGTAGAGCTTATTTGCGGCCCCACTCATCACTTCCAGATGGAATGGCGTCACTACGGAGCCATGCAACACCACGTACCGGCACATAGGAGTGCTGCTTCTGAGTTTCCTGATCCAGCCTAATGCGGAGGAGAATATTCACAAGGTGAGGAATCTGCAGTTAGAATGTCCACTAGAAATCATTTTACAGACGGTAAGCAACTGGTCTTTACATTAATACTTTGCTGACACAAGTATATACCCCAACTTAACCCGGTTTGAGCTAATGCAATGTATTTTTAGGGGGCTTCATTGATGGCTTTATATTTTAACTAAGTTTATTAATGAGAGTCCATATGGAAGTGATGATTTCACTTTTGGCTTTTCAAGTGTTGCTCTCCATCGACGAAATGAACAACAAGTGCAAGTATGTACAGATATCATACCTGATAGTAATGTGAGATTTTAAGGTACTATATATTATAATATTAAAAGGTTTACACAGCCATCAGAGATATAAATATCTGCATGGGGACCTGCATAAGTATATCACAATGAAAAAAAATCAAATATATGAACAGAAGTCCACTAGATGCTCCTGGATTTAGGATCACTAATTCTTATAGCTTGAAACAGGTGTGGCCCGCCTGCGGTTTCAGCGTGTCAAACTCACAGCTCAACCAAGCTTCTCTGATTTCCTGATGGAGTGGTATTAGAGAAAGAAGTAGAGACTTGGTAGGGCCCAGGAAGAGAAAGGGCTGCTGCAGACTCCTCCTACTAGAGACACACTGTAATGCCACACAGATGACCAGGAGACGAGTCCCAGAAACGTTTTGAGTTTTGGATCTCAGAGCAAGCAATTTTTAATGCCAAGAACAGCTTTCGTACACAAATGTCTTACACGGATTGGTCATTTGTACACTCTCTTTATCGGGCATTTCTTTTCATTAATAGCTTATTTGCTACGCTGGGCGTCAATATTTTCATACCTTCCCAAATCAGGCATTTGTTATTTCTCCCGAACTTTGTTCTTGTTTCGGCAATGAGGGAAGGGCTCAAAAACACTTTGTTGAAACGTAGGTTTTGAGACTGTTCTAAAAGGATAGTGAAAAAACACTGCACTGACTGAAGTTCAGTATGCAGCACAGGTTTGCAACAAGTAATCATTACTTTGCATATAAAACATTTAATTGAATTGGCCTATGGCGCTATGCAACTTAAGTTAACTGCAAGTAGTTGTACAATATAGGTCAGTGCTGCAACTATAAAGTAATTGCTTAAAATTATGGCACAACATTTTAACTAGTACAACATTTTATTAATTTATGGTGATCCGAATGGTCAGGACTGGTTCACAATAGGAGGTACTTAATCATCTAAAAGACTAAAGGAAGCAGACTGATATTATAGCAAAGTCCTTTGTAGAAGGGTGTAACTTTATATGCCTAATCTTAGACAACTCTTTGCACAGCTTTATATTTTACACTTGAAGACTAAGTTCCAGACCTAGTATCAATCTGAAACTGAAGTGCACGCGGCATCAAACCTTCCGAGTGCCAAAGCAGATACTTCCTGGTCAGCGGGAGCGAGAGAAACCAGGTCTGTGGCAGAAACTCACATCAGCATAAAGTCCTGGCAGTGTCACCGAACAACAGTGGGACAAATGCAGAGGACTCCCACCAGCTAGTGAGGGCACCCTTTACTATAAGGAGTTTAACAGCCACTGAAGTATCAGCATTTCCCAGCATTGGTAAACAATGTCTTTCCACCTTTTCAGATGGTACAAAATGCTATGAAATTGTACTCATTGACTAACACGGAATCTCTACAGTCATCAGGGGAAGTAAGTGCTATATAAATCAAATTACAATACAATTCAGTAAATTAGAATGGGATTATAAACCACATCTGTAGTATCAGTGCATAGGAAAAAGAAAAAAAAGTGCATACTCAGCTCACATTAATACCATCAATAAGAGACAAGCATGAACTTGAGATCCAGATAAACGTTTGCTGATATATTATATATTCAATTTCAAATCTATCAAGTATATCATCAATAGCTACAGAGACTGAAGCGTACTCATGATCCCGCCTCTTAAATACAAGGCATACGCGCACCAAACTGAGCAAACCTCTCCCGCTTCCAATAAAAATGGCGGGTTAAGAGAGATGGAGGCTATCAGCGTTGATGAGATCATGGCAGAGGTCTGGGAGCGAGTGCAGTATATCAACTGAAAGAATCAGAGCAGCGGGTCTAGACGGTGGCATGTAATCCCGTTATATCTGATGAGGTCAGCGGACTGCGTTTGCCAGAAACTGAGGGTAATGCGTTTTCCTCAATAATCAGGTCAACAATTGTCATAATTACATGCATAGTCAGGCTCCCTTAACTAAATCATAGGGAGGCTGAAGAATCAGAGAGGACCAATTTATTCCAGTTAGTTCGTTACAGATTTAAGAACATCTCTTAGAATGACAGCAAGAAAATTCCTGCCACTGGTCAGGGCAGAGCGCATGCCAGGCAAGAGCCTGGTCTTCACCAGGACAAACAGCCGTAGAGTACATTTTTGACATAACTAACTAGGTCTAACTACTAGAGCAACAAAAACTACGTTCTTAATATAATGTGTATATATAGTACCTACAATTTGTGTTTTGTGTCAGGCATGCATATTCTGTACTTGTTCAAGCCAAAATGACTATATCAAATGTGTTCTGGTGCAAAAAAACCTGAGTTTCACATTTTGCAAGGAATGGCTCAATTTTGGCACTTAGAGAGCTTAAATGTGTGCTTGTCATATAGCCTGGTAGAATGCATTAGGTAGGTACTAACTTGTTCTCACAATTGTGTTTTCGTGCCTTTTCCTTCACACCCCCCCCCCCCGCCCCCCAACCCCGAAATACAACCACTCGATTTTTACTTGTGTGTGGCGTTGTGCACCTCACGAGAGTGGTGTGAATTTCTTGCATTAGATGAGCTCCTGTCCATGCTCTCAGTTCACTGGGTGGCAGTTTGTAAGGCTGTTTGTTGTCTGGCCAGATGCGCTTTGAGTGTGCCCCCTCCGCAGCAGACGCAGTGAACACCACACTTTCTTCGCTGCCCCAGGGCAATGCTTTCTCCCAGAGCCTAAGTCCGACCTTATTCTCTCCTCTTTCAGTTACGCCTCATTTGTACTGCTTAATATTTAATGTGAATAGTCCATTAGAGAAACAATGTCAAAAGGAACGTGATCCCACCCAGCACACTTATCACCTGCACAGCTCTCGGGGCAGGGCTGAAACATATCCCACTGCAACCTACAGCCTGGAAGATGAAGCAAGTCAGTAAAAACCCCAAAGAAACAAAGGGAAAAACCTGTGGCAGAGGAAAGAATATTTGCATTCTCTAAAATCCTCTTTGCACCATGCGCATGCCCCCATTTCCTTCCTCTGGGAGGCTGAAGTGACTGGTATTTCAAGGCAGTTTACAGGCGGAGTCTTAAGAGCCAGTGAAAACAGGGCTCATGGGAGAATGGGTGTCTGCGCGCATTTCAGTTGTTTTTGTGGTGGTCTGTTCAAGGCTACCCATCTACTTCAAAAAAGGCATGAAACAATTGCTATTCAACAGATACTTCAGAGGCAGACATCTGTATTCACCAATGTAAGAGAAGTCGCCACAAACCATAATCCAATCGCCAAAGCATAGAAACAAATGACCGGTGCCATTGGGCGCTACCCTGCAAAACAGAATTTACATCATCGTCAACCTGCCTTCTCCAAGTGACAAGAGAAGATCGCTCATCAAGGAAAGGGTACACGTTTCCTAATTGTGACAACAGTTGAGACACAACAAATGTATATATGTGTTCAATACCTTCTCAATTTTTGAGGAATGATGCTTTCTCAAAATTTGAAGCACGTTATGGAAAAGAACGCTAATTTAGGATTCGTCCGCCAGTTCATTTTGTAACTTCAGATAATGTACCTTTGGGTAACTATTACCCATACCATTTATTTATTAATTAAAGTAAATGTATTCCAACTCTATCTACTTCCTGTGCTCGGGGAATTAGGTAAAGTGCTCTGAAGTCTTCAGGACAGAGTCTACGATAAACAAATGTAGGCATGGGCAGGCTTGAGTGACACAGTCATACAGGACAGTCCCCTTGTAACAACTGCACCAAACTGGCAAAATTCAAGCCCTACATTGTGAAGATCATCAACTGGAAAGAAGCACACACCTCCTCCATGAAGGGAAAAATTCATAATGGAAACTGTAGGCAACGACGATCAATCCCAGATTTGAAGATATATTGTTTCTTTTTTGTATATTTATATTATAACTTTTTAACACTGATAATCAGCAACATGGCAAACTTAGATCACAAGAAAAAACATAATTGAGCTATGACAGCTAAAAAAGCATCAATCAGAATGCAGGGGGACAAGAATTGTTAATCATTTGGAAAACCACGAACACACATTCTACAGGCCAATTCTGTCTCCTAAGAAAAACATAAAGGGGCTAGGGTACTTTTACATAAGCTAGTATAAGATATATCAAACGTATGCTTCGCCTGGAAAAAAAACAATTTAACAAGGAGAGTCAAGGTTGCAATGAACTTAGACAGTAACAAAACGAACCAAAATGTACCGATGCAAAGTCACGAAGCATCGCTCCTTGTAAATGCAGATGTTAAGTTTAATTAGCACCGTGAAAAGGCCACATGGTAAAACTCTGAAAAACAGAATATATGAGACGACAAAACATTGGGCAACCTGAAATTCCTATCAGTAATGTAAAAGAAGCTCCGCACAATTTAACATAAGTTTCCTTCTGCATATTGGGACACTCTTTATTACTCAGTTGCTATAAAAATTAACATTACTCCTGGGCAGGCTAGCCCTTCCTACATCATGAGTGTGGGGTTTTGACCTGGGTGCATCACAGACTGTCAACTTTAACAAACTGTGCGACCCTGGGTAAATCGTAATCGCGTGTGCTTCCTTACCCGCCAAAATTGGGAGCACTTGCATCAAGCTGATAGTAAGCACTATACATAAATAACTGTGCTGGCGTCACTAAACAATTTGTAGCTTCCATTCAGCTCCATGGCAAGTGTTGGGATGAAGAGAATACAGTAAGTAATACACACCTGTTCTCTGTATTGCACTGCTCCGACGTCTTGAAGGCACTAAAAGTAAAACCCTCCAACTGAGAGTTTTCGCTGTGCTCTTCCCTGGCTGCGAGGGGCTGGTAGTTGTGGCAGCATTCAACTAAAGTGGAAGGGAAAGGTTAATGTTGCTCATCACCTTCAGAGACTCTTGCCTTCAGACGTCTCTAGTTACAAAGTCTCCACCAACTAGGTCCCTGGCTCCATCCATGTGGGACGGAGAGTGCTTCCACCCTATGCAAAATGAAGGGCTGTGGGAAGGCTGCCCAGGAGGCCTTTCCTGAACCTGCAGAGAGGCCTGGAAGTTCCCTGAACCTTCTACAGCGACGCTGACTGCAGCAGGGATCTGGCGTTGGTGAGTGGGAGTGGAATATCCCTTCATTGCCTCACTTGGGAGACAGCACTGGAAGATCCCACACGAGTGTCGCTGAAGTCCATTTACAGTAGCTGGGGGTCGGGATGCCATTTCCTTCCCCTTGTAGTTCAGCCTCCTGTTACCTGCCAGGACACTCACAGGCCCACCCCTCTTCCTGTAGCATATGGGTGTCAAAGCATGTTATCTACCGAGCTAGACAATATACAACATACAGGAATAACCAGGAAGTAGTTTAGAGGGGGCTCCTGTGGAGACAGCCCTGACTGGAGAGGGTCTCCCACAACCTGATCAAAAATAAATACTAGTCAGTTTCCAAGGATTCCCATTGACCAGAGCCAGGCCTCACACAGCAGTGTGTGATCTGTGCCAGGGCTGAGATCTTTGATTACCCATCTCCTGTTCAGGCTAAGAGCTGTGCCCCTACAGAGAGAGCTGAAGACTACCGCGAGGAAGGGGGAACTTCCTGTTGGGTCTAGGGGGTTGCTGATCAACATTATTTGAAGTAGTGACTTCCTAGTGAAGTCATCAGCCGAGCTACCTTGTGGCTGGCATCTGTGCACGGGCTGTGGGACCCGGGAGTACTAGGAGTGCACACCTACAAGAGGGAAAAGCTATCCAGAAGATGAGATCACAGCTGTCTGATTAAACTGTGCAGTGGGGTACAAGACAGGAAGGCCCTAGGGATGGCTCAGTCCTAGAAAGAACCATCCTGTGATTCTGGGTAAATCACTTAATCACCTCATGCCAGAAAAAATATCTGACCATGTGTAATGTAACTGGTGTAATGTAATCGTTCCAATGCCCGTGGGCCAAGTTTGCTCTATATAAAACTGCAAAAAAAAAAGGAACCGTAGTGAGCCCTCTCTTTCCTTGAAACACTCAGAGTGTGTCCCCATTACCCACCACAGAACCTTGAACTTGCTTTGGCCTCCTTCAGTTTAGTGGATTTGTCAGTGAGATTTCCAATTTCCAAACTGCATCAAAGACTGCCCAGCGGCTTTACAGATATTTGAATTTAAAGTCCCACTTCATTGGAGACTTTGGGCCATATGTACGAAAACATTTTCCCATAGACACAGAATGGGTAAAACCCTTTGATATATCTGGCCCTTTGTACGTCTGCTTATGGGCAGGGTTTCCACTAAGAAAAAAGTCTCTCTGTACTTGCCTAGTGTGCCTTATACCTGTATTGCCTGTACGTAGTTGGTGATTTATTGGAAAGAATCCTATGATAAAGCTAATAGGCAGTAGTTTATTGCTTGTGAATACACTGTCAAAGTCCATTCGCGATTGGCTGTGGCTTATCGATAATAAAAATCCTGTGTCAATACCCATAGGTAGAGGTCTGTTTATTGTAGAAATGCTTTATTACATTACTTGTTGTCTCTCTCTCTCTCCATGTTCATTTATATTTTTATGTGTATTATTTACCACTGTGTAGAATGAAGTACTTTTTCTTTTTAATGTAAAAAGACTGGCTGGAGCCAGTAATTATTATGCAGTCAAAGTTCTGAGCCCGGTGGTAAGTTCACCAATAGTTTATTCTGGACTCAGCTCATGTACCACACTAAGACCCACCCATTCTAACCGCCCATTCCCAAGTTACATGGCCAATACAGCTTGTGGGACTGCTGCTTAAGACCAACACTAGTACATTAGAGGGCAGTGCACTTCACACAACAGCTTATACCATTTTCTAACACGCATACATATGATCGCTTATACAACTCAGACATGACACACATTCAAGACATAACATTGCTCTCCCACTTTAAAACACAACCCCAACAACATAGACAGAATAAAATGTCTTAAGATAATCTTACATAGAGCATCCTCCACACAGGTTTTTCCTAATATGAGTCGACCGGCTCAAGATTTCCTCTTTCTGGAAGTTTCCTTGGTTCATGTTTTCATGTACGCATGGTGACAGAGTTTTTCTGGTTCAGGACAGTCTTCAAAATCACTCGTCAACCTCCTCTTTGCCCTTAATCCATACTACCTGAGTTTTATGTCACCACGTGTTAGGTTCCACCTTAACAGTTGAACTGGGGACCTCTGCCCTTTTTTGGTGATCTGGACCTGGACCTCCCCTCCCCATAACACAATTCATGTTAAGTAATGTTATTCTCACTACATCACACACTTTCACATCTGAATCCTTCACACACTTCTTTATATCATACCGACATTTGGTGGCTTCCTGGCTTTCTTTAGCATTGACATCAACTGTTCCCGATACACAATTGAGACACACCTTCTGATCAACCTTTGAATGCATCCTTACCAGCACTAGTTCAGAACAACCAGTCCATCTCCCAAGACATAAACTGGCCCACATTGTCTAAGACTATTACTTGGGGTGGCCTTTATCTTGCAATTAACTTCTCAAGAAATCTCACTACAGATTGTATGTAGAAATTGTGGAAGAGGCTAACATCCTTTCATTTGCAAAAGTAACCAATGATAACAGTAGGACATTTATGTCTCTTCATAACCCTAATTGGTCTCAACAACACTATAGCCAGCTTTTCTAAGGCAGGTTGGGCACTTTGACACTAAACATTAGATGGTTCCTAGATACTAATCCCTTCCCGTCTGCAATATGTTCTAATCACTGGGCTTGAATTCCGCTTCTCGGTCCATGCCTAGCAACCAAAAAGTCTCCCTTAACCTACATTTGCAACTCGTTATCCCTAAATGTCCTCTATGTACCAAGTCAAGTAACTTCCCTCTCAGCATGCTTGGTGTTACCAATTTCCCAGTTCTCTAGAACAATCCATTGTCCACTGATAGTCCAGAACTTAATTTAGCAAAAGAATAGAGCTCATCCCATGAGCTTCTTTCAACACGTCAACCGAAGTGGGGAATTCTATTGCTTTTCCCATAATTATGTCCTTCCTTAGCCCCTTAATCCACTTTTTTCCTTAATTCCATTGTGGTTTAATCAGAAATGTTTGCTACAAGGCACTCCCAATCTTCAGTGGAGACCTCCTCCACCTCATTACACTTCACTCATTGGCAACCTGGACATACAATTTGCTCTCATGTTTTCCCCCAGGCATATACTCAACATTAAAATCATACTCTAACAACTTAGTGATGTGTGATAAATCTGGAAGTTTACATCGATGACTGAAAATTAGCACAATTTAAGATGCATTGGAGGGGCTTATCATCTGTTCTCAACATAAACCTTCTTCCCCACACAAAATGTTTAAAACTGTTGACAGTTCTGGCACACACTGAGACTTCCTTAACGATAACCAAAATGGATTGTTTCAAATCTCCAGATCTCTTGTTGTGAAAGGATTAAAGGAGGATAAAGACTACAGCATGTGTAAAGGTAATACGTGATGTTGTGTAATTTTCTATTTTCACTGTAGTATGTAGAATCTGAGTGTCAATGGTAAAAGCAAAATCACATGATGTACCTCTGCCAAGTGGTAGCTCAACAAAATGTATTCTTGGTTTTCCAGATACTACAAAGGTCACCAGGTCAAGTATCTGCTGTGCCTAGTTAAACCCCAGTCCCTCCATTAATACACTCCCTTCCTCACCTTGTGGCCACAAATATGACAAGAACACAGAGTTGGCCGAAACAAATAATCCTTGCAAACCAGAAAAATCGCTGGGACACTAAAACAGCATAAAAAAACAGACACTGCAAATAAACGTATGCAACTTGTGCAGATTTGTTGTATTTGTTAATAAGGGCAAAAGTGCAACCTGGAAATAGAGACAGGCTTATAAGGAGGTTGGGGAGGGCTAAGAAGTTCTCCTGGATATTTATATAAACATCTGCTTTTGTGTACATGGGAGAGATTTAGCACTTCCATTTTTGTATCAGTGATGCTCCCATTAAACATGACCGGTATACTTTGAACCTCTGAGAGTGTTTATATTCTTTTGGGAAGCTGTGTCTACTGTTTTTAATGTTATCGCAAAGCGGTGACTTAACGGTCCAGTGAGACTTTTTGGCGGCTCCTCAACTCACAACCTGCTGGATACAAGATTTTGAGCAGTTCCACGTAGGGAATCCAGATGAAGTCTCACAAGAGACCAGGATTGATACTGTGGACTCACCTTCTCCACCATTCAGAGTAATCAAAGCTCCAAACCTTTACCACTTGCATCCACAGTTATAGAAGTCTTTTACAGGATCAAATCTTCTGAAAATGGTCACTTTGCACAGTTCTTCCTTTATGTTTATAAAAGCTTGGCCTGGTTTCTTGGCCATTGGATACCCACTTTCTTTTTTAGCAACTTGGTGATGGGCTTCACTTTATGTGCAAAGTTGCAAATTAATTTGGCATAATGTTCGAAGAGTCCCGAAAAGGATATCACTTCCTCCTTTTTCACTGCCTGGATGCATTCACAATAGCGTTACTCAAACTGTTGTTGGGCCGGATTCATTCCATCGTCTACACATGCACCAAATATTTGATTTGCTGCATCACAAAAATACATTTTTTCTCCTCAGCCTCACCGTATAGTCTTTTAGAACAGGCAAGGTTTCTCTCTCCCTAGGCTCATGCTTCAGTCTATTCTTTCTAAAAATGAGGATATCATCTTGGAAGATGAGAAATCCGCTCTCTTCCCTTTCAATAACTTACTCATAATTTTCTGCAATATTGCAGCAGCTGATGCTAGGCCAAAAGGTAGCCTACGGAATAGAAAAATCCCATCATGCGCTATGAAAGCTGTCAAGTAGTGTGACTGCTAAATGGTACCTGTTGATAAGCAGGTCTTAAATCTAGCTTGACAAAAATCCCCATCCCCTGTGGCTAGTATCTCCTCAATCTTAGGCAGAGAATGCCCATCTACTCAAATCTCTCTATTTAGGGTGCAGAGGTCAACGCAAGCCCTCAGTTCACCTGAAACCCTTTTTAGTGACTACCATAGGCAAACTCCAGAGTGAGGAATCTATAGGTTCTATATTCTTTTTCTTACACATTCTCTCCAAATACTGTGTCAAATTCTACCTAATACTTGGAGTAATTGTCCTCAGCTTATGTCTTATTGGCACAGCCCGCTCTTTAAGCTTGTGTGCTTGAAAGTGACCCTTCAGTTCTCTTAATTCCTCATCAAACACTTCCTTAAACTCGTGTAGGACATTCTCCAACCCTCCCAATGATCCCTTTGCCATGAACACTCTATTGTTCTCAACACTTGATCCTCTCCTCCCACTGCAACTTATATGACTTTGTCTCGTCTCAATACCATGTCCAGCACACCTTGAGGTTGACATGTAGATTTCGGCCTCTACCTTATTGTCCATGTACTCATTGTTGCCAAGAAATATTAATCTAAATATAATTGCATCTCAGTGTATGTGGTGGATACATCAGAATGCTCCAACCAACACCTGTTCGGGCCATGTGCAATCAACTATGCTTCTAGATGATGGAGCCTATTCGGACACAGCATTTTGTAGTACTACAAAATGTACTACAAAATGCTTTTCACAAACCTATGTGTAGAGTTTACGTCTCTCCCTCTCCTCTCTTTTTCTGTGCAGAGATCTCCACCCGGGTGCAGAGTCTCCACACATGTATATATACATTTTAATAATAAATGTCCGAGGGATGGGGGAATGGAAAATGGGGATTACTTACAACTTAAGGGGAGGGGAATGGGGAGCAGTAATAAGGGGTTAAGAGAGGGTTAGGGAGGGGTTTCAAGAATGTGTGCTCACTCACAAAATAGTACATCCATTGTTATTCACAAACTGCCCTTCTAAGTTAGTACAGCTAAAAAAGACCCAAACATCAGTAAATTGCTCCAGCTTGGAGCTGACGCAACCAGCTTGTGGAGCTAATGGCATTTGGAAACTCTGCTAGTGCTCTGCCAACCCCCATAAACACTTATAATGCTCCTGACCTTAATTGTTGGGACTCTTAGTTGCAGGTTTCGGGTGGATTTAATAAACTTGCAAGCCACCCATGGTGCGGAGATCCACAAATTCAGACTTCCACCCCTCGGGAGGCGGGTAAATTCTTCTTTATGAACATTACTTCAGGACAGGTCTGCCCGTAAGCAGGAAGATCCCATACTTTTTTGGCCGTTCTTAGGCCGGATTAAGGCCAATGTCGACGCATGATGCATGTCTTCTTACCTCCTTGGCCCCAGCATACCTGACCAGGCCAATGTAACCTGACATAACTCTCACCACCCTGCTTCCTGTCTGAGCGCAGACTCACCTAGAGAAGGATTTGGCAAGCTGCTTACAGATGAGGGTTGGAAGTAAGGGGAGTGCAGCTACATAGGGCCCTTGTAGTGACTCTTTGGTGGTCATACATGGCACACCCAGGAGGGAGGTAAGCGATAAAATCTCTAATATGCTGCAGAGCGATGATAATGTTACAGATTTAAAAATAATGTCTTCAAGCCTCCCAAATAAGGATCTTGGGGAGTGCAATGTGTACTAGCTGATGCACTGCCTAAAGGGATTTCCATACACTCTGGGCCACTAAATAATCTTACATTGCTCTCTAGCCCGTGATATTTGGAATCTGAAGTGGATAGAAAATTCTATATATGAGTGTAACAAATACTAGCGCCCCAATTAACATACCAGCTACAACTTTCAAGTGTACTCACATAGCCTCTAAAAAGGCCCTATTGAAGTCTGACAGCGAGCTTGTCATGGGAAAAATGAGTAACTACTGAGAACACATGACCCAACACCTACGAGACCTCCACTAGCTCCCCGTCGAGAAGAGGGTCACCTTCATACTCCTCACCCACGCCTACAAATCCCTCAACAACATCGGACCCAAATACCTCAACGAGAGAGTATCCTTCCACGTACCCAAGAGGAACCCCGCTCCGCCGACCTCACCCTGGCCGAAGTCCCCCGCATCCGCAGAAACAGAACAGGCGGGAGAGCCTTCTCCTACATCGCAGCCAAGACCTGAAACGAGCTCCCCGTGAACATCAGACGCTGCCCAACCCTGCACACGTTCAGGAAGGACCTCAAGACCTGGCTTTTCGACTGATCCGGAGCTGCGTCCCCTAGCACCTTGAGACCCTCACGGGTGAGTAGTGCGCTTTATAAACCCCGATTGATTGATTGCTTGATTGATAAGCACAGCATCTACTATCCTGGATACAGTACACTAGTTAGCACAGAAACACCAGAGACCTTATTTTCTTTTATCTGGTTACTCATACATGGACCCTGATACTGTCAATATCTCAGATTCAGTCCTCGGATGGAAGGTGCCACAATGGACAATATGATTAAATGGCAAATGGAGCATGGACAGAATCTGATCAGACAAAGAAAAATTATGATGAAGATCAGACAGGGGCGGCTCCTCCATTAGGGCGGAGGAGCGCCCTACTGCTTTCTCGCAGTGCGAGAAGCAGAAACATAAAATGGTATTTTTAATACCATTTTATGTTTCTGCTTCTCGCGCTGCGAGAAAGCAGAAGACAGGGGTATGCCTGGTTGGGGGAGGAGTGGCTTGCACCACTCTGAGTACCCTGATTGTTTGGTAGGCCCTGGGGCCCAGCCAAAGCAGTCATGCGCACTCTACATTTTCTCTATGTAGGCTGCATGCAGCCTACATAAAGAAAATGGCTTCCCAACATGTGCCCGGCTGGGCGCTGTCCGGGACTCTGCACCAATCACAACGCTGCCATTGCAGCGTTGTGATTGGCTTACAGGAGGGGAGGGAGCATGCCTGTTCCTGTTTAGGAAAACACGGGACCCGGCCCAGGAGCAGAGGCGGCGCGGGACCCGGTCAGGTAAGTTTTCTTCTTCTTTTTTTTATTTTACCCCCCCACGGTAACCCCCGCGCGACCCCATCCGCAAGTATTGCGAGCCGCAACTGAGATCAGACACAACAGTTCCAATGGGATCTTTCTGTTAACAATTTAACTGAAACCACCATCCAACATGCACAACTTACCCATAATCTTGCAGAGGCTAATGGCTCATGTATTGAAATACAACATGAACATCCCACGCTTTCTTCAATATATCCCTTCTTTACATGCATGGGGAAGAATATAAAAAGGACTCTGCTGCGCTTAAGATGTTTAGTCTTAAGACCCAGAGAGCAATCCACAAAATATCCAAACAACTCTCCACGATGGGTTCTCATGTGTCGGAGGCTGAAGAGCGTTTTCATATTTGGAGGACAAGTCACAGATAAAGGATCAACAAGTTCGAGAACACGAAAAGTTGGCTAAAATCTCACTTGGAAAATGTAGAATCAAATGCACAGAAAAAATCTGTCTGTCCTTGGCATTCCTGAAGGCACAGAAGGCGATAATCCCCAGGGGGTGGGAGGTCGAGGAACAGGAGTTCATAGTGTCAAATTCAGAGGCCCATCACTGCTGCTTTGGTAAGCCAGAGAAGGAGAAAGGAGATTCACGTTCCAGAGCTATTCTGAGCAATATGGGTAACTTTATCTTTAAGCAACTTCATCAAATTGCTTGTACTAATGACCCAGGCAGAGTTGGTGACTTGTCTTTTCTTGTTCGGTCCGAGTTTTGGTAAGCTACAGTGACACAATGATGAGAACTTTGCTGGATGATTTCTTCTTTTCAGGACACTGGTGCACTGTGCACCAGTCTTGCTGCAGGAACCAGTCAAATTTTACATGAAAGCTATACATATTTTTCACCTCTGAGGCTCAAGCCCAAGCTCTATTAACTTGGTTGCCCAGGAGCACTAAATCTGACAACAAGTGAATTAGACTATGTGTTAACCTATCACTGTATTTGTGCTTTTTCCTCTCCTCTCTTCCTTTTCCTAGAGGTTAGATGGGCCAGTGATTGAGATCCTTGTAATGTCACTAAATGTTTAATGTGGATTACAATTCTGTTGTTAGGGAATTATTGGCAGCTAGGCGACTCTTGGACAGGGAGACTACTTTTGCAGTTTAGAACAACACAGAAATGGGGTGGTAAAGGATAGGACTGAGTGGGCATTATACACCAACATACTATTTGGCGAGGCTATACGGTTTGGGAAGAGAGGAGGGTAGCTGAGGGGGTTGGGAGGGAGGGAAAGGAGTGGGTTATGTGATTAAAATGCGAAGACAGGAGAGAGAAAGGATATGGAGTGGGAACAAAAGGAGCACTTCTCAATAAAACTATAACCACAAATGAGTAATTAGGTGGCACAAGTGGTTACCACTGTATTCTGGAATGCATTTGGCCTGCAAGCTCCAAAGAAAGCTCATTAAGTCAGGGTTGAGAAATTTACGAGGAAAGAAATAATGTGCCTGCAAGAAACACACTTAACAAAAGCAGAGACTAGTACTTAGCGCATACTTAGCTACGGTTACCAGCGGATTTGTTCCTCTGGGCATGATAGCCCAGTTACAAGCTCGGCTATCATGACACATAGCTATCATGGGTTTGTGTGAAATTTTGATGTGATAAAAATGGGCAACGTCAGAATTATAGAATTGGTGGTTTTCTTAGGATATGTACGCTATTCGGTACATATAACAATGACTCGTCCATATTCGAATAACTTCTCATTGAACTGGCCAACTGGAAAAATCCACTGAATATCTGTGGGGACTTCAACTTAACTCTCAAGCCTCGGATTAATTCCACCATTACAGATAGTGGTAGACGTATACATCATACACGGGCAGCGGCCCTACATCCGATGCAAGTGTATGGACTTATTGACAGTTGGTGAAACACTTGACTACGTTCTCCTGGCTTTACATTTTATTGCGTGCCCCATAAGCAGTAGTCCAGGATAGATTTAACATGTGCAGCTAAGTATTAGCACTGCATGTTTCTGTAACTTTATTCCCTCACATTTTATCTAACCATAAACCTGTGGCCTTGTTTGTCTCTCACTTATGTTTAAATGTTCAAGGCAACTGGCGTAGATGGACATTTGATTGATCTCTCCTTCAAAATCCCTACTCCTGCATGCACATGGCTTATATTCTGCACTCTTTTTTTGCAGAACACAAGGTGTCTTCTTCTCCCGCTGTAGTATGAAATACTATGAAGGGTGTAATACAGGGTGAAAGACTTAGCTATATCATCTGTCAAGGGCAAGAGGCTTGTAATACAATTGACTCACTTTATCAAAAAGTTCAGGATTTTGAAGTTCAACATGCCCCTCTTTTTCAGCAAGGGACGCCTGAGCCCGAGGTAGTTTCAAAAATTTCGAAAACTAGGTTTGGCTAAAATGGAACTTCCAAAGCTAGTCTGGGATAAAGCGGTTAGGTTATCACATAACATCCGTCTCAAACACTTCGAGAATAACAGGATATGGGCAGGATCTTATGTTTGCAATTTAGGGAAAAGAATATCATGGGTTGCATTACCTCAATTGTTGATTCTTGTGGGCAAAAAAACAAACCGGTTCAACAAATATTATACAGATTTTTTAAACATACTACACCGATCAATGTAGGAAGGAGGTATAAGCTTCTCCTATAGACATTAATCAATATCTTAGTCCAGTAATTGCTAAAATTGTTAATGAATCTGAAAGCTGTATATTACACTCTCCGTATTCCCTACAGGAAGCTGTTCAATCCTTAGTAGTCGGCAAAGCAGACAGTCCTCATGCAATTCCATCCGAGTTTTACAAAACTTTCATGGAAATTCTTCTCCATGCTTCTTATTACTTCAGTCTATAGGAGATGGATGTCCTGCATCTCTAGCATAGCAGAAGTCTTTATTACAATTTTTCCCAATAAGGGTAAGGACTCAGAGCTGTGCTGATAATATTAACCCATATCACTAATCAATAGTGATGCTAATTTTTTTCTAAGCAGCTTGCTCCTACAATCATCAATTGGTCAAAGCGATGCAGCATGGCTTCATCCCCCTAGCGGGAAACTACTACTCACACAAATATGGCTATCTCTGTTTTTTATGTTGCTGGATCAATGGGTATTCTGACCAGGCTGATCCTGTGGGATGCTGCAAAGGCATTCAACAGGGTCTCCTGGCCATTTTTGTGGGAGACACTGTCTGCTATGGGTTTCGGCCCTCGCATACTCGCTCATATGCAGACACTGTGCACAGGCCTCCCTGCTAAACTGATATGTATGGTGAACATCATTGAACCTGTCACTATAATGAGAGTGGCTCGTCAGTGATGCCCTCTGTCTCCTCTGCACTACACTCAGTCTTTTTTGCATCATCATAAGATCTCTGCTTCACTTTATCCATTAGTGGTTCAGTCCGCAACAATTTGTAAAGCCACTTTTGCAGATGATATAGCTGTCTTTACCTCTAACCCACTGCACGCTATTTCAGCTTTAGAAGCAGAAGCCCATATTTTCAGCATTTTGTCAGGATGCAAATTAAATATATCAAAGACACAAATCTTATATAATCAATAAAGAACTTGTGGATGGATCATATGTCAACTCTGCTGTGTATCTAGGTATTCAGCTATCCCCTCCCGTTGAGACAATAATAGTGCTTAATTACAAGCCATTGATCAAGAAGATCAACCATTGTCTCAAGAAATGGATTATGCTACCCATAGAGCTTACTGAGCAGTGCAATTTAATTGAGATGATCATATTGCCCTGTTTTCTATACCTTTTTAGAGCAATACCTTTATCAGCTTCCTTTTTTGCCATGTAGAAGGATCAAGTTTATCTGGCAGTACAAATGCACGCAACAAATATTTTGCTCCCTATAACTTCCATTAAATAAAGGTGGCTGGGTCCTTCTTATTCTCGGACTGTATTACTAGGCTGTTTTTGCTGATCGACTTTCAAAGGTTTTACCTATTTGAGGTGTTTGGTAGGTACACCATTTATACTCGGTCACAGTATCCAAAGCTACCTTCTTTGATCCCTTCCACTTTCAGGGCACATGCTTCAAACCATATCAGTGTTTAATGTCATCTGGAAAAACATGGTGGATAACTTATTCATTCCTAACATTTCCAGATATATGCCACTTTAGGGCAAATAGGTTTCCCAGCCTTCTCACGTGACCTTTTTACAATTAAGTGGTCCAAATCCAGGCTACAACTTGTAAGTCGGCTACATGAAGGCAGCCAAATGTGTTCTTTTAATGAATTATTATTCAAGTTTACAATTCCTTGTACAAGTATCTTCAAATATTTTCAGATAAGACAGTATTGTATACATCAGTCTGCTGAGAATTTCTAGTTGTCTATAGAGCCCACTCATCGAATTATTTATTAACAATAATGAAAAGATCACCCTCTCCATCTGATATTTCCAGAGGTCAATGAGATGGATGAGCATTCAACACTCATAGCCGAGTATTTCTGGCAATGTAAATGAGATTCCAGAGGTGGACTTGCGTAAACAGAAATCTAGAGCGATCACAAAAGAATTTGCTCTGAAAGTCAGATGGGGCTGAAGTACAAGGAGTCGCATGTCGGGTCAGGCACGCCACCCCTTGGCGAGGGGGGTGCATTGTCATGGAGAGAGGCTACACAAATGTTACAGGGTATTATGTGCAGACTGGGAGATATGAACATGGGGAGACAGACATGATGAGACACAAACACACTCATAGCAACACAGAGAAAAAAATACAAGGGCCGGAAGAAATTAAATTAGACACGGGTCTGCACAGACCACCATATACCTGGCGAAAAACAGTCCACAGTGCTACAAGGCCACCACTTACAGTAAGACCACATAACACACAACATTATGGTAGGACATACAGTTAACATGAATTCCCTAGTACTGGAAGTAGATTTCATAACAGACCTTTTGTTATGACAATTTGTGTAGAACATTTATACTATTTGTATGGTTCTGGAGTATTTTTCAAATCTAGGCAGCATTTGAGGCTTTGTGATTTCGAGGTCCAAGTCGAAAGCTTGGTTGTGAATGCAGCTTTGGAATGGACTTGTGCATGTTTTGTGTTTATTATATGCGAAAGTGGTCGGCCGGATCCTGTTATTGGTCTTTGTGAGTTATTATGTGCTAACTGTCTAAAGACATTGTTGTGTTTTTGTTCTTCTGTGGTGCACATTTGTCCATTGCTCTGTTTGGGCGTGACTATTCAGCTTGGCGGGTCCTTTGCCAATGATGAAGTTTGATGAAATGTCATGATGACATTCTTTGTTATTTTATGACTGTTAATATATTGAACGTTAAAAACTTCTTGCAAAGTGTAATTGCGCTCGAAGGGGATACTTACACGTACAATATAGCAGTTCAAAAACAGGCCTCCTCTCTGACCACAATTTAAGATTTTCACAGCCTTTCCATTTATTCTCAAAAGATCAAATAAACGAAACTCGTGCAAGAATGGAAACGAGAGCAGCTACGAATGTCTCCAAGGATGAAACAACACATTGCAAAGATTTTTTCACAAACATATTGTTGAAGCGGGCCCTTTTTGCAGTGTTATCCCCCAACGTTTTACCTTTTCCCTCCTATTTTTTCTGACCCGTTTTTGTTGGCTCTACGACTCTGGGCAATTTAACACTGCTGATCAGTGCTAAAGTGCATATACACTGTCAAAATTGTATTGGCAATTTGTTATACATGATTGGCATATTTGATTTACTGGTAAGTCCCCAATAAAGTGAACTGTGTGTGCCCAGGGTCTGTAAATCAAATGCTACTAGTGAGCCTGTAGCACTGATTGTGCCACCCACACGAGTAGCCCTGCAAACATGCCTCAGGCCTGCCACTGCAGTGTCTGCAAGTGCAGTTTTAAACTGCCATGTCGACCTGGCAAGTGCACCCCCTTGTCAAGGCCAAACCTTCCCTTTTTTTATATGTAAGACATCCCTATGTTATGCCCGAGGTAGCTCCATGGATATAGAAAACAATGGTCCCAGACTTCTGAAAGCTGCAGTTTAGTTATGAAAACATTCATTAGTCAAAAAAGCATCAGGTACATATATGATTAGCATAGGATCATTAATGCACCACCAATTTCTTCAAAATGCAAGTATTTAAATCCTCAAATGACACAATGGCACCAAATATCGCTCCAATAGTGACTGTTTGTTATTTCTCAGTTACTTTTATAACAAATCGCCATATTCAATGTTCCAATAGAAAGGTTGCTCCAAGGGGAGTGTGAAAAGGAAAGAGCTTGTGAAGTAGGACAGATATAAAGGAGGGGAATCCAGTCAGAACAGATTCAACAAACAATCAATTATGCACTTTAATATCCTTAGTAAACTGGTTGTGGTTCATAATGACTCCAGTTTACAAATAGGCATGTCCCTCACAGATTTTCCAAATGTTATTTTTTGATTTTCTGATGGTGCACAGAGAGTTAAAATCTGTGAAAAGGGGAGGGCTGGGGTGGTATCACTGAATTTGAAGTAGCAGTTTAAGCTGCTACTATCAGATGCTGTGGGCGATTGACTCACCCGTGATTGATTAATTTCACACTGCAGCCTCAACCCTTTTGATTTAGTCTAAGCCACGCCGCAAATTCAGTGCGGACCACGGCACGAGGGACTGTATCCTGACTTTACCTTACCATAGGTTGCCTCCCTTCCCCCTGTCCTGAGGAAGACCCGCCTGCAGAGGATGTAAATTACCCTCTATGCGCCAGGGTCGAAACGTCAACATTCTCCCCCAGTGGGCCTATACCGGATGCCACCCCAGCCCTCCCCTTTTCACAGATGTTAACTCTCTGTGCACCATTGTTTTCTATATCGATTGATACCCAGGTCCGTGGACAATTGTGGGTTACCCCATTATATCATCGAGGTAGCTCCAAGGGCAGGGTGCAGTGTATTTGAAAGGTAGGACATGTACTGGTTTAGTTTATATGTCCTGATAGTGAAATACTGCCAATTTCGTTTTTCACTATTGCAAGTACTATCGCTCCCATAGGATATCATTGGAGCTACCCTGTAACACCTTACAAGTGTAACTTTCAATTGGGAAGATATGGAGATTTGGAGTTTGGGTTTCCTGAACTCAGGATTTAAGAACACATCTTTCTGTAAAGGTGGTTTTTAAATTGTGCATTTTAAAATGTCACTTTTAGAAAGTGGGCATTTTCTTGCTTTACCGTCCTGTGCCTCTGCCTGCCTGTGGTATCCATGTCTGGTTTAGACTGACAGTTGTGCTGTTCATGCATTCACTGTAGACAGTCACACAAATGGAGCTGAGGTGTGCCCTGCATATCCTGATTGCCCAGCACTAGGCTGATGGCCCTTCCTGAGCTAGAATGGTCAGAGGAGTTGTCACTGACACCTGAATAAGGCTGTGCCTGTCCTCTCACAATGCTGTCTCCACCCACTGTAGTGTGTCTGGAGCCAGGACAAGGCAAGGCAGGATATGTCACTACTAAGACTATCCTTTGAAGTATGTCTACTTCAAAGGCCATAAGGGGTATAGGTATTGAACCTGTAACCTCACATTTTGGAACACTTCTGGATCAAGAGGAGACTCTGCCATGAGGAAAAGCTGGAGAGCTGTCAGGAGGCGTACTGTCCATTTGCTGAGCTGCTTTGCTGGGTTGGCATGCAGTTGCTGCTTCTGTCTTGGAGAGGAAAATGACTGGACTTTGCTTGTACCCTGCTTGTTTCTGCTTGCCTCCTGTTAAGAAGTCTCAGAGCCATGAAAGACTTTGCCTGGACTCTCTTGCTGGTAGTTCTGACCTGCCAAGTGAGGCCAATCCAGTTCTGGGCCCTTGGAGGTTCCTTTGCTGCAGAAAGAAGAAGAAAATCAACACGGCAACTCTCCGTGCCTGTTTTTCCTGCTGCAAGCTTGCAGTGCGGTTGAAAAAGCAACGCATCGCTGCAGCTGAAGGATCGACACAGTGCCTGTTTGCAGCTGGGAGAATCTACGCCGTGCCGGTTCGCATGGCTCCAAGTTCGCCACACCACGAGTCCCGAGCACTGCGTCTCCGACGTCCGAGACACCTGCTCTGACTCCGACACAGGCCTGGCTGTGCGGCTGAAAAACCATTGCAACGACGCGCTGCAGCCGAAGGATTGATGCAGTGCCTATTCACGGCTGGTTGCATTGACCCCCAGTGCGTTGGGATTTTCCATGCATAGCACCGGTGTGCCAGGTTTCCAGCGCATCATCCCACAGAAAGGACCCACTCTCGGATTTCGATGCATCACTTCTCCTTGCAGTAAGGAATCGACGCAACACTTCTCCTGCATACAGCAGAACTGGCGCATCCATTACCCTGAAGAATTGATGCATTGCTGTGTTTTCCGACGCTTGTCTCCTTTGTGGCTATTTTTCATCTTGGAATTTGACGCATCAAAGGTACTTTGTACTAAAATCACTGCATCCATAGAGTTCTATGGACAAAATTGTTAAAACCTGAAACAAGTGATATCTTGAGTTTTGTATGTTGGAGTTTTGTCCTTTTGGTCTTGTTTAGTTTAGATAAAGTGTGTTTATTTTTCTAAACTGGTGTGGTGTCCATTTGTAGTGTTTTCACTGTGTTACTGTGTGCTTTGTACAAATTCTTTACACATTGTTTCCGAGATAAGCCTGACTGCTAGTGCCAAGCTACCAAGGGGGTGAGCAGGGGTTATCTTGGGTGTGTTATCTTGGGCGTGTAACTCTCTTACCCGGACTAGAAGAAAGGTTCCCTACTTGGATAGGGTTCAAGCCACTGCCAACTTGAGACCCCCATTTCTAACACATATTTACTCCTGAAATAATTTTCATGGCAATATGTACTCGTCTTTTAGCTAACTCCTCTTCCTAGGCCCTGAGAGTGGGAATGTGAAGAATATCGGACAGCCAGATATCAAAGGCGAAGGAGGTGGTCAGGCAGCAGAGGAGGAGACGTAGTGCAGAAACTGTGGGTTTTGCTTTGATTTCCAAGGCCCACCAGAGGTCAGAGAGTTGGCCCAGGCGGGTAGGGAGGAGAGACCATGGTGAACCCTAAGAGCAGTAACAGAGGACAGGTAAACATCAGTGGAAGCACAACCCATCTGCATGTCCAGGCACTGGAGGGACATAAATGGTACGTTCAGTAACTGTAACACCTGCAGACCCAAACAGAGGGGGCAGCAGACTGGAGAAGTGCTTTATTGAACCAAAGTGCCAACTGCCAGGACTATAAATCACATCATCCTCTGCTCTTTGAGCCTTCACACGAGGAATACCTTAGTACACCATCAGAACACACCTCTGGATGGCCATAACATGATATCAGGAGGTTGGATCAGTGGATGCAAGATAGATCAATCTGCCTCTATGTTTTGAGATGGGTCTAAGACTTGATCTTGCGGAGTACCCCTCTCTACTTGTGATGTTGACTGTGGCTTATGAGCCTTTGCCTAGTAACCTCACCATTAGGATCTCTTGCTCATCAGACAGAACATGCAGTCAGCAGCTTAGACTCAAAACAAAGGTAGATCTGAGAATTCAGGTCATTCTACTCAACATGCAGGATAGACTAGAATACCAAAGCCCTCTATGTCTTAACTAAATACGGCATTCAAATTGTTAATGAAACCATTCACAATCACGAGCACCCATGGGGAAGGAGGAATGATACTGAACACATTCCATACCAAAATTCCACCTCATTCTGGAAAAATGAGAAAAGCATTAGAAGTGGGGGTAGAGGTGAGCAAATAGGCAGAACCCCTCAGTTTCTCTGTATAGAATGCAGGGTGGATTCATGGAGATTCTGCACCTTTTTCTATCTAGTGACCCAAGTCCAACCTTCCCACTGTGCATGGGGTCCTCTACAGCCTTTTTGAATGCAATGCCAGGAGATCTAAGATGCAGCGGAGGCCTCATCCAGTCTGAATGACTTTACATAGTTGCATGAAATTAAACTGAATAAAGAAGCTCATTCTTAATATTTTGAGGGCAGTCAATTAGATCAGTCGAAATTTGTGAATAGTACAGGCAGTCTTACTGGCTGCAATGAAACTATTTAAATCAGTCGTCTCTCTACAAATCATGTAGGAATGAAGTCGTCTTTTCAGTCCTACATGATTTGCCAGTGGCTGCCTCCACTGTCTTCCTTCGTTGTCTTTTTTGGCACAAGATTGCTGAAAGATATTTTGGACGCCAGAGGGAGTCAAGCGATGTTTCTTGAAGTAGAATGAGTTATATTACCATACCATTCTGCCATTACTTTGATTGTATCTTGCCTTCAGCTCTGCAGGAGACTCCACCTACCCCGTTAGCTTGTTCAGCTGTTCGTATACGGACTATACTCTTAGCCATGTTAAAATTACCTGGTCAGGATTTCTGATGCAGTGCTGAAAACTGCAAAAAATGCATTGGAGTGGAAGGTAGCTGCTTTACACACATGTTCGGCGGGTACAAAATGAATAACCAAATCAATTGGCTACTTTCTCCCCTTCAGTATGCACTAGCAAAGGTCAAACAATCTGCCTGAACAAAGGAACCACTTGACTGCCAGAACTCGAAGCATTGGTATTATACAACACGATAACCATCACTAGATAAGAAATAATGGTCAAGTACATAAGTATTAACAAATCATGCTTGAATCGAGGTGGCAGAAAGTAAAGTGAATAAAGATATATGAGGTAGCCATTCAAACTGAACAGCAGCACGAAGTAGAAGTGGAACTCAAAGGACAAAGATGGTAAACGAGAATGTCTAATAGAAATTAAAATAAAAGTTTGCTGCAAAAGTTTGCTGCAAGCTTACAATCATTTAATTAAAGCTAAAATAACTAACATATTTCAATAATAAGTTTAGATACAATTAGAAGTATTCTCTGATTACAGCTGTTCAAACTGCAATTGGCAGAATGGTAGCCCGTTTGGCTTACAGATAACAAACAGCCCAAGAGCAGGATTTATGGTTGAACAGTTTACTGTGGAAGGGGTAGACAGTCTGTAATGCTGAATGTATTTCAATGAAACAAATCTCTGATATTCAATAAGACAAAAGTGAGATCAGGGATCTTTTATTTTTAAACATTGAGTATTTGAGAGATTGGTGTGACACCAGCTTCTGAAGCAGAAATAAACATTTTAAAAAATCAGTTCATCAGCAAAATGTCCTCGATGTATCATGACCCATTGTAGGTAGATTTTAACTATTTAAATGTCAACCTGTAGGTTAAAGCCTACAACCGGTTCTGCACTCCAACCATTCAAGACCTCAAACTCTAGTGCCAATAACTTTTTTTTAGTTCTAGCTCTCCTTTTATAACCTGGAGCATCATTTACATGTTGAGTAGACAAATAAGGTGTATAGACAACTTCCCTTAACTCCTTCAATCGGGTTAAACCAAGCGATCTTCAACATATCCAGTATTAAGATGTTTTTCCACCTGGTTTCAAGGTCTGAAACACTAGAGCCCCGACACAAGTAAAACAGTTTTTTGCAAATCATTTTATGACCATTCTAAGACAGAACAAAAATACCTTTCCCTATTCCAAGGAAAATAACCTTGGTACATTTTCAAGACACCCAATTTACATGTTAACAGATTTTTGAACATGAATATAGACAGAAATAAAATCTGTTTCGCTGCTAGTGTTTATTATTAAAACCTTGAAACTGAAAAAATGAGATCATCTTTTGAGCTGTCTATGATGACCTCCGAGCAAACAGCTGCACATGTCGAGAGCACAGGAAGTTAAAAACGGTAATATTTTCTTAAGGTCGCACATATGCCAGTATAACAATGCTAATGTTTTCAAGCAAGTGTACTGTTTCATTGTATGTGGCTAAGCAGTACACAAAAGCCCTTAAAGACGTCAAGGGTAAAGGCACACTTATCCTTTAGGGAAATCAGAAAAATATTAGATGCAACTTCATTTTTTCTACCAGCCAAAACTAAGATAAATATTCAATATGAAGAAAAAATAAATATGGAGGAATAGACACAAAATTGATTAACAAAATGAAAACACAAATAACTTAAAATCAGAATTCCTAAACTTTGCAATTGCATGTATTTCCCACACCTTGTTAAGCCAATCGTTGATCTTTGCTCTTCATGCCTCACTGCTGCCATACCTATTTCTATCAAGATAGGGAGTTTATTTATTGGGAACGGTTATGTAGTACAGACTACGCCTTAAAGGAAACGGGGATACTTACCAGAGTAAAGGTAGCACAAGCCAGCCATCAGATCTGGCTTTAGCGCTGGTGGCGCCAGTGCCACAATCACTTTTGTTCCCCCCCCCCCCATTAAATCCTCCTCGGATTCTCTCACTGCCGCAGGGCAAAAGTGCCCCTCATCTCTCCAATCATACAATATTGCTAAACACAGCACTCCCCTGAGGTCAGCACCCTGTGCAAACGCAGCAGTCGCACTGCCCTATTGCTTGCCCTGCCAGCCATGTCTGATTAGAGTGTATGTAAGGATGCTCAAATACCACCGAAAGTAGAAGTGAAATAGTTTTTAGAGAAAGAATGAGGTTGGATGGTTGGTGAAAGGGTGGGTATGGGAGAAGAGCAGGACATTTCCCTGAGCATGAAATGGGAGGCAAGGAGGAGAAAAGTCAGAAATGTAGGACTATTTAATTCCATAGGCTTGGTGTTTAGGTGAAGGCTTGCGTTTGGGATTTTTTCTTTTCATACCCTCTAGAATGCTAGCCTTACCGTGGACGAGTTGTGAATTGTGCAGAAACCTGTGTATATATATATATATATATATATATATATATATATATAAAAACCATAGGTTTCAGGGACGTTATAGTTAGAAATTAGCATTAAAAAACCTTAGAAATTCACTCAAAAAAACCATAGGTTTCAGGGGCGTTATAGTTAGTTGGACATTTCACTCGTACAAAACCCGTGAAATTCCCCGTTATAGTTAGTTCAGCTAACTATAACTCGCGCCCCGCAATGCACTGCTGATGACATCACATATTACATCACTCATGACATGGTCAGTGACATCACTGATGACATCTCAAATGACATCACTGATGACATCATCCATGTGATAATTTCATGCATCTTCTCACACCCTAATATAACTTTTGATACACCCACTCTAAATTACAGACTGCCATTCTCAAAACCATAGACACTCCAACACCAATAACTACATACCCACTCACTGATTCATAGGTCTACACACACATCCACTCACTCACCCGTACAGTCACTCATACTTACGGTCACTCAGTACAGGACTATCATATGCACTCATACACCTATATAGACACTCGCACACCGCCACTCATCCATAGAGGTACTCACACACCTAGTCAGTCATGCAAATAATTAATCACACTGCCATTTACTCACCTATACAGTTATACACACACCAGCTCACTTACTCATACAAATACTAGCACATTCTTACGCTCTTATACAATCACTGATACAAGTACACACTCATCTTTTAGCCACTCTCACAATCACACACTCTCACTTATAGCCATTTATATACTCCAACACATATATATACTGCCTTTCACATATGTAGTTACTCACACATGTACCACTGAGATATACATTCACTCACTAACACACCCATACACACACTCACCCACCCATACAGTCCATCACAGATGCACGCTTGAAACCATGCACCCAGTGAATCACCCACTCACACATCTATGCACAGAGTCACACACACCCCACCCTCACAAACACTCAGGCACCCATACAGATACTCAGACAACCAATCAATAACCCATGTAGACACTCATGTAGCTATTCACAAACCCATGCAGCCGCTTACACACCAACAGACAGACGGATACAGACATTCACACAGTTTAGTCACTAACCCATGCATTCAGTAAGATACGTTTAATCACTCACTTATAGAGTCAGTCACGCACCTACTAAATCATCCATTCAGACACTTATACACCCACTCATTCTTCAATACGCCTTTCCCTATATATATTAAACATATTTAAACTTTACAGAAACACACAGTCACTGGATGATGTCATCAGTGATATCATCAGTGATGTCATTTGAGATGTCATCAGTGATGTCATCAGTGATGTCACTGACCATATCATGAGTGATGTAATATGTGACGTCATCAGCAGTGCATTGCGGGGCGCGAGTTATAGTTAGCTGAACTAACTATAACGGGGAATTTCACGGGTTTTGTACGAGTGAAATGTCCAACTAACTATAACGCCCCTGAAACCTATGGTTTTTTCAGTGAATTTCTAAGGTTTTTTAAATGCTAATTTCTAACTATAACGTGCCTGAAACCTATGGTTTTTTCAGTGAATTGCTAAGGTTTTTTAAATGCTAATTTCTAACTATAACGTGCCTGAAACCTATGGTTTTTTCAGTGAATTTCAAAGGTTTTTTAAATGCTAGTCTCTAACTATGCCTACAGAGGTAGGACATGTGAAGAAAGAAGAAAAAACGCACAGAAAGAAGCAAAAGAAATGCAGAAAGAAGCAACAGAAGTCCACAAAGACGAAGAAAAGTGCAGGAAGAAGCAAGACATGTGCAGAAAGAACCAACAGAGGAGCAGAAAGAGGCCTTGTTGCAAAATCATCCTGTGCCCACAACTTTTTCAGACGGGTACTGGTGGTAACTGACTCTGACTAACCAGGCCTAGAGCCAGTGCTATGCTAAAAGACACTTAGAATACAGTGAAAACACCTACATACACTAGGGAACACTATGCGTTGGGGTACCCCTTTGATTAGCATGTCCTCCTCTGTAAGGCCCAAGTACATAATAGGGCAGGGGGATTAAAACTACCTCTTAAAACGCGCTACGGGGCGCGTTTGCACAGTGGTGAAGGGAGGGGGAGGGGCCTGAGGTGACATGTGTGCAAACACACCCTGTGGCGCGTTTTAATTTGGGGAATTAATTCCTCTTCAATCCTGAGGGTCCCTGGGGTCCAACTAGCCCACCACGTACCTGCAGTAAGCGCCACAGGGCTGCGTTGCAGAGAGGTGGCCCAGGCCACGCCCCTTTTTACACCACTCTGCAACGCAGCATCAGTGGCGCTTACTGGAGGTACGTGGTGGGTTAGTTGGACCCCAGGGACCCTCAGGATTGAAGAGGAATTAATTCCCCAACTTAAAACACGCCACAGGGCGTGTTTGCACACATGTCACCTCAGGCCCTGCCCCCTCCCTTCACCACTGTGCAAACGCGCCCCGTGGCGCGTTTTAAGTTGGGGGGATAAAGTCCCCTTGAATCCTGAGGGTCCCTGGGGTCCAACTAGCCCTCCAGGTACCTCCAGTAAGCACCACAGAACTGCGCTGCAGAGAGGTGTAAAAAGGGGCGTGGCCTCTGAACACCTCTCTGCAACGCAGCTCCCTGGCGCATACTGGAGGTTCCTTGTGGGCTAGTTGGCCCCCAGGGACCCCCAGTATTCAAGGGGAATTAGTTCCCCATCTTACAACGCGCCAGAGGGTGCGTTTGGAGAGTGCTGCAGGGAGGGGGCGGGGCCTCTGGCGCGATGCCGGTCTTTCTAAATAAAAAAAAATTTAAGAAGGGGAGCTGTGTGGCCCCCCTACCTTTCCTATTTTATTGGCCCTGGGGACCCCATCCCCCAGGGCCTCACCCCTATTTATTTATTTTTTTTAAATGGAAGGGGGCCGCGTGGCCCCCCTCCCGAGGCCATATGCGGCCCCGGGGACCCCATCCCCCGGGGCATGGCCAGTGTTTTTTTTTTTTAATTAAATTATTGGAGGGGGGCTGCGTGGCCCGCCTCCTCAGGCCATTTATGGCCCCGGGGACCCTATCACCCGGGTCCGGCCTTTCTGTGTTTTTTTATTTATTTATTTATTTTTTATAATGGGGAAGGGGGGCCACATGGCCCCCCTCCCGGGCCACTCATGGCCCCGGGGACCCCATCCCCCGGGGCCTGGCCTCTCGTTGGGGACCGTGGGGGGTCCCCAATCCCCCACGGTCCCACCGGCTCCCGCCTCCTGCGGGAGCCGGCATTGCTTTCCACACGGGGAGCTGCTGACATGCAGCTCCCCGTGTGGAAAGCAATGTGGTTTGATTTTGAAAGCGAGAGCAGGTTTCCTGCTCTCGCTCAAAACCCAAACCACAGTTTGCAATGACAGGGCGGGAGCCGCGAGGCTCCCGCCCTGTCATTGCAAGCAGCAGTGTCCCGGGGGTGGGCACCCCGGGACACTGCAGGAGCCGGCCCTGGGGGTGGCGGTCCCCAGGGCCATCACAGGCTCCAGGAGGGGGCCGCGCGGCCCCCCGCCCAACATTTCCAAAGCCCCGGGGAGGTGGGGGTCCCCGGGGCGTGTGAGGGGCTCGAGCCCCCCCACTCAGGTAAATTATTTAAAAAACCAAGCCCCGGGGGTGGCGGTCCCCAGGGCTGCGGGGGGCTGTGTGCCCCTGCAAATATTTGACAAAAGCCCCGGGGGGTGGCGGTCCCCGGGGCTTGGGGGGGCCCTGGAGGCCCCCCAACATTAAAAAAAAACACACCCCGGGGGGTGGCGGTCCCCGGGGCTGCGGGGGGGCTGTGTGCCCCCCGCAAATATTTCAGACAAGCCCCGGGGGGTGGCGGTCCCCGGGGCTGCGGGGGCCCCCCTGGGCCCCCGCAATTATGTTGAACATGCCCCCGGGACCTGGCCCACCCAAGGGCTAAATATTAACGAAGCGCGGGAGCCCGCCTTCGTTTTTTTTTTTTCACGGCGGGATTCGGGGATCCTATGCAAATTTTGCCGTTTTTAAAACGTGGGACCCCCTGAGCAGGCCTAGGGGGTCAGGGTGTTTCTACCCTGCCCCCTTTTCTTGTTTTTCGCGTTTGTTTTTCTGTTTTCTTGTGACTCGGTTCTACCGAGTCACAAGATGGCTGCCAACACTTCCTGGTTTGGAGTGTTGACAGCCAATTAGAATAAAGCTCGTGGTCGGGAGGGTCCGCGGATCCTCCGTGCCTCTAAATATCGAAACTTTTATTTTTGATTTTCTCAGCAACTACTGAACGGATGTACACCATTTAAAAAAAGGGCGCTTTCTGAACCAAGCACTACCTTTTTGCCAAATTTGGTGTAATTCCGTTCAGCAGTTTTGGCTGTAACCGTGTCTAAAGTTTCCTATGGGAAATTGATTTTTTTACCTCTATTTTTTGATTTTCTCCGCAACTACTGAACGGATTTACACCATTTAAAAAAAAGGGCGCTTTTTGAACCAAGCACTACCTTTTTGCCAAATTTGGTGTAATTCCGTTCAGCAGTTCGGGCTGTAGCCGTGGCTAAAGTTTCCTATGGGAATTAACATGGAGAAAACACGTTTTGGGACCACCCTTTTTTCTCGGCCCCCGCTTGCCGAATCACCCCAAAACTTTCAAGACAGGAGCTGACCGGAGCGCCCCACTAATTTTGAAAATTTCGCTATGATTCGTCATCCGGCGCCAAAGTTATTGGAAAAACAAAAAACGCTTTTCCTATGGAAAATAGGTCCTAACTATAACTATCTACTGGCGACCGCCAGTAGATAATATATATATATATATATATTAAGTTCTCCGTGGGTTAATTCAGCGGTTATAGTGCATCTCGTTATATTTATATGTCGGGCAGACTGATGGGAAATCAGTAGAGTGGGGGGTATGCAGACACTGCCGCCTTTTTTCCGATTGACATTTCACCGCCTGCACTGCAGCGCCTAGTTAAATAGTTCTGCTGTTGGAGGTGGCGAAATGCCGGTGGGCAAGGTGAGATAAGGTAAGGTGAGGGGTGCGGGTGCCTGAGAGAAAGAGGCGAGGCAGGCCAGTATAGCATTTGTGAAGTTCTTGTTTGTATATAAAGGTTTTTGAAGAATGTCTTGATGTCAGTGAGTGCTGAAGTGCACTAATCGGTAGAGGAAAGTAGGAGGCGTTTTTTCCACTGCCAGAGATCTGTATGGGTACTGGTGACTATGTGGATGTTTCCGGTTTCCCGTATGCACGCTGGTGAGAAACACAGACTGGTAAGACTGAAGCATTTGATGGTGGTGACGATGCCTCTAGGGTTGGACAAGGACAGCCATTTCCAGGATCTCTTTGGGTATCGGAGGCTGGTAAAAGAGAAACAATTTGAAAACAAACCAAATTCAAGGATTTTTGTGAGGGATATGACCTATGCAATCTTTTTGGAAGCTGAGAATGTCCCCCTAGGAAAGAGGAGATGAAAATGTTTATAACATTGTCTGTGGGAAATCAGTTTATTAAACAACCAGGGAGAGAAGCACAGTGTCGATAAAAGCAATAACTGAGATCCAAGACAATCAAAACTATCTCGTGCCTAATAATACATGCACGTTTCTGTGAGAAATCCCTTACTTACCCTTTGTAGTTCGATAGAAGTAGAACGGCCTTCAACATAAAAAAGTGCATTTGGTACATACAGCATCACCAAACCAATATTACAGTAAAGAATTTAAATATATAATTTCCAAACTATTTTAGTAAAAAGAAAAGCAATTTAATGATTAATATAAAAAAATAAGTAAATCCGATGTAGGAAAGAAGTGATATTCACAAAGCAAACCAGGGATGTCTTTGGATTAAAAACTGTAAAAAAAAAAACTACTGTAAAAACAACGCTGTTAAATAAAGTTTCAAAAACAGCCAGAAGGGGGCACCAGTGTGTCCATGTTTGGCACCCAAAATTTTTTTTTTTTTAAACAGAACAGATTTTAGGAATGCGTTTCCCTTCCAAAACACAGTTTCGTTCATTTTCAGCCACAAATGTCTTGGTTTTCAAAAGTAGCCAATGAAAGAAAATGTCAAGATATTCAGAACGTGTATCTGAATGTCTAAAATATTTGTTCTGGTGTTTCAAATGGTCCCAATTGCCCAGATAACATTTCTTGGGTGCCCAGCCATGAATTCCATTGGGAAAAGGCTTTTCCTTAATTCCAGTTTGGACCATTGCCAAATGTCTGGTTCCACCAATCGTGTTTTTCTTAAATAAACATGCAGCTGACTCTGGTACCTTCCACACCCTTCATCCCAGAAAAGTATTTCCACAGCAGGCAGGCTTCTTTTGAAGAAATTCTAAACCCCATTACTCTTGCAAGTCTGCAAGAGCAGCCAGCTCTCTTTACCTTCCCAGTAGCTTTCTACAGTAAGCGATTCAAGGAAGAGCAGAATCCACCCATTCCTCAGTTCAAGCAGCACTCTGGTTTGAGAGTCAGTGGTTGGTGCAGTTACCTATATAGTTAACCCAGCAGTGATCAGCAGAATTCCCTAAAAGAATTCCTGAATAACGCACTCCTTCCTTTCAATTTCAAAGCAGAATGACCCAGTTTATTGTTCACAGCACTTAGCGTTTACACCCCTAGCCCCTCTGTCATCTGACATGTCCACGCACATACTTTTGTGACAAAATACAATTGCATCATCAACAAAACAGACCACACACTTTTTTGTGGGAAAACTGTTGCAAGTTTATTCATATTCTGTTATGCAGTACACAGGTAGGGTTAACTTACGGGTGATCATACGAGTGCAGCGCCGTTTAGGACTAACCGCTGACACCCATCCTGAAACAGTCGACCGGGCATTACATTGCCATCTTATTATTCATCCGGTGCTGTATATTTCGCATTGGGGCTGCGGTTTAATGAGTTTAATGGTTGCTGCACCCGTTGCCACCACGGAGTGAGTTAAGGCCAACCCCCAGCGGTCAGGATACCAACTGTCCCTTATAGGACGTAGGGGTTGCCGTCACGTTCTACTCATGGCCCACTATGGCCTGACGATCTCATATTTAGCAGCCCCATCTCCACCTGATGGGGTACTCATCGCTTTTTGAAATTAGGATCACCTGCTGCTGGCCACAAAAAGAGGAATATCCAGGTGCGGCGCCCACCTAAATACCCTGCTGCCCTCCCGGAAGTGACATCATGCAAGGGGTCACGGGGGAGGCGAGATCTTGCACTCACCAAGGCCTGCTTCAAGGCCAGGTGGCCACAGAAAAAATACTAACCTGGGCAGTGAGGAAACACTAAGGGGCTGTCCCTTCTAGTGTCCCCCTGCGGGTGACGTGGCCATCCACCGACTTGTGCCTTGCTTCCCAACTTTGCAAAGTAGCGAAACAAAGCTATGTCTACCTTTGTCACTCGCCCTCACCAGCCTTTTCCAAAGGTCACCCTCTTGTCATTCTGCTCACATTGGCAAGAATTATTCTTTGTTCAACCATGTAACTTAACTCTGAGTTCATAATTGTCACTCTGCCATGTTTAGATGGCTACAGTTCTGTTGAAGCCTAATTATTTTAATGTTTCATTTGAAAGCAAATCTGCACATTCTTTCAAACAGGAGCATTTCATTCAGAAATCAAAACTAACTCCTATAAAATACTCCCAAGCAATTATTTTGGTGCTACCGTTTCTAAAACCGTTTACAGAAACACCATCAAACTAGGCACCACCAAGCCTTCTGCAAAAAACCCATCCAAAGCAGGCCTTATAGTCAAGGCCAATGTCTTTACTTAATATCCCTGCCAGCTGTGCACCCCTAAGGCATTTGAAACGTGCTCTTGTATTCTTTTTAATCACATTACACAACTAGCAGCACCTTCTGGTAAGGCTCGTGTGACAAACAGAATGCACCTTAGCTCAGGACTCTCAACACTGGACCGAGCTGTTTGATGACTTAAGTTCACATGCACATGCACTACAGGTTATCCCATAGGACTTGCACACGACTTAGCTGTTCACATCATTCTACAGCACGCATTTAAACTCCATGGCCATTAACCAGGATTTTCTGAAAACAAAATAATGATAAAACAAACAATTGGCAAGGTTAACCATTAATGACCCAAACGGATCCATTATTGACTAGCACTTGCATCTTAAGAGGGTCACGGCTAACCTCTGTAAGAAATCACTGCATCAGACTGCAATAACATAATGTGTAAAACATTTGTGAAGCACTTTGGCATCTGGACAAGACTGCTGAACGATAATAATTGCTTTAATAATGCCAAGCGTCTGACATCATTCTTCGGTCAAGGATATTGATCGGTGCTCACCTCCATTTTCCCATCTCCATTAGAGTCAAGAGTCTACTCCCGGATATTTGAGCCTCATCTTCTCGGACCACCTATCACTAACCGGCTACACATCTCCTCCCCTGGTACACAAGAAGCGCAGATTTAGTAAATCATCGCCCTGCCCTCCACCCGTAAACTCCTACTGAAAGACTGCAGCGCCCATTCAATCTCCTAACTCTTGAATCTGTAACGTAATAAAGAAACATCTGGCAGCAAAACTTACAAAACCACATCAATCTTTTCCTACAAGATCTCCTACAATGACACAAGGGTCCCTGTGCCACGGAGAAGATTCATGTAGAAAACAAACCCAATCTCTTCCTCTGCCTGGCTTTGCAATGTGCAAGAAAGATTGCGCTCAGTAAATCTTGCTTATTGCATCAAATGTTTAGAACAAATAAGTCGCTCACAAGGAGCAAAAGTTTAACCTTACAGACATTAATTTCCCATGTGGACAAGTATACCACACGACTCAACAGCCCTGCAGAGTTCTCCTCTGCCTTGCATGTGATGAAAATACATTAGGTTCCTCATTAAATTCAATAGGAAGTCTGTAGAGGGTAAGTTATAATTGCCTATACAAATAAAACAGAGTTGATATTTAAATTACAGTTACCACTCACAATAAAACGAATTTTGCTGAAGGGGAAAATGCCCTCTGCTAAATTACTACAGGTGATCCCGATCTACCCAACACAAAACCATGCGAAGTGATATATACTGCCCCCCAAAAACAAGGAAACTTTTAATATGGTGACAAAACGGAATACAAGCCATATTTAACCAGATGGTTAAATATGGCACGTATGGATTATGTGTCATCAGTAAACATAGTGATGGGGAAGTGGTATGTTCTGAGGGCTTCATCCTCCCCACCATAATATCTAAACAAGTTATGGCTGTCGGTATTTTCAATAACAATTTGCAGCTGCTGGAAACGCAGGAAACATAGGTTTTCCTAACTGATTTAATTTTTACCATGGTCTGTAATTACACCACTAGCACTAGCACAGAACTGCAATAGTGATAAATTAACCACCTAATACAAAGGTTATATCAGAGGAAAGGTAAAATACCCCAGCAGCATTTCGTTACGTAATTAGCCCTCATTTCGAATTTCAAACATATAAGGGCAAAAGTCGATGTACGCACTTCCTTGAGGCATTAAGACATATTTGTTTATCTGTTGACATATAATGCAAACAACAACCAGATTGCCTTTTGTCACTATAGAAACGATATTACACTGATAGAGACTCCCAGAACCGGACTCCAACATCTAGATTTAATCAGCCGCGGCACATGCAGGTAAGAGCGGTGGGGCTGCGTTGGGGGGGGTCGGAGGGGGGAGATTTCGAGGGACGACCACGAGAGAAAATTAATTATTTATTTAATTTTCCCTCTGCGTCGTCTCTCGAAATCCCCCTCCACCCGGCCTCACTGCTCCTACTTGCACAGGCCGCGGCTGGATTTAATATGTTTTAATGCTGCTCTGAAATCAGGTAGATAATTCCACAAGAACAGTGAAGGCAGGAAAAACTCTTATCTCCTTTGCAAACCAATCTTGTTCTAGGAACTGTTAGTGGCTTGGAGCCACCACGCAAAGAACACATGATGTTTGTGACAGTAAATCATTTGCTTGGACTTTACAATTTAGGCATTTCATGTCAAGTATAGATAATGCTTGAATGAAGAGCATGTCAATCAAGAACATAAATTGAAACTTTTAAGGACAGAAATTCCAATGGAATTACATTTGTTAGAAGAATTTAAAGCTACCATTCTGCTGCTTTTCCCACTAAATTGGGGAGGCGAGAGCATAAAAACGATGGATTAAACCCAGATCTTTGTGACTGGGGTGAATGTTTGCATTGTTCAGCTTTCGTCCATCCTTTTTTCTTTTTGCTTTTGTCACCCTATGTGGGAAGGGTATGCTCACAGGTGGGTCTTGTGCTCACTGTGCCATGGATTCAAGCAAGCCAGGCTGATGAGGGGTGATACCCCGAAACCGGTCCCAGGATGCTTGTTTCCGGTTCAGGGAGGACCTGGCTTTGCATTTCGGGCTGGACTGTTCCCATGAGGAGCAGTGACAAGACTGAGTTGTAAATGCCTGGGTCCAAACTGGGGTGGCATGGTGAGCAAAAAGATGATGCATTAAACCCAGGTCTTTGTGACTGGGGGTGAATGTTTGATTGTTCAGCGTGCCGTCCATCATTTGTTCTTTTTACTAAAGCAATGGCATACATAAGACAGATTTTAATCAGGACAGCTACCACCACAGAATGCATCACCTACAGCAGTCGTGACAGACATATCTATAGCAATCCAAAATGGCAGAAGTAGCTCTGTACTTCTGCCATCACTTTACAATTTAAAGAAGACACTGGAACTAAATTTGGTCTGAAATTCTTACCTTTTGTTGAAAGACTGGCCTCTCTCACCTGAGACAAATAGATGTGTGGCATCAGTTTAAGAGTGCAAATAAGGTTTTGGCCCGGTCGAAGGACAATCATAGGTCTCTTGTTAATGTCAAGCAAAACCAAGGAGAGAAAATAGTTCTGGGGACATTGTATGTAGCAGGAATAGCAAGCGACATGCCACGCTCTGCTGACACCACTAATAAAACAAGCATTGGCATAGCCAATAGGTCTCGCCTTTGGGGCCTTATAAGTGTTTAGCCAGAGCTATTGACTTTGCCAATGTCTTTAAGCTGTGCTGTAGAGAAGTGTGGCTGGTGGTGGGAGAGGGCTGCGGGGCAGAGAGAGGTGAGGGAGATGTGAGGTAGAGAGAGGGGTGAGGGGAGTGAAGTGGACAAGTATGAAGTGATCGTGAGGTAGATTGGTGGTGGGAGAGGGCTGCGGGGCAGAGAGGTGAGGGAGATGTGAGGTAGAGAGAGAGAGAGGTGAGGCAGAGAGAGGGGTGAGGGGAGTGAAGTGGACAAGTATGAAGTAATCTTGAGGTAGATTGTTAGGAGGTGGGAGAGGACTGTGGGGCAGAGACAGGTGATGCATTGAGGCAGATGTGAGGCAGAGAGAGAGGTGAGGGGGGAGTGAAGTGGTCAAGTATGAAGTGATCGTGAGGTAGATTGGTGGTGGGAGAGGGCTGTGGGGCAGAGAGGTGAGGGAGATGTGAGGTAGAGAGAGAGGTGAGGCAGAGACAGGTGGTGACGCATTGAGGCAGATGTGAGGCAGAGAGAGGTGAGGGGGGTGAAGTGGTCAAGTATGAAGTGATCGTGAGGTAGATTGGTGGTGGGAGAGGGCTGCGGGGCAGAGAGGTGAGGGAGATGTGAGGTAGAGAGAGAGAGAGAGGGAGAGGTGAGGCAAAGAGGGGTGGGGGGAGTGAAGTGGACAAGTATGAAGTAATCTTGAGGTAGATTGTTAGGAGGTGGGAGAGGGCTGCGGGGCAGAGACAGGTGACGCATTGAGGCAGATGTGAGGGAGAGAGAGGGAGATGTGAGGCAGAGAGAGGGAGAGGGGTGAGGGGAATGGTGAGGTTGAAAAATCGGTAGAGGGAAGTGCGGTAGTAGAGACAAGGACCGAGAGACGGAGGTGACGTCAGTATGCAGATGGGGCTGAGTGAGAAGTGAAAAGAACTGGACATACAGGGAAGACGGATGGAAAAAGGCCAGAGAGAGGCAGCACTGCGAGTATATGAAGTACAGGAAGAGAGAGATGACGGTGACTGTGTTGTACTGGTTGTACCGAGAGAGGGGTGAGGTAGCCAAAGCTACTTGGAGGGCTGAGATCGAGAGAAGATGAAGGTGAATAGAGCTGTAGAGAAAGTCAGAAAGCGGGTAAGAGAAGAGTAAAGTGCAAGAGCTACGATGAAGTAAGAAAAGAGACTTGACACAGGAAGATTACATTGCAATTACCTCCCCCAGCTGCCTGAGTGCAAGGGTTGAGGCCGTGTCGACCAGGCGTGCCCCCTAAGAGCCAGGTTTGACAACATTTGAGGCAGTGAAAAGTGACTCAAAATAATGCGGAGGGGTGCACCCGCGAGTGGTGCGCGCTGGAGAGAGCAGTCTGCTCTTTTTCAAAGCACATACTCGTGCTTGTGGCGCGCCGCTGCGCACTCCCGCAAGGCGTATGCCGCCACAAGCACGAGTATGTGCTTGGAAAAAGAGCTGCACGACGGCTAAAGGTCTCCTATGCAGTGCATGCGCACTGCGTAGGCGAGACCTAAAAACACAAGAGGCACATTGTTTAGGGATGGCATTAATGAGGAAAGCAACCATAAACATACGAAATCAAAGAGATTGAACAATGAGCCATTAAAGCAGCATATGTTTAGCATGAAAAAGGGAGTCATGAAAATCTATTGACTCATAAGATGTCTATCAGCTTTAACATTCCAACATCTCAAAAACAAGAATGAAAGCACCATGTATCATCTGACTAATGAACAAAACATACCAATGCTTTCCTGCAAAAAGGCAGTGTAGACCGAATTGATAATTGATTTAAGTGAAATGCAGAGAACTTCAAAAATAAGCCCAGCATCTGAGAAAATTGACTGACACTGGTTCAGAAGCATATAAACCATTAAGAGAGAACCAGTTTAAGTGTTAGATAAAGAACCCAGACTTTGGTACACTCATTTTAGGGGCAGATGACCACTTGATGCCCTTGTAATTGCGTTTTAAAGGAGACGTACGCTTCGGGATGGGAGCAATTTTCCAACAAAAAGATACCTTTTTCTTGAATGACTGCTTCTCCACAGGCTGGTTTAAATTGTGGGGGAAAAAAAAAAAAAGGTGACGCAGTAGCCATTTTTAAACAGAAGCAAGACAACAGCAGCAGCCATTATTCGCAAAAAGAAAACCAATCTGTTGAATGAACTGCAGTTCTTTTGATAGATCGGCACAACAAGCTAATTTTCCACAGCCTGCAAGGACAACAATCATTGAGAAAAATCCGGAGATACTAGATTCCCACATGTCCCCCATAGTGCCCATGGCCATAATCATACCCGGTGCTTCCTTCCACTGATTGCACGAAGCACACTAGTTTAGTCAAGAAAGAATTCAGAATCCTTGTGACTTCACGGAAGTACCAAACCCCGAGAAGAAGAAGAAGAAGAAAAATAACACTTGGGCTTCTCCTGCACTTGTGAAAACCTTCTGTATTTAGAAAAAAAACTTGTATTAAAAACGGGATGGTTACTTCAATAAAGTAATCCACTGAACATTCCAACAAAGACCACTTGAAGTTGGCAATAGCGGCCAGCCTTAAAGTCAACAGAACAGCCGGAGACCAGCCTCTTTCTTCCCCATATGGGGGTCCCATTCAGAAAAGTTTTTTAAAAATGTCACTTCGGGCTAAATACACTAATGTCTACCTACAAGTACGCAAGAAAGCACTTAATTTAAATATCGACATTGCTAAAACCTAAGATTTAAGCCCAATGAAAGCCCTGAATTTCCATCATTATCTGGAAAATTGTCTTGATGCTTCTCATGAAGTCATGAGGAAATTGAATTGTCCCTTAAGAACTCGAGTACACAAATGGATAGAACCTTTCAACAGTAGGATATGCACTGGTTACACAACTAATTTAAAAATTGTGCTGCCACATGACGGTTTGGCATCCCAAGTGTAAACAACCAAAATAAGCGCCCACAACGCATCCTCATTCTGGGGCAGCATTTTAAAAAGTAAGCATTCACGTGGTTAACATAAACAAGATAGAAATAAACCGAACACTGAACCACGGACTCTGGAGAATCCTGCTCCCTTAAATGTGGTAAATTCAACGAGGCTAGTCTGGAATTAGGACTAGAGTACTTTTAGGCTGAAGCCCGCTATAAGTTCATGGTTTCACAAATTGTTTTTGAAACACTTTTTCTGTGGAGTGGTGGAGGAGCAGGGTCTGTATGCAGCTAAAAGGTGGGGCTTGGTATTTTTTAACAAATGTACGCTGAAGAACCAGGGATACACGTTCGCTTTTTTTCTTTGCAGACCGTATTTCCCATGATTAAAGTCCCAGTTTGATGCGACGTAAGATATAGGCTTCTACAGACTGACAGTTACAGTGTACATCCCTAAATGTGCCATGTTCCTAAACCTTGTTCTGTCACGTGGAAAATTAAATAAAAAAAAAAATCCATATTCACCTACAAAGACTGAAAAACAGGTTTTTGGAACAGAAGGTTAAGGATTCCATCACAAACCGTGGCAAAAATTGTTTATAGACCGTGCATATTACATAAAAGGGGCAATGTTAGAAACCCGAGTATAGTAGGCGATTGAGCTCCGTATTTTACACCATTCATGCAATGTTGTGCAGTCATAGAGGAAAGCAACACGACTCTGCTTCAGTGCAAATCTTCCATAGTAAATAACTTCCTTCAGTTAAAGTGCACACCATCTGTGGTAGCTCCAGCTCATCACAGACATGAAAGCTGTGACAAAATGCTGAACACCATATGAAACATTAACAATCACTAAGAAAACCAATAAAGTCTGACTTTTCGCAAAAGCAGTATCCAAGTGACTGTCAAACTACAAATCTGACTGGTCGGCACACGCTGCATGCTTACAAATTCTAATGAGCACTGGCAAAGCCAACAGGTCTCGCCTTTGAGCACTAATGGCTTTGTCAACATCTTTTGTTTATGTTGTACAGCATTGCCAAAAATGCTGATGTTGTACAGCATAAACAAACGGCCAAAAAAAAAAAAAAAAAAAGGTGAGGTCGCTGTGCCATTTTGCAGGAGCGTGCAAGTATCACGACGCATGCGTGGAACGCTGATGCTATTTTTAATTTTTTTACGCATCTGAGATGGATCAGAAAATAAAAACATTAAAATGAAAGAGCACAAAAGCACTTTTATTTATAATACAGAAAGGCCAGCAGCAATTTGATGCCTGATCCAAACAAGACGCGCGGCCGCGAGACGCGCTCTGTGGTGGGGGAGGGGCAGAGCGAGGCGCTTGGGAGAGCAAGCAAGAGGAAAGCCAGATGGCGCCTCATCGCGCGCTGTAAGGGTGCCGCGAGGAAAGCCAGATGGCGGCTGTGCGCGTGCCCGTGCACGTAACCGCAAGCTTGAGGCCAGCAAAAGCGTGTGGTCGGACTTTTAAAAGCCCACTTACTAAATGTCTCGGCCAGAGCAGCGCATGCGCTGGCTCAGGCGAGACCTAAACAAGAGAGTGAAGCCACTGATTGAAACACAGTCCATAGCAAGATACCATGATCAATGCAGAAAAGCAAGGTACCATGATCAATACAGGTAAGTGGAAAGGTTTACGCAGCAAAATGTGACTGGGCCTGCAAATATCAATAAGAATGAAATATGCTTGCAACCCCAGGTATTTTGGCCTGGTGTTTGTCCAATACATTAAAATAATTGTGAAAAAACAAATATGGCTCCTGCTGGATATATACAATTACTTATTGGTAACAGTCAATAAACGGGCTGTTTTTCACTGAGGGGTTTAATGTAAGATCACATGGACAACAGGAGTGAAGTCGGAATTGTCTATGGTGTAATTTGGAACACCATGACTGAAACTCCACATATTGACAACTATTGATCTGCAAATTTTTGTTGTGTATGCCCCTCCAAATGCTATTACTCTACTCGGGGAGAGCAGGTAGAAGGCATCCATTCGCCGCCTTCCCCTGCCACATGTTGTAAATTGGGAAAAAAAACTTTGGACTTCTGTGGACCCTTTCTTAACCATCACTGGAACCCAGGGACCCCCACTGAATTGGAATACAAGGACCCCCAATGAATAATAATTGGAATCCGAGGACCCCCAATGTGTCATTACTGGAAGCAGGGGACTTAGCATAAGCATTTTCGATGATTTGAAATGCAAAACAAAACACAGAAACAAGCATTCATCAAACAAATACATAAATAACGAAATATTTTATTTAAGTCATAAACAAATATGAAAAAATCTGAATTTTAATTTTAGTGGGAAGTTTTGAGCTTTTCTGAATTCGGTTTACGCCACTCATCATTCATACTATATTCTGTTTGATGAACTTGCACTGCTCCCACGAACCAATCTGAGGATACAAACTTAATTTTTAGACTCCAATTTCAAATTCCTTCACATTTACAGAACGTTTTAAAATGTTCAACCTAAAAGTTTGCTTCTTTATTTATATACACTTTATTAATCCGTTAATATTATTTAATTTACTAAGTAGTAGCGGACTCCCTGAGTAGGCTTCTCGGACCTCCTGGGGTTAGAGTACCACAGATTAAGAACCACTGTTCCACACTATGTTCCCCGTCCACACCCCATTACTAAACATACTTGGGGTCTTGCCACCATCCACTACCAGGCAATATCACCAAGAGATAAAAAAATATATATTCATCCTGGTCCTTTCCTGACCACCTACGTGGTCTCCCCTCTTGAGCGAAGATCACTTGCTGGAAGTTCAAGTGCTCTCTCCGTTGCACCATGAAACTTGTTTGGTGCAACTTGATAGGTCGAGAGATTGTCAAGGGGCAGACGACCCACATAATCCAATGCGCCTATCAACATGCATGTACGACAGTGAAAAAGGACTGCTAGGTAAGTGATGGCTATTTACTGGCAATCTAAAGATACGTTATACTAGGGTAGTTGTAACTGAGACAATATAGTAAAATGATAAGTGACATTCCAGGCGAAGTCTAAGTTATGCTGGTGTGTTCTTGCATAATTTTGATCATTTTATGTTATACTTGTTACACAAAATTCCCAAAATGATGCTCTTCCACCATGTCATGTAACTATGTGCCGTTTGTTGCAAACATTTAGTGGAAGCGCATGAAAATAATGCGAACGACAAAGCGAGGTGCTGCTATTTGCGGCCCTTGTGTGTTTAGCACTATTTTGTTGCTCAAAATGTGTCCTCGCACCCAGAATGGATGTGAGGGTGCATTTCATGCTAAAATATAAAGCCAAATACTGTTTATGCGAATTTCCAAGTAATTACATGAATTTCCCCAAATTTCGCATAATTACGCAAATGCAAATTAAACAAATTTCACACACCATTAATAGCAACATAGGAATGATGTAGGCAAATTCAACGTCACACAAAAGGTCAAAGAAATCCTGAAAAGCAGTAGAAGATGGAAAGCAAGACCTTAAATGTCGCCATACTATTCATGAAGCCTGACAACCGCAGGATGTATTAATACAGTAATATCACTAGTGTAACCTCATTAGGGCCTTTTCTGGACGCAACATCAATAGAAGACATTCAGAAAAAGCAGAGGTGGTCTGAGATTTTATCAAAGGCATGCCTTTTAGATCACTATTTCTTTGCGGTGAAGGTTATCGAAATATGGACAGACTTGCAGGAAAAAAACGTGTAATAGTATGAAAGGGATATTATTATTATATTTAAAAACAGCACAATTAACAGGTATTTTTAAGTAGATCATTACCAAAAAATGAGTGATCACAAATGTATACTGAGCTGCAGCTAAAGAAGACTTAGTAACAACAACAGAACAAGCGTTGGCATAGCCAATAGGTCTCGCCTTTGGGACCTTATAAGTGTTTAGTTATGCAGCACTATTGCTTTTCAGCCAGTGTACATTTAATCAGGGAAAATGTACTCGTGTGTTGCTGCAGCCCACCTTCATTTATTTCTACCTCTAGTACTCACACGAAGGCCTAATGTAATTTAACTATGTGAACAGCAGACCGGTATGATATTTAATTTACTCTACGCGGCATGCACGTATTTCCTGCCAGTCCACGTTGTATTCCCAGCAGCTGATGAAACATTGCATGGTGTTCCCTCGTGAGGTACTGTGCTTGAAACGACAGGGGCATCTCAGTCACGCATCAGCAGCACTGGTACTGTTACCACTCCCTTGAAAGCAGTCGTGTAATTGGTGGATAAGCATTCTACTTTGGGCCATGTGCCATGTCTGCGAGGAAACGGAAGACCCGGATGGCCCGGTTAAGTTGCGCACGTGCCCGCGCATCATGTGTCAAGGCAGCGCGCATATCTACGCCGCCGTTTGTATGAGGTTTTTGAAAGGGTGACGCCTTCTTCACTTCCCCTTCTCAAACACCTTTCCTCTCACCCTAATAAAGTAAACAAGTGTGCGCGCTGTGTAGAGTGCCACGCGCATTCTTCAACATTAATGAATCGCCTGGGGTTAAACACATAATGCGCTGGAGGGTTTGTTCAACAGTAATTGCCCACGTCATGATTTAGTTCCAGCTGCTCCTCGACAGAAGGAACACAACACTGCACAGAAATATCTCTCGAGAGAAACGAAACGGAGGCAGCGAACAGTAGGCAAAACACGTGGACTCTTCCTAGGCAAAATAAGGAAATATAATCTTACCAATGGCATTTCCTTTGTAAGTGTACACACTTCATCTGTAATATGGTCATATAAATGCGCGTTTGCTCTCTTAACCACAAGGTGAGATAACTCTCGCAAGTGCTAGTTGAAAAACAAGCATTGGCACGCGAGTGGTGCGCGCGAAAGTGAAAGTGATCGCGTGCTGTTAGGGTGCCGCGAGCGCTTAATGAGCCATGACGGAAAGCCGTCGGCAGCGTGAGAGAGGAGCGGGGGCGAGCGAGCGCGGCAGCCTGCTGAGCTGACCACACGCTCGTGCATCATGCCTGAAACGTGCGGGTAACCGCACGGAAAAGGCCATTGTGCACGAGCGTGTGGTCAGCTTTCAAATGCCCACTACATAAAGTCTGCGCCAGAAGCAGCGCTTGCGCGCTACTCTAGGCTCGACCTAAAAAGCACATATACTCATCGACAGAAGGAAGATTCATTCAAGGACCGCCTATGTAGCAACAACGTAGGAAACATTGATTAGAACATTTTTTTTTTTAAATGTCAGGATAGAAAGGTAGTACCACCAGGGCGTGACAACCACATTAAAATACAAGTGTGAAATGCAAGCCAGAAATGAGCCGGGGTGCTGGACAGAGCAGACACCCTGTGTCCAAAGATTACAAGTCTATCATTAGCAGGGCCACTGGAATTATGCGGCTTCGGAAGATCAAATTATGGGACACAGTTGAAAAAATTGTGCGGTAAGAAAAGCCAAATTATGCAGCATAATGCGCCACAGTTTGATATAGCATTACTTCATTGATTTATCCTTTTTACACATGTGTAGCACCGTCTGGGCAAAGGGTTCACTTATTAGTACTAGTTTACCAGCTTATTACACCAATAAACAACTAAAAGGTGACAAGTCAACCTTTGCGAAGGGCCTTCAAGTGCACAGCAAGACATACACTACATTATTAGTAACTTTTGATCTGTCGGAGTTGGAGAATTTTTTATGTTAAAATCTGCAAATTATGCAGCAGATGACAGATTATGAGGTAAATGCTTTAAATCCGTAATTTTGCGGAAAACATTGCTGAGTAGAATCGCATAATTCCAGTTGCCCTGATTATTAGAGACCCACCTGCTGCCCTGCGATCCCATGACAGATCGCTTCTGATTCAAGGTGACTGATAACTCACTTGACTCACTATTCCAGTGCCTTAATACGCACTTAGCTGTGTTTGCATCAAATAGGTTATTTCTATGGACTTCCCCCGATGCTGAGGCACTATGGGCCAGACGTACGACCATTTTAGGGGTCGCAAATGGATAATCGAGCCGTTTGCGATGGCTAAAAAGGGATGTAGCAAGTACAAACCCTATTTTGCGAGTCGTAACCTATTACCAACTCACAAAATATGGTTTGCAAGTCGCTATTAGGAAGGGGCGTGCCAAGGGAGTCCCTTCCTAATATCAAGTCGCAGGGGGATGTACGATTGTTTTCCAACTGCAAATACAGTTGCAAATCAATCGCAGTTACCACCAATCTCAAATTATAAACCAGTCGCAAACAGGAAGGGGTCCCCACGCGACTCCTTCCCCTTTGTGTTTGGCATCAAAAATATTTTTAAGAGGACCACTGCCTGCCCTTAAAAAATCGAAAGAAAACTTTATGTTTTTCTTTTAAACGCATCCAGTTTTCCTTTAAGAAAAATGGTCTGCATTTGAAAAAAAAAGTTGCTCCATTTAAAAAGCAAACACAGACATGGTGGTCTACTGTCCCCAGCAGGCCACCATCCCTGTGATTGTAGACCATTCCCAATGGGTCGCAAATTACAACCTGCCTCATGAATATTGATGAGGCAGGTCATTTGCGACCCCATTGGGAATCGCTAAATGTGTCTGAGCCACGTTAGTACATTCCATTTTGTGAGCAGCAAAAAAAAAAAAAAAAAAAAAAGAAATCCCAATTTGCGACCTGCTAAATGGAATGGTTGTACATCTGGCTTTAAGTTCGGTTGTTCTATTTATTTGAAAGGCCTTACAACAGTGGCATAGCTGGTGTGTCACGGGCCTTAGTGCAAGGATGGAAATGAGCCCCCTGGCTGCTGTTTGAGCAATAAATGCACCAATAAACCCGACCTCAGTGGGCCCTGCAAGTGCAGCACCAATGGAAGCTACGCCCTTGCCTTACACTGTGTATTGGGGCTGGTGTAGGGAGCGGGTCAGTGGGAGAGGCAAACGGATTACAAAGCTTTATTTTGCAACAATTTCATAACAATCTGCAAAGTTGCGTGGTGCTTTGGTGGTCAAGGCGTTCATTTCAAATATCAACCTTTTTGACCAAGATTTTCTGATCCCGAAATGTACGTGAAGATTTTTTTTTAGTTGGCCTTTTCTACGTTCATCTACATTTTCAGTTCAACTTCCACAATAATGGGGAAACTGCGCACTCTACTTTATTAACATGCAAGACTTAGTTTACGGCTCCGCAGATAAAACTGCGACGCACACTTTGATTTCTTAATAAGCACACTGTACAGAGGAGCGTTTTAAAATACTGCCTTATTGATGGCATGAACAAGAGACACTTGTCTCTTGTCTGAAGATAATCGGCCAACCATCTATGATATTGTTTCTTAACTAGTAAAGCTTTCTTCACTTCACACCATGGCTCTGATGGGGTTGTTCGAAAAAGCGTGCACTTGCAGTAGGGTGACCAGATTTCTAGAATGAAAAACCAGGACAGGCACAGACATTGAAATATGACTAAATGTCCTATTAGGTCTCAGGGCATCACATATACAAATATATGAAATATACAAATATTTCTTCACACTGAAACTTGAAATGAGACGTTACGGTCAGTGCCCTGAGGTGTCTTCATGTAATTAAGGGAAAAGATGAGTCTAAATTAGTCTCCCATTTGTTTTGTATTTATGCAGTATGCTCTATTTTATCAGTGCTACCTGATGGGGTCTGCGCTATTTTTTAAGATATGGCACAATAACAGTACGAGTTTCAACACAATGAAAGAGATGGTGATACATTTCTTGTGCTCGAGCAAATTTTATATATTGTATCCATTGTTTAGTGGATTGTTTATGCATTATGCACTCAATGGGCACATTTTGATGCACTAGGCGTTCCAATATCAATTTTTAGTTACAGCAATTTCCAGTAAGTGTATTTAATGTACTGCACGTTAATGTATTTTTATGCAGTTTAATGCTCTATAACTTGTGACAAAGAATTCTTCTATGTCTATGATTGTGACGGGCTATATATGTCAAAGAAAAATGGCGCTCACCAGATTGAGAAAGGCTGCTGTGTCAGCCGAAACGCGTCTCTCCTGTTTGCTGGGTCGGAGGAGGCCTAATGAAATATAAAAGCCTTAATCCAGCAGCCCTTGTGTGCGTGCTCTCTTACTTGTGGAGTAGGGATTGTACTGGATATATATATATATATATACATATATACACATATATATATATATATTCACTTAAAAAACCATAGGTTTTAGGGACAGTTATAGTTAGTTGGACATTTCACTCGTACAAAACCATAGAAATTCCCCCGTTATAGTTAGTTCACGTAACTATAACTCGCGCCCTCGCAATGCACGGCTGATGACGTCACATATTACATCACTCATGACATGGTCAGTGACATCACTGATGACATCACTGAAGAATGTGCTAGTATTTGTATGAGTAAGTGAGTTGGTGTGTGTATAACTGTATAGGTGAGTAAATGGGTGTGTGCTTAATTTTTTGCATGACTGACTAGGTGTGTGAGTACCTCTATGGATGAGTGGCGGTGTGTGAGTGTTTATATAGGTGTATGAGTGCATATAATAGTCCTGTACTGAGTGGCTATAAGTATGAGTGACTGTACGGGTGAGTGAGTAGATGTGTCTGTTTTGACCTAAGAATCAGTGAGTGTGTATATAGTAATTGGTGTTGGAGTGTCTATGGTTTTGACAATGGCAGTCTGTAATTTACAGTGGGTGTATCCAAAGTTATATTAGGGTGTGAAAAGATGCATCAAATTATCACATGGATGATGTCATCAGTGATGTCATCATTGATGTCATTTGAGATGTCATCAGTGATGTCATCAGTGATGTCACTGACCATGTCATGAGTGATGTAATATGTGACGTCATCAGCAGTGCATTGCGGGGGCGCGAGTTATAGTTACTTGAACTAACTATAACGGGGGAATTTCTATGGTTTTGTACGAGTGAAATGTCCAACTAACTATAACTGTCCCTAAAACCTATGGTTTTTAAGTGAATTTCAAAGGTTTTTTAAATGCTAATTTCTAACTATAACGTGCCTGAAACCTATGGTTTTTTAAGTGAATTTCAAAGGTTTTTGAAATGCTAATTTCTAACAATAACATGCCCCGCCCCCTCCCTTCACCACTGTGCAAACGCGCCCCGTGGCGCGTTTTAAGTTGGGGGATTAAGTTCCCTTGAATCATGAGGGTCCCTGGGGTCCAACTAGCCCACCCTGTACCTCCTGTATGCGCCAGGAGCTGCGTTGCAGAGAGGTGTTCAGAGGCCACGCCCCTTTTACACCTCTCTGCAACGCAGCTCTGTGGCGCTTTCTGGACGTACCTGGTGGGCTAGTTGGCCCCAGGGACCCTCAGGATTGAAGGGGATTTAAATCCCCATCTTAAAAGGCGCCACGGGGCCTGTTTGCACACATGTCACCTGAAGCCCCGCCCCCTCCCTTCACCTCTGTGCAAACGCGCCCCGTGGCGCGTTTTAAGTTGGGGGATTAAGTCCCCTTGAATCCTGAGGGTCCCTGGGGACCAACTAGCCCACCATGTACCTCCAAAAAGCGCCAGAGAGGTGTAAAAAGGGGCATGGCCTCTGAACACCTCTCTGCAACGCAGTTCCCTGGCGCATACTGGAGGTTCCTGGTGGGCTAGGGGGCCCCCAGGGACCCCCAGTATTCAAGGGGAATTACTTCCCCTTCTTACAACGCGCCAGGGGGCGCGTTTGCAGAGTGCTGCAGGGAGGGGGCGGGGCCTCCGGCACAATGCCGTTTTTTTTTTGTGCTTTTTTTTTTTTTAATGGGAGGGGGGCTGCGTGGCCCCCCTTCCCTCGTCCACTTTTGTCCCCGGGACCCCATCCCCCGGGGCCTGAGGCTGTTCCTTTATTTATTTTTATTTATTTTTTATAAACGGGAAGGGGGCCGCGTGGCCCCCCTTCCCTGGGCCTGTATTTGCCCCGGGACCCCATCCCCCGGGGCATGCCCTCTTTTTTTAAAAAAAATTAATATTTGGAGGGGGGCTGCGTGGCCCCCCTCCTCAGGCCATTAAAGGCCCCGGGGACCCCATCCCCCGGGGCCGGCCTTTGCGTCCTTTTTTGTTTTTGTTTTCAAAATTTCTTTTTTTGGGAGGGGGGCTGCGTGGCCCCCCTTCCGGGCCTCTAATGGCCCCGGGGACCCCATCCCCCGGGGCCTGGCCACTCATTGGGGACCGTGTGGGGGTCCCCAATCCCCGCACGGTCCCGCCGGCTCCCCGCGTACTGCGGGACCCGGCATTGCTTTTCGATAAGGGGAGCTGCTGACATGCAGCTCCCCTTATGGAAAAGCAATTCTGCATTGCTTAATTGATGCGAGAGCAGGTTACCCTGCTCTCGCTTCAATGAAGCAAAGCAAGTTTGCAATGGCAGGACGGGAGCCGCGAGGCTCCCGTCCTGCCATTGCAAACAGCAGTGTCCCGGGGGTAGGCACCCCGGGACACTGCAGGAGCCGGCCCTGGGGGGTGGCGGTCCCCAGGGCCACCACAGGCTCCAGGAGGGGGCCGCGCGGCCACCCTCCCATGTCTTTAAAGCCCCGGGAGGTGGTGGTCCCCGGGGTCCGTTACGGACCCCCGCATTTACATTATTAGTGCCCCGGGAGGTGGCAGTCCTCGGGCGTGTGGGGGGCTCGAGCCCCCACACAGGAATTTTTTTTTTTTAAAAGAAGCCCCGGGAGGTGGTGGTCCTCGGGGCTGCGGGAGGGCCGAGTGCCCTCCCGCACCATTTTAAATTGAAAGCCCCGGGGGGGGTGGCAGTCCCCGGGGCTTGGAGGGCCCTTAGAGGCCCCCCCAGCATTATTTAAATAAACCCCGCATGCCCCCGGGACTTGGGCCACCCGGGGTCAAAATAACATCGAAGCGCGGGAGACCGCGCTTCGATTTTTTTTTTTTTTATCGGCGGGATCCGCACACCCTAAGCGCATCCCGCCGATTTAAAAAAAAAAAAAAAGAAAATGCTTTCTGCCCAGGGGTCCTTGTGGGACCCCTGAGCAGACCTAGGGGTCAGGGTGTTTCTACCCTGCCCCCTTTGTGCGTTTTGCGCACTGGTTTCTGTCCCTCGGTTCTACAGAGGGACAAAATGGCTGCCAACACTTCCTGATTTGGAGTGTTGACAGCCAATTAGCATGCAGCTCGTGATCGGGAGGGTACGCGGACCCTAAGCGGCCATAGATATATATGTGATTTTACTTTTGATTTTCTCAGCAACTACTGAACGGATTTACACCATTTAACAAAAAGGGTTCTTTCTGAACCAAGAACTACCTCTTTGCCAAATTTGGTGTAATTCCGCTCAGCAGTTCGGGCTGTAGCCGTGGCTAAAGTTTCCTATGGGAAAATGAATGGGGAAAACACGCTTTGGGACCCCTTTTTTCTCGGCCCCCGCTTGACGAATCACCCCGAAACTTTCAGGGTAGGAGCGGACCGGAGCGGGCCATAAAGTTTGAAAATTTCGCGAAGATTCGTCAACCGACGCAAGAGTTATTTCAAATAGAATGTCGCGGATTTCCTATGGAAAATAGGTCCTAACTATAACTATCTACTGGCGACCGCCAGTAGATAATATACACACACATATATATATATATATATATATATATATATATATATACACACATATATATATACACACATATATATATACACACATATATATATACACATAGATGTGATCAAGGACTGTTGAAGTCCGAAACGCGTCATTGAGGAATAAAAAGACAACTTAAGCCATACCTTCCAGTGGTCCGTGTCTCTCTAACCGCCGATGGGAAGCTGGAGAGTCGTTTGTTGTTTATATATACACATATATACACATATATATATTATCTACTGGCGGTCGCCAGTAGATAGTTATAGTTACAACCTATTATCCATAGGAAATCCGCGACATTCTATTTGAAATAACGTTGGCGCCGGTTGACGAATCTTCGTGAAAGTTTCCAACTTGTTGGGGCGCTCCGCTCCGCTCCTACCCTGAAAGTCTCGGGGTGATACGTGAAGCGGGGGCCGAGAAAAAGGGGGTCCCAAAACGCGTTTTCCCATTCATTTTTCCATAGGAACCTTTAGTCGCAGCTACAGCCCGAACTGCTGAACGGAATTACACCAAATTTGGCAAAGAGGTAGCCCTTGGTTCAGACTGGTGCCTTTTGCTTAAATGGTGTAAATCCGTTCAGTAGTTCCTGAGAAAATCAAAAGTAAAAGTACATATATATCTATGGGCGCGTCGGATACGCGTGCACTCTCAGCGCACCCTGCGCGCACCGTCCCGATCACGAGCTGCATGCTAATTGGTTGTCAGCTGGCTGTCAACATTCCGATTCAGGAAGTGTTGGCAGCCATTTTGTCCCTCGGTAGAACCGAGGGACAGAAACAAGTGCGCAAAGCGCAAAGGGGGCAGGGTAGAAACACCCTGACCCCTAGGTCTGCTCAGGGGTCCCACAAGGACCCCTGGGCAGAAAAATATTTTTTTTTTTTTAAAAATCGGCGGGATGCGCTTAGGGTGCGCGTATCCCGCCGAGAAAAAAAGAAACAAGTGCGCAAAACGCACAAAGGGGGCAGGGTAGAAACACCCTAACCCCTAGGCCTGCTCAGGGGTCCCACAAGGACCCCCTGGGCAAAAAAAGCATTTTTAAAAAAATCGGCAGGATGCGCTCAGGGTGCGCGAATCCTGCCGAAAAAATCGAAGCGCGGTCTCCCGCGCTCGATAGTTATTGGCCCCCGGGTGGCCCAAGTCCCGGGGGCATTGTGGGGGGATAATTTAATGTGTGGGGGGCCTCAAAGGGCCCCCAAGCCCGGGGACCGCCACCTCCCGGGGCTTTTTAAAAGAATGGTGCGGGAGGGCTCTGAGCCCTCCCGCAGCCCCGGGACCACCACCTCCCCGGGGCTTTTTTAAATTAATGTAACAACCTGTGTGGGGGCTCCAGCCCCCACACGCCCGGGACCGCCACCTCCCCGGGGCACTAAACATTTAAATATGGGGGTCCGTTACGGACCTCCAGAGCCCCGGGACCACCACCTCCCCGGGGCTGTGCACTGAATGGGAGGGGGCCGCGCGGCCCCCTCCTGGAGCCCTTGATGGCCCTGGGGACCACCACCCCCAGGGCCGGCTCCTGCAGTGTCCCGGGGTGCCTACCCCCGGGACACTGCTGTTTGCAATGACAGGACGGGAGCCTCGCGGCTCCCGTCCTGTCATTGCAAACTTGCTTTGGATATTGGAGAGAGAGCAGGAAACCTGCTCTCTCTTCCAATATCCAAAGCAGGTTGCTTTTCCACATGGGGAGCAGCATGTCAGCTGCTCCCCATGTGGAACAGCAATGCCGGCTCCCAAGGGACGTGGGGAGCCGGCGGGACTGTGGGGGATTGGGGACCCCCACAGTCCCCAACGGAGAGGGCCAGGCCCGGGGGATGGGGTCCCCGGGGCAAGTAGTGGCCCAGGAGGGGGCCACGCGGCCCCCTCCCCAAAAAAAGAAAAATCCAAAAAAAATAAAAAAATGGAAAGGCCGGCCCCGGGGGATGGGGTCCCCGGGGCCTTAAATGGCCAGAGGAGAGGGGCCACGCAGCCCCTCCAAAGAATAAAAATAAAGGCCATGCCCCGGGGATGGGGTCCCCGGGGCCAATACAGGCCCAGGGAAGGGGGCCACGCGGCCCCCTTCCCGTTTTTTTTTAATTAAAAATTTAAAAAAGGGGTAAGGCCCTGGGGGATGGGGTCCCCAGGGCATAAAAACAGGAAAAAGGAAGGGGGCCACACAGCCCCCTTCAGGGGACAAATTATTATTATTTTTTTTAAACGATCGGGCCCGCAGGCCCCGCCCCTTCCTTCACCACTCTGCAAACGCGCCCCTGGCGCGTTTGCAGAGGGGAACGAATTCCCCTTGAATACTGGGGGTCCCTGGGGGCCAACTAGCCCACCAGGAACCTCCAATATGCGCCAGGGGCTGCGTTGCAGAGACGTGTAGAGAGGCCACACCCCTTTTTACACCTCTCTGCAACGCAGCTCTGTGGCGCTTTTGGAGGTATATGGTGGGCTAGTTGGACTCCGGGGACCCTCAGGATTCAAGGGGACTTAATCCCCCAACTTAAAACGTGCCACGGGCGCGTTTGCACAGTGGTGAAGGGGAGGGCGGGGCTTCAGGTGACATGTGTGCAAACAGGCCCCGTGGCGCGTTTTAAGATGGGGAATTAAATCCCCTTCAATCCTGAGGGTCCCTGGGGGCCAACTAGCCCAACAGGTACATCCAGAAAGCGCCACAGAGCTGCGTTGCAGAGAGGTGTAAAAGGGGTGTGGCCTCTCTACACGTCTCTGCAACGCAGCCCCTGGCGCATATTGGAGGTTCCTGGTGGGCTAGTTGGCCCCTAGGGACCCTCAGTATTCAAGGGGACTTAATCCCCCAACTTAAAACGCGCAACGGGGCGCGTTTGCACAGATGTCACCTCAGGCCCCGCCCCTCCCTTCACCATTGTGCAAATATTCCTCTAAAATCAGCCGAAATACGAATTCCGATTTACTCACCTGTTATCAGGAGAGACCTCAGTGCTGCATCTTTCAGCCCAGTACTGGTCCTGAAAAGTAATTTTAGCCGTACTTACCGGTAACTTGAATTTCCTTCATAGGCTAACATTGACTGGTTTCACTTGGAAATTCTTCTAAGTGTGGAGTTTTGGAACTTTAAAATATTCCTCTAAAATCAGCCGAAATACGAATTCCGATTTACTCACCTGTTATCAGGAGAGACCTCAGTGCTGCATCTTTCAGCCCAGTACTGATCCTCAAAAGTAATTTTAACCGTACTTACCAGTAACTTGAATTTCCTTCCATAGGATATCATTGCCTGCTTTTTGCTGAAAAAGTTTCTAAGTGTTGATTTTTGAAACATACAAATATTCCTCTAAAATCAGCCGAAATCCGAATTCTGATTTACTCACCTGTTATCAGGAGAGACCTCAGTGCTGCATCTTTCAGCCCAGTACTGGTCCTGAAAAGTAATTTTAACCGTACTTACCAGTAACTTGAATTTCCTTTCATAGGCTAACATTGACTGGTTTCACTTGGAAATTCTTCTAAGTGTGGAGTTTTGGAACTTTAAAATATTCCTCTAAAATCAGCCGAAATACGAATTCCGATTTACTCACCTGTTATCAGGAGAGACCTCAGTGCTGCATCTTTCAGCCCAGTACTGATCCTCAAAAGTAATTTTAACCGTACTTACCAGTAACTTGAATTTCCTTCCATAGGATATCATTGCCTGCTTTTTGCTGAAAAAGTTTCTAAGTGTTGATTTTTGAAACATACAAATATTCCTCTAAAATCAGCCGAAATCCGAATTCTGATTTACTCACCTGTTATCAGGAGAGACCTCAGTGCTGCATCTTTCAGCCCAGTACTGGTCCTGAAAAGTAATTTTAACCGTACTTACCAGTAACTTGAATTTCCTTTCATAGGCTAACATTGACTGGTTTCACTTGGAAATTCTTCTAAGTGTGGAGTTTTGGAACTTTAAAATATTCCTCTAAAATCAGCCGAAATACGAATTCCGATTTACTCACCTGTTATCAGGAGAGACCTCAGTGCTGCATCTTTCAGCCCAGTACTGATCCTCAAAAGTAATTTTAACCGTACTTACCGGTAACTTGAATTTCCTTCATAGGCTAAGATTGACTGGTTTTCAGCAAAAAGTTTCAAAGTGTTGATTTTCACAAACTACAAATATTCCTTAAAAATCGCCTGTATGACTTAAACGCATTTTTTCAACTGTTTACAGGAGATGCACCAGTGCTGGATCCAGGATCCAACACTGAGTAAGAAAAAGTAACGATAACAGTTTTTACCTGCTAAGTGAATTTCCTTCCATAGGATAACATTGGTGATTCTATGAGAAAAAGTTTCTAAGTGTCAACTTTTAAAATACAATAATATTCCTTAAAAATCACGACTGTAACCAAAACGCTTTTACTCAACTGTTTACAGGAGATGTAGCAGGACTGAATCTAGGATCCAGTCCTGTGGTTACAAAAGTAATCCATAAAGTAACTAATTGCATTTAACTAGAAATTCACATTGAGCTGAATGTTGCATTGTGTTTGAAAATGTGTTGCCCATTGCAACAACTGTAACTACTGTACTTAAAAGTCTATTGCCTATCTGCAAAGTATTTAAACTAAAGTAATTCATTCTGAGAAAGTATTTTTGTAATGTAATGTATAATGTAATTACAATGTAATTTAAAAAATAAAATATGTAAAAAAATTGTTTCTAAAAATGTAGTAAATCAGTATGAAAAAAATTAATATAACAATTAATACATTTAAAAATTGTCATTTACAAAACCTTTGAAATTCACTGAAAAAACCGTAGGTTTCAGGCACGTTATAGTTAGAAATTAGCATTTAAAAAACCTTTGAAATTCACTGAAAAAACCATAGGTTTCAGACACGTTATAGTTACAAATTAGCATTTAAAAAACCTTTGAAATTCACTGAAAAAACCATAGGTTTCAGACACGTTATAGTTACAAATTAGCATTTAAAAACCTTTGAAATTCACTGAAAAAACCATAGGTTTTAGGGACAGTTTTAGTTACTTGGACATTGCACTCGTACAAAACCCGTGAAATTCCTCCGTTATAGTTAGTTCAGCTAACTATAACTCGCGCCCCGCAATGCACTGCTGATGACGTCACATATTACATCACTCATGACATGGTCAGTGACATCACTGATGACATCACTGATGACATCTCAAATGACATCACTGATGACATCATCCACGTGATAATCTGATGCACCTCCTCACACCCTAATATAACTTTTGATACACCCACTCTAAATTACAGACTGCCATTCGCAAAACCATAGACACTCCAACACCAATAACTACATACCCACTCACTGATTCTTAGGTCTACACACACACATCCACTCACTCACCCGTACAGTCACTCATACTTACGGTCACTCAGTACAGGACTATCATATGCACTCTTACTCCTATATAGACACTCAAACAACGCCACTCATCCATAGAGATACTCACACACCTAGTCAGTCATGCAAATAATTAAACACACTGCCATTTACTCACCTATACAGTTATACACACACCAGCTCACTTACTCATACAAATAGTAGCACATTGTTACGCTCTTATACAATCACAGATACAAGCACACACTCATCCATACAGCCACTATCACAATCACTCACTCTTGCTTATAGCTATTTATATACTCCAACACACATATATACTGCCTTTCACATATGTACTTACTCACACATGTACCACTGGGACATACATTCACTCACTAACACACTCTTACACACACTTACCCACCCATACAGTCTATCACAGATGCACTCTTGAAACCATCCACCCAGTGAATCACCCACTCACACATCTATGCACAGAGTTGCACACACCCCTCCCACACAAACACTCAGGCACCCATACAGATACTCAGACAAGCATTCAATAACTCATATAGACACTCATTTAGCTATTCACAAACACATGCAGCCACTTACACAGCAACAGACAGACGGATACAGACATTCACCCAGTTTAGTCACTAACCCATGCATTCAGTAAGATACGTTAAATCACTCACTTATAGTCAGTCACGCACCTACTAAATCATCCATACAGACACTTACACACCCACTCATTCTTCAATACGTCTTTTCCTATATATATTAAAAATATTTAAACTTTACAGAAACACACAGTCACTGGATGATGTCATCAGTGATGTCATTTGAGATGTCATCAGTGATGTCATCAGTGATGTCACTGACCATGTCATGAGTGATGTAATATGTGACGTCATCAGCAGTGCATTGCGGGGCGCGAGTTATAGTTAGCTGAACTAACTATAACGGGGAATTTCACGGGTTTTGTACGAGTGCAATGTCCAAGTAACTAAAACTGTCCCTAAAACCTATGGTTTTTTCAGTGAATTTCAAAGGTTTTTTAAATGCTAATTTGTAACTATAACGTGTCTGAAACCTATGGTTTTTTCAGTGAATATATATATATATATTTTTTTTAAACAAACAGTCCGTAATCGGTGCGCGCTTTACTCCGCTGGTGCATGTGTCGAGGTCGGACCATGCCTCGCAGTAATTTCTTCAAACAAAATTAGGCACTGCACTCCAGAAGTCGTGTGGTTTAAGAAAGCTTTTAATAAAGCATAGTTCCCGCCACCATTACCACCAATGGTAATGGTGGCGGAACTATGCTTTATTAAAGCTTTCTTAAACCACACGACTTCTGGAGTGCAGTGCCTTAATTTTGTTTGAAGACATATATATACATATACATATATGTGAAACGCGTCGTGGCAGGCATTATGCCTGTGTATCTCTATGGACTAATTTGGAAATAAACTGCACTGTTTCTCCACGACATCGAGTCCTAATAACTTTCTTCCGAGTTTGGCTGAGGTCCGTGCCTGTTGGTTCTGCCGGGGATAGGCAGACAGGATCCTGGTGTGTGAATATATATATATATATATATATATATATACACACACACACACACACATATACATATGTATACATATACATACATACATATATATACACATATACATATATATACATATACACATATATACATATACATACATATACACATATACACATATATATATATATTCACTGAAAAAACCATAGGTTTTAGGGACAGTTATAGTTAGTTGGACATTGCACTCGTACAAAACCCGTGAAATTCCCCTGTTATAGTTAGTTCAGCTAACTATAACTCGCGCCCCCGCAATGCACTGCTGATGACGTCACATATTACATCACTCATGACATGGTCAGTGACATCACTGATGACATCACTGATGACATCTCAAATGACATCACTGATGACATAACTGATGACATCATCCAGTGACTGTGTGTTTCTGTAAAGTTTAAATATGTTTAATATATAGGGAAAGGCGTATTGAAGAATGAGTGGGTGTATAAGTGTCTGAATGGATGATTTAGTACGTGAGTGACTGACTCTACAAGTGAGTGATTAAACGTATCTTACTGAATGCATGGGTTAGTGACTAAACTGTGTGAATGTCTGTATCCATCTGTTTGTTGGTGTGTAAGTGGATGCATGGATTTGCGAATAGCTACATGAGTGTCTATATGGGTTATTGATTGGTTCTCTGAGTATCTGTATGGCTGCCTGAGTGTTTGTGTGAGTGGGGTGTGTGTGACTCTATACATAGATGTGTGAGTGGGTGATTCACTGGGTGCATGATTTCAAGAGTGCATCTGTGATGGACTGCTTGGGTGGGTGAGTGTGTGTATGGGTGTGTTAGTGAGTGAATGTATATCTCAGTGGTACATGTGCGAGTAACTACATATGTAAAAGGCAGTATATATGTGTGTTAGAGTATTTAAATGGCTATAAGTGAGAGTGTGTTATTGTGAGAGTGGCTGTATGGATCCGTGTGTGCTTGTATCAGTTATTGTATAAGAGCGTAAGAATGTGCTAGTATTTGTATGAGTAAGTGAGCTGGTGTGTGTATAACTGTATAGGTGAGTAAATGGGTGTGTGATTAATTTTTTGCATGACTGACTAGGTGTGTGAGTACCTCTATGGATGAGTGGCGGTGTGTGAGTATTTATATAGGTGTATGAGTGCATATGATAGTCCTGTACTGAGTGACTGTAAGTATGAGTGACTGTACAGGTGAGTGAGTGGATGTGTGTGTAGACCTAAGAATCAGTGAGTGGGTATGTAGTTTTTGGTGTTGGAGTGTCTATGGTTTTGAGAATGGCAGTCTGTAATTTAGAGTGGGTGTATCAAAAGTTATATTAGGGTGTGAGAAGATGCATGAAATTATCACATGGATGATGTCATCAGTGATGTCATTTGAGATGTCATCAGTGATGTCATCAGTGATGTCACTGACCATGTCATGAGTGATGTAATATGTGACGTCATCAGCAGTGCATTGCGGGGCGCGAGTTATAGTTAGCTGAACTAACTATAACAGGGGAATTTCACGGGTTTTGTACGAGTGCAATGTCCAACTAACTATAACTGTCCCTAAAACCTATGGTTTTTTCAGTGAATTTCAAAGGTTTTTTAAATGCTAATTTCTAACTATAACGTGTCTGAAACCTATGGTTTTTTTAGTGAATTTCAAAGGTTTTTTAAATGCTAATTTCTAACTATAACGTGCCTGAAACCTATGATTTTTTAAGTGAATTTCAAAGGTTTTTTAAATGCTAGTTTCTAACTATGCCAACAGAGGTAGGACATGTGAAGAAAGAAGAAAAATGCACAGAAAGAAGCAAAAGATGTGCAGAAAGAACCAACAGAGGAGCAGAAAGAGGCCTTGTTGCAAAATCATCCTGTGCCCACAACTTTTTCAGACGGGTACTGGTGGTAACTGACTCTGACTAACCAGAGCCAGTGCGCGTTTGCACAGTGGTGAAGGGAGGGGGCCTGAGGTGACATGTGTGCAAACGCGCCCCGTGGCGCGTTTTAAGTTGCGGGATTAAGTCCCCTTGAATCCTGAGGGTCCCTGGGGCCCAACTAGCCCCCAGGTACCTACAGTTAGGACCACAGAGCTGAGTTGCAGAGAGGCGTTCCGAGGCCACGCACCTTTTTCACCTCTCTGCAACGCAACTCTGTTGTGCTTACTGAAGGTACCTGGTGGGCTGGTTGGCCCCCAGGATTCAAAGGGAATTATCTCCCCAACTTAAAACGCACCACAGGGCGTGTTTGCGCACATGTCACCTGAGGCCCCGCCCCTCCCTTCACCACTGTGCAAACGCGCCCCGTGGCGCGTTTTAAGTTGGGGGATTAGGTCACCTTGAATCCTGAGAGTCCTTGGGGCCCAACTAGCCCACCAGGTACTTCCAGTAAGCACCACAGGTCTGCGTTGCAACGCCTGTAACAAATTGTGCAGTTGTGTTTAGGTAGTGAAGAGGGTCGTGCTGGGGGTAGTGTTTTAGGGTTTAGGGTAGTGCAGTGGTGTTTGTGTAGTGTAGGGGGTCATGCTGGGGGTAGATTTAGGGTTTAGGGTAGTGCAGTGGTGTTTGGGTAGTGTAGGGAGTCGTGCTGGGGGAGTGTTTTAGGGTTTAGGGTAGTACAGTGGTGTTTGGGTAGTGTAGGGGGTCGTGCTGGGGTTAGTGTTTTAGGGTTTTAGGGTTTAGGGTAGTGCAGTGGTGTTTGGGTAGTGTAGGGGATACTGCTGGGGGTAGTGTTTTAGGGTTTAGGGTAGTGCAATGGTGTTTGGGTAGTGTAGGGGGTACTGCTGGGGGTAGTGTTTTAGGGTTTAGGTTAGTGCAGTGGTGTTTGGGTAGCGTAGGGGTACTGCTGGGGGTAGTGTTTTATGGTTTAGGGTAGTGCAGTGGTGTTTGGGTAGTGTAGGAGGTCGTGTTTTAGGGTTTAGGGTAGTGCAGTGGTCTTTGGGTAGTGTAGGGAGTCGTGCGGGGGTATTGTTTTAGAGTTTAGGGTAGTGCAGTGGTCTTTGGGTAGTGTAGGGAGTTGTGCGGGCGGTAGTGTTTTAGGGATTAGGGTAGTGCATTGGTATTTGGGTAGTGTAGGGGGTCATGCGGGGGTAGTGTTTTAGGGTTTAGGGCAGTGCAGTGGTGTTTAGGTAGTGTAGGGGGTCGTGCTGGGGGAGTGTTTTAGGGTTTAGGGCAATGCAGTGGTGTTCGGGTAGTGTAGGGGGTCGTGCTGGGGGAGTGTTTTAGGGTTTAGGGCAGTGCAGTCGTGTTCGGGTAGTGTAGGGGGTCTTGCTGGGGGAGTATTTTAGGGTTTAGCGTAGTGCAGTGGTGTTCGGGTAGTGTAGGGGTCATGCTGGGGGTAGTGTTCTAGGGTTTAGGGCAGTGCAGTGGTGTTCGGGCAGTGTAGGGGGTCGTGCTGGGGGTGGTGTTTTAGGGTTTAGGGCAGTGCAGTGGTGTTCGGGCAGTGTAGGGGGTCGTGCTGGGGGTGGTGTTTCAGGGTTTAGGGCAGTGCAGTGGTGTTCGGGCAGTGTAGGGGGTCGTGCAGGGGGTGGTGTTTCAGGGTTTAGGGCAGTGCAGTGGTGTTTGGGCAGTGTAGGGGGTCGTGCAGGGGTGGTGTTTCAGGGTTTAGGGCAGTGGTGTTCGGGCAGTGTAGGGGGTCATGCTGGGGGTGGTGTTTCAGGGTTTGGGGCAGTGCAGTGGTGTTCGAGCAGTAAAGGGGGTCATGCTGGGGGTGGTGTTTCAGGGTTTAGGGCAGTGCAGTGGTGTTCGGGCAGTGTAGGGGGCGGTGCAGGGGGTGGTGTTTCAGGGTTTAGGGCAGTGCAGTGTTGTTCGGGCAGTGTAGGGGGTGGTGTTTCAGGGTTTAGGGCAGTGCAGTGGTGTTCGGGCAGTGTAGGGGGTCGTGCAGGGGGTGGTGTTTCAGGGTTTAGGGCAGTGCAGTGGTGTTCGGGCAGTGTAGGGGGCGGTGCAGGGGGTGGTGTTTCAGGGTTTAGGGCAGTACAGTGGTGTTCGGGCATTGTAGGGGGTGGTGCTGGGGCTGGTGTTTCAGGGTTTAGGGCAGTGCAGTGGTGTTAGGGCAGTGTAGGGGGTCGTGCTGGGGCTGGTGTTTCAGGGTTTAGGGTAGTGCAGTGGTGTTCGGGCAGTGTAGGGGGTCGTGCTGGGGCTGGTGTTTCAGGGTTTAGGGCAGTGCAGTGGTGTTCGGGCAGTGTAGGGGGTCATGCTGGGGCTGGTGTTTCAGGGTTTAGGGCAGTGCAGTGGTGTTCGGGCAGTGTAGGGGTCTTGCTGGGGCTGGTGTTTCAGAGTCTAGGGCAATGCAGTGGTGTTCGGGCAGTGTAGGGGGTCTTGCTGGGGCTGGTGTTTCAGGGTTTAGGGCAGTGCAGTTGTGTTCGGGCAGTGTAGGGGGTCGTGCTGGGGGTGGTGTTTCAGGGTTTAGGGCAGTGCAGTGGTGTTCGGGCAGTGTAGGGGGTCGTGCTGGGGCTAGTGTTTCAGGGTTTAGGGCAGAGCAATGGTGCTCAGGCAGTGTAGGGGGTTGTGCTGGGGGTGATGTTTCAGGGTTTAGGGCAGTGCAGTGATGTTAGGTCAGTGTAGGGGGTCGTGCTGGGGGTGGTGTTTCAGGGTTTAGGGCAGTGCAGTGGTGTTCCGGCAGTGTAGGGGGTCGTGCAGGGGTGGTGTTTCAGGGTTTAGTGCAGTGGTGTTCGGGCAGTGTAGGGGGTCGTGCTGGGGTGGTGTTTCAGGGTTTAGGGCAGTGCAGTGGTGTTCGGGCAGTGTAGGGTGTCGTGCTGAGGGATGGTGTTTCAGGGTTTAGGGCAGTGCAGTAGTGTTTGGGCAGTGTAGGGGGTCGTGCAGGGGGTGGTGTTTCAGGGTTTAGGGCAGTGCAGTGGTGTTCGGCCAGTGTAGGTAGTCTTGCTGGGGGTGGTGTTTCAGGGTTTAGGGCAGTGCAGTAGTTTTCGGGCAGTGTAGGCGGTCGTGCTGGGGCTGGTGTTTCAGGGTTTAGGGCAGTGCAGTGGTTTTCGGGCAGTGTACGGGGTTGTGCTGGGGCTGGTTTTTCAGGGTTTAGGGCAGTGCAGTGGTGTGCGGGCAGTGTACGGGGTTGTGCTGGGGCTGGTGTTTCAGGGTTTAGGGCGGTGCAGTGGTGTTTGTGTAGTGTAGGGGGTCATGTTTTAGGGTAGTGCAGTGGTGTTTGGGTAGTGTAGGGGGTCGTGCTGGTGGTAGTGTTTTAGGATTTAGGTTAGTGCAGTGGTGTTTGGGTAGTGTAGGGGGTCGTGCTGGGGGTAGTGTTTTAGGGTTTAGGATAGTGCAGTGGTGCTTGTGTAGTGTAGGGGGTCGTGCTGGGGGTAGTGTTTTAGGGTTTAAGGTAGTGCAGTGGTGTTTTTGTAGTGTAGGGGGTCATGTTTTAAGATGCAATGCTCCAATACCTGACCAGTCTGCACTACATAAAACTTGCAAAAAACTAAAAATAAAAAGTGTTTTGCACACTTTTGTCATTGGGCTATATGTGGGCTACATCTGGGTAATATTTGTGCTACATTTGGGCTCTTTTTTCACTGGTGACCATCTTGGAAGACTTCTTTGTTATGAAGTTTCCTAATTTCTTCATTTACTGCAGTCTCCTCAGTAGGAAATGCTTTCAGTTTTTTACTTTGATTCCATCAAGAAGGCATTCAGATGTGTCTCACATCTGCCATAAATTCAGAATGTTAGCACTCTAGTTGCTCATTAGATCACTGGAGTAAAGCTACTGCTCACCAGGGAGTTAACTGGTAGTCTGCTGCTAGTATTGAAAGTGATTGTTTCAGTCTGCATGTCAGAATTTTCTAATGAAATAGAAGAGGATTTGAGATCTCACTTAAAACATGCCCTAATTTTTCTTTCTGCAGCACTAACTATACTTTCTATTTCAAAAAGAACCCCTCATTTTGTTCCTTTTTAAATTAAATGTATTAAGTGTTACCGGTTTATTCCAATCAAGATGGCTTCAGGTGTGCCATACTTTTGTCATAAGTAAGGCTGTTAGCGCTCTAGTTGTTCTTTAGAACACTCTGGGAAGCTGCAGTAGAACACAAAGGCATCAACTGGCAGGCTGCTCCTTTTGAAATATAACAGGAAGATATTTGAGATCACACTTGAAATATGTCCTAATTTTTCTTTCTACAGCACTAACCATAATTTCTATGACAAAATGAACCCCATCATTTTGTTCCTTTTTAAATTAAATGTTTTAAGTGTTACCAGTTTATTCCAATCAAGATGGCTTCAGGTGTGCCATACTTTTGTCATAAGTAAGGCTGTTAGCACTCTAGTTGTTCTTTAGAACACTCTGGGAAGCTGCAGTAGAACACAAAGGCATCAACTGGCAGGCTGCTCCTGTTGAAATATAACAGGAAGATATTTGAGATCACACTTGAAACATGTCCTAATTTTTCTTTCTACAGCACTAACCATAATTTCTATGACAAAATGAACCCCATCATTTTGTTCCTTTTTAAATTAAATGTTTTAAGTGTTACCAGTTTATTCCAATCAAGATGGCTTCAGGTGTGCCATACTTTTGTCATAAGTAAGGCTGTTAGCACTCTAGTTGTTCTTTAGAACACTCTGGGAAGCTGCAGTAGAACACAAAGGAATCAACTGACAGTCTCTGCCCTTGTTGGATGTACATGTTTTACTGAGAATGTCAGACTTCATTCTCACATGAGTGAGAAAGATAATGTGAATTTACAGAAAATATGCTCTCATTTTAGCTTCTGGAGCACCTTCCAAACCTCCATGGGACAAGCATGAGAAAATAGTGTTCTCTCAAACATGATTCATGATATCCCAGCAGAAGGTTTTTCACATGGTAAAATCACCTTAGAATACACCACAATTCCTAAAATTAGTATGGTACCATCAACAAATAAATTCTAATGTAACTAAAGCCTGTTATCACCCTTTATAGTTCTCCTTTTGGTGACCCTCAAAATCTTCTATTCACTACAATGCATTTCAATGAGGTACTATCATTTATATTGGTCCCAAGATGGCTGCCAGCAATTCCAGGATGAAGTGCTGACAGCCAATCAGATCTCACGATGACATGTGTGGTTAGGCTCCGCCCAGATATATATGTGACTTTACTTTTGATTTTCTCAGGAACTACTGAACGGATTTACACCATTTAAGCAAAAGGCACGACACTGAACCAAGGGCTACCTCTTTGCCAAATTTGGTGTAATTCCGTTCAGCAGTTCGGGCTGTAGCTGCGACTAAAGGTTCCTATGGAAAAATGAATGGGGAAAACGCGTTTTGGGACCCCCTTTTTCTCGGCCCCCGCTTGACGTATCACCCCGAGACTTTCAGGATAGGAGCGGACCGGAGCGCCCCAACAAGTTGGAAACTTTCGCGAAGATTCGTCAACCGGCGCCAACGTTATTTCAAATAGAATGTCGCGGATTTCCTATGGATAATAGGTTTTAACTATAAACTGGCGACCGCCAGTAGATAATATATATATATATATATATATATATATATATATATATATATATATATATATATATATAATTTTTTTCACATTCCCTTCCCGTTCTGTGAAGAGCTCCAGGGTCCGGCTGCTGTTGGATCCAGCCTTGACATACGGGCTCTGCAGCCCTGATTCGCACCTCATTAAATCCTGCTCTGCTGCTTGAATGAGGCAGGCAGCACTGCAGCAGGGGCGGCTCCTCCGTTAAGGCGGAGGAGCATCGGCCCACTGCTCTCAGAGTAGTGGAAAAAGGAAAAATAAAATGAGAATAACATCGTACTCATTATATTTTTCGTAGTTATGGGGCTAGGTTAGGGGCGGGCGTAGCTGGTGTCACAGCCTGGGAGGAGGAGTGGTTTGTGCACTATAGTGCGTATGGCAGTTTGGCTGGCCAAACAGTTATGCGCACTAAGTATGTTCTCCACAGTGCTGAAATGCACAGCCTGGGTGTAGAACATGCACAGGCTCCCAGTCCCCGTCTGAGCGCCTAAGCACGGCGCTCAGATCAATCACAACGCTGCTAACAGCAGTGCTGTGATTGGCTTAGGTGAGCCTGTGTGTTTCCTGCTTCCGGGACTTGCTAAGAAGAGAAGCAATGACGGAAGAGAGATGGCAGCTGTGAAGAGGTGTTTTTAAAAAAAATATATTTTGTACCCCTACCACCCAGCCAGCCGCCACTAGACTGCAGGAGAGTCTAATCAAGTTAGCTTCTGTCCTGATAAGGCCGGTTGAAATGTGAGCCTGCACAACACCGATTAATGTGGAAGTTCACCTGACCCTCCCTTAAAAATTGGAACATTTTTGTGTTTTAGAAGAAAGTGTCAGGACGCCGAAACACTCCTTCAAAAACCGAGACTGTTCTGGCAAATCCAGTGTTGTGTAGTTCCTATATATAACCTATACAGAATCTGCGCGTTCGGATAACATGAACTGTGGGCTTGGTGGCAGACTGACTCTGAGCACCCCCACCGAAAATGTTAGCCTGTTTGCATTAGCTAGCTCACAGTGCCACTAGTGTCTCCTCTTATCGGGGAGAGAATAGTTTCTGGCAACCTCAGAACATGACAACCCTGATCCCTCAGGATCGTGGAAACAATATACTACTTTTCGCTCAGTCACTCGTGCCTACCTATTCAGTCTCAGAGAGATACACAGAATAAACAGTCTGGGCGTTTCAATAAGTATTTATTGAACAGTTGTTATTCTAGTGTAAAATATATGAGCTGCAACAACCACTAGACAGTAGCAGATATATATGATTAGCAGTACAGTGAAAATAAAAGGATAGTATAATTCTACCATCTTGCAATAGTCATGAATACATACATGAATATAAAATGCATGATAAAAATGTGCGTACTCCTACGATGCCTATCTAGATGTACCCAAGCGTACCTAGCATGTGAGTAGGTGTAAAGCCAAGAATCCCTCTAGGATTTAGTCTAACCCCATTACCTGAAGTGAGAGAGTGTGGGACCCCATCCTGGTCTCGAGTTGGACACCCCGCGAGGGATGTGTTAGACCACTGTCAGCTGGAGCGTCTGCATGCAGGAGCCTCAGCGTCTCTGGTCAGTGTGTCGGCCTGGAAGTCTCGGTTCCCTCTACCAACCCTAGCAAGATGTGCTGTATTTATACAAAAAGTATCTAGGGTTTCTTTGTCCCTTGTTTCTTGTATTAGCCATTGTTGGATTTGAGGATGACGTTTGGGATGAACCGTGTACGTAGATATTATGCAGGTGGTGTAGCCCCTGCCTGGTTTCCAAGAACCCTCATGAATATTCATTCATACTGTATGAGGCTATTGATGGAGTTATAGGATGCTATTGTTCAGTGAAAACCCTCCTTCTGCACCCAGGACTAGAACTAGGTAAAGGTTCAATCCTAAAGGCTCGTTACTGTGTAATGTAAGGGAGATAATGTAGGTGAAGGTGTATGATATTATCTGGGCCTATATTAGGGTACCTATATGAAACATAACACCCACTCCTCTTCCGAACAGTCAACCATGATAAAAATGCTAGCGAACTACTGATTTTACTAGGTAGCAGCGCATAAAACTATCAGTGAGCTTCATAAAATATTGTCATTAAAACCATTTAAAAACAGTCTAATCGGGGGGGAAGAAAAAATTATCGTCGAAAGCTAATATTGGAAATGTCACTTTAAGCCAAAGTCCTAGTTGAGTTTGTTTATATAAGTCGAACCACTACAAGCGTTAGAAGGCCATGCTTTTTCAGTCAAAGTGTCAATTTTAGGAAGTGTTCCAAATTTAGTTGAGTATTTTGTAAAAAGAAAATTCCGAATTCTTTCCCAGCACACGATGAGCCAATTATAGACCAAGGGTCCTGGCCGGGAGACGCAACATAGTTGTTGCTTTCCGCTGCAGGGGACGGTCCCTGTAACACCTCGCAGAGTACGTCAATGGAGCACAAATGTTATTCAGAGCTGCCAACAACTGGTGTAGAGGCAGCCGGTGCTGTTGTCGAAACCTGAGTGCTAGTGGAAGAGCTGATGCTCAACCCAGTTGTAAAAGGCACCTGCGGATTCTCGAGAAATGCAGCCATCAAGATGGGAATACGCTGGGGACATTGCCGAGCATGGGCCCTCAGGGGTTCCAGCCTGGTATTCAAGTCCGCAGGCGTGTCCGATGCAAGTGTCAGACAGAGATCCAACACGCATTCTTCACCGCAAAACAGGCATCGAAGAACAGGTAGGATGCACTCCATCCAGACTGGTCTAAACGATAGGAACCAAGAGGCGCTCAGTTCCCGTAGGCGAGGTGTGCCCAGATGTTGTACCATGCGCTCACTATATTTGCACTCAAGGAGTGCTTTTGCCATCTCGTTGGTGATTGGGCCGTCCATTGCGTAGTAAAAATATGACAATCAGGATACCTGCAATTGAGAGCAGGATCAGCGGAAGACCTCCAAAAACGCTTCCCAATACGGAGTGCATAAAATTTGGAATAACTCCGAGGATCATCTGAAAGGTGCTTAGAAATCCTTACCCTATGGTCTTAAATAGGTGTACAGTACCACTCGTATCAGACATATTAAAGATACGACACAGCATTTCTGCGAAATGAAAGGGGCAGTTTGTACGTATAAGTGCCTGTATCTCAGTCGAGGTCCTTGCTATTTGAAGATCAAAGGTCTCTCGAGCGGAGGTTAAGGGTACGGTTTGCTGTAAAAGCATGGCTTTCAGTCTGCTCAAAGTATCAAACTGTATAAAGGAAACATTCAACGAAGGCCATAACGGCGCCTCCCTGACTGTATTTACTGGGGGAAACAATACTTGCATACAGTAAGTAACCCTGGCGTTCACAGTGACCAGATAGGCAATGCCCGGAAGCATCCCACAGCAACCTTGATCGTTCAGCATCAAGTAACTCCCATTCGAGAGTAGCTTGAATACCGGAGTAATCACGGCCGCTGGAGTCCCTTTCATGTGGCAGGACAAGTTCGCTACTGAACCATTACAAGCTCCGTGTAGGGAAATATCCTGGCACATGAGAGAACCGCTTAAAGCGTTCTTGCAGTTTGTACCGCTTAGAAACACTTCTCGATCCCCACTCCGGCATCGAAATATGTACGGTAATTCCCAAGATTCCTTAATGTATTCCTTACCCAATTTTTCATATTTGCATGCCTGTCTTTGTTCAAGGCAATACTGAAACTGAAAAGTCATGACCGGTAGAGTGTCCATGGATTAGCCATTCTGTGGATGGTGATTCCGCTACCGTAAATGGTAATCTATCCAGTTTCTCAATACGCAGCATTGTATATTTTGCTCCCCTTTGTGCCATTTCAACCTGTTTATCTGTTAGATTATATTCAGAAAACAGAGACGTACTGTTGATAAAACGCCAAGGCACATAGCCTTCACGCAAAGATTGCAGTGTCCAGTTTAACGACATAATAGAACGTAACTGAGATTGCCTGTGTTGTAATATGGCCAAATCTTGTTCCAGTATGTCTATTGCAGAAGATACAATGTTGCCTAAGGAATAGATCCTGGAGGTCAAAGTTGTTAACCCATTATCCACTACTGCTAATGCCTTCTCTAAGTTAATACGGTCTATTTCCCGTATTCTCTCTGCGGCCTCTTGTTGGGATATTTTCCAATTTTCATTATAGACAGCATAAATGCCAGCATATATGAAACGTTTCTGACGTGATTTCCTGGGACCTAGCAAAAAATCCCTAAGATCCATGTCTTGTGTGAGTAAGGATAAGTGTTGTTTCACCTCAGTGAGTGTTGAGGTCTCTAGCCAATCAAGGCACAACTTCCCAACACTGTAGGATGTCACTACCCCTGGGTATTCTCTTTGTACATTGCGTGGGTCTGGCCTATGGGTACTGAACCCTTCTGTTAAACCCCAGAATCTCTTCTGACATGTGTTCGTGTCTAAGGGCCAAACCACCCATTTCTTCCAATTAGGGTCTGATCTATTGTACTGTAAAATGTCATCCATTGTTGCCCCTTCTCGTGAAGTTGAATTTTGCCACCCGTCCATCTGTGATGGTGTTGGAATCCGAGGTGTGTTTAGATCCTTGTTCTTGGCTAGTACAAGACAGGATGTTTGTTGCACAGTGTCATTTAGGAATATCATCTGCTATGGAATGAGGCATGCTCTAAATAGCGCTTCTGTTCCCTGGACTTGCCAGTCTCTAGAACCCCAGACTGATTTTAAGTCTATTGTGTCCTTCCATAGGTCAAAACCTTGTTCAGACAATTGGGTGATAAAGGAAGCAGAATATATTTGTTTGGTGTTTGTCAACATAATTTTCAGAGCTGATGTCGGTGCAACCTTGTAGTAATACGAGGTCGGGTCAGTGGTGTAAAACCCTGAAAAATGTGGAAACTTCTGCGCAAATGTATGCGAACTACCTTTTGGTGGTGTAGGGCAATGTTCCCACTGGTGGTACTCAAAAACATTTCTAGGTATTATAGATTTGTGTAGGAAATGATGACCATAATGTTGGTAACAGTACAAAGTGTCAAAGTCTGAAGTTCCTTCTAACATTTCAGTGTTCGGAAATGCGGCAGTTTTCTCTAAGTCAGACAACATGTCATTAACAGTTTCAGAATCCCAATCATCAGAAAATGTACTCGAGGTAATGATATCACTCAATGAAATTTTAAATATATGAGAAATTTTAAAAAGTTCAGTAGGTCCGAATATATCAAAATCAACCTTGTCCCAAACTATACCGTCCGGTATAGGGACTGCTGTGATGTTCACTGATGACAAGTCTCTTTGTTCACGATGAGAAGATTGATGTGGTTTTAAAATCAAATTCACTTTCTCGGCTTCAGGTCTTTGTTGAAGGTATCGTCCATTAATAAGCATGCTAAAAGTTATTACTAAGCCTAGCCAGAAAAGAAAGAACAGTATCCCAGTAATTACCCAGAGTTCTACCCAAGGCGATACCAGGTAAGTCTTTTGAGAAAGTTCAGAAAGTCTTTAGCTTGTTGTTTGCGTGATTTTTGGGCTGGCGTTGTCTCAGGTTCACTTGGATCCAAAGAAAACGTATCAAAGTTCATGAAGTAGCCAGAAGCAGTTTGATCAACTGTAGGAATTGCATCGGGATTTGTTGAAATCGAGGTTTGCTCTTGTCAAGGCATGTTGACATAGACGTCCGTATTTGGTCTAATTGCAACTTGTGTGTTATTTTGATTTGAATTTTGAAGATGAACTTCTGGTTCAAGGGGAACGAGTTCCATAGCATTGTTGCATAGTTCTTCATTCCGTACAGGGGGCTCTTTGAACGTGATGAGTCTCTCTGTTTGAACTTCTTGGATGGTAGCTAGTGGAGGGCGTCTGCTACTGTGAAGTCCACGAGGCCTACTGTTCAGTATCGGCCACATAGTGTGGTTTGATTAAGTCGATTGAGACAAATCTTTTCTCCTTTTTCCCGGCAAGAGGCGGTAGAAGAACAGTTCTTGTTCCTTGAATTGCTAGGACCGGTACAGGTTTTCTGTATGATGGCCCAAATTCTTTCTTGTCCACTATTTTCTCTCTGACCTGATCCCCGATTTTTGGGATCCAGACAGGTCTTGCCGTGACTGCCTTGACTTCCCCAGTGGCGGTCTGTTTCAGGTGGACGTTACTTTGTTGTGTCCTGGATTCATTTAGATCCTGTAAAACAGCCAAACGATCATGGATATCAAATGGTTTCTCATCCGCCACTGCGTCTTCACAATCAAGATCAGGTACCCATATTCTTGTCCCAAATAGGACCTCGTAAGGAGTGACAACCCCTAGAGAGCTTCTTGGCTGGTTATTGAGAGCTCGCTGTACCCCATATGTGACTGACCCAACTACCGCCCTTGTCTAATACCCTAGCTGTTAAAGATTGCTTTAGGTCCCGGTTCTTCCTCTCCACAACCAAATTTCCCTCAGGATGGTACGGAGAGGAGTACCGCAATGCTGCGCCCATACTTTCCATGGCCTCTTTGTAAGCCCGAGAGCTAAACGCCGGACCATGGTCAGAATGTAACGTGCCAACTGCGTATGTCCCGATAAAGACTCGCAAATCTTTTATAACAGTTCGAGCGTCAGCCGAGCGCTGAGGCCAAACCCATAGGAATCTTGAGCATGAATCCACTGCAACCATGATATACTTGTAAGCCCCATCTGATTGTAAGTGGTCCAGATATACACAAGCGAGTGGTCTGTCTGATTTCAGTAACGGTGTCTGTGCCGGGCGTGCTATGGTGGAGCCTTTCATCTGCTGGCAGATGTCACATTTCAAGACGTAATCTTTAGTTTGTTTTGTTAGACCTGGCCACCAGTAGCGCTGTTTCAACAATGAAATAGTCGCAGTAACGCCTGTATGCGCAGAGCCCAAACTCTCGTGTGCTGCTAGAATTAAACCTTGCCTACGATCCATATTTGGTATTACTCTGTCCCCCACTCCAGGAATCTGAGCATATGGAATGTTCTTGGCATTTAACTTGTAGGAGTACTTGAGTGGAAACTTCTTTGGTACTGCTCCGCTGTTTTTGCTTGAAGCAATGACAACGACCATAATCTCACCGTCTATCCTAGTTTTTGAACGAGTGATTGCAGCTACGGACGCGGTGCGTGCAGCCCCCTTCGCGGCTTCATCAGCCAATGAATTCCCTTCAACGTGAACGCCATCACGCTGATGACTCAGTGTATGTATCACGTGAGCCCTTGGTAGTTCATTTCTCAACTCAACTACCTGTTCCCATAGCATTTTATGCTTAATTGTGTCACCTTTTGCGTCTTTGAACCTGTTTAGTGCCCAATGATGTAAATATTCATTGTATGATTGTACACAGTAAAAAGAATCACACACTATCAGTGTGGGGAATTCATGATCTGTATTCACCAGTGCCAGTATCAGTGCTTTTAATTCTGCCAACTGAGCCGTGCAGTCTCCTAGAGATTGCGTTTTGGTGCAACTTGGATGGAACTTTCCATCCCGCATTCAACCTTTAACGATAGCACATGCTGCGCTGTATTGTTGCTTACTCCCTATGGCCGGTTGAGCAGATCCGTCAGTGTACATAATATATTCATACTGATCTAGAGGCAAGATTTCTTTCGGCAGAGGATATTCTTGTTCGTATTGCAGAAATGCTTGTGTTTTTAGACTTGGATCAAATCTGTATTCAACATCCGTTGCAGTAAGAGAATTAGCCCATTGTATCCATCTCGGATGTAAGGCTTTTGCATTTGGAATGCTAGCCTTTGTAACAGCTTCTAAAGCCGGTACTGGTATTACGACAATTATGTGCTTTCCCTGAGCCAGTGCTCTTTCTCTTGCTACAGCGGTCTGAACTGCTGTCAGGATTTTTTCTGGTGAAGTGAAAAGCATTTCTGCGTTATTGTACAGGTGTGATTTGTAAGCGATTGGTACTGTTTCACCTTCATTGAAGGTTAAGTAGGTGTACCCGCTTTGACCCGCTATTACACGGATCACTAAATTGCGTACGTTTACTCTTGTCTGTGAGTGTTTTGAAGCCATCATATCTTCTTGTAGTGAATTTAGGATGTTTGTGTGTTTCTGTGTCATTTGTCTAATTGAAAAGTCAGGTTTTATTAAGTCGTAGAAAGGTTTTACTCTTTCTGCGTAATCCAAAATGTATGTTCTGCCGAAATTTTGGAATCCCACTATTGATTGTAATTTTTTTTAATGATTTTGGAGGTTGGAGCAGCACACACTTTTCTAAAAAGTTAGCTGCCAGACTTTTTCCTTCACTTGAAAGCTCATATCCTAAAAACAGGACATTGAGGTGGGCGATTTTTGATTTTTTTAAATTAAATTTGTAGCCCTCAGAGGCGAATCCCATAATTATGGTGCTCACCCTGGTCAAGTGCCTTTTTAAGTCATCGTCCGTCAGATAAATATCATCTACATAGGACAATGCTTCCTCATCAAAATTTTGGAGTAACTCAGTTACTCTAGCTGAAAATACCCCCGGGCTATTCTTATACCCTTGAGGGAGACGACAAAATGCTGAGAATGCGGTCAAATACCTGCTTTCAGGCACTATATTTTGGCAGAAAAATTCATTTGAGATATCAAGTGTAGTTTTGTATTTCTTCCGCACAATGTTATTCATCAATGCGGCACTGTGTGCATTTTGGACAGCGAATGTCTTAGTGCAAGTGTTTAAATGTCTGTAATCTAAAACTAGACGATATGAGTTGTCCGGTTTTGATACGGGAAACAAAGGATTGTTCATTGGTAAGGTGCATGTTTCAATCACCCCTTGGTATTTCAAGTTGATCTAAGATCTCCCTGACCTGTTTTTTAGCTTCCTGCTTTATTGGATATTGTCTCTGCGCATTTGGTGAAACTTTTAACGGGATCACGTGGTGGGTTGAATCTTCATCCCATCCGGCATGATTTTTGTACAATGCTGGAGCTAGGGCAACTGCCCACTCCCGTGCATATGCATGTTTAAGATGAATGGGAACGAGGTCGGAAAATGCTGGAAAAATTACTGTTTCTACCCTAGGGCACTCCATAACGAATGCTGGCGGCCAATCTTGTTCAGCTAATAGGATGTCATAACCAGATGATAGGTTTTTCCAAAAAGACCTTTAACTTTCCTGGGCTTGTCCCCTCCATTTGGAGTGTTATTTTGTGTAACTTAGGTGGGACGCTCACCCTTGTATCTGGTGTTTCCACCGTGATGTAATCATTCAAGTCCGCTGTCACCAGAAATTCCTTCAGGTTCTGGCGAGCTATTGTTACTTCTGCCGCACTGTCTAGCATTGTCTGAGCCCATTCCCCGTTCAGAAGTTGTATCCTCAGAATTCTGGGCATGTCTGATCTTTAGACCTGCAACTTTCTTCTTTTTAAACTAAGGTTTTGATTTGAGCTTTTCTTCTTTTTTAGAAGTATAGTCTTGAGCGTGCTGCTTGTCCCTGGACTTTGTACGCTCTTCTTGGTGTTCTGACCTTCCTTCTCTCGCAGAGTTTTTCGTCGAGCCCTGAAAGGAACGAGAGGAGCGTGTATCAGTATCCTGATACCTGTCAGGTTTCCTAATGTTATCCCTATTCCTGAGGTTGTACCTCTTTTCGGAGGGCTCCTGTGGAGGAGAGCTGCCTCGGGATTGAGATCTGTTTCCTTTAAATTTTTGTTCTTTTTTATTATCCCACTTCTTTTTAGAAGAAGCAGGTGTCTGCTTGGTAGTGTCCTTTTCAGAACTACCCATCAGTTGTGGTTTTAAAGCTTTCCCACCCAAACTGTCTCTGCCTAATTCTGCATATGCAGTTTCAATTATTTTGGGTAGTTCGTGTTGTTGATCTACAGGACTGAACTCCCTTAGGCGTTGGCGGATTGCCACTGAAGCTGCTTCCCCTTTAATATTAGCTAGCATTATGGCTGATACCTGGTCATAGTTACCTAGTAACTTCATCCCTAAGTTTAGGGCAAGCTCTGCTCTGTACTCGTTTTGTATCTGTCTCAATACATCAGGTACTACTGCTAATGACGGGATACCATGCGTTCTGGTATAAATGGCAGCAAAGACTGTACCCCAAGTGGTACAATCCTCTAATTGTGGTGTTATCCCCATGGGCAAGCAGATTGTTAGCATTCTGTGTTTTTCATACGGGGTAGTATTCGGGAATACTGCCTCTAGCTACGTTATTTTCTGAGCTACCCAGAATGGTATTTGTTCACGTTTCGTGGGCATTTTGCCCATTACCGCGTGTAATGTTTGTGGTGTGATTTTAGTTGCTGTACCCTGGTATTGAGTACCATTTGTTGCAACTGTTGCTGGTTGGACCGTGAAAGTCCTCATGACGAATTGTGTCAAGTTTCTGTAGATTTTAATTAAATCTTTGTGTTGTATGAGTAAGTCTGCCTGTGGCATTGTGTCAATGTCAGGATGTGGTGTGTAAGCCGCTAATATCGGCCATGTTGCCCCCTCTCCTCCGAGCGGGCCTAATCTTACTCTTCTTCTTGTGTGGGGTAGGGCGCCTTTAAACCAGTACAAGTGTTCCTGGTACGTGAGTGGAAGCTCTATGTCCTCGAACGGACCATATTCCACTGGTGCATCTCCTTCTGTGTAAGAGTGAAATGTCTGTGTTCTTGCATCTGCTGCTGGGAATGTAACCCACGAATAAAATACCTCTCTTTTGTTAGATTCGTGTGCCTCAATTACGAAAACTACTAAGCCACCCCTGGCTGGTAAACCATTTTCTAACAGTTTCAGGGTGATTGTACTTCTAAATTTAGGTGCAATTTGAATTGCGTTTAAATCTTCTTCTTCGTCTGAGATGTGTAGGTTTACTACTGGGTTATCTCCTGTCTCAGTCATTTTTGTAAAGAAGAAGTTTGTTCAAGGGAACTAAGATAAGGTGTTATGCACAATTTTAGGAACACTGTGACCTTCAAGCTTGATTAACCAACAGCCAATAAATAGGATTTTTAGCCTACTCAGCTGTGGCGGAGTTTGTGCCCACCCACTCCAGACGACTCTGGCGTTTTGTGAGTAGGGGTCTCTGAAAATAGCACGACTGAACTACTCAGATTCTACTGTTAAATAAGTACCCAACCATCGTTGGTGGCGCCATGTCGTGTAGTTCCTATATATAACCTATACAGAACCTGCGCATTCGGATAACATGAACTGTGGGCTTGGTGGCAGACTGACTCTGAGCACCCCCACCGAAAATGTTAGCCTGTTTGCATTAGCTAGCTCACAGTGCCACTAGTGTCTCCTCTTATCGGGGAGAGAATAGTTTCTGGCAACCTCAGAACATGACAACCCTGATGCCTCAGGATCGTGGAAACAATATACTACTTTTCGCTCAGTCACTCGTGCTTACCTATTCGTTCTCAGAGAGATGCACAGAATAAACAGTCTGGGCGTTTCAATAAGTATTTATTGAACAGTTGTTATTCTAGTGTAAAATATATGAGCTGCTACAACCACTAGACAGTAGCAGATATATCTGATTAGCAGTACAGTGAAAATAAAAGGATAGTATAATTCTACCATCTTGCAATAGTCAAGAATACATACATGAGTATAAAATGCATGATAAAAATGCACGTACACCTACGATGCCTATCTAGATGTACCTAAGTGTACCTAGCATGTGAGTAGGTGTAAAGCCAAGAATCCCTCTAGGATTTAGTCTAACCCCATTACCTGAAGTGAGAGAGTGTGGGACCCCGTCCTGGTCTCGAGTTGGACACCCCGCGAGGGATGTGTTAGACCACTGTCAGCTGGAGCGTCTGCATGCAGGAGCGTCAGCGTCTCCGGTCAGTGTGTCGGCCTGGACGTCTCGGTTCCCTCTACCAACCCTAGCAAGATGTGCTGTATTTATACAAAAAGTATCTAGGGCTTCTTTGTCCCTTGTTTCTTGTATTAGCCATTGTTGGATTTGAGGATGACGTATGGGATGAACCGTGTACGTAGATATTATGCAGGTGGTGTAGCCCCTGCCTGGTTTCCATGAACCCTCATGAATATTCATTCATACTGTACGAGGCTATTGATGGAGTTATAGGACGCTATTGTTCAGTGAAAACCCTCCTTCTGCACCCAGGACTAGAACTAGGTAAAGGTTCAATCCTAAAGGCTCGTTACTGTGTAATGTAAGGGAAGGTGAAGGTGTATGATATTACTCGGCCTATATTAGGGTACCTATATGAAACATAACACCTAGACATCTGGTCACCCTAACTTGCAGAATCTACCGCCATCTCCAGAACCATGCTGTCCTCCATCAAGATCAGTTTCACAAATGCATCACAGGAGTTAATCTCATTCATGTCCCACACTTCGATGAAGCTCATTTATGGTTTCATGTCACATGGCGAATGGTCTCAAAAGCCGGTTGGAAGGCAGACTGCTACCCAACAGGATTCTTTTCAATGTGGTAGCTTCTCCTTTGAGAGCAAGCCCAGCCTCGCACGTTCTATGCTACAGCCCTCAAACATTACTGAAACTCAGAGTCAGGTCAGTCTGAGGACCAGCTCTCAAAAAGTGTGCAAAAGTGATGGCGAGGTACGAGGCAAGTTTGTGGTCTGCATGAGCCAGCCGGCTAACAACACATTTTGGGGCGCTGCAGGATTGCTTCACTTTGCCCCATGCAGGAGATCTCAGTGAAATTCCCAATGAGACCTCCAGGCAGACTGTAGGCGCATTTCAATGAGACAGGTCATCCATATGTAGCAGGCAGATGACTGCATTTTTTCCCCATAAGAGGCAAAGTGCTGATAAGTGGAATAGTCTCTTTTAGGTAAGAGACAAAGACAGGTGTGCACCCCGGACCTCCTGCCAAGTTAGAGGGAGAAACTTTGGAAGACAGCCCACCTGTAGTCGGGTGTTGGTAGACAAGCACTCTTCAGCAGTCTCTACCCCGAATGCTACTGGAGGACTTCAGATATTGGAAGCAACCTGTCAGATGCTTACACTTTAGTGGGGTCCGATCCTAGCCCAAATGCATTACTGCCTGACAAGCGGAGACAATCTGAAAAAGAGCAGACTGAATCTGCCACTTATCCCAAGCATGCAAATCTGCCTAACAATGGAAGACAGTATGCCTGCGAGAGGATCATGGCAGAGTGTCACACTCATGGAGCCTCTGATCCATATTCCAGATAGCATAACTGGTTAACATCGGAAGACAGCCTGCCTGGAGATGCAATGCACCAGATAAACAGAACAGTGTTTACTGAACCGAGCCCCAAACCACACAGCTACCTCACAACAAAACCTTTAAAGAGGTGGAACACGGGTGATCATCAGTCTTCAGCAGGTTCCTGACCAAAGCCCAAGAGCACATGACTGCTTATCAATGGAAACAGCCTGCCGGGGGACGGAACATGGCTGATTGTAATTCCTCCTCTGGTTCCTGATCTGAGACATGAGTGTATATCTGCCTAACAATGAAAAAGAGCTTTCCAGACTGAATGACAGCTGATAGTCACACGCTCAAGAATGCATAACTGACTAACATTGGAAGGCAGCTTCTTGGAGATGGGACACTGCAGACAGCTATTCTTCAATCGCACCCTGGTGAGGAACAGAGACAGATGCTGACTGTAAGGCAGGGAGAATGGACTCCCCTGACACACAGGAGAACTGAAGACTACAACTAAGTAGCTCTACTCAAACTTCCGACTTTTGCCAAGTCTCTGACAAAACTCCAAGAACCTTGGTGTAACCATGGGTGTGTAGCTAGGATAATCAGTAGGAGAATTAGAACCAGCGTCTCGAACATGCACCAAGACTGTGGGCTGAACTTCAGGGAGTGTTATGATACTCAGATCAGCATGTCCTGTAAGTCTCCATCACTTTTCAACTGCCAGCACCAGATCCTTACAGTAGGATGGATGGCAACCCAAAGGAAGCCCACTTTCCTTCTGGCTGCCACTAGCATTTTGATGTGTTTCTGACTGTTCATCTTTGACAGAGAAAATGTAATGTGCTCAGTGCTCTTTCTCTTTAATGTGGACTGGCAGCACATACATCCTCTTGTTTGGGATATTAAACAAATGCAATTAGTTAATTATGTATTTTGGATTAATCCTCAATTATCTTCTTATTTTCCTTTGTGACAACCAACTTTGACATCTATAAATATTGGAGTTGGCGTTTCCTTAAAGAGACAGTTCATATAGCTCACTTACAAATAGGCAAGGAAAAGAATAAATTAGAAGACAGTAGTGTTTATATCTGCAGACATTTTTAACTTAGGAGAGCGATAGGGGGCAAAATACCTAAGGATTTGGAGAACACATCCAACCAGAGCTCCTATTCCTCTTTCGTCAGAACTGGTAGTTCACCAGTACTAGAGGATGCACTGCCGGTTGGCGGCACAAAGACACCATAGTTAATTAGTGTCCTATATTGTTTATGTAAGCTCTTTGTCAACATTCAATCCTTCTATAACCTGCTCTTTAATGTGTGTCTACCTATTACACTAACAAGCTCTGTCAATGCCAATAGGTCTGGTGTATCTCAGGCAGCTGGTGCTGCACCTCGCACTCACACAGTCCCGCCACTCATCCTGTGTTGACATGAGCAGAGTCCTTTCCCTCTTGTGCACAGGGAATAGGAGCAAGAACCAAGAAAATGTGTCTGCCTGCTGTGGTGTGATGGAACATTAGCACAACCAATAGTGCCCAAGAAAAGGAACAAAGCAAGTGAGAGGGCACGCAAGGTTGAAGCTGAAAGCAAGATACTCAGGACAAGTGCCAGCAAATGCTGTGTGCACCATGCAAAGTGTCTTAAACATGATCTGTTTGTTCACTTCGGAGTAGTTCAACTGGGATTTAACACAAGTGCACTTAGGTAAATTAAGTACAAATTACAACAAATTTTGCATAATCTGAAGTAAAAAACTAAGATATTTAGGTAAGACAAGCAAGACAGAATTACTGTCCTAAACGGAATGAGGGAGCTGCTTGGACCATCACCTTTCTCTCTTCAACTTGGATGCTCTTCAAAAGAGCAACATGCGTGACATGGACTGGTAGGCTATGGAGTAAGACACCGCTCCTCCCCAGAACAAAACATTGAATAAAGCAGCCATTAGTGCTGTGAAACAGGAGGCAAAACACTTGAGTAGAGGAAGTGGACTCTACAGATGCCCCGGGTCTGCAGCATAGGCAGTGAGCACATTAGAAAAGATGAAGAAGGTGACTAGAACCCCCACCATGGCTGAAAGAAAGATGGTGGACACCATCTTATAGGAGGCAAGCATGCACAGATGGTGAGGAGATTGGAGGGAGGAGACAGTCTACACAAGTCCACAAGTGTGCAGTGGAGCACCAGCTTTGCATGGAGAGCAGCTTTCCCCCTGCCTCCTCCACGCCAGTCCCAGATAAGAGTGTCCAGTGAAGAGGACGCTGGAAGGCTATCACAGGGCCTGGGGTGGTTTGGGATGGGGAAGCAAATGGACCCAGCACCAATCAGGAAAAAAACAAGCAAAGCCCCCTAATTACAGGGTGGGGGCAATAGAAAGCACACCCATCAATGAACTGGATCACCACTTTTCCTTGCCCATTGCATGCTCTATTCTTTGATGTCAAACCAAATGGTCAAATTTTTATGTGGCGCCAATGCTTTGACTTGTGCATATCAGTTTGATCGGTGATGCTTCTGGTAGACCTATGATGTCTTGTAGTAGGTTCACCACATATTTCTGTATGTTGTCTTCCTCTGCTGCCTTTGACACTAGCTGACCCTTATAACGTTTATGTCAGAAGTGATTTTCGAGCTCTTCCTGCTCTGCCTCCAGCTGAGTGTTCTGTTCCTCCAGTCTTGTCCTTAGTTATTCTTGTTTATCCTACCTTGCATCGACCACTCTTTCCAGGCTGTCTATTCTCTCTGTTAGCTCTATCACATTTCCACTGAGTTCCTGAATGCATGTCATTAGAACTGTGCATATTGTTTCAATGACCAATTTAATCAGACCTATGAAGACTTCCACATAAACCTATGTGATTGCTTTTGGGAGTTCTTTCTGCTCCAGTTCCAGCATTGTATATTCCCCAGATTTTGGGTTCATTTTTCCACTCTCTTGCGTAGGGCCCAGGAGCACCATCAAATTGTTGTATTTCTGCTAATCAGCATTCTGCAAGCTTCTCACACGGGGGTACCTCTCTCATCCACATTTTCCTTCTTGGACGCACTAGAGGGGCTTCGATGGGGATACCTTATCTAGGTCTCCTCCTGTTTTTGTTCAGAGAGAATCAGCCTCCTCTGTTCCAAGTGTTCTGCATCTGGAAGTAGCTCTGTTGTGTCTCTTCTCTCAGCTGGTCTCTTCCACCTCTGGAGCAGCCCAGTCCTGCCTTCAGCCTGTCTCCACTCCCTCTAGAGTCAGCATTTCCCTATTGGTTACATCTTCCACTCTGAAGTGTGTGAATCCCTGTGCTTCTTCATTTTCTGTCCTAACAATACAATGCGCATAAATTAAACATACCGAGTCCTAGTGGCTTTTGGGCAGTATAGGAGCACGTTAAAAAAGCAGCATTTGGGGAGCACTTTAAAGCCCAATATGCTAGCGGATAGGAAAACCCAGCAGAATTCCAGGCCAACATAAATAATAGTGCATGGTTACTGCCTGAAATCAGAGAGGCACTGGAAACACCACTGATATAACAGAGATAAAAGTGGCTTTGAAAATTAATCACTCAAATAAGACTCAAGGGCCAGAACACCTTCCAACAGTATTTAAAAAATATATTTGACATGCATGGGGAAACATGCAGCAGACATCTCTAACCCCTTATCCTAGGCATCTGGGCTAATACCCTCTATGAGTGAGGCACACATAACCTTGACCACAAAATTCGATAAACCACAGGATTGATGTTTCTTAGACATCCCAATTGGCCTTCTAAATAATGATTTCAAGATCTTTACAAAAATCTTGGCAAGCAGATTAGAGGGGTTGGTCCTGGGGGTGATAGACACAGAACAAGTAAGGCTTATTAAAAATAGGCAGGGGAGGGACAATGTCGACTGGTTGCCCACCTAGTGGAGAAGGCACAAAGAAAGAACCTCATAGCATCCTTGGATGCAGAATCAGCATTCGACCAGGTAAGCTAGAGGTTCATGGAGGTGGTAATAAACAAAATAAAGATAGGCAACAAAATGATTAACCGGATATTAGCACATTATAAATTCTCCAAAGCGGTGATCTAGATAAATGGAGACCGATGCTAGAAATTCCCTCTCCAAAGGAACACAAGGCAGGGATGTCCCGCACTCCCACTCTCCTTTTCACATTGGTGGCACAACCCCTTGCTATAAATAACAGACCATGCCTGGAAATAAAAGAAATACGGTTGTGCATGTTTGCAGAAAAAAGGCCCACTGATTGCACTCTCAGCATTACTGAAAGAATTACAACAATTTAAAAGGGTGTCAGGTACCAAAAGAGGAAGTAGCCAACCTAAAAAAAATAGCACCACTGCACATATTTTGGCCTATCCTTAACGAGGGAGTTCGAGGGCTAGAGGGAGGTCAATTGGCCAAACCTACTGATCCAGAATTGAAAATTGCCTTCAAAATCAGAGCTAGAGACCCTTATAATAAGATTAAGCAAGCAAAAAAAAAAAGTTCTGATCTCGTCTTGATAATGACCCCAATATGAACAAAGAATTCTTTAGACTGATGAAAGAAACTCTCCTCAGTGTACTAAACCACAATCAATTTCTTCAACACTTTATGATCTCCTGTCATCTTTCTTTAGTTAAAAATTGCAAAAGTAAGATAAGATACTAGTATTGATCCTATAAATAAACCCGAGCATCTGATACTTTCATTTCCACCCAGCAGTACTTTTAGAAACTTTTAATTATCATTTTGAATTCTGAACCTTTAAGGATTATTTCAGGCAGCTGGCCAACTAGATCTCCTCAGGATACTGCCCTACAAAATTCCAGAAAGTACTTTTGAAAAGACTGTCAGAAGAAGTAGGAAACATCTTTCAAAAATCCTAAGAAACCGATATTGTCCCAGGCTCATAGAATATTGCCATTGTAACTCTTAAACAAGCCATCCCCTAACATTGAAGAAACCTCTAGTTATCTCCCAATCTCTCTTTTCCCATACATGTCTAAACTACTTGAAAAAATTGTGTATCATTCAATTGCAGGTTTTTGTTGAAAAGTCACAATATTCTGGACTCCGATCAGGCACTTTTTAGACAAGCAAATAGCACCAAACTAGTGGCCATCTCTGTTAAAGATGACCCAAGAAGAATGATGGACACCAGAGGCCCAGAAATACTCATCCTCCTGGACCTCTCAGCAGCATTTGATACAAATGGCTACCAACTACTATTGAATAGGCTACGTGATTCTGGGATTAGAGGTACAGAGCCCCATTCAAGGGATACTTTCAAGCTAAACTGTCACAAATTGTAGCACTCCCTCCCTTCTCCTCTAGCCCCCAAGCGGATGCACTATGCGGTCCCTAAGAGTTCAATTTTGTCACCTTTTCTTATTAATATTCATATGCTCCCCCCTCACTTCTTTTCTAAAGCACCTAGGTACTAAATTCTACATGCATGCGAATGACACACAATTCATTTTTGGCTTGTCACCTGGATACCGAATGGATGTCTTCATATAATCCGAAAACAAATCCAGATAAACTGAAATCCTATTAGCATCCAATAAAATTAATATTACAGGCTTCCAGTGATCCATGGGATAAGTCCTTTCTTCGGACTCTTCAGTACGCAGCTTAGTTATCCATATTAACTGTGACCTTTCTCTTTCTACTCATGTCCCCAATGTTAGACCTGGCCCTTTTTGCAGGTTTATCCCAAAACCCAAAGCCTCCTATTTTTCGGACCTTGTTTTTGTTGGCTATGGGAATCTGGGCACTTTACCACTGCTGATCAGTGCTAAAGTGCATATGTGTAAATTGTGATTTGTGAATGGTTATCCCTGATTGGCATATTTGATTTACTGGTAAGTCCATAGTAAATTGCACTGTGTGCATCAGGGCCTGTAAATCAAATGCTATTAGTGGGCTTGCAGCACTGGTTGTGCCACCCACATGAGTAGCCCTGTAAATGTGTATGAGACCTGCCACTGCAGTGTCTGCGAGCTCAGTTTTTAACTGCCATGTCGACCTGGCAAGTGGACCCACTCGCCAGGCCCTAACCTTCCCATTTCTTACATGTAAGGCACCCCTCAGGTAGGCCCAAGGTACCTCCATGGGCAGGGTGCAGTGTATGTGAAAGGTAGGACATGTGCTGGTGTGTTTTGCATGTCCTGGTAGCGAAATACTGTGCATTTCATTTTTTACTATTGAAAGGCTGTCTGTCCCATAGGTTAACATGGGAGCTGCTTTGTAACATCTTACACGTCTAACTTTCCATTTGCACAAGATAGAGAAATGGAGTTTAGGCTCTCTGAACTCAAAATTTAATAACACGTTTTAGTGAAGGTGGTTTTTAAATGGTATGTTTGAAAATGCCACTTTTAGAAAGTGGGCATTTTCTTGCTTTACCCTTTTGTGTGCCTCTGCCTGTTTGTGTATTCACTGTCTGGTTTTGGAGAGACAGGAGCTGGGGATGTGCATTTACTCTAAACAATCACAAGGGGGGGAGGGGTTGAGGCGTGTTCTACCTTTCCTGGGTGACTCATAGCCAGGCTGAATAGACCTTTCTGCATTTAGAGTGGTGGGAGAAGTTTTCACTAACACCTGAATAGGCTGTGTCTCCTCTGCACAATGCTGTCTCCACCACCCCCTATGGTCAAGCTGGACCAGGGAGAACAGAACTGGTTTGTACTGAGCTCAGGGACTCTGAAACAAAGACTACAATGAGAAAGTGGTGTATAAGTATTGGACCTAAAACCCCAGAACTTTAGATCACTTCTGGAAACAAGAGGACCTTGCCATGAAGAAGAGCTGAAGAGCTGTGTGAGGAGCGCTGCCTTTTCTGTGTGAGGGGTGGGTTGGCCTGCAGTTGCTGCTTCTATCTGTGGGGAGAGGAAAAGGACTAACTCTTTTTGCCCTGCTGTGGTATCCTGCTTGGGAAGATCTCCAAGGGCTTTTGCGTGCTTGCCTCCTGTTGGAAGTCTCAGGGAAATCAAAGACTTCAAAGGATCCTTGCTGGGTCAAAAAAGAAACCTGCTTGGAAGGAGAGCTGGGAAAGCTGTCTGAGGAGCGCTGACCCTTGTTATGTGTGGGGTGGGTCGGCCTGCAGTTGCTGCTCCTGTCTAGACAGAGAAGGACTGGACAGTTCTTCACCTTTTGACCAAGTAAGCGTGCAGTGAGTGCACCATTTCTATTTGCCTTGCACCACCAAGTAGCGTGTGGTAGGCACTTCGCTTTTCACTCTGGGGCAAGATCAGCGCGGGCTAGGTGCTTGTGCCCAGCAAAGCTTCCTTGTTGTGTGCCAGCGCAAGTGGAGTTCTCCGACTCTGTGGGTCATGGAGACACTGCAGCATCTGGAGAAGCCTGGGAGCGAGCCCCCCCCCCCTTGTTGCTGTGGTGACCCCCACTGCTTACCCGTGATGTCAGATCCAGCCCGCCGGAGCAGACACCAAGCCAACACTCACCTGAAAGGGTCATAGCCCCTCCCCTACCGGTTGCAGGGGGATACGAGGCTGCATAAGGCTTCAGGAGGCCATGGCTGCCACATCGAGCGATGCAAGGAAGCCACAGCAGCCCGGTATCAGCGTCCGGCAGACTTAAGAAAGGAATTCCCCAGCTTGTAACCCAGGCTGCGTGAGGAAGGGCTGCAGTTCTCTGTTGCTTGCAGCTGCTCTGCACGCCCGCGGGCAGCCGCCTTGATTCTCCCTACTCGCGGTGGAACCAGTTGGGTTTCTCCGGGCTGGGCCACAACATGTGAAACCCCCCCCCAGTGCAAACACACACCTGGAGGCACTGCATGTTGACGGTGGCGAAAGCAGGATAGCGGTAAACCTCAGAGGAGGTTCCGATCTTGCCGCCGGAACCATTACCGCATTCCTGGTAGTAGGAGCCCAGATGCTTCTGGCCCTATACTTTGTTTTCAATGTCCCATTACCTTACAGGAGCGCTGTGCCCTACAATGTTATGGTAATACATATGGTACTGCTGTTTATTTGGAGATGCTTGGGTAATACTATGTGTTTTGCATTTTTCTTTGGGGGCCCTGCTGTAATGATGTTGTGTTTAAGCCTATTACTGACAGGATAATGAATACTCTTTCAGGAGCTGCCTAGATTCACTGTAATGTCTTCATTTCATGAGGTGTGCAACCTATAAGTATTTACTTTATTGCACTAACTATGATGTTATGGCAATTGCCCAGTGGGCAAAGTGATTTAGGATTTATGTGATTGGGGTCTATGTGTTATATACAATATAGGGGATATGTTTATATTCTACTGTGTGGAGTCTCTTTTGTGGTGTTTTTGTTGTGTCACAGGTATGCCTGCGTATTGCACAAACGCTTTACACACTGTCCCTGGGATAAGCCTGACTGCTCTGCCAAGCTATCAAGGTGGTGAGCAGGGGTTATTTTGGGGGTGTAACGCCCTTATCCTGACTGCAGTGGTAGGTTCTGCCTGGCTTAGGTGCATACCCTAGCCAACCAGAAACCTCATTTTTAACACCCAACATTGCAAATATTTGTTTCTATCACCTGAAATTACTTCCTCATATTATGCACCTTTTGGATCAGACACTTAAAATAACTGTAAATAATGCATTGACCCAATAAAGACTAGATTATGGCAACTACATTTATTTAGCATACCCAAAAAGGACAGTTATATTGCAGTCACTTCAAAATACTGCCACTCGGCTAGTCTGTAATCTTAGGATATACTACCTTGTCACCCCAGGCAAGAGAAAACTTTATTGGCTTTCAGTACAGGAGAAGATCATATTCAAATCCTTAATCATTGCATATCAAACAATATATGCAAATTCTCATAATTTTAGCCACACAGATTTCCTTGCACTGCTCAATTAAACAGCTATGTTCTAATGATTTTTCTCCTGACCATTCCAATAACCCACACCGATACGTGTGGAGATCCTGCATTTTCTGCTGCAAAATATTAGAACAGACTCCCACTACATTTACTAAATCAACTGCCCTTGTTGCTGTTCAGAAAATTGCTTAAGACTTATCTGTGCAACTGCTTCAATTATAAGTAGTTTTAGTCATCGTAATATCATTATTTACCTTTAGTGCCATGAAACCTCCTTGTTGGTAAATGAGCACTCTATTAATACTCTAACCATATGCAAGTAGGCATAGAAAACCAGACAGTGGCAATTTCCCACTGATAAAAAATGTAACCAAGGCAATAAGGCATGTTCAAAGCAACAGGTACCTGGGGTGGGAAGTTGGGAGAACTAGAAAAAAATAGGTTGTACATTGGTTGTATATTGGTTATCACCTGATATGCTGAACCACATGTTTTTTAAAGCATATTATCACTTGGCTATTAAGATGGAAATGCATTGTAAAGTAATGCAAAAGAAACTAATAAAAATGATTGCATTTGTTTCAGCATTCTCAATTTAAAACGGTTTTCGCATACATTTGTCAGATATTTCACAATTTATAACCCCCTTCCTATTGAATTTTTCAAAGAGTTCACAATATAAAACTGGACTCTCAGGGTAATGGGGTAGAGGAGTCCAAAGAGGACTCAAGGAGTTGTTATGGACTAGAAACTCAGAACTGAGCAACACACAAATATAACATATAATAAAATAATACATCAATTATCATCTGAAGCGGCCTGTGGTCTGTTTCTTTCTTGGTAAAGGCCCCCTCCCCCCCCTCATCGGACCTTGTTTCATCAGAGCGGCAGGTCTCCCCTCCTCACAGGCCAGAGGAAAAGAAATTAGAAGCAGCACATGAAGGCGGATCCTTCACTTCCTCAATCCAGAAACCCTCAGTCTGCCAGGCCAGGGCAGCTCGAACTGCGCAGCAAATTCCCTCCGACATGAAAACTATCGAATGCAGCGACTGCACTCACGGACCTGTTGTGACATAGCACGTTTTTGTCCTGTTTATGCACTGCTGTCACTTGGCTCTCAGTCAGTCGTGTTTGTCGACCAACAGTACTAGCCATGCCGGAATTTGTAGGCTTTTAGTACGACACGTGAAACTACAGGTCCCACAATGCATAGTGGCGCTCCCTAAAAAAACAAGAGCGACTAACATTTTTATTGCATGGGGAACGTATATTTATTAGAGCGTCTTGTTAAATAGAGTAGTCTGTGTCCGGTTTATCACAGCGTCCAATTAAATGGCACAGATTACTTTCGGTTTATTAGGCGTCTTCTTAAATGGCAGAGAATTTCGACCATTTTAACTAATGGAAATGGATATTGCAAACATAACAGGCAGCTGAACTGCTCACCCATTTAGTTGTATGTGTAAATTGCTGCTTGCTCCTGTCATTCAGCTCCATACTCTGGCAGGAGCTTAAGCCCAGAGCCCTCACCTACACACAGCCGGAACGTTTCACCGAGACGCCTCTGGGTTGCCATCCACCCTGGTGGGACTACGAGTCCCAGGGTGCACCAAGGGTCACAGCCTTCCCGCTTCCGCTACCGCAGGTGAGGGGGAGGTGCTTCCATCGCGCTACATAGCACAGCCTCTCCCCCCGCGGCGCGAAACGCCCAGGATCTGAAGGGGGCATCTTTTTTTTGTTTTTTGTTTGCTGCTTGCTCCTGTCATTCAGCTCCATACTCTGGCAGGAGCTTAAGCCCAGAGCCCTCACTTACACACAGCCGGAACGTTTCACCGAGACGCCTCGGGGTTGCCATCCACCCTGGTGGGACTACGAGTCCCAGGGTGCACCAAGGGTCACAGCCTTCCCGCTTCCGCTACCGCAGGTGAGGGGGAGGCTCTTCCATCGCGCTACATAGCGCAACCTCTCCCCCCGCGGCGCGGGACGCGCACGGGCGAAGCCCGGGCCAAGGGAGGGCCCGTCCTTGCCAGGAAGAGGCAGGGCAGGGCCACCCCACTTGGTTCCTGAATCATCGTTCCATCGGCACTGGCAAGACTGTCCGGGACCCTTAATTTAGTCGTTTGTCCTCAACACACCCAATTCATCCGGCAGAAGCGCTAGCTTGTTCCTTGCAACTCCTAGATGGACCTGGTGGCGAATACAGGGAACTTGTAACTCAGAGTCCCACAGGAACAACACGCGGAACTGCTCCATATTAAGTTGTTTATTAACTGAGGCACATCTCATATGCATATATTGTTTCTTATTATTTTTAGCTTATAACCTCAGTGTTATTGTTTTGGCATACACCTCGTGTATCAAATATCTTCCGTTTTAAATCCAATCTTGGTCTTGTTCCTTAGTTGGCTCTACGCCTCACTGGCTTGCACTAGGGGTGCCCCTTCCTTGAATTAAATATGGGCAAGCGCATTTGTGCAGTAAAAAAAAGGGCCCCAGGTCTCCATCCTGGCTCTTTTGCCCCAAACCTCAATAGATAGGATGCTCCAGAGGGCTATTGGGGTGGTGTCAACCGAAATAGAACTAACGGAGAGGCGTCTGTCTTTAACTCCAGACTTATTCTGACCAGGGCCTGAATCACCCATTCTTCAATCAACAACTCCTGGTTCTCCACTGAGACCAACAGAATCCCTGTCTAGAACAATTGAGTCATCCTCACCATCACCTAAACAACACCCAGTGAAGCCAAAAACCCGTAAAGGTGGCATCTTTACCACCTCTCTTAAGACCATCAAACGCAAGACTGGAAATGGGGCAGAAACCAAGAGAAGGAAAAACCCAGATATAGCAAACAGCGCACCTGAACTAGTTAGCAGTGATAGAATGGCTGAGCCTTTTACCAACCCCCTAACAGCTTCTGACTGTCCCACTTGGGTGAGGAACCTGGTAGTGGAGTTGGAGAACCAGATGAGAGCTATTGTAAAGGAAGAGCTTGCGCTCATACTCAAACATGTAGGTACAGGGCAACTGACTGAGATGAGCAGCAAGGGCAATTTCATTACAAGACCGGAGGCTACATTATGCATTATCCTTTTAATGCAGTCACAAGCAGCCGCACTACATCATAAATAAAACAGTTCTAGAATGGAATGAACAGATGGTATGAAAGGCATGAGCACCAAACAGACAGCCTCTTTTAAATGCGGCTCGCAAGCAGATAAGTTACCTTACTATTATTCTTTCTAATACTTGTGATCTAATCCTTATTTCTTGACAACATTTCTTGTTTCTTATTTAGCTTGTTTACGTTAAGGATTGATGAGGCTTCCTTCCCCTCGTTGTTTACTTTTAAGATTGATTAGGCTTCCCCCCCTTGAATTCCAATTTTTGGTCTTCAAACCCTCTCGCCCTCCCCCTTCCCGATCTGTACCTTGTATCGATCGCTCTCGGCGGGTCCAGACTCCTCTTATTTGTGGAGACCTTCTCTATGTCACCGCTTACCTCCGCGTTGATCGCGCATTACCCGGTGATCGCGCGTCTTAATTGACTTTGCCAATTATGTGCTATTTACGGCTTTTCCCCGTCTCCGCTTTTAGGCATTTAGGTAATGCGCAACGCGCGCTTCCTTTCAAGGCCATTTCCTCTCTAACGACACGGACTAGAGGAGCGGCACTTGGCAACGGTGACGCCACGCTCCTGTGTTGCCAGCCTACTCTCCTCTAATCCTCAGACAGAGGGTGCATCTCGAGAGCTTTCTCGAGCGCTCCTGTCAGTTACTACCGGAGAGTCTTTTCACTTCGCTTCTCCCTTGACTTCGGTTCGCGTTTCTTCAATCCTTGCCAAAAAAAAAAAAAAAAAAAGGGGGGAGAGTGAGAATCCACTACTACTCACTACAGTCGCCTCAGTTTAACAAGCCTTTACATATTTATCTGACCAGCCTGCCACACAATGTCAGACTCCGATTCAGATGATGCTGCAACTAGTTCCCCTGATTTTAATAGCGAATCCTTTAAAAAGTTCATTCAGAAAGAGATGAGGTCTTGCATGCTAGACACATTTAAAGAAGTTATGTCCTCTAAAAGACCCCTCCCCCTTCAGGACGAGCACCCCGGTCAGCCCATTACTCATGATGTCTCAATTTCTAACCAGGGAAAAAGAGCCAAAAAATCTAATTACACTGAGCCTTGTCTTAGGAGCACTATGGGAGGTCCTGGCACCTCAAATGACTTGGGAGGTCGTAGCCCCTCAAACTTTCCTGGAGGTCCTCGCACCTCGACTCTGAAGGGTGTCCCTAGCGGCACAAATTACTCAGGTGTCCCTATCGGCACAAAGTACTCAGGTGTCCCTCGCGACACAAATTACATGGGTGTCCCTAGCGGCACAATTGATCGGAGTGCTCATAACATTTCAGATTCTGAGAATGAGAATGAGGATTGCTTCCCTATTCCTTCTGATGAATTTATCCTTGATTTGGACGTTGAGGAACTTGATTTCAATAACCAACCTATTGATGATTCCCCGTCCTCTTCTAAGATTGTCATCCTAGATCCCTTGGGCAATGAAATGTTTTCGCCTCTTAATATTTCACATCCTAGAAGCTCAGAGTGGTTCCCCCAAGAGCATGTGGCTAGTTTCGTTAAAACTTGGCTCAGGAATTCCCTGGAAAGAGACACTTGCAGCACTCTTAGGTCCGAGTGCCCTAGACCATCAATTCAAGACAAGGTCTGTCAGACCCCCAACCTCGACCCAGACTTGATTAAGTTTATGTTTAAACTGGGTAAGGACCCCAGAAAGGGTATTGAGAAGTGCCTCAAAGGCTGCCAGGATCGCCTTCTCGACATCCTGGGACCCCTAACTAGAATTTTAGATACAGCAGAAGAGTGTCACATCAACGACACTCCCCTTGACACTAACCTTGTCAGAGGGTGGAGCCAGAGGGCATTAGTGCTCCTCGGTAATGCTAATTCTAGCCTTAATATTGAAAGAAGGAGAGCTCTTCTCACTAAGATTAATCCCAAATTGGGCGACATGGCCGAAAAAGAACCTTCACTAAACCCTAAGGGACTCCTTTTTGGTCAGGATATGATCAAATCTATTGGTAAATACGTTTCCACCTTCACCGCCCTGGATAAAGCCCAAGCTAATATGAGACGTGTTTTTAACTCAAACCTTTTTGGACGGGCTGGAAGAAGGGGCCTTTCTTCCGGCCGAGGCAACCAAAGGCCCTTCTCAAGATTCAGAGGCTCCGGAAGAGGGTTCTTTCCAAACCAACCCTCAATTCTACCCCCAAAGAGGGAGAGGTTCGCGGCACAGAGGATCCAGGTCCCGCTACATGCCTAACAACTCCAATTCTCAAAGTAAGTACTCCTCTTCCTCATTCTTCTTCCCCTCCAAAGGTAGGGGGCAGGCTACGTTTCTTTTATCACATATGGGAAAGCCTAACTCAAGACCCCTGGGTTTTGGAGACTGTTCGAGGTTTCAGGATAGACTTTATCGTCACTCCTACACAGTCATCTCCCCAGAGAGTTCTATCTCTTTCAGAGGATCAACAAAAAATTGTAGAGGAAGAGATTTCCTCCATGCTTCAAAAGGGCGCCATCTTAGAAATTCCTTGGAGTTTGAAGAGGTTTGTAAGCACTCTATTTCTCGTCCGAAAAAAGGACAAAGGTTGGAGACCAGTTATAAATCTTCGAGAATTGAACAAGTATCTGGTCTACAGGCATTTCAAAATGGAGGGCATCCACCTCCTGAGAGACCTACTTCTAGAGGGAGACTGGTTGGTCAAACTGGATCTAAAAGACACCTATTTTACCATTCCAATGGCCAGGGAACACCAGCCTTTTCTTCAGTTCGCTTGGAACAATCGTCTTTTTCAATTTCAAGCCCTACCTTTCAGCCTTTCTTCCGCCCCCTGGTGTTTCACCAAAATTATGAGAACTATCGCCTCCCTTTTGAGGGAAAGAGGTATTCGCTTAATTGTCTATTTGGACGACATTCTCATTATGTCCCAACTCCACTCACAGATCCTCAAAGATTTGAGAATTACAATGGAACTCATAGAGAGTCTAGGCTTTATTATAAACCGGGAAAAGTCAGTCCTTACCCCCTCCAGATCCCTGGAGTTCCTCAGCTTTACAGTGGACACGTCAAAATGTCTTCTTTTACTTCCCCCAAAGAAAATCGCCAAAATTCGGAAAGAAATCAGGTTTGTTTTGAAACAAGATTCTCTGTCCCTAAGAGAGTTAGCCAGACTTTTAGGCCTCCTCTCGTCTTCCATTCAAGCCATCTTCCCGGGACCTCTCAATTACCGGGCTCTTCAGAGAATAAAAGGGAAGGCTCTCAGATCTGGCCTGTGGTATGGAGATCTTGTAACCTTAGACCAGGAAGCCAGGTCAGAACTTTCTTGGTGGCTGGAGAATTTGTATGCCTGGAATGGCAAAGCAATCTTTGGTTCGACTCCAGAGTTCACCCTTGAATCGGATGCGAGTCTCCATGGTTGGGGTGCTCACCTCCTCAACCAAAACACTGGTGGTGTATGGTCTCTTTCAGAGACATCACATCACATAAACTATTTAGAACTCACGGCAGGCCTATACGCTCTAATGAGTTTCAGACACTCGCTTCAAGGGAGATCTGTTATCCTGAAGATGGACAACATCTCCGCAGTTTCTTATATCAACCGCCTAGGCGGGACCAAATCAGCAGACCTCTCCGACTTAGCCAAGAGACTCTGGATGTTTTGCCTAGAGCACAAGATTGCTCTCAGGGCGGAATATCTCCCCGGAAAATCAAATATTTCCGCGGATTGGAACTCAAGATTCCTCTTGGACTTCAGCGATTGGAAACTCGACTCCCGTGTCTTCAACACCTTAAATCATTTTTGGGGCCCACTGGATGTGGACCTATTTGCGAGCAGGCTAACTTTCCAGATAGAGAAGTACTTCAGCTGGATGCCGGATCCGGGCGCTCTTGCTGTGAACGCCTTTCTCCAGCTCTGGTCAGACCTTCGGGGTTACGCCTTTCCCCCCCTTCGCGATGATTCAGAGAGTTCTTCAAAAGGTCAGACAAGACCAATGCTCCCTAGTCCTGATAACCCCCTTCTGGCCTTCTCAGGCCTGGTTCCCAACAACTCTGGAATTGGCCTGCAGCATTCCCTTCTTCATTCCTGCGGTCAAGGGTCTGGTTACAAACGCAGACGATCACCACCTAATTCTTTCAGGGAATTTGAACCTTCTTGCCTGGAAGGTGTCAGGAAATCCAACAAACTGTCTGGCCTTTCGACGTCAGCTGCAAATCTTCTCGGAGAATCTTGGCCCCAGGAACACACTATAGGTACAACAACATTTGGAGAAAATGGTTTCGTTGGTGCCTGGAGAGGGACTTGGATCCCGTGGAGGCCCCTATCGTTCATGTAGTTAATTTCCTTGTCGAACAATTCGACTTTGGGCTTTCCTATAGATCTATTAATTGTTATAGATCAGCTATCTCTGCTGGCCACTCTCTCGTCAATGGTAAGACGGTAGGTAAAAATGTTATTGTTTGCAGAGTCATGAAGAGTATTAGACTGAAGAGGCCTCCTAGACCTAAGTATCAATCCATGTGGGACGTTAAGGCTATTTTAGATCTTTTTATATCTTGGCCTGTTAATTCCCTTCTTAATAGGAAGTGTCTTTCTATTAAACTTGCAACTCTCTTGTGCTTAATTTCCTGACGCAGAGTCTCTGATATCAAATGTCTGGATATTTCTTATAGATCTTATGATATGTTTGGTGTTAAATTCGAAATTGTTAGAAGAACGAAAACTATGTCAGATTCTATTTTTTATCCTCGTTTCGATCTGTGTAAGAAACTTTGTGTTGTTGATTGTATGAAGGAATATGATAGTAGAATGAATGTTCTTCGCCCTCATGACGCTAATCAACTGCTTATTTCTTTTGTCAAACCATTCAAACCCATTTCCTCCGCTTCCATTGCTAGATGGGTCAAGTCCGCCATGAACCTAGCTGGCATTGATTTATCTAAATTCCTAGCCCACTCTATCAGAGGTGCTATGGCCAGTAAGTCCTTCTGCTCTGGTGGTAAGTTGGATGATATTCTCAAAGCAGCAGATTGGTCCAACGCATCCACATTTGCTCGACATTATTGCAAACCTATCGAGCACATGTCTGATGTTGTCCTTCACGGCTACCAACATGCATGATGTCAGCCTCCGGTCTTGTAATGAAATTGCGATTCTCCTATTAACATGACCAGAGAATCTGGATTTCATTAAAGACACGGAGGCTAACATTATCCCACCCGTCCCTCCCTTGGACGGTCTTCTCTTTGCTTAGTTCATTATTGAATCTCTTATTTGATTATTGCCTTTATTTGATTATTACATTATTGAATGTCTTTTTTGATTATTGCCTTTTTACCATGAATGACATTTCTATGCTCTGCTACCTCCAACCCTTAACATTTTCCTCCTTCCTTTCAGACAACTCGTCTTAATGGTTTCTTCTCGTCACCCGTGATTCTCCCTCACCTCTCTTCATCCCTCCCTTCCGGATTCCTTGGATTCTTCATCCTCAAGAACAAGTTGATCCTGAAGCTTTTGGAACTTTCCTTATTTGCCCACATTTAAAAGAGGCTGTCTGTTTGGTGCTCATGCCTTTCATACCATCTGTTCATTCCATTCTAGAACTGTTTTATTTATGATGTAGTGCGGCTGCTTGTGACTGCATTAAAAGGATAATGCATAATGTTAGCCTCCGTCTCTTTAATGAAATCCAGATTCTCTGGTCATGTTAATAGGAGAATCGCAATTCCCCTGGTAGAACCACTCTTGTCCTAGGGAAGAGGAAAGACTGTAGCTCTCAGACAGTCAGCGTTGCCCAATCTTTCACTGGCCAGAAGGGGTCCACGATGGCTGCAAACCCCGCTGCCCAATCAAGTGCCGGAAGGGCAGAGGCTCCTAGTGCCGTGCCGGCCGTTAACAACTCGGCACGTTCTGAAAACCCTGCCATACATCCATCCCATGTTCCTAGGGCGACATTCGGCCCTGCCCCTCCTAGGGAGGTCCCACATAGAAGAGGGCCTGTCCATATAGAACAGAGGGAAGGCGGGGAAAGGCTACATCCAGCAGTGGCCGAGGTTACAGGACCAGTGCAACAGATGAGACCGACCATAAACCTACCCCCAGCCTCACTCCCCTATGTCATAATATTAACAGGGGTCCCTGAGATCAATAATGGGCAGAAAGAATCGCAGCTAGATTTAAGGAATAAGTGTCTTTTTTGGTTAACCAGGCACAAGCAGTTTACCTATGACAGGGCTGGGGAAATTTTAATGGTTCAAAGAGTGGGATGGGTGGGCGAAAATCCCAAAACAATCCAAGGAGATTGCATAGTTATCAATTTTAGCAACCCCCTGACCGTACAAACAATTGCAGGCCAGTTTGCTAGCACCCACGCACTGCGCACGGATGTCCGAGCTTACACTTTGGACTTTTTCTATCCAGGCAACTACATTCTGCCTTGGACTCCAGTATACAGGGCCCCAATAAATAGATTCCAACCTTATCCAATAGCAGCCCAACCCCTTAGACCTCTTTTTAACATCCCAGTGGCAAACAGATATGGGCCCCTCGAGGAGGTGGATTGACTCGGGTTGCAAGACAGCTATAACCTCAACACTGGGACGGGGGGGTTCAAGAGGGTAGCTGGGATGAATACTAGTGGGAAACAGGCACAGCATATCCACAATAGCAACGAAGACGAACCAGGGGACCAACAACCCTCATCTCTCTGGGGAGCCTTAGATCATTACGGGATAGGTGTATCTATGCATAATAATCCATCTTTAACTCCTTTCGATTATGTAACCCCTAGCCAAGCTAGGAGTGTTCCTATAACGAAAGAAGCCGAAGTAATTCCCATGGCTCAGCCAGATGTTATTCGAAGTCCTAGTAACAACTGTCACAATGCACACAGTGGGAATTCTTCCGCTGGTCATAAATTAAGGATCCTATCCTGGAACATCGCTGGAATAAAAAGCAAACTGCACTGCCCAGATTGGGGGCAGTTTGTAGGGAAGCATGATGTGTGTATGTTTCAGGAGACTTGGGCAAGAGAGGATATAGTGAGGGGGGGCTATGCAACCTTCAACGTCCAGGCCACCTCAGGGGGAAGAGGCAGGCCCTCGGGGGGCTTATGCACCTGGGTTGCCACCCACCTGGATTGTACCGCGGTTCAGTTGAACACCGCATCCAACGATATCCAATGTATTGTACTCACTTTTCCCTCTAATTTAAAACTTGCTCTCATTAACATCTATTCCCGTCCTGTAAACATCACACAGGAATCCCCGACCATAGATCTACTTAACACCTTCATCGACACAGTACCCCTAAATGTTAGACTGATTATTGGGGGAGACCTTAATTGCCAATTTGAGCCCTTGGCTGCCCCCACTGAGGCCCCTCTAGCGACGAGGATAGTCTTTGGCTAATCCCTGATCCTCAAATTCCACCGGTAAAGGCCTGGACTCCTCTGGTACTCCAGATAAATGCAGTAACCCTAACCCACTCTTTGAGGGCGTGTAACGGCCGTACCAAGTCTGACCAGCCAGGAAGCTAACCTTTAATAGACCAGGACAATCTTCCCTGCTGGATTATATTCTAGTGGAGACAAGCATTTGGCGGTGGGTGGTTGACTTCGCCGTCATGCCAAGAATTGACAGTGATCATAACGCCCTGATAGTGGAGTTGGAGCCCCCAGAATTTTGTAATGCCACGACTATTGGCACCCCTGTAGGTACCAACTTAACTCTTGCCAACAATCAAAGAAGAATAAAGTGGGGAAAACTCAAGCAGTCACCAGGCAAGGCAGCCGCATTATATTCTCTAATCATCTCGCCCCTAATGGAAATGGGGTCGGCTGCCGCAAAACTCAACACTCCACAAACCATTAGTAGATTAGAGGCACTGCATGAAGAATTGTCAACAAGCCTGACTAACATTTTTAACCCTTTGACACATTCTAAGCCCAACAAGGGTGCCAAGCAAACCTGGTTTAATAACTCTTGCCGCAAGGCAAAGGGTGCCCTTATTGACGCTATTAAACTCAAGGATAGATCCTTAATAAAATCAAGCAGGGCCCAGTATCGAGATAGTATCAAGCTAGCCAAGAAGAACTGGGAGCTTGAAAGGTGGGACGACATCAAGGCAGCGCTCTTTAATAGGGACATGAAGAAGTTTTTTTTCTCTAGTTAGCGCAGACGGCAGTATAGAGAACTCAGCGTTAGAGCCAAACATCGCTGCAGCCGCATGGAAGCTGCACTTCCAAGCTCTCTATTCTACTGAGGAACTTATAGAGCCCAAAGATGCAGCGTCTCTAGCAACTATAGGGAATCCTAATGAAGACCCCCAATGGATTACTCTAAAAGAAGTTTTAAATGCAATTGGGCAGCTCCCCCTAGGTAAGGCCCCTGGGCTAGACAAGATCCCCGGGGACTTATTTAGGGAGGAACCTAATATTTGGGGACCCTATCTCTGGGCAATATTCAACGCCATTCTGTTAGGCATGAAGATCCCGGACACGTGGTTAGGGGCCGAAATCTTTCCAGTCTTTAAGAAAGGCTCACCCCTCTTGCCCTCCAACTACAGGCCAATCAGCCTGATAGATGTCACCCAGAAATTGTTCGCCAGGATCCTCCTTGAGCGACTTCACTCTTGGATGGAAGAGCGGGAAGTTCTGAGTATCAGGCCGGGTTTCGGAAGAATATTTCCACCATCGACCAGCTCTTCAGGCTCCAACTATTATTCTGGAAGACGGTGTCAATAGAGGGTGGCAGCCTCTATTTGATTTTCGTCGACCTTAAATCGGCCTTCGATCCGGTCCCCCGAACCAAACTGTGGGAGGTTCTTGAGCAGCTGGGTATCCCGCCCTACCTGTTGTCACTGATTATGCGATTGCATACAGGCAACTTTGCCCAAGTCAGGTATGGGAAATATGGAGAATTGACCCCCCGCTTCCCAGTTAACAGAGGAGTGAGACAGGGGTGTGTGCTGGCCCCTACCCTGTTTTGCCTTATCAACGTCTTGGTGGCCCAACTAAACGAAGTAGCGGACAATGACGCCCCGAAGCTGGCGCAAGGCAGGGTGCCAGCAATGATGTTTGCGGACGACACTTTGCTGTTGTCCAAGTCCCCTATGGGCATTCAAAGGATCTTGGACAGTGTTTCCTTATTTTGTAAAAACCGAGGGTTGGAGATTAACACCACGAAAACCAAATTTATGGTCTTCAACCCGGCCAAAACATCTCGCCCAAACCCCTCCTTAAATGGCACCTTGTTAGAGAGGGTGACTGTCTTTGAATACCTTGGTGTCACGTTGTCCGAAACATTCGAATGGGGCCCACAATTAGACAAGGCAGGCTTGAGGCTAGCGCAGATGGTGGGGAGTATCACTAAAACCTTTAGGAATTCCCTATACAAACCGCCTGGCCCGGTTGCTGAAATATATAAAGTTCAAGTAAGGAGTGCAGTAATGTACGGGGCGGAATTATGGGGTCACCGCCCCTCTGGCGGATTGGCCAAAATAGAGAACCAATTTATGAGAAAGCTCTTGGGACTACCGCCCAGCACTCCCCTCATCCCCTGCGCCTGGACCTAGGAATCAAACCCATTGCAGAGGAGATCGGACTAAGACCATTGACCTTCTGGCGCAGACTGTGGGCGACCCCTGAATTAGTATCCTACCAAAAAGAACTCAAGGGGGTCCTGGGACTTCCGGGGCTGGAAAACTGCCATGGCTCAAGTTCATCAAAGAAGCCTGCGCTAGAATAGGCATGTCTAACCTGTGGAGCAATCCCGAGGAAGTGTCCCCAATAATATCTCGACTTCAACTCGTAAGAGCATATAGATCGCTCAAATTAGCCGATCTGCAGGGGAACACCAAACTCGGGAACCTAACGGCTGACTTCTTCAACATAAAAGCCGAGTATCTTTTTGAGCCCTTTCTGGACGATATACAGCCCCTTATGGCTAGGAAGCTGTATATCCAGTTTAGAACAGGGACCCTCCCGGTTAACGCTTTTACGAATAAATGGTCAAAAGATCTTTTTGCTGGATGTCCCGCTTGCAACAGTCCTGAGGAGACTGATATTCATGTTTTTTCTTTGCCCCGGCTACAAATCTGCCAGACGGCGTTAGCTCATACCACTATGTAGGAACTTGGGCTGTACACAGTGTTTGGAGGTGTATAGAATTCTAAGATTTGACACACACACCCCCATAGTTTTTGCCGTGTCCCGATTCCTCAATTCTATGTGGCACAGGCGTAGGGCCATTTGTAATATATCTCAGCAACTGTAAAAATGTCCCCTCCAATAATGTTATTACTTTTAAAAAAATTTAAAAAATTTATCTGGTTTTAACCATCTTCGTTTTTAACTGGTGTAAAGTCATTGGACAAGCTAAAATGTTTCTCTGGCCATATTTTGTAATCTGCTATCAATGAAATGTCATGATTTCTCCTAAAAGAGCTATATATGTATGTATATCTATTTTTTTACTTTTTATGGCCTTTTATGACCGAAATAAAGTTGAATGGAATGGAATAATACATCAATGACTGACCAGTGCCTTGTTTTTAAAAATGACGTATATAAAGAAATCCTATGAACATAATTAAGAACATTTCTAGGATTTCAAGTGGAATTACAAATTGTAACCCCTCCTAAAACATCCTAGCAAAACAGCCATGATGAAAATCACATACTCTAAACAAATATTTATGGGTCAACTAACCCTGTAATTCTAATGTGTACCCATTAATTGTAAGGCCCAGTGTGACAATCTGTGCAAAAGCACCTGGAGGCCCTAACCCTTTCATGAGTCTATTGCACATGCATAAGCCTTTTCACAATCAACAAGGTTAAGCCTATTTGCTGTAACATGTACATAAATAAACATGAACAAGTCTACCTAAAGAGACACATCAATCATTTTTAGTAAGACCCGAAGTACACTGTGACCTAAACGTTAAAATTCTCTTGAGTTATCAAGCAATTTCTGGAGCATGAACAAAAAAGAACATTATTCTTAAAACCCAGTGTAAATCAGGTCCATGCTGCATTTGTTACATAGTTCAAAATGTAAAGCCCCTCCTAAAACATTCAAATTTATACACTGTCCTTTTATATGTATATCACTTTACCAACAGGTGAGCAGCCCAAATGTGTGCTTGGTGCTTCGGACCCATCTAGCAAGGTAGTCTCCTTAAAACATGCCACTAAACCAAACAATGCCTACTATCCAATGTGAATGTTTGTTTTAAGATGCAATGTTGATCAAAGATGTAAACTTAATCATTAAAATAATGAAGATACAGTCACACCCGGAAAGTGTTTGAAATTAACAATAAGACGTAAAAAATTATGTTAAAAGGATAAAATTATCCAATAATAATTTAGATATTATTGTTGATATATATTTATATTAATTTCATCCCTCAAAAGTCAAGTATGTTCTTTGTTAGATTACATAGACCCTCGCAGATAGAAGCACAGTTAGACAGGCCAAAAAATAATTACTCCCCCAAAAATAGGGCTTGTCTGAGGGAAGGGTGGGGTTCCAACACCCAGTGGATAATTTGTAAAAAAATAAGTGCTGGGGCTCTTGTCATGAGGCAGCTTGCACCAGCCCATTTCTCCTGTTAGCGCTGCCTAAAACAGAACCAACTATTAACCATGAAAGAGGGGAAAGGATGTGGCAAAGTGGCCAGAGCTGCCGACTCCAAAGCTGGGGAACCAGGTTCTGTTGGCCCGACATCCTGTGATTCTGTGCAAATCACTTAATCTCCCTGTGCCTACCGTAAATGAATCTGCCCTTAACTGGTGCTCATGAAGAGCGCCGGTGTTGATGATTAAGTGCCGGTGCTGAGCTCGGAAACCACTGGCTCAAATTAAGCACTGTCAACACCTAACCCTTAGCCTTTTAAGGTAATCTGACAACTTCCATACAAAATACCTGTCTACAAGCTTTAACGCAGTGAAGTAATAATCCAGCATTAAACACCTATTGGTTTTAACACAAGCTTTTCCCAATATATAAGGCAAGCCTATTGCCTTTCTTGTAACTGTTCATAATGAACAGATCAGGCCTACAACATCTGATATAATGTTTCTCAATAAACCAGTCAAGCATATATCCTTTTTCATTGGCTTGTACCCATAACCAACTCAGGCCTTCTGTGTTGAGTATAAGCTTTATTGTAGGGCACCCTTCAGGTATACAGGCATAAATTTACAAATATGTACTAAATTTGGATTGGAAAAGCAATATACAGCTCATCCTAAGAGGACAGACCAAGAATTATCACATTGCAAATCTTCTACCCCCGAGGTTCTTCAAAGGGTCTAACCAACAGTAATACATTTCATTGTGGAAAAAGTTGCAAAGTATTTGTGAGATAGGAATCCACTCTGTATTTAACATATGCTTTTCACAATAAATAATTCAGGCCTACTGCCTTTGTGATAATATTCCCCAATAAGCAGATCACACCTATGGCATCTCACATAACTTTTTCCAATGAACCAATAAGGCCTACTGCCTTGATTGCAGGCTTGTTGTTATACCTACTTCAGGCCAACAGTATTGTGCAAAATCTGTGCCTTGCAAGCACTCTTATTCAATGGAAACACAATTCTGCACAACAAAATCTTTACAAAGATCAGCATGAGGGCAGGACCAAAGCTCTTCTCTCACTTTCAAGAATGGTTCTTAAAGCTCTTTTTCTGTTGATAACATAAGGTCAGTGACAGACCAGCCGTCAAACCGGACCTTAAAGTTGTAAAATTAACAAAGTCATAAGGGCCACTTAGCTTCAACCTTAAAACCACATGTATTAAACCAAATGTCCACAACATGGGTTTAATTTTATTGTGGGCTATTCTTTATTTAAGTGGGGGAGGGGCAGTGAGGTACTTACTTTCCCTGCTTTGCAATAGATGATGTATCTTGATAATTTTAAGCTGTGTGCTATAGCCAGTTAGAAGAAACGCTTGTACCGCCATCAGCTCCTTCAGGTCATAACCTATACAAAAAGAGTAACTGTGTTTTATATAGCACTTTATAATACACTTCTTCCATTTCTAAGAACTAGAAACCACACATTTTATATTACTCAACTTACCAAAAGATTTACTTAATTTTTAGCAGTGCCCAGTTTATCAACATCAGAAGAAAGGAAGGTGAAATTAGCTTTTTGGGCGATTCCAACACGTCACCTGAACGTCACATGATGTCAGCAGCATGGGAAGCCAATAAGCAACCTTTCTGCCGTCTGTTCAGCCCCCTGCCTCTTTGCTGTCTCTCACAAGCATGTACCCTGAGAAATAGGCACCTGCTGCAGGGTATGATGAGGGGGCTTTATCTATCTGACGAACAGAGAGGTAGTCAGTATTCATTTCCTTACAGCAATTCAGAGTGTTGGGTTAAATATTCAGTATATCCAGGAGAAAATGACATCATCAGGCACAGCTCCTCTAGCCTCCTCAACCACAGCACAGTCTTGCCTCAGTGAGATATCTTAAAAAAGAGAGCACTGTTAATATAACTGGCGACGTTAAAGAGAGCAGATGGCTGAAGGATCCGTCAGCTTACACAAAAACAAAAAAAATCAGTAACTCCAATTGTCTATATTATGCAATAATTCTAAAATAAAACCAATAATCATTAGCGGTTTTACTGAGTGCTGCTACTGAGTATTATGCCGCCGATTTGCGCTGCTAACAATTGGTGTCCTATTGTATTGACCTCAGAAGGATGAATTGTTGAGTGTGCCTTTCAACCTGCATCAACAGGGCGATGTAGCGTGCAGGTAATGCAGCTATACAAGGTACAGCAAAGATTATCAAAACAAGAGTAGGTCGATGTATTTAGGAATAATTTACAAAAGATACAGAAGAAAGTGATGAGCCCCGCACCGCCCGCCACCTACCTTGCCAGGTACATATCTAATACAACCCTGCTCCATCCCTTGAGGCTTCAGGAGGAAAATAGCTATCCAGAGCATCCAAAGCTGAAAGCCATCAGACCAAAGAAAGATGTCAAATGTTCTCAGGAAGAAATAAGATAAGAATAAATAACTCTTGGAAGGCAATGTACGCCAAACCTCAGTGTGAGTGACTATATTCTGGGCAAATATAATTCCATGGAATTATGTACATCTGAAACAGGTAGCCCTAGGATCCCCCAACTCCCATAACCTGTGGCACCCAAAGCAATAGGCTAAGTATCCCCCTCTTCCCTGGACTCCTCCAAACCCCACCACATTGGTACTACCACTAGTTGAATGGTTGCATACACTGCATTGGTATCACTGCCTCTCTTTCAGTTCCAGAGGAGTCTCTCGCCACATTTACCAATTATATCCATTTATCCGATTCCAGTTCACATGTCTGCTCAAATTTTCTTTGTGCAATTTTCAATTCAATCCTATTATTCTTAGGCATCCAGATTCATTCACGACTCATGGGGAAGTATGATTATTCTCTAATTTTTTGGTATTTACCACCTGCTTACACCAGTTATTGCATCTATATGCTTCAATTTGCTTCAATTTCCTTGATGCAAAATTTGTATGCTCTCCAGTCAGCGGTTGAGCACTCCTACATAAGATGGTAAAATAAGCCACCATGGTACAATGCTGCAACTGCAAGTGTAGGATGCAGTCACCTGGGATAACCGAAAGATTCAGGGAGGTAGCCAGGAATGGAAAACGTACAAATAGTGGCAGAAACTCAAAATCCACAACCAAATCGAAAAAAACATTCTGTAGTTCACTAGGAAAAGAGAAATGTAAGACTGGGAAAGAGAGGCAGAGGAGGAAGATAATGGAGACCGAATTCACAACAGAAAATAATTAAAAGGGACTGCCAAAGAATGAAGCAAAAGGAGATGAATAAATTCTGCTAAAATCTTGAACACCATAAATAGCAACGGCACTATGGCCAAATGGGAAGAAATTTAGCATTTCAAAAGGCATTAGAAACGAAATAATAAAACAACTGAAAACCTGCTGAGACATAGCAACTTTGTCTGATGCCCGGTGGAGCTACCTCGCTAGCTATAGGGGAGATGGGCCATGGATTCCCTCCTTGACCATCACCTACCCAGCCGATCTTTGGGCAAACTCTCCTATGTCTCTCTGGACCTAATCTCCCTCCTCCCTTCACCCTACCCCTCTCCGCACTACTCTTCTCCTCTTTGTAGCCATTGCCCTTTGCCCTTACCCATCCTTGCTCATAGTTCCCACCCTCTTTTATCCACCTGACTTTCTTTTGTGAACTTTTCCTTCGTCAGTTGAGACCTAGTGATTTTGACATATGCCCGATGGAGCTACCTTGCTTAGCTATAGGGGAGACGGGCTGTGGATTCCCTCCTCGGACGTCACCTACCCAGTCGGTCTTTGGGCAAACTTCCTTTCGTCTCTCCTGCCGTCTCTTCCCCCATCCTCCCCCTTCACATTTCCCCCCTTCCCCCCTCCGCTCTGTCTCACCTTTCCTTCCTCTCTCAATCTGTGTCTTATTTTTGATGTAAAGTGTCATCTGTTATCATTGTCTGTAACATTGTGTAACCTAATGTAAAGCGCTCTGATACCTCCGGGTCTAGCCAGCGCTATATAAAACTCTTAAAATAAATAAATAAATAAAAATAAATGGGGCTAGGGGCTATAGAATCTCAAACAAATACAAAAATTAATGGCCCACTTTTAATTTTTGGTGGTACGATGATGGTGGCTGGAAGCTGAGCCAGTGCCTTTAATATTATATGTAGGGAGTATTAAAATAAAATTTTAATGGGATTCCTATACAGCACATGAGTAACAGGGACAATACAGCTGATGGGAGACATGATTGTTCAACATTGACTACATCTCAAATATTCCCCTAAAAATTATAGATGCTCTGAGGTGAGGCTTGTTCAAGGAACTACTAATAGACAAAAACATCAAGGTTACTCTGAATTGAAATGTGTACATCAAAAGGAACGGCATTAGAGATGGTTCACTTTAAGAGCGGGCACTATATTTAAGAGCCGCCAATTTTTCAGGGATTGGTCAATGTTCGAGATGCATCATCAAGGAGTTAGGATGAAGGTTTCAATCGGAAAAAACCTAGATGGAAATAACGTGATTTACATGTTTTAGGCTAGTTACATAAATACAATTAAGAGGGAAAGCCACCATGGTACAATGTTGCAACTGCAAGTGTAGAATGTAGTCACCTGGGATAACAGAAAGATTCAGGGAGGTAGCCAGGAATGGGAAACGTACAAATAGTGGCAGAAACTCAAAATCCACAACCAAATCGAAAAAAACATTCTGTAGTTCACTAGGAAAAGAGAAATGTAAGACTGGGAAAGAGAGGCAGAGGAGGAAGATAATGGAGACAGAATTCCCAACAGAAAATAATTAAAAGGGACTGCCAAAGAATGAAGCAAAAGGAGATGAATAAATTCTGCTAAAATCTTGAACACCATAAATAGCAACGGCACTATGGCCAAATGGGAAGAAATTTAGCATTTCAAAAGGCATTAGAAACGAAATAATAAAACAACTGAAAACCTGCTGCTTCAAGAGCACACAAAAAAGAAAGTATATGGATAAGAGGCTGTGGTCAAATGTGGTCTCGCTCCACAATAAAGATGGCAGGAAGAATGGTGGGAGCTACAGGTTAGCAAGTTTGAACTGAGCGGGGGGGGGGGGGGGGGAAATAAATGGAATAGTTTATACATGAAAAGAAAAGCAGATGTCTTGAAAAGTGTGGATGACTTGTTCCTCAGCAAGCTTGCTTGTAGAACTAGGAAGTCAAGCTGACAAATCTGATGGAGGTTGTGAGCCGCGCGGTCCAATGAAATGGATGAAGTAGGTGTGACGAATGCAATATAATGTGATTTCATGTAAATCACTAGACGTCATATGAGAGATTATTCCACAATTAGACTTGTAGATGGGTTCAACACTCTTACCAAGGGATAAAATGTGCTAAAGGGGGATAAAATGTGCTAAAGGGGGCAAAAACGATGCAATTGACTCCAAAAGATGCGATGAACTGTGAGGAAAAGGAGGTGTCAAGTGGGGTGCTCCAAGGAATAGTCGTCAAGAATGTGCCCTTCACCAGATCTATATGCGAGGGTGCAGAAAACTAGACCTATAAGGTATCTGCAGCTAACTCGGAATAAAGAAAGGGCATGACTTTGATGCATTTTAAAGCTGTGCTAAAGGCTGCAACTAAAGATAGTATTGCATTTAGGTAGCAAATACAACTGTAGCTGTGAAGTTTTAAAGGACTATTCAGAGCAAAGGGGACTTAATAAATATCAAATTTCCTCAGAAAAGCTTATTTCCCAAAAGCTCAAGGGAAATGCAAGAGGGATATCTTAATACAGAGAGGTACAACCAGCAGAAACACGATGTACTCTAATTTAGGAGGCTAAAGTAAGGGAAGAGACTAATCAAGCTCCTTAAGTATAAACAAGCCCAAGGGCAGGTGATGGCCCCAATTCCTGAAGGGAACAAATGCAAGAGAATGCCTGGGAAACGGAAGAGCCAGCGAACTAGTGTTTGAAATATGGTGTCCTCAAGGACAGTACTACTCCTTCAAGTTGAATTAAGTACAACAGGGAGCAGAGTCTGCAAGAAATAAGTTTGATAGCTGAAAGACTACTCCCTCAGTTCTAATTACTGAGGTATTCAGACAGCAACAAGCCACATTCCTTGAGCTAAAAGACCCCCAAAATTAAGGGACAGCATAATCAGGGACAGAGTATAAGGTGGCAACACCAGCATCATTTTGACCAGGAAAGCAGTGGCGTGACAATACCTTTGGGCCCCATCCCCGCAATGAATCGTGATGGGGCCCCTCCACAATGCCTATATACTCGCAGTAATCAACAACCCTATAGAAGCCTGCAGCAAGATGATATCATGAGTTTCCGTGATACAGTTAGTATCAAAGAGAAATAAAATTATACTTATGGGATGCACATGCTTTACATACATGCACACTGAAACCAAATTGTGTTCATATTTTTCTATTATAATATTATTTTTAACAAAAGTGAACTTTAGGGGCTTAGTGTATGTTCCCCTCACTGACACTTGAATAAGGGAGTAGGTTTGTAAGGGATGTGCAGATGGCAATAAAATCTAGCAGCAAAAGGTGAAGATTAAGGGCCCCATTACGAGTTTGGTGGTGAGGGAGCAGTTTGCCACGCCACTGCCACTCTCCCACACAGCCAAACAGGGCCACTGCCCACCCTCCAGATTACAAGTGAAATCGTGGTGTGGTGGGCGGGTGGCATGGCGGTCCAGCGGTGGTGCAGTAAAAAGCCTTAAATGTGAGCCTTAATGCTGCATCGCTGCGGGACCACCACAGCACGTTCCAGCATGGCATGGACTGTGAAGTCCATGCCGTACTGGAACTGGGGGTGCATGCACACAGGAGGGCACAACATCTGCCCCCCTGCATGCACCATCATGCATGAGGCAAGGGGCCCTGTAGGGCCCCCTTATTTTTCTTGACTGCCAACAGTTTCATGGAGTAAGAACCTCCATGAGACCGTTGATGGTCAGGAAACTCATAATATGCATGGCGGTGCCGCAGCAGCACCGCCAGCATATTGTGAGCCCCTGACCACTGCGCCACCGCCTGGGAACGGGGTTCCCTCAAGGCTGCGGCGGTCCAGTTGCAGTCCAACTGCCAAAATTATAATACGGCGGTCGGACCGCCGGTGGCCGGACCGCCACCGCTGCACCACCATGATTTTGGCAGTCCGCGAACTTCCAAAGTCATTATCAGGCCCTAAGTAGGCCCTTTACATTTGGCAGAGCAAGTTAGTGTACCATAAATTCATGGAGCTCCCATTGTACGAGACTGACACTCCCCTTTTACATTTAACACCTTATTCTGAGTTCTTGGATGTAGCACCTGGTAATTCCAGTGATTCCATATCCCAGAGTTACGAGAAATACCAGTAATTCTGGATGGCGAAGTTAAAGTGTACTAAAAATTGAGCCCCAGTCTGCCGGCAGTCTTTCATAGGTGGTGGTCTATCCACCACAAGATCCCCACCGCCAGTTTGTCAGGACGGTTTGTCCTATTTTAGGTGGGATTCCTGATGAAGACCCCCGTCAGGGTTTGGGGTGGCATGGTAATCTACCATGTGAGCATATAATAGTAATTTTCTTTTTAATATTATTTAAATATCTACAACATAATGACCTTTATGGCAATTTACTCATGTATCTTGCTTACTCTCACTTATCTTCTAGGATTCTAAAGTCATTGATTATGCAATTTCAGATGACAGGGTTATAGTGTCACTCACTGTTGAGGAACAATTTAAGAGTTTAGAATTACCATTTGTCTGTAGACCTGGGGTAGTGATGGCAAGAATGTTAGCAGGACAGGACTCCTAAAGTTGTTGAAGAACAAGTGTGAAGCATACCAAGCCTGTTGATGAAAAGGTATGGCATAGCTCAAAGTTTAGAGCTATGTAAGCTTTTGCATTTGTATTCCGCTCTATCTTGTAGCGCCAACAGTGACTTGTCAGTAGGTTTTCGTGGACTCTGGCAGATTTGGTGCCTCTAAAATGCTGTTAGGGTTGGGGCAGAAAAAGTTATGTGCAGGACTTGACTGACCCGACCCAAACCCTGCTTGCCTTTCAGAGATACCAGCGTGTTGTAAAAAACCTCTAGATTTCCATAAAGGCCAGTCTGTTTCAGGTGCAAATGGCTCTTTCCTACTGACTCCAAGACCCTCCCATGTCGAATAGTACAGGTTTTCTGATTTCCTTTAGCCCAAGGCCTCTTGCTGAATGTTTTGGCACCTTGGCACATTGCCCTGAGACCTCATGCCTATAAATCAGGATCAGGAGGAATGTGGTAGGCCTTAAGAGTGATGTTAGGTATTACGATTCTGAGAGATGAAGTTAGAGAGTAATGCTTACTGTGTGTCCAAGACATACTCACTTGGGAACACACTACCTGGATGTTTACCCTATATGCAGAGCTTGTGTCATCTTTGAGCTTTGATACAGGCTAGGCCGTTAATTGTGGTACATGCTTATCCCACAGCTTCTAATGCCTTGTGCCTGAAAATCACACTGTGCGCATGTAGCTTAGCTAGGATGAGGGTTTTATCTCCACTAGTGAGAAGGTGTTGTTTCCTTGCAGTGTAGAGCAATAGTGTAGCAAGAGTGCTATGTCAAGGCCTAATGCAGGCAAAGAAAATGGGCTTCCTTGCATCTTAGGTCCATATTAAAGACAGCCATAATTTGGGTAAAGAGCCCCTCACTACTCTGAGCACCATTGTATTCTGTGCATCCCTCCTTCCTTTCACTCTTTCTTCTCCCTGAGTGCTATCACTCTCTCTGTTTCCCACCATCCCCCTCAATCAACCCTATGTTCTTTCTGCCTTTTTTCATTTCCCTTTCTACCTCAACTCCAAAGACTATCTTCATTTGTTTCTATTTGCCCTGTCCATTTCCGCTTTCACTTACTGTATATGTTCAGATCTCCCATCTTTCTCACTCTTTCGCCATATCATATTTCTACCTCTTGCTTCCTGTCCTCTTCCTTCCTTAATTTAGGTCCTACAAATTTTTCTATTTTCCTCTCCATTCCCTTCTCATTCTTCTTTTCTCTCAATCCACTACATTTTCTTTTTCCTTTTCTGTCCACTCCCATATCATTTTACCTCTTTGCCCTGTTTATTTATGCACTCCATTTCTCTTTGTACACACAAATTTCCCTTTCCACTGCGCTCTCTTTCATATCTCTCTCCTTCCTCTTGCTTCCCATCTCTTTCGTTCCATTAGTTCTGATCATATGTTTTCCCTAATTTTTCATCCACTCTTTTTCTATTCTGTCATTTCATATTTTCTTGACATTTTGCTTTCCTTTCCCACCACTGCTTCCCTTTTCCCTCCTCTATCACCCTCTATACTTTAGTTTCTCCCTTTTTTCCTCTGTATTCTCTGCTGAGCCCCTTCTATACAGGCTCTGAATGTCTGCCCACCTCTGCTCTACTTTCTGGCTTTTCCAGTGTTGCGAGAGGGCCCTCTCTGTCTCACTCTCCATCACTATCTTCCACTCTCCCTGACCCCACCCCCCTCAAGAAAGAGTCAACAGAGCCAGGCAGGAGCCAATTGCATTGAACAAAAACATTCCAATTGGAAGCATGGTCTCTTAAATAAACTACAGCTGGTGAAATGCACTTTGCACCACCTTTTCACCATTGGGCTGTGGTGCCACTGCATTGACTGCACCACTGACAGCCAAACCTCTGAATTAGTGATCCTATAGCTTTCACATCTAGCACCATGCTTTCCCTCCATCTGGTATAGGCTAGGTCCCTGGGTGAAGAGCCTGGCTCTTCCAGTACTTCTGGCTCAACAGCTGTATTGTAGCTTATAAACAACATGGATCCTGGATCCCTCATCTTAAGCTCTCATTGCCCTTCTCACCCTGCTACTCACCCAGAACCCCAGCCCCCCAGGTTGCATTTTCTCCAGTCTCTTCACTTGTGCCCCACAGCTGCTGAATGTACCAGGAGATGGCACGAAAAAGTAAAGTAAGCACTGCACCTTGCCATACACATTAATTTTTCCTACTACTTTTCATTGCAAAGCAGTGTTGTTTGGCTAAAATGTTTAAATCCGACTTTGTATCTATGTGCGTATTAATATCTAAATATACATGTAGAGATATATACACACAAAGCCAGAATTAAATATTTTAGGCAACCATGTACGTGTGTGTAAGTATATTTGTGTATCTATATATCTATATATCTATATATATATATATATATATATATATATATATATATATATATATATATATATATATATATATATACATACATATACACACATACATGGAATTCTGCAATCCTTGATTTCAAAACCCATCTCTAATTTCTATAATCAATGACTTGTGGCACACTCAGTCACTGATTATAAAGAAATTACACCAGAACTCAACTGTAATAAATTATTACAGTTGAGTTCTGACATCACATTTCCTGCTGCCAGGGCCAGCAGCCAGGGGAAAGGCAGGTCAGGTCAGGTCATAGAGCATAACTAAAGCAGCTTTTTCAAGAAGGAAAACAAAACATTGCATATCATCTTTCTACTCCGTTATTCTAGCTGTACCATGATAAGGGGAAATTTATAGCAACATGTTTATTTTTATAGAAATGGTAAAATCGTTCTGCATGCTTCTATACATTCCCAGCTACTGCACCTTTTAAAACACACTGACGAACTAAACCAATTCAAATAAGCTTTTTATAATAAATATCTAACAGCTTTTTAGAAGTGTTTTATTTTGCACTAGAGATTCTAGTTTTATTCTTCATGTTTATTAAAGAGCTACACACCAAGGTTTTAAGTAGTTTGTGGGAAGGGTGATGGCGTAACCACATATTATAAGAAATAAAGTACTTCCTGGAGTACATAATAAGGATGTTGGAAGTCACGTCGAAATTACATAACCTTATAAAGGAACTTGGCCTTCAACCTTGTTCCTCTATATGGTCATGGAACTCCTTAGTGACTTGCAATATCCTCATAATGTACGGCAGGGGAACTTTATCGCATAAAGTAACTTTACCAGTTTAACTGTTGCTTAATGTGTGCCCCCTACAATTCACTTCTAAGGACGCTACAGCTAGTTCCACTGGTGGTATTTTAGACAATGCCTCTAATAATAAACGCATAGAGAAAATAGTGCAGATGTATGTTATAGTCCACGCAGGCATGGGGAATTGCTGATTTGGGTACTAAATTTAAAATACTTGTTCAGGGGTTCCCATTCATTATAAGAGATGCTGTTACCTTTTCAATTTTTCTGCATGGATTGAAATAAATTACTTACCCACACAACACCTCCCCTTGGTTCATTGGATATGCAGAGGACACCATGCCTGCATTTAACTATTTTAAAGAAATGTTATCCCCGTTTCCTTACAGCAGATCGTTAACAAAACAAGACACCTGTGTGAGGCACAACTAAGCTAGTCTTTGAGAAAAAAGGCTGGTGTTGTAGGAGAGCCTTTTGAGGGAGGGGGTCCGCTTACTTAGCGCTCACCTACCAAAATCACTCATGTGCAATCACCCCTTCACATGCTTCACCACTATTCAACAATCTAGTTATATTGTGCCCCTCCACTGCCTTTAAGCAGAGTCCCGGTTATGTTTCTGGAGGTGCACACATCCTCTTCCTAGGGTTGCCACCTAACCAGTTTTATATGGGCATGAGCAGTATTTTATTTTCCCAGCCAGTACATCAATTAGAAAAATCAGATTGGTATTTTTTCCCCTTATCAGTACATACTTAAAACAAGTAATGTAAGAAGAAAATACTTTAAATGCGTTCTACAGCTGACCTACTGACCCCTGATTGACAATTTATATAAGCAAAGACAGAAGGGCCATAGTAAAACACATACAGATAATGTCTTATCAAGTTCTATTTAAGAATCATGTTGGGGCCTTTGCAGAATGTTCAACTGCGAACAGATGGCCATATTTGTCTCTTGGAAAGGTAGCAACCTTACCTCTGCCCGAATAAGTTATGTGCGATCTCTTCCCCCCTAAAACAAGCAGTGTGCTCTGTGGAAGACACTTTCTATGGGAGGGCGGGGGGGTGTGTTATCTAATCTTGTAAGGGGCCTGGCAGACTAGGAGTGAATGAGAAACAAAGGTTGTTATTATGTTTCTCTTGTGAGTCAGCTGGTGTCAGCTCAGAGATGGCTGCACACTCGTAACAGACACACACCCTGGACGGACAAGCTGACGGGGGGTGGGGGGGCTATAGAAAACTAGGGACCCCCTCACACAGTGGGGGCTGCGGGGGTGTCCGTTACACCTCGGCTGTAGAGACAGTAACTGCAGGAGTTAGCAACAGGCAAAGAAACAACACAGGCTACCTACCAATGCTTTCATGTGAGCTCGTTGGCTACTTATCTCCGTGGAAATGGTGGCAGTGATGACACTGGAATGCATCCAGTGCAGGAGCACAGATTGTTCTTGACCCGCTCAGTGTCATAAAATACCTGTTCTCCTTTTTACAAATGTTGTATGGCTGATGGTGTTTTGTGAGCCAGATCGCTTGGTTGTAGTGTATGGCATCTGTAAATATCAGAATGGGAGCACTGCCGTGGTCCTGGCCTGCAGACACACCTTTTTCAAAGGCAGCACATTCAGTTAAAGATGGAGCAGTTGCTTACAAGCCGCTCTTTGTTTCACAGTGCAGGCGTCAGCAGGATGCATTTACAGAGGGGACAGAGATCCCCATGCAGGTCGGTGCAGTGAGTCACTGCACCTGCTTGCCGATGATGTCTGGGGGTTCATGGGACCCCTTCGCCCCTCTCCAGAGTGCTGCCCTAATGTGGCTTGCTAACAATGTACCATCTCTTTGTGATGCACTGTCTCCTAATAGCCCGTTTGATTCTCCATCCATGTCTGTAATAGGGTGCAGCTGCAGAGGCAAAGCAGTTGCCATGTTTGCAGGGGGCCGTGCCCCAGTGCAAATCAGGGAATGTCCTCTCATGATAGTGCCAGTGCTAGATGTGCGGCAGAGGTATCAGTATCATAAAAGAGGCAGCACAAATGTCTGCTGCCCCTTCTGTAATAATACAGTGCCCCGCGGGCACACGTCCTTTGCGGTCCCGGGGCTCTATGCATAATATGGCCCATGGTGCATTCCCTTTGGAACGTAGTATCTAAAGATAGACAAAGACTCTGATATATGGATGGGCATTTAGTGCCTTTTTTTGATGCATTTTTTTAAAAATGTAACAGTGGATAATATACACGGATCTATATGTTCAACATCTGAAGCTATAGCAGGAAAGGGAATACATGTAGAGAGGTCACCCAGCAGCGAATATAAATGGTAAAACATATATATTTTTTTTTTTAAAACGAGTAGAAGAGAAACCAGGCAGTAATGACAAAACAAGCATTGGCAAAGCCAATAGGTCTTGCCTATGCAAGAGCAATTTGCTTTGCCAATGTGTTTTAGCTATACTGTACACCAGCCTTGCCGCTGGTCCGCATGGCTAAAAGTTAATGGCGTAGAGGAGAGTGAAGCAGAGTGTCGTAGAGTGGAGTGGCATAGAGTGTCGTGCATTGGAGTGGCACTGAGTGGAGTCACAAAGTGGCGTACAGTGGAGTGGCGCAGAGTGGACTGGTGTACAGTGTTGCAGAGTATAGTGGCATAGAGTGCAGCAGTATAGAATTCAGCAGCATACAATGCAGTGTTGTAGAATACAGTGGCATAGATTAAAGTGTTGCATATTAGAGTGCAGTAGTGCAGATTGCAGAGTGCAGCGGTGTAGAGTAGAGTGGCATAGAGTGCAGTGGAGTAGAGTGGTGTAGAGAGAGTATGGTGTTGTAGAGTACAATGGCATAGAGTGGAGTGAGGCAGAGTGCAGTGGCATGGAGTGATGCAGAGTAGAGTGGTGTAGAGAGCATTGGCATAGAATGCAGTAGTGCAGAGTAGAGTGGCAAAAAGTTCAGTGGCATTGCAGAGTAGAGTGTCATAGTGTGCAGTAGTATAGAGAGGCATAGAGTGCATTGGCGTAGAGTGTAGTGGCATAGAGTGGTGTTGAGTAGCGTAGAGTGCAGCAGCATTGAGTACAGTGGTGCAGAGTAGACTGCAGTGGCATAGAGTGCAGTGGTGCAGAGTAGAGTGCAGTGGCACAGAGTAGAGTGCAGTGGCGTGGGGTAGAGTAGAGGCGACTCGTGTAGAGTGCTCTGGTGTAGAGTGTTGCAGAGTATAGTGGCATAGAATGCAGCAGCATAGAATTCAGCGGTGTACAACGCAGCATCGTAGAATGCAGTGGCATAGATTGGACTGTTGAATTGTAGGGTGTAGTCACAGAGTGAGGTGCTGCAGAGTTAAGTGGCAGAGTGTGCAGTGGCATAGAGTGAAGTTTTGTAGAGTGCAGTTGCGAAGAGTGCAGTGTTGCAGGGCAGAGTGCAGTGGCATAGAGTAGATTGGTTCAGAGCATAGTGGAGTGGCATAGAGTGGAGTGGTGCAGGGTAGAGTGCAGTGGCATAGAGTAGAGTGTAATGGCATAAACTAAAGTGATGTAGAGTGCAGTGGCATAGAGTGCAATTGTGCAGAGTAGATTAGAGTGGCATACAGTGGAATGGCATAGAGAGGAGTGGTGTAGAGTAGAGTGGTGCAGAGTAGAGAGGTGTAGAGTGCAGTAGCATGGAGTGGAGTGGTGCAGACAGAAGTAGGCAACACCAAGCGTATTGATTTGTTTTGATCTTAAAGTATTTATTTCCAATACACTTAAGAATTAACAACAAATGTGCTTCATTTGTGCTTTCCTAATTCTGATATATTCTGAAATACTTGCACAGTTCATTCAAATGTTCTTGTGTGCTAGAAAAAAATACTTTCCTACCCATCGTATCTAGCAAGAATGTCACATAAATCCTCTCACTTTGAAGTCAGAGACGGAAAAGTAAACACCAAGCGTCCTTGGAAGACAGAGCCCGACATTTGACCTCTGTCTTTTAATGCACAGCAAATGTGACAAGATAAGAACAAGATTTACAGGCCTGTTTACAGAAAGGAGCACTCGTGGAAGAATATAAGGAGAGACAGTGTGAAAAGGCATTGCTCCTTGGGAGGGATGAACTCATGCTGGACAGCCTAAAATAAATCAAGCCAGCAAAAAGAAAGCCAGAAAATGTGAGTTACAAACCACAATGCCAATGGTAAGCAATGGGCGGAATGCATTCCTAGGGAAGCTTTCTGAATCTCCCCAAGAAGTCTTTAGCAAACCAGACAGCTGGGCTATCTGTTAGGTTCGACCTAAACAAATCAAAAAATAAAACAGAAGCTCACTTGTGGCTGGGTTGCCAGGAGAAGACAAGGAAGAGGCTGGTGTGGAACTGGAGGTCCATATTAATCAGCATATTCTAGGGTCTTTGCTTCTAAGCATAGCCTGGAGCAAGGGAGAGAGCATATGATGCATTCATATATTTCAAAAGGAACTAAATAGTAGAATGGTTCTCCTGGAAAATGAGAGGATTATAAATGATTGGTAGGGGGCAAGCTATTTTCAATTAAAGGTTGTTGAATTTATGGTTAAACCATCAGGTAATAGCACTGGAAAGAAGACACGTAAACCAAAGGTTTGGAGGCATGTAAAGGGCACAATATTACAAAGAAAGCAGGGACACAGAGGTCAAGAAGGGCACATGGTCATGGAATAGGTCAGATAGATGTGTCTGGTTCTCACTGTTATTACGTCTCTTCCACCCTGAGTATTTATATAGAGAGAATCAAGGGTATAAGGGTGAGGTGGTAACCACACCTGGAGTAGAAGTTAGCTGAGCTCCAGATGCTGCGAGCACACAGGCATGAGACTGTACTTATTGCCTAATCTTTCTCTAATTTGGATGTCTCAAGTATTTCCAGGTTTGTGCGAAGGTGAGGGGAGTTCAGTTAAGTATTTTTTTCTCCACTGGACAATCTGCTTCCTTGGTGTGACTGGCCCTACAGCTTTTGGAAAGTCCCTCAACTTTGTTTTTTTTTTTTTTTTTTTTTTTTATTGTTTGGTTTTCATACAAGACATTGGCATTTTACATGAACATCCATTATGTCCACTTTATACAAAAACAAATCTCTCATTGAATATAAACAGAAATATAAAGATTAAGCACAAAACATAGCTAATTTGATTTAATCCATAAGGTTCGAGATTGGTGCCCACATCCGTAACCCCCTATCTTTTTTCTTACGACCCTTTAAATTATAAATCGCTACCTCAATATTATAAGCTGCAAAAAGTCGTGCACGCCAATTAGAAACTGTAGGAGGGTCAACATAAATCCATTCAGATGTTATACAAAGACGGGCAATAGCCATTGCAATAAACACTAATTCTGCAGTTGACCTTGTCCAATTATTTGTCACATTGTTACTTATTCCAAAGATAATAAGAGCTGGATTAACTGCAACCGGAATCCCTAAAGACAATAAAAAAAAAGTTTCTATACCCTGAATGAAATCAGTTAGTTTTGGACATGCAAAAAACATATGTACTGTATCTGCAGCTATAAGATTGCATCTGTTACATTTTCCCCCTCGGGCACCCCCCCATTTAGCGATCTTAGCCGGAGTGTAATACAGGTCAAATATTGACCTATAATGTTGACTTTTTAGGCTACCTGTGATTAAAATCTGGTTAGCTAGTGACAAGGAGTCTTCTAGATCTATTTCAATCCCCCCATTTTATTAGCCCATTTACATGATTGTGCCGCCAAATCATCAGGAAAACATTCAAGCAGGATAGAATATAATTTCCCTAACCGGCTTTTTTTATCATTAGTTCCATCAAAGGGATTTTAGCGGTGTTAAAAGGTACCCTCTGATTTTCTTTCTCCAGATAACTTCGTATTTGAAGATATTTAAAAAGTCTCCCCTTCCCAACCCATATTTATCCTGCAAAGTAGAAAAAGGTACCAGTTGGCCATGCCAATATAGATCACCCATTACTGAAAGACCTTTATTCCTCCAGTTGTATGTAACCTGATTATGAAAAATTGGAGGAAGAATTAGTGTATTCGCCAGTGGGGAGTAGGCATTTAAATTTGGGATCTTTAGCCTCCGTTGAACCTGTTTCCAAACCTTGTAGGCTGCCCTCAAGATCTTAAACCGTGTCTTTTTGTAGTAACTGGGTTCGAAAATCGCTGCCAGGCAGCCCACTGCTTGTTTCCCCAAACATAATTCATATATAGATGGGCTACATGCCAGCGGTATATCAACCCCAGAGCCTACAAGAAGTATCGTCATATGTTGAAGTAATGTTGCCCAGTAATATAATATAAAATTAGGAACAGACAAACCCCCTTTCTGGCTGGGAAGCATCAGCCATTTACCTGCTTTTCATGGTCTCCGGTAGCCCCAAAGAAATCTAGTACAGCTCCTTTCAATGTTTAAAAAATGGGAGGGTGAAAACTCAAGGGGTATTGTTCGAAATAAATACAAAAACTTAGGTAAAATTAACATTTTTAAAACAATGCAACGCCCAATTAAGGAGAGATGCAAGTGATCCAATCTCTCTAATTGCCTGTTTGTTGAATTAATTATCGGCTTTATATTCAGATCTGGGATACTTTCCACTTGGGTAGAGATTGTCACACCCAGATAGTCTGCTTCCGTAACTACCGGAAAATCTAAAGGGCATAGCGAACCAGAACATAAGATTTGGGTCTTATTAGCATTAAGCTTATACCCAGAAAATACTCCAAACTGGGCCGCTAGATCCTTGACAGCTGGAAACGCAGAGCGGGCGTCACTGGTAAGTATGGCAATATCATCAGCGTAAGCTAATGCTCTGTACTTGACCCCACCAATTTCCATTGCCTTAATCCGGGTGTAGTTCTCCAATTTTGTTAAAAAGGGGTCGATATAAAGGGCAAATAAAAGAGGGGAACAGGGGCAACCCTGTCTTGTACCCCTGTTGATTGTAAACGCCTCCGATTCCTGCCCTGCAATCCGAACCCTTGCCTGCGGTAATGAATACAGTACTTTAACCGCCTGAACGAACCCCGAGCTAAACCCCCTCCATTGTAAAACAGACCACAGGTACCGCCAGGAGACCCTGTCAAACGCTTTCTCAGCGTCCAAGAGGAGAACTCCCAGCGGTGCTCCCGTGGCCTGTGCCCAATCCAATATTGCCACCACCCGACGTATATGGTCTGTTGTATCCCTCCCCGGAATAAAGCCATGTTGACCTAGGGATACCAACTGGGTGAGAACCTGTTCTAATCGGGTTTGCCAAAAGTTTAGAGTATATTTTGCTATCGGCATTAATCAATGTTATTGGTCGGTAAGAAGCTGGCATGAGTTCGGGCTTTCCTTTTTTCTTAAAAACAATGATAGTGGTTTTCCGCCAGGAATCGGGAATTTGTTGATTGCAACGGGCGTGTTCGAGTAACCTTAAGATGTCAAATTTAAGTTCCTTGCGGAAAGTTTTATAAAATTCCAGCGGAATACCGTCAGGGCCCACTGCTTTACCTGCTGCCAACGAGGTTATCGCTAGCTCTGTTTCCTCCCAGGTAAATTGGGATTCTAGTGCCAAGTTTTGGTCAGAGGAGACTTTGCCTGTTTCAATGTCTCTCAGAAACTCCCTTAAGAGATCCCCTGGGTAGTCCTCCATTTGTCCATCAGAGCCCTGAGACGTTCGGAGATCCTGCATATAAAGTTGTTTATAAAAGTCCTTAAACCCCCTAAGAATACCATCTGGAGAGTCCTGGATCTGACCATCTAGGTTCTGTATTTTGAGTATGCGGTTAGTAGTTTCTCGCTGTTGAGTCCATTTTGCAAGAACTTTGCCCGTATTTTCCCCCAGCTCATATGACTCTGTCCTCTGTTGTATATACTTGGCCGCCAGTTCCTTACTAAAATTTCTATAAAGTTTAGATTTGAGGATAGCAATCTTCTGCAGAGTGACTTCTGTGCCTGCCCCCATCTGAATATTACTGATTAGCTCACTTTCTTCTATCCGTAGTTGTCTTATCCATTCATTGGTTTCATCATGTATTATTTTTTGTCGTGCTATTGAAAAGCTAAGAGTTTCCCCTCTAACGGCAGCCTTAAAGGCATCCCACACTGTACTAATAGAAGCTGTGTTTCGATTAATAGAGAAAACTCCACTATCCAACTTGCCATATGAGAATGATATGTGACATCCAATAAAAGCTTTCTTTCGAAAGTCCAGGGCTTAATGATCTTTTTAATACCCTGTACTGGAAGTTCAATAATTAAGGGATTATGATCGGATATTATTCTGGGAAATATCTCAATTCTACTAGTATGCGCTATTTTATTTGACAGAAAAAAATAGTCTAGCCGAACATATTTATTATGGGGGGCAGAATAATAAGTAAAGCCAGGATCACGTGAATTTAATTTGTGCCAGCAGTCAGCCAACCCAAATTCGGTTACTAACCCTTGCAAAGCTCGAAAAACCCTAGGCTTCTTCCCTTGATAGACATGTGAGGTTGAGTCCCATAGGTCAAAATGGCTGTCTAAATGTAAATTAAAATCTCCGCAAAATATTAAGGGGTTGGCCAAAGTGCTAATTCCACACTTAAAAAATTAAGGACATCTGGATCATCAAGATTAGCCCCATAAATGGAACACAGTGTAAACAAAAGATTAGCTATTGAGATCTCCACTATTACCCACCGACCTTGCTTATCTGTCTTGACCCGTTTATATGAACATAGACCATGTCTGGCTAAAATTGCCACCCCTTTAATATTAATACTCTGTTTAGTACACGCCAATAATTCATATCAGACATCCCCCAGCCATCTACGATTATTCCATTGTATATGGGTCTCTTGAAGACATACTATATCTATGTGCATAAGTTGTAATTGTCTTGCCAAAACTCCCCTTTTCCTTTTATCATTAAGCCCACAAATATTGACTGAGCAGATTCGGATATTAGCCATCTTCACCTGAAAAGAAAAAAAATCGCTCTACAAACCAATGAATAGACTGATCAGCTACATTCCAAATACAAATTACATACCTAACAAGAAAATCAATGAAAACAAAACAATACTTTCCCCCATCCCCCGCCCGCCCCCACCACCCACCCCCCACCCCCTTCCCTTGTCCACCCACCCAGCCCACCCATCCCTCACACCCACCCTGACCCCCGACTTATAGGCGTAAGGGCGAATGGCCCTCAGTGATGACGAGCGTGCTCCTTCCCCCTCCCTCTCCCTAAGCTTTACCCCTGCCCCAGAAACCTATAGGCAGAAAAAAAAGAAAGACTTCAGCAATTATTGTACGCAGCATCCTTAACCCAAACCATCAGCATTACCGCCCTGTAGGGTGCCCATGAATTCTTTTGCCTGAATTTCAGAAGTGAAAAACCTTGCAATCCCATTGACTATTACTTTCAGGCTTGCCGGATTGAGTAAAAATACTTGCACCCCTTTTGCTAGGAAGCCCGGGATTAACTGCCGAAGCTGCCACCTCTTTTCTACCGTCCCCTGACAATAATCTGGCCGGACAAAGAACTCACAGCCTTTACCCTTCCGTTTTCTGTTGGGTCTTGCTAAATCATAAAGAGCCTCACGGGCAAGAAAGTTATTCAAACAAATCAGAATTGCCCGAGGTTTATCTCCTGTTTGGCTGTTCTTTTTAGAATGTTTGAACGGGAAGCGGTGGGCCCTTTGTAGTTCTTTCTTCCAGTCCCACTGTTGAAGGTCCGGAAATGCCTCACTAAATAATTCCTGAACAAACCGAAGAACATCAGTTCCTTCCAGGCCTTCCGGAACTCCTAATATTCGGAGGTTGTTCCTTCTTGCTCGGTTTTCTAAATCCATAAGTTTCCAGGTAGTGTCTTGCTTCTGAGCTTCCAAAAGTTGAATCCGAGTTCGTTGCCCTGCTAGTTCGTCCTCCACTGCTGATATTCTGGTTTCTGCTTCACCAACTCTTACGGAAATGTCTGAGCAAGATTTTGCCACCCTACGGATTGCGTTTTGGACTTTACGATAACCTCCCTGGATCCTTGCGCTTTCAGCCCGTGTCTCCTCTCTGTGGGCCAGAATAGTTTGGTAAATGGTAGCAAGGGTGACTACTCCTAATTGATCTTGATTTGAATGTTGATCATGTCCAGCTACTCCAGTTGACCCGTTTCTTTCATCCAGTTTCGGGGAATAAGTATAATCCCATGCCAGTGATCTACCTTGGTCTAAGGATTTACCTTGGCCCTGGGAGTTCCATTTAATTTTGCGGACAGTATTTGGTGCTTTTGAGGTGTGATCGCCCACAAAGTCATATTCTTCCGGATTCGGGTCAGGGGTACCCAGGTCACTATCCTCATCGGCCCACCCCCCCTCCAGACTTTCTTCTCCAGAGGAGAGGGATGGGTCAGACAAAGAAAAAAAATTCTCCCCGCTTTCACCATCTTTACCCAGGCCAAGGGTGCTCCGATCTAGATCTTGTGCAGCTGTTATTGATTGCTTTGTCCTAGAGGTTGTCCTAGGGGTTGCAATTGACGCACCCGGCAAAGTTCCCAGAGTACCGCTGTGGCGAACTACATCACCCACAATGCCTTGTGTTTGAGTCCCATCACGTTGTGGCCGTTTGTCAACATCCCCCCCTTCTACCACATTGGAATTTACCAGCATTGAACTGTCCCCTGCACACTCAGCCATACCTGCAGGGATGTGTTGTAACACCAGGGCGGATTCAGCAGTATTTTCGATATTGATCAGACTTTGCTTGTTTACCCGGGTAGCCTCCATGCTTAGCCCGTGATCCAGGACATCACTGCAGACATTAGAGATTAAAGACTCAGCCGCTGGATTCAGAGTCTTACCCTGGTTTTTTCCCTCCGATTTTGCCTCTCCCGCATTTTTTGATTTGGATTGCTGTGTGCGGAAGAATGAGGACACTGTGTGTTTCGGGCGCGCAGCAGGGTCTCCTCCGCCTCCGCCTCCCTTCTCAGCTTCACGCTCCGTAGCCCCGCTGATTCCTTGTCTGCCTGCAGATTTCCCCATTGCGGCATGACTTTTCTCTGGCCCCCCATCCATTTTGGACGGGCTGCCGGTAGTCGCAGGTAGACCGCCGCGTATCCTAGTTGTTTTTCCTGACGCCTTCGGCCCCATCGAACTTGTTAGCCACGACCCGGTTAGCTGTCCGGTGGCCCAGAAGAGAGGATTCGTCGGAACCAGACGCGAGGGGGCTGGTACGTTAGAGTATAGAAACTGCAGCCGCCAGAGCATCCTTTTTCGAAAAAAGTCCAGGTATTGTTTTTTCTACTCTTCTGCCTTTGTTTGCTCCCGCTAAATATCTTCCAGAGTCAGCATTTCAGGGTGAAGGGGTACAGCTCAGGGAGCTCATGGAGCTTGCTCACACGGCTGAGTTGTCAGCCGCCATCTTGCCCCCGGGAAAGTCCCTCAACTTTGAATGCTGGGAGTAGAAAGCAATGAAATCCCTCAAGACAGGGGTGAGGTTGGCTTATTTGAGTGTTTGGTGATCAGTGAAGCACCTGCATGGAAGACATCCTTGAGTGGAGTTCTGGATGCAACTTGAAAGGCTAATGACCCTCTTACACATTGCCCCAGTCAATGTGTCAGAGGATGAGTGCATGTGCTGGCGTGAGAAGCAGGGTTTATTTTGAAAGAAGGTCTATGTGGTGCAAAGCCACCTTAGAGTTTTTCACATGTTATCACTATGAATTTGATAACTTATATTAACCACAATTCAAACGTCGCCCAGTGTGACACTCCCATCATACGAAACACATTAGGAGTGATCACCGACAAAGGTCAAAGCAAACCCTGTGCCCACTGGCAAAGAATCACTTCCATTACTATCCACTTAGGAAATTCATTTTATGACTATGAACAATTTCCATGAAGCCAGCCAGTAATCTCTCCAGCGTTAAAGCAATTAATGAGAAACGGCCCCGACTTTGAATTTACTGCTGAGTTTCTTCCTGGACTGGTGCATGGCTTAACAGGCCAAGTGGTTAATTATGGGAGTATGCCTCTGGCATCTGGAGTAAAACGCAAAGCCAATGCCAGCATTACGTGTTTCAAGTGCAGCATAAAAGGACATGGGGATCTTAATGTCTACAAGTAGGTAGGCGGCAATTCTTAAGAAAAATTGGCCTGTAGATTTCCACTTAGTTTATAATTGGATCTAATTAAAGACTCTTAATGTGAAGACCATATTTTAGTCACAGACCTTGCAATCTTGAACATTCCAAGGAAACGGGTTTGAGGAAATTAGTTTAACAAAAACCCACTTCTTAAAGGTGTTTTTCTAAAACATCTTATTTGTGTTCTGGGCCTTGGCCTACTTTGAGAGAGCACCACGTCTTTATACTCCCCTTAGCTGGAGTAATGAGAAATTCTGAAAATACATTTGATAAAGTTGCTTGTCAGCATGAGTTAGGTGACTAATGTTTTCAAAGACTTTTAATGCCAGACCTGAAAGCCCTTAAAACACCAAAACTCATGGTGACATTTTCTTTATTTATTTTTAGTGGGTAGCTAATAGAGCGCATAGTATAGCAGAACCATCAAAACACATGGTACTGTACTTAGATCAGTGAGAGGGAAAGAGTCTGGTTGAGCCCTAATAAACAATGACGTAAGCAGATTCCATATAAATTTTGGTGAAGCCAGTTACACCAGTTCTAAATCAATGGCAGGCCTGTAGAGAGTAAAGTTCTGGAGGTGATACCATTAAAAGGGATATTGCCCACTGAGTACACACTTTAAGACATTTATACAACTCATGTATAAAGATGGTCATAAAGAAAGCATTGAGACAACTGTTACATTGTGTCCCCATTACAATCTTAGAATGAATAGTAGTGAATGAGATTCAATTTAAATAGTCAATGAATATCTAAATTGGGAGAGTCAACATTGAGCCCACTGCATGAAATTTTCCTTGATTTTGGGTTTCACATCCATTATAGGAACGTTTTGCACCTCTGAGCAGAGTTTTGCAGAAAGCAGAATCTTCATTAAACATGGTACTGACATGATGGGCATAAATTTGCCTGTAGATCACAACTTCATCTTGATTTTCTTAAACTGGCATCCACCAGGAAGATTGAGACTATGTTGGCATTTTTACTGATGCTTATGGCAGGGGTATGTGGTGAAAGCCCTTTGCAGCCCATCCATTGGTTATGTTTGTGACATAACTGAAACAACCCTAAAATGTATTCTGCTGTGTCCATTCCATTCCATATAGATCTATGTTGCAGGATCCAGAGATCACTCTTATGTATCTGAGAATAAGAACTATTTTAAAGGGGTGTGGTTTCTCTTGTGCTTGTTGGATCTCACCACGACTGCTGGTTCTGCATTGTTTTTGTCCTTTGTTGGTTACTTAGGGCCAGCTGTATTAAAGGGTTTTACCCGTTCTGTCTCTATGGAAAAATGTGTTTATGCATATGGCCCTAACTCTCCACTTAGGTATTCCATCTACTGAAGCCTAAAGCAAGGCCTCTGGGGTTATTTCTCTAAGAATTTCCAGATGAATTCAAGATTTTTATTTCACAGTTCTTTGTGGTTTCATATAATTCAAATCCATTAAAGTGAACCGTAGCAGTTACAGCTGTGCTGAGAAGTGAACGCCGGTGACTGTTTTGCATTCACATTAAAGGAACATTAGTATTACTGCTGCATAAACATGGTAGTCACATGTGTTATGCAGAATAAGAGAACCTGCTACAGCAACCGGTTGAGCAACCAGACACTATTGTCCACATTGTAGACATATTTATAGAAAACGTACATAGCCAAATGATGTTCATTATAGCAGGAATTACGTTCTGCGGGTTTTCTGATCAATACATATTTGTTTACATATATATTTTACAGAGGCGGCGAGAACACCATTATATGTATTTTTTGGTCAGAGTTTCCATTGAAAATGCATTTTTGGATTCTTAACTTTGGAAACATTTGACAAATCTTTAGAGAGTCGACCATATATCCAGATTATTCATTATTATCAGAAATAGAGATACGTTCTCAAAATATTACTCCAAAAAATACCTTCATAACGTTGAGTATGTTATATATTATCACTGAAAACCAAAGGTTAAAAATGCTATAGTTAGGTGAAAATGTCAATAACAACCTTAACGTTTTGAACTAAAAAAAAGAGATTCACCAGTTATAGTTAGCAGAGCTGAGCTAACTATAACTTGCTTCCCCGCCATGCTCTGCTTATGACCTCAAATATTACATCACTCATGACATCTCTCAAGCTTCTTTTGCACATGTTGCTCTATAAACTAGTATGGCATTAGAGGCCTGAAAGTAAGTACAAAACAGCTCAGAACAACATGAAGCATCATTAATGCCATCACAGATACAACTCCCTTGGGTGTAGCAAGCATGGGTTATGTTTAACATTGACCCTATACCTTACACTTCACATTAACCATGAACCACAGATATATGAGACTCCATCCCCTGGCGCCAAATAGAATAAAAAATAGGGGGGCCACACGGCCCCCTTCCCCCAAACCTTCTCAGGCCCTAGGGACCTCATCTGCCAGGGCCGTCAATTTTTTTAAAAAGGGGAGAGAGGCCGGGTGGTCCTCTTACCAAAGCTTTATTAGATCCCGGGGACCTCATCCCCCAGGGCTGCATTACATTAGAAAGGGGAGGGGGGGGGCATGTGCCCCTGAGCCAATTTTGCCAAAGAGACCTGATCCTCTGTGGCCTCCATTATTTATAGGTGGATGCCCCAGTGACTACCCGGGGCACCCACCAAGCACAACATTTGGGGGAGACCTGGGCACCTGCCGGCCAGGAGCATTTTTAAAGCTCCAGCTGACTGGAAGGAGACTTAGTGTTTGCTCCCATGTGGCGGGAGATTTAAAAATGATCCCGCCAAACAGGAGCAAACACGTTTCCCTGCCTGCGGTAGTGCGGGCAGGGAAACTACTGTGTCCCGGGTGTGGGTTCCCCGGGGTACAGTAAGTAAGCCGTCCCCGGGGGATGTTTATGGCTCGGGAGGGAGGTTGCGCAGTCTCCCTCCCCTTAATAAATAGATTGGGCTCTAGGGGATGGGGTCCCCAGGCCTCCCCTTAAATATACCTGTCCCTGGGGGATTGGGTCCCCAGGGCCCTAAATAGGTTGGGGAGGGGGCCCTACTCATGCCTCCCTCCCCATATATATAATAAAATGGTGACTCACCTTTTTTTTGCAATCTCGCAAGACTCTCACAGGAGCCTGGCAAAACTGTGCATTTTTTTTAAATTTTAGTCCTGGGGTGGGGGGTCCTTTTGGGTCGCCCCCCTCATCCCGCAGCCTTAGGGGCAGGATATCCCTTCCCTGCCCCATTATGTCTTTTTAAAAAAAAAAATATTTCAGGACAGGGAACTAAGGGCATTATTTCGATCTTAGTGGATGGGATACTCCATCACAAACTTGGAGGATATCCTGTCCACCGTATAACAAGTTCTATAGGATAATATGGAATTGGAATTAGGTGGACAGGATATCTGTTGTGATGGAGTAACCCTGTCCACAAGATTGTAATTAGGACCTAAATCTCCAAGTCCTGTAATGGCTGCCAGCAAAATTTTTCTCATGTTGCTGGCAGCCAATCAGAGAGCTCTAATTTTAAATTGGCACTCCTGCAAGACTCTCTCAACACTCTTGTGGACCCAATTATTTTTTAACCTTAATTTCTCAAAAACTACTGAAAGGATTTACAAAAAATCACAGAAAACACAATCTGTGGACTAAGATCTAGCTTTCTGCCATATTTGGTGTAATTCCTATCAGCAGTTTTTGCTGTAGCCCTACCTAATAAAGTATATGGAAAATGCATAGGGGTTTTGCTTTTGGAACTCTCCTTTTTTCTTGGCCCCAGCTTGACAGATCACCCCGAAACTTTCCATGCACAAAAAGTAGCACCTTTTTGGAAAGTTTCATTATAGTTAAGTGAAAATGTCAGTAAAAACATACAGTTTTAAACTGACGAGACCACTGAAATTCACCAGTTACAGTTATCTTAAGTAACTATAATTCATGCCTTCAGGCAACAATAACTCTTGCCCTGCCATGCACAGTTTTGGCATCAATGATGTCATTACAAATGTTGCACAGATCTAATTAATGATGCCATTGAACACGTTATGAGTGATGTAATGTGTGGTAATTAGCAGTGCATGGCGAGGCGCAAGTTATAGTTACTTGAGATTACTATAACTGGTGAATTTCAGTGGTTTTATTAGTTTAAAACAGTATGTTTTAACTAACATTTTCACCTAACTATAGTGTCTCCTTAATCTTCAGTTGCCTGAGTGAATATTTAAGTATTTTTTTTATGCAAAGCAAGACATTATTTCCATTCACAACCTTAATTTTGCTTTAATCTTTATTTTTTTCAGTGAATGTCTAGGTTTTTTAAAATATGTAATGCCAGCCCCACACTGCGCACGGCCTTTCGGTGTGCACCGCGTAGGATTGGCCACAGGTCCTGACTTGCAGCCAGGCCCTGAGCCCACCCCCACCCCCCCCACACACACACACAAGCCATGAGCAACAGGGGGTTGGGCGCAGAGCCTGTATGTCATTTTAAGACAGACTGACTTTGTTAAAGGCTCAGAACATCAAAATTTAAAAAAAGTGTGGCTATTAGCTTTATAAAGAGGTCAGGATAGCAACCGCATGTATTGTCCTTGTTCAAAAAAAGGACCAAAAATTACAACTGAATGTATTTTTCAGTAATTCGCATAGTGCAATGTTTAATAAAATTGTAGTTAAAAAACAAAATAAAGTTTTATTTTTTTTAAAAAAGCATCAACATGTCTAAGTTTTTTTTGGTTTCAATTTTACATTTTCCAAGCTACATAATGCAGCCATAAAAGCCACCACAAGGTGGCTCTGCACTCCAGATGAACCAGCTAGGATGGTTGAAAAAATACAGTAAGCTCTCCTGGAGTAGTGAATTTAATGACCCAGGAGACTACCTGTTTTTTTTAATGTTGCTGTGGGGCTGCTGCAGTCTGGGCAGCACCCAACAACAATAAAAAAAATGTTTAGTGGTGCCCCTGGCTTTTACAGGGGCACCACCAGATACATAATATAGCTTTTCAATATGCCCCAGGGCATCATGGGGTGCTCCTTAGCAGTGAATAATAAATGTAGTAGTAGGAGCAGTGGATAATAAATGAGCGGCTCTGGCCACTCATTTATTATTCACTTTTTCCAGTTTTTTTGTGGGTTTTCCAGTCCCACCTAGGACACCCACAGATTTGTTTTTTCTTGGGGGCTGCGGGGGGAGCCCCAGGGCCCAAGCGAACCCACCTTCTCCCTGCAAACAGCTCCATAACACGGGGCCACACAGGAACTGGCATGTTTTAAAATATTTCATTCTGGATGCCCTGGTGCCCACCCAGGGCACCTCACACCATTATTTTTGTTAGGGGACAGGGGGGGGGGGCAGGACCCCAGCAGCCTCACCGGTTACCTGCTCGTTAGGGACTGCAGGGGGAGGTCCATTGTTCCTGCAGCCCTGCCGGCTCCCCTGGTTGTACCCATCCCAGGTGCAGTGGGAGCCAACATTGCTCCCTCCCAGGAGGAGCAGCTTTTTATTGCTCCCCCCAAACGGGAGCAATTCTTTTTTTTTTCCCCGGCCCGAGAACGCAGGCAGGGAAAAAGTTTTGTTATCTAACCCGGCAGGAGCAGCTTTGTGTTCCTACCGGGTGGGAAGACATTACACTTTCCCTGCCCTGGCTCTCAGGCAGGGAAAAAAAATGTGTCCCAGGGGTTGGAGACTCAAGAGACATGGTCCCTGAGACAGCTCCGGGGAAATAGGGTCTCCGGGACCATTGAATGGCTCTGCCAGGGTGACTCTGTGCCCTGTTCCCATTTTAAAAGTTGCGGCCACGGGGAATAGGGTCCCTGGGGCCTTTAAAGGCTAAGGACGGGGGGCACCATGCCCCCTCCCCTTCATTTAAAAATGGCCCCAGGGGATGGGGTCTCCAGGGCCTAGAATAGTGTTAGAAATGGGGGTCTCTAGTTGGCAGAGGTAGGTACCTTTGTCCAAATAGGGACCCTTGCTTCTAGTCAGGGTAAGGGGGATACACACTTTAGATAACCCCTGCTCACCCCCTTGGTAGCTTGGCACGAGTAGACATGCTTATCCCAAAGGCAATGTGTAAAGTATTTGTACTGAAAACACATAGTAACACAGTGATAACACCACAAATGGACACCACACCGGTTTAGAAAAATAAAGTATCTTTACCTAACTTAACAAGACCAAAACGACAAAAATCCAACATACAAGTATTAAGAAAAATGACTTTCACAATGTTTTAGCAACTGAGTCCATAGAAAACTATGGATGCGTGATTTCTTGCAAAGTACCTGTTGTTGCGACAAAATTCACCAAGCCAAACAGCTGTAGCGATGGGAAGCGTCGAAAAACAAAGAGATGCATCGTTCCTGAGACCTTCGTGGATGCGATGCGACAGTTCCGCTGTACACAGGGGAGCGATGCGTCGGGTCCGGTCTGTAGGAGGAAGCGATGCGTCGATTCTGAGACAACTGCGATCTGCGGGTGATGGGTGATGCGTGATGCGTTGGGGAAAACTTGCCGCACAGGGACGATGCATGGATATCCGGGATGCGGCGGCGAACGATGCGGCGGCGGTGAGCGGTGCTGCGTCGACCTTTACAGCCGTGATCCCTCGATGCGTCGATTCTTGCCATGGCGACAAGTGCTGCGTTGGTTTTGGCAGCGGTGCAGGGAGATTCTTCTCGCACCACGGTGTTGCGTTGGAAAAACTGTCGCAAGACGAGCGATGCGTCGATTTCCTTGTCGTTGCGTTGCTTTTCCAGCTCCCAACAGCAGAAACAACCTCCAGAGGCCCAAGACAGTCACAGGCACCTCTTGGCAGGTCAGAACTCCCAGTAAGGAAGTTTGGGGGAGCTAGGGGTGAAGTCTTTGTGTTCCTGAGACTTCAAAACAGGAGGCAAGCTCTACTCAAGCCCTTGGAGACTTTCCTCAAGCAGGAGACACAGCACACAGCAAAGTCCTTCTCCTTTCCTTGGCAGAAACAGCAACTGCAGGCCAACCCCAGACACACAGCAAGGGCAGTACTTCTCCTCAGTTTCTCCAGCTCTTCTCCTTGGCAAAGGTTCCAATTGACTCCAGAAATAGTCTAAAGTTCAGGGGTTTTAGGTCTAATACTTATACCCCAAAATGTCTTTGTTCTCTTTGTGCAAGGTTCTCTGAGCCCAGTCCCAACCAGTTCTGTCCTCAGTGGTGCAGCTGCCTGGCAGGAGGTGGAGACAGCATTGTGTAAGGCAGACGGGCCCTATTCAGGTGCAAGGGAAATCTCCTCCCCCTACTCTGAATGCAGCCCAGGTCTGTTCAGCGCAGCCCTGACTCATTCAGGAAAGGCAGGACACACATCAACCCCCCCGGTGGCTGTCTGAGAGAATGCACCTCCCCAGCCCGTCACTTCAAAACCAGACAGTCAATACACAAACAGGCAGAGGCACACTGAATGGTTAAACAAGAAAATGCCCACTTTCTAAAAGTGGCATTTTCAAACACACAATTTAAAACCATCTTTAGTAAAAGATGTGTTATTAAATTCTGAGTTCAGAGAGCCTAAACTTTATTTTTCTATCTTATCCCTATGGGAAGATATGCTTGTAAAATGTTACAAAGCATTCCCCATTCTGTCCTATGGGGCAAGATAGCCTTTCAATAGTGAAAAATGAAATTGGCACTATTTCACTATCAGGACATGTTACACACATCAGTACATGTCCTACCTTTCACATACACTGCACCCTGCCCAGGGGGGTACCTTGGGCCTACCATAGGGGTGTCCTATATGTAAGAAAAGGGAAGGTTAGGGCCTGGCAAGTGGGTGCACTTGCCAAGTCGACATGGCAGTTAGCAAACTGCACACAGGCACTGCAGTGGCAGGCCTGAGACATCTTTTCAGGGCTACTCATGTGGGTGGCACAATCAGTGCTGCAGGCCCCAGTGCTGCAGGCCCATTAGTAGTATTTGATTTACCAGCCCCGGCACACCCAGTGCACTTTACTAGGGACCTACTAGTAAATCAAATATGCCAATCAGGGAGAACCAATCATAATAACAATTTACACAGAGAGCATATGCACTTTAGCACTGATCAGCAGTGGTAAAGTGCCCAGAGTCCTAAAGCCAACAACGGCAGGCCAGAAAAATAGGAGGAAGAAGCAAAATGTTTGGGGATAACCCTGCAAAAAGGGCCAAGTCCAACACAACCCCCTTCCAGCCTAAAACCAGGGTAGACCAATCCATACCTCGATGGGCTTCCCTGCTTGGGGCGATAGAACATGGAACCTGGCCCGCAACAGCAGGTGTCTATTCCCGTTCTACGCCTTCCTGAACCTAGTTGGATCCCTCTATCCATACTCTCAGGGCCCACTAAGCTAACCCATGGGGAACCCTTTCTCCTCACCTGTGGACCCCATCTGTGCAGCGCCTAAACTTACTTTGCTCACAGATGTGTCCCAACAGGCAGACAGTACCCACATGGCCAACACAGTGATGTGGCCCCGTTCACCCCCGGGGTGTGACTCCTGTCCCCCTCCCAGGGGCAACTCTGTCCACCAGGACAGCAAGCCACAGTGGCCAGTGACAACTGTCAGTGATGAGAGCCAGGCCTCATGCCTTTCAGGCCTCTCTAACCTCTGTGGCGTCAGAAAGTGGGGGGCGGTAGCCCCGAGTGCCTGGTACCTTTTGTCCACTCTCCCTCCTGCCAAGTCAGGTATGGCATCCTGACACTGGCCCACCAGCCCAGGGTCTGTACCCTGCAGCTGGACAGGAGACGGGGATGGGCTCTCCCACACCCTGTTCCCCTCCCCGGGGCTCTGCATCCCCCCCACCGGGAGCAGTACCCCTCAATTCTAGAATTGTCAGGGCACCTGTGGCAGGTGTTCTGCACAATTCTCCCACTGTTCAGGGGTGCTATCCTGCAACTGGTACACCAGCCCAGGGTCTGTACCCTGCGGCTGGACACAGGACTGGGGTGGGCTCTCCCACACCCGGTCCTCCTCCCTGGGGCTCTGCACCCTCCCACCTGGAGCGATACCCCCAGAAGACAAACTGGTAGAGGCACTGTTAGCAGTCGCCCCTTCCTCCAGGTCAGGGGGGACACCCTGGACCTGGTCCTCCAACCCAGGGTCTGTAACCTTAGGCTGGACCTGTGCAAGGCAAACCCAGGACTTCCGGGGGAGTACACCGACCACTCCTCATGAGTTGTGCGAGAGTCCGCCTGGTGCAGGTCTCCAGCCTCCTTTCCATCTGACAGAGCATGAAGACCCCCCCACGCCAGAAGTGGCCTCACCAGGGTCAGTCCTGGGGTGCTCTGACCTCCGAGCTGGCAACACCTGACCCACTGGTCCTTCCACTGGGGACTTCGTCCCCCCCTCACACTTTTCTCTTGACTCATGCACCCTCCCCACTGGAGCGGTGCAGCCAGACACCAGAACTGGTGGGATGCTTGTTACAGCAGTCCCCCCCAGTTCACCTGACACTTTGGGGTCCCCCTCAGGGGATGGCCTCTCGGCACAGACTAGGCCCCCCTCCTGGTGTTCACTCCATGAACCAACCAGGCCCTGGGACTGGGTTTCAGGCACCTTGGGACAGCCCACTCCCACTCCTTCTCCTCTGAGACAGGACGTGGGACCCTCCACCCCTCCCACTACACAGGGACCTATCTGGGCTACCACCAATCTCCCCTACCTCACTTGGTTGGGGAAAACCTGTGCCACCTCCCTCAGGATCACTAACAAAAGCTTCTTCAGACCCTCTTGAATCCACCAAAAGGTATGCCTCCAGTGCAAGCTCCCTGGGGTCAGAGAACTCACACTCCATCGGCTGTTGGCATAGCTCTGGAAAACAGGGACTTAAAATATGCTCTAAGACAATTGAATCACACAGCCCCACACAAGTGTTGACCAAGCTACTCTTTGCCTCACGATCCAGTGCCTGACACAAGTACCTCACATCACCCTCCTGAGACTGGCAAAACAGTGTCTAACTGTTTCTGTCACTCAACCCACACTCTTCTGGGTGGTCTCCATACTCACATACTGTTAGAAATGGGATCTCTAGTTGGCAAGGGCTTGCACCTTTGTCCAAGTAGGGACCCTTCTTCCTAGTCAGGGTAAGGGTTGTTACACTCGTGAAGTAACCCCTGCTCACCCTCGTGGTAGCTTGGCACGAGCAGTCAGGCTTAATTCAGAGGCAGTGTGTAAAGCATTTGCACATAACCAACAGTAATACAGTGTAAACACTACAAACGGACACCACACCAGTTTAGAAAAATAACCAATATTTTATATACTCAAGACAAGACCAATTACGACAAAAATCCACAATACTATACTTTACGAATGAATACTTGATACGTTAACTTCTTCTTTGCAGGAATAGCACAAAAGCAAAGTTCGTACGAGTCGGTAGCTCCGTCCGAGCCTACCGTGATGCTGAAAACCACAGAGTCTAACAGTTCCAGCCGACCGCGTCGATACGGGCCAGCAGAGTCATGAACAGACTCGGTTACAGTACCTTTCTCGTTGTGGCTGGTACGGAGTGTACGAGCCGGTCGGCGTTCGTCGCGGTTGCGGTGCAAGACGGAGCGATGCAAGGTGCGGTGTCCCTCGATGCGGTGCAGGCAGCGGCTCGATGAGCGTCGTGCAGACGGAGTCGGTGAGTCCAAGGCGTGCGATGCAGGGCGAGACGATGCTCGATGCGGTGCTGACAGGTTGCGATGCAGGCGACCTAGCCGGAGTGCGGGAGCTGGCGTCGGACAGCGGTGCGAGTCGGAGCGGTGCGTCGCAGACGTGCGAGCGGTGCCCCAAATGCGGTGCGGTCTCGACTCTTGAGCCAGTTGCAGCGACAGTGTCGGTCTGGTCCGGCTGGCCCAGTGAAGCGATGCGATGCGAACTGCGGTGCCCACAGGTCACGGTGCAAGCAGCGGCTCGATGTTGGCGGCGTCGGACGTCGCCCACGGTGAGACCAGGGTTGCGATGCGAAGCGGGGCGATGCGGTCTGCGGTGCAAACAGGTCACCGGCCAGGGATGGATTCGGTTGACGGAGTCGGTTGCAGTTCCCTTCCTCTGTGGCAACTGAAACAGCGTTCCAGAAGCGGTACCCAGAGGCTTGTGAAGTCTTTGCAGTCCCTGAGACTTCTTAACAGGAGGCCAGCTCGGTTCCTGGCCCTTGGAGATACTCAGCACAAGTTCGTAGAAAGTTCAGTCCAGTCCTTTCACTGCCCAAGGCAGAAGCAGCAGCTGCAGGCCAGCCCAACAAAGCAACAACACAGCAAAGGGGCAGTACTCCTCCTGGCAGCTCTTCCAGCTCTTCGTCTTGGCAGGTTCCTTGATTCCAGCGAGATCTAAATTCATGGGGTCAGGGCCCCAATATTTATATCCCAAATTCCTTTGTTCTCTGAAGGCAGAGAGGCCTTCGCCTAGTCCAAACCAGTTCTGGAGCACTTTGTTGACAAGTCTCCGTCCCTTCTTTCAGTGAGTAGGCCAGGGACATCAGACGCACCACAGGAGGTGGAGCCAGCATTGTGGAGGGAAGGCACTGTCCTATTCAGGGCCCAGGTGCGACCCCTCCCACCCATCTACAGGTCGATCTGGCTATTCAGCCCTGCGCTGACTCACCCTGTCTCCTGGCATCCCCCAGCCCCTGTCACTCACATTCCAGACACGGAATACACAACCTCGCAGAGGCAGGCTTGGATGGTTAGGCAAGAAAATACCCACTTTCTAAAAGTGGTATTTTCAAACCCAGAATGGTAAAACCAACCTTACTAAAAGCTGCATTTTATCATTCTGAGTCCAGGCATACTAAACTCGAATTTCTACCATGTTCCCGGGGTCAGTTAGGATTATATACTGTAATAATCAAAACCGCCCGTTCTGGCCTAGGGGGAACAGGTAGCCTTGCAATAGTGAAAAACGAACTAGGCTGTAATTCACTATCAGGACATGCCGCACACACCCGGGCATGTCCTACCTTTCGCGTACAACGCACCCTGCCCACAGGGGTACCTTGGGCCTACCTTAGGGGTGACTAACATGTAGCAAAGGGAAGGTTTAGGGACTTGCAAGTGTGTGCACTTGCCAAGTCGACATGGCAGCCCCAGGCTGCGCACAGGCTCTGCGATGGCAGGCCCGAGTTACACTTTACGGGCTGTTTGCGTGGGTGGCACAATCCAGTGCTGCAGCCCACCAACAGCATTTGGTCTATAGGCCCTGGCACTCGCAGTGCACTTTACAAGGGACTGACACATAAACCAAATAGGCCAATCATGGAAACACCAATCCATAACACATTTTATACAGGAGCACTTGCACTTTCCCACTGGACCGCAGTGAGGAAAGTGCGCAGAATCATCACACCAGCAAAAACAGAGTCAAAACCGGGAGGTCAGAAAGCAAAAAGTCAGGGGAAACACGCCAAAAGATGCCAAGTCTAACACATGTCCCCTCCAGCTGAAAGTAGGGAGAACTACCCAACCCCATTGGAGTTCTCCTCACTAAGGCGGAAGAACCTGGACAGACCATCTGCGTTGGCGTGTTCTGTACCAGGACGGTGTTCCACCGTAAAGTCCATTCCCTGTAGGGAGATGGACCACCTCAGCAGTTTTGGATTCTCGCCCCTCATTTGCATCAACCATCTGAGGGGCCTGTGGTCTGTCTGAACCCGGAAGTGAGTCCCAAACAGGTATGGTCTCAACTTCTTCAGCGCCCAGACCACAGCAAAAGCTTCCCTTTCTATGGCACTCCACCTCTGTTCCCTGGGAAGTAGTCTCCTGCTAAGGAAGACTACAGGCTGATCCAGGCCCTCTTCGTTCAGTTGTGAGAGCACCGCTCCCACACCATGCTCTGAAGCGTCAGTCTGCACGACAAATTCTTTGGAGAAGTCAGGTGCCTTGAGCACGGGCGCCGTGCACATGGCTGCCTTCAGGGCATCAAAAGCTTTCTGGCAGGACTCAGTCCAGATCACTTTCCTGGGCTGCCTCTTAGAGGTCAGCTCTGTTAAGGGGGCAACGATGGTGCCATAGCCCTTAACAAATCTCCTATAATAACCGGTGAGACCTAAGAAGGCTCTCACCTCTGTCTGGGTCTTGGGGGCTCCCAAGCCAGAATGGTGTCAATCTTGGGTTGTAGGGGCGCCACCTGGCCGCTTCCTACCTGGTGTCCCAAGTATACCACCGAACCCTGCCCGATCTGGCACTTACTGGCCTTGATCGTGAGGCCTGCACCTTGCAGAGCCCTCAACACTTTCTCAAGGTGCTGTAAATGTTCTTCCCAGCTGGAACTGAACACAGCAATGTCATCCAGGTAGGCGGCACTGAAATCCTCCAGCCCAGCCAACACCTGATTGACCAACCTCTGAAAGGTGGCAGGGGCATTCTTCAACCCAAAGGGCATCACCCGGAATTGGTAATGACCTTCTGGGGTTGAGAATGCTGATCTCTCCTTGGCCCCATCGGTTAAGGCAATCTGCCAGTACCCAGACGTTAAATCAAACGTGCTGAGGAACCGGGCAGCTCCCAACCGATCAATGAGCTCATCAGCTCTGGGGATGGGGTGCGCGTCAGTCCTGGTGACGGCATTGAGCCCACGGTAGTCCACACAAAACCGGAGTTCTGGAGTGGCACCGGGCGCCGCAGCCTTTGGGACCAAGACCACTGGGCTGGCCCAAGGACTGTGGGAGGGCTCAATCACCCCTAACGCCAACATCTTAGAGACCTCCTCCTTGATGCTGGCTCTGACCCGGTCAGTCAACCTGTAAATCTTGTGCTTCACAGGATGGCTGTCACCGGTGTCCACGTCATGGGTACACCAGTGAGTAACACCGGGAGTCAGAGAGAACAGTGGGGCGAACTGTCCCAACAACTGGCGACAGTCCCCCTGCTGCTCCTGAGTCAGAGTAGGGGAGAGGATCACACCCTCTACTGACCCATCATGCTCCTTGGTAGACAGGAGGTCAGGGAGAGGCTCGCTCTCCTCTTCCACCCCATCATCTGTCGCCAAGAGCATACTCACTTCGGACCTCTCGAAGTGGGGCTTGAGGCGGTTCACGTGAAGGACCCTCAAAGGGTTCCTTGGAGCCTGCAAATCCACCAGGTAGGTGACGTCACTTTTGCGCTCCTTTACCTCATATGGCCCAGTCCACTTGTCCTGCAAGGCACAAGGTGCCACTGGGGCCATTACCCACACTTTTTGCCCAGGTTGAAATTCGACCAGAGTGGCGTTCTGGTCATACCATCTCTTCATTTCTTCCTGGCTTGCTTCTAGGTTCGCCTGAGCGAGTTTCCTGAAGCGGGCAGTTTGGTTTCTAAAGGCCAGCATGTAGCTAAATACATCCTGGGGAGTTTTCCTGGGAGCCGCCTCCCAGCCTTCCTTCACCAAACTCAGAGGTCCTCTGACAGGGTGGCCATACAGGAGCTCAAAGGGGCTGTACCCAAGAGACTTCTGAGGCACCTCCCTGTACGCAAAGAGTAGGCATGGCAAGAGGACGTCCCACTTACGCCTCATGGGTTCTGTTAGACCCTTGATCATGCCTTTCAAGGTCTGGTTGAATCTCTCCACCAGACCGTTTCCTTGTGGGTGGTAAGGAGTGGTGAACTTGTAGGTTACCCCACACTCCTTCCACAGGGATGTCATATACTTCGATATGAAATTGGTCCCCCTATCGGAAACCACCTCTCTGGGGAATCCCACACGGGAAAAGATCCCCATTAACGCCCGGCCCACCACTGGCGCCGTCGTTGTCCTGAGAGGGATTGCCTCCGGGTACCGGGTGGCATGGTCCACCAAGACCAGGATGTACCTGTTGCCCATGGCTGTCTTGGGATCCAGTGGCCCCACTATATCCATCCCTACCCTTTCAAAGGGTGTTCCAACAACCGGAAAAGGTTGGAGAGGAGCTTTGACCTTCCTCCCACTCTTACCACTTGCCTGGCAAGTTTGGCAAGACCTACAGTGTGCATCTGACTGCCTTCGCATTTGGGGCCAAAAGAAGTGGGTGACAAGCCTGTCAAAGGTCTTGTCCTGCCCCAAATGTCCTGCCAAAGGCACGTCATGAGCCAGACCCAGTAGGAAGGTCCTGAAGCGCTGGGGTACCACCAGCACACGGGCTGACCCAGGCTCAGCAACCTTAGGCTCACTGTATAGGAGACCACTCTCCCAGTAGATCAGATGTGACCCGGACTGATTACCAGCTGCCTGGTCTGCAGCCTGCCGCCGCAGACCCTCCAGAGTAGGGCACTCGTTCTGCTCCCTGCAGAACTCCTCCCTGGTGGGACCCCCTTCTTGCTGCCAATGGGTCAGCTCAGAGATGTCTCCCAGTTCGGCTACCTGCTCCCCTGTAGGCACCGGGGCGTCCCCCTCGAGGTCCGCCTCCTCCCGGTCCGTGGGAACTTCGGGGGCCGGTTTCCCGCGCCCCTGCCCTTTCTCTTGGCAGGGACTTGGGCCACTGTTTCAGGCTCCAAGTCCTCTTGATCACCCTTTCTGGCCGCCATTGACCGAGTAGACACGCATGCCCACTCTGGCAACCCAAGCATCTCCAAGTGAGACCTGAGCTCAACCTCCTTCCATGAGGACTGCTCCAGGTCGTTTCCTAGCAGACAATCGACAGGCATGGTAGGGCTCACAACCACCCTCAAGGGACCTGAGACCCCCCCCATTCAAAGGGAACCTGCGCCACCATACACTGGCGCTCAGAGTTGTCGACAGCAACTACTTGGTGGAATGCTCCTGGGACTACTTGCTTCTCAGACACCAGGTGACACCGGACTGAGGTCACACTGGCTCCAGTATCTCTGAGAGCCTCTACCCTGTTCCCATTAATGGTCACCCAGGTGCTATATTTCTTTGTGTTAGGGGGCACCTGGTTTCCTGGGACCATCTCACTGTCCCCGAGTGAGACAAGGGTCATTTCTGCGGGATCCCCACCCTCCTGTGGGCATCCCTCCTCCCCAAGCGCTACACTAGCCAACACTTTGGATTGTCCACCGGTGGGTGGCTGTGTCCCCTTCGGGCACTTGGGGTCCCCCTTAAAGTGACCTACCTGGTCACATGCATAACACTTGCGGGGGCCGGTCTCAACAGGCTTCCCTGTAGAGACCCCTTTCTTCTTATCACCGGGGGGCTGGGAACCTTTACCCTGGGTACTAGTTTGGGGCCCTTTAGAGAACTCCTGTGCTTTACCCTTGTCCCCCCCACCTTTCTGCTGGGGACCCTGCCCACCTTTGGCTGAGTCTCCCCCAAACGCTTTCTTGTGGACCCTGGTACTCACCCAGCGGTCCGCTTCCATAGCAAGCTTCCTGGGGTCAGTTAGCTTACTATCAACTAGGTGCTGGCGCAGATCTGCAAAACATAGACTAGACAAGTGCTCCCATGCAATCAAGTTGTAGAGCCCCTGAAAATCTGTTACACTACTGCCCTTCACCCAACCATCCAGAGACCTGCAGAACACATCCACACATTCCAACCAAGTGTTGACATCAGACTTCTTACTGGACCTGAACTGATCCCTGTACTTTTCAGGAGTAAGACCATACTTCGTGAGGAGGGCATCCTTCATGTCAGCATAGGTGAGGTGATACCCCTTACCCAAAGCTATCAGAGCATCCCTTGCTTCTTCCGGGAAAAGTGGCCACAATCCTGCTCCCCAATTCTCCTCAGGGACCCCATTCATGTGTATGGCTGCCTCATAACCCTGGAACCACCTTTGTATGTCATCCCCCTTCTTGAACTCCTTGCCTACGTTCTTGGGAATGTGCACAATCCTGTCTGCCTTTCTGGACGAATTGCTGCCACCATCTGAGCCTGACTTACTCCTAAGTTCTAGCTCCTTCAGTTCTCTCTCATGCTCTAAGAGCATCTTCCTCTCCTCTATGGCCAATCTCTTCTCCTCCCGCTCACTCTCCAGCCTGAGCTTCTGCAGCTCGAACTGCCTTGCCTCCCGCCTGTCCTCCAGCTCCTCTGGGGACAGACTGCTGCTGCCTGACCTGGCGGGTTCCCCCCTACCCAAAAGCACATCCACCCTGGAAATAGGCTCCTCCGCCTCCTCACTGAGATCACCAGGCTGCCCATTGGCATGTCTGGCTGCTACCCAGGCCCTCAGCGCCTTCTGTAGCTCCTCCTTCCTTGTGAGGCCTTTAATTTGGACTTTCAGGTTTTTACAAATCGCTCGTAACTCCTTTACGGCGTAGGATTCCAACCTGTCCTCCTCAAAGATAACTTCCAGAGATGCAACGGATGATGCAATTGATTCAGGCATGACAAAAGTCGTGAGTTGAAAACTGGCAAGATCAAAAATAGGCCAAAAGAAAAAGAACCAGTATGTGGTACGTAATGGTCTGCGATATGGTAGTAGTGCACACCAATCACTGTAAGTCAAGTGCAAACACAAGTCCTATCCTCACCGCTGACAACCAATGTTAGAAATGGGATCTCTAGTTGGCAAGGGCTTGCACCTTTGTCCAAGTAGGGACCCTTCTTCCTAGTCAGGGTAAGGGTTGTTACACTCGTGAAGTAACCCCTGCTCACCCTCGTGGTAGCTTGGCACGAGCAGTCAGGCTTAATTCAGAGGCAGTGTGTAAAGCATTTGCACATAACCAACAGTAATACAGTGTAAACACTACAAACGGACACCACACCAGTTTAGAAAAATAACCAATATTTTATATACTCAAGACAAGACCAATTACGACAAAAATCCACAATACTATACTTTACGAATGAATACTTGATACGTTAACTTCTTCTTTGCAGGAATAGCACAAAAGCAAAGTTCGTACGAGTCGGTAGCTCCGTCCGAGCCTACCGTGATGCTGAAAACCACAGAGTCTAACAGTTCCAGCCGACCGCGTCGATACGGGCCAGCAGAGTCATGAACAGACTCGGTTACAGTACCTTTCTCGTTGTGGCTGGTACGGAGTGTACGAGCCGGTCGGCGTTCGTCGCGGTTGCGGTGCAAGACGGAGCGATGCAAGGTGCGGTGTCCCTCGATGCGGTGCAGGCAGCGGCTCGATGAGCGTCGTGCAGACGGAGTCGGTGAGTCCAAGGCGTGCGATGCAGGGCGAGACGATGCTCGATGCGGTGCTGACAGGTTGCGATGCAGGCGACCTAGCCGGAGTGCGGGAGCTGGCGTCGGACAGCGGTGCGAGTCGGAGCGGTGCGTCGCAGACGTGCGAGCGGTGCCCCAAATGCGGTGCGGTCTCGACTCTTGAGCCAGTTGCAGCGACAGTGTCGGTCTGGTCCGGCTGGCCCAGTGAAGCGATGCGATGCGAACTGCGGTGCCCACAGGTCACGGTGCAAGCAGCGGCTCGATGTTGGCGGCGTCGGACGTCGCCCACGGTGAGACCAGGGTTGCGATGCGAAGCGGGGCGATGCGGTCTGCGGTGCAAACAGGTCACCGGCCAGGGATGGATTCGGTTGACGGAGTCGGTTGCAGTTCCCTTCCTCTGTGGCAACTGAAACAGCGTTCCAGAAGCGGTACCCAGAGGCTTGTGAAGTCTTTGCAGTCCCTGAGACTTCTTAACAGGAGGCCAGCTCGGTTCCTGGCCCTTGGAGATACTCAGCACAAGTTCGTAGAAAGTTCAGTCCAGTCCTTTCACTGCCCAAGGCAGAAGCAGCAGCTGCAGGCCAGCCCAACAAAGCAACAACACAGCAAAGGGGCAGTACTCCTCCTGGCAGCTCTTCCAGCTCTTCGTCTTGGCAGGTTCCTTGATTCCAGCGAGATCTAAATTCATGGGGTCAGGGCCCCAATATTTATATCCCAAATTCCTTTGTTCTCTGAAGGCAGAGAGGCCTTCGCCTAGTCCAAACCAGTTCTGGAGCACTTTGTTGACAAGTCTCCGTCCCTTCTTTCAGTGAGTAGGCCAGGGACATCAGACGCACCACAGGAGGTGGAGCCAGCATTGTGGAGGGAAGGCACTGTCCTATTCAGGGCCCAGGTGCGACCCCTCCCACCCATCTACAGGTCGATCTGGCTATTCAGCCCTGCGCTGACTCACCCTGTCTCCTGGCATCCCCCAGCCCCTGGTCACTCACATTCCAGACACGGAATACACAACCTCGCAGAGGCAGGCTTGGATGGTTAGGCAAGAAAATACCCACTTTCTAAAAGTGGTATTTTCAAACCCAGAATGGTAAAACCAACCTTACTAAAAGCTGCATTTTATCATTCTGAGTCCAGGCATACTAAACTCGAATTTCTACCATGTTCCCGGGGTCAGTTAGGATTATATACTGTAATAATCAAAACCGCCCGTTCTGGCCTAGGGGGAACAGGTAGCCTTGCAATAGTGAAAAACGAACTAGGCTGTAATTCACTATCAGGACATGCCGCACACACCCGGGCATGTCCTACCTTTCGCGTACAACGCACCCTGCCCACAGGGGTACCTTGGGCCTACCTTAGGGGTGACTAACATGTAGCAAAGGGAAGGTTTAGGGACTTGCAAGTGTGTGCACTTGCCAAGTCGACATGGCAGCCCCAGGCTGCGCACAGGCTCTGCGATGGCAGGCCCGAGTTACACTTTACGGGCTGTTTGCGTGGGTGGCACAATCCAGTGCTGCAGCCCACCAACAGCATTTGGTCTATAGGCCCTGGCACTCGCAGTGCACTTTACAAGGGACTGACACATAAACCAAATAGGCCAATCATGGAAACACCAATCCATAACACATTTTATACAGGAGCACTTGCACTTTCCCACTGGACCGCAGTGAGGAAAGTGCGCAGAATCATCACACCAGCAAAAACAGAGTCAAAACCGGGAGGTCAGAAAGCAAAAAGTCAGGGGAAACACGCCAAAAGATGCCAAGTCTAACACATACCAAGGCTTCTACCATGGGGGAACCCCTCTCCCTGCACCTCTCATCTAGAGTCAGTAGAGTGTCCCTCCCACCACTAGGAATATGAACCCCTTATCCAGTTCCCCAATACACCTTAGGGACACTGTGCACCACTGGAGCTACCTCATAACCCTGAACCACTTGGTGTATGTCAACCCCCTCCTTCAAGTCAGGCGCCACATCTCTGGGTGTGTGTACTACTCTCTCAGCACTAGACACTACATTTTTGCCGCCACCATCTGAGCTCGACTCCACCTCCAACTCAGCCAAGTTCCCCTCATGAGCTAAACACTTCCTTTTTCTTGGCTAAGACACTCATGGCCTCTAGCCTCTCGAGCTCCATATCAAGCTCTCTCATTCTCCATTCATGTGCCAAAAGCAACTTCCTTTCTTCCATGGCACGAGCGTTCTTGCTCTCCTCTGCCTTTAGTCTCATGACCTTCAATTCATGATCCCTGGCCCTTTGCCTTTCCTTCAAATCCCAATGTAAAAGAGAAGGTTTCCTTTGGGTTCAATTCTCAAAGCTTCTTTTTTATAAGAATTACTCTAATTAACACACCGTCTTGCACCAATCAGAACCATACATATTCTTGCCACTCCTCACTCTAGTGGCCAAAACCTTTGTGTTCAATGGTACCACTCTTACTTCGAATACTTTGAACAACTGTCGAAGTAAAAACTTGGTGTATCTTTTGATCTGCCCATGTGGCCTAGGCTACGTGGGAGAGACGGGCCGAGAACTTAGATTGAGATTATTGGAACATAAGTCAGCGATACGTACAAAAAAGGAAAATGCGCCACTTGCGGACCACTATCTTAGATTAAATCATAGCTGTGATGATTTTAAGTGGTTCATTTTAGAGAAAATCACAATGAACCGACGAGGGGGCGATATAGACAAGAACAGAAAGAAAAGAGAACAGTGGTATATGTGCAAACTGGGTACCATCAATAAAGGTCTGAACTCGAGGGAAGATTGGATGTCATTCATTATATGATCAGGCCTGTACCCTTTGTCAGAGATTATGCCAGTAGGTAGGATAAGACATATCTGAAAGTAATTTATAAAACTTGGGAATGGACATGTCTCCGCCCTCTGTTTCCAACCTATGTGGTGACTATGTGGGAAACATATAACTGTTAGTAATCTCAGACCGACTAGACAAAAGGCATGTAGCGTGAGACGCCGTAGTTCCTAACAAAGTAGTGTATGAAGATACACTCGAAGATGGCGATCATTTTCCTCCGGACTTATTCACGGTTCAGGGCTGGTGGACTGTTTCTATGTTTATCCCTGAACCGGAAGTAAGTTTCTACATCCGGGTAAGGAACCCGGCACTGGTCCATACGGGATAGGCTATCGTTGAATGCAAGAACCGCCCACACAAGCATAAATTACAATAGTTAAAACAGAGACAGTTGTTAAACATTTGGCTCGCTGCGGGAACACGACGCATGAAAATGCCACAAGGTATGTACTAATCTAGGGTGATTTTAATTGAGGATGGGATTGTGTTAAAAGAAAAGATAATTGGTGGCCCAGGGAGTATAGAAAGGGAATGATAACGCTATATCAAACAGAGTGGTTTTCCCGTGGGGGTTCGTAAGCTAAGAGTTTCAACACAGGGGTACTAACGCTCTATAGTATGGCTGTGAAGGTGATACTATTTATTCTTTCTCCCAGATTCCCCAGCCAGGACGGGGTTACCGGTTACCCTCTTTTTAAGAAAGCAATAAGATAGGCAACACGGGCGAAATTTACCAACTAATTTCCCGGGAAGGATAAACTATTGTTACTTTCCTTATTGCCCAATAATAACTTAATTATCGGTCTTTACATTATATAAGGAAATTATGGGAGTAAGAGTAGAAACATTCTAAGATTTAAGGTTTTAAACAGGATATCTAATCAACTTTCTCCCTGATTTTTTAGTCCCATCAATCATAAAAGGGGCGAGCTGTAAGTAAACGGAGACGGGAAAGGAATTGTAAGAGCCTGTAGCAGCACAGGACATAGAAGGTAGGTCTACCTAAGTATCTGAGATCATCACAAGGAGCTAGATATAGGTGCTGGGTTAATGGGCATAGGTTTGAAATACTCAGACCCTTATTATATTATTACAGATTTTAATGCACTACGGAAGCGTGGAGAGATTTGAAAATAAGGACCTAAACTTTCCAGAAGTTTCCACTTGGACCCTTTATAAAGTATAAGGTGAGACAGCTATGACATCAGAATATATTAGAAAGTGAGAGATTAATAAGAGCAAGACAAGGAATACTTTTTGGAACCTTGAATTTGAAGTTATACTAATTGGAGCGTATTTGTGTCCACAGATACGTCCTACAAGTTTGTAGATAGGACTCTAAGAGAGGAAATTATAGTATTGTGCTTTCTCAAGAATTCTAGAAAGCGGGCATCGACCTTGAGAATTATCTTCCTCTTTTTATTCAAAACGAGGTGAGAATTATGGATATTCCATTGCCATACAGAGCGCTATATTAAGTATGCATGCCCCTGTTTTGCCACACCCATTCAAAGACGTTATCATGATCGAGTAGGGGATGTGTTACAAGAAAAGCTTATAGGAATATTGGGGATATGTAGTGATGGTTTCTCAAATATGTGAATATCCAGATAATGTGTTCTTGTACATTGTAGTCAGGGAAGGTCAGAATGGTGTGGTATGTAGAGAAACACATGTAAGAATGCGCGAACTTGGAGAGGAATTGTAATATGTGCGTCCAAGGTGGGGGTTCAAACCACCCAACAGAATGTTAAAAATTTTACAGAAACACAGAGATGAGCTGTTTTTAAATGTATAGTATGTTAATAAAGGAATTTTTTGTGAGGAAATGTACAATGTGAGATAGGGTTAATTGTTGTACTATTGTTATTAAGTTTTTGCTTTACACTTGGAATTGTATAAAGCAGAAAATTAGATTTTAGACATATATTGACATACGTGTTTTATTACACAGGTGTGTTGACTTTCTTCTGGCAATACAAAATAATTACGGGAGTCACAATAAAGGTCTTGAAAAAGATGGTGTAAACTATAAGATTCCATCAAAACGCGCCGACGCTCCGTTACACAATCCGTGGAGTTGTTGGAACCACAGATTACTAATAAGTCTTGCAGTATCGGGTTCTAGCTATCACTGTTTTGAACACGGATGTGTAGTTTTTAATGACAAAGTGTGTTGTCTTTTATGTGTTCTCTCGCCAAACAGATTGTATTGTGTGTTTATGATGTACTCCTTATGAAATTGTTTAGATTAATTGTGCTAATTTTGCTATAGACAAGGATCTACTAGTTCAAGTGTGTGATCCCATTTAGGATATATTAGGATATTTTTAATGTACTGAACTGTTTTTAATTTAGTTGCTAATTTGCACTTTTTTATGTATTTGGGGCTTTATATTATTAATAAATAGAGCTATTTTGGATTTCTGTGCATTCTGACCTTAGGCTTACTATAATACTTCCTTTGCGTGTATCAAGAGTGAGGAGTGGCAAGAATATGTATGGTTCTGATTGGTGCAAGACGGTGTGTTAATTAGAGTAATTCATATAAAAAAGAAGCTTTGAGAATTCAACCCAAAGGAAACCTGCTCTTTTACATTGTTGTTTGAACCCTATTCCTTTGGTTTAAGGGGTTCCTCTCTCCTTTTTACAATTTCCTCCAAATCCTCTAGAGAAAAATTCCTGGAAGAATGATTGCTGTCAGCCCAAGAGGCTGCTCTCCCAACAGGCCAATCCTGGGATCTGAAACGGCCTTCTGGCACACCCCCATCCTCATCATCTGTCTCCCCAGCTTCTCTGGCCTCCCACCAGGCCCCCAAGGCCTTCTGTAACTCCTCTTTCATAGAGCTGCTCCTCATGGGACATCCAAAGCTCCTGCAGAACTGAATGAGTTGCTCTACTTTGTAACTAATTAACATTTCAATGTCAAACTCCAATTCTGCAGCCTCACTTGCTGGTTTACTACTCAGACCTGGTGCGTGGATACTCATGGGTCAGATCAAAAATAGAACAAAAATAAAACAGTATGTGGTTGCGTAGTGGTCTGCACTAAACTAGTGATGTACACCAATCACTTTGGGTCAAGTACAAATACACATTCAAATCCTCACCGCTGACCACCAATGTTAGAAATGGGGGTCTCTATTTGGCAGAGTTAGGTACCTTTGTCCAAATATGGACCCTTGCTTCTAGTCAGGGTAAGGGGGATACACACTTTAGATAACCCCTGCTCACCCCCTTGGTAGCTTGGCACAAGCAGACAGGCATATCCCAAAGGCAATGTGTAAAGTATTTGTACTCAAAACACACAGTAACACAGTGATTACACCACAAATGGACACCACACCGGTTTAGAAAAATAAAGTATCTTTATCTAAACTTAACAAGACCAAAACGACAAAAATCCAAATACAAGTATTAAGAAAAATGACTTTCAAAAGGTTTTAGCAACTGAGTCCATAGAAAATTATGGATGCGTGATTTCTTGCAAAGTACCTGTTGTTGCGACAAAATTCACCAAGCCAAACAGCCGCAGCGATGAGAAGCGCCGAAAAACAAAGAGATGCGTTGTTCCTGAGACCTTTGTGGATGCGATGCGACAGTTCCGCTGTACACAGGGGAGCGATGCGTCGGGTCCGGTCTGTAGGAGGAAGCGATGCGTCGATTCTGAGATGACTCCAATCTGCGGGTAATGCGTCGGGGCAACTTGCCGCACAGGGACGATGCATGGATATCCGGGATGCGGCGGCGAAAGATGCGGCGAGCGGCGCTGCGTCGACCTTTTTAGCCGCGATCCCTCGATGCGTCGATTCTTGCCGCAGCGACAAGCAATGCGTTGGTTTCGGCAGCGGCGCAGCAATGCGGGGAGATTCTTCTCGCACCCGGTGTTGCGTTGGAAAAACTGTCGCAAGAAGAGCGATGTGTCGATTTCCTTGTCGTTGCGTTGCTTTTCAAGCTCCCAACAGCAGAAACAACCTCCAGAGGCCCAAGACAGTCACAGGCACCTCTTGGCAGGTCAGAACTCCCAGTAAGGAAGTTCAGGGGAGACTTCAAAACAGGAGTCAAGCTCTACTCAAGCCCTTGGAGACTTTCCTCAAGCAGGGGACACAGCACACAGCAAAGTACTTCTCCTTTCCTTGGCAGAAACAGCAACTGCAGGCCAACCCCAGACACACAGCAAGGGCAGTACTTCTCCTCAGTTTCTCCAGATCTTCTCCTTGGCTAAGGTTCCTCTTGATTCCAGAAGTAGTCTAAAGTTCAGGTGTTTTAGGTCTAATACTTATACCCCAAAATGTCTTTGTTCTCTTTGTGCAAGGGTCTCTGAGCCCAGTCCCAACCAGTTCTGTCCTCACTGGTGCAGTTGCCCGGCAGGAGGTGGAGGCAGCATTGTGTAAGGCAGACAGGCCCTATTCAGGTGCAAGGGAAATCTCCTCCCACCACTCTAAATGCAGACCTGGCCTATTCAGGTGCTAGTGAGAACTCCTCCCCCTACTCTGAATGCAGCCCAGGTCTGTTCAGCTCAGCCCTGACTCATTCAGGAAAGGCAGGACACACATCAACCCCCCGGTGGCTGTCTGAGAGAATGCAGCTCCCCAGCCCCTGTCACTTCAAAACCAGACAGTCAATACACAAACAGGCAGAGGCACACTGAATGGTTAAAGAGTCCTAAAGCCAACAACGGCAGGTCAGGAAAATAGGAGGAAGAAGCAAAAAGTTTGGGGATAACCCTGCAAAAAGGGCCAAGTCCAACAAATAGGCTGGGGGTGAGGGGCCTCTTGCCCCCCTCCCCTTTATTCTATGTATCAGCCCAGGGGAAGGGGTCCCCAGGGCCATTTCAGGATCAGTGCAGGGGCCGTGCAGCACCCCTTCTAATGATGTCTGCCCTGGGGGATGGGGTCCCCAGGGCCTGCCAGAGGCTCTGGTGGCGGGTTTATTTTTGTAGTGCGGGAGGTCGTGATTTTTTTTTTTTTTTTTTAAATGTTGCTGTAAATTTGCAGGCATTATTTTTTTGGCTTCAGAGTCCCACCAGGCCTAGGGGGAGTGCAGGGTATCATACCATGACCACTTATGTCTATTTTTAAGGTTTTTTTTGTAGTACACTGGACTGAGTCCAGTTTCCTAGATGGCTACCACCACATCCTTGTTGATATGGAAGCAGCCAATCAAATCTCATTTTAAGATCTGTCAGCTCCACGGATCCTCTGTGGCGTGAAACATCCAACTTTTTTGAGCCGTAATTTCTTAACAATTTACATCAAACTACAGAAAGCAAGCTTTCTGTGCCGAGATCTAGCTTTCCGTAAAATTTGGTGTAATCCCATTGAGCAGTTTTTGCTGCAGCTGTGTCTAATGCTTCTATGAAAAATGAACGAGGAAAAGGTATTTTGGGACCCCCCTTTTTCTCGGCCCCCGCTAGATGGATTACCCCGAATCTTCCAAAAACGTTTTGAAAAAAGTTTTGTAACAATTCGGAGGCTCTGGCTGATACGCCTGCCCACAGTGAGTAGTACAGAGACCTGAGAACCCTTAGGGTAGCATTTCCAGCATCCCCAAAACAAAATGTTGCACTCTACTGAATAAAGACAACGATACTGAAACACGTGTCTAGAGATACACAGCACTAGCTGCACCAACAAGGGTGAAAAACTAAAGACTGTCACTGAAGTAGGTGTTATCATGCACTGCATTTACCATGATGCATTGGGGCGAACTGAGATTTGGGTTGTGAGGTAGTGTGCTCCCACCCTCTTTTGTTTGAAAAGGCTACCTTGAGCTAATGAGCTGACGAGCTCTGGCTGATGCACCTGCGCCAGTGAGTAGTACAGAGGCCTGAGAAGAGTTTGGACAGCATTTCCAGCATCCCCAAAAGAAATGTGTTGATCTCTACTGAAGAAGAACAACTATGCTGGAACACATGTCTAGAGATCCACAGCAAGGCTGCACCAACAAGGGTGAAAAACGAAAGTCTGCCACTGAAGTGTTTTCATGCACTGCATTTACCATGATGTATTGGGGCAAACTGAGTGCTGGGAAGTGAGGCAGTGTGCTCCCACACTCTTTACATAAAATTGTATATTTAGGGCAGTGATTGCATTGCTTTAGTATGTTTTACATAGTGAGAGACTATATTGGGATGTCGATTGTTGGTTAGACTGAGGATATGTTACGCTCTTGTACACAGATAAAGACTGAGTACAAAGGTTTACTCCAAACCACCCATTGTGTGGTTAGCAATCAAGTTTGAATTTTGGTAATGCGTAAGCATCTGGGTTCATTTTGTTAAATGAACCACAAGAAGTTTGGAAACAGGAGTCATTGATTAGGACTAAAGTTGAGTTAGGGTTTGAGTAGTTTTAATTAATATTCTTTGAGCCAGTAGAAATCAGACGTCTCATTATTGAAACTATTAAACAGGAGAACAGTTGACTTAACAGAGTAGGTACAGCCGGAGGTGCTAGCAAATGATTCGTTTTCAATGAGATTGGAAATTTAAGGTATGCGAGTTGAATGTTTTGTATATACATAAACATTTGTGAGCAGGACATCTTTGTAGTAGTTTCTGATTTCCTGTTTACGGGTTATTTCATTTGTTAACTTGTAGGACCAGTTTCACATAAGGACACCAGCCATGAATTAAATGAGTATTGGACTACAGTGTGACAACATGATGCGGGATCTGCTTTTCTTCTTTAACCAGCTACATTGAATCACCAATATTTCAAATATTGGAAATGGTAGGTCGAGTTTGTTAATGCCCTCTAACAGTTGGTCTCTGTTTTCTCTTAGAACGCAGTCATACTGCTAACAAAATTATTATTATTAATTTGACATTGAATCAGCATTTGGCAGCTGCACAATTAAAGTATGTTCGCAAGTAATTATTGAATAGATGTAGTGCCGCAAATCCATTAAAGGTTTTTGGCTGTTGTATAAACACTGACTCGAGTAAAGTGCAATAAATTGGAGTGCCATGTTGTAGAGTAGAGAGGAGTGAGAAAGTGGAGTGGCATGTCTTGGAGTGGCATAAGGTGGAGTGGCATAGACTACAGTGGCATAGAGTTGAATAGCATGTCGTACAGTCAAGTGGAGTGCCGTAGAATGGAAGTTGTGGTTTGTATAAAAATAGTATGTAACGTTTTCCTACCTATAACAAAGGGTTAACCTTTTTTTTTTTTAATAATTAATATATATGTATCTATATATATATATATATATAATAATTTTTCCCCTAAAAAAAACACGTTAAAATAACGTTATAGTCATCTCTAGTAACTATATAATTTGTGCCCTTTAGTAACTATAAGCCGTGCACCTGCCATGTACAGTTTTGTCATCAATTATGCCATTCCGAATGTTGCAGTGATGTTATCTGTGATGTCCTAGAATATGTCATGATTGATGTAAAAATATGTGGGATAATTAGCTGTGCATGGCGAGGGCGCTAGTTATAGTGACCTAAGAGCAGGAGTTAAAAATTCTAGAGATAGCTATAACTGTTGAATTTCAGTGTTTTTTTTGTTTAAAATGCTACATTGTCACTGAAATTTTCAGCCAACTAAAACGTTACTTTAACCTAAATATAACGTCATTTTAACCTTTGTTTTTCAGCGAATTTCTAGGGCTTTTTTTTTTAATGTAAAGTAATATTTTATTACCATATATAAAGCCAACCTCCCTGCCGCGCATGGCCTTTGGAAGTGTGTGGTGTGGAGTTAGCTGCAGGGCCTAGCTTCCAACCCCTTACGAGCAGCCAACCCCATGCCACACACAGCTTTCTGGCATGCCCAGCATGTGCTTGGTCTCACTAGAGCGCCTTATTTATTCCCCCACCCTCTCCATTTTAAAAAGAATAATTTCAACTTTGATACAGTTTCAGGATGCTCATACACCCATTGCTACTTAGTAAACCAGTTTCAACTAGAAGAGCATTTATGAAACTACAAAGAGCATAATCCAATCTTGTAATTAAACTTAATAAGGGCAGTAACTCCATGTTGAGTCTTTTGTATCAATTCCCCAATACTTAAAGTTATTCACAAAAATGTATTCATCACCTTCCTCGTCCTCATCTTCTTCATTCTCCTCAACCTTCTATCGGGCAACAGGCTTTGCAGCTAACTTGGCACCATCAAATTTGCCTTTCGACTTGTAATCTTCAACATCCTTTTCATATTTCTCCTTCACTTTTCCTGCCTTTATGTTGTATGGTTGTTTTTCACCATCGCTGAGATTATTCCACATCTCACCCAATTGTTTTGCTATGTCACCAATGGAAATGTCAGGATTTGTAGATTTAATTATGGGATGGAAATCGAAGCAGAACGGGAAGAAACCAGGCGGGGGCCTTTGGGGAGCATTAGGATCCTTCTTTTTCTTCCCTCCCTTGGTTGGTCCAAAGTCTTTAATTTCTCTGTCATATCGCACTTTGTCAGCCTTTGCCAGGTAATCAAACTTGGATTTCTCTTTGCCAGACATGGTCTTCCACTGTTCTGAACACTTCTTGGAGAACTCCTCGAAGTTAACTAGGATTTCGGTGCTCGTCGCAGCATGTTTGCACAAAGTAGGCATACGCAGACATCTTGCCTTTGGGCTTCTTGGGGTCTCCTTTTGCCATCTTTCGGATCTGTGCTGTTCACTTCGTATTGGTAACACAGGGTATGGCTCTAGCTCCACAACAGCACTGGTCTTCTCCAGCATCCTCGCGCTAGCTTCAAAGCACGAGAACAGCGATTGGTCTCGCAGGTCCTGGCCACACTCATGCCGACTTACTACACAACACTAAAATATAAAAAGTGAGCCTAATGGCTTTCTCAGGGGGTGAGCATATCTATATCTATATATCTATCTATCTATCTATCTATCTATCTATAGCAGATTTATCACCTTTACCAATATGTTAAATCTAATGTATATCTCAGTAATTCACACAAAGCAATGTTAAAAATAGTGATTATAATAAAAAATATTTAATAAACTTTTAATTAGAAAAACTGGTCTGTAAGTCTCTCTTTTAAAATAGTTTTTAATATTGCATTTTGTGGGCTGAAAATTGTTAAAAGAAAGACTCAGAGATATTTCTTTTTAAATAAATCCAACATGCCTTTGAGTCTTTCCTTTGCTCACAAAATGCAATCATAATAACAACCACAAGAGGGCCTTGCACTGCAGCTGAAGAGCATAGAGCTCCAGCTAGGAGTGTTTTTAAAAAATATAGTAAGTTCTCCTCAGGTCAAAGTCAACATTTTCTTTATTCCGCCAAAATAAGATGGCTATAAAGCACAAGATAAAAATACATTTAACGACAATCATATCCTTGGTACAATAAAAATATAGATAAATAATAATCTTTTTAAAATACCAAAATAACAAGTCTTTACATGGTACAATTAGAATGCATAAATATAACTAAGTACAGCAGTGCAAATTTCAGGTGAAGCTAGAATTTCTTTATAAGAGGTAAAGTGATTGTGCAAAAGAATTGGCTGTATAAAACGCTCTCCTAAGGTGCGATGCAGTGTGCAAAAAGCATAAAGTTCACAGTGGATTGGGCAGAGTCAGCCTTGGAGAGACACTAAAAAATGGGCCATATTCAGCATGGTCAGATAAAATCTGTGCTAAGGGTTAGTATCCAGGTTAAATGCCGAAATTTGTAAACATGTGCATGTAACTAATAACTGAGCACATATTGGGCAACCTCTCGATTCTAATTTCCTTTATGTAATTCAAAACTTCGTTTAACCATTTCTTTAATTTGAGGACCAATACTTTCAGGCGAATCAAAGAGGTGACTGTATCCCAGGCTATAAAAAGTATTTTTAACATATGTCAGCCAAGGGATGGCGAACATATTATCTAGGTTTAGGCAATCCTCCTACAACTGCCGTGAAAATCCTGCCTGAGGACTGCTCCATAACTTCAGCCACAATAATAAACTGCAAAAAACACAACCAGGAGCAGGGTCAAGACTGATTTGCATATGGCTGGGTCCAAACTGGGGTGGCGTAGTGAGCAAAAGAACAATGGATTTAACCCAGATCTCTTGACTGGGGTGAATGTTTGATTCATTCAGCATTCTGTCCATCATTTGTTGCTGCAGCACTTTTCACCCTAAATGGGATGGGTATGCCCAGACGTGGGTCCCTTGCTCGCTGTGCCACTGAATTCCAGCTAGCCTGGCTGATGAGCGGTGTTATCCTGAAACCGGTCCCAGGATGCTTGTTTCCGGTCCATGGAGGACTCCGCTTGGCAGTTCGGGCTGGACTGTTCCCATGTGGAGCAGTGTCAAGACTGATTTGCACATGGCTGGGTCCAAACTGAGGTGGTGTAGTGAGCAAAAGAATGATGGATTTAACCCAGATCTCTTGACTGGGGTGAATGTTTGATTCATTCAGGATTCCGTCCATCATTTGTTGCTGCAGCACTTTTCACCCTAAGTGGGATGGGTATGCCCAGAGTGGGTCCCTTGCTCGCTGGGCCACTGAATTCCAGCTAGCCTGGCTGATGAGCAGTGTTACCCTGAAACCGGTCCCAGGATGCTTGTTTCTGGTCCATGGCAGACTCCGCTTGGCAGTTCGGGCTGGACTGTTCCCATGTGGAGCAGTGTCAAGACTGATTTGCATATGGCTGGGTCCAAACTGAGGTGGTGTAGTGAGCAAAAGAATGATTGATTTAACCCAGATCTCTTGACTGGGGGTGAATGTTTGATTCATTCAGCATTATGTCCATCATTTGTTGCTGCAGCACTTTTCACCCCAAGTGGGATGGGTATGCCCAGACGTGGGTCTCTTGTTCACTGTGCCACTGAATTCCAGCTAGCCCGGCTGATGAGCAGTGTTACCCTGAAACCGGTCCCAGGATGCTTGTTTCTGGTCCATGGAGGACTCCGCTTGGCAGTTCGGGCTGGACTGTTCCCATGTGGAGCAGTGTCAAGACTGATTTGCATATGGCTGGGTACAAACTGAGGTGGTGTAGTGAGCAAAAGAATGATGGATTTAACCCAGATCTCGTGACCGTGGGTGAATGTTTGATTCATTCAGCATTCTGTCCATCATTCATTGCTGCAGCACAATAATAAATGGGCTATACCAACTTGATCCTCCAAAAAGTCCATACCCAAGGTGCGAGATGAGGTTCGAGGTAGTTTTGGGAATGGCTAAAAGCCTACACAAAAAACAAAATTCCACTACCTGTAGTTTCCCATGGGCAGTATGGCCCCAAACTCTGCTCCAAATGTGCCAATTGACAGGCACTTGCTCTTATAGAGCTGGATCACCTACTTAATCAGCTTTTGGCATAATCTTTTAGCAAATCTAAAAACCACATCACTGGCTGCCCCCATCTTTTGCATTCTCTGGTTTATTAACCTGTCCCATTCGTGTCCAACAGGATACCAAAATAATCAAAAGTAGTTACTTTTCTCATTTGGTGAAGCGCCCCCCCTCCCCGGTACAAATATTTTTGGACTTGGTACGTTTCGGGCCACAAGTCCTTATAAATGATTTTTGCTGATTTACCTTAAGATTTAATTTTCACATAAAATTATTACAACCATTTAAACGTTTCTGAAGACCATTTGCTATTAATGCTAAAAGGACCACGTTGTTCGCATAAAGCAGGATCGGGACTGCATGGGGGCGATTCTGGGAACATCTTTACTACAGGACCCTAAAATGATGTCTAAGGAATTGATGTAAAATAAGAACAGAAAGAGGACTAAAATGCAGCCCTGCCTGACCCCTTTCGCAACCTTTATTGGGTATGTACAATCCCCATGCTGCTTGTAGTGCACCTTTGTAGTAGTATCCCAAAGCAAGCACCGGACAAGGTCCAACAAAAGGGGATTAATGCCCGCCTTCTCCATCAGTTCCCACAGCTTACTCAGTCTACTAAGTTCTCCTCGGGTTATGGATTTAATTACCCACGCAAGAGTCCCTTAAACCCAACCACCCAGATACAAATATATCTGATCCTTAATTTCTCAAAAACTACCAAATAAAAGAAAAAAAAACACGGTTTCTGGACAAATATTTAGCTTTCTGACAAATTTGGTGTCATTCTGATCAGCAATTTTAGCAGTATAACATTCCCCAAAAATCTATGGAAAATGTATAGTGAATCTGTGTTTTTTCGGATCCTCCCTTTTTTCTCAGGCCCCACTTGACGGTTCACCCCAAAAACTTTTTGCAAAGTTTTGTGAAGATCTGGCAAAGTTATTAGCAAAACAAAAAAGACATTTCCTATGGCAAAACAGACCTAACTATAACTACCTAGGGGCGACTGGCACTGCGCTTTATATATGTATACACACACACATATATACACATATATGAATACACTGAAATAGTACACTTAAAGGTTAGTTATGGTTTAATGAAAACACAATAAATTAGCATCACTTTCATGGACGGCTATGTTATTCTCCTCATAACAGTTTTTGTGTTGTCAAATTGGTGCTTTGAACATGACCAATGTCGTGAGTTTTGGCATGTTTTATGTGCACTAATAATTGTAACTTCAAATTTCAGTGGTTTTAGGTATTTGAGCCAGAACCATAACTCGGTTTATTAACTGCCGTTTTGCAGTGAAATTTGCCTTTTTCTTACTATGTACTTTATTTCCAACACCGGCTCCACACAACTTTCAGTGGTGAGCTGTGGAGGTTGTGCACATGGCATGGCCTATTGCACTGCATGTGCGCACAACTCTCACAATGCTTAAGGGATCGCCCATAAATCATGGCCTTTGGCCAGGACTACTTATTTTTTTTAATTTTTGTTTGAAGTTGCAAATCCGATGCAAGCTTCACACTTTTAAGCGTGCTACGACTCGCAATTACCTTGTGACTTGCACATCGCAACACCGAAAAAGGGGGCTGGCATCTGAGTTACTGATCTTGGTACCACAGACTGTGGCTGCCATTTTGGGTATTGAGGTTTCAATCAATCAATCAATCAATCAATCAGGAGTTTGTATAGCACGGCTACTCACCTGTGGAGGTCTCAAGGCACTGAGGGGCTGCTGATTCAGCAGGGCATGGAGGTTCAGTTGAAGAGCCAGGTCTTGAGATCCTTCCTGAATTGGGTCAGCGACGGGGATTGCATGAGGTGGAGGGGCAGGGTGTTCCAGGTCTTGGTGGCGAGGTAGGAGAAGGATCTTCCTCCGGTTCTGGTCTTGTGGATCCGTGGGACGGTGGCCAGGGCAAGTTAGGTGGAGCGAAGTTGTCTGGCGGGTACGTAGAATGAGAGGCGGAGGTTCACATATGCTGGTCCTACGTTGTGGAAAGATTTGTAGGCATGTGTGAGGAGCTTGAAGGTGATTCTCTTGTTGATTGGGAGCCAGTGGCGTTGTCGAAGGTGTTCTATGATGTGGCTGCAGCAGGGGATGTCGAAGACCAGTCTGGCTGTGGCGTTTTGAACGTTCTGTAGTTTTTGGAGCGGTTTCTGGGTGATGCCAGCGTAGAGTGCATTGCCGTAGTTGAGTCCGCTGGGATGAGTGTGTGGGTGACAGTCTTTCTGGATTCTGTGGGGATCCATCTGAATGTCTATCGAAGCAGGCGGAGCATGAGGAAGCAGGATGAGGAGACGGCATTGATCTGGCATTGTGAGCGAGGATTCCAGTATTGATGCAGAGGTTACGTGTGTGGTCTGTGGGGGTCAGAGGGGTTCCCAGTGAGGTGGGCCACCAGAAGTCCTCCCAGGCTGAGGAGGCAGGTCCCAGGATGAGTATTCGGTCTTGTCCGAGTCGAGCTTGAGGCAGCTATCTTTCATCCAGGAGGCAGCTATCTTTCATCTAGGTGGCAACAGCCTTCATCCCACTGTGAAAGTTGATTCTGGCGGCTGTGGGTTCGTTGAGGAGGGAGAGGATCAGCTGGGTGTCGTTGGCATAGGAGACTATGTTGAGTGCGTGGTTTCTGACGATGGCCAGAGGGGGGCCATGTAGATGTTGAAGAAGGTGGGACTGAGGGAGGAGCCCTGGGGCACTCTGCAGCTGATCTATGTAGGTTCTGAGAGCAACGGAGGTAGTCTGACTCGCTGTGTTCGGCCGATAAGGAAGGAGTGGATCCAGTCCAGGGCCTTGTTGTGGACGCTGGTGTCGTGGAGTCTCGTGATTAGGGCGCCGTGGGAGACAGTATCGAAGGCGACAGAGAGGTCCAGTAGGATGACGGCTGCATTTTCGCCTTGGTTGAGGAGGGAGCGGATGTCATTGGCGGTGGCGGCGAGGAGTGCGGTCTCGGTGCTGTGGTTGCTTAGGAATCCAAATTGGAAGATGTCCAGGACGTGGTTCACTTCGATGACTGATGGGGTAGATGGGTCTGAAGTTCTTGAGGTCTGTCGGGTCGGTGGATGGCTTCTTCAGCATGGGGTTGATCTTGGCGTGCTTCTAGTCGTTGGGGAAGGTGGCGGTTTCAATGGAGCAGTTGATGGTGCGGCGAAGCTCGGGCCGATTGAGGTGGCTGCTCTATGGAAGATGTGATACGGGCAACGGTCCGATTGGCCTCTGGAGTGGATGCTCTTCATGGTCTTGAGTGTGTCATCTGTGGTGAGCGGAGTACAGTTGAGCAGGATCTGTTGGGATGTGGCGTGATTGCGTTCGGTTGCGACAGGTGTTGTGGGAGGGTCTTGGGTGTGGAAGTTGTCAAAGAATTGCCTGATCTTGTGGTGGAAGAAGGTACCGAGTTTGTTGCAGAGGTCTTGGGAGGGTGGGACGTCTGTGGTCTCGCTGTTGGAACTGGCGAACTCCTTGACGATGGTGAAGAGTTCTTTGCTGTTGTGTGCGTTGGCATTGATTCTGTCTTGGAGGGCCATTTTCTTTGTGGTTTTGAAGAGGAGGTGGTTTGCGTTGACGGCGGTTTTGAAGGTTGCGTGGGTTCCTGGGGTTTTGTTGTTCCTCCATCTCTTCTCAAGTCGCCTGCAGGTGCGTCTGGACTTGTGGAGTGCGGGAGTGAACCAGCTGGCTTTCTTGGAGTTTTGCTTGCCGGGTGCCTTCTAGAGGGGTGCCAGAGTGCCGGCGCATTTGGAGATGCATCGATGAAGGTTGCGTGCTGAGGTGTTGGCGTCTGCTGATGTCGGCGGTGTGATAGTGTTGAGGAAGGCAGTGAGATGTTCTTTGGTGGCCGTGTTCCAGCTACAACAGGAGGGGGCGGTGAGACGGTGGTGTACGGTGGGAGTGCTGAAGGAGAAGTGCACGCAGTGGTGGTCGGTCCAGATGAGTTCGGTGGTGTGGCTGTAGGTGATGTTCCCACTGGCAGAGAAGACTGGGTCGAGCGTGTGTCCGGTGGTGTGGGTCGGATTGTTGACTAGCTGCTTAAGTCCAATGTTGGCGAGGTTCTCCAGAAGGGATGCGATGTTCTGGTCATTGGGGTTGTCCAGGTGGAATTTGAGGTCACCGAGTAGGATGTAAACGGTGGATGTGAGAGCCTGGGGTGCGTTGAGGTCTACAATAGCAATGGTGAAGGAAGGGCGGGCGGGGGCCGGGAGGCCTGTAGACGAGGGTGCCGTGAAGGGTGGTGTTGGGATTGGTCTGGAAATGGAGGTGTTCCATGGCTGTCGTTGGGGTCATTCGAGTGAGTGGTCAGGCGGAGGGTATTCTTGTGGACGATGGCGATGCTTCCAACTGGTCGATCAGCGCGGTCCTTGCTGGTGATTTTGTAGCCATCGGGGATGTCAGTGGCGATGTCTGGACCAGAGCAGGGGTTGGTCCAGGTTTCCGTGAGGTAGGCGATTTCGGGAGAGGCGGTGTCGAGTATGTGCCAGATTTCTGTGGCGTATTTGTGGAGGGAGTGCGTGCTGAGGAAGATGTAGCTGAGGCGGTTGGGTGCGCTGCTGGTCGGCTGGGCCGTGAGAGGAGCTGGCATGTTGGGGTGGGTGAGGGTGTAGCTGCAGTTCCGGCAGGAGAATGGTCCTTGGGTGTCCTTCAGCAATGGGAGGTGGCAGGCGATGTGGCATCCTGTGTTGAGGGGAGGAGGGTGCTGGCTTCGTAATGCTGGCGGGGTCCGTGGCACTGGGCGCGGTCCAGATGTGGATCGGCACAGACGGGCTTGCCTTTGACCCTATGGCGCTGCGCAGCCGCACATCAGCTGCCATTAAGTAGTGTGCGGGGGGCTGGACAGCTGGGAGGCGGAAACGCGGGGAGCGGGAAAGAGTCACTGGAGGGGGGCGGGCCCACAGGGGATCGCAGCGGCAAGGGCGGTGAAGCAAAAGAGCGAAGGAAAAGAAAAAGTGCAAAAGGGACAGAAAAAAGGCAAAAAGGAAACAGGCAAGAGCAGAAAAAGTAAAGAAGCTGAAAAAAGAGATATAGGGGCAGCCCAGCAGGAGAAGCAGTGATCCTCTACCACTAGACCACCGGGGCCTCAAACTCCTGACCAAAGGGTCAGCAGCAGCAACGGGGGCAGCAACAGCTACCAGGTGGATCTGTGCAGTGAAGGGAGCAGTCCACTAGTAAGGTCAGTGGACTGCCCACTAATTCAATGGTATCAAGAGTCACAAGAAAATCGCATTGTGGACTGGGAGTCAGGATGTGCCTACCTTGCTCCTTTAGATTGCCTTTTTTCTTCAGGCCACAGGGATTGTACTCTACATCCTGTAGTGGCTGTCAATCAGATCTGTCAGATCCATGGTGATCCAAAAGGCACCACAGTAGAAAAGGCTCCATCTTCCAATCAGATTTTTGAATTCCTGACCTCAAATTATTCATGAGTCTCAATAGGTAGAGAATTTTAAAAAGTGGTAAAACTTTAAAGCTCGCTCAGTAACCTTTTTAAATATAAAAAAAAAACTACTGAGCCGATTTACACCATACCAATGAAAGCGCGCTGAGTAAAGTTCTAGTTTCATGCCAAGTTTTGAGAATGGGATCAAAAATGGGACAACACTTCTTTCCCCCCCCAGTTAACTTTTCTCCTCTGCACAGATCTTCATGAAAATTGGAATGCTGTTCAGACCTGAAGTGAACTAGTGTGCCGGAAACTTTTGATAGTAAGAGAGAGAGTGAATACGGACTCAACAAAGGAATGGGCCTCCATCATGCCACCATGCCAGAAGATAAAAAAATATTATTTCTATATCGGATACAAACCTGGATGTGGTTTGTAATGTGTTCATGTTCAGGGTTCCAAACTACTTGCTCCTCCCACCAGTCGATAAAAATTTTAGCATAGCTAGAAGCATACAAGGTTTCAAGAGTTTTTACCATCTCACTTCCAGGGTTTTAGCATTTTGCTTAATGGAGGTTTGAACAAAAGCACTTGCCTACAGCCTTCCATAACTGTGTGAGAATTGGCCCATAAGAAACTGACACAGGAATATTTGTATCTTGCTCCCAATATTATTAACACTGAATATTATGTCACGCGTAATCTCAACTTCTTCTCCCATATGAGTCAGTATTCACTAGCTCTCATCATCAAGGGTTTTTGGCACACTAGTTCCCTTTAGGTCCGTGAACCATGATATTGAGCCTGATTTCTCCATCTATGGCCAATGGAATACACTTGAGGGTTGGAATACTAAATATATATATATATATATATATATATATATATATATATATATATATATATATTCCAACACAGTGCCGTGTAAAGTCGATCCCCTCCTTTCGACACCGACACCGGTGCCTGCTGCGGCCGCAGCAGCCGCTATTATTTGATCCACATAGCAATTTGAGAAATCCCAAAATCAGCAAAGCGGCACACCTGATTTTGGGATTTCTCAAATTGCTATGTGGATCAAATATATATATATATATATATATATATATATATACACACACACATTGAGAGATTTAATCATAGAAAATATTAAAAGCGTTACCACTATATAGTCTGATATTTGGCTATTGGGTATTATGCAATGACAACAGATTAGGGAGAAAGATCAAGCTAGTATTCCTATAATGTCTATGTACAAGTCACTCGATATTCGTGGGGCATGATACTAGTTGTTGATAAAGGCAGAAAGCTGACATATGTCCAGCTGTGCCCAAATAAACACACTTATTACTATCCTGGTGTGACAGTATCTTCTGTGAGGAGACGTTATGTCATTAATTCCGGGAGTTGCACCATCAGAGAAAGCCACCAGTGGTGGATGAGACCATATAAGGAGAATTGCAATATACAGTAGTCGTGGCCGGTATGACTCGCAGGTGGTGGGGGGCGCGGAAGCGGGGATTAATAAAAAAAAAATTACATTAACTTACCTTTGCGTTTGGCCCGCGTCGTCCGTCTGAACAGGAAGCAGCCACAGGCAGCCTCCCTCCCCTCCCCTAAGCCAATCACAATGCTGCAATGGCAGTGTTGTGATTGGCTGGGACGTCGACCCCACAGGTGTCTATGGGGAGGCCATTTTATCTATGTAGGCTGCATGCAGCCTACATAGAGACAATGCAGAGTGCGTATGACTGGTTTGGTCGGCCCTGGGGCCGACCAAACCGTCAGCGCACTCAGAGTGGGCAAGCCACTCCTCCTCTGGACTCCAGCAGACCCGCCCGCCCCCAACCAGGCATACCCTTCTGCTTTCTCGCAGTGCGAGAAGCAGAAACATAAAATGGTATTTAAAATACCCTTTTATGTTTCTGCTGCTCGCGCTGCGAGAAAGCAGTGGGGTGAAGCTCCTCCACCCACGTGGAGGAGCCGCCCCTGCAGATGCGTAGAGTGAAATATGCTATTTATTACCATTGTCAGGAGGTACCATGACTCGAAAGGCGAAGCCTCGAGTGAGTCATGACGCCCCCCCAAGGTAATAACCAAAGGTTAACTGAAACCATGATGCAAGCTGTTAAATATGTGCAGAATGGTAAAATCACTTTCAAGAGACCTTGCAAGCATTAAAAGAGTTCTTTCTCCATGTAAACTAATTGTTACATGCAATCTGGGAGGCAGTGAAAGGTGTTTTTCTCATGTCTATTTTCCTGTATTGTTGCGATAAACTTGAATTCAACCTTTGCAATGTAGTAATAATTGTGTGAATGTGCATTTATTAGTACATTTCGTCTAAATAACTTGCTTTATTGAGTCATATTTATTTTCACTGCCACGGCATACATATAATTGTATCATGCAGTGAAAATGAATGTAATTCAGTAACACATCATTTACAGCACAAGTGCTAATAAAACACATTCATTACTGCAGTGCTAAGTTCTAATTTTGTGTTATCTCCATAATACTGCATACCCTACGAGTGAGCGAAAACTATTTCACTGAGTTAATGTTATAATGACTTTACGAATGAAAACAACTTTGCTGATAGTTAAGATGCCTATTCCATGTGATTTTATTTCAATGCACGGATTTACACCTGGTAAACGGGGTATAATACTTTTCTTTAGAACTACTACATATGACAAAGCATCATAACATAACCATATATGCAGCTCTGCAGAGAGTACTATGCTAATAATTACCATTGCTGAGGAGAATAGGAGTAACATGGTCCACTGAGACTTGGCCTTTCCTCGCACACAAACTGGAATAAATAGCATATTACACTCTGCATATATACTATAAATTCACTCAAAAACACACAGTTCAAGGGACATCAAGGTTGGTAAACAAAACCAAAGGCTCCCCCCCCCAAAAAAAAGAAAATTGGCTTGTAATAGGTAACTGCTATGCTCATGACCTCACTTATGATGTCACTGATGACATCCCAGATGATAGATATCTTACCATTTACACACCACTGGATACAGAATTATTTCTTTGGTAGTATGTTTTGTTATACAACAATGATGTGTTATGCCAGGTTATTTATTGTCATAAATATCATGAGGTCATAAGCATTGCATTTGAGGTGTAGGTTATGACTTGCAAGGTGGAGGCAGAGTTATGGTTTGCTCAGTTAATCATAACTAATTTCAAGGTTTTTCCCAGTTACCATAACTTCACAGTCACTGTTTTAAGCAAAAGTGCATGTTTCTTTAAACATACATTAATGTCTTCTGAGCAGAAGAAACCACAACTTTCCATTAACAATATTTTTCAGTTCATAACTTGGCATTTTATGACATACTTCATACCCCTATGCTGTGTTCAACTCCCACTTTGTACAGTGGCTCTTGCTGTGCTTTTCTGGGTGCCCCACTTGTCGCAAGGCATTGCTTGTGACCTCATGAATGCCCAAACCTCAAAGAACAGGACCTTGGCTTGGCACTATAGGGGTTGGCTGCCTAACCTCCTCTGCACCCATCTCCAACTGCCCACAGCCTATGGCAGAGCCCTGAGCCCAAACTCTTGTGCACCTCACCCCAGCTGTGCACGCCAATCAGCTGTATACAGGTTTTGGCAGCAGGCAGAGAACAGCCCTATCCCCAATCTTCCACACACCAATCCCATGTCAGTAGCAGCTGGTGTCAGGGAAATATAGTGGGGTAGCACGGGGTGGGGGGGCCTGTAACAAAACAAATAGTAATGAAAGAAAAAAAACATGAAAAAAAAAAAACTTACCTGCCAGTCTTCTGTTCCGCTGGCCACAGGCTGAAGCTCCCAGACTCCCCCTACGGCAAATCCAGGCACTGCGCTCCTACCCATGAGAGCAATGTCGGTATTGGGCTTGGCAGGTTTGTTTTGTGCTCCATCAGGAGCTGGGAGCCTAGGCCTGCTGGTCTCTCCACCCAGCAACACAGCTGGGATGGAGAGATGTCAGTGCGCATGACAGTTTGGCCGTCCTAAGACAGCAGACCAAAACGTCATGCGCACTGACAGCAGTGCCCACCACTCCCCTTCCCCCTGCTGCAATTCTGTGGCCACGCCTCCCAAGACTCAGCTACAGGACAAAAATGTAAATGATCATTTTATTTTTATTTTGCCTCTGCGGGCAGGGTGGCGACACTACTCTGTCATATCGGAGGAGCCGCCACTGCCCAGTATACAGTTTTGAGCCATGGGCAGAATGTGTAGGCTGTAAAGCCTGGCCATGTACCCAACCTCTCATGCACCCAACCCCACCTCTCAGGCGTAGAGCATATAAATCCCTGGGTCTTCTGCAGACCAGTCCATGTTAACCAAACTTAATAATGGTATTTAAAATAAAAAAAGAAAAACATACAGTACTCGGTTCAGACTCTGTAAAAATAATATACACATTAATAAAGAAAAATCTGTTTTATTTCATATTAAGCTATAATGTAACCATAACCGTAAAGACTTTTGGATATGAAGGTACTGCTACTCATTTAAACCACTGTGACACAGGGAGAAAACAGAAACCAAAAATAACAGATAACAAAGGGAAGAGGTGTGGCGCCGCAGCCAGGGCAACTGACGCTGGAATCTGGGGCTCACGGTTCGATCCCCGGCACCGGCGGCAGGTCAGCCCAGCACCATGTGACTCTGGGCAATAGCTTGCTTAATCTTCCTGACGGCCCCCAGCGCCGGGATGCCTTCGGGTAGCTGTTCGCGCTTTACAAATACTGGATTTACATTTTTATTTACAAATCAAAATGCTTATTTCATGCAAATTATTTGTGTACTGCAATGTCATGTTGGTCTTCTGGTGACATATTCCAAAACGCCTTAAAATATTTTTGTTACAATAATACTGTGTAGGTGCTCTGTGGCAAGCCACCAAAACCCCATAATAGGTACAGAGTAGGTGCCTAACCGATATACCCGCATGTGTTTACATTAGGTGTACTATCAAATGTCAGTTTCACGTGGGCAAGCCAGCTAAAATAAAAGTGTTCAGCTTTCAAAAAGATATCGCTACGATGCCCATTTCAAAGATCATTCTTGACTGGGCACATACATCACCTCTGTTCAAGAAATTTTATATTTTGCAAATTAAATACAGCTATTACTTGCAAACAAAAGTTTCATTTTCTTGCGTTACTACTTTTCTGTTGATAAAAGGAAAAAGAATAAAAGCTTTTGAACACAAACTTACAGAGTGCTTTATTTTGTTATTTAGATTTCTCAGGTTTTGAACTTTCATTAAAAATAATTACATCTTTATATGATTTTAGTAGAATACGTTTCAGTTTAATTGGTGGAAAAATGTTCTGTAAAAAACACATGGCTTGGCACTTTTACACACCTAACACAGACAAAGTGGGCAATGTCCCCACATATCACAAAACAAAAGCCAAATAATTTAACGTAGGGAAAGGCTTTTTTTATATAGCCACAACTCCATTATTTTCAGCCAATTACTGCCTTCAGTCGCATTTCCTTCTCACTGGTCCTTCAATCACTTTTGTTTTCTCAACATGACATTCTTATGAATAAACAAAACACGTTGTGTTTCTGCACTCCAGCTTAAAGTTTAAAAAACCGACCAGCATTCTATTGATATTGATCTGTATTAAAACTCCATCCTGAAATGGAAACAAAACATATGAACATTCCATTTAATAAAAAATACCTTGCTTAGATGCAGCGCTTTTTATAGCGGTGCACGTCAATTCTATGTGCTGCAATTAAGAGGTGTGTTATATTGCAACATCAATTCACTAACCTCCCACATCCATTTTAAAAGTGCATTCTAAAAAGCAGCTGTAAAAAAAAAAAAAACACACTACAAAGCATGCTTTGACAACAACTTGAAAATTCCTTAAATTCCAACCATTGACTACAACTTGAAATACACATATTTTTTTCATTTTTTAATACAGATTACCACAACTACTCTGCATGATTAATACCTTCAAGTAACATTTTTCTGTGCAGAAAAAACATTTTTTTCCAAGACCGCCTAATCCACACCAAACCGTGTTTGTGATATAGTATGCTTACAATGACTCAAAGAAAAAATGCTGCCACTTACCCATCTCTCATATGCACATCTACCCCTTCTCCAGTCCCTGTAAATGGAGCCCAAAATCCTGTCTTACTCCATAACTTCATCTTCCATTTTTGTCCAAAATACATTTTTAGGTCTTGCCTACTAGACAGAGCAAGCTGAAAAGCAAGGTTGGGAAAGGCCTATGGTGGGCTTACTTAAAACCCTCAGTGGTCTTAAAGCTTGCTCACTGCTTACCATTAATTGGCTTTACTGTCAATATCATTTACTTGCTTTTTATTACATGGCTTGCCTTGTCCATCGTGTGTCTGTCCCCTGGAGCATAGCCTCATTACCATCCTTTTGATAGGCTAACTTGGATCCTTCCAGTGCTCACTTCTTAGGGTCTACTTTTTCTCTTTCAGCACTCCACGAGAGTGCATGTGTTTTCTAGCCCTCTTCTTTGGGTGCTGCTTCCCCCAATCACCGGACCCTCCCACCCACATGATCCGTTTTGTTCTCTCTCACGTGTGCTTGGTCTAGCCTGGCGTGCCCTTTGAAGGAGAAACAAGGTAGATTGAGGGGGTTATTGGGTGGGTGGAACGGAGAGATCATCCTCATTTCTAAAGTGAGATACTGAGATTCCAACAAAGGCCAGACATGGACTCGAGACAAAACATATTATGAGGGAAAAAGTGCATCTCCTTCAACTCATATGAGTCTCACATAATGGCGAAATCCCCATAAAATTAGTCATAGTAATGAAATATTAACCAATACATATGACTTTGTGCTGCTTATGTCACAATATTAATCAGATTAATGGAACTTGTTTTATCGAGCCATAAGCATGAAAAGCTCTGGCAGATTTGATCAAGAGACCTGCCGGCTGCAATCATCTCTCTACAGCAGGCGTTTAACCACCGTGAAATGAAAACAAAAGGGGAGTATGACTGAAGCTTGTGGTGCTCAAATCAATTGAGGTCAAAATGTACCAATAGTAGAACATGGTGCTGGGAGAGGAGGAGAAAGCTGAGGTACAGAGCGAATATTTAGTGTTAATGTGGGACCTTTTCAGTGGGTTACAACATAGTCTGACTGGTCTAATAATACTTTTTGGGCCTGTGCAAATTTGCATAGAAGTATGTGTGTATTGGTATTAATACAGGACAACCCTACTTAAAAAAGCAATGGAGGACTGTACAGTAGACATTTTATACACTGGACTGCTACAGGTGAACTACGACTGTTCTGGTGTAGCGCCACTCCTGGAATTAGTTGAGTACTCCACACAAGTCAAACAAACAAAAAACAAGCATTTGCAATGCAATAGGTCTCGCATTTACGCGAGTTTGAGCCATTGACATTGCAAATAACAATGCCTTTTGTTTTTGTTTTTAAAACATAAATAAAAGGCAGTGTTATTTACAATGCGAATATCTTAAACTTGCGTGAATGCGAGACCTATTGCATTACAAATGCTTGTTCTGTGTTGCACCCGGGGAATTCTCTTCTCTCATCATGGGTAAAGAGAGGGCCTGCTAGACAGCAGGAAGCAGCAAGTAGCTTGAAGAAGTATGCCGTGCTGAGGAAACTGGTAAGCGATTGACTCCGTATGAAACAAGGAAGTCACTAATCCTTCCCAGTCGAAGGCTGAGACAGAGCCATCTCTATGAGACATGTTTCAGGCAGTGACCGCATCAAGGATTAAGGGCAAAAAAAATGTATCTTTTAATGCAGTGACTGAAAAGAAAAAAAAAAAGACAACGAGTTCAAGTGGAAGAAACTGGTTCATGTGATGTGCCGCATTTTAAGGGTACCGCAAAACAACGAATAAATGACACACTGCAGCAGCACATGGAAGATGTGCACTCTATTATCGGGCTGCAGTTTCTAAGCAATGGACACATTCTGTGCCAGAATATAAATCCTTTGATCGAGGTGATCTTTCTCTCAATGGCGATCATAGTGACAGGTGATTCTTTCCGGAGCTAATTGCCTTACATTGACAGAGGCGCGAGCCACAGATTTTGTAATGAAATGGAACTGAAACTTCAAGTCAGTTTTCTTGATCTCTGGTGACATTTGGGGGGAGGGGGTCATTAAATCGACGAGAAAATTAGCACGGAACTAAATGGGTCTATCATTTTGTAGGTCCCTGTATCATGTCATGCATGAAAAGTCCCAACCATCATCACCTGATTGGCCGTTTTGATTACAATCCACTTGCAGGAAGTGACAGATCCTGTGTGGCTAGCGACCATGGATGTGTGGCACACCTGCAAAGAAAAGTACAATTCGTCATGACTAACTCGCCCCAAAAGGTTTGGGTACAACTTTGAAGGGAGTGGCCCGTGGTTGCAGGCCAACTACCACTGTACTGGACATGGGTTGACTCATTGGACTTAACCTGTAACTACCTTTTACTACAAGGCTCTCTGCAAACCTGTTTAGAGGAAGGCTGGGACCAGGTGAATTATCTCGGACTGTCTTTTTGACGGGCAAAGACTAACTCCAGGACTGAGGAAAAGATTCTGCTGCTAATGCATCCGAAACGAGCCCACCTCTATTTTTCGAAACCAGAACATTGGTATAATCATCAAACTTCGACCCAGAACAAGAGAAAGAGAAAAAGGCAGAAAAGGAAGGAGGAAGAGAGACAGTAAAATAATGACAAAGGGAACAAGAAAAGAGCGCGCGCCTCGGAGCCCAGGGCCGCAGACGCTACGCTGAAGGCCTGGGGGGCTGCGCCGCACACGGAGCTCGCTGTGGTCATGGAGACGCCCTGTTACCTTTCTGTGGGCTCCTCAGACCAGAACAGCGCCCGACTCGAGCACTCCAGAGCCGGCCGGTGTGTGCCAAGACGCCCGACACACCGGGAGGGCGTGGCCCTGCCGCGCCTGGACAGGAGATGTGCACGTGTATGGTGCGAGCAGGAGTTGTGATAACGCCGCGAGCCGTACGCGTGCACATCTCCTGTCTGTTAAGCTTCGGCACAGACAGTTGATGTGCACGCGTACGGCTTGCGGTGTTATTACAACTCCTGCTCGCACCATGCGCATGCACATCTCCTGTCCCGCTTCCGACCAAAAGTCGGCAACAATAGATCTCGCATAGCGAGCAGCGCTTTGCGCTGCATCGCTAGGCGAGACCTAAAAAACTGAGACACCAACGCCCATGTCATTATTAGTGGCGAGAAAGCTGCACACCATCGGAAATCAGCATTTGAATAGCCAATAATTCCAAAAGGCAAGACCTCTTGACTTTGCTAATGCCTGTTTGATAGTTATAAATTTGGGGCAGAGTTGGCACCCACTATGTGCTTTCTTTTTTAACAGAAAAGTACATTTTAATTGGAGCGGTTACATTAACGTGTAGTAACATTGCTTTACTAAAATGTTACGTATATTTACTTGGAAGGCACGGCTGCTATTGTAATAGCTTGAATTACACACGTACAATATTAAGGCATGTGTAATGCAGAAAAGGGAGTAATCACCGAAGAACGGATATCTTTTTACTGATCGCCATAAAATAAAGGGCTCCGACAATCAGTACCGGTAATCTCTGCTTCCGTTTTAAATTACAGGCTATTTTTTTTTTCTTCAACGAGGTTGTCTCATAGTTAACGACCATAGAGCTAGGGTGAGTTTGTTCTGCTTTGTACCTCCATTTAAGTTTCTTGAAATGCACTGAATAGCCTGGGCTAGTGTCACTGAAACGCACAAATCGAAATAGTGCAATAAACTTTAAGCACAGTTTGCAAATCCACAGTTAAATGTGCAGTTCACACATTTGTAAACGTACCATGTGAAACAAATGATCTTGGCTGTTGTTTATGTATTTATCTCATTTATTTACTAAAAACATTTTAGCTACATTGGTAACGTGGTACTTCTAATGAAACAGGAAATATGAATATAGAGTGAATGAAGCTTAGATGGCAGAATGGCAGAGGGTAAAAAGCTAGTCTACAGAACAATTTTAGAACAGATGACTAGCCAAGTTTCAGGATTCAGAATTTCATATTCGTGCCAAAACCAAGTTTTCAAAATGCACTTGGTCTCAGAATTCCGAATTAAAAGAGGTAACTAAAATGTTTTCCAATATCAAACCATAGAAAATACTTGGTTACTTAACATTGGGAAGATGAGGGCGACAACTATATTTAAATTTTGGTCTGGAGATATGATTGTGAAATAAACTTTTGAGTTATTTCGATCTTAAAGAATATGAAGGATATCTTTATTCACATAATCAGTGGCGGCCGCTGCACAACGAAAGTGGCGGGGCGGGAGGGAGAGGGTATGAAGGGGGGAATTGAGGATAAAAATAAAATATATATATATAAAAAAACAAATTAAAAACTTACCTCTCGCTGCCCCAATGCCGACGGCCGCCTCAGTGCTCTACTTCCGGGAGTCTCTGGAAAGGCTGCCCAGCCAATCCAGAGGCTGCTCTCATGCTATGAGAGGAGCGCCAGGATTGGTCTGAGCAGTCTGGACTGCCGCTCAGACACTGCCTGGGAGCCATCGGCTTGTCTCCAAACTGGCTGTGAGCACAGCCGGGTTGGAGAAATAGAAGTGCGCATGTCTGTTTGGCCGGCCTAAGACGGTTGGCCAAACTTACTTGCGCACTGCTAAGTGTCCACCACTCCTGCCTGTCATGGCCTGGCCCCACCCCGAACGCACACACCATCCGCCAGAGACCCTCACAGAAAAATATAATTATATTATTGTTTTAATATCATTTTTTCTGTGACGGACTCGGACATGTGGGGCGATGCTCCTCCCCATTACGGAGGAGCCATCCCTGCACATAATAAAAAGACCGTCAATGTACAAAATTGCTTACTCACAAGAATCCTCATGGTTTTTATTCTAGTAATACTGCTTCCCATTTTTCTACCATATAGAGTACTCTCTATACTCTTCTCACCAGTCTTCACACTCATGCTCGCCTTTCCACGCTCTGCTCTTCATCTGGTATTCACTCACAGCTCTTTACAAAATGGCTACAGTTATCCCATTGCTAACGAAACCTAGAACTGGTCCATCTCCACCTTTAATTATCACCGTCTCTCAAAACCCTTTCTCTAAAATGCTTAAACAACTAGCACTAAATTGACTATCCTATATTTCTCTACCCCCCAAGTTAATTAAACCTCTTCAATCTGTAATTACTGTGGTCTTCTCCATGAAGACCACTCTCACACATGTATTGATTTGCATCACTTCTACACTTCACAGCTACCTCTCCTTACCCTATTCAGATTTCAATACAGTCGACTTGCATTGTAAAGAGGCGAGTTTTGTTTTTCAGTCTGGGGTTACCACTATATTGTAGAACTGTTTTTCTCCTCATCTTCAAGTAATTCTATGTTCCCAGGATTTCATCACTGTAATAATCCATGCCATTCTCAGTGGAAGTCCTCCAAAGCTTTGTCCTTGGTCCCCCTCCTTTATTTTGCTATACTACCTGTAAGAAAAAACAGTTCTTGGCATAATCACCCCCATTTATTGGCCTGATGCGGCTGGTTTTTTGACTCTCTGCACTGACACTCTGCTAGCCAGGCCTCTGTGCATGTGCTTTGACCCATAAAAAATCTCAAATGTAGCTATTCTCCTAATTGATCTATTTAACTTACCCATAAGTCCCTAGTATATGATTCCAAGTGTACCTGGGACTTTTAAGCTAAATGTCACTAGTGTACTTCAGCACATATTGTGCCACCACTAAATTGACAATGCAAAACATGACAACAGTCCTGCCATCTGTAGCCTGGCTGTGCAGGTTTAAACTGCAAATTCGACCTGTCAAACCTTTTGACAGGCCTAAACCTTCTTTTTAAATATTAATATGCCACCCCCAAGTATGCCTTGAGTGCCCATAAGGCATGGTGCATGATATTTGAAAGAAGGACATGTGAAAGTTTAATTCTAAAAATGTCTTTATAGTCGCAATGTCCTAAAAGCTATTTTCAGTGAAGCAGGGTTAGCTGTTCCATAGGAAAGCATTAGGGATACTTTATTAAAGTTAATAAAGTTTTCTCCGCTTAAGAACCTGATAAAAAGTTAATTATTGGACTTTTTAAAATAGTTATTACAAGTCCACTTCCTTAGTAAAGTTGGATTTGCAATAAATATTTCATAGAAATGCATTTAAATAGTTGTTTTTAACCTGCCAAAAGTCTCTAGTACCAGTGGATCCCAAACATTTTAGAGCCACAACCCAATTTTGAGAACAACAATCTTTAGCGACCCACACAACTTTAAGGAACATGAGGCTGGCAATTTCGTAATGTAACTAAAACATCTTGTGGTAGCGCACTGCAATTTACAGGCAGCATATTTTCCACTGAAATGGCCACTAAATTTGCACAGACATACAGTTTTCCTGCTAAAACTATATTGCACACAAACGATACTGTGTGGAAACTGGGGTTCAGTGAAAATTTTTCATTTGTGCAACACCAAGTATCTTGAGTTTTTTTGATCCTATTAAAATCTCTGTTTCTATTACACTTAAGAAATACAAAAACAATGTGCTCTCCTAACTGCTGAATAAGTACAGTTGATTTATAGGTATTTACATTTTGCTGTGTTACAAATAAAAATACATACTATAGCCTTTCCTTTCACACTCCCTGTCCCCCTGCAAGATTGCCACATAATTCACTTTATTTTTCCTTCTCTGACTGCAAGGTGAGAGGAGTTTGTAAACACCAATCTCATGTTAAAGTGCATTAAGCAGCAATTTGTCAGACGGCATAGCTTGACACTGTACTTCTGTATTTGATGTTCAGCAAATGTAACAAGATAAATACAGAATGTAAAGGCATTTTTATTTTTTGTTTGGACAGCTCCCGACCCACCAGTGGGTTGCGAACCACAGTGTGGGAAACACTGCTCTAGTAGCCCATTTGCCTGAGCTTCCAACTGCCACCCAGGAGCTTAAAATCTCCTTGATTAGGTGAGATTTGGCTTCCATAGCGAAGACAAAGGTTTTGTACCTCTGACAGGATAATGTGCCCAGGAACTTAATTATAATCAAAGGGGCCTGTTCATAACTGGGCCTGCCTGTCTATTGTCCTTTTAGCCAGCCAGGAACCAAACCCAGTGGAAGAGGAGCTGCCCCCAGAACTAGTTTGGAGTGACCACAAGGGAGATTTTGCTCATTTCCCTGGCCATACCTCTAGAGTGGGCACATGAGCTCTGTATAGGAAAAGAAAGGTTCTCCCATCTTAGTTTTGAAAAGACTGAGGCACTATGGGATTGTTTGCAGTAGGGCACACAAAAACATGTTAGAACTGTGGGTAGGGATACCCCTGGGAACTTTTTTCCTATTAGTGAAAGAGGGGCTGGGAGTCATCGCCACCCACAGATTAGTGGCAGACAAATGTGGTACCCCTAGGCACCCTGCTCAGAACACTGCTAAGCCTGTGGAAGATAGAAGGAGTACTGCACCTGCTGTTGTGACCTGTGAAGAGAACCCTGTGGGCTTGGCTTGCCCCCACTTGAGTCCAGGACAAAGAGGTGGACTCCAAATATTAGTTGGCTGACCTCCTGATAAGCTACAGGGACACAAAAGCTGCAAGAAGCCCACTTTCCTGAACAGCCCCGCTAACCAGTTTCAACTGAACCTGCCCAGGACCTTGAGGGTTGCTTCTGTTTTAGTGGGTTCTGACCACCAAGTGCTGTTCTTGATGTCCTGGAACTCTCGTTGATGCTAGTGTGTACTCCTTCTGTCAAAACTGCAAAAGGTGGGACTTAATTTTTTTTTGCCAACTTCACCTCTGAAGAAGGGTGGGAGACAAGGACCACTGTTGTGCCAAAGCTGTACAATTACCAGCCGGATCCAACTTGCTGCTCTGCCCCACTGAAGGGGGTCTGACTTCCATAAATGATTCTACATCTAAACGTAGAGTGCTTCACAAACCGCGATTCCGAGCCAAAGCTGATCAATGTCCAGTATGGGCACACCCCCACTCTGAACTTTTCCACCTTTGTCAACAATTACACTGGTACCCTGCTCTTCAGCAACCCACTGCTGTTATACTCTGACTCAGATCCGGCTTGCAGCTTGTACCGATGACTCATTGAAGACCACCTTTTTGTCCAGAAAAGTTTTTGAGTCCAAAGATAACTCTTTGACCAGAACCTACCTGGGCCTCGTATCCAACACAAGCTCATTGCGGTCAGCCTCAAACCATACCCTTGTCCCATGCTAGTATAACCAGTTGCCTGTGGTTGGAGCTTGCACTTTGTGGCGCTATTTTTATTTAAAACTTTTTAATTCATATCTCTGGTTCCCTTTATTGATTTTTGTCATTTTGTTTCTTAAACTGTTCTCTGTTTTTGTAAATTGGAATGGGATTTTTATGTGTTGTGTTTTCGAGTTCTTAATTGTTCTGGTACTCCTAAATGCTTTACATATTTTCTTAAATTAAGCCTGTCTGCTCTGCACCATAGCTACCAGGGTTTGAGCTCAAGTTTAAGTTACTGAAACCTTTACTGGACCCAAGAAGAATAGTCTCATTATTATTTGTGGTGGGCTACCATCCACTTCAATTTATAATCCACTTTCTCACATCACCCTCTTGTCAACATTATGTTCCTTTTTCTTATAGCTCTTTTATCCAGAAAACACACTAATAGTCTTCTTCATCCCTTTGTTTTACTTCCATCAACAGAACAGATGTCATAATGTCTAAAAGCTTCTCTTCTACTAAGTGAATCTTTTGTCACTCATATTTAGCTCTTCCAAAACTAAAATCATCAACTTCCCTATAGATTATTCCTCGACAATCCTATGAGCACTCATTCTGATCCCCTAAACATGAACTCTTTGAGCTTACTGAAAGAATTTAGTGTGCAATTTGATTTCAGCATACAGCTGTGATTGTTCATTTCCTATACTTCCACAGGGACTAGAAATCAAGTTCTGTATATCAGAAAAATCTTCCCCCATAGCGGAACCCATTTTAATTTAAAATGTTAGGTTTAACAATGATCAAGTCAAATGAAACTTTCCTGCAAAGGTTTGGTCCAACTGCATAGTACAGCAAAATAGAAATGTAGGGGGACAGACAGACCGACAACCCACCCCCCCCCCTCCCTTGGCGGTCCTACAGCAGATTGTGCAATATGCCATTCGCTGTAGGACCGACAAAGCCGTGGTGCGACTGCCCGCCAGAATAGGAGTTAAATTGTGGTCTAGCGGGTGGTCCTGCAGCTGTCTGATAGCGGCGGTCTGTTAGGCTCAAAGAAGAGTCTAAAATACAGACTGCTGTTCTCAGAGGGCCGACTGCACCTTCCTGCACAGTGTGGCATACCTGCCATATCGTGCAAGAACTGGGGGTGTAAAACCAGGGGGAACTGCATGTGCCCTCCTCATGCACCCCCAGACCCAAGAGCAGTAGGGCCCCCTTTGTTGCCTCTCCGCCACCCTTTTCATGGAAGGCTCACCGCCATGACAAGACAACTCCTAATATGCTTGGTGGTGCCGCAGCGGCACTGCCAGCATATTAGCGCTACTGACCGTTGAGCGACCGCCACGGGATCCTTGATCCCCGGCAGTCGCAGAGGTCCTCTGGTGGTCGACCGCCACAGATAATACTGCGGGCGGGCACACAGTGTGGCGGTGGTCAGACCGCTACCACGGGTTCGGCGGTCTATAACTCGTAATACGGCCCTTAATCTTCAAAAGGGCACCCTGAGCTTAAGTGCTGTGTTACAAGTGAAGGTTTTTGTGCTGCATAGTTTGCTAGAAACTACTTTTGCAAACTTCAGTCACAAGATGAGCAGGGCTTTCATTCTTGTAACATATAACAAATTAATAAAATAATAATCATTAGTAAGTGTAGATTTTTTGGGAGTCCTGGAATGGTGACTTTTATAAGTGGTCATATTTTCTGTTCTTTACGAAACCATTCTACCTCCATGGCCTTAAAACCTTTCTTGCCATTGTTTTGACTTTGTGTAAGCTTAGCCACAGCTCAGATCAATACTGAGGGCACTCTCTTTCTACCACAGTTCAGCAATCCAGTATCTTAAAAACACTTATCATACCCCATGGTATGTGTATACCATTTACCTAATAGTTAGCCCTCTGTTTGCTCACCTTCCTGTATCTCCCTTTGCTAGCTCATATATTTCTGTGTTCCAGCTTCCTTCATTGCCTTGGGCTGCACAACCTTCCACTGTAATTCACTTGTCTTGCTCTAATACTAAATCAATCAATATTTATTAATGTACAATTTGATATACATCCTAACTCATCAAAAATATTATTTACAAACAGCAGCATCACAACTTCATTCAATGAAATAAAAAATTCAAACATAATTCCACTGGCTCACTCAAAATGTAAAACATGATTTACTGGAATGCACTCCAAAGAAGAGTTTGACAGAGAAAATTAGAGTGTGCACCACTTCTTCTCGCACACCAATTTTTATAGGAAGAAGTGGGACATCCACCCCTCCCATCAGGAGGACATCTCATGAGAACTCCACAAGCAATGAGGTAGGTCATTAACATAAATGTTAGAGACGTAGGTGATAAAAGCAAAATGCAACACCTCACAAACAACTTTGTTGCCTGGGTCAGCTGGAACACTGTACTGTAATGCACTTTGTTACTGATTTGGCAGTATTAACGGTCCTCACCATCCACCTGGTAGCAAGCAAAGCACACCTGAATAGCTAACAATTATTTGAATTTCATGCCTGCAATGCAAGGTTACCATGATTGGCTTGACTCAGCTACAACACTAAGACCTTCTCAATGGTCCAGTACTTTCTCTGAATGCAGCCTGCAAGTAAGTCAGAATACAACCATCATCAACCATTCCTGCAGTCGTGTCAGAAGAGCTTTAGCATGGAGTTTGGCACGCGTAACCAGAGATATTGGGTGGTAGCATAACGGGCCATGCCAAGTCCCTTTCATAAAAATCTGAATGATCACAGCCTCCAGTCAAGAAAGTTAATGTGTTTCTTCTTTTAGCACCATGATTGAGACCTTGGTAAAGTAGGGGCCCCATAAGCTAAGATTTACTTGAAAGTTTGATAGGACCATATCCAAGTTACAAGATTTGTAAGACTTAAGGAACTGGAGAGCAGCAATCATCTTGCAGGAGATAAATGGTGCAAAGATTTTTAGGGGCTGTAAACAACTGGTGGAATAACACTGCCATAACAAGCATTTAAATAGGTTTGCTTATGTGAGATCTATTGGCTTTGTCAATGTTTTTTTAGATAAGTTGCCCAGCAGGACGGGCTGCTGTACAACATGAATTAAAGTAAAAAAATAAATTTAAAAAAAGCCATGCTCTTCTTTACGCCATGTTGCACAGCAGCCAGTGTTGCTGTGCAATACGTCTAAAAAACATAAAAGAACCCCAAATGTCACTCACATTATTTAATGTTTTTTGTGGGGGACAGGAGGGTTGGAGGAGGCAGGGGCATAAAACATGAGGGAGGTGTGGAGGAAGGAGGGAGGAAGCAGCAACACAATGGAGTGAGGCAGGAGTACGGGGGTCCAGCAACACGAGGAAGTTGTTAAGGGGAGGGAGCAGCAGCACAATGGATGGAGGGGTATCTGAAGGGGGGGAGCAAGCGGAGGGGTGTCTCCTCTGCTAAGGCTGAGGAGCATCAGCAAACAGCAGGAAAAATAAAAATGATGATAACGTAGTTATCATTTTATTTTTTGGGCAGGTTCGGGGCTGGGTTAGGGCAGGGTGGGGCTGGAGGAACAGGGGGATGAGTGGTTTGCACACTCCAAGTGCGCATGACTGTTTGGCCAGCCGTCTTGGCCCGGCCAAACAGTCATGTGCACTTTGCATGTTCCCTACCAGGCTGCATTACACGGCCTAGTGGGCGGCAGACAGGAAACTGTACCTGGTCCATGCTCCATGGCAGGGACAAACACTTAACTTACTCAGCATAAAGTAGGAAGAGAGCAGGAGGGATGACCAGTAAGAAGCAAGGAAACAAGAGTGGCATCAATGCCAACCCACGGTAAGTAATGAGTAGGCTGTAAGCCGTTTTCAAGATTGTAATTTTTTAACAAAAGGTTTCGCTGACAGTACACACACGGTGTCACAGGCAAACCTAAAAATTCCTGCACATACTTTTCTTATGTGGACCATCCACAAATAATAGTCAGCCCCCTGCGACCACACCCAAGTACGGTGCTCTTTAATAATCTGCCATCATGCACAGAAAGCTGCCAAAGCATATGCTTGCCTATTTAGAGCAATAAATACTGGAAATGCTTTCTGTTAACACTTGTTTTCTTTTTTTTTTTTAGACTTTTTGATATGCTTGAAAGTATTTAGTGGTGTTTCTTTAAATTTTAGGAACTTTTTTTTCAAGAATTTTTGGCTTGGAGTTTAAGCCCATCCTGGGATTAATAGCCGTCCCTTTACAAAACAAGCATTGGAAATGCAATAGGTTTCGCATTTTTTTAAGTTAGAGCTATTGGCATTGTAAATGGCAATGTCTGTTACCTACTAAGGGAGGATGGAGGGAGCAGTTGGTGTCAGAGTGCCAAAATGCTCTGTTGGAGAGTGACTGGCCAAAAGTAAACCAAACAAGCAGCGACTTTTAAAAAAAGAAAGCATGTGTGGACCGTGTAAGTGTGTAGCCATGAAGCATATTTTTAACAACTAAGCTTGGGGAATACTTGGATATTACTTTGTGCCAGGGAACAAAACAGAGCCCGATAGAGACCCGTTTCAAGGCCCCCTTTAAAAACTGCCGGTGCTCAGCACCGGTGAGACCCGGCCCACTTAAAGCCCTGGGTTTTGCACTCTAATTGTGGAAATAATCGTAGGTATTGGTGCTTGGGTACCAACTCATGCACGTTTTCCATCCTAACCAGGTGGTTTTCCCATTAAATGATTCCTCCTTGGGAAATGTGAATAGGAAAGAAGGATGGCAGCACAATTCAAACACACTACTGCAATTCCAGTGAAAACAGGTTTTTCTACCCACAATGGTATCATGAAAAAGCCCGGAAGACGGGCCCTTCAAGTATATGACCAAATGGTTGTGCAATGGTTGCCTCTCAGACAGTGTGTTCTGGACTTGTAAAGTCTAAGTTGGGCAAAGGCGGGCGCATGTCCCGGTGCTGGTGACGTGGGGAAGGTACTAAGTCAGTTTTCCCAGTGTCAAACACCAAGGAGTTAGCCACTGAAGTAAGCGTACTTCCTTAGAAGGGTGGGAAATACACTATACAGTTGGACACACAGGATAGGGGATACCGGCTGGACGGTATACAGGTAAGGGATGTGGGAGAGGGGACTAGAGTCCAGAGCCATAAGGTGATAGAGGACAGAACAGGAAGCTGGCAATGGGGCGAGAAAAGAGGAGACAGGAAAGAGAGCAAATGGACAATAATTGGGGCCGAGCACCAAGCAGACACAGGGGCAGAACAGGACATAAGTAATAGCGATGAGAAAGAGGAAAGAGAAGGGGCATGGAGCAAGAGATGGTTCAAAACAAATGGGGCAGCCAAGTCAGGAGAGTGGAGTAGACGAGGCCAAGGCACAAGGAGAACAGAGGAAAGAGCTTTTGCCCCGTGCAGACTCCGCCTTGTACGCTGCAAGCGGTTCCGTACCAACATGTCAAACAAGCAGTGAGCAAGCACCACTCAGCCATGCCTGTTCTGTGCTGCTCAGTAGGTGACTTCCGGGAACTGTATTCCTGCATCTCTTGTGTAAGGCATTCGTTCAGCTTCCTTTGGAAGAATACAAAGCAGCTATTTGCAGTAATACATTGCAGTGAGATCACTCGTTTGGCAACCTAACACTATGTGACGGACCCAGCTATGTCTGCCCTGTAGTCTACATTGATAGTTATACTTCAAGTGGTTATTAGGGTAGAGCATAAAACGAACCCAAATTACAAAAAATCAATAACATTCTAAACAGAAGGCTCATTCTGTAGTCTGCACAAAGGTTTCAAGGTCGACCTATAATGGACAGTTTGTGAAACACGGTATCAACCAATTTTTTTTACAATTTACATTCCTTCTAAAGGTAAGCACTTCTTTCAATCCAAACCACTCTTACCTTTCAGTTTTGATAACTCCCGGGTATGCTTTTTACTTCTGAATAATTCATCACTTAAAGCGCTATGAACAGACTTGTTGCCACAAGCCAGCGCTTTACAAATCAATATGATAAATAAATTATCAAAACAAACTCTTAGAGCGGGAAATCATACTCTAAATGTGCCGGCCTGTAATAAGCACGGTTTGCGTATTCTGAAAACTTAATCAGCGCCAAGGTGACCCTTGCATGCGATGGTGGGGTCAGCTGCATCAACTCTTCCAGAGCATACAGTTTTCTTTCAGGAATGCTACAGACATCCATTAAAAACAGTGGTGCGCGCGCACCACAGAGGAGCAGGGGGAGGGAGCGCGGCAGCGAGGCGAACGCGCGCTGCTGCGCGTGCTAGCCACCAGTGGGAATGGGAGGAGCAAAGGCGGGACATGCGCCCGCCTTTGCCCAATCGCGTGCTGTATTTATTTAAAAAAAGCACGCGAAAGCCAATACCAGCAGGCGAAAGCAAAACCACACGCACGAGCATGTGGTTAGCTTTCTAAAGCCCTTTCTAGAGGTCTGGCGCTGCGCACTGCAACGCTAGGCGCGAGACCTAAAAACAAAACATAAATAAGAGGCATTGTCATTTACAATGCCAATGGCTCAAACTCGCGTAAATGCGAGACCTATTGCATTGCAAATGCTTGTTTTTGATAAGTGGTTGACGGACGACAGACAGGACCCACTGTACAGAGAGTCTGCATATGGCCATTTATGTCTATTACTGCTGTATGGTACTATTGTTTATCCTCTCCCCCAGCAGACACTGCTTTCCATTTGTAACAGTGGTTTTTTTTGTAAAGGAAGAAACTCCCCCCACCCCCAACTATTGTACTGCAGTGTCCTTACTATATATTTTTCCTTAGCTTACCATAGCTCCCTCTCACTTGAAATTTTGTAACCAAGGATGTGACCTGATCTATGTTCTTGCTATCAATATTTTCAATAAAAATATACCCCAAAAAAAAAAATCACTCAGTGTTTTTGCCTGTAAAGTTTAGGACATGACTATAGTCTCCAACAGGGACCCGCTTCAATGCTCGTTTTAAATTCTTCCGGGTCTGAGACCCAGACGGACCCAGCCCACTTAAAGCCCTGACGATTGATATTAGGTAGGTTCAGACGCCTTTAGGTATAAACTGTGCAAATAAACTTGGGATTCTGAGAGCGAACAATGTCTAGTGATGAATATGTAATGTCAAGTTTAACAATTTCGCTATGACATTTAATTTCTACATGTAAATTTATGTGTGGGGAAATTTTTTTTTTAGATGGATTTTCATGTAACATTTGTATTGTGCTGTTGTTTGTGAAAACATTAATCACGTAACTATATATACACATATATTTTTTTTTACATTTATTTGTAGGTTGAACCAAATGCACTGTATCCATAACTTCATTAAAATTAATTAGAAAGGTACATTGTATTTTATTGCATTAGTACTTATTTCGTTATTTTGCACTTAACATACTCTTTGCAAGGCCTACAGCGTTCATTAGACTTCGAAACATTGCAGAAAGAAGTATTAGATACATTTAGAAAGTAAAGTTTTTGCGTGGTTAAGGTTTTCACAAAACAGCACAATACAAATGTTACAAGAAAATCCATATAATAAAAAATATATTTATATTATTTTTATTTATTTAAAGGTTGAACCAAATGCACTGTATCCATAACTTCATTAAAATTAATTAGAAAGGTACATTGTATATACACACGCACACACATCCCCACATTATTTTTCCATTAAGAAGAAATGAAAAAGTATGAGCAATGTACACAGGAACAAACTTGCATTGTATTGTAATTGCATTTATATAGCGCTTACTACCCCTGACGAGGCGTCGAAGCACTTTTTCGGCGAGTAGCACGCTACTCCGGGACCCAAAGAGGATTAGTGTTGAATTTGTATAGTGAAACATGCAAGTAAATTTTAAGTGGTGGATAGGTTACTCAGTTATTTGGATTCGGAAGGATAGAAGAGGAAAAAAAGGTTTGTATTTATATAGCGCTTGTTACCCCTGATGGGGTGTTGAAGCACGCTACTCCGGAAACCCATAAAGGATTTGTGGTGAATTAGTATAGTGAAATATGAAAGTAATTTGAGTGGTGGATATTAGTCAGTTATTTGGAGTGAGAAGGATAGCGGAGGGATAGAAGGGGAAGAAAGGTTTGCATTCATATAGCACTTGTTACCCCTGATGGGTGTTGAAGCGCTTTTCTGGTGAGTAGCACGCTACTCCGGAACCCATAAAAGGATTAGTGTTAGTGTACACACAGTCTCTCACATACATTCACAATGCACACACACACCTGTAAACACACACTCAGCCTTTCACATTCATTCATACCTTCACACAGACGCACACCAGTATATACAAACACACACCAAATACACACCTGTACACACACAGCCTCTCAAATACACTCACACCTGCGCACACACCAGTAAATAGAAACACACACCTGCTCGCGCCCAGCATCTCACATACATTCACACAGACACTAGTACATACACACACCTGTAAAAACACACTCAGCCTTTCACATTCATTCACACCTGCACACAGACGCACACCAGTACATACAAACACACACCAAATACACACAGCCTCTCAAATACATTCACACCTGCGCACACACCAGTACATACAAACACACACCTACTCGCGCCCAGCATCTCACATACATTCACACAGATGGACACTAGTACATACACCTGTAAACACACACTCAGCCTTTCACATTCATTCACACCTGCACACACACACACAATTGTGCACACACCTGTAAATACACATTCACACCTGCACACACACACACACTTGTACATACACCTGTAAATACACAATCATACATACCTGCAGGCTCTCACATCAGTGCATACTACACACGCGCCTGTAAATAGTCTCCCGTGCATTCAAACGCCCACACACCTGTAACACAGTCCAGGGGTGGGGAAATCATATCGCCCGACGCCCGAACCAAGCAGATTTTCATAATGGCCAAGAAGATTTATTGTCTGTTTTGTCCGACGGACAAGTAGACATTAAATCACTAAAAATTTATGAGCTGTGGGCACTCTGGGGCTCACAGCCAATTAGAAATGCGGTCAGAAAGCTTTTGGAGGACATTGACTGGCTGGAAGCCCATGACTGGCCTCTATCTAGCCAGTGATTGGCTGGGGGAGTCTTGCGCTAAACGTCAGTACGTCAGTGTTCTAGCGCGGATTCCACACTGGTGCAGCTGCCGAACGTGCAAGGGCAGGCCCCGAGGCAGGAAACACTTTTTCCACTGCCACGTTCCAGCGCTGTGGGTCGAGTGGGCAGGTGGCCTCTCTGCTGCTGATTGCTGCGTGGCTCGATCATCCTGTCCAGTGGGATCCGTCCAAGGCAGGCCATGATTCATCTTTGGTGCGCTGCTGCGCACTTCCTGGAATCGAGAGCAACAAGTCTGCGTCTCGGACACACTGTATGCCTCCCCAGCAGGTGAGTCAGTCTGATAATGGGTTTTGCAGCGGTCCGAGCCTTAAGAAAAGTATGTTAACTGTGATTCTGCATGCAATGGTCTGGATTCAGTGAGCGAGCGTGGGGGCAGGGTCAAATGTGTGGCATGTTAACAATTTACAATAAGGCAGGAACCTCTCCTTTTGCAATCTAGCAATGGAACCAGTGCAGCGTTGATAATGAGTGAAAAAACGATGAAAGGAAGTTTACTATAGAGAGACATTGACCTTTACTTTGTCTCTGCTTTTATGGACGAGGTCGAATTTGGGGGCACGGAGCAAATGATAATACTTTAAACACCTGGCAGGCTTACAGAAAATGCAGCCTTGCAAGATTATGCGTGTGCTGTTAATAGAAACATTTTTTAAATTGCATTGTTTTCCTGGTGTTAAAGAAATCAAGCTAAAGTTGAATAAAGGAAACACCACATAATGCAGAAGGCAGAAAGTATATTCGTAATCCAGGCAATGCTATGTGTGCAGCGTATTTCACACTGTTCACTGAGATGTGGGCCTCTCTTGGCGTCTCAAACGTTGCAATGTCCACATTTTTGCCCAAGATGAGGTCTCCTTTACCAATACCCTCCCCCACAGTCTTTCTTGCCTTTTCCTTATTCCGTTACCTCCTCCTTCGCTCCACAGCTTCTCGCTTAATCAGTGCCCACACTTTATCTTTTAATCTTGCCACTGCTGCTGAGGAAAAGCCTCACGTCCGTGTCAATTTTTATAGGCTTAATCCTGTCAAGAAACGGGTTATTCTCCACATTTCTGTTAGCCTGTACCTTTATTTGGTTGCATTTCTCATCTCCTAAACCTACTGTAAACCGCCCCCACCATGCACAGTACGCTGGTAGTTTGTGCTAAATAAGCAGATCCACTGGAATGAAGCGGCAGGGAAGGTCTAATTTATGTGGCAGGGAAGGTCTAAATTACGCGGCAGGGTTGACTAAATTATGTGGCCACAAAAATGAGAATTATATAGCATAATGCAGCACACTTTCGGTGATAGTATTACTTCATTATTTTGACATCTGTACACGTTAACACTGTATAAATGTTTTGCCTCATTACTTTCAGATTAAGACCCAAATACAGCAATAGCATTGTAAAAGAGACCAGTCAGTACTTGTGAAGGGCTTTTCACTGTGTGGCAGGACATGTTACCCCCTTTTAGTAACTTTTGATCTGTTTGAGCTAGTATCAACATTTGTTTGTTAAAATATGCTGTTTAGGCAGGATGTGTTGGATTATATGGCAAATTATGTGGAAAACGCCTCAGCTGTAGAATCTCGTAATTAGAGTGGCTCTGTATATAAATCACACAGGACCTGTCACCTGTGGGGGACCATCTTTCATTTGCAACGATATAAAATGGCAAAAATTGCAGAAGCGAGCTCAATATAAAGCAGAAATTATCAAAATATAAATTTTTAGGTCTCACAATCACGTTTTATTCACAACTGGGTGAAAATATACAATGTTCCCACCTCAGAATTTTATGCAACCGCTGTAGTGTTGCATTTTTGTTGCACAGTTACGTCAGCAGTAAAAACGAGCCCATACAAGATCCAAGGAAAAGTGACTCTTCCGCCTGTGTGAATATTCCTCCTATGTAGACATAAAAGGTATGTTTTTCTTTCCCTACATGATTTGCCAAAGGGTGTTTTTCCTGTGTGCCTGTCTTTGTGCCTTCTTTATGCATGTGCCCATTTCCAAATATCCAAGTATCATCCCTTGGACCCTCAGGATGCTCAGCTTCTGAAATAAAGAAACTGATTGCACAAGTTGCTGCACTGTAAAACTGTATCTTTCACCAGGCGTCCCAATACTCATATATCAGTATCCTGCAACAGAATTACAGGATTTCCCGGAAGATAACACGCACATTTGGGTGGGCAGTGGGGGGCTGGGGACATTGGAAGGAGAGAGACAAGTGGCAGAGAACTTGGATTTTAAAGAAAAAGTGAGTACTTTACAAATCTCAGTGAGACAAACTTGCACATCTATTGCTGATCTGCACCCCTTCATGTTAGGTAAGCTTACTCTGCTGGTGCCATTACTTACCAGTACTGTGCACAAGAGAACCCTGTACTGCTAGTGCCAGTGTTGCATATGCTCCTTGTGTGGTAGAAGAATGTGGAAATGTAGCAGTGAGTGCACAATAATCACACCACACCTGCCCAGGAGTGTAAAAGGAGAGATTGATTTAACTGCCCATTTCTTCCTCTTGTGTATTCATACTTGTGGATACTGCTTCAGTGAACTAAACACCTCTGCTATGTGATTTGTGCTGCCCCATGAACAGTTCATAAGCTCTGCTGAGAAGTGGTTATTCCCATCCACACGTTTATCAGAGCATGATCACATGTGAGTATTTTTGAAACTGGACAGCTATGAGTTGGCCCTAGGATGGAGAACACCCTTCTGCCCTACAGGTTCATATTCGGACACAGTCTATGCCAAATACGCTTCAAGAAATGTAGTCAATTACCAGCCTGTACTCTGCCTTTCGGCACTATTTCTTTCAATTTGAAAATTTGTCACATTCATACTGGGTAATAATTGGGTGCAGTGCACACTGACACATCTGCACACATGCTGTACATCCAGCCAGTGCAACAGTTGAATTTAAGGGTATATGACCATGCATTGCATAATTGGACTTGCATTTGAAGTTCATATTGCACAGTATGTTGCACTGATTGCAGTGCAGGTTCTCTCCATGCAGACCCACCTCAGTGATTTATGGAATAGGTGCGGCAAGCAGATATCTTCCCAGGACAAGTAGATTTCTGTAACATTTTGTCCATTGGCCAAGTAGATTTTTTAAAAATTTCCACACCCCTGACAGTCACAGCTGCAGTCACACACACACACTTATAAATACGCGCACACACCTGTACACAGTCTCTCACATACATTCACACCTGCACACAGACATTTGTAAACACACACACACATGAATACGCCTGCATGCACACAGGACTCACCATGCGCCCGATGCCAATCGCAGCGCTGCATGACTTTGTCAGGGTACTGAAGCGCTAGACACATAATTCATGGGAGACAGGTAATAATTGCGCAACGAAGACAGCGCTTTGGGCCAAGCAGAGGGCAGGGAAGCGCTACACAAACGGCAATGCAATGATGTTTACACACGGTCAGCGCTTCACCAGCGTGCAGACATTGTATTCTATACTGTGCTCTAGCCACGGGAGCAGCGACAACGGGAGCAGCGACAGGGGGCCACGGGAGCAGCGACAGGGGGCACGGCGGAGAAGCACTACTGCTAAGCTGGCAAGGATCCTTCACCATGGCAGCAATCAACTCCACGAACATGAGAAGCAGGTCGGGCCCCAAGGACAGGGCCACGATCAGGGCCCCCGAAGCATATCCACGAGCCGCGAAGACATGACAATCGCGAGCATGATGAGCAGGGCAGCCCCGCACAGGAGAGGGCAGGGCCCCCACCGGAGAGGCCCGGGGGCGCAGACGCCAAGCAGGACAGACCCGGAGACACAGGGGCAGAGCACCGTGCTGGCAGGGGCTCAGCTTGTTCTCTGCACTGCCCTGACCCAGCACAGCCTGCACCCGGACCCCGGACAGCCTGTCTGAGAGGGACCCAGCACAGCCCGTCCCCCGTCAGACAGGGACCCTGCACACCCTGTGATTGCTGACTGACCGGGCCCCAGCGCTCCCTGGACCCAGCACAGCCCGGCACGCCCCGCCCCGCCTGCCCGGCTTCGCCACTTCCTCTATGGCTCTGGGTAAGTCAGGGAAATTACTGGCAGTCTATACAAATAATGAAACTGAATTATTCCGAGTTTAAAAATAAAACGGATGCTTCGAGAATTATAAAGTGCATGTAAGCTGTTTCTTAAAAGACCAGTGGTGCGCGCGCACCACATAGGAGCGGGGGGGGCGAGGGAGCCTGCCGTCTGTGCCGCGCGCTGATGCGCGTCCTAGACACGGACGGGAATGGGCGGAGCAAAGGCGGGACATGCGCCCGCTTTTGCCCAATTGCGTGCCGTTTTTTTTTTTTTAAACGCACGCTACAGCCAATGTGGGCTTCCGAAAGCAAAACCACACGCACGAGCGTGTGGTTAGCTTTCTAAAGCCCTTTCTAGAGGTCTCGCGCTGCGCGAGAAGTGCTGCGCACTGCAACGCTAGGCGCGAGACCTAAAAAAGGTGTTGGTATTGTCTTATCAGCTGGTTTTCAAAGCTAGCTTTAAATGAATGTTTTTCTACCAATTTTATTGACAGAGTACAAATTCACAGGTTCAGAGTTTCAATTAATAAATGGGGTGAAGATCGAACCTTGTCACACAGTCTCCTTAAATAAAATACACATAACAAAGCGGCGCAGCAGCACACGCAGAAGTATGTCACACAACAAGCTTTAAAGAACAAACACATTGTGCTACGCCACATTCAGTAAGCGAGCCTACACCGATCTCATTTTTGGCATAGGCAAAACACTTCATTAGTTTACCATACATGTTATGTTCCATTGAGGAGAAAAGTGTGGAAAACGTTGTGGTAAATAGGAAGACAAAACCTCCTTGCATTAAACAAGGAAAAGCTGGGACCTCACTATGCCTTATTACTACCGCACTACAGACAATCAACAAATGACGAACACCTCGCATTCTGTCCATGATGCATCGGTGCGTACCCTGATGTCCATGCGTGTTTGTCAGCAGGCCTGTACAGTATTCTTACAAACAAAATTTGGAGAAGCCAGTGGTAGCAGGTTTGAGTCCATACAAAAAATGAACAAATGCATAAATAATAAATAACATAAATAAATACAGTAGGTACTGTTCGTTGAATACATAACCAAGCCAGGTCAACAACTCGGGCTCAGTAGGCCAACAGGGGCAAGAGTTAGCCCGTCCTGGCAAATCAGATCAGTGCATTTCCTCAAAAATAAACAGTGGTCAATCCCAAATCATTAAAAATGTCATCGCACAAAACCCATAGGTCTGCATTCTCCAAACACAGGAAACGGTCTGTTAAATGATTAAGTCTTAACAAGAAACTGCTGGGTGGATTTCAAAGAACCATAACACATAGTGAGGTACTTAAATCACTGAAATAATAGCAATAATAACACCCTCTGCATGGGTCTACTTGCTGTATGTTTTCTGAGAACAACAATGTAGCATTTAAATCTGCATGGGTTCAGTTAATGAAAGGGCAATTACAGAAATATTAATAGTTACACTTCAGTTGTTTAAATAATGAACGTGTATAGTTGTATTGCAGGTTAAATGCGATTTATTGCTACAGTTGTAGTAAAAAAGACCACTGAATAAACGCGGCACATGTACTATTTATAACTTTGTAATTTTAGACAAGGTACAAACTCGGCATAGGTGCAAGCTTCAGAGAATGCTGAAATGATGGACCTTCAACCCACACAGACTGACCAAACACCTGAGAAACATCTTACCTCAGACTTAAAGTAATCATTGAACACCTTAATCACAGCACCAATCTTTGTGAACCTTCCCTACAGCAGTATTGATTGTCCATTCTATCCACTACGTTAATACCATATCACCCAATAATCTTTGCACACCTTACTCACAGTACTGGGCGATCTGTGCAAGCGATATGTATGGCACTAACCTTTGAACACACAAGGAGATGATGGATGGAGCGCTGAAACTTTTCAGACACTCACCCCCAGTCATAGATCTGGGTTGAATCCATCATCGTTCTTTAGCTCACTCTGCCACCCCAGTTCAGACCCAGCTATATGCAAATCAGTCTTGACCCTGTGCCTCATGGGTACAGTCCAGCCCGAACTGCCAAGATAGGTCTTCCCTGGACCGGAAACAAGCATCCTGGGACCGGTTTCGGGGTAACATCCCTCATCAGCCAGGCTAGCTTGAATCCAATGTCAAAGTGAGCAAGGGACCCACGTCTGGGCATACCCTGCCAACTCAGGGCGAACAAAGCAAATGCAAGGAGATGATGGACGGAGTACTAAAACTTTTCAGACACTCGCCCCCACTCACGGATCTGGGCCCACGTCTGGGAATACCCTGCCAAGAGTTGTGGGACAGTATCAATACCACACACAGTGTTGCAGCAGCCTGTAGAACTAGGAGCTGCTTCTTTATTTTGCAGCTCATTACTTCCCAGGGACACAGCACAGGAAATGGGATAACACTACTAGGATCACACAGGTGCCAGCGGTGCTACTGCTTCACAGATGGAATGAGAAAAGGTCACAAAAGGTATTGGGACTCTTCAGCCCACTGATACTCAGTCATTCTCCCTAGGTTGTCTCCTGAGTTGTTCCTCCATCTATCATTTCCAAGCCTGAAACAGATCCTAGTTTGCCTTCAGCTGGAATCTTTCTGTGCATAGGTCTGGGCCATGCTCTTCCTTTCATATAATATATTGGATGACCTCATCCTCAAACATGTCTGAGATGGATCTCTTTCAGCAAACTAAATGCTGTAAGGTCAAGAATCTCGTGCATAGCTCATTGTTAAATTGTTCCTTTTTGACTCCTATCCACTTTCTCCATCTTTGGAGCAGAGTGAATGTGCATTTCGAGGCATGGTATGGATCCAGACAGTGTTCAGCCGAGTCATGCGTTACCAGACAGGAAGCCTGTTCATGGCTTTGAATGCTGTGGCTTTCCTTTCAAAGTCAAAAATGGCCTTTGTGGTGCCTCTTTCTTGCTGCTCCACAATTTGGAGAGTTGTCTTCAATGTGGGCAACCAACCCTCTAGCTTTCCAGGCACTTGAGGCAATCTTGGTGCATAAGTGAGTGTCAAACTCCAAGAGCACCAAGGCTTCCTAGAACATCACTTCCTTCAGAAAGCTGGCCTCTGTCCCTCTTTACTTTTAAAGAAAGTTCATGAGTACCCCGAATTATCGGTATTTTCTAAAGGACCATCTCCACCGGTGTTGACTGTACAATTTTTAATTCAGTGCAATTCTTAAAATTCATCCACCTTAAATAACCAGCAGTACAATTTTAAAATCTGTGTAGCTATGAATATTCAAACACAATAACCAGCGGTGGGCATCCATCAGGTATGTTGTGGGAGTAAGCAAAAATCTTTTCCTGTGCTTTCTGCCCGTTTTAAAAAATATATATTTTAGAGACGAGGAGCACCAGTCAAGACCTAACATGCCAAACACCAAAGTCCTCATTCATCTTCATATCACCTCATGGGAAACACATCTTCTCACTAATTTTTGCATTCACCCCACCCGACCATGCTCCGATGTCTAACATAAGCTAGTTGAATTCTTAATGCAGAAGGGGTCTGTTGCCCTGAAGTTACTTGATAGTCTGGCCATCCAAAGTTTTCACCATGGTACTAGGGCAGGTGCCGCTGCATGTTGGTTGAAAGTTGCGACATGGTTGATAGGTACCAAATAGGAGCAGCTTGGGTGGGACCACCACTGCCTCATCAGACAGAATGCAAAATCTGGGTCATACACCACTTTATGTCAGTTTTATGAAGATGTAGAGACCACCAGGGAATGAGAAACGCAGATCTGGAAACCAGCACAGATACGTATGCAAAGTATTGTAGTTTGCAGTTTACACATAAGCATGGTACTCTGCTTCTATTTCTTCACAAGGTTGGTGCATGAGTGACTGTCAGTGAGCAGGTCATCTTAAAGGGGTCGTGATGCTTACTTGGGATCTGAATGTAACAGGAAGCTCTTGCACACATAAAAATACTAAAAAATCCTTGGCCACCAGGTCGCAAACACTATGTAAATATTTGGGACCTCGTTTGTGATTGTTTGCAAAATGTTTCCATCCAAAACATGCTTAAGGATAAAGTTACCAGCAGTCATTATAAGCTACCCAACCCCTTAATTTATTCTTTGTCCCAGGAGGAGTCCCTATTTCTTTCCATTTGGACTCAACGTGAAGCCCCTCTAATCTAAGGGGCCCCAGAAACAGCAGATCGTCAGACTGTATGGGGCTCCTGAGACAAGCAACGCTTAAGTGATCTCCCAACACAAGAATCAATAATATGCTCTGGCCGGACCCCTTACAGTAGGGTCGGGGCTAGTTGTGGGATAATTATAGTGTTGGGGTTGAGTAGGTGCACCCAGGGGTAATGCCTACTGCTCTCTGTGTAAATTAAGATACTTGAATTCTGATAACAGGAATTTCTTTAGTTTTATATTACTTTTTACTCAAAGAAATGTTTAAAGTTATTGTAACTTTGTGAGCAGGATCTGAATCGCATACATCAGATTCCATAAAAGTGATCATCTCCTTTTAAAAAATGAATGAGAATATCTCCGTCATAGGGTTACCCATATCTGATTGCAAACCACCTTTTTTTGCAAATTTATAGTGCTGCCCAAAGGAAATGGAAAATACAGTCCATCCCCCACTCCTTTCCCCAGGACTTTCTGTTAGGAATCCTTAGATGAATTCCCACCACAACATATCTCCTGGTGCTATTATCTGTGTAGTGGTACAGAGCCATCAGTGTGTGTAATGAATGCTAGGGAGAGGACAAGGTTATCTATGCCCAGCAAAAAATTTACATTTTGTGAGCCTACCGTAGATGTATTACAATACCCAATGTGCATTGTACACAGCAGGTGAAGGCTCCCTCCTGCTCACTTTTCCTATATACAGCGTGCCCTGGATCCGTCCAAAACATGGAGCTCCAGCTAACAATTTCTTTTAGGGTAGGACTAGTTCTGCTGAATCCCGACTCTCACACCTCTGTTCAATATGGCACCAAGCGCAGGGCCATCACTTTCTAACTGTGCACGTTTCTTTCACTCAGGTGGCTGGTAAACTCCACCAAGAATTTGAAGAAGGCCCCCACAGCTCTTCTATGTGTCGGTTATCTTTTGTAGACCCACAATACCAACTTGCCGACAGGGTCAGAATCCTCCTTTCAGATAATATTTCTTACAAAATCCATTGCTACATGCATAACGTCATTGGCCAAGTATTGCCAGTGCCTTTGGTCCAAGAAATATTCTATTTTACATATACTGTAAATACCCTATAGCCAGACATAACTCAAGTTTCCTATGAAGAGAACATAATGGTCAACATTAAGTTTTGATTGCCTGTAGTTTGTTTATCAAATTGAAATTCCCACTATTTTGTTTACTCTTGGTGGTATATTTATTCTTTTATATTTATTTAATTCATGCATTCCTTTCAACATTTTGCTGTTTTGTTTGTTAAGTTGCAGAAGATGCTCGAAGTACAATAGGGATGCGTATGTCAAAGGACTCAAGATGCAACTCACTGATGAGGCACAAGTCGGCAGAAAACGGTCTGAGGTTGCTTGTGATCCTGTCTGGAGGGATCTGGCCTGGCCGTTTGTTAGATGGTCCGTATAGGTGCAGGACCAAAACCGATTTGGCTGTCGCTGGTTTGTCTAGAGAGGCAGAGTGAGCAAAACACAGTGGACTGGAATAAGGCCCATGCAGTCGCCACTGGTTGACATTAATTCAAGCATTCCTTCCATCACGTCATTGGTTGTTGCAGTGTATTTATTCAAAGTATTATTAAAGTGCTGTTCTTTTATCTAAGTAACAACTCTTGTGATACTCTTTCTGATCTCATATCTATTGTTAATACTTTGTGTGTTTGTTTAACTGGGTGAATTTACATTGTATTCTGCTAACTAAGTAATAACACTGGCTGGGCAGTCTCTCTTACTGTATTCATCGATTTTTACAGTATTCGATGTAGTATTTACTTTAATGCTTTGCTTTTATTAAACTGTCTAAATATTGCTGTTTAGTTTAACTTTTTACTGTGTCATTACTTTCTACTGTGTAAATATGTTGCAGTGTTTTTCTTTTAAGTAAGTAACAATTCTGGCCTGATAACATATCTTTACTGAAAATGTAACATTTGTGTTCTACTCCATCTTCTCTCAACCTTAGCACAACCTCCTTTGAGTTAGTCTTTGACTCATTCAATCAATCCAAAGGACCAAGGGTCAACGGGGCACTGGAGACCAAACCTTTCATCTTCTCCATCATTCTGTTCAATATAGAACATGTGTATCTTCATATGACTGAGTACATGTCACGTCCTAATTAATTGATTTGGGGCTTGTCCCACCTGCATTTTTCCGTACCACATTCTGCATGGGTCATGGGCTTAAACTACTATATAATCAGGACTTTGTGACTGAATGACTGCAACACGAAACAAATGACTGTCTCACGAAGTCCATTTTCAAAAAATATTACAAAAATGCTAAGGCATCGGATTACCTTCAAAAGTTCTTGCTGTTAGCCTTGAAAAAGCCTTAGGCTTGTGAGCAACTTCACAGGGTGAAACACGTTGGCTGGTCAAGTGAAACTTGTTAATAGAAGACTGATGCTTCACAAATATTTTAAAAAAAAGATTTATCATGAATTGAAATTTGAGAATGTGTTTTCTTATGAATTATTGTTTTTGGCAGAATAAATAATGCATACAGCGCTTCATAAAATGTAATACTGAGATATATGGCTCCCCGTGTCACAAACATTTATCTATCTCCCACCTACCCATTCATTCATTCATCCATCTCTCCATCCATCCATCCCTCCCTCCCAGTTCCATTGTTACGTTCTGCCCCACCCCACAGCTCCATCATTCTCTTTTCTTGTAGGGATGTTTATTAGCTTATGTTTGAAGACCAGTATCGCCGATAAAAATCAAAGTAAACATATACAACATTTTAAAGGATTTATGACACTGCCCACTGACACTCACCCCTCGCTCAAGCTGCTAAAGTTTTGGTTAATGACACCCCTGAAGGTAGGATATACAACTCTTTCAAAATTACAATACAAGTATTAACACTTCAATATAGTTCTCAATAGATTCCTTACATCTGGCACTTGTAACATTAGCTATACTTAACGTTAGCACTGTACGATGGATACACTAGCACTCCTCACCTTTGGCACAGGAAAAGCCTACCTCTTGCACTCCAAGACTTGCACTTGTGCCCTATGAGTGCAGTAGCGCTTGGACTACTTACTGTGGAACCAATAAACCTTGCACAATTCATCTACTTTAATTTCCAGTGGCATAAATAATATTGGCGTCCCTTTCATACAGCTTTAGTATCCCTTGTAGGCATTATTGCCGGCACTGCCCACTCTGGAATCCTTTTTTGTTTCCTTAACTCTTACATGTGTTAATGTTTCTCTCCTTATCACTATTAATCCTTTTCTCTGGGACTAGCTATCCTTGACCTGCTTTCCCTAGACAATTTTAATTCTGACACATCTTATCCACAGCACTCAGAATAATGGCACTTTTTACTTCTGGCTCTGGTATAGTGTGCGCATCTATCTTATCTACAGTACTGATAACTCCTATACTTTTTAACAGAGAAAAACAAAAACGTGGTATGGGCACGTTTGAAATAATTTCAGCCACTCATAATTTCTCTTGGACACATTCCAGTCCTTGGTTTTTGTTTTGCTCACTGTGCCACTCCAGACTTAGATCAAACATATGCATATCAGCATTGCTCCAGATAAAATAGCAACACTCCAGCTGAAACTACCAAGCGGTGTCCTCACTGAATGGGAACAAAAGCCACTAAAAGCCGGAGTTGAGGCAGGACCAGCGTCGATTTGCATAAAGTTGGTCCCTGTCTGTCTAGTACATTGAGCAAAACAATTATAGAATGGAACACAGCCCAGGGTAAGTACGAGAGGCTGAGATTAATTCAAGGATTCCAACCACACTTTTGTGTTGTTCAGAGTGAATCAGTCTAAGTGTGATGGGTATGCCAGATGTGGGTCCTGTGCTCTCTGGGTCATACGACTGTGATATATTGTTTCTGACGGTCATGCGTTCTGTATGTTTTACTCTGCATTGCTTCTGTAAACTGCAGTTGTTATGTTTGGTCAGTGCATCTTCCACATGTGTTTCCAAGTTCTGCGTTCCTGCCTTGGAAGACGGTTGTCTATTAGGCAGTTATCTGGGAACAGCAGATCTGGAAGGATGCTGGTCGATGGGCCCCATACTTTGGATTCTTTATTTAAACAATAAAGAGGACTAATCCTTACAACTTTATGGCTTGCATTACTGGATGACTGTACCACAACATGTTGGTGAAGAGTGGAGAGAACCAGCAATTTTCTTCACTTCTGCATGGAGCCCATGGGCAGCTGCTTTGGCCGTGTGCAGTCACTACGGCTCTCAAGTTCCTGCTGTGATTTCCAGGAGTGAAGAGACCGGCTTCGGATTAGCGCAGTGAGTGTGTTGCTGGGTGGACGGAGGTTCACAGAAAAACAATGGACTGGAAAGGAGCCTTGAGTACTTACCAGTAGATGAGATTAACCTCAGCACGATATCTAGCATTTGATTTATTCTCAGGGAGACACTATAAGTGTACACATGTGGGTCCTATGCTCCTTGTGTCATAGGACTCAAGCTGCACATTATTGCTGAGGCAAAGTCGGGCTGAAACAGGTCTCAGGTTGCATTCAGTAGGCAATGGCCTTCCAGAAGGGCAGGGATGTTGATATATTATTAGGACCAAGGTTGATTTGCATATGGTTGTTCCCTTTCTGAATTTGCGCTTGCAATGAGCAAAAAAATAATGGAGTGGAATGCATCTCTGAATCATTACCAGTGGCTGAGGTTAATTCAGCGACCCCTGACCTTGACTGGTAGGTCGCTCCCCCACCACACAGCTCCGTCTGTGTGCCCTGCTGCTGCCCCTGATTGTGCTCGTTTTTCCTTTCTGTGCCCCCTTGCTGCCCCTGATTGTGCTCGTTTTTTCCTTTCTGTGCCCCCTTGCTGCCCCTGATTGTGCTCGTTTTTCCTTTCTGTGCCCCCCTTGCTGCCCCTGATTGTGCTCGTTTTTTCCTTTCTGTGCCCCCCTTGCTGCCCCTGATTGTGCTCGTTTTTTCCTTTCTGTGCCCCCTTGCTGCCCCTGATTGTGCTCGTTTTTCCTTTCTGTGCCCCCTTGCTGCCCCTGATTGTGCTCGTTTTTTCCTTTCTGTGCCCCCTTGCTGCCCCTGATTGTGCTCGTTTTTCCTTTCTGTGCCCCCTTGCTGCCCCTCATTGTGCTAGTTTTTTCCTTTCTGTGCCCCCTTGCTGCCCCTGATTGTGCTCGCTTTTTTTTTTCCTTTCTGTGCGCCCTTGCTGCCCCTGATTGTGCTCGTTTTTTTTTCTTTCTGTGCCCCCTTGCTGCCCCTGATTGTGCTCTGTTTTTTTTCCTTTCTGTGCCCCCTTGCTGCCCGATTGTGCTCGCTTTTTCCTTTCTGTGCCCCCTTGCTGCCCCTGATTGTGCTCGTTTTTCCTTTCTGTGCCCCCTTGCTGCCCCTGATTGTGCTCGTTTTTTCCTTTCTGTGCCCCCTTGCTGCCCCTGATTGTGCTCGTTTTTCCTTTCTGTGCCCCCCTTGCTGCCCCTGATTGTGCTCGTTTTCCTTTCTGTGCCCCCTTGCTGCCCCTGATTGTGCTCGTTTTTCCTTTCTGTGCCCCCTTGATGCCCCTCATTGTGCTAGTTTTTTCCTTTCTGTGCCCCCTTGATGCCCTGATTGTGCTCGTTTTCCCTTCTGTGCCTGTTTTCCGCCGCTGCGCCCCTGCGGCCCCGCCCCCTCACTGCCCATTCGCTGCCCCATTCCCTGCTCCTCCCTCCCACCTCCCCATTTATGGCGGCCGCTGCGTGGTGAAGAGAGCGACCCCTGACCTTGACTGGTAGGTCGCTCCCCCTCCACACAGCTCCGTCTGTGTGCCCTGCTGCTGCCCCTGATTGTGCTCGCTTTTCCTTTCTGTGCCCCCTTGCTGCCCCTGATTGTGCTCGTTTTTTCCTTTCTGTGCCCCCTTGCTGCCCCTGATTGTGCTCGTTTTTCCTTTCTGTGCCCCCTTGCTGCCCCTGATTGTGCTCGTTTTTTCCTTTCTGTGCCCCCTTGCTGCCCCTGATTGTGCTCGTTTTTCCTTTCTGTGCCCCCTTGCTGCCCCTGATTGTGCTCGTTTTTTCCTTTCTGTGCCCCCCTTGCTGCCCCTGATTGTGCTTCTTTTTCCTTTCTGTGCCCCCCTTGCTGCCCCTGATTGTGCTCGTTTTTCCTTTCTGTGCCCCCCTTGCTGCCCCTGATTGTGCTCGCTTTTTCCTTTCTGTGCCCCCTTGCTGCCCCTGATTGTGCTCGTTTTTTCCTTTCTGTGCCCCCTTGCTGCCCCTGATTGTGCTCGTTTTTTTTTCCTTTCTGTGCCCCCTTGCTGCCCCTGATTGTGCACGTTTTTTTTCCTTTCTGTGCCCCCTTGCTGCCCCGGATTGTGCTCGTTTTTTTCCTTTCTGTGCCCCCTTGCTGCCCCTGATTGTGCTCATTTTTTTCCTTTCTGTGCCCCCTTGCTGCCCCTGATTGTGCTCGTTTTTTCCTTTCTGTGCCCCCTTGCTGCCCCTGATTGTGCTCGTTTTTCCTTTCTGTGCCCCCTTGCTGCCCCTGATTGTGCTCTGTTTTTTCCTTTCTGTGCCCCCTTGCTGCCCCTGATTGTGCTCGTTTTTCCTTTCTGTGCCCCCTTGCTGCCCCTGATTGTGCTCGTTTTTCCTTTCTGTGCCCCCTTTGCTGCTCCTGATTGTGCTCGTTTTTCCTTTCTGTGCCCCCTTGCTGCCCCTCATTGTGCTAGTTTTTTCCTTTCTGTGCCCCCTTGATGTCCTGATTGTGCTCGTTTTCCCTTCTGTGCCTGTTTCCCGCCGCTGCGCCCCTGCGGCCTCGCCCCCTCACTGCCCATTCGCTGCCCCATTCCCTGCTCCTCCCTCCCACCTCCCCATTTATGGTGGCCGCTGTGCGGGCGCTGTGCGGGCGCGGGGGATGCCCGGACCAGGGGGTCTGGCGCTGGGCGCGGTCACGGCGCGGACGGGCGCAGACGGGCTTGCCTTAGGCGCGCCTTTGGCGCGCCAGCGGCGCGCCCGCTGCGCACGTCCGCACCGTGACCGCGCTTAGCGCCAGACCCCCTGGTCCGGGCATCCCCCGCGCCCGCCACATCAACAGACGCCAATACGACGCCAGCACCCTCCACGCACTCAACCCGGGAAAAGATCACGCCTGCTACCAGGCCACCCCGAAGCGCACCCAAGGGCCCTTCACCTGCCGGAACTGCAGCTTCGCCAGCACCCGCCCCGCCAAACCACCGCCCAGGAAAGAACCCAACTACCTCAGATGCATCCTCCTCAACACCCGCTCCGCCCGCAAACACGCCATCGAACTCTGGGACCTTCTCGACTCAACCTCCCCAGACGTCGCATTCCTGACGGAGACCTGGCTGAATCTTGCTTCAGCCCCCGACATCGCCATTGCCATCCCGGACGGATACAAGATCCCCGCAGGGACCGCACCAACGGAGTCGGAGGAGGCATCGCCATCGTCCACAGGAACACCCTCAGAGTCTCAACCAACACCGACGACACCCTCAGCACCGCCGAACACATGCACTTCCAGATCCACACCGATCCCAACACCACCCTCAGAGGAACCCTCATCTACAGACCCCCGGATCCCGACCACAGTTCAGCGATTCCATCGCTGACTTCGTCAGCACACACGCCATCGCCTCCACGGACTACATCCTCCTCGGGGACCTGAACTTCCACCTCGAGAACAACAAGGACACCAACTCCACCACCCTGATCGACAACCTCGCCACCCTCGGACTCAGACAGCTCGTGACTACACCCACCCACGCCGCCGGCCACACGCTCGACTCCATCTTTTCCGCAAGCCCACACGTCTCCTTCAACCACACCTCCGAACCCCACTGGACTGACCACCACTGCATCCACTTCACCTACAGGAAGCCCACCACGCACCACCGCACCGAACAAATGCCTCGCCGCTGCTGGAGCAGAGTCACGGAAGACCAGCTAACCACAACCCTCGCCCTGAGCCCACCCGCCGAACCCTCCGACCCCGACACCGCCGCCCGCAACCTCAGACAGTGGATCGACGACTGCGCCAACACCCTCGCCCCGCTCAAGAATCCGCCCAACAGCCACACCAGCAAGAAAGCCACCTGGTTCACCGAAGACCTCCAGGCCTCCAAACAAACATGCCGAAAACTGGAGAAGATCTGGCTCCACGAACGGACAGCGGACAGCTACGCCGCCCACAAGAGCGCCACCCGCAGTCACCATCACCTCATCAGATCCGCCAAAAGGGCCTCACTCAAAGACCGCCTAGACAACAACGCACACAACAGCAAAGAGCTCTTCAACATCGTGAAGGAACTCTCCAACCCCAGCTCCAACACCAACGACATCCAGCCGTCGCGAGACCTGTGCGACTCACTGGCCACCTTCTTCCACCGCAAAATCGCCGACATCCACGACAGCTTCAACACCACGACCGCCCCGGCAACCACCGAGACCACTGCCCCCACAACCACCAACCGCCTGCTCTCCTGGACCAACATCAACGACGAGGACACCAGCGAGATCATGAACACCATCCACTCCGGTTCACCGCTAGACCCGTGCCCTCACCACATCTTCAACAAAGCCAGTACAGCCATCGCGCCCCATCTCCGGAAAATAATCAACATCTCCTTCGAGACAGCAACCTTCCCGGAAAGCTGGAAGCACGCCGAGATCACCGCCTTACTCAAGAAACCCAAGGCAGACCCCAAGGACCTCAAGAACTTCCGACCCATCTCTCTGCTCCCGTTCCCCGCGAAGGTCACCGAGAAAATCGTCAAACAACTGACCCGCTACCTCGAGGAGAACAACATCCTGGACCCTTCCCAGTCCGGCTTCCGCAGCAACCACAGCACCGAAACCGCCCTCATCGCCGCCACCGATGACATCAGGACCCTGCTAGACAACGGAGAAACAGCAGCCCTCATCCTCCTGGACCTATCAGCCGCCTTCGACACGGTCTGCCACCACACACTACGAACACGCCTTCACGACGCCGGGATCCAAGAGAAGGCCCTGGACTGGACCACATCCTTCCTTTCCGGCAGAACACAAAGCGTCCGTCTCGCCCCTTCCGATCCAAGGCCACCAAGATCATCTGCGGCGTACCCCAAGGCTCCTCCCTCAGCCCAACGCTGTTCAACATCTACATGGCACCCTCGCCCACGTCGCCCGACAGCACAACCTCAACATCATCTCCTACGCCGACGACACCCAGCTGATCCTCTCCCTCACCAAAGACCCTCACACCGCCAAAGCCCACCTCCACGAAGGAATGAAGGCCGTCGCCGAATGGATGAGGACCAGCCGCCTGAAGCTGAATTCGGACAAGACGGAGGTCCTCATCCTTGGTTCCAACCCTTCAGCCTGGGACGACTCCTGGTGGCCAACATCACTGGGAACAGCCCCGCCACCCACCGACCACGTACGCAACCTAGGGGTCATCCTCGACCCCACTCTCTCCATGACTAAGCAGGTCAACGCTGTTTCCTCATCCTGCTTCAACATCCTCCGAATGCTCCGCAGGATCTTCAAGTGGATCCCCACCGAAACAAGAAAAACAGTCACCCAGGCCCTCGTCACCAGCAGGCTGGACTACGGAAACGCCCTCTACGCAGGAACGATGGCTAAGCTCCTGAGACGGCTGCAACGCATCCAGAACGCCTCTGCACGTCTTATCCTCGACATCCCCCGACGCAGCCACATCACACCCCACCTGAGAGACCTGCACTGGCTCCCTGTCAACAAGAGGATAACCTTCAAGCTCCTCACCCACGCACACAAAGCACTCCACAACTCCGGACCAGCCTACCTCAACAGACGACTCAGCTTCTACACCCCCACCCGCCAGCTCCGCTCGACCAGCCTCGCCCTCGCCACAGTCCCCCGCATCCGGAAAACGACCGCCGGCGGCAGATCCTTCTCCCACCTCGCCGCCAAGACCTGGAACACCCTCCCCACCAACCTCCGACAGACCCAAGACCTACTGGCCTTCAGAAGACTCCTCAAGACCTGGCTCTTCGATCAGTAGCAGCACCACCCCCCTCTTCCCCCAGCGCCTTGAGACCCTCGCGGGTATGTAGTGCGCTTTATAAGTGACATGATTGATTGATTGATTGATTCACACATTCCAACAAGTATGTCTTTAACTTCTAACCACTTGCACTTACGTCCCTTACACTGCCTTACCTTTGGAATGATGGTAACCCCTTGCTTTAATTCTTCTGATACTAACTTTACTCCTTGCACGGATTTTTTTGCTTACCTTAATAATTGGGTAGCTTTCTACTCTTTCCCTTTAACCCTTGCAGTTCTTACCTGTGCCACAAGTAAGCCCAGTACTCTTTTCTTGGGCAATGGCAACCACTGCACCACCATGGCCAATGGGAACAGGAGCCCTTCTTATTTAAAGCAACAAATAACAATGTGTCCCTTGAACTAGTTAAGTATGCCTCTTGTATCCTTGTAATACTTATCTATGTGACCGGCACACTTGTTTAGACAACCAGGCTTCTACTTACATATGCCTTTGGTACCCCTGTATTACTCATCTATGCAACTGGCATCCCTGTTAGGATGAGCAGGAGTCCCGAATTTGCCACGACAGTCCTGGTTTTCATCACCAGTCCCCACAAAATTAACTGAAGATAACACATCACGGTTTTCATACAGGATGGACTGAACTCAACTGGAGGCAAGTTTTCATACGTTGCAGTGCAGAAAAAAATAGCATCACGTAGCAGAACAAATTTTAATTCACACAGGTATTTTCTAAATCTGCATTAGTGTCATATTGCCTGTGTTGTTGAGAGCTGTCAATTATGTCACACTAGCTCTTGTGTTTCTTGTCTATACTACTGTATACCTGCCAACATGCCGAGTTAGAAGGACAACACTTCATTTTTTAAGCCAAAATGTCTTAATTTTAGCATTCACAACACACCACTTGATTACCTTCAGTTTGATGTGGAAATTAAATCCCGCAGATTTTTCTAAATCTCCTTCTTACAGCCCTGCCAAGTACCAAGCATCCTGTGTTAGACTAACTCATTTCACAGACCCTTCAGGATTTTGCGATTTGCCCCACCAAAAAAAGCAAAATCAGCAGTTTTTTAAAAAGCTTGCGCTTTTTACAAAGTGTTTGCGAAATTCCCAATTTTTACACAAAAATAAATTAACCCCTCTGGGTCCCCGTGTGGGCCCATAACTGATAAAAGTAAATGCCCGCTGGGCCTGCCACCCATGGGGCACCCGTGGGCATTTGTTTTATCAAGTTTTGGGCCAGTAGCCCACGGGGCACCAGGCGGGCCTAGGGGACATTTATTTTTTTTAAATAATCAGGCCCCGTCGCCCACGCTATGGGCCCTAACAATTTGGAAAAATAAATGCCCTATGGGGCCCACGGCAATATATATTTTTTTATTAGGGCTTGCCACCCAAGGGGCACACGGCGGTCCCTGGGGTCATTTTTCTTTTTAAATGAATATGGCCGGCCATCCACGGGGCATGTGGCAGGCCATGGAGGCATTTATTTTTTATCAAAAGAGCACAATAAGGTGCCGCAGAGATGCCACAAAATGTGCATATTTGTGCTGCAAAATGGGCACATTTATGCCGCAAAATTTGCTAGTCCATGCCACAATATCCTGGGGGTCTGATTTCAGTGTGGTGGTCTGAATCACCGCACTGAAATACAAAGTCACGCATTTATAGCGCCCTGATCACTCAGTGTGTGCCAGGCATGCTCAACAAAGAGCTTTATTTAAGCACCTAGTGCAGTGCTAATGAGCGCGATCTGTGCTATCTGAAAGTCTGCTGCCTGAAACACACTTTCACCTTTACTCACAATCCGACCTGCCAATGCACTGACTGCATAGTTATTGGTGCACAGCGCCGACTCTAGAATTTAATCAAGCTGTTCCTGGCCTCTCTCTCAAGCACACCACGTGGCATGTCAGCGCTGTGCATGGTAAACAAACATAGCAGCGACAATGCAGTATGTTGACTGGCCCCTGACATTTAGGCGGTGGGCAGCAGCTTCCTTTTTAGGTCTCGCCTGAGCCAGCGCATGCGCTGCTCTGGCGAGAGTTTTAGTAAGCGGGTTTTGGAAGTGCAAACAGCAGTTTGCTGGCGACCAGCTTGCGTTCACGCGAGCGTGCACGCGCGATCAGGCGCCATATGGCTTCCCTCGCCATCTGCTCGCGATTACTTTCACTTTCGCGGCCGCGCGGCCATTGCTTGTTTTTTAAAGTTATTTAGGCTACAAGAGTGATTCGTGTTCCTCTCTCTCTACCGTTTGTTTTGCCCCTCTTCCTCCCTCCCTCAATTGCAGTTCTTTCTTCTTTCCCACTTGCCTACCTTCCATTACCGATCTTGCTTCCTCACCGTACACCATTGTCCATTTACTTCTACATCCGTGCTCACACACCCTCCGTTGTAACTTTTCTTCCTTCTCTCCCGTTTGCTTCCGAATCCACTCCCACTCCCTTTGAAGTCCGTGTGCTTCACTATCCTTACCTGCCCTCCATTGTTTATGTGCTTCCCCATTGCCTCTCACCCATCCTCCGCTGTCTGTGTGCTTCTCCAACTACTCCCACCCACCATCTGTTGTCCGTTTGCTTCCCAACCCCCACCTTCATTTGTCTCTTTGCGTCCCCATTGTTATCTCTTGCTTCTCTCTTGCTTCTCTCCTTCTCTCCCCCACCCCCAAACTTCTCACCCCTGCCTCCCTCCGTGTCCCACCCCACCCACTTTTTTTGTTGTTGCACACAGTGCTTTATCTTGTGTTGGTTAATAAAAAAAATTTAAAAAACAATGCTTGCCTCATTTTTCTTTTGTGCTTTTTTTGCATTACTTATTTGTACATGCTGTAGAGCATCACAAAAAATAATTATCAAAGCTGATAGGTCTCAAAGGCGAGACCTATTGGCTATGTCAATGCTTGTTCATTGTCGCTGCCTGTGCTATATAGTTCGGAGGGGTAGCTGTGCAGGTCAGTGTGGGGGCTGATTTATTTTGTTTTGGCTGCCTGCAGGCCTATTGGGTCTTGTACACCAGATTTTACTGGTGATTTTCCTGATGTGTTGATGCTGAGTGAGGCAACAGGGATGGTGTTTGGTTACATTTCCTTACTGATTATTAACTTATACAGCACGGCTGAGGTACTCACTCTGCCTCTTGGTGAGTGTTGGCTTGGCCCTTCCTCGCTGTTTTCCGGTGTGATTTAGTTAAGAACGTGCCTTATGCAATTAGTGGGCCCGCCCACACAGCGTGTGAAGTCAGAATCCGCCCCAATCTTGTGGTACGATGGAAGGGACACAGCTGGTGTGTTCTTGCTATAACAACCAATGGCCACCCATTACATTGGATGATCATCTCTGGGCAAAATCCATGCCACACGAGCATAAAGTAGTTAATCTCATGGGCCAGCAATTAAAGTAAGACAATATGTTTTCCTAAATGCATTTTTGTCACCCCTGTTGTTTAATGAAGTGAATATATGAATGGAAATGTTCATTAGAAAAGCGAACTATTCTCCCTCGGAGTTCCAATCACTATACCTCCATGTCTTTCTGCTATTAAAATGTAAGAGAGGATGTGTTAGAGTCTGAACTGCTGATTTTAGTATTGGGGAAACAGGTCTGAGTCTCAGCGTCAGCTCAAGATCCTGTGATTCTGGACAAATCACTTAATCTCCCGGTGACCAAAAGAAAAAAAAATAATGTAACCTTGTGTAATTTAACTGTAGTTCATGTAAGGTGCAACAATACCTTTGGGTCGGGTTCATGCAATTTAAAACTGCAGAGAAAAATAAAAGATTTGACTTTGGTGAGGAGTTTTTTTTTTGTAATTGACTCATGATATAAACAAGCAGTACAATATAAAGTGCTTTCCAAGACTTAAACAAATCAGGCTCTAGTCATGGAATGGATGCTTAAAGTATCTCCGCGTCAGCATAATGTCTCTTGTTTGCTATAAAGCAACAAAATGAAAAATGATAATAGCTTTATAGTGGCCTCATTCTCCAGTACATCGGCCCTACTATCTTCAGGTCACCAACAAAGCCCAGTTTATTTTTATTTACCTCTGAATCTTGTAATTTTCACAAAAGGTACTCTGCGCTGGTAAGAGCATGGAAAACAACTACTAATAATGAAATAGGATTGGCTCTGTGTTTAGCAAAGAGCTGGTGTTCCATGAATGCTTGTTGTGTATAGTGCTGTAGGCCTGTGTGAGGTAGGAGTAGTAGGGCCCTTCCTATGATCTTAATTATGGTGTGGACGTGTCCAAGCTACACAATGCAGGTCGACAATTGCTCATTCTTTCATTCTGTGACATTACAGAAACATAACTGCTTTGTTCCATTTCAGATAAAGTGTATCTCAAAGTGTCACACATTAAGGCTTGAAATGTCACACATACACATGCTAAATCATGATAATGTCACACATAAACCAACTGAAAACTTATCAGCTATGTCCTAAGTGAGAACTGCAGTTACGCTGTCTCCGGTTATTGCCCTTCCATTTCTGGTGCTTTGCAGCTGTTTTAAGATTTTCTCAGACTTTCTTGTAGCTCAAATGGGCATAATTTCTGGTATTTATATGTTTCCCTCATCTTCTATGCTTGATTTTGCTCGTGAGAAAGTGGCACTCATAAACGTTGAAATGGCACTCATAATTACTCTGAAATTATGAAAATGCCACACATAGCAATCTGAAACATTGGCAGTTACGTGCCTACCTCTTCACAGATGTTACCATTTACCTATTGGTACCCTTGCGTTCCTTACGCCACTAGTATCCTCACACTTCTTGCCTTTGATATTTGACACCAGTAGCGCTGTACAAACTAGCTTATCTTTACTACGTCATTGGTACCCTTGCAATTCTTAACTTGTACCTTGCAATTATCCACTCTGGTAGCGGTAATCTCGGCACGCCTTCCCTCAGGCAGCGCCACTACAGAAAAGTAGAACCTTTAACTGGAACGATGCATTGACCTTCAATAGGTTTTAAAGCCATCAGAACTAATTAGACTTGCACTTGCAGGCCCACACGATTACTGGGATATGTGGAACTACATTTCCCAGCGAACCTAGTGTTTGAGGTAGAAAATCCGAACTGGTTGAAAATTGCCCTGATGACAATGAGCGAGTTATCGCTTTTGGTAAGGGACTTACAGTGTGCCTCTGGAAAAGGTAGCACTTGCAGATCTTAGTTCTGCTACTACTGAGTCTCACTTATCCACGAAAGACTCCTTACCTCTAATTCCGAAGAGCCCATGCAAGTCGGTCAGGCGACCGGTCAGCGCTTCTACTGTCATAGGTGCAGTGACATGTCCCAAGCTCACCTGGCTGCAGCAGGGGGCGGCACCACTCAAAATACCGTCCGCGCATGTGCACAGCTTCGTTTACTCACAGTGAAGAGGAAGGAGAGTAAGAGCAATGCGCATGCGCTAGCCGGGTGCACGCAGAGGTTACGGGCCGGGTGTCTACTAGTTGTGAACAGAGAGAGACGCACAACACGCGGTGACGTCAGTTGTACTGTGTGCCTGCGCAGAGTACCCGACCACAAGCAGCAACAGCTAGCTAGGATGGTACGCGTTTGAATAGGGTGAAGTTAGTGGGCAGTGTAGATCTGTGTGTCGCTGCTGACCGTGCACGAAGAGATTAAATGTTTTTCAAGAAAGGTAGTGACCATGCGTGTCAACAGTTGTGAACACGCTATTTTTTGGGACTCGAAATAAGACTAACTTCATTTGCTTAATAATAACTTGTACTGGGGTTATAAATCGGCAGTCTTTGTCGAGTGTATCTACAAGAGAGACTTTGTTTCTCGATGGCATTGACCCCAAAGCAAGGACAATACACATTTGCTAAGAGTTCACCGAAAGAGTGACCGAGCATTATGCCACGGAGCCGTCGGAGCGTACGTACTATTCACGGAGCTGTCACACAAAAATAACAATATTAACTTCCTGTTATGTAAGGTTTGATACTGCACTTCTGCTGTTTCAAGTTCGTTACATATGCTTTTGGATTTCCCAATATAACGGTACCTGGTTTATCGACCTAGGAACGATGGAAAGACGAGTCAGCAGTGTGTATCTCGAAAGAGAGTGTTTAGCTCACTGAACCAACCATCCTGCTGTTACTTGGCATCTCGATAGCAATCGTCTCCCCCAATATTTATTTTGATATTTCAGAGTACACATGCAAGTTTTGTCTTTCTCGGGACTTAAGTAGGGGCTCCAGGGGAAACACCTTGCTGTGTGTCCTTTAAATACAACCCCAAACTGTGTCCTGAGCGCGTGCTTCCAGAAGAGAAAGCACGCGGTCCAGGGAGGCGCAGCTTGACCGGTGAAGGGCCCGTGACAAACCCCTACCGAGGGGCAGAAACGAGAGTGGGCAGCAGCTGAGCCCGGGAAAATGCCACGCACCGATTGGTCAGCTTGGTTTGAAGCGACCAATAGGCAGGGGCTCCCTGGGGGCACCTCAAGGATAAAAGGGCGTGGGGGGGCCCCCTAAAAGTCATGTGCCTTCGCTGTTGACCCACCCACCCATACCGATAACGCGGGCGTCACAGCAGCGGATTTCGGATGGGCTCAGGCAAGGCGGGGACAGCACAAAGGGACAGCAGAAGGAGCGTGATGGAGCAGGGTTTTGCAAAAATAAAAACTGCTCGGATTGAACCCTCAGTAATATTTACTAACCGTGTGCAGTGAAAATTATGCGGGAAAAAGTCTAACGTGGGAAAATGCTAATGTGCAAACGCGTACTAAAGTTATAATAGTAGGCCGCAAATGCTTTTTGACTAATGAAAATAAAAAAGGACTAATGTTTACTAATGCTGGTTTTGTCCACGTTATTAACGTTTGCTAGGAAAAGGTAATAACTAATATGGGTTGCGCAGGGATTAATGCAGCATTGGGTTGGTGCATAGAGAAAAAGCCTTATAAGTGAATAATAATGTCTGTGTTTGTTCTGTTTAGAAGTATGGTTTGCAAATTCTGCATAGCAAATAATGGGTTAAGGAGCCACTGGAAATTAAAAGCGTTTAAAAATGAAAATTCAAGAGTGAATAAGGAGATGGAATATTATTCTGTCCTTCAAGTCCTGAGTGCCTGCCAAATTCAGTATGAAAGATCAATGCGACAAATAGAGGGAAGCTTCCTCTGCAGAGAGGCGCTCAGCGAGAAAGATATACAAAGTTTGCAACATTTTCAGGAGAAGAGGAAGAGAAGATTGACGAAGGCTTGAAATTTGTATCTCTTGGGTGGAAGTTTAGGTCATTTGACCAAATAAACAATAAAACATTTAGTAAAATGGTCATGCTGAGAATGGTGTGACTTTACACCCCCTTCCTTAACCAATCAAATGTGAAGAAAACCTTTAGCTTGATACATGTGTGGGTTGGACATTTGGGTTTTAGGGTATAATTGAGGTGCCTGGTGGGAGGGGTTAGGAGACTGACTCGTGAGACTGTTGGGAGATCGTCGTTGTCGTCGGTTTGCTGTTCTGTTTGCTGTTCTGTTTCCTGTCTACAGATTCCTGACTTAGTCTTTGCCTATTCAAATCTTCTTGAAGGGCCTTGCTGCTCTCATGGCCAGAGAGTAGATTTCTAATTCCTACTTGGGTTAGTATAGACTGAAGATTGAATTTGCATAAACATTTGCAAATGTATTTGTCTTTGAATCTTTTGTCTCTACGCCTATCCACTCCTTTATGCATTGTCATTGATATGAATTTGGCATTTTCTCTTCTGATTTTGTTTGCCTTGTGTCGATCTATGATTCATGCTGTAAGTTGATACCAAAGAGCATTATTTCACATTATTTAGATAAACATTTTAAATTTACAAATGAGTCTGTCTTTATTAGGAGTGATTCACCCTGAGGTTTGATTTGCCAAATGTAATTAACTATATAAAGATTGCATCACCAATTTTGGTATACTAGGGATGAGAATATATATATATATGGGAGATTGGTAAGTTTGGATTAATTTGGAATTACACTAACCCAGCGTGAAGGGACTTGTTGGGTAATGGAAAATTGGGCCTTGTCTTAAGAAATTTCTAGTCCTGAAACGCTGGATCAGTTTTGTTAGCAGAAATTGATGGTTATATTGGTTATTTTGGCAAATTAATGATTGATTTAAGGCTATTGATTACTGATACGAAAAGTTAGTGTCTTTGTTTTTATGTAGTCTGGAAGTACGGGTACGGAGTTGCCTAAGATCCCGGGATGTTAATTTACGCCATTGTGGCATAGTCATAGTGTGGAGAAAATATCACACTGGAAGTTCTTTGTCTGTTGTTGTAATATCGAACAGTGAAATGCTGTTGATGTTATTTTAGAGACTTACTCTGTTGTAAGGAGAGTGTATGAAATAGTGGAAAGTTCGCTTCTGAAACTCGGGCCTTATCCCCAAAGGAGTACCAAGACCTCTTTTAAGAAAAAGTCCTCTTCGAAACTTTAGCCTTAAACCTAGAGGAGTACTAAGACCTCTTTTCACTTGTTTGGGAGTAGAGTGACGCTGGTCGTTATTTTACTGGAAGTAAAAGGAAATCTTTTAGAGTAATTGAACTATCTCTTTATTAGTGGAGCAGAGAAAGGCGCTGTTTTGTGTCGTTTCTAATAAGAATCTAGTTAGAAAAAACCTTGTTTTACATTGCCGTAATATATATGTAAAGGGAGGGTCAGTAGTAGGAGTTACACTGACGTCACAAAAGCCGCGCTGTGATTGGTGAGAATAGCGGGTGTGTATTGTGCTGTGTTTGGTTGGTTGGTGTGAGCCGCGCTGGGATTGGACGAGCGTGAGCCAATAAAGTGAGTGGAATTACGGAAGAATTTCCTTAGTTTTTGGAAATAGTTAGTGAAGAGAGAAAAGAGAGTGTTGAAAATGAAGTTGATTAAAGCTATTCAGGATTTCTTTAAGAAGGACAAACCGATTGTGATTAGAGAGGGAATTCCTGTACCTCCTCCAAGATCGCCTGCTTCCTTCATGATGTTACAGCGTGGATATCATACGTGTACATGGTTGGAGAACTGGGTAAAATATACAGAGGATGATGGAGTCTTAGCTTTCCCAGAGCATGGTACATTTAATGTGAACATTTTGGAAAATTTGAGAAGACAAATGAATTCTTTGAAACCAAATCCTAGACCTATGCAGTATGAGGCGCTTGAGGAATGGGAGCATGAAGGGTACAGAAGGGAGAGAGACAGGAATGGATTGAAATACAAGAATACGATGAGATGGTTTTCAGAGGCTTAGTGGGATGCTCAAATGAAGAGATGGAGGAGAGATGTAATTCTAGATGGATTATATCCAGTAATGGTTGCTAAGGATCAGGCTGGTGGAAAATGTAAGGAGAAAAAGAATAATATAGAAACTTCAGAATTAGATATGGATCCAAATGAAATTGGGGATGAGTTACTAGAGGAGATGTTACTGAAAAGACCTCCACCGTATCAGGAGAATCCAGATAGGGTTACTCAGAGTGCACCATTAATTGAAATAGAAGCTCCCCAAATTCCACAGGTTTCACAGGTTACCCGAATATCACAGGAAAAGGAGATTGAGATGCTTAATAGAGCAAAGCAAGAATTGACTCAGAAAATTAATCAGATGAGTTTAAACGCAGAAGCGTTGTCAGTTCCAGTTACGATTGGTCCTATAGTGCCATTGTATAGTGATGGTCAAAATATTTCAAGAGTACATGCATTAACAGTTCCGGTGAATGGTGTTAGGAATGTTAGTGAATCAGAGTCAAATGAGGCAAGTACCTCATTGATCGATCATCCAGTAAATGGAAATGTGACTGAAACGCCAAAAAGAAGTGTTCAGATAGATCCTAGGAAATTATTGCCGAATGCGAGAGAAACAACTTCTATATCAGAGGGTTCTAGTTCAGTGGGGCCTTCGCCGGAGGAGTTGGATGAATGGATAAGAGGAATGGCGTCTAATAAATCTAAATCAAGTATGGATTTAGGGAAATTGAAAGTAGATGTGGAAGAAATGGTTATTGGTACAATTAGCCCAGAGAGATTGAGTAAATATCAGGATGAAGAGTTGTTATTCATGTGTAAACATATTACATTGAAAGCGAAAAATTTGCATGAGAAGTTGGCAGAAGCTGCACAAGAACATGGTGTGGATATAGAAAAGTCAAAGACTCTGCAAAAGACGTATAGGTTGGATTTTAGTAATAAGGATCTGGAGAGTTTGAATGCTTCTGGAAAACGATTGCAAATAAAGGAGTTGATAAATACTCTGAAAAGATGGGGTGATGTAGAACGATAGAAAGGCAGATGGACGAGAAAGAAAGAAGAAGCGAATATGAATAAGGGTGTGACTGCTTCTCCTTTACTTCCGTTAAAAGAGACAGAGTCTGCTGAAATGATATTTCCAATGAGAGAAGTTCCGGGTGGTGGATATGTTCATATCCCTTGGTCAAGACAGGATATATTGTCTTTCATGAATGATTTCCCCAGATTGAGAGAAAAGCCTGTCGAATGGTAAAGAGGTAGAGAGATTTGTAAAAGTTTCAAAAGTCTTGTTGAAAGATTTGGATGGCTTGTTTGATATTGTGGTTCCAGCTGATTTATGTTATGTTATGTTATTAACATTTATAAAGCGCAAACTGCTACCCGAAGGTGTCCTGGCGCTACCTGAAGTCATAGAGAGATCCTGAGTCAGGAGGCGGAAAAATAAAGACCTAAGACTGTATGGTAAAGAGCCAAGTTTTCAGAGCCTTTCTAAAAGCCAACAGGTTTGGCTGAGATCTCAACTGCAGCGGAAGCCCATTCCATGCCTTGGCTGCACTAACCACAAAGCTTCTTCCACCCCAGTTGGTCTTTTTTGCAAAGGGCACCGATACAAGTTTAGCTTCCGAGGAGCGTAAACATCTAGTTGGTGTGTACCATTGGAATTGCGTAATGAGATGGTTGGGCCCAGTTCTATGCAGGGCTTTGTGTACAATACACAGAGCCTTAAATTGTACCCGTTTTCGCATCGGCAGCCAGTGAAGTCTTTTAATCTCTGCTGAGATGGAAACATGTTTTGGGATGCCGGACAGCAGTCTAGCCGCTGCGTTTTGTAAAAGTTGCAGTTTATTTATCAGACCTTCCTGAATGTTGAGATATAAACTGTTACAATAATCTAGTCTGGACATCACTAGAGCGGTAATCACTAACTGACGGCTATCATTGGGTAAAACATGTATGATCTTCTTACAAGTTTTTAATATATAGGAGGTGGATGAGACTACTGCATTCACCTGATCCTTGAGGTTGAGCTTATTGTCTATCCAGACTCCTAAATTCTTTGCCTTTTTGACAGGCGTGGGGAGAGGGCCTTGAGAGTCAGGCCACCAAGTCGAGTTCCAAAAGTTAGCATCATTGCTGAACAGAACTACCTCTGTCTTACTGGAATTTAATTTTAGACAGTTTTGGGCCATCCAATTGCCCACTGCTATCATGCAGTCGTGAAATCTGGCTGCCGTTCCCTGCAACTCTCCTGGCCTTAATGACACTACAATTTGGGTGTCGTCTGCATATGAAGTTAAATTGAACCCAAATGATTCAATCAAGGGAGCTAAGAGCGACACATAAATATTAAAAAGTGTTGGGCTCAAGGACGACCCCTGAGGGACCCCACAAGGCAGAGAGAGAGGTTTAGATGAAAATTCGCCAAGGGTGACTGTCTGTTGTCTATCTGAAAGGAAGGATTTAAGTAATTTCCATGCTAAGCCCTGTACTCCGATCTCTCGTAACCAGTCCATCAACAGGGCATGATGGACCGTATCGAAGGCTGCAGAAAGATCCAGCATAATCATAGCTGCTTTTCCTCCCCGGTCGAGAGTAGTCCTGATCTCCTCTGTGGTTTTAAGTAACACAGTTTCCGTACTATGACCACTGCGAAAGCCATATTGAGTAGAGTCAAGTACCCGAGCTTCTTCCAGGAAGGCGCCTAGTTGTTCATTCATAATTTTCTCTGCAATTTTTGCCGGGAGAGGGAGTCTAGATATGGGTCTGAAATTATTCACATCACCGGGATCCAGACTCGTTTTTTTTAGCAGTGGTAATATCAGTGCTTCTTTCCACAGCCTGGGAAAGTATCCCTCAGTGAACATTGCATTTATAATGTGGGTCAAAGTAAGAGCCACAGATTCAGCTGCCAATTTTAAAAACGAGACTGGGCATGGATCCGAAGGTGATCCTGCTTTCATTTTCAAGAGTACATTTGAAATGTCCAAGGTGGTTTTTGCAGTTAATTGGACTAGTTTTAATCCAGTACTTGTTTCTATTTCAGAGTCCGGATCTTTAATAGGGATCATGTTCCCAGAGCCAGTAAAGGATGAGAAAATAACATCCACTTTATCAAAAAAGAACTTAGCAATTTTGTCGCATAATTCCTGACTGGCCTGAATAGGTGGAGGGGCTGGATGCGCTAAGGCATTTACAGTATTAAAAAGTTCTTTATTAGAGTTTTTTGCTAAGTTGATTTTCTTCACAAAAACTCTTGCTTTGTTTCTTGCAGCATCTTTTTATATTGGGCTAGTCCATTTTTGTATTCATGTTTTTCTTTATCCTTATACTCCCTCCTCCACGATCTCTAAAGATGCTTACAGGCCAGTTTCAGGTCTCTGAGTTCCTGGGTATACCATGGAGCAGAGGGTCGTGCTCTATTGGAACAAATACATTTTTCAGGGGCGAGTTTGTTACCGGCTGCGTTCAGCCAGTTAGTGTATTGCAATGCAGCCTCATCCAAATCTGTATGAGGATTAGAAAGTGTGGAGGTTAACACCTCCTGTAGTTCCTCTGCGTTTACCTTGTTCCATGCCCTACTTGTTAGTTGTTTAGTAGCAGATTTTATCACATGTCGCTCAGGCACAGCCATTGTGAACAGCACAACTTTGTGGTCTGACCAGATCACTGGGAGAAGATCTGAAACTGATATTTGCATGTTATTTGAGAATATGCCATCCAAAGTGTGTCCTGCTTTATGGGTAGGACCATTGACCAATTGTTTTAGGTCAAGATTACTCATCAGCTCTATCAAATTTGAGGTGTCTGAGTCTGTTTGTGCTTCCAAATGGAAGTTAAAATCTCCTAAAATAGTATAGGAGCTGGCACTTAACCCATTTTCAAACATGCAAGCAGCTTTTGTAATGAACGGGCTTCTAGGGCCCGGTGGTCTGTAAATGAGTGTGCCCTTAAAAGTATAGTGGCTTGAGATATAAAAACTAAAAACTAATTTATGGACTGAATGTAAAATTGCATTTGATTGGCCAAAAGATGAATATCCTAGAGATATTAAAACAAGAGCGCCTTCAGAAGAGGTGATGAAAAATATAACCAAGTGATTACTTATTTGAAAGGTAAGATTTCTCCAAAAGAAACAGACTGGGTTAAGATTGACAGGACGACTCAGGAATCGAAAGAATCAGTACACGCTTATTATGAGAGGCTGTTACAGGTGTTCAAACAGTATTGTGGTTTTGAAAGCATTACTGATAAAGACATGGGACATTTTGTCTATAAGTTTGTGTTTGGACTGAAACCGGAGATTAGCAATATGATTCAGCAACATTTGATTTGTTGGCAGAACAAGACAGTGGATGAAGTTCTGAGATATGCAAAGTATTGTAGTGATGATATTGAATCAAGACATAAGAAATTGAAGGAAAAAGTGATGTGGGCACAGGTGAAAGTGGCGCAACAGAATAATGGGAATTTTGTTGATGGTTCGCAAACAGGTTACCAAATGAAAGGGCAGAGTCAGGTACCAATGAATGGCATACCGAATGGGGTTGTTCAAGTGCAGATACCAGGGAAAGGAAGAGGCAAGGGTAATAAAGAAGAAATGAAAAAGAAATTTCCGTGTCATGGATGCGGCCAATTAGGGCATTGGAGGAACGAGTGTAAGTCTTTGTTGAGAAATAATGGAATGGTTTAAAATTTCAATCTTATACCAAAGGGAGTCACCGTTCCTGAGATGAGAACACCCTGCCTCCCACAAGCAGAGTAGCACACGACAAGAGTACCCCCTACTTCCCTCCTCTCCATCTCCACTCAGGAACGGTGACTCCCTTTGGTATAAGTTTAATTTCGGAAGCACGGGTCACCGGACCTTTTAGAATAGCTCCTAGAGTCCCCCTCTTTTGATAAATAGGATTAAAATTTCAATCAACAGATGCAGAATGAGGTGGTTGTGAATCAACAGCAACAGCTAGTTACACCACAGGTACAACAGGTACAAGTGCCTCAAGCACCTATGCCAAATAATGTGAATGCTCAGGTACAAAGATACAGTGCGGATGCTGGTTTTCACGTGGGTGAACATGTTGGTAAGAATCAAAATGTACAAATGGCTTCGCAATACTGGTTGCAATGTTCTGAGAGTGATTCAGATTCATCTCAATGACGGTGCCTGAGGGGGGGAGGAAGAGTGCGTGCTTGGCGCATCTCTAGAGGTAGATCCGTCACGTCCTTTTGTGGATGGGAAAGTGGATACTGGTGCTACCCGTTCTACTGTGAGAACAGCGGAAATTCCAAACCTACCCCTCTCGGGAGAAACTATCCAAGTCGTAGGAGTCTCAAATAGATATATTAAGACTCCAGTGACCAAACCAATGGAAGTTCATATTGGAAAATTCAAAGATTTGCATCGGTTTGTGGTGTATGACTCGAGTCCAGTGAATCTTTTAGGTAGGGACTTATTGTGCAAAACAAATTGCACAATTTATTGTACACCTGATGGAATTGCGTTCCAAACACCAGATGAGGATGTTGCTTTTAAGATCATGTTAGCAAAGCAAGGGACAGAAGTGAATGATTTATATCCTATGTATACAAGTGATTTGCCTGTTGAATTAAGAGACACAGTGACAGCTGATGTATGGGATCTTTCAGGGAAAGATATTGGATTAATAAAAGATGTTGATCCCATTCAGATTATGGTTAAGCAAGGTGCAGAATTTCCAAAAACACCACAGTATAAAATGAGTCCTGAGACAATAGAGGGAGTTACTCCAGTAATTGAGCAAATGATTGAACAAGGTATTTTGAGAGAGATACTAGGGAGTCCTTGTAATTCACCTATTATGGGAATTAGGAAACCGAGTGGGAAGTATAGGATTGTGCAAGATTTGCGCAAGGTTAATAAGATTGTGGTACCTTGTTGCCCAATAATGCCCAATCAAGCAGTGATTCTTTATCAAATTCCTTGTGATGTGGAGTGGTTCAAAGTGATTGATTTGTGTCAAGCGTTTTTCTCGATACCTCTGCATCCGGATAGCCAGTATCTTTTTGCTTTCCGGTTTGGAGATCGTGTTTTGGCATGGTGCCGAGTTCCTCAAGGGTATACGGAGAGTCCTTCAATTTTCAATAAAAGTTTGAAAAATGTCTGGAGTCATTGGTTATGCCAGAAGACTCAGTATTGGTGCAATACATCGATGATCTATTGGTGGCATCAAAGACACGAGAGGCATGTGTAACAGATACAATTGCTCTACTGAACCATTTGGCAGTAGGTGGGCATAAAGTGTCACCAGCAAAATTACAATTTTGTCAAAAAGAAGTTCAATATTTGGGACACAAAATTGAAAAAGGAGTTACTAAAGTATCACAAGATCGAATTGCTGTGATTTTGCAAATGGGACCTCCCAAAACGCAGAAAGAAGTTCGAATGTTTTTGGGTATGGTTGGATACTGCAGACAGTGGATTAGTGGTTTTTCATTGACAGCTAAGCCATTACAGAGATTGACTCACAAAGATGTAGTCGATCCAATTCTGCTGGATGAGAAAAGCATGAAGGCTTTTATGGAATTGCGAGATAGTCTACCTCGAGCGCCTGCATTGGGAATGCCAGATTATGATAAAGAGTTTGCATTGTTCTGTTGTGAGAAAGATGGGTGTGCACTTTCTGTCCTGACACAGACACATGGAATGGCACGTCGACCAGTGGCATATTTCTCTGCTACCTTAGATTCAGTGGCTGCAGCGTTGCCAGGCTGTTTGAAAGCAGTGGCTGCAACTTGTGAGTCTGGAGCAGAGTGAGTCGATTGTAATGGGACATCTAGTGACAGTGTATGTGTCACATTCTGTTGAAATCCTGCTGACACGTACTAGGACTCAGCACATGACAAGCAGTTGTTTGACCAGATATGAAAGAGTGATCTTAGGTGCTGAAAATGTGACAGTAACAAGATGTACTACATTGAACCCAGCGACTTTGTTGCCGAGTTCAAGTTGTGAAGAAGTGAAAGATGAAGCCGATCATGATTGTTTGGATGTGACAGAATTGTGTACGAAGCCGAGGCCTGACATAAAAGATGTACTGCTGTCAGAGTCAGATTGTGTGATGTTCGTGGATGGTTCATGTCTGAGGGATGAAAAAGGTGTTCTGCGTGCTTCATATGCTGTATGTACAGTGGCCATGGTTCTTGAAGCATCTTGTCTAAAAGGGATAAATTCAGCCCAAATTTCCGAGTTGGTTGCTTTGACCAGGGCGTGCATAATTGGCAAAAATCTGAGAATAACCATATTTACGGATAGTCAATATGGTTTTGGGGTGGTGCATGACTTTGGTCAATTGTGGATGCAACGTGGATTTCTGACTTCTTCAGGATCACCTATTCGGAACAGTAAAGATGTAAAAGAATTATTGAATGCACTACAATTGCCCAAGGAGATTGCAGTGGTTAAATGTCCAGCGCATAAATCAGGAAATGATTATGTGACCAGTGGAAACAGATACGCTGACCAAGTGGCTCGTTTCTGTGCACAAAATTCAGTCTCGATTAACAAAGGATCAGAGAAAAAGAATACAGATTGTCACTTGATGTTCTCTACTATTGAAACGTGGGATGAAATTAGACAGTTGCAGGAGGAAGCCAGTGAGGAAGAAAAATAAATTTGGCTTAAATCAGGTTGTGTAAAGAGACCTGATGATGAAATATGGGTGTATACAGATGACTGAGTAGTAATGCCAGATTGTTTACTTTCACAAATGGCCAGGATGTACCACGGAATTACACATGTGGGAAGAGATGCCATGATTAGACTCTTCAAGCAGTCATGGTATGCCAAAGATGCGTAGTGTGCCAGCAGCAGAATCCAGGCAGAAAAACAGTTGTTAGTTGGGGCATAATTGGGAAAGCAGCAGGGCCTTTTACTAGGTTGCTGGCTGACTTTATCGAGCTCCCTCCTTGTAATGGTGTTGGTTGTTGTTTGTCTGTTTTCTCGTTGGGTAGAGGCTTATCCAACACAAACAAATGACAGTCTAACAGTTGCTAAATTGCTTTTGAGAGAGATCATTCCTAGATTTGGATTTCCAGTCTCTTTAGAAACAGATAGAGGTACTCATTTTAATAATGAAATAATTCGGATGATTTGCGCAGCATTACAAGTTGAACAAAAGCTGCATTGTGCCTATCGACCAGAAGCCTCAGGTGTGGTCGAGCAAATTAATGGCTGTTAGAACCGGGGTCACCGATTCCGACACGGTAGCTTGGCGCGAGGCAGGAAGGCACCCGAAGGCAATGTGTTAAGCAGTTGTGCAGCACTGACTCAGTAATGCGCACGCAATGAAGAGACACCACACCAGGCTGTTTGACAAAAACAAGACTCTTTATCCAGTTCAAGTTAGATCATTAGGTAGGGCAGATAATCACAGTGCAACAGCAAATTCATTTCGTTCTGGAACATGAGTAAATTCATTCAACTCTAAAACATTAGAACCTCCTGCAGGTCAAAAGAAGCAGTAGCATTAATCCACTCAAAGAGCAAGTATCACCGTGGGTAATGTAGTGCATGTGATAACATAGGCATAAGCACATTCAGGTACATTCAATTCATGAAAGACCTTAATGCAGGTAGGTAAACAACATAGGAAACATTCCTTAAGCACCTCCAATAAGGTAACCCCCTTGAGTAGGCCTTCAACTCCCGGAACACCCAATAGGCATAAATTCACTCCCGGGCAATATTTCTTAGGCATCTAGTCAGTTCAGGCAACATTCTTTAGGCATCGAGTCAATACAGGCCATTATCATTAGGTACCTACTCAATCCAAGCCCTGTTCTTTAGGCAGGGGGTCGCTACCGATGACTCAGGGACATCCCAGCAAGGGCGGTTCCCCGACGGGGGTGCTGGCGTATGGGCGGCTAGGATTATGGGTGCAGGTCCCCAGTTCCCCTTGTTGACCCTGCTGGCAGTGAAAGGGGGCCTCCGCGCGACCGTAGGCCCCGACCTCCTGGACTCACCAGTCAGTCCTCGCGGGGAGGGGGGTTGCAGTCTGTCCCCGATGCAGTGCCGGCCGCCGTCTCCCCAGTCAGCCCTCTCCTTCCTTCTCGCGGGGCCTTTACCTGGGGGACGGGCGTCACGGCAGGCAGTAGGCTTCCTCTCTGCAGGGGGACCGGACCAGCAGGCTCAGGGCTCCTCTCGCCGAGGTCGGGTGGGCTCCGGGACTTCCTCTCTGATGCTGGGCCCAGGAGCCAACCAGAGCGCGGCTTCCTGGGGGCGCGGCCTATGACGCGGCCGGTGCCCACGTTGCCGGGCAACGCCTCCCGCCACTCTCTAGGCCCAGCGCGGCCTTTGCTGTACCCGCGGCGGCCCTCCCTTTGCTACGGAGGTCGCAGCGGGGTTCAGGGCTACGCAGTCTTCTTCCTTCCCCGCGCGGGGGCGGCGACGGCGGTGATTCCTGCGACAGCGTCACTCCCGCCCGCTCGCGGCGGCGGTGAGTTTGGGCACAACAGCGCTCCTCTCTCCACAGCGCAGGGCCCGCGGCGGTGATCTTGGGCAGCAGCGCGTCACCTTCCCTACGGGTCAGCTGGGTCAGCGCGCAGCAGGACAGCGTTCCTGGCCCATAGCAGGGGCCTCGAGCACAGCGCTCACCGTGATTGGCACAATTGGGTCCTGGGCACACAGCAGCGCTCCCGCACAGCGCTAGTAGAAAGAGACAGATTCTTGAGAGACAGCGCTTATTTGGCTCAGCGCTTTACCTCGTGGTTCCCAGCAGCGGTAGCGCTCGCAGATTCAGGTGCCAGGTTCCTAGCGCTTCCCAGTCTTGGTGCTGGTAGTGGATGGCAGATGTAGCTGCAGTCCTCTTGGGGGTAGGGTCTTGAAAGTAGTTTCTTGTTAGCAGTAACTTGGGGGAAAGGGTAAGGGTGTGAGTTGGCGGGCACAAAAGGCAAGTAGGTGCCCTTCAGGCACACTGGAGGTGGTTCCCTGGGTCCCCTCACGCTGGGCAAGGTCAGCAGGTGGAAGGTGTTCCTCATCTATCTTAGCACAGCAGTGCCTAAGCCCAGTCAGTACCAGTAGTGTAGGTCTCCCCCCTAGGCACAACAGCCTGTACTCCGGCAGAGGTTCCCCCAGGTCCAGTGATGCCCCAACTAACTAGCTAGGTTTCCCTCCAAACCTCTTATACCCCTAGGTCAGGTGACCCTCCTGAAAGGCGGCAAAGCATAACTCCTCCCTGGGCTGGAAGGTTCTAGAAGCTTCCATCATGTCTGTCTATGAGGCCCAGAGGCGGGACGGCATGGATATAGTAACATTATGTCCCAGCCTGATCCTGACTACTGGTAGGTGTGTGTGCAAAGGCCACTCCGCAGTAGCAGGGGCCTGTGGCAGCCATCTTGTTAGGAGAGAGCACCTGCACCTCAGCACTGTTTGGCAGTGGTAAGGCGCCCAGAGAGCTAGGTCCAACAAAAAGGTAGTGGCAAAAATGAGTCGCAAAGAGACAAAAACGGGGTAAGACCACCCTAGGGCTGACAGGTCTAACACGCGTCCCCCCCAGCCGAAAGTGGGGAGAGCTACCCATCCTCTAGGGAGTTCTCATCGCTAAGGCGCAAAAACCGAGAGAGACCGTCAGCGTTGGCGTGGTCAACTCCGGGTCGATGTTCCACCCGAAAGTCCATCTCCTGGAGGGAAATGGACCACCTCAACAATTTGGGGTTTTCGCCTCTCATCTGCATGAGACAGCAAAGGGGTCGGTGGTTGGTTTGAATAAGGAAGTGAGAGCCAAAGAGGTATGGCCTCAACTTCTTCAAAGCCCAAACCACGGCGAAGGCTTCACGTTCTATAGTACTCCACCGCTGTTCCCGGGGGAGTAGCCTTCGAGAAATAAAGGCCACTGGCTGGCCTTGGCCGTCATCATTCAGTTGAGAGAGCACAGCTCCAATGCCATGCTCAGAGGCGTCTGTCTGCACGATGAATTCTCTGCCAAAGTCCGGAGTCCTAAGCACCGGAGCGGTGCACATCGCGTGCTTGAGGGTGTCAAAAGCTTCTTGACAGGCAGCCGTCCAGATGACTTTGCGTGGTTGCTTCTTGGATGTCAGTTCAGTCAGGGGGGCCACGATGGTCCCATAGCACTTGACAAACCGGCGGTAGTAACCCGTGAGGCCAAGGAAAGCCCGGACCTCCGTTTGGGTTTTGGGGGGCTCCCAGGCCAAGATGGTCTCGATTTTGGCCTGGAGGGGTTGCACCTTACCCCCGCCCACCAGGTGTCCCAGGTAGATGACAGATCCCTGCCCAATCTGGCACTTGCTGGCCTTGATGGTTAGGCCAGCCCGCTGTAGGGCCTGCAGCACCTCCTGGAGGTGCTCCAGATGGTCCTCCCAGCTGCTGCTGAAGACAGCTATGTCATCCAGGTAGGCAGTAGAGAAGGCCTCTAGGCCAGAAAGTACCTGGTTAACCAACCGCTGGAAAGTGGCCGGAGCATTTTTCAGCCCGAAGGGCATCAACCGAAATTGAAAGTGGCCCTCGGGGTGGAGAACGCAGTCTTCTCCTTCGCTCCGTCCGCCACGGCAATCTTCCAATATCCTGACGTCAGGTCAATTGTACTTAAGTACCGAGCTGCTCCCAGCCGGTCAATGAGCTCATCCGCCCGAGGGATCGGGTGAGCATCCGTCTTGGTCACGGAATTCAGACCACGGTAATCCACACAGAACCGAAGTTCTGGTGTGGTGCCCGGGGGGGCTGCTTTCGGCACCAACACCACCGGACTAGCCCAAGGGCTGCTGGAAGGCTCAATCACCCCCAGCTCCAACATCTTGGCTACCTCACTCTGGATGCTGGTCTTGACTTTGTCCGACAGCCGGTAAGACTTGGTTTTTACTGGTGGGCTGTCCCCTGTGTCCACATCATGGGTACAGAGGTGCGTGATCCCAGGAGTGAGGGAGAACAATGAGGAGTACTGCCCCAATACCTGGCGGCAGTCCCTCTGTTGCTCAAGGGTCAAGGATGGGGAGAGGACCACTCCCTCCACCGATCCATCCTTCTCTTGGGCCGCCAGAAGGTCCGGAAGGGGCTTGCTCTCCTCCTCTTCGCTCCCATCCGTCACCATCAGGAGAGTAAGCTCTGATCGCTCATGGTGCGGCTTCAGGCGGTTGACGTGGAGCACCCTGTGGGGTTGACGGGGGGTCTTGAGGTCTACTACGTAGGTGGTCTGGCCTCTTCTCTCCAAAATTTCATACGGTCCAGTCCACCGGTCCTGGAGGGCGCTAAGCTCTCCTGGCTCCATGACCCACACCTTCTGTCCAGCGTCCAACTCCACCGTCCGAGCATTCCGGTCGTACCACTCCTTCATGACGGCTTGACTAGCCTCCAGATTGTCTGAGGCTTCCTTCCACAGCTTGGCCATCTGGCTGCGGAACGCCAGCATGTAGCTGACCACATCACGGGAAGCTTCTGGGAAGACTTCTCCCACCCCTCCTTCACAAGACTGAGGGGCCCTCTAACGGGGTGTCCATAGAGCAGCTCAAAGGGGCTGAAACCGACCCCCTTCTGCGGCACCTCTCGGTAGGAGAAGAGCAGACAGGGTAAGAGGACGTCCCACTTCCTTCTCAAGTCCTCGGGTAGGCTCCGGATCATCCCCTTCAGGGTCTTGTTGAAGCGCTCCACGAGCCCGTTAGTCTGGGGGTGGTAAGGAGTGGAGAACCGGTAGGTCACTCCGCACTCCTTCCACATGGCCTGCATGTAGGCCGACATGAAATTCGTGCCCCTATCTGACACCACGACCTTGGGGAATCCCACTCGGGTAAAAATCCCCATCAAGGCCCGCGCCACCGCAGGTGCAGTGATGGTCCTCAGAGGGATTGCCTCCGGGTACCGGGTGGCGTGGTCCACCAACACCAAGATGAACCTGTGTCCCGAAGAAGTTGGCGGGTTCATTGGCCCGACAATGTAAATTCCTACCCGCTCAAAAGGGGTACCGACAACCGGGAGCGGTTCCAAGGGGACCTTCAACTTAGTCCCAGTCTTGCCACTCGCCTGGCAAGTCGTACAGGTCTTGCAAACGGTGTCAGAGGCAACTCGCATTCTGGGCCAGTAAAAGTGTGGGACCAAACGAGCAAATGTCTTGTCCTGGCCCAGGTGTCCTGCCAGTGGTATCTCATGTGCCAATTCCAGCAGGAAGGCTCGGTAGCATTGGGGGACCACTAAGGCCCTTGATGACCCATGCACCGGAGCGTTAGGCTCACTGTAGAGGAGGCCATCCTCCCAGTAAACATGGTAACTACCGGTCTCTTTACCAGTCGCTTGGGCTTCGGCCTGCTGCCGCATGCCTTCAAGCGTGGGGCACTCTCTCTGCGCCCGACAAAATTCCTCCCGGGTAGGCCCTCCTTCCACCTGCCACTCTGCAGGGGTTGGCAAGTCCCCCACGGGAACAACATCCACCTCAGCGGACTCCGGGGTCACCTCCGCGGGCTCCCCATCCATCTCGCAGGGTGCATCCTCAAAGACGTCTTCTTGTCCAGCAGTGGGCTGGGCCATTGTTTCAGGCTCCAACCCGGGTTGAGTTCCGTGCCGGGCAGCCATGGACCGCGTGACCACGCAAGTCCACCCTGGTAATCCCAGCATCTCAGCGTGGGCGTTGAACTCCACCTCCTTCCAGGCAGTATGTTCCAAATCGTTTCCGAGCAGACAGTCAACTGGCATGGCAGGGCTCACCGCAACTCTCAACAGGCCTGAGACTCCTCCCCACTCAAAGGGAACTTGGGCCACGGGGTAATGACCCAGGCTATTATCAGCCATGACAACCGGGTGGAATACTTCAGGAATCACCTGCTCTGGGGACACCAGCTGACGTCTTACCATCGTCATGCTGGCACCCGTGTCCCTCAGAGCCTCCACCTCCTCCCCGTTCACCAGGACCCTCTGCCGGTACTTGGCAGTGTTCGAGGGTACCTGAACCCGTGGGATCATCTCTCTATCCCCCAGGGAAACTAAGGTCAAGCCTGTCCACTCACCCCCCCTACCTAGGGACAACTCCTCCCCAAGCGCTACACTGGCCACCCCGGGGCTCTTACCTCCTGTGGGGGCTGGGGTCCTCTTGCGACACTGGGGATCCCCCTTGTAGTGTCCAACCTCCCCGCACTCGTAGCACCGGACAGTTCTGGGCTGCTGACTCTTGTCAGGGTAAGTGGGTTTCTGGAATCCAGAGTGGGGTGGGGAACCTACCCCCTTCCCCTGCGGTCTATTTTGGGTGCCTTTAAAGAACTCCTTCTTTTTATCTCCCCCCTCTCTCTTCTGGGGAAAACCCTGTCCACCTTTTGGGGGGTCTCCCCCGGATACCTTGTGGGACACCCGAGTGCTAACCCAGGTATCCGCCTCCTCCGCAAGTTCCCGAGGATCGGTCAGCTTGCGGTCCACCAGGTGTTGGCGCAGCTCTGGAAAACATTTATCAAGAAGGTGCTCCCTTAAAAACAGATTGTACAGCCCTTCATAGTCACTCACTTCGCTGCCACGCACCCAACCCTCCAATGCCTTACGGGCATAATCAAAAAAATCCACCCAGTTCTGTGTGGGAAGCTTGTGGCTGTTGCGGAATTTCTGGCGATACTTTTCTGGAGTGAGGCCAAACTTTTTAAGCAGGGCCTCCTTCATCACAGGGTAGTTCGTCTGATCCCCTTTGTCCAAGGTCAAGAGTGTGTCCCTCGCCACCGGAGGTATGTACCTATACAGGCCTCCCCCCCAGTAACTCTCAGGCACCCCATGGGCCACCAAAGACACCTCATACGCCGCCAACCACTTATCAATGTCATCCCCTACACTGAAACTGGCCATCACCTCCTTAGGTAGGTAAAACTTAGGCTCTCGAGGAGCCCCAGCGGGTACGCTGCCACCATTCAGGTTGCCCTGCGCCCCTATCTGTAATGCTCGGAGCTCTAATTCTTTCAGGCTAAGCTCATGCGCAAGCTTCCTCTCTTCCATGGCTAGCCTCGTCTCTTCTCGCTCCTTCTCCATCTTAGCAAGCTCTAGCCTCAATTGCCTCTCCTCCCTCCTGTCCTCGTACTCCTCCACAGACACACTGCTCGCTGACACACTACTGCCTGCCCTGGAACGTCTCCCTGGCAACACATTCTCACTGATGTCTATTTGCAGTAGGTCTAGCTCTCCTGGAGCGTCTGGCTCCCCCTGTTCCTCGACCACTCTCCCTCCCGGGTGGGCCAATACCCATGCCCTCAAGGCTTTCTGAAGCTCCTCTCTCTTGGCGCCTCGCTTGACGGACACCCCCATCCCCCGACAGAACTCCCTCAGCTGCGCCACCGTATACATTTCAAGGTTGGCCAGCTCGAACTCCATCCTGACAGGTGGGGCCCCAGACAACTTAAGGGGAAAACTACTAGGACGTAGGCAACAGGTTAACCCAGGAGCCTGTACAGTCAGGCAGTGAAGGGCGAATTGTTAGGCTTGCGTACAAATAGGTGTCCAATTGCGGCGCACACTGAATCCCTGTAGGGTGCTGCACAAGCACAAGTCCTTATCCCACCACTGAACACCAATGTTAGAACCGGGGTCACCGATTCCGACACGGTAGCTTGGCGCGAGGCAGGAAGGCACCCGAAGGCAATGTGTTAAGCAGTTGTGCAGCACACACTCACACTGACTCAGTAATGCGCACGCAATGAAGAGACACCACACCAGGCTGTTTGACAAAAACAAGACTCTTTATCTAGTTCAAGTTAGAGCATTAGGTAGGGCAGATAATCACAGTGCAACAGCAAATTCATTTCGTTCTGGAACATGAGTAAATTCATTCAACTCTAAAACATTAGAACCTCCTGCAGGTCAAAAGAAGCAGTAGCATTAATCCACTCAAAGAGCAAGTATCACCGTGGGTAATGTAGTGCATGTGATAACATAGGCATAAGCACATTCAGGTACATTCAATTCATGAAAGACCTTAATGCAGGTAGGTAAACAACATAGGAAACATTCCTTAAGCACCTCCAATAAGGTAACCCCCTTGAGTAGGCCTTCAACTCCCGGAACACCCAATAGGCATAAATTCACTCCCGGGCAATATTTCTTAGGCATCTAGTCAGTTCAGGCAACATTCTTTAGGCATCGAGTCAATACAGGCCATTATCATTAGGTACCTACTCAATCCAAGCCCTGTTCTTTAGGCAGGGGGTCGCTACCGATGACTCGGACATCCCAGCAAGGGCGGTTCCCCGACAGGGGGGTGCTGGCGTATGGGCGGCTAGGATTATGGGTGCAGGTCCCCAGTTCCCCTTGTTGACCCTGCTGGCAGTGAAAGGGGGCCTCCGCGCGAGCGTAGGCCCCGACCTCCTGGACTCACCAGTCAGTCCTCGCGGGGAGGGGGGTTGCAGTCTGTCCCCGATGCAGTGCCAGCCACCGTCTCCCCAGTCAGCCCTCTCCTTCCTTCTCGCGGGGCCTTTACCTGGGGGACGGGCGTCACGGCAGGCAGTAGGCTTCCTCTCTGCAGGGGGACCGGACCGGCAGGCTCAGGGCTCCTCTCGCCGAGGTCGGGCGGGCTCCGGGACTTCCTCTCTGACGCTGGGCCCAGGAGCCAATCAGAGCGCGGCTTCCTGGGGGCACGGCCTATGACGCGGCCGGTGCCCTCGTTGCCGGGCAACGCCTCCCGCCACACTCTAGGCCCAGCGCGGCCTTTGCTGTACCCGCGGCGGCCCTCCCTTTGCTACGGGGGTCACGGCGGGGCTCAGGGCTACGCAGTCTTCTTCCTTCCCCGCGCGGGGGCGGCGACAGCGGTGATTCCTGCGACAGCATCACTCCCGGCCGCGGCGATGAGTTTGGGCACAACAGCGCTCCTCTCTCCACAGCGCAGGGCCCGCGGCGGTGATCTTGGGCAGCAGCGCGTCACCTTCCCTACGGGTCAGCTGGGTCAGCGCGCAGCAGGACAGCGTTCCTGGCCCATAGCAGGGGCCTCGAGCACAGCGCTCACCGTGATTGGCACAATTGGGTCCTGGGCACACAGCAGCGCTCCCGCACAGCGCTAGTAGAAAGAGACAGATTCTTGAGAGACAGCGCTTATTTGGCACAGCGCTTTACCTCGTAGTTCCCAGCAGCGGTAGCGCTCGCAGATTCAGGTGCCAGGTTCCTAGCGCTTCCCAGTCTTGGCGCTGGTAGTGGATGGCAGATGTAGCTGCAGTCCTCTTGGGGGTAGGGTCTTGAAAGTAGTTTCTTGTTAGCAGTAACTTGGGGGAAAGGGTAAGGGGGTGAGTTGGCGGGCACAAAAGGCAAGTAGGTGCCCTGCAGGCACACTGGAGGTGGTTCCCTGGGTCCCCTCACGCTGGGCAAGGTCAGCAGGTGGAAGGTGTTCCTCATCTATCTTAGCACAGCAGTGCCTAAACCCAGTCAGTACCAGTAGTGTAGGTCTCCCCCCTAGGCCCAACAGCCTGTACTCCGGCAGAGGTTCCCCCAGGTCCAGTGGTGCCCCAACTAATTAGCTAGGTTTCCCTCCAAACCTCTTATACCCCTAGGTCAGGTGACCCTCTTGAAAGGCGGCAAAGCATAACTCCTCCCTGGGCTGGAAGGTTCTAGAAGCTTCCATCATGTCTGTCTATGAGGCCCAGAGGCGGGACGGCATGGATACAGTAACATTATGTCCCAGCCTGATCCTGACTACTGGTAGGTGTGTGTGCAAAGGCCACTCCGCAGTAGCAGGGGCCTGTGGCAGCCATCTTGTTAGGAGAGAGCACCTGCACCTCAGCACTGTTTGGCAGTGGTAAGGCGCCCAGAGACCTAGGTCCAACAAAAAGGTAGTGGCAAAAATGAGGCGCAAAGAGACAAAAACGGGGTAAGACCACCCTAGGGCTGACAGGTCTAACAATGGCATTATTAAGTCCAGATTGTCCAAAGTGTGTGCATCCACAACATTGAAATGGCCAGATGCTTTACCATTGGTGTTAATGAGTTTGAGAAGTATTCCTGATAAAAAGACTGGATTATCTCACGAAATTATAATGGGAAGAGCAATGAGACAGCCGATTGTACCAGCAAATCAACTGATGAATATTACTGATGATCTAGTGCTTGATTATTGCAAAGGATTGGCTGATGTGGTGTGTTCTGTGTCCCATCAGGTTGGAGAAATTGCAACCACAACACAGCAAGAGCAAGCACATGATTTAAGTCCAGGTGAGTGGATCCTGGTGAAGAAGCATGTCAGAAAGGTGTGTTTGGAACCTAGATGGCATGGCCCTTACCAAAATATATTGGTAACAACGACAGCAGTGAAGTGTGGTGGCTTGCCGAATTGGATACACGCAAGTCATACAAGAAGAGTCCCAAGTCCACTTGAAAGACAAGAAGAAGAGCAGCACTGGTGGAGAGACAAAAAGAGCCAGAAGCTGAAGAACGTGAAGCTGCGGAGTCTGAAGCTACAGACTTTGAAAGTGTTGAACACGTGCTTGATCAGGGAAGAAGTCGAATAAAGTGGGCACCAGCTACTGGGTCTAATAAGACTGCTGTTAAGGGTGACAATGGAGAAGTGTTGAGTGAAAATCAAGAGCAAGTGAAACAGAGAAACAGAGAAAAGGACTAAATAAATTTGACAGTGATGCTGATGAAACAGTTCAAGTAAAGAAAGCAAGAAAAGGTGATGTGTGGCCAGAAGGAGTGAAAAGACTGAAATGCACTCTGAAACAAAGATCACCTGAGACAATAATTGAAGTTCAAGATCAGACTGAGCAAAGTGAGTCTGAAGAAGAATCAGTTCGTAAAACGAAAATAGTAAGAGTTCCAAACAAGAAATACACAGCTCCAGAATGGACATATGTAGTGTTGGAAGAAATTGAAAACACAGATCAGATCAAAGAAGATGTTGGTACAGAGCAAAGTGAGGGAAACGGTTTTGAACCACCTTAAAAAAACTGTGTAAAATAAGGAGTAGAATCCAGAAAATTGAAAATTTATTGAAAGAATTACAGAAAATTGAAGCAAAAGATCTGATGAAGAAGAAATAAAAAAATAAAAAAAGAGGGGGTAAAGAAGAAAGTCATAAAGTGAGGGGATACACTATTTTGGATAGATCTTACACAAATTAGATTTATGAGTTTTTCTTAGTTTTTTTTATTTAAAAAAAAAATTGTTATAAATCTTTTATTAGAAATGGCAAATACAGCAGAGACTGGACATCAAAATCATAGTTTTAAACGTAGATGTATTAATGCTTGTTTATTTAGTATTTTTCAACTAATGTTGGTATGGTTAACATTAATTGTCATTGTGCCTGTCTTAATGGTAACCAATCACAAAAATAATAATAATACTAATGGTGTGATAAGTGAAAAAGTAGATACTAAAGGTTTTGAAGAAGATTCACATACTAAATCAGAAAAGATGAAAGATGACAGCATCTATCATCATGATAAATCAATTAATGATTTTTCGTTAAATGTTTTCACGAAACTACTTTATGACTACGTGGATGTAATGGATGCGAGAGATTGCTATGTGTGCATGCAATTATCGTCGTCTGTCTCAGAGGGGGTGACTTATCATCACCTACCTTTAACATATGGTATGTCTTGTAGTGTATTAACAAGTCTGTTCTAAGGGAAGGGAAGTTTGCCGTATTGCTACTCTAACATGGATTTAGTATTTTCAGAAATTCCTATTAGAAAGAACATGAATAGAATACATAGTGCTAAAAATGCAGAATATATAGGGGAGAATTTTTTCATTCTACACAATAGATACAGTATATGCACATAGACACAATTTAACCTGTAGATTATGATTGGAAGAAATAGAATTCATTAATATGGTTGAAGATAGAAGACAAGAGTTTTGGAGAAAAGCTGCTGAGCAAAAGTCTCGTGTACCTCCATGGGCTTTCAGAGAAGGAAATTATAAGAAAGGCGAGACTTACGCTGCCATGACCCTAGACTGGTATCATAGAGGGAAACTTTGTTTGCTTAGACAGAAGACTGATTATAATAATTATTTCATTGGTTCTAGTGAATGTGATCATACTTTCCTAATTACAGGAGGATGGGGAATAAAAGGAGGAACTGATCCTGTCTTTCCAGGAATTTATTATGTGTGTGGTAAGAATGCCTCCTATAGGTCACCTGCACATTGGTACGGGTGTTGTTATTTAGCAATAGTATTTCTGAAGATATATCATATGGACAAGAATAATAGAATCAATGAAATAAATAATGGACTAATACGTAATAAGAGAGCAAGTTTTTCAGAAATAATTGGGGATGTTTTTGGAGCATTGATACCTTCAGTTGGAGTTATTCTGAATTTGCACAAAATTAGAAAATTGTCTACAGTGGTTGATCGTTTATCAACAGACACTGCTGGTGGGTTCTTAATGGTTGATACTGAAATGGTCGCAATTAGGTCTAAGGTTTTACAAAATCGACTTGCCCTTGGTGTATTATTGGCCAAAGAGGGTGGAGTCTGCAATATGTTGAAAATACAACAATGTTGCACTTATATCCCTGATAAGAGTAAGAATCTTGAGGGGTATATCAAGAATATTACAAATCTTCATCAAGATTTGTCTGAATTGAAGGTTGATGGTCCTTGGGAGAAACTTGGTAAGAGTTTTTCATCTGTGGGTAATTGGTTTTCTACCTTTGGAAATAGTGTATTAGGGAGAATACTTACACCTATTATTGCAGTGACTACAGCAACACTAATGATTTTTCTGATCTATATGTGTTGTAGAAGTAAAAGAGAATCACCAGATAATAAACGAAAAGCAAGAAAAAGAAAGAGAGAGGAAATAGAATTAGAAGATATGAAAGGAAATTATTATGAAGTCATGAAGGATTTAGATGGAATAATGATAAAACAAGAGAGAACATCAGCTTTCTGATAAGTGACAAATTGTATTGGTGGGTATTTTGGTGATGGCTTAAAACGCCATCAAAGGGTGGATTGATGGAGCAGGGTTTTTGCAAAAATAAAACCTGCTCGGATTGAACCCTCAGTAATATTTACTAACCATGTTCAGTGAAAATTATGCGGGAAAAAGTCTAACATATGGGAAAATGCTAATGTGCAAACGCGTACTAAAGTTATAATAGTAGGCCGCAAATGCTTTTTGACTAATGAAAATAAAAAGGACTAATGTTTACTAATGCTGCTTTTGTGCACATTATTAACGTTTGCTAGGAAAAGGTAATAACTAATATGGGTTGCGCAGGGATTAATGCAGCATTGGGTTGGAGTGTAGAGAAAAAGCATTATAAGTGAATAATAATGTCTGTGTTTTTTCTGTTTAGAAGTATGGTTCGCAAATTCTGCATGGCAAATAATGGGTTAAGGAGCCACTGGAAATTAAAAGCGTTTAAAAATGAAAATTCAAGAGTGAATAAGGAGATGGAATATTATTCTGTCCTTCAAGTCCTGAGTGCCTGCCAAATTCAGCATGAAGGAACAATGCGACAAATAGAGGGAAGCTTCCTCTGCAGAGAGGCGCTCAGCAAGAAAGATATACAAAGTTTGCAACATTTTCAGGAGAAGAGGAAGAGAAGATTGACGAAGGCTTGAAATTTGTATCTCTTGGGTGGAAGTTTAGGTCATTTGACCAAATAAACAATAAAACATTTAGTAAAATGGTCATGCTGAGAATGGTGTGACTTTACACCCCCTTCCTTAACCAATCAAATGTGAAGAAAACCTTTAGCTTGATACATGTGTGGGTTGGACATTTGGGTTTTAGGGTATAATTGAGGTGCCTGGAGGGGGATAGGAGACTGACTCGTGAGACTGTTGGGAGTTCGTCGTTGGCGTTGGTTTGCTGTTCTGTTTCCTGTCTACAGATTCCTGACTTAGTCTTTGCCTATTCAAATCTTCTTGAAGGGCCTTGCTGCTCTCATGGCCAGAGAGTAGATTTCTAATTCCTACTTGGGTGAGTATAGACAGAAGATTGAATTTGCATAAACATTTGCAAATGTATTTGTCTTTGAATCTTTTGTCTCTACGCCTATCCACTCCTTTATGCATTGTCATTGATATGAATTTAGCGATACCAAAGGGGGATGATGGACGGAGCGCTAGAGCAAATCAAACACTCACCCCCAGTCAACTGATCTGGGTTTAATCCATCATCATTCTTTAGCTCACTCCACCACCCCAGTTCAGACATGGCCATATGAAAATCAGTCTGACCATGTGCCTCATGGGAACAGTCCAGCCCAAACTGCCAAGCCATGTCTTCCCTGGACCGGAAACAAGCATCCTAGGACCGGTTTCTGGCATTTCAGCCGTCATCAGCCAGGCTTGCTTGAATCCAGTGGCAAAGTGGGCAAGGGACCCACGTCTGGGCATACCCCCGCCAACTTAGTGCGACCAAAGCGATACAAAAGGGGATGATGGACGGAACGTTTGAGCCAATCAAACACTCACCCCCAGTCAACTGATCTGGGTTTAATCCATCATCATTCTTTAGCTCACTCCACCACCCCAGTTCAGACATGGCCATATGCAAATCAGTCTGACCCTGTGCCTCATGGGAACAGTCCAGCCCGAACTGCCAAGCCATGTCTTCCCTGGACCGGAAACAAGCATCCTGGGACCGGTTTCGGGTTCATAACCCTCATCAGCCAGGCTATCTTGAATCCAGTGGCAAAGTGAGCAAGGGACCCACGTCTGGGCATACCCTGCCAACTTAGGGCGAACAAAGCGATACCAAAGGGGGATGATGGACGGAGCGCTAGAGCAAATCAAACACTCACCCCCAGTCAACTGATCTGGGTTTAATCCATCATCATTCTTTAGCTCACTCCACCACCCCAGTTCAGACATGACCATATGCAAATCAGTCTGACCCTGTGCCTCATGGGAACAGTCCAGCCCGAACTGCCAAGCCATGTCTTCCCTGGACCGGAAACAAGCATCCTGGGACCGGTTTCGGGTTCATAACCCTCATCAGCCAGGATATCTTGAATCCAGTGGCAAAGTGAGCAAGGGACCCACGTCTGGGCATACCCTGCCAACTTAGGGCGAACAAAGCGATATCAAAGGGGGATGATGGACGGAGCGCTAGAGCAAATCAAACACTCACCCCCAGTCAACTGATCTGGGTTTAATCCATCATCATTCTTTAGCTCACTCCACCACCCCAGTTCAGACATGACCATATGCAAATCAGTCTGACCCTGTGCCTCATGGGAACAGTCCAGCCTGAACTGCCAAGCCATGTCTTCCCTGGACCGGAAACAAGCATCCTGGGACCGGTTTCGGGTTCATAACCCTCATCAGCCAGGCTATCTTGAATCCAGTGGGAAAGTGAGCAAGGGACCCACGTCTGGGCATACCCTGCCAACTTAGGGCGAACAAAGCGATACCAAAGGGGGATGATGGACGGAGCGCTAGAGCAAATCAAACACTCACCCCCAGTCAACTGATCTGGGTTTAATCCATCATCATTCTTTAGCTCACTCCACCACCCCAGTTCAGACATGACCATATGCAAATCAGTCTGACCCTGTGCCTCATGGGAACAGTCCAGCCCGAACTGCCAAGCCATGTCTTCCCTGGACCGGAAACAAGCATCCTAGGACCGGTTTCGGGTTCATAACCCTCATCAGCCAGGCTATCTTGAATCCAGTGGCAAAGTGAGCAAGGGACCCACGTCTGGGCATACCCTGCCAACTTAGTGCGAACAAAGCGATACCAAAGGGGGATGATGGACGGAGCGCTAGAGCAAATCAAACACTCACCCCCAGTCAACTGATCTGGGTTTAATCCATCATCATTCTTTAGCTCAATCCACCACCCCAGTTCAGACATGACCATATGCAAATCAGTCTGACCCTGTGCCTCATGGGAACAGTCCAGCCCGAACTGCCAAGCCATGTCTTCCCTGGACCGGAAACCAGCATCCTGGGACCGGTTTCGGGTTCATAACCCTCATCAGCCAGGCTATCTTGAATCCAGTGGCAAAGTGAGCAAGGGACCCACGTCTGGGCATACCCTGCCAACTTAGGGCGAACAAAGCGATACCAAAGGGGGATGATGGACGGAGCGCTAGAGCAAATCAAACACTCACCCCCAGTCAACTGATCTGGGTTTAATCCATCATCATTCTTTAGCTCACTCCACCACCCCAGTTCAGTCATGACCATATGCAAATCAGTCTGACCCTGTGCCTCATGGGAACAGTCCAGCCCGAACTGCCAAGCCATGTCTTCCCTGGACCGGAAACAAGCATCCTGGGACCGGTTTCGGTTTCATAACCCTCATCAGCCAGGCTATCTTGAATCCAGTGGCAAAGTGAGCAAGGGACCCACGTCTGGGCATACCCTGCCAACTTAGGGCTTACAAAGCGATACCAAAGGGGGATGATGGACGGAGCGCAAGAGCAAATCAAACACTCACCCCCAGTCAACTGATCTGGGTTTAATCCATCATCATTCTTTAGCTCACTCCACCACCCCAGTTCAGACATGACCATATGCAAATCAGTCTGACCCTGTGCCTCATGGGAACAGTCCAGCCCGAACTGCCAAGCCATGTCTTCCCTGGACCGGAAACAAGCATCCTGGGACAGGTTTCGGGTTCATAACCCTCATCAGACAGGCTATCTTGAATCCAGTGGCAAAGTGAGCAAGGGACCCAAGTCTGGGCATACCCTGCCAACTTAGGGCGAACAAAGCGATACCAAAGGGGGATGATGGACGGAGCGCTAGAGCAAATCAAACACTCACCCCCAGTCAACTGATCTGGGTTTAATCCATTATCATTCTTTAGCTCACTCCACCACCCCAGTTCAGACATGACCATATGCAAATCAGTCTGACCCTGTGCCTCATGGGAACAGTCCAGCCCGAACTGCCAAGCCATGTCTTCCCTGGACCGGAAACAAGCATCCTGGGACCGGTTTCGGGTTCATAACCCTCATCAGCCAGGCTATCTTGAATCCAGTGGCAAAGTGAGCAAGGGACCCACGTCTGGGCATACCCTGCCAACTTAGGGCGAACAAAGCGATACCAAAGGGGGATGATGGAGGGAGCGCTAGAGCAAATCAAACACTCACCCCCAGTCAACTGATCTGGGTTTAATCCATCATCATTCTTTAGCTCACTCCACCAACCCAGTTCAGACATGACCATATGCAAATCAGTCTGACCCTGTGCCTCATGGGAACAGTCCAGCCCGAACTGCCAAGCCATGTCTTCCCTGGACCGGATCAAGCATCCTGGGACCGGTTTCGGGTTCATAACCCTCATCAGCCAGGCTATCTTGAATCCAGTGGCAAAGTGAGCAAGGGACCCACGTCTGGGCATACCCTGCCAACTTAGGGCGAACAAAGCGATACCAAAGGGGGATGATGGACGGAGCGCTAGAGCAAATCAAACACTCACCCCCAGTCAACTGATCTGGGTTTAATCCATCATCATTCTTTAGCTCACTCCACCACCCCAGTTCAGACATGACCATATGCAAATCAGTCTGACCCTGTGCCTCATGGGAACAGTCCAGCCCGAACTGCCAAGCCATGTCTTCCCTGGACCGGAAACAAGCATCCTGGGACCGGTTTCGGGTTCATAACCCTCATCAGCCAGGCTATCTTGAATCCAGCGGCAAAGTGAGCAAGGGACCCACGTCTGGGCATACCCTGCCAACTTAAGGCGAACAAAGCGATACCAAAGGGGGATGATGGACGGAGCGCTAGAGCAAATCAAACACTCACCCCCAGTCAACTGATCTGGGTTTAATCCATCATCATTCTTTAGCTCACTCCACCACCCCAGTTCAGACATGACCATATGCAAATCAGTCTGACCCTGTGCCTCATGGGAACAGTCCAGCCCGAACTGCCAAGCCATGTCTTCCCTGGACCGGAAACAAACATCCTGGGACCGGTTTCGGGTTCATAACCCTCATCTTTGGTATCGCTTTGTTCGCCCTAAGTTGGCAGGGTATGGCCAGACGTGGGTCCCTTGCTCACTTTGCCACTGGATTCAAGATAGCCTGGCTGATGAGGGTTTTGAACCCGAAACCGGTCCCAGGATGCTTGTTTCCGGTCCAGGGAAGACATGGCTTGGCAGTTCGGGCTGGACTGTTCCCATGAGGCACAGGGTCAGACTGATTTGCATATGGCCATGTCTGAACTGGGGTGGTGGAGTGAGCTAAAGAATGATGATGGGTTAAACCCAGATCATTTGACTGGGGGTGAGTGTTTGATTTGCTCTAACGCTCCGTCCATCATCCCCTTTGGTATCCCCTTTGGTATCGCATTGATATGAATTTGGCATTTTCTCTTCTGATTTTGTTTGCCTTGTGACGATCTATGATTCATGCTGTAAGTTGATACCAAAGAGCATTATTTCACATTATTTAGATAAACATTATAAATTTACAAGTGAGTCTGTCTTTATTAGGAGTGATTCATTCCTGAGGTTTGATTTGCCAAATGTAATCAACTATATAAAGATTGCATCGCCAATTTTGGTATACTAGAGATGAGAATATATATATATGGGAGATTGGTAAGTTTGGATTAATTTGGAATTACACTAACCCAGCATGAAGGGACTTGTTGGGTAATGGAAAATTGGGCCTTGTCTTAAGAAATTTCTAGTCCTGAAACGCTGGATCAAGCGCAATAGTCAATGGTGGAGCCGCTCAAACACGTGCCCTTGGGATGCCTTACGGAGGGGCACGGGGAGCAGGTTATGGGTCAGCAGAGTGACGGTGCACTCAATGAAAGTGTTGCCATGAACAACAATCCATATCGTTAACGGTTCCCACGAGAATCACAGCCAGGGCACTAGTCAGGGCTTTAAATGGGATGAAAAACTGGGGGGGGGGGGGTCTCTCATAGGGGCGTGGATGATGTAATTAAGGGCGTGGCTTAAAACACTGAAGCTAAAAATCTGTACTTAACATAGTGTGCCGCACGATTAGTATATTGCTGCTTCTGTCATTGCATCCAGATATATAACACAAGTAACATTACACCTACAACAAGCCAGGAGCACTATTGGCTTTGTCAATGGTTGTAAATTGCATAAGATAAATAAGCAACAACTATGACTTCTTTGTATATAATATTGAAAATGCTTCCGTTCTTGTGGGCGAGGTTGTGGATAAGGCTATAGCTACCGACTTTCGAGCTGAGAAAACAGGTTCGAGCCTCACATCGGCTCAACATCCTGTGATTCAAAACATGAATATGTCCTTGTGTAATGTAACTGGTGCTCATGTTTGCACTATATAAAACTGAAAAATTAGTTATTTTTAGTTACATCAAAAGTAGTGACGGATGGTACTATTGCAGGTTTAAGCTTTTTTTTTTTCTTTCTTCCCACCCTGAAGGTAAAAATGGGGAGCCCGGTAGGGACCTGTCTTGGCACCTGCTTTTAAGAATTCCCGGTGCTGAGCACCGGCAACCTGGCCCACTTAAAGCCCTGGCACTAGTCCCCAAAAAATTGTGGGGGACTAATTAGCATAGGAAATGTGCAATGATGGGGTGACGTCAGAGGAAGTGGCATCACACTCTTTTCAAATCCTTCACTTTAAAGGGAATAGGATATTTCCTCGTCATGGCCACCTCTGTGGCAGGTATCATTCTGTTCTTGCCCTAATGATAGATTTCACAAGGAACACAGTCATCCCTAGAATTTGTATTGGTGTGAGTAATAGGAAACAGAGTGAAGGTACATAAGAGAATCAATATGAGAAAAAGAAAGGGGTGTGAAAGAGAGAAGGCAGGTGCAGGAAGTGACCCGAATAGGGTCACTCGTGACCACCTCTCGGCCTTCCAAACCAAAGGAAGAGTCGGTCAGACAGTAGAGAATATAAAACAAAGTTATTTATTAGTATGCGCAGCAGCGGAGCCCAGTCTGACCAGCATCCTGGGATGGCTGCCGAGGGACTGACTCCCCCCAATATAACACCAGATATTATACATTTCCAATTCCCTAAGAACACGCCCAGGCTGAAAAATTCCAGTCTAGGCACTAGCGAACAAAGGAGGCACAGAAGGATGAGCTACGGTCCTGGGACCAGGTACATGCTATCTCCACTTCAAGGTTACTCTGCCCGCGCCCGCCATTCTAGAAGGTGGGAATGAGCCTATCTAACAGCAAAGGTATGCCATAATAGAGAGTACATTCATTAGTGCAGCGAAACTCGGCCTTTGAGAAAGACAAACTAAAGATGCATCGAGGCAGTTTTCTGCTGAGGCAAGCAGTAAGAGGCAGAAGCTCAGCTTCGATCATAGAACACAAAATAAATGGTGGCTACTAATAAAATGGTGCCATGAATGCTAACTTAATACAGAACGAAGTATGAGCAACAGGACAATTACATTTTCAATTCTAACAGACCCTCCTTTTAGCATTCATTGCTAAATTTGATTATTGCCATCAGTTAAGGGTCTTACAATTCTAAAGAAAGGAAAATTGTTCGAGCATAGGCAACATTTGCTAATTTATTTGGCTACCAGCGAAAGCTAAAACTCTATGCGATATGTAACAAACACGTTACAAGGCTAGACATACATCATTAATATTCAAAAATGCCCTAGTCAATACACATCATATCCTGGATGTCTTGAATCATCATGGCCTTACTCTTAGAGTCATGTTCCAAGTGTTTGGGCGAGGCATCAACATTTGTACACAGCAGGCACAACAGGCAGGAAGGCAATGTATGCACAGACAACATGTTAAAATGATACCAGCTATGGCAACCAGGAAAATGATAATCTTCCAACCCCAAGATGTGAATAGGCCCCAAAACCACCCCGTGAGAGACCATGTGCCATTCTCCTGGTGTATATCAGAGGCAAGCCTATGGAGCTTCTGTATAGCAGCATATACATTCGGAGCGTGGTCCGGTATGTATACACAGCAGCTACTGCCGATGACGCGGCAGGCCCCACCCCGATCAGCAAGGATGACGTCTAACACCATCCGGTTTTGAAGGGCAACGAGTCTCGTAGCCTGGAGCTCAGCTGTAATATTAGTCAGGATACCAGCTGTTGCATTTATCACTCCTTCTACCACCTGAGTGAGTCTTCGAATATTGAGACTGTTGGACATTGGGCCCCAAAAGGGAACAATACCCTTCATAGCATCTGTGAACTGCTGCAATGTAGTATCTGTCTGATCTATGTCTGCAGTGTCTATGACTTGTCTAACACGTGACAGATGAACATCCCTGCGTTGTAGTCGGTGGTCCCTATGGTAGTTGGATGGCACTATATACACTGGGGGAAGGAGAAAAGAGAGATAACATATTCCAGACCACCCTCGGGGAAGCCAAACATAGGCCTGGAACCCACAAACAAAGTAAACGTTGTGAGGGGGAAGCAGAGGTGGGCTATTTGCGGTGCTCAGTACATAGGTGTAGTTGCAATTACTCACCCCTACCCCTACTTTCCCTGTTCCCTTGACACAGAAACTCGCTGTCATATTAACCACCGGCACCGGCATTGCCACATCATGAGTAATATTGCGCATCTGAAATGATCTAAAATATCTAGTGACATTAAAATCCCAAAAGTCAGACATCTCCTTTTGAAGCCATGTTACATTTTGTTCTCTTTCGTAAACATTCATGCAAGCCGTCGGAGACAAGGTATCCGGTGTTCCTTGTTCCCCTGGGGTAAACCCTTGATGTACACGTATATACTCTAAGACTGTTTCATAGTCAGCTAATGTCATATTCATAGTATCAGAGTGATAATGAGTGTATACCATAGTGAAGAGCTGAAACCAGCCTTCACAACTCCTGAGGTAAGAGAAAGGCATTGACAACACTACGTCATTCTTGTGTGTCACAGAAGGGAGGAGGCCACAGATCCAGCAATTGGTAACGTTGGACGTACCATGAGCCTGGTGTAACATTTGGAGGAACACATTATCCACATACGTCTTTTGGTGTTAGCGCTTGTGAGGAGCCAGGGTGACGAACATATGCTGGGGTGGGTGGGGGGGCCGGTGTTGTACTAATCAAAGAGTGCACAGGACATTTTTCTTCGAGGAACCACATTATTCCAAGTACTGCTAGTAGGGAAATCAGAACAATGATCAGGGAGACCACTTTACCCTTTTTCAACCAACTGGGCCAACCAACCCCATCCCTCTCCAAACGTGGTGCTGCAAAAGGCTGTTCTTCCTCAACAATTGTGCGGCCAAAGGGATACTTAGTGATCAAAGAAAAGTAAAACGTAATGCGATGGCGTCAATGACAAGGAATTAGTAGGATGGGAAAAGTGTTTCCAGTGTCCTTCTGAGCCTTGCTGGCAGACTCCTATTGTTCATCTACGGTGGGGCAGCGTGACCGCGGCCCGTTGAAGAAATCCCACGTCGTCCAGGATAGGGCACCCCCCCTTTTCGGGAAGACACCCTCAGCTTATCCTGTTCAGTGTCTTCGACAATGCACCAATCTCCCTTTCCCTAAGCTATCGTTGGTACCACGGGTAGGGTACATACACCCTATTCTTCATCCATGCAGTCCATCCCTACTAATCTGACTTTTCCTTTGGTGCACTGTCCCTCTCTCGGGGGCGCAAATTGTACCTAGCCACTCCGGGCACAGAGTGGTGAGTGAACAGGGGCTCAAATTCAGAGGGGCCAAGAGACTGAGGCTCAAGCACTTGTGGGTCAGGTGGAGGAGGATCCTGGATGGCCCTTACTTTTGGGGGGACCGCCTCATTCAATACGGCATCGTTCTCCTCCTCTGTTTGCACCCACGTCAGTCGGGCATCCGAAAAAGGGATGAAGCGTGGCGCACTCTCCGTCTCGTGGTCACCGATGCCATCGGTCACCCATTGGTCATAGGGGAGAGGTAGCGGAACCTTGCGACAATGGTTGGAGTGTACCTAGTTCTTCCGACCGGTCACTTTAACAGCACTCCTGGTGGCAAGCAGCACCTGCAGGGGCCCCTTCCAACGGGGCTCCAGGCTCCCCCATCTCTGGAAGTGCCACACAGGGACAAAGTCGCCAGGTCGGATGGTATGCCTGGGCCCCTCTGTTTTCGGTGGTAATGTCTCTTGTATCTGTTGATGAATAGAACGCAAATTTTTAGTCAATTCATAAAGGTAATCCACTAACAGAGGGTACTCAATATCTGAAAAGTGTTTTGGTCGCGGGATGCCCCAAACATTTGCTGGGCGGCCGAACACGACCTCATATGGGGACAATCCTGTCCTAGTGTGTGCCATAGCTCTAGTTGACAGAAGAGCCAACGGTAAAGCATCTGGCCACTTCAATCCTGTGCTTTCCTGAATTTTTGCCAGTGTCAGTTTGAGAGTACCATTGTACTTCTCAACCAAGCCTGCTGACTGGGGTGGTGTGCAGCGTGAAACTTCTGCCTAATGTGTAGCCCATCACACACCAACTGGATGACTTTTGAATTAAAGTGACTGCCATTGTCACTCCAAATCAAACAAGGCAAACCGAAGTGCGGAAATAACTCCTTCAGGAGGGCTTTCGCCGTCACCAAGGCTGTATTCTCCTTAGTGGGGTATGCCTCAACCCATTTACTGAATGCTCAAACAACCACCAACACATATTTCAAATTGTTGACCCACTCCATCTCGATATAGTCCATCTGAAGGACCTCAAAAGGGAAAGAAGGGGGTGCAAAATTGCCAGGGGGTGTAGGAGTGCCTTTCCCAGGATTGTACATTATGCATACCATACAATATTTAAGCAAATGGGCAGCTATTTTTGGGATGTTATCATTCTGCCACAGGGGGTCTAACAGTTTGCATATGCCCTTGGCGCTAATGTGAGCTGGCCCGTGCACCATAGTGACTACAGGGAGGACATAGGCATCCGGTAACATCCACCTTTGCTTTCCTGACTTATCCGTCCAGCACCCATCTTCGTCTAAACGTGCTGTGCTTTCCTGCCATACTGCTAGCTCCTCAATCGTTGCCTCACTCTGTATTTCTTTGACACTATCCAGTGTATCCTCAAACATAGTAACTTTGGGTACCCATCTAGCAGGGCCTGCCACAAACATATTTTTAATTTTTGTTCGAGCTGTCTCCTTAGCTGTTTGATCTGCAAATGCGTTTCCCCTCCCCACATCATCAGTAATTGCCTTGTGGGCGCTGCACTTCACTATTGCTAACTTCTTGCGGAGTGTCAGAGCTGACAAAAGCCTGTGTATCAATGGGCCATTCTGGATATTTAACCCATGTGAAGTCAGGACTCCTCTCTCCGCCCAGAGCTGCCCAAAATTGTGGGCAACTCCAAAGGCGTACTGGCTGTCAGTATAAATATTGACAGTCAGTCCCTCACTCAACTCACAAGCTCGAAGAAGGGCAACTAACTCTGCAGCTTGGGCCGATTGATAGGGAACTCGTGCTGTCTCGACTACTGTATGTAGGGTAGTTATGGCATATGCCGCAGTTGTTGTGCCATCCGGTAATTTGAAACAAGAGCCATCGACTTATAGCTCCCCTTGGGGTTCAGATAGGGGAACATCAGTCAGGTCTACCCGTCCCTTCGTCTCTTCTTCAGTTCGAAAAATGCAATCATGCACATCTATTTCCTCACTTTCAGAAGGGAGGGGTAGTAACGTGGCTGGGTTCAGGGTGGGACATCTTTTGATGGTGAAGGGTTATAGAACAAATGGCAGTGGTAAAGAGAGACCTAGCCAGCACCTCCGTTATGTCTTCCCCCAGTGTTAATAAGAGACTAATAGTATTCTAAGCGTGCTCAATGTAAGACACTGTGCCACTAATCAGTGTTAAACTATATGGAAAAAAATATAATCCTTTCCCATACACAATACAATTACAAAAAATTGACAGAGCACAGCCACTGTATAGTATTATAACTGACCTTGTAGTCAGTTTATTTTTTAATAAACCCAAATTAATATAAAGTTTATAATACAAAACAAAATATTCATAGAAGTTAATACAAAAGGCAAGTAATCTTTAAGAGTCTTGGTTTCGTTGACACGAAGTGCGTATCGCAGATGAAAACAGCCGACACGTGTTTCGTCGTTTATCAGCTGTTAAAGTATAACCAATAGTTAGCTCTACAGTTTGCTAACGTGTAACGCTAGACCCCAATGCTCACCTGTGTGAAAAGACGCGTCCCGCTGCAATGGAGAGATCCTCGAGTGTGCGGACTACTCGACTTGTATTAAATAGCCAGCAAAACACCTGATCAGTGTTAACCAAAGCAAAAACCAAAGACGGACGGTTTTTCGGCAAAAAAAGTCATAGCCGAATTTCTATTTTCTTCCTTTTTTTCTGCTTCTTTTCTTCCTTCTCTTCTTAAATTCTTCTCTTTGTGGTTTATATTATATTTTCTTTTTTCTTTATTTTTCTTGGTACCTTGTCTTGTGTTATTTATCACGGACGACACAAATGTGTTTTGTGTAATTCTAATCACATTCTGTAGCTGGTCTTTCTGGAATATATGGTCTTTCTTTTCACTGTTAAACGAGTGACATGCATTTAAAAAGGCATTAAATTGACAATACTATATATACAATATTGTATATCAAATCAAATATTGTTTTTACAGCCTTGAAAAAGTCGTATAAACGACGAAACACGTGTCGGCTGTTTTCATCTGCGATACGCACTTCGTGTCAACGAAACCAAGACTCTTCAAAGATTATTTGCCTTTTGTATTAACTTCTATGAATATTTTGTTTTGTATTATAAACTTTATATTAATTTGGGTTTATTAAAAAATAAACTGACTACAAGGTCAGTAATAATACTATACAGTGGCTGTGCTCTGTCAATTTTTTGTAATCTTTTGATGGTGACGTGTGGTGCGAATAGGGTCAGCTCATAGCCAGTCAGACGTGCACTGGTAAGATGCTGCATCTTTGTTCTGTTCAAAAGTGTATACACAGCATGAGGTACCATAACTGTGAGATCAGTATCAAGGACGAGCCCTGCCGATTGTCGGATAGAGACAGCCACGGCCGCGACCGCTCTTAGACAGCTCGGGAGGGCTCTCGGGACGTTATCAAGCAGAGCAAAAAAATAAGCACACGGCCTCTGCTTACCTCCAAAGGCTTGTGTTAAGACAGAAAACGCGCAACCAGCCGTCTCGTGTACATACAACACGAACGGTTTGGCATAATCCGGCGTGCCGAGCACAGGTGCAGAGCAAAGCGCGACTTTCAATTGCTCAAAAGCTTGTTGACATTCAGGCGTCCAGGGCAAGGATTCATGCACATCTTTAGTGGTTAGCTGCAATATTGGCTTTGTTAGTAAGGAAAAGTTAGGGATCCAGTGGCGACAATACGAAGTAATGCCAATGAAAGCTCGCACATCCCTTTGAGTCTTAGGGATGGGCATTTTAACAATAGCACTAATGCATTCAGGTGTTAGTCTCCTTCCCTCCTTCGACAGTAGGTGACCTAAGTAGGTGACCTCCTGTCGACAATTTTGAAAGGGACACTTTATGTCCGTGATGAGCCAAATGAAGCAACAATTTGCAGATGCATCTTTGCAACCTTCATCAGTGTCAGAAGCGATCAAGAGATCGTCCACATACTGCAGCAATACATTACCTGGGGGAAGCGCAAGAGAATCCAATTGGCCTTTTAAAGCTTGACTATATATGCTTGGACTTTCAGTATAGCCCTGAGGAGCTCGACAGAATCTAAAGCTTCTGCTGGCCAGGGTGAATCCAAATAAATGCCTGCTCTCTGGATGAATAGGAATGCTAAAGAATGCATTGTTCAAATCGATAACAGAAAAGAATTTGGCAGAGGAAGGAATCATTGTCAGAAGGGCAGTGATGTCGGGAACTGAGGGACCACAATCTTATTAACCTCACGCAGATCAATCACAAAACGATAGACATCAGGATGGTCATCAGAGGAACCCGAGGGTGCCCTCTTAAGAAAGGGAAGAAGGGGGCTATTACACACATTCGCAGTCGTCTCCTCAACAACCCCGGACTTGATCAAGTCCTGTATAATCTGCAATAGAGCTCGCTCCCCTGCTTGTGGTATTTTGTACTGGGGAATACGGGGCAGAACAACATTGTCTTTGACCTTAATAGAGACCGGGGGTATCTGTAACAGCCCTACGTCTGTATCGTCTGTAGCCCACAACGTGGGCGCCACATCCTTGAATTCAGCAGGGAGGGGCGCATCCTTAGACAAGCACTGCTTAGAACTAACCACATTAGGACCCATAGTCATATGGACACCTGCCGGGGAACAATAAATCGTGGCGTACAACTTCTTCAACAAATCCAATCCCATCAAATTCTCACCGCAATTGGACGTCAGTAAAAATGGCGAATCAACAGTAAAGGGACCAACGTGTCAGGGCAAGGGGGTTGGATATGGGCTCACAACCGATACACCAGAAAAGCCTACTGAAATATTATTATGGCCAGACAGGGCTGTCCCGGGGACCAGTGAATGGGAAACAGAGCTGTTCATTGCGCCTGTATCCACCAAGAATTGCTTAGCTGAGCCCTGCAAGTCAGCCGTAACATAAGGTCCGCGCTGATCTACAGTTATCTGAACTGGTCCCTCGCCCTGTCCCTGGCTGTCCTAACCATGAGATAACCCAGTCACTTCATCTAAATCGTAGTCATCATGATAGTACTGTCGCCCCCGAGGGTCATCGAAATGGTTCCGATCAGAGCGACCCTGCTGTTCCCCACTTTCCTGGCTGTCGTCATGACCACCTGCTCCACGACCCCGTCCACGAGAACCCCGTCCTCTAGGGACCGCAACCTTTTGCAACAACGTCGGGCACTCACTACGCCAGTGTACCTCCTCCTTACAATATGCACACTGGTTTGGCCCCACAGGCGCGGCATTCTTGCCAGTGCAGGGCAGCTGTCGGGCCGGACCAATGCCGCGTCCTCTCCCGTTCCCTCCAGATACCTGCTGCATCAACACCTTTGTCTTCAACTCCTTGTTTTTCTTCTCCACCTTCTCCTTCTCTTCGTTCTCTCTATGCTCATAATACTGTGCCATACTTAATATCACTGACGGTGAGGAGGTAGTCCAAGTGCTCTCCGAAGCCTGCAACCGAGTCGCGATCTCAGGAAGCAGGTTCGTAACAAATCTGTTAACAAACAATCGGACACCTCCCTCCATCGACAAGTCCTGCCCACTGAAATCCCAAAACACACCTTCAAACCTAGTAAAAAAAATCAGACACACTTTCATCTTTCTTCTGACGACATGCTGTTAACTTGTCCCAATCTACTCTTCTAGGTGGAATTAGGGAGTGCATGTAGGTAATAATTCGACCTGGCAAAGCTAGTATCTCAGCCTTAGGCTTCTCACCAGGCTTTCTTTCTTAATCCCATGCCCTGATCTCGTCCCAAGTGCCACCCAACTCCACAACATTGTCCTGTGTATGCACCTGCCGCCAAATATCAACGGGCACCAATAAACCGAAGAACATCTCGATGTCTGCCAACGTCATCACCGTCGACGACGCAGCCTCTGTTAATTCTTTATAATATGCAGTTGGATTTTTCCTAGGGTCGGGTAACTGAGTCTTAAGAGACAAAACCTCATTCCTTTTCCAAGGAGTATAAACCCATTGTTCCTGGAAATGGGCATCTACTCGCTGTCTGACTACAGCATCCCGCTGATCTCGCAGCTCCGGTATCTCAGGGTGGAAAATAGGATGTACTTCCCTCATCGGAAACTGGGACACTGTTGTCGGGCTCTTCTGATGCAACCTGCCCCGGTATCCAATCAGCATTGCAACATTACTAAAAATGTTGTTAGGGGCCATGTCAGCAGCATACACGCGGTCCCGGATGTCATAAATAATTTGGGGTGCGACACCATTAAAACACTGTTCCCACAACCCAATCAGAGTAGCCGACATATGCTTGAGGGCATGCTGCTGTACAAACGGCTCATACTCTTTCAGCACACTCCACACAACTTCCACACTATAAATCGGACCGCGGGCCCACTGGGCAGCCTGGTTAGCTACCATCTTTTTCTCTGCATCTCCCACATCAGACCGAATCAATACCCATCCCATTCGCTCCCGTGCAGTCGCCCAGTCCCCGTCATCCAGTCCACGCACCGGCGTTCCAATGCTCAACGAGGAGAGAGAAGATGTGGGGAGGGCACAATAGTCGAAGGGGCAGGCACCAGAGTTATTAATGACTGTGTCGTAGGTGTAAGTGATGGAGAGAGGGAAGAAGTTGGAACCATAGGCGTAGCAGGGAGACCTGCAGTCGCTGCAGGCGCAGCGGGTGAAGCCGAAGAAGAAGCAGGAGGCGCTGTAGCCGAGGCAGCCAGGTCAATAGCAGGAGAACCAGAGGCAGGGCCAGGAAAAGCAGAGGACTGGGGCTGGGGGACAGCAGGATATATTCTCTGTGGAGCATATGGAGGTGGAGGTCGGGCATCTAACAGGTCCTCTACAAATGTATCGCCTTCTCACGGGCAACATAGGATTTGTCACATTGCAACCTAAACTTTCTATCAGCACACTCTATACTCTTCTCTATTTTCTCTCTATCATACGCTACTGCTTTCTGGGTCACTGTCTGCATTCTCCCTTTTCGGGCCTCTTTTTCTGCCTTCATGCGCCTCTGCTTAGCTTCCTTCTGCCATACCTGGAGATAATCAAACATCGACTGCCTACTTCGTTTTGCAAATAATTTATCCTGCAGGAAATTCAATTTTTGCTCATCAAAGGTACCTGTTAGCGGCCACTGCAACTCGGTATTGTCCCTCGTATATTTGTGCCATAGTGTACTAAACATAATAGGGCCAAGGCCGTGCTTAACATACATATCGAAGTTCGGGGTGCCTTCCGGAGGCACAGGCTGCCTCTCTTCCAATCGAGCATCAGCAGAACAACAACAGCACCCCAAACAACGCAACTTGCTCCAGCAGGGCATCTTAAAAGGAAGCAAGGACAATATTCGTGCCAGACGAATAGTTCGCAGATATCTTTCGAAAGATCGGTCCTCGGACCGTACCAAACAAGGAAACCCAAATGCCAGTCTTCAGACTGCACCAAGAAACAATTCAGAGTCGACACCAGAAAACCAAGAAACCAGCCAAATCCCAGGCATTTTCAAAAGCAAGCCAAATCCAATATGTTGCCTGGCAGAGCATCCGCAGACACTCTGTACCCAAATTGGTCTGCAGACCTACCAAGTGCAATCAAATGGTCCACAGACCATACCAAATATTATTCAAAAGGGCGCCGTATTCACAAACAACCAAAGCAAACTCACCTGGTGCACACAGGTCGAACAAATGTATTCTCCACTGCCGACTCTTCGGACCAAACGGTCAGATCCTAGGGTTTCGCCTTCTCAGGACCCCGGTCAGGATGACCACTGGGCGAGGCACCGCCCGATCAGACAGAGGGGGCAGCTGCGAGTGCTAGGCTCTATCGTGCAGGGATCCCCGATCCGCCCATCCGACCCGACGTAGCCCCGTCCTCACCCGTCCGCGGGCAAGGATGGGTCAACCGATGGGGTCCCTGTTCGGGCACCAACTGAAGGAAGTGACCCAAATAGGTTCACCCGGGTCACTCGTGACCACCTCTCGGCCTTCCAAACCAAAGGAAGATCGGTCAGACAGTAGAGAATAAAAAACAAAGTTATTTATTAGTATTGCGCTGCAGCGGAGCCCAGTCTGACCAGCCTCCTGGGATGGCTGCCGAGGAACTGACTCCCCCCAACATAACATCAGATATTATACATTTCCAGTTCCCTAAGAACACGCACAGGCTGGAAAATTCCAGTCCAGGCAGTAGTGAACAAAGGAGGCACAGAAGGATGAGCTACGGTCCTGGGACCGGGTACATGCTATCTCCACTTCAAGGTTACTCTGCCCGCGCCCGCCATTCTAGAAGGTGAGAACGAGCCTATCTAACTGCAAAGGTATGCCATAATATAGAGTACATTCATTAGTGCAGCGAAACTCGGCCTTGGAGAAATACAAACTAAAGATGCATCGAGGCAGTTTTCTGCTGAGGCAAGCAGTATGAGGCAGAAGCTCAGCTTCGATCATAGAACAAAATGGCGGCTACTAATAAAATAGTGCCATGAATGCTAACTTAATACAGAATGAAGTATGAGCAACAGGACAATTACATTTTCAATTCTAACACAGGTGTGATATAGGTTAACCACAAGAAGGGGGAACGAGTATTTTGGGTAGTCCATCACACATCCTCTCGAATCAAATATCTTACTGAAAAAGTGTGATGTTCCGCTAAGAACAGCTTATCTGAGGCAGACAAAGTTGGCTGGTTTTAGGTTCAAACATAATCCTTTTTTAGGATTTACAGACCCTCATCCACTAATGTAGCGTGCTTCATCGTATCGTGCTCCAAGTTGGGGGAGGGTGTGCAATAACTAATAAGCTCCTTCCACAGCACTTTTTGGAGATCTTTTAATACTTCATTCGTAGATCACAAGGATCCGACAGATGAAAACCTCTTCAGAAGGTGAAGGAATGTGGAAAATTAGATTTGGCGGGGTGATTTAAAATTGTCTGTGACTAACCAACATAATAACATTTTATTAGTTATTGGTTAAATCCATGGCAAGATTTAAAAAGTAAGGGGGACTTGCAAGATATAATCAGCCTAAAAGTCTCAAAGGATTGGTGGACCTGTTTCTTGCCAGAAAAGCCCTGAACAGTCTGTGGCATTCATTAGGACCAGGAAATAAAAAGCCCTAATCTAAGTCATAATGGGCATGAAATTCTGGGGGGTAAGTTGGTAGCAGGCCATTGACATGCATCAATGAGAATACATTAAAAAGTGTAATGTAGATCCACATTGAAACTTACATATTCCTCAACCTTTACCTATGACCCTAACCATAGTTGGTCATTCGGGACGATCTGACTTTCAAGATAGGCTTAGCTGCTGGTGTGAACCTTATTAGAACATTGGTTCTCCAGGAGAACACCAGGTCCCCTCACCCAATGGGGTTCTGACCAACTATAGATACTGGCAATACATCAACAGCAGTAGTAAAAGTGCCGGAGTTACAATTGCAGGAAGGATCAAAATAACCTCAGTATGGTTGCAGAATATGGCTAAAGAATTTATGACAGCAGTGCACGTGAAACCAGAATTGAAAGACAGTGACAAAAGGTGTACTGACGGTGCATGTCACTGATGAAAGCGGCAGCATCATTCATCCACCCATATACCCATCGGAGGTGATTAAGCCCCTGCCCCAGCCATTTGTGCGTAACCTACAAAATACTGTTACTTATCTCTTTTGCTGCAAAGGGAACCTTCCACTGCACTTGCTTTCTGTAAGATAGTTAAATGTGCTTTTCTGCTGTCATGCTGTACACATTCTGTGAGGAAGAGAAGCTTGTACTACTGCTGCCTGACGTGTTGCAGTTTTGTGAGTTAGGGAAGCGGACACTGCTACTACCTACCAATATATGTTCTAAAAGGAGTGAAGTTTGCACCACTACTGATATGGCATGCCTGTTCTGCAAGAGAGGGGTGCTTGATCTGTTGTTGATTTTCTTCATCTGTTCTGTTGGTAAGAGAAGCTTGCCCCACTGCTGCTCCATCTGTTCCTATTTTGTGAGGGAGAGAAGCTTGCACCAATGATGTTTGGGACATATCTGACAATATTACATTATTTAACCCTCCCTAGGGTTAAATAATGTAATATTTTAAGTGTCGTTTTTAATTACTTGTTTAATTTTTCTTTTTTAAACACACAAGGCACATTGAAATAATTTTGTACAGTAGTGAATAATGAGGAGTTGTTATATTTTCCAACAGCCTGGTTAACTGCAGGTCTATTTAGTACTGGTACGCTGGGCACTTGTCTTCACATTCCTTTTGGTTGTTCTTTAATTTTAATGTCTCCATTCTTTTTAAATCATTTTTATATGTTTATTATTTAGGTTATACCATACTATATAGAATTGCCAGCATTTTCACATTTGTAAAATCACATACACCATTAACATATCCATTCAGGCTATGACTGTGTTTTATTATCATTTAAGCGTCTGAATAAGCTAAGCAAAACTATCTTGTTTATATTCACCTAGTTTTGTTTGGTACTCCTTCCTGTTAATGTATATGGGGATGCATGATGTTTTTTTTCATGCCCCAGGGTAGAGTGTAACTTCAGTAGTATTTTTCTTATGAAAGCACATGTACTTCAGGTTTATGATGAAGGTCATCCTAGGTATCAAAACTGAGAATAGCTACAATGTGATTGCATTACGTATTTGCCTCGGTAATTGGTTTTGCTAATGAGGTTTGCCATATATATGTTTGACGTTGCAGGCATTGTAGTATTTTATTAGATATGTGTTGTCCCTGCCCTTCTCGGCCTGACTTTGGAAATCTCAATGTTTTTTTCTTAGATGAGTTTTGGGATATCTGTTTCATGCTCTGCACATTTTTTTGAATATCTTTCAAACGTTATGAAATATATAAATGTGTGTTTCATATCATGTTTACAGGGCTAGTATGCACTTGCCCACTTGGGCAAGATTGTTCAGTTTGAGTTTGGGAACGTTTAATTTCCTTAGGAGGCTGCACCACGATTCTGTATGCTAATGAATTTAAACAATTTTTTGCTAACCATATGGGAGGTATCAGTTTGTTTTCCCACACGCTGAACGTAGCACGACAGTATGTGGTATAGACCACTCCTTTAATTTTTACTTGCCATCCTGCATAGGCGCTGATTCATGTGTCGTACCGATTTAATCCAGTGCACAGTGTGAGTTGTGTTTGCTTGCCCACTCTGGCATCATTGTTGGTTCTTAACATTTCGTGTAGGGTGTACGCCATTATGTATGAATGGGGCTGCACCTGCATCAGGTATTTTGTCGAATTCATTATACTTGGCTCAGTGGTTGTATATAATTTTTACTTTTTTATTTACGTTCACTTTCTATTATGTTCTTTGAGGTCACAAGAACTAAAAGATTAGTTGTTATGGTTATGGATTCTCTTAATACAAGATGTATTCATTATTCATGTAACCTTCATTATGTTACGCTCCTCTTCTATTTGTATACATCCCTTCTAAGATGGCGCCCATGCTTTTCAAGAGTTGTGCGGTTATATTGCATACCGAAAAGTTATGGCATGGATAACACAACCAAATCGATTTCCAAATTCTAGCAGGCGAAGTAACTTCAAATGAAGTGCTAATTCCACTGAAATGAAACCCTATTATAAAGCAGGACTCTTGATAGGACACGATATAGATATATCTACAAATACCACACTGAACCCTGTAAACATGGCCCCCATTTTCAATCTATCTAAGTACAGATTAACAGCTGACGTGATTTCAGTTCTATGCAGGGGACTCTCCTTTGTCTTGACTGCGCGCACACATTTTTTTTAGGTGAAATTGGAGATGCAAAGATTTTTCAGGAACGTTCACCTGAACAATTCTTTTGCAGGTGACTTCTCTAGTTACCTACTTGACACCATGGGTCTGAGACCGCCTTCTACCTTCACACCACCATCACACACTATGGGGCCGATTCCGATTCGGGCCGGAAATCTCTCCGACCGAGCCGGACCCGGAGAGATTTCCGACCGAATCGGACCCGTGCAGCCCGACCGAACGAGTACGATGCGCACGTATGCCATCGGACTCGATTCGGTCGGACTCCCATTGAAGTCAATGGGAGCCTGTCGTACAACGCGTACGCGGGCTCCCATTGACTCAATGGGTGCGAGGCAGACAAGGGCGCCCCCTACAGCGTGTACGTGGCGAAGCGACTCGCAGCGTACACGCACAGGTAGGGGGACCCATGGGTCCCCCTGTGTGCGACTCGCGCGGCTACGCATACAGGGGGTCCGACACGGACCCCCAAAGTACGGCTCCGACTGCTCTTTGGAGCCGGAGTGCGCGGCTCGGTCGGACTGCTCCGCGGCGCGCATCGTACTTACCCGGCCGGGGAACGTCTCCATTGCGCGGTGCGAGTCGAGTCCGAGCGAGTCGGTCGGTGCGGTTAGACCCGGGAACGAGTCGGTCGGAGCGGTCGGGACGCCCAGACGAGTCGGTCGGCGATTTCGCATCGTACTCGCTCGCCCGGACGCGCGTACGAATCGGTCGGGAAATAGGGCTCCGAATCGGATCCGGTTAAGCCGAATCCGATTCGGAGCACTACCGGCAGAGATCGGAATCGGCCCCTATGCCTAGTGAAATTCTAGCTTTTGAGAAAATGGTCATGAAGCACATAGATGCACTCAGTAAGCAGAGGAAATATGTAAAATATAACTTCACTTACAATAAAATCATGGCAATGAAGGACCTTAAAAGCAACACAGAAGTGGTAATTAAATCTGCTGATAAGGGTGGTGGGATAGTCATCCAGGATAGATCTGAATACAAAAATGAGATACTGTCCCAGTTAAGTGACACAACATGCTATGAAATGATCAAGGAGGATCCAACAGGTTTACTTAAGAGCATGATGGCGAAAATTACAAAGAAGGGTCTCGAGCAAGGCTTTATAAGCAAGAACGAACATGCATTCTTCAATAAAGAATACCCGAGAATACCAGTACTATATACCTTACCAAAAGTCCACAAAAGACTGACAAACCCACCAGGAAGACTTATTGTGTCTGGTTGTGGGTCCATTTTAGATCCACTATGCCAATATTTAGATTTTTTCCTTAAACCTTTTGTACCCCTAACCAATTCATATGTTCGAGACAGTATGCTTTTTATCAACACATATGAAGGATTAACATTCAATACACAGTAGCAGTCATATCAGAGATTCTAGACTCACTAGGGCAACCTGTACGAGTGCCAACCTGGTTTCTACTGGCATCGTTAGACATAGCAATGACCAAAAATTACTTTCAGTTTGATAATTGTTTTTATTATCAAGTCAAGGGTGTTGCCATTGGCGCTGGCTTCGCCTCAGATTTAGCGAATGTGTTTATGGCTCATTTTGAGACTCACAAAACTTTTGTGAATGATACCCTTCATGTACAGAGTTTTGAAGTGGTCCAGGTACATAGATGACGTCTTTTTGATCTGGAGCAGTCTAATAGAGGAGTTGAACCTTTTTCAGACATGGCTCATCACCCGTTCCAGCAAAATTCAGTTTACAATGAAACATAATAAAAATCCTTTCTGGATTTAAGAGTATGTTCAGAGCAAGACAAGATTATTGTATCATTGTATAGGAAACCGACTGAGAGAAACACCTTACTACATTACAGAAGCAGTCATCCAAGATCTCTAAAAGACAGCTTACCCTTTGGCCAATTCCTAAGTATTCGGAGAAGTTGCAGCAGAAGGACTGACTATTTTAACTAGACAGATAAGCTCATCAATAGACTGATTGAAAGGGGCTATCCAATACGACTTGTAAGACAAGCCAGAAAACGAGCTTGGTACAACCATCGTGAAGATCTTTTAAAACCCCAGGACAGAAGCAATACCTTAGAGAGGATTGTCTATGTGACTACATTTGGTCCATCAACTAACAAGATCAAAAAGATTGTTACTAAACACTGGGGCCTTGTCGAAGAACACCTTGCACAAAAAGAAACACCTCTATTTTCTTTCAAACTAGGGAAGAATTTGAAAGACCCTCTTGTTAGGGTGGTGCTTCCCCAACCTCCTAAGACCAATCTTAATACACTATGGGGACTCCCGGCAATAGCAGGTCATTACAAATGCTGCCAATGTGTGTCATGTAAATTTAGCCTGAATACCTGTAATGTTTCCTATTTGTATATAAATATTGCACTCACAGGTTTCACTAACTGCAACCCCGAAGATGTAATTTATGCGACCTGGTGTCCTTGCGACCTTCTATATATAGGTCAAACCACACAGAAAGTGAAATGTAGGATTCTACAACACGGAAGCAGCATAAAATGCGGCACTACAGGGGCACCGTTGGTCGACCAATATCAAGAACACAAACTCAGCAGTGAAGATTTAAAATGGCAAGTGATTGAACAAGTCACCATGGGGCCCAGAGGAGGAGACAAAGCAGGCCTTCTCTGCAGAAGAGAACTGTCTGGATGGATAAATGCAGATCAATTACCAAAGGCTTGAACACCATCAAAGTATGGAGACAGGCTTCGTTTTTGTGAACATCTAAGTCTACCTTTAATGACTATTGACCCTCCTTTCACAGGCATTTCTAATTCTGTGTGCACACGGAATGAGACATTTATACTCCATATGTTGTCTTGAGAGAATATTGACCTTCCTTTTAAATAAATTTTTTTTTACAATTTTGTATACATATCAATGTTATTTCTGCAAAATAGGCTATTTGATTTACAACAATCCAAGCAACTAAACATTCACACTCCTTTAATGGGCTGAAAACCTGCATTGTACATGCTTTACATATTTTCTCCTCTGATATAAAGGTCAAACCTAGCGTGCCATTTTTCGCTGGATCATATAAACTGTTTCAACCGTTTTTTCAAAAAGATTCCCTTTTCATTAAATTAAAATAAAGCTCAATTTTTTTGCAAATATATAAATCGTCTTCCCCACTGTAGCGCGGCGGGGCCACGTGGATACAGGCCGCAGCAGCGCTTTAAATGAGGTACGCCACACAGTTCGTTGGGTGATGGCTGGAAGACCACGAGCGGTCTTCTGGCCGTTTATTTATCCCCTCGGGTCGAGCCCGCCCCGAGGGGTGCGTGGATGCATGTGGGTGCGATACATTGTTTGGGAGAGCCCGGGTGGCTCTCTACATCCCTCCTTTCTTTTAGTGACCTGCAACCAAGTCCTTCGAGCTTACGGAGAGGAGCACACAAAGTCTTTGAGTCTTTGACTTGGCGCAGGGTTCGGCCGGAGACCATACTTCTGGCCCCGGGAGCTGGAACTGCCTACTGCGCCAGATGGAGTGCTCATGGGTGACTTGGTTGCCTCGTCGGGACGGGTTGACCCAGCCACGGGGACAGCCTCTTCACTCTCCCCTCGCGAGCCCCTCGGCGACGGACTCGGGGCTCCGGGCGAGACTGGTGGGGAGAGACTCGGGGTGTTCTCTAGATAGTCCGACACTTCGTGACCAGAGTCGCCCTCGCACATCTTCTTGAAGCTGGACACATTTCTTGTGACAGACTGCTGCCCTCGCTGGGCAGTGACCATGATCCCTTGAATGCCAACTACGATCCACTCCTCTGGCTCGTAGGGTGTCCTGAACTTCCAGCCAGGGTGCCTGTCTTTGACCACTACCCGATCCCCCACTCTTAGCTGTGGTTCTTGCGCCCGGCGGGCCTCACTGGCCTTGTGGTTGGTCATTGCCCTTTTTGCCTGAACCGCTTCGTTGTCTTGCTCCGGAGGCTCCCACGTCGGGTCCGACGGGATGCTGTCTCGCGGGGGCCGCTTGAACAGTAGATGGGACGGGGCGCACCTGGTGGTGCTGTGGGGTGTCTGTCGGTAGGCGCCCAGGAATTGGTCCAGTGCTGCTTCGGCATCTTCTCCTTGGTCTATGGCAATGCGCAGTGCTCGGTTGAGCGTTCGCATCAGACGCTCCACCTCCCCGTTGGCTTGAGGCCACAACGGGGTGATCTTCCGGTGATGAATCGATTTATTTTCAAGCTACTCTTGGAATTCCCGGCCCTGGAATGGGGGCCCATTGTCTGATTTAATTTCCTCAGGCAACCCCATCAGTGCGAATGTCTTGTCCAAAACTCTTCTTCACGTGTGCAAACGCCGTCGACGCCACTACCTCCACAATAGGGAACTTCGAGAAGGAGTCGACCATTACCAGCATGTTGCGTCCGTCGGGAAAATTTCCGAAGTCAACACTGACTTTGGCCCAAGGGGTGTCACTGGGTTCTTCGGTGATCACCGGCGCCAGCGCCGGGTCTCCCCCTGTGATAGTGCAGGCATGGCACTGTCTCACCATTTCCTCCACCATGGAATCCATTGCCGGGAACCAGACTTTGTTCCTCAGCCTGGCCTTTGTCTTGGCCATCCCCTGGTGTCCCACATGCGCCAACAGGAGTATTCGTCTCTGCAGTCGTTCCGGAATCACGATTACATGTCCTCGCAGGATGACTCCCTGAACTCCTATGCTGAGTTCATGGCGCACTTGCCAGATTTGTTGTCGAGCGTGACTAACTTCTGCCCTAAGAGTTCGGGCTCAATCAATCAATCAGGGGTTTGTTAAAGCGCGACTACTCACCGGTAAGGGTCTCAAGGCGCTAGGGGAGGGGGGGTGGGTGCAGGTTCCATCCATCAAGGAGGGGGTCTGTCGAAGAGCCAGGTTTTGAGGTTTCTTGCGAAGATGGGGAGCGATGTCTGTCTGAGGTGGAGCGGAAGGGCGTTCCATGCTTTGGCCGCGAGGAAGGAGAAGGAGCGGCCTCCCGATCTGGTCTTTCTGGTGCGGGGGACCACGGCGTAGGAGAGCTGGGCTGATCGTAGGGTCCTGATGCAGCGCGTACAAATAAAACTATCCTCCTCCCAGGTTACTTATAGGTCATCCAGGGGCAAACTATATTTCTCATATCCACATGACGATGGGGCCCATAAACATCGCCTAAACACACACACACACTCCTGGATTTTCCTTTTACCCCTTTATGAAATTCCGTACTCCTAGGAGAAACATGAGAACTAAATGGAGAACACCATTTTGTGTACCGCTGGAAGAGCAAGGATATCTATTTACCTTAATTTGTCACTTTCTTTTATTTATTTATTAAGATATTCCTGCTCATTGTTTTGTCGATGAATCATTCATTTAAGAAATTAGTTCATAGTGATTAAGACCAGCTGAATCACAATCAACCAATTACTCATGTCACAATCATTTAGGAAAATAACCACTGAGTCATTTTGGGTTTAAAGAATCTTAAATTTTATATAATTTTAAAAGCATGAAAAGATTTAATACTTTATTCAATTATTCATTTTTTTATATTCACAATTTTATTAAGCATAATCAATTTATTGCAGAAAGGAAATTTTTGTCATGAAGCCAAAAACCTTAGTTACCTGCCTAGCTTCCTAATTTAGCCTAATGATTTCTAACCTAACTTTGGAATTAGAAATAGCCTGATTCTCATACTCAACTGTAAAGTTAAGACAGCAACAGCAACTTCAGCTCGTCAGCATCAGCTACCTGCAACCCGTCTCCTCTACTTCAACCACGACTCTCGAACTGCAACTGACTGTGACTGCAACCGCGACTGACATCAACTGCCTGGAACTGACCCCCTCCCACTAAGAGTAGGCCCTCTTATACCCTAATTCTAACTTTGCTAACTAACTGTTGCAACATTAATATCACGCTTTTCTCTCATTGGTCCATACATGTCAGCTTATTCATTCTTTAATCAAATTCTTTTGGATTCAAGGGTCCTTGGATCATTTCCTTTCCCATACGCTTAAACATTTCCATCCGATTCGATCAGTTCATTTGTATCTTCTTTTGACACATTCAAGAATTCCGCAGTCATTGTCCTTTCTCTTGGGCTCCTTTCCCACGGACTCTCTCCTGATCCTCACGGCACACTATCAGTTCAATTAGGTCACACCAGCCTTGACCATTTCTTGCATCCTAGCCTCTCAGATACATCACGCGGCTCCAGATTTCTTCAATCTCATCCCGTACCACGTGTCCCCTTGCGCCTGCGCACATCTTCCCACTGGCGGCCATTTTATCTCGCCACTCGGTTCTACTTTAGAAGCACTAATTTGAGGCAAATAAAACATAATTAAAATAGAGAAAAATATCCCTTTCATTTCCCTCCCGTCTACGTACCCCAATTAGTTGTTACCTAGCAAAAAGCGACATTTAAGCTGCTCCTTACTTACCATCACTATTGTTTTTGCAACGACACATTTTATTTCTATGAAGCACAAACATGCATTTATTTTATTTAGTACGCTTTTTATTCTTACGTTATGATTAGACACACGGACATTCATTAGTAGATTATTTAGCACGTACATTAGCATATTACCATTCCCACATATACAATGTTGATTAATACATTTAACGAACATTTTTAATTAATTAATTATATAATTTGTTAGGGGTTAAAAAATTTTATTTTTATTTTTACTGCTCCATCAATCCCCCTTTGGTGATTTTTAAATCACCACATAAAACCCAAGTCATACTTCTTTTCAGGCAGCATGTCTTTCATCCTTTACTTTCTGTTATTCATATCTCTGTCTCTTCTTCATCTTGCCTTTTAGTCTCTTTATACATGCTTTCTTTCATTTTCTCCAACTCAATTTCACCCATTTCTCTCTCTCTTTCTCTCATTATTCTGTTATTTCTTCTTATCTTATTCTGTCTTACTTTTCTCTTTATACATGTTATCACTATTTTCAATATCATTGCTAACAATATCACTATAGTTGCTACTATTATAACTTTCCCTATTACTAGTTTACTCATCCTAGTTAACCAATTTGCTACTGAGGAAAACCCTCTACCAAGTTTTCCCAAAACACTTTCAACCTCCAGTGGGACTAATTCTTTGTGCAGACTTGTAATATTTGTAATATACTTCTGTATATTTTCACTGTTATCCGGAATGTAAGTACAACAATGTTGGACTTTTAACATTCCACAAACTCCACCCTCTTTTGCCAAAAGAATATCAAGGGCAAGCCGATTTTGCATCACCATAGCTCTCATGGCAACCATTTCGGTATTTACCATTAAGAACCCTCCCGCAGTATCTGTAGACAAACGATCTACTACTGTGGATAACTTCCGAATTTTAAATGCATTCAAAGATATTCCCACTGCTGGTATCAATGCTCCAAAAATATCTCCTACAATTTCTGAAAAACTTTCCCTCTTTCTACGTTTAAATCTATTAATCATCTTGTATGTTCCCTTTTCTTCTCTGTCCATGTGAAAGATTTTTGGAAAGACCAGGCCTACATAGCAAGTTCCATACCAATGGTCCGGTAACCTGTAATAAGCTCTATTCCCACAAATATAATAGATACCTGGAAATATTGGATCTTTTCCACCTTTGAATCCCCAACCTCCCAGAATTTGATAATTGTCATGGCAGACACTGGAACCTACAAAGTAATTGTCATAGACTGTCTTATTTCTCCTAATGCACAACTTTCCTGTTTGCGGCCAATCTAATGTCATTGCTGCATTTATCTTTTTCCCTTCATGATTTCCTTCCTCAAACGTCCATAAGCGTTTTCCTTCCTCTTTTATTGCTTCTTTTTGAAATTTCATTCTTCTTTCCTCAACCATGTCTAGAAATACTTTTTCTTCTTTCCTTAACTCACAGGTAAGGTTGTTACTAACTATTTCTTCTAACGTTAATTTTCTATGTTCTAAAAAGTATTCTCCTAAAACCTTTGCTGGTTTTACTTTGTTAAGTTCTGGCACTACAGGAATGTTTGCAAATATCTTATCTATATCAGTATAATAAGATTCTAATCTACCTGTTTTATAAAATAAACTTGCTATTACACTACATGTTATTCCATAAGTCAAAGGTAAGTGATGATAAGTCACACCTTCAGATACTGATGCAGGCAATTGCATACAAACATAACAATCTCTCACTTCCATTGTTTTTACGTACTCATACAACAACTTTGTAAAAACATTCTTTGAAAAATCTGTTACTGACCTATCCTTATGCAACTCTGCACTACTTCTTAAAACAACTTGTTCTTTAATATTAGTTTCTTTTTCTTGTTTAGTATCATTCTTTGCTTCTATCACAGCTACACTAATAGGAATTGTGATTGCTAATACTATCCATATGGTCATTAATAACCCTGTACAAAAGCAGCACATTTTGCACCATCTCTTTATAAAATCACATTTATTTCTTCTATTCTCATTATTCTCCATTTTTCTTTTTCTATTTGTTAATTTTTCAGAAAATTGTGTCACTACACCTCAAAATGACTTAGACGCCACTCTGCTTTCAAAAAGTCTTTGCTTGGTACTTTCTTTAATTCTCTCCAGAATTCTTTCGTTGTCACATCCGGTGATTTGTCACGTCCAGTAAATTGTCACGTCCGGCAGAAGCACTTTAAGTCTTCACTTCAGTTTCGTTGCATCTCACCTTTTCCCATCCGACTTCTCAGTCTCTGGTTTCCGTGAGTGTTTTCTTCTTCTCCTTTGTAATCTGTTAGTGCAATATACAGCCACTCAGGTGACTTAAATTTTGAATTTATTTTTCTTGTCCTTTTGGACTTTTGTAATCTTTTTCCACTGGGTTTTTCTTGTTCCTTTTGACTTGTTACTTCATTTACTTGTTCAGCATCTTCATCTTCTGCTCTTATTATTCTATATCTCAATTTTCTTACATAGCTGTTGGGCCAATTATCTCCTTTTCTTGGCCTTTTGACCTCACCCTCTCTTTCTTCTCTTTCCGATCTCCAATTTCTTTTTCTTGATTCAGTCTTTGCTTTTTCCTCTCCTCCACTTTCTTCTGTTTCTGTTTCAACTGTCTCACTATTGTTTCTTATTTTGAAACTTATAATCTCATCATCTCCTACTGGTGGATCTGTCTTTTCCTTTTTGTTTTCCCTTATCACTGTCCCTCCTCGGGGTTCTTCCGATTTGGTGTTTTCCTCCTTATCTGCTTCTGAATTTCCCTGTTCTCCTGTTTCTCTATCTATCCCTATTGCTCCTCGGGGTTCTTCTCGATTTTCTAACTTTTTGTGTACTTCTTTCCCTACTTCATCTATTAATATTGTTTCTGAAGGATTTCCACCATAACTTGTACTTGGTTGTTCATTTAACTCAATTTCTTGCTCAGTTTCTTCTCTAATTGGTTTATAACCCCAAGTTCCCTTTCGAAATTCTTCCCAATTTGCAGCTGAATCATCAGATCCTGAAGTTGTGTCAGATATTTCCAGATGTCGACTTACAGGTCGATCTTCAAGTTCTGGAACTTCTGAATTTCTTTCTTCTTCTTCTTCTTCTTCCTCTTCTTCTCTAGAGGTGTTTTCCGTTGGGGTCTCCAGATGTCGACTTTCAGGTCGATCTTCAAGTTCTGGCACCCTTTCTTTTATCTTGGTTGTTCCCGCCGTTAAACTTTTATCCCACACTTCCAGACGCCGACTCACATGTCGATCTGTAGGTTCTGGAATTCTGATTGTGTGGCTGGCATGAACCCAGTTCTTTACTCCTGCACACTTGACAGCAGTCGTTGTTACTAGGATTACCTGTCTTGGCTCATCCCAACGCGGAACTAGACAGTTTCTTCTCCTGTGGACTTTAATACGGACCCAGTCTCCTGGATTCAAGTCGTGGGCTGGTTTTCTTTCAAGAGTGGTCGCATCCGGTCCAACCTGATGAAACACAGAACGCACCACATCAGCCAGTCCTTTGCAATAATCCAGTATTAGATCATCAGTTATTGTCAATAACTTGTTGACTGGTACGTGGGCTTGTCTCATTGCTCGTCCCATGATCATTTCATGAGGACTGAGTCCCGTTTTCTTTTCAGGGATGCTTCTGATGGTCATCAGAACAAGAGGCAATGCATCTGGCCATTTGAGTCCTGTAGCTTGACACATTTTTCCTAATCTGTTTTTAATCGTTCCATTTATCTGCTCTACTACACCAGAAGCTTCTGGTCTGTAAGCACAATGTAGTTTTTGTTTAATACTCAATGCTTCACAAATCAATTGGATCAACTCATTTTGAAAATGTGTTCCTCTATCTGTCTCAACTGTGACTGGAAAACCATACCTCGGAATGAACTCTCGTAGCATAAGTTTTGCCACTGTTGTTCCATCATTCCTTCTTGTGGGGTATGCCTCCACCCAACGAGAGAACAAACAGACGACCACCAGAACATATCTTAATCTGTTACTAGGGGGCATCTCAATAAAATCCATCTGTATCCTTGTGAATGGACCTCCTTCTCGTCCTATTGTTCCTAGACTCACTACTGTTTTTCTTCCTGGGTTAAATTGTTGACAAATAAGACATCTTTGACAAAGACTTTCAGCAATGGCTCTGAATTTTGGATTATACCAAGTTTGTCTAAAAAGTCTGATCATTGCATCTCTCCCAATATGAGCTTGTCCATGGTACATCCGTGCCATGTCTGCAATCATGCTATCAGGCATAACTGGTCTTTCATCTCTGTATACCCACACTCCATTATCTTCCTGTCTTCTACATCCTGCTTTAATCCAGTAATCCTTTTCCTCATCTCTTGCTGTTTCTTGTAACTGCCTTACTTCATCCCATGTTTCGACTGCATTAGTGAAAAGCAAAGGACAAGAGACATGCTCCCTTTCTCTATTTCTGTTCAGGGACGCCATGTTTTCCGCACAATATCTAGCGATCTCGTCAGCATAATTATTGCCAACCGCTATGTAATCTTCGTTTTTCTTATGCGCTTTGCACTTCACTACAGCTATTTGTTTAGGCAGCTGTATCGCCTCAAGCAGTTTTTTAACATAATCTCCATTTCTGATAGGTGTTCCTGCAGATGTCAAAAATCCTCTTTGTGACCAAATCTGGCCAAAATCATGTACGATGCCGAAACCATATTGGCTATCGGTCACAATCGTGATTCGTACATTTTTCCCCAATTTACATGCTTGAATCAAAGCAATTAGTTCCGCAACTTGGGCAGACCTAACTCCTTTCAGACAAGACGCTTCCATTACAGTTGCCACTGTGCATACTGCATAAGCTGCGCTTAACACTCCTTCCTTTGTGCGTAAACATGAACCATCTACAAACATGACATAATCGGATTCCTTTAACGGTTCATCTTTTATGTCAGCTCTTGGTTTTGTGCAATATTCCAGCACATTCAGACAATCATGATCTACTTCATCTTGTTCAATTATACTCTCTTCATCTGGCAATGAAGTCGAAGGATTTACATTTATGCATCTATCTATGGTCACATTTTCTGCACTCAAGATGACTTTTTCGTACTTAGTCAGCCGACTATGTGTCATGTACTGTGTTTTTGTTCTTGTCAAAAGAATTTCTACTGAATGGGGAACATATACTCTCAGTGGATACCCCATCACTATACCTTCACTTTGTTCCAGACTTACACAAGTAGCAGCAACTGCTTTCAAACATCCAGGCAATGCCTTTGCTATAGGATCTAAAACAGCTGAAAAGTAAGCTATAGGCCTCTTCATGGTGCCATGTTTTTGTACTAGTACTGAAAATGCACATCCATCTCTTTCACTGCAGTATAACTCAAAATCTTTCTCATAATCAGGCATGCCTAATGCAGGGGCCTCACACAGTTTCCTTTTCAATTCTTTGAAAGATTTCATTTCTTCTTTGTTCAACTCAAAAGGGTCTTTTACATCTTTCTTTGTCAATTTTTGTAATGGTTTTGCAATCAAAGAAAATCCACTTATCCATTGTCGACAATATCCAACCATTCCCAAAAACATTCTTACCTCTCTTTGAGTCATTGGTGCTCTCATTCCTTGAATCATTCTTACTCTTTCTGTCGCTATTTTCCGCACTCCTTTCTCAATTTTATGTCCTAAATACTGGACTTCTTTCTGACAAAACTGTAATTTTGAAGGGGACACCTTATGTCCTCTTTTCTCCAAATGGTTCAGTAAAGCAATTGTGTCACTTACACATGCCTCTTTGGTTTTCGATGCCACCAATAGGTCATCGATATACTGCACCATCACTGATTTTTCTGGCATTTTTAAATCTTCCAGAGATTTCTTTAGAATCTGATTAAAAATTGAGGGGCTCTCTGTATACCCCTGAGGAATTCGGCACCATGCCAAAATACGCTCTCCAAAACGGAATGCAAATAATGGCTGGCTATCTGGATGCAAAGGAATAGAGAAAAATGCATGACACAAATCTATCACAGTGTACCACTCAGCTTCATGCGGAATTTGATATAGAATCACTGCAGGGTTTGGCACTATTGGACAGCATGGTACAACTATTTTGTTGATCTTTCTCAAATCCTGTACTATTCTGTATGTTCCATTTGGCTTTTTCAGTCCCATAATAGGTGAATTACATGGACTGCTCATGATTTCTTTCAGAATTCCCTGTTCAATCATCTTATTTATCACAGGAGTTATTCCTTCAATTATTTCTGGAGTTAATTTGTACTGTGGCGTGTTTGGATAACTTATCCCTTCTTTCACTGTCACTTTTACAGGATCAACTTCTCTCATTAATCCAATGTCTTCTCCTGTAAAATCCCACACACCTTCTTTCACTGTACTTTTTAATTCTTCTGGAAGTTTTCCTGCATCAAATGCAGGAAACAACCCATTCATTTCAGGTTCCTGATTCATCAAGGTTACTTTATACAAAGCATCTTCGTCTGAAGTCTGAAAACCAATTCCATCTGGTGTACAATAAATTGTGCAATTCATTTTACACAAGAGGTCACGACCTAGAAGATTTACAGGACTACAATCGCACACTACGAATTTATGCATTTTCCTAAAAGAACCAATTTTTACTTCTACCAATTCAGTAAGTGGGGTTTTAATCTGCTGATTGGCAACTCCTACCACTTGGATGCATTCACCTGAGAGAGGAAGGTTCGGAATTTCCACTGACCTAACAGTAGAACGGGTAGCTCCAGTATCGACAAGGAATGTTACGTTTGCTCCATTCACTTCTCCATCCACAAAGGGACCAGACTGATCTACCTCTAGAGTTGCGCCAAGCACGCACTCTTTCCCCTCTCTTGCGCACCGTCAGAAACTTTCATCTGGGTCATCCTCACTCTGATGCAACCAATACTGGGAAATGTTAGCTGCTCTCGGCAACTGTGTTACCTGTTCTCCTCCGTAGAATCCTGTTTCTGTACTGTATCTTTGCTGGTTAACAGTGTTGGGAAGTGGTGGTTGTGGCACCTGATTTTGTTGAACAACTACCTCATTCTGCACCTGTGGAGTTAATGATTGATGTTCCGGATTAGGTTTAGGTGGGAACTTACACTCATTTCTCCAATGCCCTAATTTTCCGTAATTATGACATGGCCATTTCTTCTTTGCCTCTTCTAGACTCACTTGTCCTTTTCCTTTACCTATATTTGGTCGCATCTTATTTTGTCCTGATTCGTTTCCATTATTATTATCCAATTGAGCTTCTTGTTTTTCTGCCACTTTCACTTGTGCCCACATTGCTTTTTCTTTCAGCTTACGCTGTTTACTCTCTATTTCATCACTACAATACTTAGCATACCTCAGCACCTCATCTACACTTGCATTCTGCCAGTTTATCATATGTTGCTTAATCATATCACTTATTTCTTGTTTCATGCCAAATACAAATCGGTATACAAAATGACTCATATCCTTCTCACTTAATTCCTCATAACCACTATACTGTTTGAAAACCAACAACAATCGCTCATAATATGCATGTACACTCTCCTTGCTTTCCTGTGTAGTTCTATCAATCTTAACCCAATCTGTTTCTTTTGGAGGAATCTTATTTTTCAAAAAGGTAATCACCTTATCGTATTTCTTCATCACATCTGGTCCTGGAGCTCCTGTCTTAGGATCTCTTGGATATTCTGTAGTTGGCCAGTCAACTGTAATCTTACATTCTGACCATAGATCCGTTGGTACCACTATGTCAAACAATCCATCCAAATCTATCCACAACACTTTCGAGACCTTTACAAACCTTTCTACCTGTCGGTACCACTCAACTGGCTTTTCTCTTAACTTTGGAAAGTCATTTGTAAATGACAGGATGTCCTGCCTAGTCCAGGGAACATGCACATAACTACCACCTGGAGTTTCTCTCATAGGGTACTCTTTAACAACGTGTTCCTTTTCTGTTATCATAAAAGCCAATGAACCTTTGTCTACGCTTTTCTCATTCTTCTTTGTCCATCTAACCTTCCATCTGTCCACATCACCCCATTTTCTCAACAAAACAATCAACTCTTTTATCTGTGTCAGCCTTCCTGCTGTATTCAAATTTTCAATATCTTTTTCACAAAAATCTACTCTGTATGGTTTCTGCAACGTTTTTACTTTTGCAAAATCTATTCCAATCTCACCGGCCACTTCTTCTAGTTTGTCATGTAAATTCTTTGCCCTCCATGTTATACTTTTGCACAGAAACATTATTTCATCATCCTGATAATTCTTAATCTTTTCTGTACCAATCGTTCCCAGAATTAATTCTTCCATGTCAATCTTCAATCTGATCACATCTAATGGTTTTTCTTCCGTTTCTTTTATTTTAAAAGCTTTTATCCACTCATTTAACTCATCAGGAGTCGGACCTATAGGAGTACTATTTATTTCTGTCCAATTTCCACTCTTTTCAGGTGTCACTGTTGCAGATTCAGTTACCATAGGCATTTTCCTACCGCTACACTCATTTACTGTCAAATTTTCAGGTGGACTTGGTCTGTAAACACTAGTCAAATTGCTCGTACCTGGACTTGTTTCTATTCTTTCCTTTTCTCTTTGGAATTGCGAACTCAAGGGAATCACCAAAGATCGTTCATCAATTTTCTGATTCTCGAAAACTGGTATTACTGGACCTATTGTTATGGGTACGGTAACTGCTTCCATATTCTTTGTTAATTCTCTAATTTTCTCAGTTAATTCTTTTGTTGTCCTTGCCAATTCTCTTGCACTATCATTTTCTATTCCCTCATTTTGGGAAGTTCTTATTTGTTCTTGTGACCTATTTATTTCTTGTCTTTTTTCTGGACTTTTATTTCGCATAGCTTCTATTGGTGGCGCATTTGGTGTCACCACTGTAGAATTCTGCTGATACGGAGGTGGATTTTTACTCAATATATCTTCCAGCAACTCGTCATCCGTTTCGCTCTCATGCATATACTTTTCTCTCTCTAAATGTTTCTTTTTCTCAGTCCGTTTTTTCTTAGTCCCTTCCTCAACTGTGAAAGCTGGAAACAAACCTCCTGTCATGTTAGCACATCTCCATCGTTTTATTCTGTCCTCATGATTCATTCCCCACATTCTTCCGGGCACGAACTCATAACCTTTCATACCTCTGAATCTTTCTTTTTCGTACATCTCATCTTCCCATTCTGTTAAAGCCTCAAACTGTGTCGGTCTAGGTCTAGGTTCCAATTTAAGCATCTTTTCTTTTAAATTCCGTAAAATCGCTACATTAAAAGAACCATTTTCAGGAAAAGCCAATGCTCCATCATTCTTTGTATATTTTACCCAATTATCCAACCATATGCACGTATGATATCCATATTTCAGCATCATATGTGAAGCTGCTGATTTTGGCGGAGGAATTACTTGTCCCTCTCTAGTCACAACCTTTTTGTCTTTCTTAAAGAAATTCTTTAATTTCGTTGTCCATGACGTTCTCTCCCTTTCGTACTCGTAATATGGCATGTTTTCTATTTGTTTTCTCTTTACTCTAACGCTGTTTCCGTGTACGGAACTTCGTCCAATTACAGCGCGATTCACACTAACGTACCAATCAGAACAATTTCCACCGTCCGCGAACCAACCAATCCTAGCGCGGCACTTTTCTACGTCACTCCTGCTCTGTATTCACGTGACTAGTGCACTGACCAATCCTAGCGCGGCACTTTTCCACGTCACTTCTACTCTTTACCCCTCCTTTACAAAATTTATCGGCAATTTTTCCTTTTACTGTTTTTCTTCGTTAGTTACAACAAATAAACAATTCCATAGTCTGATTCGCTAAACAAAGTGACAGCCTTGTCCTTTTACACAAGAATCCTGTTTTTCCAGTAGGCAGCGCTTACCTCTACCCTACCACAGAATTATTTGCTTTTGTCGATAAAGTAGCACTTCCCTCTACCTTACCCTTCTTTCAAACAAACAATTTACTCGTTTCTCTGGGGATAAGACACATGTGGAGACTAGGCTCCTGAGAATTAAGGCCAAAGTTTCACAAGTAAACGTGATTTGCTATTTCATTTACACACTTTTCACACCGAAATCCCTAACATAACACAACCTGTGTTATAACCAAAATGAATTCAGACCATGTACCAAATTCCATGTGACTTCTCTTGCCACACGTGTTCCACTTCCTACATCCCAGAAGCGTGAAAACTTACATATAACATAACGCGACTCAACATATAGTGTTAGTCATCAAATAATCAATGATCAATAAACAATAATCACTAAACTAATCTATAGAAAACCATAACTCTGCTACCAAGAAATCTGATGCAGCGCGTACAAATAAAACTATCCTCCTCCCAGGTTACTTATAGGTCATCCAGGGGCAAACTATATTTCTCATATCCACATGACGATGGGGCCCATAAACATCGCCTAAACACACACACACACTCCTGGATTTTCCTTTTACCCCTTTATGAAATTCCGTACTCCTAGGAGAAACATGAGAACTAAATGGAGAACACCATTTTGTGTACCGCTGGAAGAGCAAGGATATCTATTTACCTTAATTTGTCACTTTCTTTTATTTATTTATTAAGATATTCCTGCTCATTGTTTTGTCGATGAATCATTCATTTAAGAAATTAGTTCATAGTGATTAAGACCAGCTGAATCACAATCAACCAATTACTCATGTCACAATCATTTAGGAAAATAACCACTGAGTCATTTTGGGTTTAAAGAATCTTAAATTTTATATAATTTTAAAAGCATGAAAAGATTTAATACTTTATTCAATTATTCATTTTTTTATATTCACAATTTTATTAAGCATAATCAATTTATTGCAGAAAGGAAATTTTTTGTCATAAAGCCAAAAACCTTAGTTACCTGCCTAGCTTCCTAATTTAGCCTAATGATTTCTAACCTAACTTTGGAATTAGAAATAGCCTGATTCTCATACTCAACTGTAAAGTTAAGACAGCAACAGCAACTTCAGCTCGTCAGCATCAGCTACCTGCAACCCGTCTCCTCTACTTCAACCACGACTCTCGAACTGCAACTGACTGTGACTGCAACCGCGACTGACATCAACTGCCTGGAACTGACCCCCTCCCACTAAGAGTAGGCCCTCTTATACCCTAATTCTAACTTTGCTAACTAACTGTTGCAACATTAATATCACGCTTTTCTCTCATTGGTCCATACATGTCAGCTTATTCATTCTTTAATCAAATTCTTTTGGATTCAAGGGTCCTTGGATCATTTCCTTTCCCATACGCTTAAACATTTCCATCCGATTCGATCAGTTCATTTGTATCTTCTTTTGACACATTCAAGAATTCCGCAGTCATTGTCCTTTCTCTTGGGCTCCTTTCCCACGGACTCTCTCCTGATCCTCACGGCACACTATCAGTTCAATTAGGTCACACCAGCCTTGACCATTTCTTGCATCCTAGCCTCTCAGATACATCACGCGGCTCCAGATTTCTTCAATCTCATCCCGTACCACGTGTCCCCTTGCGCCTGCGCACATCTTCCCACTGGCGGCCATTTTATCTCGCCACTCGGTTCTACTTTAGAAGCACTAATTTGAGGCAAATAAAACATAATTAAAATAGAGAAAAATATCCCTTTCATTTCCCTCCCGTCTACGTACCCCAATTAGTTGTTACCTAGCAAAAGCGACATTTAAGCTGCTCCTTACTTACCATCACTATTGTTTTTGCAACGACACATTTTATTTCTATGAAGCACAAACATGCATTTATTTTATTTAGTACGCTTTTTATTCTTACGTTATGATTAGACACACGGACATTCATTAGTAGATTATTTAGCACGTACATTAGCATATTACCATTCCCACATATACAATGTTGATTAATACATTTAACGAACATTTTTAATTAATTAATTATATAATTTGTTAGGGGTTAAAAAAAATTTATTTTTTATTTTTACTGCTCCATCAGTCCTTTGGGGTGCGTGGAATTTGAGTCGGCTGTTCAGGTATGCTGGTCTGGTGCCATGGAGGGCCTTGTGTGCGTGGGTGAGCATCTTGAAGGTGATTCTCGCCTCTACAGGGAGCCAGTGGAGTGTGCGCAGGTGCTGGGAGATGTGGCAGTGTTTTGGCAGGTTGAGGACCAGTCTTGCGGCGGTGTTCTGGATGTTCTGTAGCTTGCGGGTGAGGTTTTTGTTAATTCCGGCGTAGAGTGCGTTGCCGTAGTCGAGTCTGCTGGTGACCAGGGCATGAGTGACGGTCTTTCGGTGTTCGAGGGGGATCCATTTGAAGGTCTTACGAAGGAGGCGGAGGGTGTGGAAGCAGGAAGACGAGACAGAGTTGATCTGCCGGTCCATTTTGAGCTCGGAGTCCAGGATGATTCCCAGGTTGCGTGCGTGGTCCGTGGGGGTTGGCGGGTTTCCGAGGGCGGGGGGCCACCAGGTGTTGCTCCAGGCATCGGGGTTTGGGCCCATGATGATTACTTCTGTTTTGTTGGTGTTTAGTTGTAGGCAGCTGTTTTTCATCCATTTGGCGACGGCTTCCATGCCTTCTCGAAAGTGGGCTCCATCCATAAAATGCGCCCTGCCGTTGCCCACCAGCGCCGTCTTCACCCGGGACAGCGTCTCATCCTCCGTGGTGGCACGGCCGATGTCCTCAAGCGTCATGGCCGTAGGGCACGCTCCCTGCGAGACCATCTTCACGAATGCCTCAGAATGGGATGCATCTGTAGATGAGTCTTGAGGCGGCATGGATTCTGGGTGGCGTGATAGGTAATCTGACGGGTTGTGGGCTCCAGGACGAAAGATGACCTTGAAGTTGTACAACTGCAACTGCACTGCCCATCGCTCTATCCTCGGGGGTGCCAGCCTAGACGATCCTGCAAAAAGCGGGAGTAGGGGCTTGTGGTCGGTTACAACTTGGAATTCTTGGCCGCACAGGTATAAATGGAAGTGTTGGCACGCCCATTTGATCACTAGGGCCTCCCTCTCGATTTGGGCATACCTTGTTTCCGTATCTGTGAGGGCTTTACTGGCGTATGCTACCGGCCTCCAGGCTTCTGAGCTGTGCTCTTGAAGAAGGACCGCTCCAAGGCCAACTGGGCTGGCGTCAACGATCAGTTCAGTGCGCCACCCCGGATGGAAGTAAGCCATTACCATCTTGTCCAGCAGCGCTGCCTTGATGTTGTGGAACGCAGTATTGGCAGCCACAGTCCACTCCCACTTGTGGTCATTGCGTGTGAGAGCACGGAGTGGTTCTGACAGGGCAGCGAGGTTCGGGATGAACCTTCCACAGTATGTAGCCATGCCGAGAAAACTCACTTCCGTGGGGTTCTTCGGAGTGCTGGCTGCTCGGATGGCTGCGGCTTTCTTGGGGTCCACTTGTAGCCCTTCTCTGGTGAACGTGTACCCGAAGAAATCAATAGATTCCTGGTAGAACAAACACTTCGCCTTGTGAAGGGTTAGCCCGCAGTCTTCCAGTCTCTTCAGGGTGGCCCGGAGGTGAGTGTGGTGGTCTTCTAGGGTGTCTGAGAACACCAGGATGTCGTCACTGAGGTTAATCACGCCCTGCAGACCCGACAGTGCTTCCCTGATGGCATTTTGGAAGACTTCGGCTGCCGACGACACCCCAAAGCTGAGTCTCTTGTACCTCCAGAGGCCAACATGCGTTGAGAATGTAGTGATGTATCTACTCTCAGGTTCAAGTTCTAGCTGGTGGTATCCCGCGTTTAAATCCAGTTTTGAGAACCACTTGGCTCCGTTCAGGTCTGCCACTATGTCGTCCATGGTGGGCGTAATGTGGCGCTCCCTCTTGACTGCCACATTAGGTAACCTCATGTCCACACAGAGCCGGATGGCTCCGGGCTGCTTGGGTTTGGGAGCCACGACCAGCGGGGACACCCACGGGGTGGGGCCGGAGACCTTCTCAATCACATCGAGGTCCTCAAGCTTCTTCAGCTCCTCCTCCACCTGCGGGCGGAGATTGAACGGCACTCTCCTGTGTCTTAGGGTGACCCGTCTCACTGTGGGATCGATGTGGAGTTTGAACCTCTTCCCCTTGAGTTTTCCCAGTCCAGTGAATAGTGTCGGAAACTCCTTCAGAATCGCTTCGGCATGGGAGTCATGGATCTGGTGGGCAAAGAAGACTAGCCCCAGGTCTTCGGCTGTATGGCAGCTGAGAAGCGTGCCTTTCCTTCCTTCTGTGACGTGGAACCTGGTCTCCGTGGTGTGTCTCCCGCTGACAACTTTGGCATGAATGACTCCTCGGAGGGGAAGTGGATCTGTCCCTCCGTACATGTAGATCCAAGCCTTTGAGGGTGTGAGCGGGGGCCGTGGCGACAGACGGTCATATTGCTCCGAGTCCATCACATTGACGGATGCTCCCGTGTCGATGAGGGCCTGGACATCCGTCCCTTCCACTGAGATGGAGCACATGGGTGGTGGCCTTCGGCGATCGCTGGTCCTGCTGGCATACGACATGACGAATACCTCGTAGTCGTCATCGTCCTCTAGTGCAAGGCAGCGTTCCTGCTGCTGGGTCTCACTTGTCGATGGTGGGTCGTCGATGGAGACCTGGCGAAGGCGTTGCGACATGCCCCGCGGCCTCGAAGGAGCCTGCCTGGACCGACCACTGCGGCACACCTTGGCAAAGTGATTGACCTTGCCGCAGCGGGAGCACGTCTTCCCTCTCGCCCCGCAGACGGCTGTCACCGGGTGCTCCTCACCACAGTAGCCACATTGCCCTCCGGGCTGCATTCTCGGTGCTTGGCGAGTCGTGTTGGGGCGCCGTTGGATTGCCTCGACCTTCTCTTCCTTGATGGACACATGCCTGGACGTATGTGGTGGAGCGACGGGTGTGTGTAGGGCAGCCTCCATTTCCTCAGCCCGAACATCCGACAGTTCGTGTGACCGAGCCAAAACAAGGATCTCGTCCAGCGAGATCCCAGGTTGAAGAAGGATCAGCTTCCGCAGGAGTTTGGAACGGCATCCTAGTATTATCTGGCTCCGTATCTCTTCCCTATGATCCAGGAATGTGCACGTGCTGGCCAGCCGGCGCAGCCGTGCGTAAAACATGTCGACCGACTCCGTGTCCGACTGCGACGCCCGTCTGAACTTGAACCTCTCGAAGTCGGGGTTAAGTTGGGGGTCAAAGTGCCTGTCGAGCGCGTCGACCGCTGCTTCGTAGTCGTCGTCATTACCAGTGTTGGGGAGCGTTTCAAAAAGGTCATAGATTTCAGAGCCTCCATAGTAGATGAGTAGCGACCTCTTCACGGTGCCATCGGTCTCCCTAGTGCCTTTGAAGTAGTGGTTGAGTTGTCCGACCCACGCTTTCCATCACGGCGCTGCCGTGGCAGGGTCTGAGGCTTCGCTGAAAGGTGGCAGTGGCGCGACGGCCTTGTGGCTGTGCGTTGGGGGTGGCGCAATGGCAGCCATGTCTGGATTGCTTCCCCCTGCCTGTTGGCTGGCAGCGCCAGTTGGGGCCGGGTTGCTCATGGCATCCGCGCATCTGTGGGCAGGTGCGGAGGCGCGGTCTCGGCGCTAGGGGATCGCAAACGTGCTTGTGGGCCGGCACGGGCCACGTGGGGTCGACTGGTCTGTGGGCCTCGAGGTAGTGTGTGGGGTGCCTCCGCTTCTCACGTCAGCTGAGGTAGCCGGAGTCACCTTGGTGAGACGGTGCTGAGCCCAGACGACGAAGGACCCCAGTGGGAGCAGGTATGTGGCGCTGTCTTCGCTGATGCACCTTCTTCAGTGTGCATTTACCTCTCCCTTAAGCTGTGTCGCCCACTGACCTGTCCTTCCTGCCACCCTATGCAAAACCGCAGGCAGCCCACGGGCAGCAATGGGGACTGGGGGCCTGGCACCAGACGGAGAGTAGGGCCAGAGCAGAGGCCTGCAGGGAATCGTCACCTCCTGGTATGCTGCCGGTGAAGGAGGTGAGAGGCTGCAGTACCACGGTTGGCCACTGCGTCGAGAGCTCAGACGCGTCGTCACACTCACCGTGTATGGGGTGCCAGCACCGCCGGCTGAACACGCTCCCGATGCACAGGGAGACACGTGGGCGGGCGCAGGGCACAGCGGCCGGATGCTTCAGCCGGTCCACGTGGGCCGCAACCGCAGTGGCAGCCTCGGTGATGATCGGAGACGCCAGGCAGGACCTGCGACCCTCGGCAGGAACAGAGCGTCGCGGGTGGGCTCCGCAAGCTCCCAGGCAGCTGGAAGGCAGAGGGCAGTGCACGCGTGCAGCGCGACCGGCCTCGTCGCCAATGTAGCGCGGCGGGGCCACGTGGATACAGGCCGCAGCAGCGCTTTAAATGAGGTACGCCACACAGTTCGTTGGGTGATGGCTGGAAGACCACGAGCGGTCTTCTGGCCGTTTATTTATCCCCTCGGGTCGAGCCCGCCCGAGGGGTGCGTGGATGCATATGGGTGCGATACATTGTTTGGGAGAGCCCGGGTGGCTCTCTACATCCACGAGCCTTCCGCTTATTTTCATAGGAGACCTTCACTATGTCCATGAACTCTTTCCCTGAGACGTGATAACGTGCACGCTGCGTCAGGCACGTCTTCAATAAAGTGAAGAGCGCAGAGCACACGCTGGCATCCCGGAAGGAGAACTGGGCTCGTGTGGCTTTATTAAACAAGTGAGAGTTTCTTAACTCCCATGTTCTTGGCCTTCTGCCAGACACCTGAGTCTATGACTTGTTCCTTTCTTTTATTCGCAGTAATAGCTGGTGTGGAAGCGTGATCAAATTAGTTAACACATATTTTCGGATGACTCAGCCACCCAAGATTGCACCTGTCCTGCACTTCGTCTCGTGAGTTTCATTTTGATTTTCAAAATAGATTCTTGACTTTGTGTGTCTGACACGTGAATGGGGCCTTATTTAACTAACATGACCTTTCGCATCGACCCCGGTGGTCTTGGCCTTCTGCCAGACGCTAGAGATAACGTCTCGGTTTCTCTCCATCCACAGTACAAGCTGTTCATTGGAGGGCACCGCACATATTCAAAGAAGGAGCTCAATTTCTGATGCCATAGACATCTAGCACTGCACCTGTTTTTTGTGAGTCGCATCTGTTATTCCCTTGCTTTAGGGGCACAAATAAGTATTGTGGCTGTTCCAAGCTCAAATGCCATGAGTTTTACATTATTGCTGGGTCACAGAAATACTTACAGTTAAATTTGCTTGCGCATCTGAGTTACCCTATATAAATCAGAGTCGTCATAATCCTTGGCTCTGTTACTGAATAGGGATTTCAAACCTTTGCACGCTGTGCTGTGTTGTGGGGGATTTCTAACCCTATGATATTAAAAAGTGATCCTAGAATGAACACCAGACCCTATATAAAGAATATGTCCCCAACCAATAGCATATAGTTGTAAGGACAATCTAATCTTACCACACACAATTAGCACCCAATTTGAAGTTACTTCGCCTGCTAGAATTTGGAATTCAATTTGGCTGCATAACTTTTCGGTATGCAATATAACCGCACAATTCTTTTAATCCAATCGCTAAACACATTAAAATTGATACAAGCTTTTTGTTTATAGGTGCTTCCTGTACATTTTACGTCCTGACGATGACACTCACTATTTAAACTCGGGGGTCGAAACATCGAAGAAACAACATATGTGGACTGTGTTTTAATTTGATGGTGGATATCAATACTTTCTAGCCAAATATTGACTCCAAACACTCAAGTATCCCTATCAGCCACATGTATATATCTCTATACATAGCACGTATGCACTTTCGTCACCAATAACCACTCTCACTGCGCCGTCACTCTTTAGGAGCACCTTATCTTTAAGATATGAGGTTATATAGAAATGAATGCGCTAAACGCATAGTTGTACTCCTTTGAGGGGTTTTTCTATCTCGTTCTGCCTCTGTTGGTGTGGAAGTCAAGGGCCACACTTCCCCCATGGGGACCACCTTTTACATAATTACTGTCCAGCCCTGGTCCCTGGGGTGCCCCATTTACTGCTAAAAACTAGCCAGGAGGACAGGGGAGAGTGCCAGGGATAAAGGAGACCTCAGCCCATGTAGGGACTTCTTACAGAGGGGACATGTCTGAGGATGAAGATGGGACTAGTAGTGGTGGTAGACACAGGAACAGATGGTGCATCCTGACTTGGATGGTCTGCCACAAAGAAGAGTTGGTCTATGGTTGAGGCCTTGGAATCAGATGTTGTGCTGGCCTCTTTGCCATCCCATTCAGTCTCTGTGCCACTAGAACCTTCGGAATCTGTGATGTTCAGCTCAAAATCCATGCAGCTGTCTTGTTCATTCCCAGTTGCACGACCACCGGCTCCTTTGCTTGCTCTTCATTCAATCAATCAGTATTCTTATAAATCACGACTACTCACCTGTGAGGGTCTCAAGGTGCTGAGTGGGGGGGGGGGGGGAGGGGTCTGCGGTTCAGCCGAAGAGCCAGGTCTTGAGGTCCTTCCTGAATTGCAGCAGCAAAGGTGATTTCCTGAGGTGCAGAGGGAGTTCCAGGTCTTCACAGCGAGGTAGGACAAGGATCTTCCTCCAGCCATGGTCTTGCGGATCCGTGGGATGGTGGCCAGGGTTTTGGAGTTGCTAAAAAAGCACATCTATGTTAATTTTAGTCATATTGATAGAAGATTATCATAAGAAGAGCTGTCTCTATCTTTGTTGGACAAATACATTCTGCAAAAAGCAAACTAAAATTAGACATATTTAGAAATTAATATGTTGATCCTTTTCAGATATCTGCACAGCAATTTGCATTTTTGTAGTACACACTTTACACGTTTATTTTGATGTGCTTTATATTTCGTTCTTGTAAATAAAAAATAAAAATAAACCATATGTTCCACCTAACCTAAGACATTTTAAAATGATTAATGTCTTCACAAAATGGTTTAATAGTTTCATATTCTGAAGACGAATATGTACCCATACTTATATACTTACAATTTTCATAATTTTAACACAATTACTAATCACATTTGTTGAAATTACTATGATGTCTATGGCATTTGTGACAACATTTATGCTGTCAATTAAATTTTAAATGTGTCTACAAGAGACTTTATATTGACACTTTAATATTTCCCTAACATTCTATGTGTGTTTTTGTTAACTACACACTTCATAGATTCTTCATAAAAATGCATTGTTGATGTAAATGAATGTGACAATTTATGAAATTTAGACAAAGCACAAATATTATTTAGAACAATAATGTTGTTACATTATATAACATCACATGTAAATGAACGCATTGCAGTTTAAATATGTTCTATAGAAACACTTTAATATTTTCATGGATGGTTAAAAAATTCTGATGATGGATACTGATAGACAAAGGTGAGCCAAATTCTGTTTCACTTATTTCAAGAGGCCAAGGCGATTATGCCCTTTTAATAATAGGGAAAGTATTTTAATTATGTTTAAGGTATTGTAACAACTCAAGACAATACTCAAGTCGCGTATAATTTGACCCAAAAATGTTTCAGGCAATGTCAAACTTTATATTGTAATCTTAACAATACTGCAGAAATATATTTTTTAAATGGTTGCATTTATTTGTAATAAAAATTAGTAAATGTAGCGATTAGTAAAATATTTGATTAATCTATAATAATATATAATTCATTGCAATTTATGTAATATAGCACATCACTTTTATTTGTACTACCTATGATTGTATATAATTTGTAAATACATAAATGATATACTTCCATTAACAACCTGTTACAATTTTCAAAGCAATAATTTAAAAATAGTTATGTTAACAAACACATTTTAAAAATTTTGTGTATGTTTGCAATTACATTTATGTACACTAACAACTTGTAATAAAGAGAATTTTCATCGAAAAATAGCAAAAAACAAACATTTAAATAAGTTGACATGAAAATATTTGTAAACATAATACTGAAAAACGTAATATTGCAATGTTTGTTTATTTTGTGATATAAAAATTGTAGATTGGATAAGAAAAATATGAATGTTCATTTATAAACACTGAATTATAAATTAAAATGTTAGAAAATTAAATGATGTATTATTCATTATTAAATATAAATGATTACCAATTTTAATATATTTTTTTTAAATCTGCTTAAATATTACATTGCAAAATTATGTTTTCAAAATTTTGAGAACAAAAACATTACATTTAAGATAGCTCATCATCAATGTTTTCCACTGTTACATGTCTGTAGGGCAATGTTACCATAGTAATAGTTTCCAAGTTTTAATATTGTCTGTTAATCATAAATAACAACAATTTCGCTTACAATTATAAAAACTCAAAATTTACATTTTAAAATCTGTAATTGATTATATATTTTTATTCAAATATTTTAACTTGCTACAAATAAAATATTTGAGAAATAATCACAGAAATATGTCAGTTTGTGTTCTGAAAAATATGCCTTCTTCTAAGGAAATGGCTAGATATTGTTGATAAAAAATTATATTATTATTTTAATAGTTTAATTAAAGATGAAATTTATACCCTTGTTCTTTTACATGGCTGCCAGGTCACGGTAGGCCACTGCCAGAACATGCAGCATCGTGGGGGTAAGAGAGTGCTGCACATACCTATTTTGTTGGGAGGACCTTCCCAGCTTCTGGAGAGCTGCTGTTCTGGTCCAGCAACAAAGATCATCTGACCTCTTCTTACAGTGGATGATGTGGTGCATATGGACCCCCATCTGGCATATGTGTCTGTCTATAGCCCACAGGTATTTTTCTTATGATGTGGGCTGGCCTTTTGAGAAATTTAAAATCTAAAGGAAAATTTACATTGATTTTGTAAAAATATTTGTAGCTAAAAAATGTACAATAAAAATAATGAATTGACATTTTATATCTTATAGTTAATGTTTTTTTGATTCCAGTGCAGCTTTACAAGACACCAGAAGATATTTTTTAAATAACACTATTGGTTAAATAATTAAAAATTCTGGTTCATACTTAAAAATCTAATAATTTATGTATTTATCCAAAATTTACACTCTGTTCTTTGTATGCAATCCAGTGAATAAAAAGGTCAATGTAATTCAAAGATGCTGCTTGTTTTGTTGTATAAAACCTTTAGATATTTAATAAAAGTAACATATTTATTTATTAATTTCTACTATTTGTGTTAATAAATTGTGCAGATTATGTTGGGAACATAATTTAGTAACTCAATTATTAATGACTAGCCCACAATTTCATTTTCTAAAAGAATGCATAAAATACTTTGTTATGTCAATTGTCAAAAAAGATATATATATATATGTTTAAACGTATTTGTAAAACCTTGACACATAACAAATTTGCCATTTGCAATAAAAATGGTTCTATTTTTTACTTTAGATTTTTTCATTTTTACCTCTTAAATATTTCAATGAATCAACATTCAAAATATCATAACTTAATTTCAGAAACAAATTTTTATGAACAAATATTAAAAAAATATATATATTGAAATATATGTTGTTAAATTCACATACATTATTATTGGATGGTGGAGTATGGCTGCTGATGGAGATGGCTGCTTTGCTGTAACACTCCGGAGCTGGACGGGGCCCTAGGAGGTCTAGTGGCAGAATCCAATGGTGTGGACTGGCAGACATGATGGAAACATAGAGGCGACACTCCGAGCCACAGAAGGATACCATTTTGTGCCCCCAGTGACCCAAAAAGGCAATAGGGCACTGCCTGCGACATCGACCCTTCATGAGGGAGCAGACTAAAGTCACTTGGCACATACGTATCCACCACGGGATGAAGAGACGACTCTTGATGTACACTAGAAAAGAGCGAGGCTCCTCAGAGGAGAGATGCAGAGTGCCATACCCAGCCTGATAAGGCCTTCCGAAGTTGACATCCGATCAGATTGGAGCTATTGAAACCAATTGAACCTGAGAGATGACCCGTAGTATCTCTGTTCCACTATAGCAGGAGTTGCATCACAGGCATTCCAATTCCCCCCTTACTGTGAGGCGCTATAGACCAAAAACTCTTGTAACCTTGGGCCTGTCCCTGGATAGACCATCTGGAGCACCTCACGATCCGTCAATCGAGATATACAGCCCCCAAGGACTAAGAACACAGAGCTCCCCTTCTCATTTCATATTGGGGGCCTCACTCTCCATATTTAATATGAATCAAGGCATTTGAACTACAAACCAGTGGGCAAAGACTTGTTGCATGTGTGGATCCAGACGCAATTTCACACTACAGGCATCTTTTGTCACCCAGGGATGCTGAATGCTGAATCACAGGTGCTCCTTGTACCCATAGGAAAAGACCCTTTATACAATGCCATACATCAATGCTATTGAGACCTTAGACCCTACAGGAAAAATGGCCGGGGGCATAGTAGCATGGCCACCAGGCCAGGGATACAGATACCGGGGCCTTAGAACACAAGTCTCCTTCTGCATACTAGACTGGAGGGACGTATCTAACATTTAATGCATTCAATGCAAAAGCTCTAGGCTGCCAGAGAATGACATTTCAAAGGGGGAGCCAAGGGATGTCACCTTGCTTGAAAATCCGTTGGGGTCTTACTAGACTCGGGCTTTAGGTCTGAGGCAGCAAGTACTACGGCTGTGATGCGAAATTGGAGAGAAGCGATACGACATATGATGGGATAAATCCCCAGCCACTTTCATCTCAACATGGCCTCTAGAAACTCATCCAGACAACTCCTCTTCGCAGAGGTGGTAGCGCACAGTAAAGCAGCCACAATACCAGTCCCTGGACTACAAGAGACCACAATGAAACTGATGTCAAAACAAATCACCACAGTGGTCAAAGACTTCAGGCTAAGGACATAAAAATTCATGACTTCACCACTGACACGAAATTCATCTGAGTTGACATTGGAATCTTCTAAGATAAGGTGGAAAATATACATAAATGAGTATCCACACTAGAAACCCTACTAGAACACTCAACATCATGGAACTCAGCGATATTGCACCTAAAGCAGAAAGTAATTGATTTGGAAACTAAGAGCCTCAGAGACAATGTTACATTTTGTGTCTTGCTTGAAAAGATTGAGCAAAATGGCACTAAAAGTTTTTTGATCGACCTACTGTCCTATCTTCTAGGCCTAACTTTCATTCTACGCCTGGGCACATAGAATCCGTCCTTACAGAGCGGTCACCTGGGGAGGGACAGACTGATCACCGTCTGTTTTTTAAGACACAAGCAGACCCACCGAACACTTGCGCTGGTGCGAAAACATGGCCCTTAGAACTATGAAGTGAAGAAGATGCAAATCCGAGCTGATTTTTCTAGAGAAACAGATGCAAAATAGAATGCCTTCCTTTCACTATAGCCTGAGCTAGGCAAATGGGATATCAAATATAAACTTTTGGAACCTGCATGAATGTGGATCACTCTCAACGTGAAATCTAGAACTTCACAGGCAGAGTAAGTAAAGGTCTTCTTGGATGGACTGTTAGATACTAGCAGCACCACCTCCTGTGACAGATAGAATCATACCTCAAGATGATCTGAAAGCACAACAATCAGGAAGACATCAGGATTGGTTATTTCAGACGCAAACCAAGAGAGACAAGGCAATCTGGATCATGGCGGAACTCACACAAGACAAGGGGCTTCATAAATCCCACTCTCTGCTGACAGCTGGCTCGACAGTGGAATGGGGCAAACTCTAACAACTCCTATATGCCCTGTACTACCTCAGCGTATCAGTATTTGCATAATAGAGTCTCAATTCTCTGGTTTTCCCTCCTCACTGCGCTTGATGCTGGTAGTCACTCCCTGACAGGTTCCTCACAGACCACCAGCCTCTCACAGGCCCTCACTCTATCAAAGACATCGCAATGATACCGTCAATTGAACTCAACACTCCAGCCCCTTATGATATACAGTGACACCCAATTGCACCCATCTGCCCTGCAACCTTCTGTTCTGACGCATAGTGGCTATCACAGTCTCTTTGGCTTATTGCTATACTTCCTCAAGGGTACCTCTAGGCTCCCTGCTCCCTTATCCTGCTCATCTTTTACATTAGCAAAGGGGAATCTGTCCCCATACACCTCACGGCCAAAACTAGGCCTCCTTCCTTGGGACCCTCCGGGAACATGGTAGCACAAAGGTCTAGACCCACAGACAGGCTACACACACCTACACGCACACCTAACTTAGTGTTACTGAACTATATCAGGAGGACCCCATTTCTGAAAATTGCTACCCATCACAGGGTGTTCCAGACGAGTCACGGACCCCGTAGGGCTTGGCTCCATTCAGTAATAGCACTGTTTGCTTACTGATGGGACAGGACAGGACAGCTCGGTGGCCCATTGCAACCGGACTTGCGCATTTGGAATCCCTCTACAGTATATCACTACAGCATTGCTTTTTGACACATTCTTCACATTAATTTCATCTCCCTCTTGCCTTGAACACCACCCACACCGTACCTCCACCCCTCCACGCGATTCAACTAGACGCAGATTCAAGTGTTGCCCCTTCACTCGGACATGTTGAACACTCACTCTCTTGCTCGCAACTCATACTGTGTAACTGGTTAGAGCACATCCCTAGGTACATCCCAGCACTGCTACCTCATACGTTCTCAACCCGTGCAACCAGATCCCTGACATCTAAGCCTTTGTATCTGATCTCCTGGAATGTTAATGGACACTTTTATGTAGTGCCTATTGCTTAATATCCCTCCTTTGTGAAGACATTAAAATCCTAGCAGGAATATTGGTCGCCTGCCTAAAACAAGTGATACCCACTCTCATACATCACACACAGGTGATTTAGTTCCCAGGAGATCATCCTGGCCCGCCTGCTCTGGCACTCTAAGGACCTACCAGATGATACTGGCTTTATACCTCGATGCTGAAATGCCATTTGATCGGCTCAAATGGGGCTACCTGTTCTATAAGCTTTGCATATTTGGATTGGGATAGGACTACATTGCTAAAGTCAAATGGCTGTATGAGTCTCCCACTGCCCAGGTCAATTGCTGAGGATTCCCATCAGATCCTTTTAACATAAAGCGGAGGACACAACAGGGGTGTCAACTATCGCACCTCCTGTTCCTATTGGTTCTAGAACCCCTCACAGCAGCCGTATGGCAGTCAAAAGGTTTTTACTGGACTAACCCACGCCGGGAGATCCTTCACCTAGGATACAATACACTGATGACTAAGGGCCTTATTATGAGTCTCCCGACCGCCCTATTATGACTAGGTCGGTCGGGCTGCCCTGGGACTGCCACAGCCGCCAGGGAGCTGCCATTACCTGGCAGTTGCACGGCGGTCCTTAGGCCGCAGTATGCTTGGAAGGACTGCCGCGGTCCCGCCAACCATATTGCGAGTTTTCTTTCCGCCACAGTTTTCATGGTGGTGAGCCCGCCATGAAAACTGTGGCGGAGAGGAAACATAGTGTGCCCTACAGGGTCCCCTGGTGCCTCTCACCATGTGGATGCACACAGGGGACACCCCAGTGCCTGCATGACATATCATACAGCCGCCCATTCAGTGCAAGTACTGCTTTTGACGTTCTAGGCCTGGGAACGCCAAATAACCGCCTGCCAGACCAGGAGAATACTCTTGATCTGGCGGGTGGTTAGTACACTGGTTTGGTGGTGCAGGAATCGGGGCAGTCCCGCTCCCACATCGCCAAACTCATCCTGATCTACACACATCACTTCTGACACTTAAGACTATTATAGCCAATCTCTCAATGATATTGGGTATAAGTGCAACTTGGATAAAATTGAAGCACAGCCTATGTACAGGTGTATGGCAAAGGCGGCCATTTTGGGCCTTTCGGAATCCCTCGACAGTATATCACTACAGCATTGCTTTTTGACACATTCTTCACATTAATTTCATCTCCCTCTTGCCTTGAACACCACCCACACTGTACCTCCACCCCTCCACGCGATTCAACTAGACGCAGATTCAAGTGTTGCCCCTTCACTCGGACATGTTGAACACTCACTCTCTTGCTCGCAACTCATACTGTGTAACTGGTTAGAGCACATCCCTAGGTACATCCCAGCACTGCTACCTCTTACATCCGCAACCCATGAAACCAGATCCCTGACATCTAAGCCTTTGTATCTAATCTCCTGGAATGTTAATGGACTGGCCCATTATATAAAATGCAAGAAGTCACTTACTTAGCCTCCTAACATATGAACATTGAATTACTTCAGGAGACCCATCTCACACAAGTAGAAGCAGGGAAACTCAAGAGAGACTGGAGGGGAAAGGTTACATATAGCTGTCACACACCCCAGTCAGAATTTGAAGTGTGCCTCGCCCATAGTAAGTGCGGGCTGGCTATTTTAGTGCAGAAATTGTTGCTGTGCACAGTGATGCAGACATGGACAGATACAGAGGGACACTATGTCCTCGCTAGGCTCCATATTGGTAACAGAGTAATCCGTGTGAGCTTCATTGATGCCCCGACTGAGGCTACAGTGAGCTTCCTTCTTAAGCTCAATCGCATTATCACAGAAATAGGCACCACATTTGTGATTATAATAGGAGACGAGAATTTGTCCCTAGACTCTGATTTGGACCTCACAGGGCCGATCAACTTGGCCGACAATAGAGATAGGACAATCATGACAAACATACTAGCCGACCAAGGCAAACTGGACATACGGTCTGTCTTGCTGCTGACATGGCACTGAAAAAAAGTGACATAAACCTTGTAGCCAAAATACCTCCCATTACAAGATGTCCCAAGGAAAAGAGCTCTGGAAAGCTCAAATTCATTCATATCTAGCAGTGTGATCAGCACAGAGGCTATGTGTGGTAGCTAAAGCAACTTTAGAGGACAACTGATGCGGAATGCCTCTCTCAATAACAGACACTAATCTGCACAACAAACTGCTTGAAAGCCGACATTCAAACACGAACATGCTAATACACTTCACACCCTTCTGACATGAACAGGCACCAACTAGAGAAGGAAAAAATGGAAATCAATAGCCTCTACACTTCCAGAGACGAATAAATGCACCACAGACTCGGGACACTCCACTACAACCTGGGTGAGAAGGCATTCAGACCGCTCACAGCAATGCTTCGACAGAGAGAGACAATGATAGCTATTCCAGCCATGAGGAACCAAATGGAGCACGTTGTCAGGAAACCACAAGATATCGCCAATATTATTGCCACATATTACAAAGATCTATATACCCTAGAGACTGTGGCAGATAGTGGCCGGATGGACAGGTTCTTTGATGCCATATACCTGCCATGTCTTAATGAGAAGGGTAGGTCGCTATTAGAGGGGGAAATATTTAAGGAAGGCTATTGCTAACCTCCCTCACAACAAAGCCCTTTGGGAAGATGGCTTCCCAGCAGAATGGTAGAAGTGGATCAGGGCTAAAATAATAAACTCCTTGTATGCTGCATGCAAAGAGACTGTACAGACAGGCAGCCTAGCGGCACTACCAAATAAGGCCCTAATAATCATGCTCCTGAATGCCAGAAAAGGCACTCTTTTATGTAGTGCCTATTGCTTAATATCCCTCCTTTGTGAAGACATTAAAATCCTAGCAGGAATATTGGTCACCTGCCTAAAACAAGTGATACCCACTCTCATACATCACACACAGGTGATTTAGTTCCCAGGAGATCATCCTGGCCCACCCGCTCTGGCACTCTAAGGACCTACCAGATGATACTGGCTTTATACCTCGATGCTGAAATGCCATTCGATCGGCTCAAATGGGGCTATCTGTTCTATAAGCTTTGCATATTTGGATTGGGATAGGACTACATTGCTAAAGTCAAATGGCTGTATGAGTCTCCCACTGCCCAGGTCAATTCAATTCAAAATACGCTTTATTCGATTTAAAATATTAAATCATAAAAGCACAATACATTATAAATATACATCATATCATATGTGTGTTTTTAGCTAACCATTTTAAAATAACATCAGTTAAGATAAAAAAGCTTCAAAATCATTTCATACACATCCATTAACGTACATGATTTCATGAAAAATAAAAAGGAGGTGGCATTACATTGTTTTCCTGCATCTAACCACCCCTTTCATGTATCTAGCTATACAGTCAATAAAAATTTCCTAATCTAAAAGTTGTAGTTTAATAAACGCGGGATGACATTGTCTCAAACCTTGCTCTTATAAGATGGGCAAAATCCATCTTTTCCTTAATAGGGTATAAAACTTACAATAGAACATAATATGAATAGTAGTCTGGGCGGATGTATCGTCGCATGGACATAAGCATAAGAGCGTGACCAGTCATTCATCTTTGGGAATGTGACCATATTATGAAATTTGCCTAAACGTAGGCGTGTCAACAGCATCCTGTCGTAGCTCCCTTGTACATTTATTAAGTAGGGTTGTATCCCCGCTTGTGTCAGAAGCAATTGATTCTCTCTGACAGACGATTTGCTGTTATTATTGAAAAATCTAATCGTCTCCAGGAAATTCATGCATAATATCTTTAATTCCTTCCTTGTGACTGTGGTCAGGCTACCAGGATTAGAGAAATATTCGGGGCATCCTATATCGGCCATGACATTTTTAACATAATTAAGCCAAGGGATGCAGGAAACCCGTTGCAAGTTCAGACAATCATTTATCACATCCCGATTAAGGCCAGTCGCTGTACTCGTCCATACCTTATGCCATAATAAGACCGGCTGCAATTTAATTAAATCAGATAAATATAACAATCCCAGTTCGGCATGACAGATGTATGTAGCTGTGCTGTTCGGAACTGCTAAAAGATATTTTAAAAACTTATTCTCGACTTGCTGCAGTGACTCTACATTTGCATGTCCCCAAATTCCGGCTCCGTACATTGCTACTGATGTACATTTGACTTTATAGATTGTTAGCAATTCACCAATAGGGCGCTTTCCTAATTTCCTAGCGAAGTTTATCAGAGCTTCTATGGCTTTGACGAATAACAGTTTTCTTGTTGTAATAGCATTTACCCATGATCCCCTTCTTTCAAAAACAATTCCTAAATATGAGAAATAATTGGCAAAATGAAGTTTTTTGTTGTTGATAAAGATACCCCGACACTTTACGCTAGACTTGCTGCATTTCATAACAAATGTTTTTGAGATGTTAACATTAAGGTCTAGACTTGAGATGTAGGTTACAAAACTCAAAACAGCTTTTTGCAAACCTAGTTGCGTACGGGATAAAAGAACGGCATCTTCTGCATATAACAATGCTCCAATTGGCCGTTTGCCAATGCAGGGTAGGTCCTGACATTCCCTCGATAGAGTAGCACCCAAGCTATTTATATACAAAGTGAAAAGGAAAGGGGCTAGCACACACCCCTGACTTACCCCCTTCCTAACAGGGAAATTGGGGCTGCGCTCGCCTGCATTCCCATAACGGACGCTTACCTGTGCTTCTTGGTATAACTGTCGTAGGAAGTTAATAAGTGGGGTTTCCACCCCCATGGACTCTAGGATGCTCCATAGTTTCTGGTGGCTTACACAATCAAAAGCTGAACTCAGATCGACGAAACACAAAAAGAGATTCCCGCGTTTAGCTTGTGTATATTTTCCCCATATCAGGCTTAAATTTAGGCCCTGTTCCACAGTACCTAATCCTTGGCGGAATCCATACTGTAGTTCCGAAATTACTCCCGTATCCTCTGCCCACGTCTGCAATCTATTTAAAATAACTCGCCCGGTCACTTTCACGAAGGAATCCAGAAGTGAAATAGGTCTATAACAGGCCGGGTCGTTACGATCTCCTTTCTTAAAGATGGGAACGAGTATGGATTCCACCCAGGTTGGGATAAAGCCTTGTTTACAGCAGGCCTTTAAGACAGATGTTAATAATAGGCCCCACAACAGGGGGCTGGATTTATATAAATCCACAGGTATGCTGTCAGGGCCAGGGCTTTTCCTCCCACACTCGAGTTGATAGCTAGTATCACCTCTTCCACATTAACATCGATATCGATTGGGAGGTAACTCAAGGGGCTTATTCTAAGATCCGCACAATGGTTTTTGTCAGCATTGTCACAATATAGCTTAGAGAAGTGAGTCACCCATTGGTCCTCCCCGATGGTAATCTCAATGGTGGGTTTGTTTTTAGGGGCCAGAAACGGGGCATTCACAGCCTTCCAAAAACCTTTTGTATCTTTTAGTTCCATCGCTTGTTGGAGAGCCCGCCATAACTCAGTTCTTATGGCCTCCTTACGATCTCTAAGTGACGTTTTATACACTGTTCTTGCCATTTTTATTTCAGCCTGATCTCTAATAGGCTTGTGTAGGGCGGTTTTTAAAGCTGTGTGGGCTTTGCTGCAGTTAGTATCGAACCAGCCTGTCTTGCTAGTTGGAGGTTTTTCATGTTCTATTAGTAAGTTCTTTTGTATGGCCTGTGATATTTTTTGAAAAGAATTAAAAATGTCAGAATCCGCAGCCGTCTCATCAAGGCAGACTGCAAAGTCGGTTTTACAGCAGCTTAGGAGCAACTTAGTTAGCTTTAGTGAATCCACTCCCAACCATTTAATCGTATATCCATTGATTCTGTTTATAGCAATATCTGTACGGGGTGGACGACAAGGTGTCTTTTAGTTAACACTTTCGCCGGCATATCTAAGGTGACACTAATGGGAAAATGATCACTGAAGGCAGCTGTGTGAGTTGTAAAATTATGTATTCTGTCAGCATATCTATTTGAAATTAGCACATAGTCTATGGTTGAACACAACCCACGTCCATTAAATGTGCTACTGAAAGGTATGGGTGGTGTGCATTGTTCGTTGGCAAAACCCATGTCCATGGAATATTTAATATGATTTAGTTGGTCCCCAAGGAGGGAATGCGAGAAGTGAAAAATATCTTTCTCGGCGTCAGATGTTAGACCACAATTACCTCCTTCAACATGGGTGCAAATGTCAGTGTTAAAATCCCCTCCCCAGATTATACAAATGTTCTTGTTTGTTTCCTTTTGTATTTTATCCAAATCCTTCTGTAGGTGTCTCAGAACTACCTCAGTTTGCATTTCAGGAAAATTATTATAAAAGTTTAGTAAAACAGTACAGTGAGAATTATCAATGTGCATTTTTAAGACCTGATAATAGGTGTTAGATGCCAAAAAATCTAATTTTCTTGCATTTACCCTATAGGAAATATAGATACATAAGCCTCCCTTTTTTCTCCCGTGACTAGAAGGTACAGCCGGTGTAAGAAAAGTTTTATACCCATTAATGTGCTGTGCGGAGTCCACCCAGGTTTCTTGAATACACAATATATCATAGGTGTCTACAAATTCAAGCCATACAAGATTGGAGAGTTTTGTAATTAGACCCGCCACGTTCCAAAATAAGATTTTACTTAAGCTAGTCCTATTCTCTCCTTGATTATTGTTATTATTATAATTGAATTCTGCATTAGGTACACTAGAGTGATGAACAACACCGTTTGATAAGTATGGGTAAGAAGTATTTGTAGTTGTCAAATCTGTTCCCTTCTCTTTGTTGCTGTACTCAATAGTATCTCTGACAGCTATGTTATTAAACTGATCATCTTGTAACCTTGAATTGTGATGACTAAAACTAATATGTGTGTCATTTATAGTGCTTAACTCAGTATGATAGAGTTCCTTATAGTCAGTGAGTATCAATTCAAAGTCAGGAAGATACTTGACGTTAATCCGATTTTGGTCTACGGGACTGTACGCGGTAGTAAGTCAATCTATGTCATCTAATGATGGGAGTATGTCGAATCTATTCTGCGTTGGTAAACTGAATTGATGTGATGGACCAAAATTTGGGGCTCTCCGCTGTAGGAGATGCTGCGTTTGATTCAATGGAGGATAAAAATAGCCAAGGGGCAGTACATTAATTCCCCTATTTGTCACATGCTCGCTGCCTAGTCTAAATAGGATCTCACGGATCAGCTTAGGCGTTCTGAATGTAAGAACTATGCAGTCACCAGGAAGTGTTTTTTCCCTTCTCCCCACCCATCCCACTCTTCTCTCTATCCTGAATTCTCCAAACAGAGCCTCTGTTAGCCCGGTTTTAGTGCCGAGCCAGCAGAGAGCCTTGTTTCTCAGTGCCTCCCAAGTTTCATCCACCTGGGAGGATAGATGTGGGACATTTGCTAGTATTATAGTATATGGGGTAGCCTCCGGCGGCAGGTTCAGTCTAGGGCCTTCCTTATCCGTGCAGGTTACACTGGGTGGGATCAAGGGCTGATTTGATCTGGTCTCATTGTGAGAAGTTGCACCATTGTAATTTAGGCTATATTTACACCTGTTACCTACAGGTGTTTTAGCTGTACCTCGAGTGATGTCAACCTGGGCGGGCGGGACAACCTTTGCTAGGTCTACTGTGGAATTCGGAAGATTATTCAGGGGATTATTGGGACATGCGCCATGGCTTTTTCTCAATAAGTCCTCAATGGCTGTTACCCTAATCAGCAGTTTCTCTAAGGGCTCTACGACTGTTTTATGAAGGGCTTCTAATCTAAGACAAATTTTTTCATAATCCTCCTTATGACTGTTTTTACCGGAGGCCAAAATCGAAAGCCCTATTTCCCCCTTATCAGATTTCTTAGGTTTGGATTTAGTATTCTTTCGCTTTTTCCCTATTGTTTTGGAATTAATAATAGATACATCGGAATCCAGGGACACTACTATTGTCTCTGGATTTCTGGGGCGCTTAGATAGAGGTTGATTCTCCCGTTCTTGGCCAGATGCATGTATATGGTCAGACACATCCTGCACACACCCATTTGCAGGGCATGGTTCTACGTGCTCAGGGTTTATAGGTCCCGTAAGCTCCTCACTTGCCCTAATACCCTGGTTTAGTGTTACTTCCACGGTGTGTATTTGTTTCTCAATAGTTCCTATTGCCCCAGAGAGATATTTCATGAGGGAGTTCTGAGATCCCCCTCCCGCCCTAGATGTGGTTTCTGCTTTCCTTTTCCCCATATTCCCTTCCTTCCTGAGCCCAAGCCAACTCTATATATCTAAGGTCCCACCCCGTAATTATACAGTTATAACCCCCACACTAGTAGTACCTATGACCTAAAGGATTCAATAACAAATAATAAACAAGTACTTTAAAACACAGTACAAATGAGTAAAGCCCGCTACGAGGCACGAAGAAGAAGAGAGTCAATAAATATGAGTCTCTGAGTTAATTATGTTCAGTCAAACAAGTAAGTCGGAGATAGTGACACAATAACTGCACACTTCTTTAACAACGAACCAAGCTTCACTGATCCAATTGGTTTCACTTGTAGCCCAAAGCGGTAGCTCTCACGGCTTTTGAAGTTATAGTCAAAAAGCTACCCTAAATTGAACGCAACAGATGCTTGGGAGACTCACCCTCCTGTTCTGTCGTCCTTTCAGAGGATGTTAATAGTATGGCCCAGCCCGGCCTCGTTCGGTCTAGGACGGGCCCGTCTTGGCCCGGTCTTCGCCCGGGCCGAGCCCGGGCACACCCCGCGCACGTCCCGCGCTGTGGGACTGCTCAACAGTTTAAGTAGCGCTCCTGCGCTCGATGAATGGTGCCGTTGGGAGCCCCTCCCCTCGCCAGCAACAAACCCAGGGAGCTGCTCAAAAGTGCTCCTTGATCTTTTCAGGTGTCCTGGGACGGGGATAGGGGATAAAGTGCAACGTGCTCCTCGCCGGTTCCCTCTGCGTCTCGCTGCTATCACAACCCGTGCTGCAGGACTGCTCAACAGTTTAAGTAGCGCTCCTGCGCTCGATGAATGGTGCCTTTGGGAGCCCCTCCCTTCGCCAGCAACAAACCAAGGGAGCTGCTCAAAAGTGCTCCGTGATCTTTTCAGGTGTCCTGGGACGGGGATAGGGGATAAAGTGCAACGTGCTCCTCGCCGGTTCCCTCTGCGTCTCGCTGCTATCACAACCCGCGCTGCGGGACTGCTCAACAGTTTAAGTAGCGCTCCTGCGCTCGATGAATGGTGCCGTTGGGAGCCCCTCCCCTCACCAGCAACAAACCAAGGGAGCTGCTCAAAAGTGCTCCGTGCTCTTTTCAGGTGTCCTGGGACGGGGATAGGGGATAAAGTGCAACGTGCTCCTCGCCGGTTCCCTCTGCGTCTCGCTGCTATCACAACCCAGGTCAATTGCTGAGGATTCCCATCAGATCCTTTTAACATAAAGCGGGGGACACAACAGGGGTGTTAACTATCGCACCTCCTGTTCCTATTGGTACTAGAACCCCTCACGGCAGCTGTATGGCAGTCAAAAGGTTTTTACTGGACTATCCCATGCCGGGAGATCCTTCACCTAGGATACAATACACTGATGACTAAGGGCCTTATTATGAGTCTGGCGGTCCACGGACCACCAAACTCACGGTGGCAGTCTCCCGACCGCCCTATTATGACCAGATCCCTGACATCTAAGCCTTTGTATCTGATCTCCTGGAATGTTAATGGACTCTTTTATGTGGTGCCTATTGCTTAATATCTCTCCTAGCAGGAATATTGGTCGCCTGCCTAAAACAAGTAATACCCACTCTCATACATCACACACAGGTGATTTAGTTCCCAGGAGATCATCCTGGCCCGCCTGCTCTGGCACTCTAAGGACCTACCAGATGATACTGGCTTTATACCTCGATGCTGAAATGCCATTTGATCGGCTCAAATGGGGCTACCTGTTCTATAAGCTTTGCATATTTGGATTGGGATAGGACTACATTGCTAAAGTCAAATGGCTGTATGAGTCTCCCACTGCCCAGGTCAATTGCTGAGGATTCCCATCAGATCCTTTTAACATAAAGCGGAGGACACAACAGGGGTGTCAACTATCGCACCTCCTGTTCCTATTGGTTCTAGAACCCCTCACAGCAGCCGTATGGCAGTCAAAAGGTTTTTACTGGACTAACCCACGCCGGGAGATCCTTCACCTAGGATACAATACACTGATGACTAAGGGCCTTATTATGAGTCTCCCGACCGCCCTATTATGACTAGGTCGGTCGGGCTGCCCTGGGACTGCCACAGCCGCCAGGGAGCTGCCGTTCCCTGGCAGTTGCACGGCGGTCCTGAGCCCGCAATATGCTTGGAAGGACTGCCACGGTCCTGCCAACCGTATTGCGAGTTTTCTTTCCGCCACAGTTTTCATGGTGGTGAGCCCACCATGAAAACTGTGGTGAAGAAGAAACATAGGGTGCCCTACAGGGTCCCCTGGTGCCTCTCACCATGTGGATGCCCACAGGGGACACCCCAGTGCCTGCATGACATATAATACAGCCGTCCGTGCCGTGCAGGTACTGCTTTTGACGTTCTAGGCCTGGGAACGCCAAAGAACCGCCTGCCAGACCAGGAGACTACTCTTGATCTGGCGGGTGGTTCGTACACTGGTTTGGCGGTGCAGGAATCGGGGCAGTCCCGCTCCCACATCGCCAAACTCATCCTGATCTACACACATCACTTCTGACACTTAAGACTATTATAGCCAATCTCTCAATGATATTGGGTATAAGTGCAACTTGGATAAAATTGAAGCACAGCCTATGTACAGGTGTATGGCAAAGGCGGCCATTTTGGGCTATCAGATCCAATGGACCTTAGCACCACTCCGATATCTAGGCATGCACATAAACAGAGTGCCAGAATATATGGTTCTAGATAATATTGGTCCATTGATAGCTAGTGCCAAAGCCGATTACGCAACATGGTCACAGTTGCACTTATCACTCTGAGACAAAACACGAGCTTAAAAATAGTAGTGCTCCTCAGTTTTACATATGTCCTGGGTAGTCTCCCGTCCCTTTACCAGTCTTGAGATTGATAAACAAAGATATCAAGGCATTTATATGGGACACCATGAAACCGAGCTGGCGTCCCCAACTAACAGCACACAGAAAAAGTGTGGGCCTCAGCATACCGTCAGTAGAATATCATAACACAGTGCTACACCTGGTGTCACTTGCCTACATGAGACCATACCTTGCAGACCATATTCTGTGTGTTACCATAGAGCAGAAACTTACCCCAAGCAGCCCCGGACTGCAATTGGTATATAAACATAGATCCCCATCTCTGACGTCAAGCCCTATCATTCAGGCAGTGATAAAGAACTCGTCACATACCCATAGACTGCTCAAATAAGTCACTAATGTACATGAAAAGGCCCTTCAATCACATAATCCTAGCGTCCACATGGGGGGGAACATGATCCACTTGGAGATGTGTCACAAGGCGGGTATTGAGATATTGGATTATCTTCTAACGAGAGGGACCCTAAATTACTTTGAGGACATCAGATAGGAATTTTACCTCCTCCCACATCAAAAATAGAAGTACACACAACCCCTCAACTGCCTTAACAGTTTGCTAGGAGTGTGGGTCGTACAGCCACCCCAATTGTAGCATATCTCCTACGCTGGGGACGTTACAAATGGGTAATGTCCAGTTTCTACAATCTATTTTTCCAACATTTGCACTCCCAATGCCAAGTTGATAGATTACCCATCAAGTGGCAGGAATTACTAAACATAGAATACACCAAGGAAGAATTGTCAAAAGTCTACAAAACCCTAGGCTGAGAGGTGAGGGAATCTAGAATGTAGTTGTGTATATTTAAGTAGATCCAGGACTGGTACTGGATACCCTAAGAGCTGCAGTAAAGGGGGCTACTGCACTCAAACTGCTGGAGATGCGGGCATAAGCACTGTGACACCATTCACATACTGCATGATTGACCAGACATAAGTTGAGTACTGGACGAGGTGAGAGCCACCCTTAGTAAATTCCTAGCCATCCCAACAACTATCCCATGCCATGTCATAATGCTGCATGACACTAAGAACCTACCTTCCTTAACAAATCACTAGTTTTGCATAATATTCATGGCGAAGACGACAGTAAAACTATGCATTCTCCAGCACTGGTGCTCCGCACATCGTTCCATATATTATGAGTGGCTATCGGATATGTAAAAGGCCACCTCATATGAGTGGCTTATATACATAGCACATGATAAGGCCAAATCCTACCTCCAAATTTTGTCACCATTTCATGAAGTCAACACCCAGCACATATGAGAGTAATGTGGAATTTCTGTGCTAAACATGACACGTGGCACACTAACTTCACACATTGATTTGCAATCAAGCAAAGTTAGACTATTAGAGTACAAAATATAGTCAGGGATGATGATATATCCTATCCAAATAAGGGAATATATTATTTAAGTTGATCACTTAAATGCTTGTTTGCTCCCTTAGCATTGATATATCCCTCATGGGAATAGTGCCATCCCCTTCCTCCATACCTTAAAGCCTATTATCCTTTCATATTATATGGTTTCCTCAGCTAAATGGTTTGCCATCAGCCATTCTATCATGAACATGTAGGTGATTTGTAGAGTTAGCACCAGAAACTATATCAGTAGAAGTGGCTTTGGATCAGACGGTTAGGTAGAGAGTCACCCCCAACCACAAGCTTGTGTCAGGCATAAAAGTGGTACTTCTGGATACCTTCTTAAGAACACTGCTGGACCTGAAGAAGGCAGAAGAAGGTCTGCACCTGCTGAATCTTCACTTCAGATAGAGTACTACGCCTACTTTAACCTGTGGAGGGAAGCCCCAGGGCTGGACCTGCTCTCACTTGAACCCAGGACAGAAGAGTACACTCCAGGGCCTAGATTGCAAGAAACCTACCTTCTCGAAGAGCCCAGCTGACAGTTCCAGCAGGGGCTTGCCAGGGCCCCTGCTGGTGGCTTCTGCTGAAGTCCTTACCCCCAAGAGGTGTCCGTTAGAGAAGTGTCAGAGTGTACTTCCAAAGGTTTTTGCCAAAAGAACCAGAGGCTATCACCGGACGCCCGCTGAGCTGCTGCTGCCGCCAACCTTGCATCGCTAGTCCGATTCAACTTGTGGCTGGCCCCACTGAAAGCAGTTGGACTTTCAAAAAGGTTTCTGAGTCCGAAGGTGAAGATCTTCACCAGGAGAAGTCATTGAAAATATTCGGCCGATGATGGACCTTCCTTGGGCACCAAGTTTGAATTTCTCTCGTCTTGAGGTTTCTTGCCAAAAGTCAATGGCTTCTCTGGGACTTCATCCGACAGCTATCTAGCCTCATGGAACCTATCTCGGCCACAGCCTGTTTCCCAGCTCTGCTGAGGATTTTCAACTTCCCACAAAGTCTCTAAGTCAGAAGATAATGCTTTCCACCTGACTAAACTTGATCCTTGTATCTGACCCACGCTCCATCACGGTATACCTTAACTTTTGACTTTGACTCTGTCTATCGCAATCAGATGTCTATGGCTGGCACTTCGCGCCTTAGCTGTTCGAACAATCTAAAACTTTGAAAAATCATATCTCTCGTTCCCTACTTTTGACTTTTGTCATTTTGATGTCTATTTGCCCATGAAGCTTCTCTTTACTTTCATAAATTGGAGTGGGATTTTCATTGTTTTGTGTTTTCTACTTTTTAACTGCTTTAGTACTGAAATGCTTTATCCATTTCTCCTAAGTTAAGCTTGACTGCTCTGTGCTATAGCTATCAAGGGTTAAGCCCAGGATTAGTGAAACCTAACTGGATCTAGTAAGGGATAGTGCTAGCATTAATTGAAGAGTGCTACCTCCCACCTCAGCTAATAATCCACTTTTTCATAGTATGGAATGTATACCAGAGGTTAATGGATGTTCAAATTTAAATACAAAGAAATATTTCATAAATATACCTCATAATTTCGAAAATGGCATTAAATTATAAGGAGAGTGGTATGAAAAATGTTATTCATTTAATAAAAAATCAAGATGACTTGCAAAAGTTAAAAAAACCTGCAACATAATAAAGTTAAATAATCTGTTAACAATTTACTTTAAAATACAGACATCATACTTTTAAAAAAAAATACCATTATTTATTTTAGGTGGTGAACGCTGTTAGTTATCATATATGTTGTCTTAAATATGTCAATATACTAGTTGATATATGTAATGAATGTTGAAAATGTTATCACATGGATATGTTATGACCAAAAACATAGGCCCTTATTATGATGTCGGGCGGACCTTCACCCAACATATAGGGTATCGGTTCGGCCGCTGCATTACGATGCATCCAGTTGGCCGCAGAGGTCGGGAGGTAGGACTGCCGTCTCCGACAGGATCCAAGATCCTCTCTGGTAGTCAGAATCTGAACCCTACACGGGAGGCACTGTGTGTGCAGATAGGCCCTCTGTAGCACATAGGGCAGGTTGCTGTATAATTAAAAGATTAGACATAGTTCTATGTTTTACATGTTATGATAGTGAAAAACTCCTAAATTTGTTTTTCAATACTGTGCGGCCTACCCCTCCCTTAGGATAACATTGCAGATTACTTATTACATTTTTTAAGCTGTAATTCCTAAGTGGGAGCAGATAGCTATGTCATGTTTGGTACCTATGAAGTTGTAATGATAAACCCTCTTTAATGGTAAAGTCGGATTTTTCATTACAATTTTGAAAATGCCACTTTTAGAAAGTTATTTTCTGCCCTTTGTGCCTGCAGCCTGTCTTGGGTCTAATCACTGTGTGTAGCTGACAGATTTTGTGAATTCCTCTCAGACAGTCACACAATAGAGGGATTTAATAGAGGGAGACAATTGAGCCTCTGTTGGCAGGATGAGGGGCAGAACTAAGCACAGCCCCACTTACAACTGAAAAGCCTGTGCTCTGCCTTCACACAAAGGGCCTAACGGCCCTGCATTGTCATTGCAGCCAGCTTGGAGTAGGGAGGCAGGAAATTCCATGCACTTTAAGGAACATTTCCAGAGCCTTCTCCCACCTTCCAGAAGAAGGGCACCACTGGACCTGCGGAAGGACTCTGAGGACTGCCTGCTGCTGTAACCTGCTGTGCACTCTGCTGCTGTACCTGGAAGGACTGCTTTGCTGCCTGGAGCCTGCATTGAACCCTCAGAGGCCAGCCCTGCTGTTGAGCCCTATATCTTCACCTGCACCCTGGACTACAAGAGTGACTCCAAGGGCTAGTTTGCTGGCCTCCTGTTCAGAGCCACAAAGACATAAAAGGCTCCCACCATCTTGAACCCGCACCTGGACCCAGCCTGACTGCGTCCTGAACCCTTAAGAGGTGGCCCACCAGACCTGGGCCCTTGGTTGTGATGCTAAAGTTTCAGAGAATGCCAAATTTGCCAATTTGAAAACTTTTTGGCCCAAAACTGCTCTGAGAACCAGGAGGAGACTAGGACCAACCTCCTTGCCTATCCGCACGAGGTGCATCGCTGGTCGGATTGACTTTGTAGCTTCTCCCTCTGTGTTCTTCTCCGCAGCAGGAATTTCCATTCAGCAGTCCTTCACCAAAGGAGTATCCGACCTTGTGGAACTGTCTTCAGCTACAGTCCTCTGCCTGGTCCCGCGGGAGATTTTCAGCTTTGACCCAAGGTCATCCGATGACAACTCTTCATCCTTGTACACCTCATGCATCCTTGCCCCGCTGAACTTTACCTTCTTAGACACTTTTTCTTAGAATTTCTTCTAAATACAAGGCAAGTGCTGACTGGGCCCAATTCACTTCTTGTATGTGAACCGTGCTCCATCACGATTAGCCATATTTTTCGACTTGGACCCGGTCTCACGCAACTAAATGTCCACGGTTGGTGCTTTGTTCTATTAGATGCTAGTTTTTACAAAAAGCTTTAAAAATTCATGACTCCGGTTCTACTGATTGGGGTTTTGTTGTTTTGGTGTCTAATAATTTATTAAACTGTACTCTATTTTTCTGAATTGGGCTGGGATTTTCCTTGTGTTGTGTTTTCACTTTATTACTGTTTGTGTGCTGCATAAATAATTTACACATTGCCTCTAAGTTAAGCCTGACCGCTTCTTGTACCAAGTTATCCAGGGTTAAGCACAGGTTAATTTAGAGACTTTTTGTAGTTCACCCTGCCAGGGATTGTGGCTGTTGCTTGACCAGGGTTCCCACCTCAGTCAACTAACAACCCAATTTCTCACAATGCCATTGTGTCATCTGTTGAAGCACTAACAAGTCATACATCTAACTCTTTTACACAAATTGAAGATGTAGACATATGGTTAGCGAACTCCACGAACATTGTTGAAGTGTGTGAACTCATGTATTGGCGTTAATCATATGAAGTATCTTCTAAGGTTTCTGGCACATATGTTTGCTATCTTAAACTAATGAAGTTTGCTTTTGTCTTGTTTAATATATGTATTTAAAGTATGTAGTTGTTCATATTGTTAGGCTGGCATCTCATTTACAAAGCTGAGGACTGCGTGAAATTATGTGTGAAAGCTTACATTGAGATAACAGTAGTATTGGGTGGAACCATTGGCCAAGATTGTAATCATGACATATGATCTTCACAACAGGAAGAGATCAGTATGAAAGATCAAATTGTTGCCCAATGCTTTAATATTGTAGTTTAATTTGTTATTAAAGCATGGTATCCAGATTGGTAAGTCTTTGGACATTTCATGTTATTAATTTTCTTTCTTATGTTTTGTGGTTGAAAGGAGGATATGTACTCAATAATGTTAATAAGAATTTATAAAATCGAAACTAATGGACATGTGTGGTTATTACCTTCTTCACTGTGATTTTTGCATGCTTTGGTAAAACCTGTATTCTGTAAATGTCCATTATATGATTTTTAATTTTATAGTATTCAATAAATATTTATTTCATACAAAAGGATGTAGATTACATACTTAATACGAGATATATTATAAAATGTATTTAATATATAAAAGCGGTAGATTTACTAAAAAATACATATTCAGAAAAAAATAATTAATAATTGTGTTGAATGAACAATGAATGATGAGTCAACAGTATAGGTAAGTCCAGTTACAAGTAACAGTCCATGAGTGAATGGGAAAATGGAAGTCAGAATTTGTATAAAGTCCTTTGTCCTTTGCTTGGCACTCACAGGAAACTGTCCTTTTTTTCTTTCTTGGTGGTGGTGTGTTGGTGTTGTCCTCTACTGGGCAAGATGAATGGCCTGAGTTGATGCAGTGGTGACAGGTGACTCCAGAGGCAACAATGTCCCCTTTTTTCATCCAGCATGATCTTAACCCCTACTACAAACACATAAGATTTTGGAAATGTTACATAGATGACGTGTTAGTAGTGTGGAGGGGAACAATAGGTGAAGCAACCACTTTTGGCCATTGGCTAAATGCCCTTGACCCCCACCTGCGATTCACAATGACAGTGGGAGGGAATAAGCTGCCTTTCTTAGACCTATTGATACAAGAAAGACATGGCAGCCTGATCACATAGGTCTACTACAAACCCACAGACCGCAATAATCTATTGCGTTTTGAGAGCTTTCACCCTAGGAGCTTACGAGAAAATGTACCCGTGGGACAATTTCTCCGATTACGACGCAATTGCACTGGTAAGGAGGAATATAGGACACACGCACCAAAACTAAAAAGCAAACTCTTAGAAAAGAATTACCCCAGAAAAGTGGTTAAAATGGCAGATAAGCGAGCAACCAATAACAACAGGGACTCACTTCTGGAGACATATCAGAGATAGGACAGTGATCGCCTTATCTGTGTGTCTACCTATAGCACATTATCACATGCCTTCCAGTAAGTCATCAACAAGAACTGGAATATCCTACAAAAAGGCGACCACAGAATAGAGAAACCTATGTTCTCATTTTGTAGAGGGACCAGCCTAAAAGACATACTGGTACACACAAGACCCAGAGCAATCTTAGACAAAATTACACAGCCCATACTGTGGAATCTTCCACCACCTGTAGGTCACTCACCATGTGGTAATTGCACCGCATGTCCCCTTACCAAGAAGGTTAAAGAGATCGATATGGGCCTTAGTTCGCCTTGGAGAATCAAACACCTTATGAACTGCAAATCTAAAAATGTGGTACACATCATAAAATGCCCATGTAAACTCCTCTACATGGGAATGACAACAAGGCAGGTGCGCATTAGGATATCAGAGCACCGGAGTACTATCAGATGTAGGAGAGAAGCAACCAAATTGACTCAACATTACATTGAAATAAACCATAGCGATAGGGACATGGAGTGGTATGTACTGGAAAAGCTAAAACAGACACGCCTGACATTAGTGGAACTCTACTCTTATGCAAACAAAGATGGGTCTATAGATTATGTATAGACCGTCATGGGTTAAATGATGAGATCCCGTGGTGTAGCCTCAAACATTAAGATCTCCTCATACTACCAGCTACTCTTGTATCGGTGACTGCATCCTCCAGACATCCGTGGGTGCTTCTCTTGTCTCCTCTCTGCACTCCTCAAATACCCTGTTTTTCCTTTCAAAATTGAATTATCTCACGCAGAACATCTAATCACATGTTTACACCATGCACTAAGTTCACTATATGCACACCAGGTCCCTATGGAATGTAATGCATTTTTTAGGGGGGCATGTACAGGTGAACACTATAGTCCATATACATTGGGTTACCCTTCCAAGAGAAGAATAACAGCAATTCGATTTAGGGACAAAATATCCTAAGCACTCATACTGGTGCAGTTTAACCAGAATACACACTAGCTATTTTTTATGAATCTTAAAATCTTAAACAATCACGGCGAGACCGTAGTGGCTCAAAATCAACAGTTGAACATACGCTCCTCGCACACAAAGATAAGGGATTTAAGATGCCAAGGAGTAAATGCAAGGGTCCTATGGGTTTCGAGCCAATCGCCAGTGAGACTACAACTCTCATGAGCGCCCGGGACGACGGACGGTTTCCGGAAAAGCTGAACTCTTCCGGCAACAGGAGTGCCGATCAGAAGATTAACTCGGAGGGTATAAGTGCCCTCAGTTCGTGAAACAACTCGTTCCAACGGCACAGAATGGGACCAACTGAGGTAGTACTGAGTGGCGTACCTTTTGACGAAGTAAGTGAGGTGTTATATGTGGGTGAGCACTTTTGCAGCCGGTGAGCAGTTGGTAGCCGGTTAGATCCTGATCACCTGTAATGGTTGCTCAAACAATTCACAAGGGTCTTTTCACATTATTAATGCGTAGTTTGATAAATATCACACGATAAACTCTGCGGGTGAACATTTTAGAGTCCTAAATACCTTTGCACTATTTGACAATAGTCTGTCTTCTCACGTCTCCACAGTACGATGATTTACAGCAAACGCACTACCAAAAAAGCTTCGATGTGTGTCTAGGGACGGAATGATAAACACCCTAAAATCAACATGCATGATAAAAATATGACTGTGCAGCAACCGCTTTTTTCATGTTAAAGTTACGAGGTTAGGAATGGTTTTCTTAGAGATAGTCCTTTTCTCACCTCGATCCAGCAATCTTCGTGAACACTCACAGCATTTTCCAATAACAACATACCATAATAATAAGATGAATATATCCTCTGGTATAATTTACTTACAGTAGGAATGGAAACATCCTGATATCTGTACTCTGGAATGACCCCAGAGAGATACGCTTGAAACTAATATTAACAACTGTATACAGCCATACACCAGTATACAAACGAACACCCACGTCTCTCTCTCTCTCTCTTCTTTTGCGACAAATAAGTACAGCTAAGTCAGCACACTCTACTGGGTAATCATTTAGATAAAAAAAACTATTTTTTCTACAGATATGAAGCAGGAACCTTGTTTAGCCAACATAAAAACATAGAAGTGAATAAAGCACACACAAGTGTCAATTCACCGAATTTATTTCTTCCCCGTCTATTTAGTGTGTAACTACAAAGTACACCACCCCCTCTGTGACCGAGATGCCGGTTCCCCCTAAAATCTAGGGTAAAGAAATATGTGTTTTTTCCAACAATAATCAAATGAATTGTTCCCAAGATAAGATTTATCAAATAGGCCCTATTAGTTCTCTGGTTTTACCACAACGGCTCAGATGCAGGCCTTCAATTGCTTGGATACTGCGATATACGAGCACTAGTACGCCCTTGGTTAGATTCAGCCATTAGGCTGTTCACATTATGTCAGCAGTCTTACCTATATGTTACTTTCGGAAAGGTCTTCCAATTTAATATGTAATTTTACTATTTTCCCCTTTTTTCCCTTTATACTTTATCTCTCTAGGTGTCAAGCCATTACTCATCAATCGATTGGGTAGGACTCAACTCGAGGGATTAGATAAAAAAAATGTTTCCATAAAAGTACACTTAGGGGTCGATTCCGATGTCGGCCGGAAGCGCACCTAACAGTATTCGTCCGGAAAAAATACCAGCCGAACGCGTGTCTTCCGACCGACTCGAACACTCTACCGAACGAACAAGTACGATGCGCATAACAGCCCAGATTCTGAGCGAGCCGTACTTACCCATTCCAGCTCCTGTACCCCGCCCGAGCCGGATCCGTAAACGCCGAATCGAGTCGCACGGAACCAAATACACAGCACCTTCCGGCCGGACTAGTACGATGCGTCTTCCGTACGCGCCGAACTCGTCGCTACGTCCGGCAGGTTTGAGCATCCGGGCGAGCCGTACATAAGCTCCATTTCGCGCCACAAGACGATCCACGGCTACGAGACGAACAAGCCTGCTACGAGTACGACTCGAAGACACGAGAAACCCGAATGAGACGATCCAAGCATGAATCCCATTGCGCAGGTCCTACCTATACTCTACATCTATTACCGGGACCGGCACAGACGCGTACGGCGCAGACGGTAAGTCAAACACCAACAATACAAACAAACCACACGTACACGAAATATGTCACACACACATAGGGATGCACAAATAACGTACACTAGCAACAGCAGAACCATAGGGGTGGGATGGCCAACACCAATGCCATACACACCCATAGGGGGATGGATGCCTGCCACTACTACCACCCCTACCAGGGGTGCCTGGATGCCTGCCACTACTACCACCCCTACCCAGGGGGGCTGGATGCCTACCACTACTATCATCCCCACTCATGGGGGGCTGGATGCCTACCACTACTACCATCCCCACTCTTGGGGGGCTGGATGCCTACCACTACTACCATCCCCACTCATGGGGGGCTGGATGCCTACCACTACCACCACCCCTACTCAGGGGGGGCTGGATGCCTGTCACAACCACCACCCCTACTCAGGGGGGCCTGGATGCCTGTCACTACTACCACCCCTACCCAGGGGGGCCTGGATGCCTGTCACTACCACCACCCCTACTCAGGGGGGACTGGATGCCTGCCACTACCACCACCCCTATCCAGGGGGCTGGATGCCTGTCACTACTACCATCCCCACCCTTAGGGGGATGGATGCCTGCCACTACTACCATACCCACCCTAAGGGGGATGGATGCCTGCCACTACCACCACCCCTACCCAGGGGGCCTGGATGCCTGCCACTACTACCATACCCACCCTTAGGGGGATGGATGCCTGCCACTACTACCACCCCTACCCAGGGGTGCCTGGATGCCTGCCACTACTACCACCCCTACCCAGGGGGGATGGATGCCTACCACTACTACCATCCCCACTCATGGGGGGCTGGATGCCTACCACTACTACCATCCCCACTCATGGGGGCTGGATGCCTACCACTACTACCATACCCACCCTTAGGGGATGGATGCCTGTCACTACTACCACCCCTACCCAGGGGGCCTGGATGCCTGTCACTACCACCACCCCTACTCAGGGGGGCTGGATGCCTGCCACTACCACCACCCCTATCCAGGGGGCTGGATGCCTGTCACTACTACCATCCCCACCCTTAGGGGGATGGATGCCTGCCACTACTACCATACCCACCCTAAGGGGGATGGATGCCTGCCACTACCACCACCCCTACCCAGGGGGGCCTGGATGCCTGCCACTACTACCACCCCTACCCAGGGGTGCCTGGATGCCTGCCACTACTACCACCCCTACCCAGGCGGGCTGGATGCCTACCACTACTACCATCCCCACTCATGGGGGGCTGGATGCCTACCACTACTACCATCCCCACTCATGGGGGGCTGGATGCCTACCACTACTACCATCCCCACTCATGGAGGGCTGGATGCCTACCACTACCACCACCCCTACTCAGGGGGGGCTGGATGCCTGTCACAACCACCACCCCTACTCAGGGGGGCCTGGATGCCTGTCACTACCACCACCCCTACTCAGGGGGGGCTGGATGCCTGCCACTACCACCACCCCTATCCAGGGGGGGCTGGATGCCTGTCACTACTACCATCCCCACCCTTAGGGGGATGGATGTCTGCCACTACTACCATACCCACCCTAAGGGGGATGGATGCCTGCCACTATCACCACCCCTACCCAGGGGGTGCCTGGATGCCTGCCACTACTACCACCCCTACCCAGGGGTGCCTGGATGCCTGCCACTGCTACCACCCCTACCCAGGGGGGCTGGATGCCTACCACTACTACCATCCCCACTCATGGGGGGCTGGATGCCTACCACTACTACCATCCCCACTCATGGGGGGCTGGATGCCTACCACTACCACCACCCCTACTCAGGGGGGGCTGGATGCCTGTCACAACCACCACCTCTACTCAGGGGGGCCTGGATGCCTGTCACTACCACCACCCCTACTCAGGGGGGGCTGGATGCCTGCCACTACCACCACCCCTATCCAGGGGGGGCTGGATGCCTGTCACTACTACCATCCCCACCCTTAGGGGGATGGATGCCTGCCACTACTACCATATCCACCCTAAGGGGGATGGATGCCTGCCACTACCACCACCCCTATCCAGGGGGGCTGGATGCCTGCCACTACTACCACCCCTACCCAGGGGGGCTGGATGCCTACCACTACTACCATCCCCACTCATGGGGGCTGGATGCCTACCACTACTACCATCCCCACTCATGGGGGGCTGGATGCCTACCACTACTACCATCCCCACTCATGGGGGGCTGGATGCCTACCACTACCACCACCCCTACTCAGGGGGGCTGGATGCCTTTCACTACCACCACCCCTACTCAGGGGGCCTGGATGCCTGTCACTACCACCACCCCTACTCAGGGGGGCTGGATGCCTGCCACTACCACCACCCCTATCCAGGGGGGGCTGGATGCCTGTCACTACTACCATCCCCACCCTTAGGGGGATGGATGCCTGCCACTACTACCATACCCACCCTAAGGGGGATGGATGCCTGCCACTACCACCACCCCTATCCAGGGGGGGCTGGATGCCTGTCACTACTACCATCCCCACCCTTAGGGGGATGGATGCCTGCCACTACTACCATACCCACCCTAAGGGGGATGGATGCCTGCCACTACCACCACCCCTATCCAGGGGGGGCTGGATGCCTGCACTACTACCATCCCCACCCTTAGGGGGATGGATGCCTGCCACTACTACCATACCCACCCTAAGGGGGATGGATGCCTGCCACTACCACCACCCCTACCCAGGGGGCCTGGATGCCTGCCACTACTACCATACCCACCCTTAGGGGGATGGATGCCTGCCACTACTACCACCCCTACCCAGGGGGGCCTGGATGCCTGTCACTACTACCATCCCCACTCATGGGGGGCCGGATGCCTACCACTACTACCATCCCCACTCATGGGGGGCTCGATGCCTACCACTACTACCATCCCCACTCATGGGGGGCTGGATGCCTACCACTACCACCACCCCTACTCAGGGGGGGCTGGATGCCTGTCACTACCACCACCCCTACTCAGGGGGCCTGGATGCCTGTCACTACTACCATCCCCACCCTTAGGGGGATGGATGCCTACCACTACTACCATCACCACTCATGGGGGGCTGGATGCCTGTCACTACAACCACCCCTACTCATAGGACGGGCAATGCATGACACAACTAGCATACTCCCACATAAGGACTGTCTGTAAATTACATCCCAGCCTCCAACACCATGACAAGCGTGTGTGGTCTGTGTCAAATGCATACAACACCGAACATGACATTGAACATACAATGTGACCCCCTAACACATGTGTCACACATAATTGTGTGTGTGGCCTACACAATGCAAGCAGACCATGACCACTGTGGCAATGTGGCCCAAAGCCCCATCACCACAGTGCCCATAAGGTAAGTGTGTGCTCCATAGCTGAAGCACATTTTGAACAGTGTGGCAATGTGGCCCAAAGCCCCATCACCACAGTGCCCAAAAGGTAAGTGTGTGCCCCATAGCTGAAACACATTCTGAACAGTGTGGCAATGGGGCCCAAAGCCCCATCACCACAGTGCCCATAAGGTAAGTGTGTGCTCCATAGCTGAAGCACATTTTGAACAGTGTGGCAATGTGGCCCAAAGCCCCATCACCACAGTGCCCATAAGGTAAGTGTGTGCTCCATAGCTGAAGCACATTTTGAACAGTGTGGCAATGTGGCCGAAAGCCCCATCACCACATTGCCCAAAAGGTAAGTGTGTGCTCCATAGCTGAAGCACATTTTGAACAGTGTGGCAATGGGGCCCAAAGCCCCATCACCACAGTGCCCAAAAGGGAAGTGTAGTCCTGGTGAAAGCTGCAAAAACATAACTGCAGGGATTATTCCTGGCCACACAACACCAAACACTACAGTGGCATTGTAGTGCTTGTGTCCCATAGCAACATAGATTGTGTGAGGCAAGCAGTGCAGTGCCAATGACACATCGTTCTGGCCATGTGCACACAAACATCAGCCATGGGGGTCCACATTGTCTACATGCACAAATAACACAATGACAGAAGTGAGCATCATAATGCAGACCCACATATCAGCACCAATGGACACACAAATGTAGATATCCTGTGGAGACTGTAGATGTCAGGTGAACAAATACCATACCATGGCAGCAATGGGACATACTAACCATGATCAATGTGCTGACTGATGACCTAGCAGTCCCAGGGCCAGCAGGGGAAAGCCAACAAACAACATACAGCCAATGGCAAACTAAAGATATGCCAATGCAGTGGTGCAAAAGCACAAACACAAACAGGCAGACTCACACTGCATATCATACACAACAGGTGAGGGGGTTGTGTGCCAGTGTCCCCAGGCAAACACACAACCCATGAGGAGGCCAGATTCACTGATACACAGATGTCAACACAGTCACAAACAAAAGTAACTCATGGATTGGATTCCCCTATGTGGGCAAACAGGCATTGTGAGATGAGAGGGAGCCCAAATTACACATGTCACACAAGCTTGTAGGAACAGCAACACACACAGCAAGAGACCAAACCACCACAGCACTCCCCCAGGGACCCCACATTGTGGTGACACTAGCCTGCATGACAATCACACTGTGATGACAAAGGTAGATGTCATCCACACTGTGAACCACAGCCATGTGTCCTGAGCAACAAACTACCATCACACCTATACAAGCACAAAGCACTCAGCACGGCCTGCCAGCCAAGGAAAATATGGAGGTAGTGCCCCAGCCGTGCAACAACTCACATTTGCACACACTCAACGCCACACACCTTGAACTCCACCAATGTGCAGCGTTGAAGCTCACATGGACTGCTGACATTGCACATGCACCCATGACAATCCCAGGGGTGTTGGGGGAAATAAGGTGCAGAAACCCATCACACATTGCCAGTCAACAATACTTGTGAATGTCTGACACACTGCACAGTATGCCGTGCATGACGTGAAATCCACCCCAAACAATGGGATCCTGGCCATAGTCACACACCAATGAAGAAGCCAAGCTGACCCACAAAGGACACACATAGACAACTTCCAACATTGCAGCTCTGACCCTGAGGAGTGGCAGCAGTCACACACACACCGTGTCACAATCACTGAAAGCATACACAAACAGAAAATCACATTATTCGTGTAACCAACAAGTGCCAAGAGGAATCCTGACTGTGTCCCATCTGCGTTTGCCCACATCCCCAGCCCTGACAACAAAGACAACTAGGGATGACAACCTCATGAACATTAGTTTGCCATGCACCCACATCCCGGAGTAACCAGGTCCAAGATGCTGGATGAACACAGAACAACTCAGCAAGCATCACAAACAGGAACATCCGTAGGGACACAGCCTGTGTAGGAAAAGGAGAAGGGAACACGCACAGACATGCCTACACAACACACAACATGGGCACAGCCTATATCACGGAATCACGCACTGCCATGAGGGCACTCCACTCCTGTGGAAGGTCAGCTGTGCCAAACCTTGTCTGTGCATGACTCAAACATGTCAGCAGAACACTCGGTCAGTGAGTCAACAACTACAACACACTGAAGGCTCTGCTCATATCAGCCTGGGCACGGGAGTGTCACGTCAGTCATCTGCATACACCCAAGACACGTGTCAAGCAACTTGCACTGTGTACACAGATGAGTCCTCCAAATTTGATGTGCTAAACTGCATGTCCATTGGAGACGGGCACACAGTCAGGGTACTAGGAACATTGGACAGTGGTAAGCCCACCAGATGTGCATCAGTGTAGGACAAAGATGGTAATCTACAAATGCTAAACGTACATCCCTGTGTCAAATGCTCAACATTACACCCTCAGACTGCAGCAAATGATGCTATAGATCCAGACTAGATTAGGATACATATCCCATGGACCACATGGAGCCCATCACAGCAAAACTTCATTTACCTGATCTGAACACTATTACAACAGCAAATGCATGATTCTACACATCTACATCATGTACCTCCAAAGATTAACCACAAGTAAACAAAAAGAGGCTTTATTCAGCAAGTGTGCAACTCAAATCAAAAGTCCAAAATAAACTAAGGCCAATGGCCAGTCCAAATATACAGTCCCAACAGGGTGATGTGTGACAACTTGTCAACAATTGCTTGCCTGCACAGGTACGGACAGGGGTTCATCCCCCTTGGAGGGGCATACGAGGGGCAGGCCAGGCACCGCAGGGACAGGATCAGGGGATGCCAGAAGGAGGCAGTGAAGGGGAGATGGGTGCAGGAGTGTCACCGGCAACTGCAGTGGAGGTGTCTGACTCAGGGGGGGCTGGCACCACCGCAGGGCTCAAGTCAGATGCAGTTGGTGCTGCAACCACTGCAGTGGGCTGGTCAGATGGAGTGGACTGGGTCCCCAATGCAGTGCCCGAGTCAGACGGGGTGGTTGTGGACTCCACCGCAGTGCATGACTCCAAGGTAGTGGAAGGGGGGTCAGAAGAGCTGGGCAGGACAGAGGGGGGGGGACACGGTCTCCACACCAGTGGCACAAACAGGCTGAGCGTCTGGTTTGGGGGTGGAAGAGCAAGTGGCAGGGGGGAGGGCCTAAGCAGTTTGGGGATGCGGTATCGGTGTGTGGGGGAACCTGGGGCAGGGTGTGGCGGTGGAACCTGTGGAGTGGTGGCCTGGGGGATGGAGGTGAGAGACTGGGTGGTTCACTTGCAGGGCGGTGGCGGGGTCTTGCTCTTCCGGGACCGGGGGACTTGCGGGTGGGGGCTCACTCTGCCTGCGCCTGGGGGAGGGTGTCCAGGAGCGAGGGGCACTCCTCTATGTGTGGGTGGACTTCCTCTTCCCCCGGTATGCTGGATCAGCAGGATGGGAGGGGAAGAGGCCGAGGTCACACAGGAAGATCTGCTGTGTAGGTGTGTTAGCAGGCGAGGCAAGGGAAGGGGTCTTGGAGGGAGAGGATTTGGAGGACTGCGGAGTTAATGTGGATGCCTGTGTGTGTGTGTGTTCCCCGTCCCCTGTGTCTGTGGTATCAGTCCCCTGAGGATGCGTGTGTGCACGTCTTGCCTTTCTCTTGGGTGTGTCTGTGCTGCTCGTGTCTGTGTGTTTGGGTGACTGTGCAGGTGTGCATGTGCTTTGGACAGGTAGGGGTGCAGGAAGTGTTGATGGGGCAGAGGTGGGAGGGGTGAGGGACTGTTGGAGGAGGGACACTGCTGCCGTCAGGGAGGAGTCCATGGACCTATTGCTCCTCTGTAGGGCAGACATACCCGTCGAGATGCCCTCCATGAACGACACCAGATGTGTCAACAGAGTGGTGTGTGCATGGAGGACACTCAGCATTGCTGTCTGCCCTACATGGAGCTGCCGAAGGAGGTACACAGACTCCTCACTCAGGGCAGCAGGGGACACAGGGGCAGGGGCTGCGGTGCCTGGCACGAAGGAGACACGCTCCCCAGTACGGGAGCCTCCACGGACCTCAGGAATGGGAGCCAATGGGAGGGCGGTGGTGGTGGTGGTGGTGGCGGGGCCAGACAGACTACCTGGCCTTTGGTGGCTGCTGAGACCCGCCTCCACAAGGGAGTCATCCTCCGAGCTGCTGTGGTCCTCAGCTGAGGTGGATGGTGCTGAGGACTCCTCGGTGTGGCTCCCCTCGCCCTCCATGCCACTGGGTCCCTCTGACCACCCGTCCGATGCTGACCCAATCTGGCTCAGCTGCTCCTCCTGGTCCGTGGAGCTGTCCCCTCCTGTGGCCGTGGATGTATCTGCAAACAATTAGGGAAACAGACAAACATCAGTCACCTGCACTGACCGCACACACCACAGTAAGTACAGCACATTACAGAGCAAGCCCTGGCATCCTTAGTTGAATATTGCCTAAAGTCCTCACACAGATTTGGGGAAGCCAATTGTCAGTCTGATGGTCAACCATGGGACTCACACCCCTCCTGCCCTTGCACCCATCTGTCCGGTGCCTGTCTGATGGTAAGACCCCAGTGTGGACACATGCACCACCTACACAGTTGTTGGACATTGCAGGGAACACGGTGAAGTATGTGAACATGCACACATCACATCTCCTGCCACTGAGTCAGTGCAGGTGTCCGGATAAAGGGATGGCCAGAGTCTAAATAGAAATGCATGTGATGCATACCAGCACCAGACACCATGATGCACCCATGTCCGGATAGTCAATGCCACAATGGGGTGCATGTTGCACATGTCACTCCCCTGCAGGATCAGTCTCAGGAAGTTGAATGCCATGACACAGGAATGCGTGCAAAGTCATACATTACTGTCTCAAGTCACATGGCCATGGCAGCCAGCCAACAACAGTCTGCACTGTGTCACAATCTGAGGGCATGGGGAATGCAAGTTATGTGACTGACAAGTGCACATGTCCATCCCCCAAATACCACATCATCTGTACTACTATATGTCCACGTCATACCAACTGGACATATGGGGGACATGAAACACAACTCTCTGAACATGAGCACCTCACAGTGTGCTGTGAATGACAATACAGCTGACTGAAAGTCACAGTCGCAAACACCTGTGTGCACAGTCAAGTGATCAGACACCTATAAGTCACAGAAGTATCGTCTATCATGGTCACATCTCAGATGGCATGCTGAGCCCTAACCGATAAACATACCAGTAGTCCTGACAACGAAGACACAGCACAATGACACAGAGGCAGACACCTGAGGGTACATTACACTGATCACAACATGCCAGATGATACACGGGAGTGGGAGTACAGAGTGCATTGCATGCCCTGGAGTAGGCATGACTGTCCAGCTCCACCTGTAAGAGGGATGAGTCCTGGACAGTAGGCAGGTGGCTAAGCATGTGTGACACACTGGATACACATACTCCTGAGGCCCAAACATTGTTCCCACCAGCAGCATGGGTGTGTGCCAAATTCCCCAGGGACATGTGGTGAGTCAGAGCAGCAACCGGACCACATATCAAAGTTACACCCAGATTACATGTCAGAACTTAGGCATTGTGTAAGCAATTGACCCACCCATGAATCGCACAACATAGTCACGGGAACAAATGCTGTCCCCCAGCTTGAGCAAAGCTAAATGCAATGACACAGTCCCCAAATGACACAATTTCCTGACTATAAGGGCCACACATATGCGTATCAGAGGAGAAGTGGGCATGTCACAAATGAGGGACATGGGTCCTGGACCACATGACTGATGTACTGTGGAAGTTTAACCAGGCCAGAGGAGGGCACATAGCATGTCAGACAAAGTGCACAGTGCAGTCATGGACTCACCCCCTCCTTGCTGCTGTCTGTCCTTCAGCTGCCCATCCAGGTCAGGGAAGACCACCGCCAGGATCCGGAGCATGTGGGGGTCAGGGTCTGGTGTCCGCCCCTCCTGCGAGGAGGCGACAGCTTCAGCTGGACCCTTGCGATCCTCCGGGTCCAGCCACGAAGGTCCTGCCACCTCTTCTGGCAGTTGCGGATCCTGCGCCTGTAGACCCCCACGGATCTTACTTTCCGGGCGATGGTCAGCCAGATTTCCTGCTTCTGGTGGGCATCAACCTGTGAGGATGACAAAGTGAGAAGGCCATTACTACACATGCAACATATACGTGCATCACACAGTTGGATATACATGTCTCAATCACAGGGGCATATGATGTACACAGGCAGTGCAACAATGGCTATGAACAGTTTGCCAGCAGTCACTACATGGTATCATTGCATGGGAAGTAAACCTAGTTGGAATGCACTGTTACTGCACTGTACCAGTTCTGTGCATGTGACTACACACTTTGGGGTGTGAGAACTACTCAGTGGGCATGCTAGCCAGTGGTGTGCACACTGAAAGCCCTGCTAGTCAGACAACATGCACAATTAGTGAGGCAGTGGACAGCACACTCACCTGCTCCCCTGGTTTCCCATACAGCTTGCTGTACTGTGGAAGGAGGCTGTCCAGCAGGGCCTGGTTCTCCTCAAGGCTGAAGGCTGGGGCTCTCTCCACAGTACGTGCCATTGCAGGAGCCAGAGGATGCATAAACAGCAGCAGTGTTGGTGGCAGATGTCGTCCTGGAGCATGTAGTGCAGGCAAGTGAGCTCTCAGGGGAACAGCCAGCATTATATGTGTGCTGCAGAGGCAGATACTGTCCCATGTGTCCAAAGTGATAGGTCCAAGTCGTTTGCATCTTCTGAATTTGACCAATCCATGGAATAGCAGCACTAATACACGCCCATAGCATCCTTCAAATCTTCAACTTCATGACACCCATGATTTTGCAACATTGTTGTAGCTGGCCAACTGAATTCACTGCATCAGACTCGTTGGAGCTTCGAAAACACGTCCGTTGCCATGCCAGGCCCCAGCCAATGTGTGCGCACCGTTCTGTCCATTGCTGTACAACCCGTCCATCATCCCCTTTAGTATCGCTTTGTTCGCCCTAAGTTGGCAGGGTATGCCCAGACGTGGGTCCCTTGCTCACTTTGCCACTGGATTCAAGCTAGCCTGGCTGATGACGGCTGAATAGCCAGAAACCGGTCCCAGGATGCTTGTTTCCGGTCCAGGGAAGACATGGCTTGGCAGTTCGGGCTGGACTGTTCCCATGAGGCACAGGGTCAGACTGATTTGCATATGGCCATGTCTGAACTGGGGTGGTGGAGTGAGCTAAAGAATGATGATGGATTAAACCCAGATCAGTTGACTGGGGGTGAGTGTTTGATTAACTCAAGCGCTCCGTCCATCATCCCCTTTGGTATCGCTTTGTTCGCCCTAAGTTGGCAGGGTATGCCCAGACGTGGGTCCCTTGCTCACTTTGCCACTGGATTCAAGCTAGCCTGGCTGATGACGGCTGAATAGCCAGAAACCGGTCCCAGGATGCTTGTTTCCGGTCCAGGGAAGACATGGCTTGGCAGTTCGGGCTGGACTGTTCCCATGAGGCACAGGGTCAGACTGATTTGCATATGGCCATGTCTGAACTGGGGTGGTGGAGTGAGCTAAAGAATGATGATGGATTAAACCCAGATCAGTTGACTGGGGGTGAGTGTTTGATTAACTCAAGCGCTCCGTCCATCATCCCCTTTGGTATCGCTACAACGCGTACCAGGCATACAACGCGTACCCGCTCACATGCAATGCAATGGGCCGGCCGGGCACACCGATCGGTCCATTGCTCTACAACGCGTACCAGGCATACAACGCGTACCCGCTCACATACAATGCAATGGGCCGGCCGGGCACACCGATCGGTCCATTGCTCTGCAACGCGTACCAGGCATACAACGCGTACCCGCTCACATACAATGCAATGGGCCGGCCGGGCACACTGATCGGTCCATTGCTGTGCAATGCGTACCAGGCATACAACGCGTACCCGCTCACATACAATGCAATGGGCCAGCCGGGCACACCGATCGGTCCATTGCTCTACAACGCGTACCCGCTCACATACAATGCAATGGGCCGGCCGGGCACACCGATCGGTCCATTGCTCTACAACGCGTCCCTGGACAGGTCACACGCATATGTCACCATGCTGGTCACTGGTGAACCTATACCAGCCACATTTACTTTCCAGGGACTCAGGGGCACACCTACAACACCACACCCAGTCCACACTGTATATAAGGCATGTGTGGCAGCATAACCTTATCTGTGTATGGGGGTGAACATGTGGATTTTGGGTTGGCACTTGGGGGCAGACACACCCAGGCTGTGCACGTGTTCATGGGGACAGGGTCCTTTGTGTGTTGTGCACCTGACCACTGTGGTGTGCAACTTTTCATTTCTGAGCATGTGTCATGGTCACATTTCCAGGTTGTGTATGACATGTCACATACCCCCAGGCTCACATGTGGGAAGGCATGTACGTCACAGGGTGGCCCATTCCAACAATAGTGATGTCCCTCCACAGTCTGTGTGCATGTTGTGTATCACATGTCTCTGACTCCATGTGCACAATGGGAGACGGTCTCCACATCCACGTGGTTTGTGCATGAACTTTGATGGTGTGTGTGTGTGTCACAGACGTCCATGTCTGTCCTGCAGAGGCTACAGGGGCCACTACCTGTGGGTGTCATGTTTGTTTTTCTGACGTGTACATGATACGCCATGTCATGCCAGTGTCCATGTGGCAAGACAGGGTCCCTGGGAATCTACCTGTCAATGAGCTGTGATGCCTGTGGAGCATCTGTCCAGACATGTCACTGTGGTATGTGTGTGGAACGTGAGAGCAGTTAATGGGTACTGTGACACAGCTTAATGGTGTCCCATAGCACACCCTGGAACCTGTTGTCAACACTTGTTGAACAGAGATGTTAGATGATGTCCATGTAGGTGCCATATATGTCCAAACGGAACGACACACACATCAAGTACTTGTGTTTGTTGATGATGTATCATGTGAAATTGAGTATGGTGAACGGCACATAGGTGGGGTGACTGACAATCTTGCTTTCTTCACCTATGCACTGCAGGGCTCCTGCTGTCCATCGACCATTCCCAGACCTGGCAACGATGGTGGAACGTGACAGCATCCGACGGTACCGCTTCACCAGGCAGCTGATTGAGGATTTGGCAGTGCGGTTGGACCCACATTTGCAGCCTGGCCGGCCGTATCCTACAGCGCTGACCCCCAAGGTGAAGGTGATGGCAGCCCTACACTTCTTTGCCACCGGTACCTTTCAACACACTGTGGCAACTACTGGTGGGATGTCACAGACTATGTTCAGCCGTGTGCTACACGATGTTTTGGGGGCAATGTTGAGATACCTCAACCAGTACATCTATTTCCCAACACGTCAACGACTCACTGATGTCAAGAGTGACTTCTATGCCCTGGGGAGGATGCCACATGTAATTGGCTCCATTGATGGGACACATGTGGCTTTGATACCACCACAGGCACATGAGCAGGCATACCGGAACCATAAACATTACCTTCCGATCAATGCTCTGGTGGTATGTCTTGCAGATATGACCATCTCACATGTGTGTGCCCGTTTCCCCGGTTCGGCACACGATGCCTACGTGATGAGGAGTAGTCGCATCCCGAGGATGATGTCACAGATGCCGAACCAGCGTGCCTGGCTTGTTGGTGTGTACTGACTTTGTACCATTGTGTGTGTTCTCCTATGTTGTTTTCCACACACATTTTCAAATCGGCTAATGTGCAATTGTCTGTCTGTAGGTGACTCGGGATACCCCAACATGCCGTGGTTGCTGACACCCCTCAGGAACCCTGTGACACCAGCCCAGATGCGCTACAATGAGGCACATGGTCGGAGGAGGAGGGTGATTGAGCGGACCTTTGGTCTCCTGAAGAGCCGCTTCCGCTGCCTGGACAAGGCAGGAGGGGCCCTCCCATATGCCCCAGCAAAGGTGTGCAAGATTGTCATCGTCTGCTGCATGCTACACAACCTGGCAGTGCGGAAGGAGTTGCCTCTCATCCTGGATGACGATGACCAACGTCCGCCACCTGTGGAAGATCCTGGCCTGGGTCACGATGCCAGTGAAGATGATGATGATGATGATGGTGATGTCCGCACACAGCTCATCACCAACTTCTTCAGCTGAATGTGAGTCTCCAGAGGGTTGTGATGTCAATGATTTGAGTTTGCATGATATGTGTGTGTGGTGCTCTGGTGCTGTTTGAGTGTGGCCATGTGCTACTTGACTGGATGCGTGCAGCGATGTGTCCTTGCAGGTGGTCTGTACTGCCCAACAGTGTTGACATGCTAACTTGGTTTTGTGTAGTTATCTCGTGACATGTATTAGACATGAGTGTTGCCGTTCTGTGCTGTTCTTCAGTGGTTTTGACTGTGTGTCATGTCTGTCCTTCACAGGGTGCTGCCGGAGTTGTCTGATCAACTTGGATCCCCCGAATCCATGATTCAACTTCCAAGGTGGAAGCAGTCGTTTCCCTACAGGTGATGTGCCACACACCCCTGGACTTTCTATCTTCTGTATTTTTGACTTTGTGGCCACAGCCAGGTTGGATTAGCTTGCATTTGTAGTGGAAACAACATGTTGCAAATGTGTAATAAACCTGTGCTTCACTTTGGGATGTGCGTTGTCTGTAGTCACACATCTGACTGACATTTGCTTACTGCACCTGTAGTCTAGTTGACAGTGACTGTGAATAGGTGGGGTGTCTGTGCATTCCACTGTATTTAGTTGCAACATCAGTGTAGGTGATGAGTCTGATGGCCCTGGTGTGTATGTGTTGTGTGGCCCTAGTGGTGTGTCTCCCTCATATGTGTCACGTCGCCATGACTGACATGACGGTGTTGGACTTGCTGTAGCAGTTAGCATGCACAGTGTCATTTAGCAGATCACCATCTACATGACAAAAACCACGTTGGAATCACAACAGAGGCAGATATGGTGTATTGGTGAGTTTATTTACATACAGGTGTGAGGATGGTGCACAGGATGGTGGGTGCTGTACATAGAAATTGGAATCCAAAGTTCCCATGTGTATTGGAAGTCTTGGTAGCTGAAATGTCCAGAGTAAAGTCCACAGTCATCTGATTAATTTGGCCAACTAGAGCTCCCCATGTCATGTGGGAGAGTTGGGTTGGCTTCGACAGGGCGTGCAGTTTGCACACAGAGGAAAAGTTCCAGAACAGGTGTTGGCTTCCTGGGGGATGTAGATGGCCATCGGCCTCTCAGTTTGGCCTCTTCGGACGGCCCCTCTTCTTGGGGGGACCCTCAGGTGCAGGCTGCGGCGGTGCAGGGGACTCTCTGCCAGAGTTTTCCTCCCTCCCTGTGGCATTTGCAGTTGTTTCAGCAGCAGTTGTTGTGGGCACACAGGGAGGTGAGGCCATGTTGGTGCTGATCTGGCGGAGGCATGTGAGTATGTCCCTATGCACCGCTGTCAGTTGTTCCAATGTGTCCCACTTGGACTCCATGCCAGACATGTGTGTCTCGACACGTGACATGTGTGTCTCGACACGTGACATGTGTGTCTCGACATGTGACGTGTGTGTCGACACGGGACATGTGGGAGTCCAAGCGGGCATGATGGGCAGCCTGCTGCTGTTGTATGTCCTTGAGGATCCCCACTACCTGGCTGACCTCTCCGGGGCCAGTTGTGGGTCATCATGCAGTCCAGACCCCTCTGCAAAGAGCGACCTATGTCAACCACCCCTCCCACCACCCCTGGCGACACGTGCAGGACCTGCGGTGGCACGCACAGGTGACCGTGGGCCCACTTGGGTGTTGTTCCTGGGCTCGTTGTCACCAGCTCCAGTTTGGGCCTGGGTCCCTGCGCTGTTGTCATCTGTGGTCCTTGGTCTGTCCGTGTTGGCAGGGGTGGCCTGTGTGTTGGCAGTTGTTGGAGGGGTGGGTGCAGGGGGTGCAGATGTTGGTCCTGCTGGTGCTGCATGATGACTCACACCGGAGGGTCCAGCTGGTTCTTCGCCATCCGAGGATTGCAGTGGCTGATCCACACCAGTGAGCTCAGTGTTCCCCGGAGCCTGGGACAGGGACTCCTCCTCGTCTGCAGCTGTGTCCCCATCATCACCTGTTTTGGGGAGAGACACAGATGTTATGTTATGTTTCTACTGGCATCAATTGTTCAAACACCTGACAGTTGTGACTGTACCTCTGGATGTGGGCAAGGACATTGCATTCTCCTAAATTGTGACAGTCAGAGAGTGATATTGGTGTAGCACATTGTCCTGCCAACCTGTGGCATGTCAATGTGTATGTTGAGGTGTGTGCATGACCAGCATTGGTGGTATTTGGTTGCCATCCAGGCCTCATTCTCCCCCAGCCCAGTTATCCCACCATGAAGCGTGCTTCCATTGCAGGGAGTGCAAGTTGTCTTTCAGGATGTCAGTCAGTGGTGTCCTGCTGTTGGTTGTTCCACAGTTCCCAGCAGGGCCTTGTGCTCCCCCCAGCAGTACCCAGTGTCAGCCATCTTGTGAGTCCTTTTCCACTCCCTGTGATGTGAGCATGGTTGAGAGTGGTGTTGATGGGCCAATAGTGAGGGTGAGCAATATCTGTGCCTACAACTCCCATCATGCTATTGCCTCCACCCCCCTTCCCAGCATGCCCATCCTTCCTTCATTTTGACTCTGCTTCCCTGTGGGGTGGGGTGCCTGTGCTGACAGGATGGCTGGGAGTGTTGTCCTGGCAGTTGTTTGGCTACAAGTCCCAAGAGTGTCCCTGTGCTTCACACAGCATGACCCAGGTTGGTGGTTCTTTGTGGGATCTTCAGTTAGGATGTGAGGCATTGCATTCTCCCAGGTGGGTTATGCGGAGTTAGTGTTGAGGGGGTGTGTGAGGGGAGGTGCTTGTAACTATGGTCAGTGCGGTGAGTCCTCCTTCCCACCCAGCCAGATATCCCACCATGGAACGTGCTTCCATTGCAGGGAGTGCAAGTTGTCTTTCAGGATGTCAGTCAGTGGTGTCCTGCTGTTGGTTGTTGCACAGTTCCCAGCAGGGCCTTGTGCTCCCCACAGCAGTACCCAGTGTCAGCCATCTTGTGAGTCCTTTTCCACTCCCTGTGATGTGAGCATGGTTGAGAGTGGTGTTGATGGGCCAATTGTGAGGGTGAGCAATATCTGTGCCTACAACTCCCATCATGCTATTGCCTCCACCCCCCTTCCCAGCATGCCCATCCTTCCTTCCTTTTGACTCTGCTTCCCTGTGGGGTGGGGTGCCTGTGCTGACAGGATGGCTGGGAATGTTGTCCTGGCAGTTGTTTGGCTACAAGTCCCAAGAGTGTCCCTGTGCTTCACACAGCATAACCCAGGGTGGTGGTTCTTTGTGGGATCTTCAGTTAGGATGTGAGGCATTGCATTCTCCCAGGTGGGTTATGTGGGGTTAGTGTTGAGGGTGTGTGTGAGGGGAGGTGCTTGTAACTATGGTCAGTGCTGTGAGTCCTCCTTCCCACCCAGCCAGATATCCCACCATGGAACTTGCTTCCATTGCAGGGAGTGCAAGTTTTCTTTCAGGATGTCAGTCAGTGGTGTCCTGATGTTGGTTGTTGCACAGTTCCCAGCAGGGCCTTGTGCTCCCCACAGCAGTACCCAGTGTCAGCCATCTTGTCAGTTGTTTTCCACTCCCTGTGATGTGAGCATGGTTCAGAGTGGTGTTGATGGGCCAATTGTGGGTGTGACCAATATCTGTGCCTACAACTCCCATCCTGCTATTGCCTACACCCCCTTCCCAGCATGCCCATCCTTCTTTCCTTTTGAGTGGACTTCAGTGTGTGTGAGTGTGACAGCAATGGCAAGATGGCTGACAGTGTGGTCCTGTTGTTTGTTGGTGCCCAGTTCCCAGCAGGGCCTTGTGCTCCCCACAGCTGTGGCCAGTGTCAGACATCTTTGAAGTGGCTTTTGACTCCCTGTGAGGTGTGCATGCTTCAGTGCTAACTTGCTGGGCCATGTGGGTGTGAGATGTTGATCTGTGACTACCACTCCCATCAAGCTATTGCCTACACCCCCCCTTCCCAGCATGCCCATCCTTCCTTCCTTTTGAGTGGACTTCAGTGTGTGTGAGTGTGACAGCAATGGCAAGATGGCTGACAGTGTGGTCCTGTTGTTTGTTGGTGCCCAGTTCCCAGCAGGGCCTTGTGCTCCCCACAGCTGTGGCCAGTGTCAGACATCTTTGAAGTGGCTTTTGACTCCCTGTGAGGTGTGCATGCTTCAGTGCTAACTTGCTGGGCCATGTGGGTGTGAGATGTTGATCTGTGACTACCACTCCCATCATGCTATTGCCTACACCCCCCTTCCCAGCATGCCCATCCTTCCTTCCTTTTGAGTGGACTTCAGTGTGTGTGAGTGTGACAGCAATGGCAAGATGGCTGACAGTGTGGTCCTGTTGTTTGTTGGTGCCCAGTTCCCAGCAGGGCCTTGTGCTCCCCACAGCTGTGGCCAGTGTCAGACATCTTTGAAGTGGCTTTTGACTCCCTGTGAGGTGTGCATGCTTCAGTGCTAACTTGCTGGGCCATGTGGGTGTGAGATGTTGATCTGTGACTACCACTCCCATCATGCTATTGCCTACACCCCCTTCCCAGCATGCCCATCCTTCCTTCCTTTTGAGTGGACTTCAGTGTGTGTGAGTGTGACAGCAATGGCAAGATGGCTGACAGTGTGGTCCTGTTGTTTGTTGGTGCCCAGTTCCCAGCAGGGCCTTGTGCTCTCCACAGCAGTAGCCAGTGTCAGCCATCTTGTCAGTTGTTTTCCACTCCCTGTGATGTGAGCATGGTTCAGAGTGGTGTTGATGGGCCAATTGTGGGTGTGACCAATATCTGTGACTACCACTCCCATCATGCTATTGGCTACACTGACTTGACCAGCATACACAGAATTCCTTCCTTTCAGTGAGCCTCCCTGTGAGGTGGTGTTCTAGTGGTGGGTAAATATCTGGGAGTATTTGTTGGTTCTATTTGTGCCACTGCCTTGCTGTATTTGTTGTTAGGTTTGTAGATGTCATGACACAGTTACATATCACTATGGGATGGCAGGTATTGTGTTTGTCTGACTAGCATTCACATCTTGGGATGGATATCTTTTGGTTGCTGTGTATTTGCTAAGTGTGCATGGTTTGCCTATCCCCTTGACTGTGATGTGTGTGTGTTGTCACACCATATTGTGTATATTAGTTGTGTACTCACCAGGCTCTGGGATGTCTGTTAGTCCGTATACGCTCACTGGTGGTAGGATGGCCCGCACCTTCTCCTCCCAGGGCCTGAGGAATACTGGTTTTGCAGGAGGGCCACTGCCGGTGTGCTGGGTGAGGAGGTAGTCCTTTTTGAGTAGGTCCCTGACCCTCCTGCGCACATCATACCACCTGTTCTGGATGTCTTCCTTTGTGCGCAAACATGGTGATTGTGCGTTGACCCTGTCGACAATCCTCGCCCACATCTTGGTTTTCTGCGACATGGGGGTCTGTTGTACCAATGTACCAAACAACTGTGGCTCTACCCTGAGGATCTCGTCTACCAGGACTTCCAATTCACAATCTAGGAACTTATGGTTCTTCTTTGGGGGCATGGTGATGGGTGGTGGTGGTGATTGATGTGTGTGGGTGTGCAAGTGGGGGTGTGTGAGTGTAGGTTTAGCTGGGTGTGTGTGAGGGTGCTATTTGTAGGTGTGGTAATGGTGTGTGGCTTGTGTGATGTATGAGCTGTGAGTGTGTCTGTGGTTGCTGTGTGATGGTGTTCTGTCTGGCAGGTCAGTGGAATTTGCAAGGGATCATGGTCGGGATTTGTGGCCTTTATGTAGGTGGAGTTGGAGGTGTGTCCTTGTTCCATTTTTTTTTCCTCCCTGTATTTATTGGCTTAGTGGTTGCTTGTTTGGCCCTTTTTTTTTAAAAATGTGCTTGGTGTTTTTGGTGCATGTAGGAGTCGTTCTTGTGTCCGAGTAGGACGCTGCAGTTGTCTGGTGCGATCTTGTCCGACTCGTTCCCGCTGTGTGTCAGCTAGGTTTCATATGCGGCGTACGAGTCGGTCGCGTAGTATTGGGTTGCTTCGGCTGGGTTTTGTATGCGTGTCGGTCGTACGGCTTGTGCTCCGGGCGAGTCGGTCGTGTTTTGCACGCACAGCATCGTACTACGCGGGTACGTTTCATTCGGGTTCAATCCGAGTGCGTGTCGGTCGGTTCGTTTCGCGTGATTTCCCGGCCGGATGGCTTGTTTCCGTCCGGCTCGTCTGTCGTTTTGTCTTCCGTCCGAGTCTGTCGGATTTCACATGCATTTCATCGTACTACCCGGGTCGTGCGGCGCCGGTCCGAGTCGGTCGGACTAAATTCCCGTACCGAGTCGGTCGGTATGTTTTCCGGCCCAAATCGGAATCGGCCCCTTAGTCTTCATGTAAGAACATATTCAGTTCCACTAACATTAGGGATCCACATGCCCTGACAAATGTGCCAGACCATTTAGGCTAATTTAGTTGGACAGAAACATGTTGGCAGACAGGTATATGGGTGTGAGCCATTGATCTCCACAACCCATTCACATTAGTTTTTAATCATACCTAGTGTCCAGTTGATTAAAGTTGTGGTTCATAGTACACTGAGGTATTTTTACTTTTCCATCTGGATCCCCTTTTATGTCGGTGTTGTTGAGTAACATTTATTCAAGAACTCCCTCCTACCGTTACAGTCTTCGAGGAGGTTGAGTCCGCCTCAGTGGCACTGTCCTACCGAGGTGGGGAGAGGATTCCTATGATGAAGCATGACAATATTATGTGTGTGAGGTTTCCTCTTCCATTAAGGATGGCCTTCCCTGGGTAACTGGCCTGGGTTCAGCTTATGCCTCTCGGGTCCATCTGTAAAAGTATAGTCTGGATCTACCTGTAGTGAAAATTACACTACACGGTTTCCTTACAATATCAGCCACCGTACCTATTTTATGTTAATCTCTTCGTAGCGAAGGGACGTACGGTGGTTCACCCTTCTCCTCCCATTACCCTGTGTTTTCTCTCGCTTTGTGGTTTTTGGCATTATCTCTACTGAACACTTTAAAAATTAATGTCTGAAGTTCCACTTATTGGGTTGTTTTCATTTGGTGACATTTTTTGTATCACATTTTGCTCTATTTTTCAATTAAGTTTTCATTGTTTTGCATTTCGTAATAATTAGTATTTTGGTACTGCATAAATACTTTACACATTGCCTGTAAGTTCAGCATTTCTGCTATGTGCCAGAGCAACCAGGGTGTGGAGCTCAACTTTATTTATTGACTTTAGTGCTTCACCCTGGCAAGTATTGTGATTAATAATTGGGGTGGGTACTTACCCCCTGCACTAATGACACAGCTTCTTACAATAAAGATATGAGACATCTTCTCAAATACAATTAAAATCATTACTAGTTTTTTGTAAATGAAGGAAATTATATGTTGTTTTAAGTTTTTCATTACAATGTATTTCTGATACTAATACCTGTCCTATTGTAAAATGTCATGTAAGTTAATGACTACATGTATTCCATGGCATACAGTAGTCTGACTCTGACAATGAAATAAGCTGCAATATATACAGATTGTTGTATCACTGTTTTTAAGGACTCCTAATGACATGTTTAAAAGGCTAAACATTGATGACGATATGTTTGTCATTACGCAAAGTATGTATTCCCTTGCTACAGAAAGCTATACATTCTAAAATGAAAAATAAAAATGTAGATAACATGGTGAGCCCTAATGGTAAGTTTCCATTTAATTTGCTAACATCATACAAACCTCTTTTTGAATGCAGTTGCTGACAGATCTTAAAGTACTAATATTATTAAAATGTATACTTTTTTTACATTTCCTTATTTGGACAATTGTGTTACACAAAAGAAGGCAGATAACATTATTATAAATATTTGTAAAAGGGTAAATAATTACACAACATTAAATTAAATGTAATTGGTCACATCGCTGTAAAGAAGAATGTATTATTTGTTGTTAATTACTTTGCTTAATCTGTGTGTAAATTACTATAGCCAATTTCACTGTGATGCTTGTGCAATAACATTCTATTGTGTACATAACATTTTGTGTGTGTTTGTGTGATACAATATTGTCAGAACTAAAAAAAAGTCTAAAATAAGAAAACATAAATGTGTATTTATAAAGCAGGCACAGATTCACATTTAAAATGAAAAACATACAAATGTTGAAACATACTATAATAAGTGTGGTATCAGAGATAAATAACTAATTAATTTTTTTTTTAAAGATGTGTTTATTTATGAATGGAAAGATTCTGTATGGCAACATAACTCCGTGAGAGATAACAACCCTTATTCAGAAATATTTCTTTATAAATGTTGTATACCATGTTAAAAAAATATACATTTTCTACAAAATGTTTGAACAATGCATCATGAGACATGTTGTTTCTAAGCACATAGCTAAAGTGTTAGGCTGGAAGTTTACCCACTCACTAGTTAATGAGAAGCTTAAATATGACATTGATAACATCCTATACTGAATAGAATTTTTTTTAAATTGAACCGCAGCACAATTTAGTCATCCGTTATTTTGATGAATCTTACACATACCTAACATCTTCATTTCTCTGAAATTATTATACGCAAGTGCAAAGCTCAGTAGTCTCCACTCCGAATTTCTGTAATGCCTTTAGTGTGGAGTTTGGACAACAAATCCTTCTCTCGAGGCATGAGATTGAGGGGCGTAGGAGAGCCACCAAAAGTTCCTAGATCATCTTTGTGTGTCCTGGAAGCAAGGTAACATGCTGTCCCCCCACAGGTCATTCCAGCACTTGCTAATGTCCTCCTGTGACACAGTATTGACCCTATCCACTATTCTGTCCCACATTTGCCTTCTCTGACTCCTAGTTGTTGTTTGCACTAGGGCTCCTAATAACTGTGACACAGCCCTCACAAATTTATCCACAATAATCATTAATTAATTTTCTGATAGTCTAGGGGGTCTTCTCCCTTTCATTGTTAGATTGAAATTAAACATTTAGAGTAAGGAAAAAACTAACAATGTTTGGCTTATTTGGTGGTGGTGGTGGTGGTGCTGCTGCTGCTGCTACAGCTGCTGATCCTACTCCTGGTCTGAGTGAAGAAAAAAGTAGTAGGGGTAGAGGCTTCACTTTTAAATTGTTAGGAGCAGGTGATTTATTTAAGGTAATGTTATTCAGATGTGTGCGAGAATTGATGGACGCGTCTAGCATTTTGGCAAATGAATCTACTAATTTGATAGCCGCATGCACTTAACTAACACTCGTCTGGCTCTACATGCACTGTTGTGCTGGTCCATCCATTCCATTATGACAGTTTAATACACTAAATAAGAGAGACATATAAACACTATGCCAATATCGATGGAGTGGTTACAGATGACGAAGTAATCTGGTTCAGATGCTAAAGAGACTTAAGCTCAGACTATAAATATGGAGGATATAATACCGTCCGGATGGATTCACTACTATGCGACAGAGGAACAATGGTCCATACTCCGAATTTTAAATCAGGCCCTATAATACTTCACAAGATCATAATTGCTATGTAGCATTTATAGATGTTAAAAGGTATGTTAGGTATTTTTAAATAGTGCAACAATTATCTGGAGGCATCAATCAATCAGGTTTCTTGTAAAGCGTGACAACTCGCCTGTTAGGGTCTCAAGGCACTGTGGGGGGTGGGCATCTAGGCGCTGCAAGGATAAGGAGAGGGTGCCCATTAAAGGTTAAAAAAACACGTTTTGAGAGCCTTTCTGAAGGTCAAAAGTCTGTACGCTTCGATCGTTCATAGATATGTACTCAAACCGCTAGGATATTTTCTGAGCATGACAACAGCCAATTATAACATACACAAATATTTATTTTTCTATTTGGTGAAACAAAACAAGATAACTGCAGCGTACCAACCTTTCACTGTATTGTTCGAATGGGAATATGCCTAGTCCCTACAACCATCAAAGTATTATGATCAGGTTGTGTTCTGGGGTAGGTGCATCAATAAAGGACCAAAATACAGAATGGTTCTCTAGATTTTTCTAGAGAGACAGAGGTCGGTTTTCCAGACTCCCCTGGTACTAAGGACTTGGGGCCTAATTTAAATCTTGGCGGAGGGGAATACTCTGTCACAAATGTGATAGAGATCCTGTCTGCCTTATTACATGTTCGTGGCGGAGTATTTCATCCACCGAGATCTAAATAAGGCCCTTAGGCTGTGTACCAACGCAAATCAGAAAACCAGTTGTATTGCAACCATTCCAAAACCCACTGAGCAATAGTTGAGTGAGATGTGTTCCAGGTAATGATCAGTCACATGAGATGTTATAGGGACAATCAGTGGAACCCCATATCCTCTTTCATGAAGGAATAATAAACTCAAGAATTCTTGAAGACCGAGGATACAATTTAAATATGTATATTGAAATCAAAATCCTAGTATAGTGCAAAGGAGATGAATTGTTACCACAATGCAGACAATATGGTAGCGGCATCAGTTACCAAAAGCATGAATAGTAGATACCACTCCATAATGATTAATTTTATTAATCAATAGCAATCATACTCTCATTATGCACTTCCAAGCACTAAGTTAATAGCCATCATGCATGCAAAGCAGAAAATAAATCCTATTTCGAGTTTCAGAGATGGTAGCCACCTGCATACCTGTTTGAACAATGGAGTTCTATATTCAATAAAATAACAAGGTCTGCCTTCTTTTCTCATGAGGCCGGCTGCACTGCTAAGTCAGCAAGCAAAGGCTTAGGTCCTTATTACGAGTCTGGTGGTCCATGGAACGGCAGACTCACGGTGGCGGTCTCCCGACCGCCCTATTACAACTAGGTCAGTTGGGCCACAGTGGGACCACCGCAACTGCCAGGGAACCACCGTTCCCCTGGTGGTTGCACCACGATCCTGGGGCCACAATATTCTTGCCGGGTCATATTATGAGTTATCTCACCCCCACACTTTTCATGGCGGTGCAACTGCCATGAAAAGTGTGGGGGTGAGGAAACAAAGTGGTGCCTCACGCCATGTGGGACAACATGCCCCCTATGTGTGCATGCATTGTGACCCCCTGTGTGCATGTACACCAGTACCTGCACGGCATGGACTGCAGCAGTCCATGCTGTGTAGGTACTGCCTTTGACGTTCCCATTGCGGGACCAATTTCATAGGCACCGTCCTCGGGACGTCAAAGAACCGCCCGCAAGACCAGGAGAAAACTCATGATCTGGCAGGCAGTTCCTATATGGGTTTGGCTGTGCGATAGCATTGCCATCCCACTCCTGCACCGCCAAACTCATAATAAGGCCCGAAGTGCCTCCTGTCCCATTAGCCTTCAGTAGGAACAGGAGATATATTTCTATATGACCTGTCCTGCTGTCACCTATTGTACTGTCTGCCCTTCACTTTCTGTGCGCAACTTTTATAACATAATTTCACTTTTGTTAAAAACTCTGAATGACAACAAGAATGAGGCACATAGTTGGCAACCTTCTAAATATTGTTAGAAATCAATACCAAGCTAATGTAAAATGCAGCACTCAGCATTTTCAATTACATACTGCAAATATATTTCTGTGAGGTTGATTATCACATTGCAGAATATAAATATACATTCCAAACGTGTGTCATATGAATTATGTACATTCTGGATTCTGATTAATTAACTAATACGTAACGCAAGCAGAAAGAACACAATTTTCATAACCTTTTTGTAGAAATAGCACTTATTTCAGTCTAATAATAAACATAAAATTTACTCTACATAATCATTTTAGTTTTCAATTTAGGAATTATTCATTGATGATGGATATTTGGAGAGTAGATTCTGTAGAAAGCAGCAACAGTTTATAGCATATTGCACACTAGCTCAACACTTCTCAAAAATTACAGTTTCAGTAGCAAGGATGATTTGTTTCTAATGGAAAGATTATCCATTTGAAAGAATAATGTAATGCCAATTGATAGATAAACAAGTAATTTAAACAATAAATGCCCTAAACAGCCAACATTTACCAAATGTCAGCATTACAAACAACACAAAAACAAGGATAGTCCCACTCCTATTAGTATTCAAAAAACTGTTTCTTATCCCTTTTGGTACTTCTTTTGAAAGGTGCATGTGGATATCGCCCTCTGATATGAGGCGTAAATATTCATATACAGCAATAGCTTTATTCTAGGGAATACTTGCACTCCCATTTGGAAAGTTTGAAGCTTGTATTAATATGTTTCTTAGAATAGTGATCACTCTGTAATCAATAGAATTTGTATAGTTGTAAATTCTTCTTTATTCATTTTGAAGCATTCTTATTCGTAGTGTTAAACCTCACACTGCGATTGAAATTCATATGCATTTACTTGGAATCCCAATGCATTTCAGGACAAGCCCTTCGTCAGGGGAATATATCCTGTAATGTAATGAACAACCTATTGTCAAATCTCCATGAATCATACAGCTTGCCAGTTAAATCTGTATTCAATGAAAACACTCTGTGGGTACTTATCAAATCGTTACGATAGACGAAAAAAGCCTGTGCAGCGGCATCTATAAAGGTGCAATCCGATGGTAATTAATTAAAGTGAGTATTCCTCTGCTGACTTCAGCACAGAGATAAAAACGATGAAAGAAAACACAATGTCAAGGAGCGAGCCGCCTACTTGCCCTATTTAAAACACGCAAACTTCAATAAACTGTGAAGACTATACACCATGTACCCTAACACGCCTTCTTTAAACCCCGTTTGAGTATGCATTAAGTTTTGCCCAGAATGTGCTCAATGGTGTAACCTCCCCATGCCTGGAGGTCTTTGTGGAGGAAAATCATTACACAAACCTATAAACGTGCTCTCAAGAGTAAGAAAACAGTGTTTGGTGCGCGTCCAAGTCATGCGATAGACGAAGATTGAGAATACATTGTCACTTACTTTTTACTTGTCATCTCTTTTAAAATATTGGACTATAAATTACATGCTAAAATGTCTGTCTCGCATTCTCTATTAAGTCTGGAAGTGTTTTTTACGCATCTGTTCCTCAGTGGCCGAGCCCTCGCCTAGACCAGGGGAGCTCCCTGCGGAATATAACTGGACCCCCAGTACCTTTAAATATTTGGGTATCCAGATTTTTCACTCATTGGAGGACATGATGGAGGGCAATTTGGGCAGGGCCCTCCGTTCGCTCCGCTATAGCGTGGCCTTTTGGAACTAATTTCGACTACCACTGATGGCCAGAGTGTCACTGACCAAAATGGTCGTGCGGCCCCGCCTACTGTACTTCTTCACAAATTTACCGGTGTTGATGCCAGCGGGGTGGTTCCGGCCGCTGGATGCGCTGGTACGAGAACTCATCTGGACAGACGGAAGAGGCAGAGTATCACTGCAGACTCTGCAGTGCCCCATGAGAGGGGGGGGGATTGGGTGTGCCTGATTTTGAATATTACCAGCTGGCTGCACAGCTGCAATGGATGGCCCAATGGCTGGAGGGGGTGAACCAGGATGGGACATACCTGGCGGAGCCAGGGCAACACCCACGCCAATTACTGGCAAAACTGCTAAACCAGGCCACGAGGGTCCCATATACCTCGACGTAACAGTCCACGGCCCTACAGTGCTGAAAAAGTTGCATGGCAAGACTGCCGGCCACTCCGAGATACTCCCCAACACTACTACTGGTGGGGTTGCCCTACGGTGAACCACAGGCGATCTTGGGGGCGGAGTAACTGGCGCCCTGGACAGAGGCTGGGCTAGAGACAACGGGAGATTGCTACCTAGACAAATGTTTAATTCCCTTTGCTGAACTAGTAGAGGGGTGCAGACTTCCCCCAGGCCAGTTCCTTCTATATGAGGTGTTGGTGCGGGTGTTCGAGAGACTGTGGGGAACGGGAAGAGATGAGCCAGCTATGCATTCGGTTCTCCATTCACTAATCGCATTGGGTACAGCAGGGCACCAAATAAAGTGGTTCTATGCATCGCTTCTCGAGGCGTCTCTGTTTCCGATGCTGAAATTGAAGGGTAGATGGGAAAGATCCCTGAACAGGACACTTACTGATTCAGAATGGCGTAGAGTATTGGAATCTCACAAAAAAGATCTCCCGCAGCACCCGTCTCAAATACCTGCAATTCAATTACGAACACATGACGCACATGACCCTTCATCGCCTCCAGGCCGCCTTTGGAGGAGAGCCAAGAGGCTGCCCGAGGTGTGGCCAACCAGATGCGGATTTCCTCCTTATGACTTGGAGCTGTGCGTTGCTGCAAAGTTTCTGGGTAACCGTACTAGCTAAGATCAATGACACACTAAATCGTGCGCTTGATCACTCGGCAGAGATGTGTTTACTCGGCCTATACCCTAGACCACCCAAGCGTAAGGTGGGGAATAAATTCATTGATCTGTACTTGCCACTGGCCAAGAGGCGAATCACGATATCATGGAAATCAGCCATGGGACCGCGCTGGGTAGGGAGGAACTGAGGGGACTGCACCAGCGCCCAATTGCTAAAGCATGGAGGGATACATTGTTTAACTGGGACCACCCGAGCCGGCCTAATAGCGAAAATTATGAAAGTGGGTCTTACACGGAGTAGTAAAGCGTGGACACTGGGGTGATGAGAGGGTGAGGCATAGCAAACGACGCGACAGGGACACTCCAATTGCTGATTCTGGGCCACCTCCCCCCCCCCAACAACAACAATATTAATGCACATATTAGTACACAGACACAGGGGTCCGATCGTCTGTTATAAAGGCTAGATTCGACCTGCCATGAAGAGAGGACACTAGCTTAATCACCCCTACTACAAATCCTGTCAGACGTATGGGCACCCGCGTGCACTGTTTGAGGCTGTTCTTCTCTTCTTCTATTATTTTGTTAATTAGTGATCCTTACTGCATCCTTGTTGCATGGAGCTGCCAGTGAATTCCACAGCACGTCCCTATCAGTTAGTAGGCCCCAGGGAGTAAGAAAAATGGCATGAACAGGCGCATCTATGTCATGAGAAATAGATGGGCTATAACGGGCTAGATCCTCCGTGTGAGAGATAGGTGAGCGCAGTTGATTAACAAGAAGCCTCTTAACCACACACATTGCGTGCCTCCTACTAAATAAATGTGATGCAATAATGTCTTGTAATACACAGTAAATGCCCAAGCGGGAAGAATTTGGAAAGCCATGTTCAATCTGTACTATTTATCATTTAATACCTACTGTACAATGTCATGTATGATTATAAAATGCCAATAAAGATATTTCCACAAAAAAAAAGTCTGGAAGTGTTTATTGTAAAACATTATTACTATTGTTATTATTATCATTATTATTATTATTATTATTATCTATAATAATAATAATAATACTATATGATTAAAAACTAGGGATCCCTCATACATCAGCAGTGAAGCAGGACACCCCGATAGAAGACTAAAGTCATATACATACTCTACTGTTGTATACCTTGCCTTATTCCTGCCTTTGAGCCCATTCTTAGCGTACATTTTTTTATTGGGTCTTTGGAGCCTAGGGCTTTACTCATAGTTTAATATGTATAACTGTTATGTGCTATTTAATTTATTTGCATTTACAGTGTTCTTTGATGGTGCATTTCTGACTCCTATTATATGTAATCATTAATTTTGAAATTTAGAGAAAAGCACAAGGAAATTGAACAGATGTGCAAGAGAATACACACATTATTGTTCCCACCATACATCACAGATTGCAAGGTTATTTTTTCCCAAAATAAAACTGAGAAATATTATATGAATCTCGTGCAAAAGGAGCTTCAGACACTCCAGAAGGAGCATCTAGGACAGTCTGTGCGAAGGCCGCACTCTCTCATGATTCTTGTGATTTGGTTTTTGGAAGAGGATCATCAGAACAGAGACAAAGACTGGTCTTGCCTATAGGCAGGGCAACAGGCTAGAAATGTACAAATAATGAGCACAAATAGATGTGTACCATTTAGGAAGCTCCTATTTTGGCAAGATTTCGATGATAGTGTAGACATTAGTTAGGACCACGGAAGAAGAGACTCTATCACCGATTACATTCCATTGGCCACAATTTATGTTGATAATTTAAATTGTATTTACATCTGTTTCCTTCACTTTGCTCACTATATTGCTTATGTCTGCAATTGTTTTTAAAATATTCTGCACTAAACAGGATGCTAACATAAAGCCTTTTTAAATAGTAGTATGGAGTTCTTGTGTAGGTACATCCTTCAGGAAGTGTTCCCGTAAAATAAAATGTGTTCCTGATAGTTGCCCAATATGCCTTACCTCCAGGTAAGTTGTGAGATAACATGAGCCACAGCCTTCCTGTTTCTCCTGCTTAAACTGCTAAGTTGGTTCAAACCTGGGCTGGCCTAGGGGTGGAGGAGTAATCTACTAGGTGATGAATATAATGGGACTTGTAAAAACATATCATGATGCCCAACGTGGGGCCTGAATCAGGGGCCACACCCAAGTACTTCCCAACACCACATATTACAAATACTGAGACATCTGTTGTGATATTGGTTTCCTCCCTTAGTCTAGATAGGAGTTCCCTGTGATGTTGAAGAGTTTGTTAAGTTTAACTATAAAAAGCGGTTCCCACTTCAGTCGATTGAGTTTTGAAGCATAGGCTGAATCTGTGTTAAATGGGCTGATGAGACTGTACAAATAAAGGCAAATGTTAGATGTCCATTGGCACAACATTTGACTGTGTGAGGGCTCCCTGCCACAGGAGGTGAACTAATTTTAGTTGTCATAGTGAGTCCATCTTTTAAATATTTTACTCTCGGTTAGAGTTTCAGCCAATTGAGGCTGGGATTGGGCATATTTATTTAATTCTCCATAAAACCCACTCCTAGTTGCCAATAAATAAAGAGCACTCACCAGAACTTTGTAAGATTTATTTTAAGCCACAAAGCATTGACAGACGCTGATGGAGCAAGGATTCGAGAAAATGAAACTTGCTCGTATTACTCCTCCATTAACTTTCACTAATCATTAAATTAGTAGATGAATTGAAACTAATATACAATAGACACCGACATATGGGGAGAAAAGCTTACGCATGCTTAAATTAATGAAAAATAAAATGCAACGCGACTAAAACCGCTTTAATTTGCGAAAAACGCTTTGTGCATGTGCAAACTTGAACTACGTAAGGATAATGTGACTAACTCGCTTTGAGAGGGAAATACCTTGCGCATGCGCAGGAGAAACTAACTTGCGGTCTTGAGGTATCGCATGCCTAGCATATGCTTGCTTAATTTAAAGAAAGCTGCTGTTATTAACGCTTTTGCCCAAGAGTAGTAATAATTACATGGGATAGAGTAGAAGTGGGTGGTGAACAGTGAGAATTACATGTTTAAGAAAATAACATCTGTTTATGATTCTTTTATTAATAGTGTGCATTTGGGCCTGTTGATCCATGACTGAAAAAGAAAATGGCGAAAGCTACGCATGCTCAACGAATCCATGAAATGACCCGGTGACCGAGAGAGAGTTGAATAACTGCCAAGATCCAAGGACAGAAAGGATGGGAAAAGAAGATGTATCGCTCATCTATGAAGATTGTATTAAATAAAATACTGCATTTGCAACAAAATATGCATGTGAAAACAAAATATATGAATGAGTCAAAGGGGAAGAGTTAGCAAACAATAGGTTTTACTAATAAAAATGAATACGTCCGCCTGGTGTGATGAAGACTCCCCTAACCCCGTCCAATCATATTCCGTATTTTAGTAAAATTTGCAACTCTTGAGGGTGGGACATGAAGGAATAAAGACTATAACTAGAATGACTTGAGTTAAGCGAGAGAGAGCTGCAGAGATTTTTTGATGGAGCTGGAGAGAACTATTGCTGAGCACGAGGGAGCAGAGAGTGAGAGAGATGAGAGCAGACTCGGAAGATCCAGACTACTGCCTGATTAGATTTGAAGATTGCGGAAGAATATCGAGGAGGGAGAGTGTAAGAGAGGGAATCACCCCGGTGCGTCGGGTTTGTAGAGAAGTCTAGTAAGTATCAGACGTGTCCTGATCATAGCCTATAATCTTTGTCTCCTGATCCTAAGTCAGGGGACTCTCACAGGTCCTTTGGCCATAGGGGTGGTTTTCCAGTCATCTTTATTAGGTAAATGTCATTCCGTCCAAATTTTGCATATTTCTTTGCAAATGTATTATAATGTGCCTTTTGTCTCTTCATCTATCCACTCTTATGCGTTTGATTTGTTGAATGAGTTTGTGTAATTGAATGTATTGTGCTTTGATTGTTCTCTCTCTCACTTAAGAAAGATGGAATTTGCACTGTGTATCTGTATTTGATGAGCGTTCAACTTAATGACTGAAATTTTAGATAAACTTATTATTATTATTATTATTCAGAGTCTGTGGTTATTTCACTAAGAATTTTAGTTAAGAAGTTGTTAATATCACCATCAACTAACTCAACTAATGGTCCATCGACCAGAGGAAGAGTGATGATTAGTTAGCCATTGAAATGATACTGTAATTGATTTGTGGTTACAGGGAAATAACTAATCAGAACTTAAGTGAATTATAAAACTTGACCCCCCAGCGGATTGGCCAGGGAATGTAAATGAACATATTTGGATAAATGTATATAGACCCATTGAAAATTCAGTTTTTGTGTAAAATATCCAACCCTGGCCTCTTGGCGCTGGATCAGTTTTTCTGGTAGCAGAGTTCTGGTTATTATTGATTAGTTTGGTGATTATTGATTATTGACTATACGTTCTTAACATGAAAAGTTAGTGTCCTGTTCTATGTTGTCTGGAAGTACAGGTACAGAGATACCTGGGAATCCCGGGACTGGAATTTTGAAGAGTGTGGTAAGGGAGTCACACTGCAGAAGGTTACTCGTCTGTTGTCATAATACCTAAAAGCTACGGAGGGCTGTAGGTGTTATATTAGGGACTATATTGTATAAAAGCCGAGAGTGAGTGATAGCGAAGGGTCCACCTGTGAAACTTTGCCCTTACCCGAAGGAGGAGTATCCCTAGAGGAGTAATAGGTCCTCCCGAGCTTAAGTGAAGGGTAAACAGTGGTTTTTACTCGCAGTGTAAGGAAGTACTTTCTCTTTGAAGCAAGTGAATAAACTATCTTTGAATTAGCGGAACAGACAGAGTAGCGCTGTTTTTACGTTGTTACTAACAAGAAAATTTATTAAGAAAGTTTAGAAAATACATTGTCGTATTACCTCGTGAAGGGAGGGTCAGTAGCAGGAGTCATACTGAAGTCAGAGAGAGCCGCGCTGGTATTGGTTGAGACACGGGCGCGTAACAAGTGCCTATTGTAAAGGGAGGGTCAGTAGTAGGAGTAATACTGACTTCATAAAAAGCCGCGCTGACATTGGTCAGACAAGTGGTTGTGTGAAAAGCTCTGATTGGTTGGCAGACAAGAGCCGTGCAGGTATTGGTTGTGGAAGAAATACTTAGTGAGCTTCAATTGGACTGTTGGTGTGAGTCGCGCTGGTGTAGGACAAGAGTTGGCGAATAGGATACGAGAGAAATACGGAAGAGTTTCTAAGTTTGGTTACTGAAACAATTAGTCACAGGGATTGGAAGAATGAAGCTAATTAAGAAAATCAAAAATTTCTTTAAAAAGGATAAACGTGTAGTAACAAGAGAAGGAATTCTTATGCCACCTCCGAATACGCCTGCTTCCTTTATGATGTTGGAACAAGGATATCATACTTGTGTTTGGTTGGAGAATTGGGTGGAGTATACGAAAGGCGATGGTGTTCTAGCTTTCCCTGAAACTGGTACGTTTAATGTAAGAATTCTTCAGAATTTGAGAAATCGGATGAATTCATTAGAACCTAGCCCTAGGTTAACGCAGTATGAAGCTTTGGAAGAAGGGGAAGTTGAGGCATTTGAACGAGAGAAATACAGAGGAGGTAGAAGATATCCGTTTGATACTCAAGGAGATGAGATGAAAAGATGGAGGAGAGCGGTAGTAACAGAAGGGTTGTATCCAGTATTGATGGCTGAGGATCAAGTAGGGAGTAAATGTAAAGAAAAAATGAAACACACAGGTATGGCAGGAACAGAATGTGATGAAACTGATGATGAGTTATTAGAGGACATTTTAGTTAAAAGACCTCCACCTTATCAAGAAAATGCTGGAGAGGCAACTCCAAGTGCACCAATGATGAGAACTCCATTAGTTCCACAGGTTTTATATGATCCAACAGTTACCCAAGTGTTACAGGAAAAGGGAAGGGACGCATTGAATAGAACAAAAGAAGAGATAATTCAGAAAATAAATCAGTTGGGTTTAAATGCTGAAGCCTTGACAGTACCAGTAACGATAGGTCCAGTTATTCCATTATATGGGGATAAACGAGACACCCCGAGATTACAAACAGTGACAGTCCCACAAAATAATGTTAGAAAAGAGGTAGTAGGTTTTGTGTTAAAATGCAATAAAAAGTTTATAAAAAAAAAGAAAAGAGGTAGTAATGTCAGAAGATCTAACAAGTGAGAGTGATTCAAATATCTCGTTACTAGATCTCCCTAATATTGAAACAGTGACTGAAACCCTGAAGAGAGGTTCACCAGTGACTAAAAGAAGAAAGGAACTGATTGTCACTCCAGTAGCAGGAAATTCTAAAGGATTTTCGCCAGAAGATCTAGAGGAGTGGGCGAAAGGGTTAGACAAGAAGAAACCCCAAACACCAAGTATAGATGTGGCCAAGTTGAAAGTGGATTTGGAAGAAATGATCATTGGTACAATAAGCCCAGATAGATTAGGTACGTACAGAGATGATGAATTGTTGTTTTTGTGTAAAAGTATAACATGGAGAGCAAAGAATCTGCATGAGAAAATAGTAGAAGTTGCTTCAGAATTTGGAAAGGATGTAGAAAAATCGAAATTATTGCAGAAACCATATAGGGCAGAATTTACTGAAAAGGATTTAGAAAGTTTGAATGCGTCAGGAAGGAGATTACAGATCAAAGAATTAATGAATATCTTGAAGAAATGGGGAGATGCAGACAGATGGAGAGGGAGATAGACAATGAAAAGGGATGAGGCAGCTACAAAGGAAGCATCTGCATTCCCATTAAGAGAAACAGAACAGGTTGAAAGAGTGTATCCAATGAGAGAAGTTCCTGGTGGTGGATATGTTCATGTTCCTTGGTCTAGACAGGATATTTTGTCTTTTACAAATGATTTTCCCAGATTAAGGGAGAAACCAGTTGAATGGTACAAGCAGGTAGAGAGGTTTGTGAAAGTTTCAAAGGTATTACTAAAGGATTTGGATGGCCTGTTTGATATAGTAGTACCAACTGATTTGTGGACAGAATGTAAGATTATGGTTGATTGGCCAACTGAAGAGTATCCAAGAGATGCAAAGACAGGTGCACCTTCGGAAGATGTGATGAAAAAGTATCAGCAAGTGATTACTTTCTTGAAAGGGAAAATTCCTCCAATGGAAACGTATTGGGTTAAAATAGATAGAACAACTCAAGAACCAAAGGAGTCAGTGCATGCGTATTATGAAAGGCTGTTACAAGTATTTAAACAGTATAGTGGATTTGAAAATATTGGTGATAAGGATATGGGACATTTTGTGTACAGGTTTGTGTATGGATTGAGATCAGAAATTAGATGATTCAGCAGCATATGCTTTGCTGGCAAAGTAAGCCTATTGATGACATCCTGAAGAATGCGAAGTATTCTAGTGATGATATAGACGCAAAACACAAGAAATTGAAAGAAAAGATGATGTGGGCACAAGTGAAGTTGGCGGAACACCAAGAGGCAAGTACTGGTTCTCAAAATAATAACCAGTCGAATGACCAGAATCAGAATAGTCAGGGATCGAATGGAAATAAAGGAAAAGGAAGAATGAGTAGAGAAGAAGCGAAAAAGAAGTTTCCTTGTCATGCGTGCGGAAAGCATGGACATTGGAAGAATGAGTGTAGAAACGTTCAACAGAATAATGGGATAAATCAAAATTTAAATCCACAGATGCAGAATGAGGTGGTTGTGAACCAGCAGCAACAGCAACAGGTAGTTACTCCACAGTTACAGGTGCCACAAGCCCCTATGCCCAACTGTATGAACGCTCAAGTGCAGAGATACAGTGTGAACACCGGATTTCGTGGAGAGAGTGGTAAGAATTCACAAACAGTTCAACAATATTGGATGCACAGTAATGAGAGTGATTCGGATGTTTCTCAATGACGGTGCCTGAGGGGGGAGGAAGAATGCGTGCTTGGTGCATCCTTGGCGGTAGATTAATCAGGTCCATTTGTTGATGGAAAAGTGGAAGGTAATGACATCACTTTCCTAGTGGATACTGGTGCTACCCGTTCTACTGTGAGAGCAGCAGAAATTCCAAACCTACCCCTCTCGGGAGAAACTATCCAAGTTGTAGGAGTCTCAAATAAGCAAATCTAAACCCCTGTTGCTAAACCAATAGAAGTGAATATCGGAAATTTCAAAGACATGCATTGGTTTGTGGTGTGTGATTCAAGCCCAGTTAACTTGTTAGGGAGGGATTTGTTGTGCAAAATGAACTGTACCATCTATTGTACACCTGATGGTATTGCTTTCCAAACACCTGATGAAGATATCGCTTTCAAGATGATGCTAGCAAAACAAGGAACAGAAGTGGATGAGATGTTTTCACTTCTGACTGAAAGCAGTCTGCCTGATGAGCTGAGAGACAAAGTGAGATCAGATGTGTGGGATTTTTCAGGAAAAGAAATTGGTCTGATGGCAAATGTAAACCCAATTAAAATAATGGTGAAAGAAGGTGCGATTTATCCAAACACACGACAGTACAAAATGAGTCCAGAAGTAAAAGCAGGAGTTGCTCCAGTAATTGATCAGATGATTGAACAAGGTATTTTGAGAGAAATAATGGGCAGTCCTTGTAATTCGACAATCATGGGACTTAAAAAGCCTAGTGGCAAATATAGGATAGTGCAAGATTTAAGGAAAATCAATAAGATAGTAGTACCCTGTTGTCCAGTAGTACCAAATCCAGCAGTAATTCTTTATCAGATACCTTGGGATGCACTTTGGTATACAGTGATTGATTTGTGCCAAGCATTCTTCTCGATTCCTTTGCACATAGATAGCCAATATCTCTTTGCATTTCGATTCGAAGACGTGTTTTGGCATGGTGCCGAGTTCCTCAAGGGTACACAGAGAGTCCCTCGATTTTCAATCAAATCTTGAAAAAGTATTTGGAAACATTGGTTATGCCAGGAAATTCAGTTTTGGTTCAGTACATTGATGACCTATTGGTGGCATCAAAGACAAGAGAGGCCTGTGTCACAGACACAGTTGCCTTACTGAACCATTTGGCAGAAGGTGGACACAAGGTGTCACCAGAAAAATTACAGTTTTGACGAAAAGAAGTCCAATATTTGGGGCACAAGATAGAAAAAGGAGTTAGAAAAGTGACACCAGAGAGAATAAAAGTGATTCGACAGATGAATTTGCCTAAAACTAAGAAAGAAGTACAAATGTTTTTGGGAGTGATTGGATACTGTCCTCAATGGATCAGTGGATTTTCATTGCTTGCAAAACCCCTAATAAAATTGACACGAAAGGATGTGATTGATCCGATTGAATGGGATGATGAAAATGAGGATGCATTCATAAAACTGAAGAATTGTTTGTGTCAAGCACCAGCATTAGGAATGCCTGACTATACGAAATAATTTGCTTTGTTCTGCTGTGAGAGGGAAGGATGTGCGCTTTCAGTGTTAACCCAAAGACATGGATTGATGCGACGTCCAGTGGCATATTTTTCTGCCACTCTGGATTCTGTGGCTGCAGCATTGCCTGGCTGCTTAAAAGCAGTGGCTGCTACTTGTGTGAGTCTGGAGCAGAGTGAGTCTATTGTAATGGGACATCCTTTGAAGGTATATGTGCCACATTCTGTCGAGATCCTTTTAACAAGGACTCGAACTCAGCACTTGACCCCTAGTCGGCTGACTAAGTATGAAAGAGTGATCCTAGGTGCTGAAAATGTAAGTGTGATAAGATGCACCACAGTGAATCCAGCAACCTTGTTGCCGGACCCATACTGTGAAGAAGTAAAAGAGGAAGTTGATCATGATTGTTTGGATCTAACAGAGATGTGTACAAAGCCCAGGCCGGACAGCTTTGATGTCCCATTGGGAGAATCAGATTATGTATTGTTTGTTGATGGGTCATGCTTGCGAAAACAAAATGGAGAACTGAGTGCTGCCTATGCTGTATGTACTATATCTGCTATTAAAGAAGCATCCTGTCTAAGGGGAGTCAAGTCTGCACAAATAGCCAAATTGGTAGCTTTAACAAAAGCCTGCAAAATTGGGAAAAAATTGAGAGTAACCATATCCACGGATAGTCAATATGGTTTTGGGGTTGTGCATGACTTTGGCCAATTATGGATGCAAAGGGGATTTCTGGCTTCTTCAGGTTCTCCTATCAGAAACAGTAAAAATGTCAAAGAACTGTTGGAAGCATTACAATTACCAAAAGAAATTGCAGTGGTCAAGTGTGCCGCACATAAGTCAGGAAATGATTATGTGACACAAGGCAACAAATATGCTGACCAAGTTGCACAATTTTGTGCTCGAAATACAATGTCTTTGAACAGAGGGTTGGAAGAAGAAACTACCAATTGCCAACTAATGTTTTTCTCTGCTTTTGAAACATGGGATGAAGTTAGGCAGTTACAAGATGAGGTAGATCCAAAAGAAAAGGAACTCTGGATCAAAACAGGATGCACAAGGAGAGCAGATGATGAAGTATGGGTGTGTCCAGATGGTAAACCAATAATGCCAGATAGTTTATTATCACAAATGGCAAGAGTATATTATGGAGCTACACACATTGGGAGGGATGCCATGTTTAGACACTTCAGGCAGTCATGTATAACCCCAAGTTTAGACTCATTGCAGAGAGTCTCTGCCAAAGATGTTTAACATGCCAACAGCAGAATCCAGATAGAAAGACAGTTGTCAGTTGGGGAAAAATTGGAAAGGCAGAGGGACCATTTACAAGGCTGCAGCTCGACTTTATAGAACTGCCATCGTGTAATGGTTTGAAGTACATCCTTGTCATTGTGTGTCTGTTTTCTTGATTGGTGGAAGCCTATCCAACGAGAAGGAATGGGGAAACATCCTGAACAACGACTCCGGAACAACGAGTTCCGGAGTCACGAAAGCGGAACTCCGCCATGCCCGAACAACGACTCAGCCTTAACCACGCATGTGCGTGGTTAAGGCTGATTCGGTCTAGTGTTCGGGCAGGGCGGAGTTCAGAGGAGCATCGCAGAGGAACAGGTAAGAGGGGTTAATTTTCAGGGGGTGGTGGGGGTTTAGGATTAGATTTTAGGGGTTTGGGTTTAGTTTTAAGGTGGGGGAATTAGTTAAAAAGGTGTTGTGTTTGTTTTTAGGGTGTGTGGGTGATCGTGTTTATTATTAGGGAAGGGGGAATTAGTTATTAGGGTTTGTGGGTGATCGTGTTTATTTTTAGAGTGGGGAATTAGTTTTAGGAGGGCGGGGGAGATTGGTGTTAGTATGCAGGGGTTGGGGGGTTTGGGGTTAGTTTTTAGGGGTTTGGGGTTAGTTTTTAGGGGGTGTGCGTGATCGTGTTTGTTTTAAGGATGTGTTGGTGATCGAGTATATTTTTAGGGTGGGAGGGAATTAGTGTAGTGTGTGTGGGTGATCGTGTTTACTTTTAGGCTGGGGGAATTCGTTTTTAAGGGGTGGGGGATCGGGGTACTAGTTGGAAAGCATTTTTTAACACGCATTCCTTAACCACGAAAAATCGTGGTAAAGGAATGCGTGGTAAAAAAAATCGTGGTTTAGACAAGGTCGTGGTTGCGACCTCGTTGTTAGGGAAGTTGTGGTTGGGGAACTCGTTGTTCCAACATACAACCGAAGGAATGACAGCCTCACAGTTGCCAAATTACTGTTGAGGGAGCTCATTCCAAGGTTTGGGTTTCCAGTCACTTTGGAATCAGATAGAGGACCTCATTTTAATAATGAGATAATTTGATTAATCTGTACAGCTCTAAAAATTGAACAGAAATTACATTGTGCCTATCAACCAGAAGCTTCTGGAGTGGTTGAACAGCTCAATGGCACAATAAAATCCAGGTTAGGAAAGGTGTGTGCATCCAATTCACTGAAATGGCCTGATGCTTTGCCCCTTGTCTTGATGAGCCTTAGAAGCATCCCTGACAGAAGACAGGATTGAGTCCTCATGAAATACTCATGGGAAGAGCAATGAGACAAGCATTTGTACCTGGAAACAAACTGATGAATATAACTGATGATCTAATATTGGACTATTGTAGCTGATCTGGTACGTTCTGTGTCTCCCCAGGTTGGAGAAGATGCAACCACAGCACAGCCGAATCAAGCTCATGATTTGTGTCCAGGAGACTGGGTTATGATAAAGAAGCACATAAGAAAATCGTGTTTAGAACCCAGGTGGAAAGGACCACATCAAATCATATTGGTCACAACGACAGCAGTAAAGTGTTTTGGCTTGCCAAACTGGATCCATGCCAGTTATACATAAAGAGTCCCAAGTCCCCCTGAACGACAAGAGCAGCAACTGGTAGAGCAAAGAGAAGAACCAGAAGCTGAAAGTTGTGAAGTCGAAGAAATCAGAGAAACAGACTCTGAAGAATGCATCGATGACGAACAACCAAGTACAAGTCAAGTAGGGTGGGCACTAGATACTGGGTCTCAAGAGACTGCTGTAGAGGCTGAGGAAGAGCAGGAGATTGAAAGACCAGAACGAATAGAAACAGAAAATCCAGATCAAGCTCAATCAGAAGAAGAAAATGAGAGATTGACAAGATCAGAACAAATTCAGTCAACAGAAGAATCTGCTGCAGGAAACTCAGATCAAACTCAATTAGAAATAGAAAGAGAAGAACTAAAAGATCAAGGAGAAATTCAATCGACAGAAAGACAAAAATTAGAAAGCCCAGAACAAGCTCAGCTAAAAGAAAAGGAAAATAAAAGAACACTAGAAATAGGTGAAGAAGGTGAAAAGGCCGTACAAACAAAGAGGGTCAGAAAAAGTGATCACAGGTCAAGTGGAGTTAAAGGACTAAGATATATTCTAAAAAGAAGAACAGAGAGAGAACAAGAACAAATAAATGAAGTATTGAGTCAAACTGAGCAAGAACAACTGAGAAGAAGACCTTTACGAAGATCAAAAAGACTAAGAGTTCCGAGCAGACAATATAAATCTCCTGAATGGACATACATTATCCTTGAAGACTTTGAGAATCTTGATCTAAACGAAGAACAAGAAAATGTCACTAATAAAAGAAGTGACGAAAGCAAATTGAGACCACCTTAAGAGAAAAGACTTTGACACAGAAGGTGGAAATCTTACAAACGAGTAAAGAAGAGAATAAAAGAACCAGATGAAGAAAAGAAAGACAAAAGGGGATCAAAGATTAAAAGCTGTTGACAAGTGGGATCACACAAAGATATTATATATATTTTAGTTTTAAAATAAACTTAGGACCTAGAAGAAAATTTAGATATTAATAAATTTTAGAAAATCAAAATGGCAGAAACAGAAGTGACTGAACATCCGAAATCTAGTTTAAAACGAAGATGTGTTAAATATTGTTCATGTAGTATGTTTATACTAATACTAATGTGGTTATTGATAACAGTCGTGATACCTGTTCTAATGGTAGCTAACAACAGAAATAATACTAATACAAGTGATCAAGTGAATGAAAGTACTAAAAGAACAACTACCACTAATTTAGAGCAATGGATGAGACCATGTATCAACATGGTAGATTAAATAGTGATTCGTCATTAAATGTGTTTACTAAACTTCTTTATGAATATGTAGATACAATGGATGTGAGCGATTGTTATGTTTGTATGAAATTGCCTTCATCTGTCTTGGAAGGGGTGACCTATCACCATCTTCCTTTAACATATGGTGTGTCATGTAGTGTTGTGTCCAGTCTGTTCTATAAAACAGGCAAATTGCAGTATTATTATTCTAACATGGAATTAGTATTCCCAGAGATTCCTATTAGAAGAAAACTAAACCCAGTGCTTAGTGCTAAAGATGCAGAATTTATGGGCGAGTTCTTCCTAACAACAAACCCAATAGACATAACATATGCGCATAAGAACAATTTAACCTGTATATTGCGAGATGAAGAAAAAGATTTTCTAAATTTAGTAGAGGAAAGAAGACAGGATTTTCAAAAGAAGGCTGTTGAACAGAAGTCACATATACCTCCATGGACAAGTAAGGAGGAAACTATAAGAAAGGCGAGACTCATGCTGCAATGTCTCTAGACTTGTCAAAGTTGGGAAAATTCTGTCTACATAGACTAAAAACTGACTATAACAACATTTTCATTGGTTCTAGTGAATGTGAACTCACCTTCCTAATCATGGGGGGATGGGGACTAAAAGGTGGAACTGATCCCGTCTTTCTGGGAATATATTACATGTGTGGGAAGAATGCCTATTATAGGTTGCCAACACAATGGTATGGTAGTTGTTATCTTGGGATAGTATTTCCAAAAGTGTACCACATTACTAAGAACAATGAAATGAATGTAATAAGTGAAGGACTAAAATGAAGAAAAAGAACAAGTTTTTCAGAAATAGTAGGTGATATATTTGGTGCACTGATACCGTCAGTTGGAGTCATACTGAATTCACATAAGATACGTAAATTGTCAACAGTAGTTGATCGTCTATCGACAGATACTGCTGGGGGATTCTTAATGATTAATACTGAAATGGTTGCAATTAGATCTATGGTTTTGCAAAATCGACTTGCACTTGATATGTTATTGGCAAAAGAGGGTGGAGTCTGTGTCATGTTGAAAATCCAACATTGCTGTACATATATCCCAGACAAAAGTAAAGATATTGAGGGATATATTAAAAATATTACAAAGATTCATAACGATTTGACCCAACTGGAGGTTGACGGTGTTTGGGAAAGACTTAGTAAAAGTATTTCCATAATAGGTAATTGGTTTTCCACTTTAGGGAGTAGTCTATTAGGGAAGATCCTAATACCAGTAATTTCTATAACAATAGTAGCTCTGATAATGATAATAGCATATAGATGTTGCAAGAATAAAACAAAAACGATAGCAGAAATAAAGAATAAAAGAATGGGAAGGAAGAGAAACAGGGAAGAGATTGAATTAGAAGAAATGAAAGGAAGTTTATATGATAAAATGAAAGGAGTAGGCATAAAAAGGAAAATTGAAGAATTAGAAGAAAGAAAGGAAGATACTAAAAATTAAATGAATAAAAGTTGGCACTTGATAATGATGGGTATTTTTATGATGGCTCAAAATCGCCATCAGAGGGGGATTGATGGAGCAAGGATTCGAGAAAATGAAACTTGCTCGTATTACTCCTCCATTAACTTTCACTAATCATTAAATTAATAGATGAATTGAAACTAATATACAATAGACACCGACATATGGGGAGAAAAGCTTACGCATGCTTAAATTAATGAAAAATAAAATGCAACGCGACTAAAACCGCTTTAATTTGCGAAAAACGCTTTCCGCATGTGCAAACCTGAACTATGTATGTGACTAACTCGCTTTGAGAGGGAAAAACCTCGTGCATGCGCAGGAGAAACTAACTTGCGGTCTTGAGGTACCGCGTGCCTAAAATATGCTTGCTTGATTTAAAGAAAGCTGCTGTTATTAACGCTTTTGTCCAAGAGTAGTAATAATTACATGGGATAGAGTAGAAGTGGGTGGTGAACAGTGAGAATTACATGTTTAAGAAAATAACATCTGTTTATGATTCTTTTATTAATAGTGTGCATTTGGGCCTGTTGATCCATGACTGAAAAAGAAAATGGCGAAAGCTACGCATGCTCAATGAATCCATGAAATGGCCCGGTGACCGAGAGAGAGTTGAATAACTGCCAAGATCCAAGGACAGAAAGGATGGGAAAAGAAGAAGATGTATCGCTCATCTATGAAGCTTTTATTAAATAAATTACTGCATTTGCAACAAAATATGCATGTGAAAACAAAATATATGAATGAGTCAAAGGGGAAGGGTTAGCAAACAATAGGTGTTACTAATAAAAATGAATACGTCAACCTGGTGTGATGAAGACTCCCCTAACCCCGTCCAATCATATTCCGTATTTTAGTAAAATTTGCAACTCTTGAGGGTGGGACATGAAGAAATAAAGACTATAACTAGAATGACTTGAGTTAAGCGAGAGAGAGCTGCAGAGATTTTTTGATGGAGCTGTGAGAGAACTATTGCTGAGCACAAGGGAGCAGAGAGGGAGAGAGACGAGAGCAGACTCGGAAGATCCAGACTACTGCCTGATTAGATTTGAAGATTGCGGAAGAATATCGAGGAGGGAGAGAGTGTAAGAGAGGGAATCGCCCCGGTGCGTCGGGTTTGTAGAGAAGTCTAGTAAGTATCAGACGTGTCCTGATCATAGCCTATAATCTTTGTCTCCTGATCCTAAGTCAGGGGACCCTCACCAGTCCTTTGGCCAGAGGGGTGGTTTTCCAGTCATCTTTATTAGGTAAATGTCATTCCGTCCAAATTTTGCATATTTCTTTGCAAATGTATTATAATGTGCCTTTTGTCTCTTCATCTATCCACTCATATGCGTTTGATTTGTTGAATGAGTTTGTGTAATTGAATGTATTATGCTTTATGATTGTTCTCTCTCTCACTTAAGAAAGATGGAATTTGCACTGTGTATCTGTATTTGATGAGCGTTCAACTTAATGACTGAAATTTTAGATAAACTTATTATTATTAATATTCAGAGTCTGTGGTTATTTCACTAAGCATTTTAGTTAAGAAGTTGTTAATATCACCATCAACTAACTCAACTAATGGTCCATCGACCAGAGGAAGAGTGTTGATTCGTGAAGATTAGTTAGCCATTGAAATGATACTGTAATTGATTTGTGGTTACAGGGAAATAACTAATCAGAACTTAAGTGAATTATAAAACTTGACCCCCCAGCGGATTGGCCAGGGAATGCAAATGAACATATTTTGATAAATGTATATGGGCCCATTGAAAATTCAGTTTTTGTGTAAAATATCCAAACCTGGCTTCTTCGCGCTGGATCAACGCGTTTCCTCAATGTCAGCGCGTCCGAGCATGTTCAGCTTGTAAATAACAAACAAATTCATTTGTCTAGCAGCAGTGTAACAGAAATGGAAAAAGGACTAGTCATGTTCGACATTGATCTATTCATGGCGGCCATCTTAACACTTGCAATTGATTCCAGGTAATCAAGTCTTAAGGTTCCACATTCCTCATAAATCAAAACGTTTGAGCATAACTGAGAATACAATAAATCTCAATTCATCTTATTATATATTCTATCAAAATAGCCCTGAATGGGCTTTAAAAAGGACATATTATCCTATTCTACAATAATCTGATCTCATCATGGTGGCCATCTTATCACTAGCACATGATACCGAAGTAACAGTATATATATGTGCCACATTTCACGTTTCCACATAAATGAGCATAGTAAAATATATGAATAGATCTCACTTTATCTCATACCAGTATTTGCTGCAAATCGGAAATTATTAAGCCCTGAATGGGCAAACTCCATCCAATCATCTAGGAAGGAATTAATTATGTTTTTCGTCATCTCCATCAAATTCAACTATCATATTCATTCAAGATAGCCCCAAAATACTCATTTACGAAAATATGCTCAGAATAGGCTAATTCAACAAATAATACAAGCAACACATAAAAAATATATACAATTCTAATTAATAATGCTCCTAATATTATCTCCTACTCACATTAGTGACCGGATATCAAAAAGGAAAGAAACAACTGTCTCTCATTAATATGACCCCCTCTGGCTACCTTCAATAAAAGCACAAATCTCATGCATTAGCAACCAAACATCAATGACATGGTGTACACATCTGTATTCAAGTCAATAAACAACCCATGGTTAAGCCCTTTGTTCAACCAAAAAAGTTAGAGAGAATAAAGGGTGGATAATGTGGAGGTGATATCCTGGAGCAAAAATGTAGAAATCTACCTCCAACACAAGATGTGGTAATTCATGACTCCATCCTACAATGGGAGGTGCCTATCTCTCGCTCTGTATTCCCTTAGCCTAGGTGTACCCATAGCTCTTCTTCATTGTTTAATCTTTGCAGCCTTAGTTTGTAACTCTAGTATATATCTCCAGGACTCCAAGCTTTTTAACAGTCTCCCCCTCTGCCGTCCTTCTGAACTTGATCTAAGCAAAAGAATTTGAGAAGGTCCTGGTTGCTTTTATGTTCAAATTCAAAGTGGCGGACGACAGGATAGCTTTGGTCCCTGTTGGTGATTGTTCGCTTGTGTTCTAGCACCCTCATTTTGGCTGAGTGTACGGTTGCTCCCTATATAGTGCTTCTCACAGGAGCATGTCAAACAATAAATTGTGAATTCAGAATTACAATTCAGCAGCTTCAAGATTTTCTTTCGTTTATCCCGCCCTGAAATTTTAAAGTCACAAACTTTGCTGCTGTACTTACAAGCTTTACATTTAAGGCAAGGGAAGAACCTCACTACCGGATCCTTTCCCTGTGATGATTTCCTGAAGTGGCTATGTACTAGGTGGTCCTTCAGCGAGGAACCCTTCCTGTATGTAACCTGTGGGGAGAGCGTCAGCTCTGTCCCAATTACACTATCTGTTTTTAGAATATGCCAGTTCCTCTGGAAAATCTGAAAGACTTTGGGGGAACTCACAGAGAATTCCGTGATCATCTGATCTATCCATCCTGACTTCCTTTCTTTTCCTTCCGTGAGTTTTTAGTAATAAGCAGTTGTCTCCTCTGTATCTGTTCTATCTTTTTAACTGCCTCATTAAGAATCCCTTTTTTTTGCCTCTTTTTCTGAACCTCTGCAAGACAACTCTTTTGGCCTTCTCATACTATATATAAGTAGAGCAGTTCCGTTTGATGCGCAAAAGCTCACCATACGGAATATTTTTTATTAGGCTTCTAGGATGGTGGCTTCTTGGATGCAATACAGCATTCCCAGCTGTCGATTTGCGATACAATTTAGTTAGTAGTTTTTTATCTTCTACATACATGTCCAAATCCAGATACATGACACTAGATTTACTGATGTGACCTGTGAATTCTAAATTTAGTTAATTGTGATTTAAAGCAGAAATTTATTCTTCAGCCGCTCTCTGTGTCCCCCTCCACACGATGAATAAAACTAATCGATATAGCGGGCCCAAAGGGTCACTCTTTCCACCTAGTGTTCCTGTCTTTCCGTACACGCCACGTGCTTCTCCAACCAGCCCACAGATAAATGTGCGTAACTGGGGGTGAAGCACGTGCCAATGGCGGTCTGGGCGTTGCTGATAGAGTTGTACTGCAAATAAAAAGATGTTATTATTCAGGCAAAATGTTATCATCACTAACAACATCGAATTATGTTCTCTATATTTTAGAGCCCTGTTGTTTAAAAGAATTGTACAGCATGTATGCCTATCTCAGTATATAAACTTGTTATGTCAGGTGTTATAAGTAACATATCATCTTCACTTCGGATCCCATCAATGATCCTAAGGAAGTCTTGAGTGTCCTCGACATACGAGCTCAAGTCTCTCACAAATGGGGAAAGAAAGGAGTCAATGTAAATTGCGGTGTTTTCTTGGAGGCTGTTTCTGGAGGCCACTATAGAACATCCTACTGAATCTGTAGTGCTCTTATGCACCTTAGGTAGGTGATAAAAAGTAGGCAGTAGTGGGTGCTCACAATATTGGAATCAGTACTCATCAGGGTCTAACATTCCCATGTCTTTCCATTGATGTAGAAGTTGGTGAACAAGTTGTACACTCTTCTCATACTCCGCCCTCTTAATAGGTTGGTAACATTCTTTTACAGACAATTGTCTCAAAGTCTACTTGTAGTACTGTTCTTTATTTAGTAGAACAACATTTCCTCCCTTGTTAGATGGTTTGATAATTAGGGATTCATCACCCTTCAAATCCAATATAGCATTCCATTGTTTGGCTGAGACATTGTTACCCTCTGTTCTCCCATTTCGTGCCTGTAAGGTTTTTAAATCCTGTATGACTGTTTTCTGAAAAACATAAATTGCATCATGGGGAGTCTGGAGGATCATTCTGGGGGATCAATCTATATTTGACTTTAAGATCGCTGTTTCCACCTTGTTGCGTAATCCCTGCTCATTCCAAACAGGAGATGATGTCTTCCCACAAGTCACCATGATCAATTTCCTGTGTGTCGCCCAAGTCCTATAATGCCAATAGCACCTCAAGGTTGCTTCCAGTTAGTAAGTCCATTTCTAGAGTATTCTCAACCGGGCGTAGTGGTTTCTTTTTAAGATGTAACAAATGTACTTTCTTTAACTTAAGCTTTCTAATATATTTAAACAGATCAATCCTGGTTTGTGCATAAACAAATTGTGAAATGGAACAAAATGTTAAGCCCAATTGCAATACTTGTATTTCTTTCTTGATCAGGTTTCTATTCATAGATTTACTGCTGTTCTTTCTTTCGGAGTTACTTCCATTTCCCCCCTCCCCTGGCTCTTTGTAATCCCCAGTGTAACGGATTATCCCCCTTCCTTTCGTGCCCCTTCTTGTTTGCTGTCTTTTTTTTCTGGGGGGTGGGTGCATTGTGGGGGTCATTGTCGGGGTTCCCTGATGAGTTGGTATTCCAGAAAATAAATAGGGGTACTGGTACTTTCACTCGCTTCCACTGGATGTGTAGACTGCTCCCCTTCTGATGTTTCAATTTCTGATTCAGACGTTTCTCTTGGTTGCACTACAGTCCTGTTTTTTGCTTGGTTGAGTTGTCTTCTTGGGGCATCACATTTTTTAGCAAATGTTAGGAGGCGCCCTGACTTGTAGTCCTGTTGATTTCTTAGAAATGTATTTTGCTTGCGACGTCTTATTGAAGTCTCGTAGTCCATCAGCCACTTTTTCATTAGTTGTCTCAATTCCTCAGTTTGTCTTGTGTCTCTGCCCTGCGCAATCACATCTTCTAGCTTTTTGATGTCTTCAAGCAACTTGACTTTTACCATCCCCTTCGCTGACTCCTTTGTGTATTCTGCCCAATTTTGTAATAACATAGGGTCGGGTTTTCGTAGGATGGAACAATATATATACGCAGCACTCTTGGAACATGGTCAACGTCCAGGTATTTTTGTAATGAGGTGGCTTCCCACCATTTTCAAAAAAAAATTGTACGTTTTCTCCAATGTTTGGTATAAGAATTTGAGATTACTTAGGGGTGTCTTACTGGCAGCCACCCCTAGCATTACTGCTATCACGTATTCCCCTTTCAAATATCCTTGCTGCTGCTTCTTCTCATTCGGTGTCACTAAACATCACACTGTTGCTGTTGTGGCCACCAATGCATTGGAAATTATCTATGTTCCTTCGAGACTGCTGCTCAAGTAGAATACAACAAATATGAGACATTTACTACCGGTACGTCCAGGTTCACTTGGGTCCTCCGACTCGAGACTCCCTGTCTGATACCGGCAGCAAAACGTGCTCACGAAGTTTTCTTCTCTGAAAGCGGCGTGGCAGGCAGCAACACGTCTCCGTGCTCATCTCGATTTACCAGCCGCCGCACCTCACGTCTCGGGTGCCGCAAAACGCGAGAGTGAAGCCGCACATGGTCAGAGAGAGGGGGGTAATGGGTCCAGATCCTTAGCAATCCTGCATTAATAGAGCATATCTTTTGAAGGTTACTTGTTCTTGACAATTGGAGACCCCTTCCCCATTTCTCGTGCAAAGCTTTAGGATGTGCCAGAACAAGTTAATGTAGTCACTCTTTTTATGGAAAAAAAATCCAATTTATTGCTTCCTTATTGGTTTTAAGATGTTTGTGCAAAAACAGAGGCGGATCAATAGATCCCTGTGACTGAAAGAAGGAGCATTTAAGAGGCAAAACGTGTTTCGCCCCCTCACATTGGCCTTCTGGCCTGGGGCTTCCTCAGGGCTGTACAATTGTGACAAGCAAAGCACAATGTTCCAGTATCCAGTAATATATACCTATTTAGCTATTTACAGAAAGCAACAGAACATGTGTTACACATTCATCACCCGGGAAGGTGTAATGCCGTTAGAGTACATTAAAGTCATGTAGGATGGGACAGTGGAGAGAGTAGAGGAAAAGTGCAAGACCGTGGTAGGAGCAGAGACCGGTAGGTAAGGGTATGGCAAAGGAAGGAAAGATGTGGGAAAAGATTTCAAATGGGAAGAAAAATAACATAAAAGCAGAGGGAATATTGACAAAAAGTGAAAAGTTCGGCAATAGGGAATGGCATTTAGAGAGAAAGAAGAAAAGAGAAAAAAGAAGAAAAAAGACAAAGGAGAAGAAGTAGATGTGGAAGGTTGATGTTAACACGGTGGCCCGTACGTAGAAAGATTAACGGTTAGTAGGGAAAAAGGCCAGGCGGTGTAGACATGTAGGTAGTGGCAGGAGTCATTGAAAGAAGAGAAAAGAAAAGTGGAATAGTAAATTGCGCAAATGTCAGATTATATTGTGAGAAACATTACAGTCATCAATCAATAGTAAATTAAATCATAGATATACATACGAGATTGTTGTGTCCAAAACATTACGTAATGTTCCATATGTTACATTAACTAGTAGTTGCGTTTACAAAGTGTCCCGCTGTATGGGACTTACTGGAGGTAACAGAAGGGCTTCTTGACCCCCAAGGGCCCTCAGCATCCAAGAGGACTTCATCCCCCAACCAGTAGTGTGGCAGGAGGCACGTTTGCAGAGTGGTGGAGAAAGGGGACATGGCCTCCAAGGACTTTCAGAAGTAAAGTGGACTTCATCCCCCAACCAGTAGTGCGCCAGGAGGCGCGTTTGCAGAGTGGTGGGGCCTCCAAAGACCTCTCAGCAATCCCGCTGTGTGGGACTTACTGGAGGTAACAGGAGGGGTTGTTGGCCCCCAAGGACCATCTGCAGCGGAGGGGACTTCATCCCCCAACCAGTTGTGCTCCAGGAGGTGCGTTTGCAGAGTGGTGGTAAAAAGAGGCGGGCCTCTGATGACTTGCGGGTCCAGCACTTTTACAAACTTTTTAAAATATATTACAGGAGGGGGGCCACGTGACCCCGCTTCCCTGGGCCGATTTTGGCCCAGGTGACCCTATCCTTCAAGGCCCGGCCTTTTTTAAAAACAAATTAAAGGGAGGGGGCCAAGGGCCCCACTCCCGGGCCTATTTCTGCTCCGGAGACCCCATCCCCCAGGGCCTGGCCTCTATTGTGGGTGCCCTGATCCCACCCAGCGCACCAACTCACAACTGATGGGGACCGCGGGGGGAGCCTCAAGGCCCCCACGGTCGCTGCCAGATCCCTAGCTCCTGCGAGAGCCGGCATTGCTTTTACAGAGAGGTAGCTGCTGAATATGCAGCTCCCTGTCTGTGATAGCAAGTGAGAGCATATTTATTGCTCTCGCTTGCTGGAAGTGGAGCGTTTGCTACGGCTTAGCAGGAGCGGTAAAGCTCCCACCATGCCATAGCAAACAGCCATGCCCCCGGGGTGAGCACCCCTGGACATAGCAGGAGACGGCCTTGGAGGGTGGCGGTCCCTAGGGCCATATATGGCTCCAGGAGGGGCCCCTCCTCTTTTATTTGATTTAGCCCCGGGGATGTGGTGGTCCCAGGGGCTACGGGCGGTGGACCCCATGGCCCCTGCCTTCAATTTGAAGAAATCCCCAGGGAGGTGGTGGTCCCCGGGGCGGTCCGCGTAGCCCCCACCATCAATTCAAGTTAAAGCCCCAGGGAGGTGGCGGTCGCTGGGGCTACGGTGAGGTCTGAGTGCTCCTCCGCATTGTTTTAAAATAGAGCCCCAGGGAGGTGGCGGTCCCCGGGGCAGCGGGGGAGGTCGTACGGGCCTCCCCACATTAATTTGCAAAGAAGCCCCGTGGAGGTGGTGGTCTCGGGGGTATTAATATGTCCCAGAAGGGGGGCCCATGTGCCCCCCCCTCATTTGTTATGCAAATGCCCCCTGGACCTGGCCCACCCATGGGCGATTGTTGAAGAAGCGCAGGAGCCCGCGCTTTGTTTTTTGTTTTTTAAACATTTTCAGCGGGATCTGTGGATCCCATCAAATTTTTTTTAAATGCTCGTTTGGCCCTGTGGGGCCCCCGAGGGGCCCCAAAGAGGCCTGGGCATCAGGGTATTTCTACCCAACCCCCTTTAACTTTTTTGCTACATTTTATCTAGGACTCGGCTCAAGCCAAGTCCCAAGATGGCTGCCAACACTTCCTGGTTTGAAGTATTGGCAGCCAATCAGATCCCAGGAACCATTTGGTCATAAAGTTGTGTGCTTGACATTAGGTATACACTATTTGATGTGCATATCTAATCTCACAGCTGCTCTATGCATTGTTATACTATTTTTAGCAGTGTTGCCAGCAATAGCGTAACCTTTAGAAACTTCAACTTTGGCAGATTGTCGTGCAGCATCCATAACAATTATTACTTTCCTTGGCAGTTGAAAGTCATCAAGCAACCATTTTACATAAGCCGATTTTTGACAGGGATGACTGCAGATGTAAGGAAATTTTGTTGCTTCCGAGAAACCCAAGGTCATGCATATTCTGAATTAGTGAAGCTAGTCACACTTGAATGGCTTTAATGTAAGAGCAATTAGGTCAGCTACTTGTGCAGAATATACCTATGGTAAACATTGACTGTCGGTATTTTGTGTAGGGTGCAGTTAAGTTATGCAGCACCTGCTATTCCGTCATCATTTCTAAGACAAGACCCATTAATCTTTTTTACAAAATCACAATTAGGCATGGGTGTGCTAGTAAGATCAACACAAGACTTTGTGAGGTGAGCAGGTGTAAGAAGACAGTTTTGCTGTCCAAGGAAGTGGGAAACAGTGAAGCTGCATTCAACAGAGGACAGCCTACCTCGGTAATATGAGAGGCAGAAAATAATATTTGATATTACGATTGTCTGGAGATTGAAAAATGAGCTGCATTTTAGTTGTTAACAATAGTGCAGCCATAGCACGAGGTTTGGAAACACTAAGGGGTAATGCAAGAACAATGTTTGAAGACTCTTCGACCAGGTGAGTGGCTGTTGCAGTCATTCACACACATGGAGGCAGTTCTGCAGCCACAACTTCAAGAGCAGAGGAATAATAAGCGATACATTTATTTTTGTCACCATGGTCTTGTAGGAGTACCCCCAGGGGAAAGACCACACTCTAATGGCAATGCAAAGTGAAAGCTTTTATATGATCGGGTAAACCTTGGGCAGGGGCAGAAGACGATGCATTTCAAAGGCATAAAATGCTTGTTCTGCATCCATTGACTACAGTTAAGGCTCTGGCTATCATCGTTCACAAGCTTTTAGGTTGGGGTAGTTTACAAATGGCCTCACTGCGATCAGCAGACAGGTGTCTCCATTGGAGGTGTCATGACCTAAATATCAAACAGTAGGTAAACACAAAATGTTAGTTTTCTCAAGAGGTTTGGTGTCCTCACTTAGTGATTTCACATTTGCACTGGTCCAGGGATTCAGAGTCAACCAGAAAATTATCAACATACTGAACCATGGTAGATAGAACACATGGAAAAACAAGATGTCACAGATTTCAGTAAGAAGGAAAGTGGCTCTGGATATCCATGTGAGAACCAAGTCCACGTCATTTGGGAGCAATTTAGATTGAATGAAAAAAGAAATAGATTTGCAGTGTGTAGAGAAATAAAAAGAAAAGGAAGATATCAATTAATATCAATGAACCATATTGTGGTTGATGGGCAGGATACTTCACAGATTGGTAGTCAAATTTGGCACAACTGAAAAACTGGCCAATATAACAGCATTAATTGAAGGCAAATCATGAATAAAACAGTATGCTTCTTTATCTGGCTCTTTGGTGAATAAAACTGGAAAATTACAGATGCTAACAATACGGACAAAAATCTTTTGCTTTAACAGAGAAGCAATAATCTTAAAGATTCCTGCTCCTGCCATGGGGTGTAGCGGATATTGTTGTATATTAGGGAGCTTTGTCGTTGTATTTTAGCTAATCTGGACTGAGCCAGCAGTCAAATACTAGTGTACATCACTAGCATAATGAGACCATAAAGAGGAGAGATCCACTGCTAAAGCATCAGACATACTTTATGGTGAAGCATTTTCAACATCAACAGAGCATTTATTTTCACACGAACCACTAAAATAGAATTGTCATTTTCAATTGGAACATCCAAATAAACTTCATTACTAACGCAATAAACAGTGCAGTTAAATTTACACAGAAGATCTCTCCCCAGCAGATTTGCTGGCAGTTGGAGCTCAAAAAGAAAGTGTGTGATCTGTAATCAGAGCCACAGAGATCGACACATGATTAATAACAGTGCAGGGGACACATGTATTTGAAGTGCCAACTACCTTAATCATTTTGCCCAAGGGAGAAAGTTTAGGAGACTGAGGTTTTTAGAGCTGATCGTCTAGCACCAGTATCAAAAAGGCATGAAGTGGATCTCCTGTTGATGACACAGTGCGCATTTGACCCTTTCTGGTGTACGGTCATTAAAGTGTGTGCAAAGCAGTCTGCTCTCCTCTGGTTGTCCTAAAAAGATGGGTACCTGGTTGTCAGAGGAAGATTGATGTCAGGTTACGCAGTCTGATCACAAGATTTCTGGGGTATCTTAGGGTAGTCTTGCATGCAATGTCCCAGCTGATCTCAATTGCAACAAAGGTAGGAACCTGGAGGAGCAAACTTTCCCTTTTTCCACCCTTGGCTTCTTTCTACCCTTCTAACTATCTGTCCACCCTTCCTTTTCCTCTGATTGTTTGGTGGAAGGATTGCATTTGTAATGACATTAGTTTGGATTTTTTAGATTCTTTCGTATATTCTTGAACAGCCATACAGCAATTTATACAGGAACCAATTTAGATTTTTTGTTTGTTTTGCCAACACTCACATAAGGTTCTTAATAGTTCTTGCACTTTCAGCTACAATGCCTGAATAAAACCAACCCAACTACCTCTTGCGCTGTATAAGCAATGTTCACAGTACCAGAAAGATGGTCAAATATATCCTTCAATTGATCTTAGAAATCAGCAAGGACTTCACTCTTGTTTTGTTTACAGTTGTTAATCTTGGTCCAATCAGTGTTGGTATGACCGACTTTAGTAATTGTATTCAGCAAAGCATCTCTTGCAACATTGTCCCTAGGAGATTGTTGTGATGGATTGACTTTGGCCACACCAGTCTCACACTACTCCAGGCATAAAAACAGACAATATTTATTTCACATCATGCCAATTAGGATTATAGTATTCCAAAACAGTTTGTAGTTCTTCTCAGAACTTCTGAGGATTTCTTGGGTAACTGTCTAGTAATATTAAACATATTAGATCATGGTGTCATGGATAGTGACTCAAACCCACTTTTCAGAGTCTCAATAAAGTTGTACGGGTAAAAGGACATCAGGTCAGATAAGGGAGGTCCATTAGATTAATCTCTGTTGTCATAGTAAAGGGATCAAACTCACAATGGGTTGGACTGAATATTCAAGGCCGTCAGCCCTTTGCTCTGCAGTCAGTCGCAGACTATCCTGGGTGAGAGCTGAACTCCACACTAACCACTCCAGATAGATGTTTCAGAAGAGTGAGATGCTAATTGAAAGTGTGTCAATGGTGGCAGTAAATGGTATGTCACTGTATTACCCTGCCATCTAGTGCTTGCAACACTATGGGTGACACTGTTACTTACCTAGCTGCCACTTGCTGCACCCGCCATTCTTGTTGTGCTTGCCTGTTCTCTGCCTATTTTTGCTGCTACTGCTTGCATTACATTAGCATGAACATTAGCTTTTCTTGCACCATTCCCAGCTGCAACCCATGAAATGCCCATAGCATCACCCACCAGTATAGGGAAACTGAAAACATCCAACAGTCATCTGCCCTCTCTTTGATTTTCAGTTGCATCTCATTATTCATTTAAGTAAAAAGGTTTTTGGGAGGAGGCAGAGCAGTGGGAGTTCAAGCTCACATGTTATCCTCTTATTATTAATTTGGTATCCAGTCTCTTTTGGGATTCTTTAAAAGGCCTCACCTGACATTCCTTCCATTTTTGTGTGGCTTCCTCGTGCCAGTTCATGAAGTCCAAACATTGATCTCAGATTGGTTTATTTTTGATCATAGAGCTTTTACTTAAAGTTAGTATGATTCTATATAAAACTGCCTTTTTCAGAAGAATACAAAAAAGTGTTACTTTCCTTTTAAAGTTAAGGAAAGGCTATGTTTATTTTACATTATTATCAAGCTGCAGATAGCAGAGCCTAATAATGACCAGTGCTCCACTCATATTTATGACCCTTGTGGGTCACAGAGGTTCAGAACTGAAGTTCTGAGGAATTTAACTCTTAAATAAAAGTCCTTCTCAACTCAGTATTGAAGTATGAGAACAAAATATTTCTGAATGCTTTTAAATGAGAATTAGAAAACCTTAGTGTCCGCTTCGACTGGAACGGTCCCCTACTGCCTTTTGAATCAAATGTAATGCCTTAATAGGGGAATTCATGCATTCTGCCATCTGAGTTTTTCCTGTAGGTCCACACATTATTTTAGTTGACAACACACCAGATCATACCAGTGTTTCTACTTTTACATGCAGAAACCAGGTTATGCCAGGTATCGGCCTGTACTTCCAACTTCCTCTCACTCAGGGTGCGTTTATAAGTCCTGAGACAATCCACAATCAGATGCCTGCTTTTTGGGGTAAAATGAAGCGCCTCCCTGATTCGTTAATTGGCTAACCTGCAGGACCCGTCAAACCAAGAGGGGTGTGTTCCAGGCAAGGTCCTAAACCACTTAGTAAATACTTCCCAGTTACAGAACCCAATCTGACATAATCCTGTATACCTTTACTGCACTCCTGAACACACGAAAGACAACTGAGAATCAAAACCAAGTGTTCTGAGCACAATTTCTTAATAATATCGATCATATTAACTGAGCGCCAAACTACTCTTCTCCCCTGATCATGTGTTGACTAAGTCCCAGACACAACCCTAGGCTTATCGTGGCTATTCCCTAGCCCCTCTATGGAGATGGTCAAAGCATTATGGTCACTGAAAACAGAATATTACGCAGACCTATCAGTAACTCAGTTCATTAGGGATCTCAAGATAAAGATGTAAACAATAGAAGTGGCATGCTCTCTCCATTGTAAGTAACAGCTGTGGAGTGGGTTAAACTAGCCACCATCATAGCATTACAAAGGTCAAAAGCAACCAGATAAGAATCAAGTAGACGTCCCCGGCGATCTTGACCTTCGGATGCTCTTTCGACTCCAGAGGGATCGAAAAGGTTAACCAGATTATTTAAGGGGGAATTTCCCCAATTTAGCATTGACATCCCCATCTAAAATTAAGTTGATCCCCGAGACCACCTCTGCTTGGTTCTAATAAGTTGATTCGTGAAAGCAAACAATGTGGCATAGTTAGGGTTGCTTTTATGATTAAAATGATTTTTATAAAATTTCATATTAAAAACACTAAAATTACGCGATCAACTGAAATGAAAGGCATGGATCAGGCTTCACTTGAAGGGAATGGGACAAATGCTACATGGAAGGCACGTCTTGAACCAGGCAGCAAGCCCTGCTTTGGCATGACCAGAGCAAACACAAGGAGATGATGGACGGAGTGCTGAAACTTTTCAAACACTCACCCCCAGTCACAGATCTGGGTTGAATCCATCATCATTCTTTAGCTCACTTTGCCACCCCAGTTCAGACACAGCTATATGCAAATCAGTCTTGACCCTGTGCCTCATGGGAACAGTCCAGCCCGAACTGCCAAGCCATGTCTTCCCTGGACCGGAAACAAGCATCCTGGGACCGGTTTCGGGCTAACAGCCCTCATCAGCCAGGCTAGCTTGATTCCAGTGGCAAAGTGAGCAAGGGACCCACGTCTGGGCATACCCTGCCAACTAGGGCGAACAAAGCAAACACAAGGAGATGATGGACGGAGTGCTGAAACTTTTCAAACACTCACCCCCAGTCACAGTCTGGTTGCTAATATCCTTGTGAAGTGCTGGAATTATGTCATTTTGTTATGTATAATTATAAAATGCCAATAAAAAGATGTTTAAAAATAAAAATAGTCCTCGGAGACAGTAGGAAATGGAGCAAGAGGTGGGATAGACAGAATCCTCATTCCAGAGCTGGGAATTTTCTGTTTTTTGGCGATTCTCCCCCGCTTGAGGTGCTTCGCAGCAGAAACTGGTGTTGGGGGCAACAAGGCGGAGTCATTAACAGTGGGGTCTCCATTATATTTAAAAGAGGTACTGTCTAGTGAAGGGCTCGCTTCAGCACTCGTGGGGGCCTGACCCAGCGGAATATCAGAAATGCCCTCGTTGTCCATAGCGAGCGACAAGCGTCTCTCAACCAGATGAATCTCCTTGGCGATAACCCCCACAGCACGCTCCAAAAAACCATCCAATGTAGTGTTGTTTCTACCCTCTACAGACCTCAGCTCTTTAAACTTGCGTTTCCCCATCATGAAAAAATGGAGAGAGAAAAGCAATGAAAAGGATAAAAAGCCAAAATAAGCAAAGGTAAAAACTCCAAACACATCAGATAAGGGACAAAAGTGTCACAAATTCACAGGCCAAACAAGTAATGGTCATTTACGTTGGGGTCCACAATGCAGAATGGGAGGGGGCCTGGCGCAGCCTCCTCCAGGCTTGGACAGGTGCAGACCCACCTGCTTTTGGCATGGTCTTTGCCTGGGCATGCGTACTGGTCGTGTCTTGCTCACGTCCTTTGTTACGGGAGACTAAGGAGCACTAAGTAGCACGATGAGGATGCGACCCCTCCTCCTCCAGCAGACAGTTCTCCTGGGACTTGTAGTACTGTGATGGCAGCAGTTTTGGCATTCCACGCAGCGGGAGACTAACGAGCGCTAAGTAGCATGGTGAGGATGCAGCCCTTCCTCCTCCAGCAGACAGGTCTTCTGTGACTTGCAGTCCTGTGATGGTGACAGTTTTGGCATCCACGCAGCGGGAGACTGACAAGGGCTAAGTAGCTCAATGAGGATGTGGCCACTCCTTCTCCAGTAGACAGGTCTTCTGGGACTTGCAGTTCCGTTATGGCGGCAGGTTTGACGTCCTGTTGTTTTGGTGAATTTGCCTGTTTTGAGTGTTGACACGGGAAGTGAGAGACTGGTAGTTGATTCCAAAGTATGATGGGGTTTTTGAAGACAAAGTTGGTTTAGTAAAAGGTTTTTGAACACTGGATAAAATTCAAAAATGATGCTAGGCCAGTTGTCCAAAAGATATACCTGTACCAATGTCTGTTAAACCAGATCTGAAAAAATGACTAAAAGATTTGTATAAACAAGGGATGATCAAAACTGTAAAATCCTCTGAATGGGTGGCAGCAGCTGTCATTGCAAGGAAAAAAAACTGGTGACATTTGTCTATCTGCAGATCTGCGTTCTGGGAACAGAAATATAGTGGGTAAGTATTTTACTACTACAGATTTGCGTACAGCATATCATCATATTCCTCATTCAGTAGAATCTCAGCCTTTGACTACTTTTGTTACACCTTTTAGGGCATACACATATCTGCGAATGTCGTTTGGTTTGGTATCCGCATCTGATGTATTTCAGAGAATGATGGACAAATTGTTTGGTGATGAAATTGGAATGCAGACTTTTCAAGATGACATTTTGATTTTTTGCGGAAAGTGTGGATCAGCACAATGGAAGGTTAGAAGGGGTGTTGCAAAAACCTTTACGACATGGTATGACTGTAAATAAAGATAAATGCACAATTTTTACCTCACATGTTGACTATTTGGGTCACAGTATAATGCAAAAGGTATTACGCCAAAAATGTCTTTAATAGGTGCTATTCAAGAAGCTCCTGTTCCTAAAGAAAAGGATGCACTTAGGTCTTTTTTATGTTTAAGTGAATACTATGCCAGATTTGTTCAGGGATATACATTTGTGGTGCTACCTTTATGCAGTCTGTTGGAAAATAGTGCTAAATTTGATTGGACAGATGATGATAGCGAGGCATTCGAGACAACCAAACGGCTTATTGTTAATGAGCCAGCTATGAGGCACTGGCATCCATAGTTATAATACTCTTATAATTAGGATTAAATATCCTAAGTATAAGAGTATTATAACTGTGGATGCTAGTGCACGCGGTGTAGGTACACTACCTAGCCAAATATGTCATGGAATGAAACATACAGTTGCATTTGTATCCTGCATGTTGAATAATGCTGAATGCAAATATAGTACTATTGAGAGAGAAGTGTTGGCATATTCATGGGCAGCTGAAAACCTTTAAATGTACATTTGGGGCACAAGATTTGATCTATATACAGATCACAAACCTTTCATTTTCATGTTAGGGAGCAGTCATTCCAACAGAGCTTCTTTGAGACTGGTAAGATTATTGTCTCATTCAACTATATTAAATATTTACCTGGTGGGAAAAATGTAAGGCAGATTTGCCTGATAAACCATGGGAAAGTTAGGATTAGACTTTTGTGGTCCTTACAATTTTTTGTCCAATGTTTGTAAATATCTGGTAGTGGCAGTTTACTATGTCTCCTAATTGCTTTATCATTTGTTTGTCAAATAAGCTGCCACAAACACTGTAATTCAATTTTTGGAACATTTGTTTCATGTTGAAGGATATCCCAAAACGATTGTTACAGATAATCGTTCACACTTTGTGTCTTTGGAAATGTCACAGTGTTTTGATAAACATGTTATATAACATGTTAAAGTACCTCTTTATAATCCAGCCTCTAATGGTTTAGTGGAGAGAGTTAACCAGTTTTTGAAATAAGTAGATCAAACGGCTATTGCTAATAATTTGAATATTTCTAAGCTTTTCAAAGAGAAAGTTTGGAGTTACAACATGACACCACATGGTACTACTGGCGTTACTACAGGTGTTTCTCCTATTGTGTTGTTAAGCGATAGAACACCGGTTTCAAATTTAAATCCTGCGTGGTTTATGAAGAAAGTTGGTCTGTCTGATGTTAATGTTGATAGCACAAACATTCAGGGAGAGATTTCTGATAAACAAGCTGCAAGTAAAGAATATTTTGATGAAAAAAAGAAAGTAAAAGGCATGATTTATCGTGACTGGTGACTGGATAATTATAAGGAAGCCTTTTAAAATTGTTAAAGGTGAATAAAAGTGTTCTAGTCCTGTATGTGTGGTGAGAGTGTCTAGAGCTTCTGTTTTTTTGGAAGATAGAGGATGGTGGAATAAGAGTGCTTCAGCAAAGGTTACATATAAGCAATATACTAAATGATGATTGGAATGTGAAATAATGAAAGTTATGATGATGATGATTGGTTTGATCTGGATGTTTTTCCACATTGTATGTGATGAGGTGAGTGATATTGTGATCCCTTAAGCGGCCACTTACCCCAGAGTGTATGTCTCGCACTGCTTGATGAAGTAATCAAAACAAAGGATAATAACCTACATCTGATTAATGACATCACACTGGATAGAAATAATGGCTATTCTCTGCTTTGGTCCAAAGTCAACGCTGATAAATTCACCAAACAGTTAGTTATCACTTACAATAAAGCTTTTTTATGGTTTAAATCTTTTTATTATTTTGAAATAGCAAAAATAACAGTAGTCGCCACCTACATCCACTGGCCGGTGGGGAGCAAAACAATAATCAACACAAACTGGAAAGAGAATAGAAAAGAAGCGAGAGATGAGCCTGAGTGGTCCAGGGGGAGGAGGCAGTATCAAGGTGTAGGCTGCTGTAGCCGCCGTGGGGGTTCTTAATCCTGAAGTGCTTAGTTGTCTACAAGTGGAGTAGCTTTGGTAAGCCTTAGTACTCGCAAGTATCTTGGGCATGTAAGCTCCAAAATCTCGGTGGATAAAAATTCTATGGTGGAGCCCCAGGTTTTATTGAATTTGAGGAGTGAGTGTGTAAGGCCTGCTGTAATCTTTTCCATACCCAGAGTCTCCCATAATCTGTTCAACCAATGCAGTCGAGTCGGTACCTCTTCTGAACCCCATCTGGATAACAGCGCCTGTTTAGCCGCACCTAGCGCTAGGGTGATTGCTCTCTCTCGGCAGGACTTAAAGGGATATGTAATGGCATTGGGGAGCCCTAACAATATATAGCTGGGGAATCTAGGAATGTCTGTGCGGTATAAGCTGTCTATGTCTTGTAGGATCGAGTCCCAGAATGTCGTGATCTTCGGGCAATACCAGAGAATATGTGAGAGGGTGCCTTGCCTCCTGCATCTGCGCCAACAGAGGTCACTCCCTCCCGGTTTCCATTGCACACCTCTAGCCGGGGTGTAGTGCCAGTAATGCGCTATTTTTAAAAACATTTCCTTGCCCGCCGTACTGCAGGAGGAAGCTCTGGCTCTGTATATGATGTCGGGCCACTCCTTTGAAGAGAATTATCGATCGAGTTCAGACTCCCACCTACGCTGAGCAGGGGACTTACTTTTCTGTCTGGGGGTGTTCAGGAAAGCATATATATCCGACAGCAGGCTCTTATCAGAGGTTCGGGTAATAAACCACCGCTCAAACTTGGTTAGCGGGCGACTAGCATGAGGATGCACCTGCGGCTGGGTCACCCAATGGAGAAGTGCGAGGTATTGCCAATACGCATTTCGGGGAACCCCGAAGTCTGAGACCAGGCTGGCAAACTCCATCACCCCCTTTTCATCAAATAAATCCCAGATTCCTTTGCAATTGGCCTCTTGCCAGCGAATGTAACTGGTCCCTAATCCCGCCGGCGGGAAATCCGGGTTGCCGATAAAAGGGGTCAGCGGGGACATAGAGGTCGAGAGGCCACACGTTTCTTGCACCCTATCCCACACAGTGTAGTGCGCAGGACCGGAGACACATATACTGCCGGTGGGCGGTGTTGCTTTGGGAGCCAAGGTACTTTCTAGATGTGAATACCCGCAATTGAGCGGTCGATAAAGCAACAATGTTTCTCTGACTCCAGCTTATACCATTCGGTCATGTACCGTAGTTCCACCGCCTGAAAAAAGTGCTCCAGGTGGGGAACGCCAAGCCCCCCATCCTCCTGTCGCAAATATGTCAGGTGTCGAGCCATCCGTGCTCTCTTTCCTCCCCATATATAGTTCCCTATGAGATACTGTAGCTGTGCAATTAGCCTAGGTGGGGGCCGTAGCGGAAGTGTCTGCATTATGTATAAAATACTTGGCAGGATGAACATTTTAATGGCCGCTAGTATACCCAGCCACGACAAAGTGTGGCACCTCCAGTTCAAAAGGTCCCCCCTGATCCCGGCTAAAAGTGTTAAATAATTCACCTGCGCTATCTTGTCGAGCGTGGGGATAACTGTAGTCCTAGATATGGAATGCCCTCGGGAGCCCATTTAAAAGGGAATTGTATCTCAAGCTGTTGTTGCAAATTCCTAGGGAGCGTCAGGCTCAGGGCCTGTGTTTTTTTTATATTAATCTTAAAGCCCGAAGCCCGACTAAAGGTTTCAATCTCGCCCAACAGGGGGGGGGCAGCGATGTCATTGGTTCCATGAGGAAGAGTACTACATCGTCTGCTTAAAGCGATATTTTATGTTCTCTATCTCCCATTCTAATCCCTGATATGTCCGGGTTTTGGCAAACTCTCTCTGCAAACGGCTCCATGTAGAGAGCAAAGAGCAGGGGCGATAGAGGGCATCCCTGCCTTGTCCCTCTCTCTATCTGTAAGGGTCTAGAGACCACCCCGTTCACTCTGACCCGTGCCTGTGGGTTGTTGTAAACACAATCAACCCATCTCATAAAACGGTCGCCGACCCCAAATCTGCCTAGTACCTGTTTCAGGTATGGCCAATGGACCTGATCAAATGCCTTCTCGGCGTCCACCGAGAGTAGCACTGCTGGTTGCTGAGTGCGTTGGACCTTGTTGAGGAGATGACACATCCGCTGTGTCCCATCGCTACAACTTAGCTCCGGAATGGATCCGGACTGATCCAGGTCCACCAGTCCCTGCATATGAGGTGCCAGCCTAGCTGCTAATATTCTCGTGAAGATTTTCAAATCTACATTGAGTAGGGATATGGGGCGGTAGGATGCGCAGTCCAGCGGGTCCTTGTCTGGCTTTGGTATCACGACCACTTCTGCCATAGTCATGGTTGGCATCAGGGTTCCAGTGTCGCTAAAGGAGTTAAAGAGGTGGACCAACAGCGGGGCTAGATTGTGGGCAAAGGTTTGATCAAAATCAGTAGAGAACCCGTCCTCCCCTGGCGCCTTCCCTGAGGTGAGATCTCGGATGGCCCTCAAAACCTCGTCTTAGTGGGCATCAGTGTCCAATGAGGCTGCGTCCATTGGGGGAAGGGAAGATACCGGCACCCCCCGCACATAAGCCACCGCGGTCTCTGGTTCTAGTGTGTCTGCTGAATATAGATCAGTGTAGAGCGTCTCGAAAGCTGCAGCTATGTCAGAGCCCTCCCGGAGGGTCTCGCCCAGTGGGTCTCTAATCCCCACAATTCTACGTGCATTAGTTTGGGCACGTAGTAAATTTGCCAGAAGCTTCCCAGTTTTGTTACCCCCTTTGTAGTAGCACTGCTTAGTGCGCAGGAGAGAGTACTCTGCCCGGTCATAGTCCAGTGCTTTTAGCTGCTGTTGAGCAGCGTTGAGTTGTCGCCTAATACGGACTGCGCCTGTATGACGGTGCACTCCTTCCAACTCCCTGATCTGCGATTCCAATATTTCCTGCTTTTCTCTCCTATCTCTATTCAGGCCTGCGGCAATTGCTAAAAAGCCCCCTGGAATGACGGCCTTCAATGCGTCCCAGAGCAGGGAGACCGATGTCGATCCATCGTCATTGAGCTCCAAGTATGTCTGTATTGTTGCACGTATGTCCTTAACATTAGCCTCATAGGTGAGCAGTTTATGATTTAGCCTCCACTTTCTCTGTCTCGGGGGGCCACCCTCAAGTTCCAACTCCAGCGAAATCGGTGAATGATCTGAGAACGCAGCGATCCCAATCACAACCTCTCGAGTATCCCTCGTGACCCGTGGGGAAGTTAAAAATAGATCTATGCGTGCATAGGTTTGATGGGCCGCCGAGAAAAATGTATACCCCCTATCATTGGGATAATGGTGTCTCCAGATATCCGTCAGCCCTGGATCCCTCAATATTTGCAGCATGGAGTCCGGAGTGTCCCAGTCGTTGCACGGATCTATCTAGCTGTGCGTTTGGGGCAATGTTGAAATCTCCCCCCAAAATTAGATCCTCATCTGGTGACTCTAAGACTGTATTCAATGTGTCTCTGAGGAAGAGTTCTTGATGGTCATTTAGGCCATATATGGATGCAATCGTGTATGTGTGGTTCCCAACTGCTATTCTCAACGCTAGTACTCTGCCAGGCACCTCCATGTGTACCCCCAAGACCGTACCCGTAAAGTGTGTTGCGATGAGAATTGCTACCCCTGCCTTTTTCCCCACCGTGGACGAGAAGTATTGCCTGTCGAACCATCTGGGGTGGAGACACTTCCAGTCAGCTTTTAATAAATGGGTCTCTTGCAAGAGACAGCTATCGCATTTAGACTCTTTCATCATGACAAGAAGCGCGCGTCGCTTAATAAGCAAATTAAGGCCCCTAACATTAAGACTCAATAACCTTACTCTAATTGTTGTCATGTACTCGGACTGTATGGTCTATTCGGCCTCTTGTTACGGGTGTTTCAAGTGGCCCATAATCTCCCAATCCCCCTCGGGTGCTCCTCTCCTCCACCCGCTGACATCCACCACTATCCTGCAGTGTCTCGACTCCACCCCCACCCGGTCGTCGCCTCACTGTGCCTGATTGAGGGCCCATCTCTAGAAATAAGGGGGAGAATCGCACAGCCTCACAAAAAGCGTAGGAAAGGAGATAGATAAGAAGAGATGCAAAAGTGAGAGAGTGTAAAAACAAGGAGGGAATCCTCCATTGAACAGTACACACATTAACATGTTTGGGTCCATGTGGTCGACGGCCAGTTGACATCTTCGAGAGAAGGAGCACCATACCTCAGGCCTGATACAAATGTCATCAGGACCCCATTATCATATTACTTAGTCGAGGGGTACGTGTGGACTACAGGCTAGCGCAGGTCAATCTTTGTTAGAGTCCTCTTTCTCGGCTCTGTGTTGTAGTTGTTGGAGCAGGGCTTCTCTCTCTTTCTGGCTTTCCTGCTCAGTGGGCTTCGTGTGTTTTCCTCTTCCGGTCCTCCGACGCCGTCTCAGGCTCAAGGGTCTCTGGGTCAACTTGTCTTCCGGATGGCGACTCTCAGACTCTACCTCCTCCAAATCGACGCCAAGAGCCTCCTGGGCCTCCTTCAGGGAACGCACTGTCCACAGCTCCTTATTCCAGACAAAGGACAATCTGAAGGGGTGGCCCCACTTGTAGCATATTCCTTTCTCCCTTAAGAAGTTGGTGGCCGGTCTCAGGGTCCTGCGGCGCTGATGGGTAAGAGGCGAGAGATCCTGGTATATTCCGACCTGGAGCCCTTCAAAGGTGATGGTTGCTTTATCTCTAGTGGCTTTCATTATACCCTCTTTCTGTCGAAACAAATGGAGGCAGGTAAGGATATCCTGTTGTTGGTCCAGGCCCGATGCCGGCCTACCAGCTCGGTACGTGCGGTCCAGTATGATCTCACTGTCTCCCAGCTCCGGAGCGGCATGTCTAAAGAAGCGTACCACCCAGTCCTCCAATTTCCCACCGTCCGCTTGAAGTAGCACCCCTTTAAGAGGAATGTTGGACCTCCTCGATCGGTTTTCCAAATCTTCCAGGTGTAGGTGTAGCTCCTCATTGCGGTCCCTAAGCTCAAGAAGCTCTCTGACTTGTTCCGTAAACTCTTCATCTCTGTAGTCACCTGCTTGCTCCAAGGAGTCCACACATTCTCCAATTTCTTGGACATCGTTCTTTTTAAAAAAAAATGTAATAGTCCTCATATTGGACAAAGGCAGGGAGCAAGATCTAACCGAAGATCTGAAGAATCTGAGCGCCACGCACCTTCCAAGATCTGTGCAACCGGGAGCCAGCCTTTTCCCACTCGCAGTTGATGAGAGGTCTAATGGCAGCCACCACTAATCTCGTCAACTTGTTGAGCTTGTCTTAATCCTTGGACTAGGCAGAAATAAGCAACCCAGAGAAAACGTAATTTCACAACCCCCTAAAGAAAAAAGAATGTGCTGGAAGTGGTAATATCAGGGACCTAATGAAATAAAGGGGGCCCACATTCTTTCTTTCTTGTACGAGCCCATCTGGCAGTCTAATCTAGCTATGTGTCTGGAAAAACTGAGCCAGCCCGTCCAGGTTGGGGGAGTTCAGAGACCTACTTTAGACAAATTTCCCTGCCTGGAGTGGTTATTAAAGTAAAAAGCAGAGACGTAGTGTTTTTCCCCAAGATTGTTTTATCTGCCTCCCGTACTCCAAATATCACCAAAAGAAGGCTTACCTCAAAGTCACGACCCAAGATTTTTTTTAATACTTTACCCACATCTCTTCAGAAGGGCTGGATAGCTGGACACTGCCAAAACAGATGCAAATCATCCGCGTTTTCCAGCTGACATTTCGGGCAGCATCTTCGTTTACTTCCTCCCATCTTAGCGAGTTTCTTGGGAGACCAGTTGGCCCTGTATATGGTAAACAAATGATTCCTCCTGAGTGGTGCCGAGGTCACTGAAGCCCATAGTGTAGCAGCACATACTTGCCATAAGTTTTGGATTTCGCAGCCTGGCATGTCCAGCTTCCAGATTTCTTCGGCCAGGGTCCTCCCGCTATCATTACCTTGTACCAGTGCCCAGTACCACTTTGAGACTTCCTTCCTGTAGGTTTGTATCTTTACTAAATCCTTCTCGACTTCCGACTCCGCCCCGAAATTTGATTGGGATCGCGACCAGCTGACCAACTGGTAGTATTTGAATCTGGATATATTGAAGTCTGTGCTCTGGCTAAGAGCAGCCCATATTAATAGTGTGCCTTCCTCCGCGAGTTGATCCCATTTTAGTATACCAGCGTCTACCAGTGGGGAGGCTAGGTTGTTCTTCAAGCATAGAGGGGTCCCTGGGGAGTTCCAGATTGGCACCATGCAGCTGTAGTATGGAATCTCAAGAATTTTTTTGACCTGTATCCAAATTCTGCATGTTGCATTTAGGGTCTTAAATTTAATTTTTTGAAAAATTTAGTGTGGCCAAATTTAAATAAAAAACCTTTACCTTCTTCTCCCAAGTTGCTTATTAAAGCCCTACATCTCATTGGCATGTCCTGATGGGTAAGGGTTGGTGAAGTTGGCGGAGTACCACTACGCGGAATTCTGAGTAGTTGAACAAAAACTCGTGAAACTCCACTCCGTAACTCCGTTCCATCTCATCCCAATTAATAAAACAGAAACCTCACATACCTCTGGTAAAACAAGTAATTCTATTTTGCATATAGTCATCTCACAAAAGTCAAAATGAAAATATAGCAAGCAGTGAGAGAGGTGATGATTTTGGGGCGCTCCCTAACCTAGGGAGAGAACCAAGCAGATGCCTTGAACACAAAGAGCACATCATGCTGAATGATTCAGTGGTGGTCCCATCCTCCTAGGACCACCCCAAGCACAGTTATGGGCAAAAATTCAATCCAAACCAAAGGCCCTGCAAAGCATTATGGGACGAGATTCTAGAGTGCAGTGAATATTATAGTATCCAATATCAAAACATTCCTCAAGGGGCAGCAGCTCTCCTGGCTCAGCTGAGAGCTAATACTATAATATTCACTGCACTCTAGAATCTCGCCCCATAATGCTTTGCTGGGCCTTTGGTTGGCATTGTATTTATGCCCATAACTTTGCTTGGGTGTTCTTAGGAGGATGGGACCACCACCGAATCGTTCAGCATGATATGCTCTTTGTGTTCAAGGCATCTGCTTGGTCCTCCCCCTAGGTTAGGGGGGACCCCAAAATCATCACCTCTCTCAATGCCTGATATTTTTCTAAGCTCACTTTTGTGAATTGGTTATATGCTTTTTAGCATGTAAAGGTAAAGTTGTTTTATCAAAGGGTTGTGGGTGCAGTAGCTAACTCCGCTACGTGGCGGAGTCGGAGTTTTTGCATGAATTCCGTGTTTTTTCAATGTAATGCATAGTTAGCAAATCTCCTCCGCTAGCGTGGAGTTCATTGCTCACGGTTACTGATGGTCCATCAGCAATTGCCTAGAATTTCAAAAAAACAAAAAGGTCAGTAATACAATTGGAAATCCGGGAATGCTATTCCCCACTCCTGCTTTTTCTTCCTGAGTTTTTTCCAGGAGATTCTCACACTCTTGTTCCTCCATATAAAACTACTAAGTTGCCCATGAAGTTTTTTAAACCAAGCAGGCTTAAAAAACAAAGGGAGAGTGTTAAGAATAAAAGTAAACTTACGGAGAATTATCATTTTAACTAGGTTGGCCCTTCCTAGAATGGAGAGCGGAAGGGAGGCCCAGCTTTGCAAACGTTTTTTAGTCTCTTGCATAAGTCAAGTGAAGTTGATATCTGCCATTTTGTCCAAGTCTTTTGTCACTCGTACTCCTAGGTATCTGAACTCTGTCTTATCTAAGTGTTTAAGGTGGGTGGGGACGGGGTTGTTCCATGACATAGTCTCAGTCTTATCTTCATTGACTAGATAACCCGAGATTCGCCCGAAGTTGCCCGCTAATTCCAAGACTACTGGTAAAGATGCCTCCAAATTAGCTGTATAGACTACCAAATCATTTTGCGTATAGGGTCTTTTTTCTATACTAGTCCCCATGCTGGAAAGGGGGGATTCTTTGGTCTACTCTTATTCTCCTTGCAAGAGGCTCCAAATACAGATTAAACAACAGCAGCGAAAGTGGACAGCCTTGATGGGTTCCCCTGTTTATCCGAATGCTAGTGGTTAGAGAGCCGTTGATCAGTATCTTTGCAGTGGGGGCAGCATATATACCTTGGATAGCATGGAGGAAATTACCACCAAGACCATTTTGTTCAATTACTTCGTACAGATAGGGCCAACTAACTCTGTCGAAAACCTTGGCGGCATCAACCATAATAACAGATAAGGGAGACCCCATCACAGAGGCTACATCTATCACACACACCAGGTCTTGTGTCACATCAGAGAGCTTCCTCCCCTTCATGAAACCCTTCTGGTTTGTACCTATTACATCTCCTAGGACGTTATCCAATCGTTTAGCCAGGACTTGTGAGTACATTTTGAAATCTGCATTTAGCAAAGAGATTGGCCTGTAAGATTCACATTTTTTCGGGTCCTTATCCGGCTTGAGTATTAAAGTAATCACTGCTTCACTCCATGTAGGGGGGAGGGGTGCTTGCTGTGTGTTTATAGCGTTAAGCATCCCTACCAGGAAGGGGGTGATTTCCTCTTTCAGGGTTTTGTATATCTCATTGGGAAGGCTATCGGGGCCCGGAGCTTTCCCATTCTATAGGTTATTGATGATACTATCTATTTCTGCAGTGGAAATCTCTTGGTTGAGAGCTGTCTGCTGAGTGATATTTAGGCAGGGGAGTTTGTCCTGTTTTAGCCAATCTCTTATCTACGGTTGCGTCCCTTCAACGTCGTCAGTATATAACTCCTGAAAGAAGCTCACAAAAGCTTCCCCGATTGCTCTCTCTTCCGTACACTTACTTCCTGTTTTGTTATTTATTACTTTCTTTATGTCGTTTCTAATCAGGTCTTGTCTTGCTTTCCATGCTAGCATCTTCCCGCATCCTTCCCCATATTCGTGCTTCGCCAGCCTACTAGCTTCCCATCTCTGTTTCACTAGTCCCTCCAGATAATCAGATAATATCCCTTTAGCTTCTGTCAATTTGTTTTGCAGCTCCTCTTTTGTCGAGGCTTGGACAGACTCCCTCTTTGCTAATTTTCCCTGGATTTCTTCAATGGCCTGTTCATATTCCCTCACTTTGTTCTTCCCCACCTTATTCTTATAAGCAGCTATACTTATTAATTTCCCACGGAGATACGCTTTGTAAGCGTCCCAGACGATGTGTGGTGGAGCAGAATGAGCATTTTGCTTAAAAAAAGACAGTTTCCTCTTTGAGAGATCTTTTTACTTCTGCATCCCCTAATAGGGTGCTATCTAAAGTCTACCTTGTCTGCACTAGCGGGGCTTTAACCAGAATCTCTAATTTAACCGCTGCATGGTCAGATAAGTGTGATGGGTGATGAGTTACCTTGAGAATGCTATTATTTAGTTTCTGGTCAGTCAAAAAAAAGTCAATTCTGGACGAGTGGGCCAGCTTTTTATTCTGAAAAGTATACCCTCTCTCCTGTTCTGCTTTCATTCTCCAAGTATCCACCAAGGCTAGATTTTTTATCAGATGGTGAACAAAATCCCTCATTTTGGGAGAGTTTACTGCTGGCCTGGGAGTAGATTTATCCAAGACTGGATTCAGCAATGTATTAAAATCCCCTCCCAAAATGATATGGTATTTTGTAACGAGAAGCTGTTGGTATAATTCCCTAAGTGGGGCGGGATCATCGATATTTGGGCCATAATAGGCCACAAAAGCATATCCTATGTTACAGATCTTAACATAGCTTATTGCCCATCTACCCCTAGTATCAGTCATAGAACCCTCCAGCCTAGCCTGAGCCGATTGTTTGTATAGGACTGCCACTCCCTTCACATTACAGGACTGATTTGTGCACACCAGGTGAGAAATCCATCTATTCCTCCTTAAGACTTCCAGCCATTCTTCACGATGCAAATAAGTCTCCTGTAATAGGATAACATCGCTATCAGAGAGTCTGAGAAACTCCAGAATCTTTCTTTGTCTAGAATTTACCCTTAGACCATTGACATTCCAAGAAGTTATTCTAAGACTGCTAGCCATTCCTTCCCTTTCCTTTGAAGCGATAATCTTCAGCCCTCTCTCTCCCTTCCAGTGCTCTATCTCTAGGCGTCAATGAGGACCATTTTTTTTTCTCCCTAACTGCTCCCCACCCTGTGGTCAAATAAACTAAAAAATGTGAAAATGTCTGTGTCCCATCCCCCCTCCCACCCTAGGGAACCCTCCCTGTATCCTGCCTGGGTATTCCAACATACCCTATTTGAGCTCCGTACCTCCACCCTATAGACTAACTTCAAGCTGTTAGGAATCTTTATGAGACTTAATCTTAACAATTACGTTTTCTACCACGGATACCTCTCATGTTATACATTCTGTTCCACATTATTCTAAGGGTCGCCGGAAATTTCAGCTGTGCCATTGCCCCTAAAGTCTTCAAGTCATGAATATATTTTCCTAATTCCCACTGGCGAGTTAGAGTAGCCTTGGAGATATCTGATCTAATCGTGAAGGACCAGTCTTGTTTTTTAAACTGTTTGCCTGAGAGGATTAGCTCCTTGATTGTATAGGTGCAGATATTTATCAGAATTTTCCTAGGCTTTCCTTTGTCCGGGGATTTCCTAAAACGATCACGGTGTACCCTCTGGATGTCGTTTTCTAGGTCAAATTTTGCTGCTTCTGGGAAGAATTCTGTCAGCAAATCCACTACAAAGCTCTTTAAATTTCCTCCCTCACTGCCTTCCGGAATGCCCAGGACCCTTAGATTGTTCGTTCTTGAATTGTTTTCCAATACTTCAAGTTTGTCCCTCAGCTCCTTCTCTCCTGCCTTCAGAGCCGCTATCTCCTTCTGATTAGTTTTTACCTCCTCTTGTAACGACCCCAGAGTGGCCTCCATGATGAGAAGTCTCTCTGTGATGTCGACCATTTTCTCCTCCAATCCCTCACAAGCTGCTTGAACTTTGGCTTGATTCTGCTCTGAGACAGCGAATTTTTCTTTAGTGTCGTTTGATAGGGAGAGGAGAATCCGAGTAACATCCATGCCAGGCATTTCTTGTTCCTTTCCTGATACACATAGACCCTCTGTACTCTGACCCTTCCCTGCCTTCCCCCCTAGATTTTCAGTATTCGTGAGAGCATGACTTGATCCTACTCTTATCTGGGGGGTCGATGCCAAGATGTCCACGGAAGGGCTATTAAGCAGCTCGTCGTTCAGTAGGGGAGAGAAGCGGTTTTCCGAGAATAACACAGGGTCCACTTCGGAGGCAGGAAGGGGAGGCTCCATTAGGCAGGTCCCGATCTGATTAGACTGAGGCCCTTCGGTATTCTTAATCTTAAAGAATGATCTCAGTGAGGGGGTGATTTTGACTCTTTCTCCCAAGCTGCTGGTAGATGGTATCATAGGCTTGATATCCTTTTTAGCGGTCTTACGAGAGAGTACTTGTGTGGTTATTTGGGTTTGCGCTCCTCCCAAACTGCCCTCCGGAACCGTTGTTATGCTGCATGGAATCTGGGTCACTCTGCTTCCCTGTAGTTCTCACCCCGCAAACTTTGCATTCCTCAGAGTATACCTATTTTTTCCTACACTGTTGGAGGGGGCAAGTGTGGAGCAATCAAGTAAGCGCCCCTCTGTGACTGCTAACGCCTCCCCTTTTCTGGCTAAATAGGGTGCCTGTCCAGTTACCTTTTTTGGCCGGAGGACGTTATTTTCCTGGTAGCACGAGGATTCAAACCTCTTTTGGGGGTCATAGATAAGGTAACTAAACTCCCTTTTGCCACTTCTCTCTTCTGAGCGCTTGGAGGGGCATCCACTGCTGGGGGACAGGTGCTGACTCTTCCCCCTATGCCCTGGAAGCAAATCCGAGCTACCGCGTGTCTATCGCGTCGGAGCTCTGAGGCAGCGTGAAGGCACTGTGAGCCCGTGTCTGGAGCTCGTACCTCCCCCGCAGCGCTGCCGGGGGGCGATCACGCCGTGGCAACCTGTCCCGATTGTTGCTGGCGATGGAGCGGCTATGCGGCGTCAGGCGGGCCGTTGGAAGCCGAGGAGGACTGTGTCAACCTGTGCGGTGAGTAAGCCTCAGCAAGGCGGAGGCACTGGAGCTTGCGGCCGACGCGTTAGCGGGCCGCCATCTTCCCTGTCTTGGACATCGTTCTTGATCTGTTTGATATCCGAGGCGACATCCTGCCTGAGGGCCGCGAAGTCTTCACTGAGCGTGCCGAAGAGCTGTACTAGGAAGCCCCGTGTAATTGGCTCTGCCGGTTGATCACTCACCGCCTCCGTGTCTTTCTCTGGGGGCTGCGCCGATGGTTGCTCGGGCCCCTGAGCATCCGCTTTTTTAGAGGTCGGTTTCTGAAGGACGTCCTTGATCGTGGGGTCTTTCTTCATCCTGTTGGTCGACATCTTGGGGGACCGCCGCGTTTAGGACCAGGCAGGACGGGTACAGCGATCAGTCCGGCTCCAGGTCCTCCTTAGCGACGTAGTCTGCTTAGATGCCTCTTCCTCTTTCTGCTCTCCGTCTGGGACATTAGGCGTCCTTCCCCAGTCTAGGGTCAAGACCTCGCCACTCTCCGTCAGGTGCCCCTTTGTACCGCCGAGTCCGTCTTTTTTATGCACCGGAGATGGGTGTGTTTCCAATGGGGGCAATAGTCTCGCAATGTGCCGGTGGCCTCCAGTGCCTGGCTTGTTGCGCTTTCTGCTGGTCTCTGCGTCCAGGGCCCTCCCAGGCCGACTCTTGCCCGGCTCGCTCCTGCAGAGTCTATGTCGTGCCACAGCAGGGTCAAGGTCGATGGCAGACCCTTCCCATGGGCCCACATTTACACAGGCCCCGCGCTGCCAATCCGGCCCTCCGCACCCAAAATGGCCGTAGTTCAGATCGCCTTCCTCTCTGCTCCAGGCCAGTTGTTGCAGAATCAGGCTCGCTCTGGCCTGGGGGAAATACTGCAGATCGCTCCTCCCACAGCCCATATAGCTAGGTACACATGCGTCTACTGCTCAGTCATCAAAGCTCTGTGTAACTTATGTGGGGGGGGGCACCTCACATTACCCCTGCCCGGCCTCCTGTGCACACCTTCTCAGTGGGGTAGGCCTCTGAAGCACTGGGCCCAATGCTCTTGCGGCCCGGACTCCTCTGTGCTTCGGGGCCTGTTGTTTCGCCTCCCTCCTCCTCAGCCACCTTACTTTCCAGCGCGAGGCCTCCGGCACGGGCCCACAGCTCGCGGCTCCGTTGCCTCACTCCGCCGTTCTGGGCGCGGTCGTCTCGCCGGCTCGTTCCTCCGCTCCACCTATGCGACCCGATCTCGCCGCACCACACGTCCGCGGCCGAGACTTTGGTGTTGCGGCAGCCACTGGCCAACTCCTCGAGAGCTCCTACCCCCTCCGGGATTCGATGAGGCTCCGATGCTGTTAGATTTAAAATTCCCTTTCCCATAATGCTTCTGTTGTACTGTTTTAAGTTAGCAGTGTGTGGCTAAATTACATACACTGATGTTCGCATCTGTAGCCCGTTTAGTGTTTCTCGTAGTAGGAAGGCCTCATGAGCAAATGTGCCTCCATCTTGTATTTCGTAACCCTTATTAAACTACCAGTGCCGAGCTCGTGTTAGGCCTTAGGATGTAGAATTGCTCGCCTCAGCAGAACATTTATTCTGTTATATTTTCTGTTCATGTTCAAGGCTGTGACTCGACCGACTAACAAAGATGGTTATTTTGCTTTGCATTCCATTGTATACGTGTATTCGTGCTCCCACGTTAAGAGACGCTGAGACGCAGCACAGCGGCCTTGGGCCACTGATAGCATGACCATCTGGCAGGTGTTAGTTCATCTCTCTGTGCCTTCTTTGTTCGTGTCCGGCTCAGGCCGGTACTTTTCCAGAGGGGGCGTGGCTGAAGTCTCCTGAAGGGTTTATCATCTATTAGCAAATGTGGAGAGGGCAGTCCCTCTCCGACCATTCCAGGGTGCAGGTATGATGAACTCCTCTGCAGAGTAACGGTAATAAATGATTGTTTGTATTCTCTACTGTCTGACCGACTCTTCATTTGGGAAGGCATAGCAGGTGGTCGTAAGTACCCGCATGGCCCTAGAGGGTCGCGTCCTTCAATGCTGGCACAGGTTGCCGCCTGTCTCGTCTCCCCGGCACCTCTCGAAATCCGTGATCGCGCGGACCCCTCCTGTCTCCGCCGATCACCAGTTGAGGTAGGTGTCTCTTTAAGCCGTTATGGGGGTCCTGGGATGCCCAAATAGCAGCTTTATTCGGCCATGGCGAGCGGAGCTCCGGAGAGTCGCTGCTACTCTGCCGCCATCTGGGCCACGCCCCCCAATAAAGCTTTTTTTTAGATTTTCTGGATGACACCTTGGATCATGCTAAAGTTCTAGAAGTTTTCCAACTGATTATGACAGGGATTAAAGAGGGCTTATCTGTGCAAAATAGAAAAATAAATAATTATAAGCACGGGTGGTTTGACATGAGATGTACTCAGTCACTTAAGAAACTGAAAGATGCCCTACCTAAATCACTGAAGTGTAGGCATGAAATAAAAGTATGCAGATGGGAGTATAAACAAACCCTAAGAGAATAGAGAAGGGGCTGAGAGAGGAGTCATGGGAGGCCTTGCATGAAGCAAGTATGGTTAAACATAATACTGCATTTTGGCGTGCAATAAATGCCCCTTTCCTGAGAGGTTTGCATGTCCATGTATAGAGATCTCGATTGGTGAAACGGAATGGGTAACACACTTTTCCAACATCTATAAAATATCAAAGGAGAAACTGAGTACGTGCGGTGTCTCATCGGCATCAAATTCCCCAATACACCTATTTCCTTCCCAAAATGTCCATCAACCTCTCGTTTACATAAGAAGAGGTCACTCAAGCTCTAAAAGCGAGTAAAGGGGGAAAGCACCTGGCCCTGATGGCATACCAGTTGACCTCTTTAAAGCTAACCTTGCACTTTGGGCCCCATTATTGACACAGGTTTTGGAAGCTTGCTATAGCGTAGGTTTTTTAGCAACCTGGTCTAAATCACTTATAGTACCAATCTATAAAAAAGGTGATCGACTCAATCTTGCCTGCTACCAGCCAATTTCATTATTAGATTTATTGGTCAAGGTAGCAGGATGTATTGTACGGAATAGGCTTCAGGAATGGGCTGAATCTAATAAAATATTATCTGATCTGCAATTCGGTTTTTGAACAGGACTAGGGACAGTCAAGCAGGGACTTAATTTGAAGCTTTTAATTTGGAAATACACTTTGGCCAAGCAGGGCAGCTTGTTCTTGGCATTTGTAGATGTATCATCAGCCTTTGATTGTGTGGAGCTTGATAAATTGTGCAACATGATGGCCGACCTAGGTGTTGACCCATCTCTACTAGATTTCCTTAGGAAACTATATTCTGGGACCAGACCAAGGGTGTGGTATGGGGCTAAGGGAGAGTGCACTACATCATTCAGCGTAGAGAGAGGGGTAAGGCAGGGATATGTACTTGTAACCTTCCTTTATATATTGTATATCAACAGTTTGCGTTGCACACTGACTGATTATTGCTGTGATTTACCATAAATTTGATGCTGCCCAATTCCTGCCCTCCTCTACGCTGATGATGCTGTGCTTATGGCACACACTCAGCTGGGGCTTCAATGCTTATTAACAAGCTTTACCAATTATATGTAGAACTTAAGCTTGTTACTTAAAAAAGACAAGACCTTTATAATGAAGTGTGGGAAAAGGAACTTAAAATGTAAGGATATCTTTAATAAAGCTGAGAAGATTGGTATCACAAAGATATTCTTCTACTTGGGTATTTTGTTTGATCAGGATGGTACGTGGAGACAGGCTATAAACGCTAGATAGCTACTGTTTATGAAAACCACTAGAGCATTATCCAATTTTTCAAGGAAGTTGGGCAGAAAACCACTTAAAGAATTATGATTCATTTACAAGTCAAGGTGTATGTCACAAGCTGTATATGGGGCAGGTGTATGGGGGTACACTGACTGTTAACCTTTGCAAGTGGTGGAGAATGCTTTTTTGACATTTCTCCTAGAGGTACCAGGTAGCTTTTCCACCTATGTATGCCATACTGAGTTGGTATTAATCTTCTTTTCTGATCTAATTAAGATCCAGCCAATTCTTTTGTGGCATAAGCTCTGGTCCAATGAGAAAACCACCCTCAATCTGGACATTATTAGGGATTGTCTTAAATTACATTTGGCTCTCCGCATGCCATGGCTGAAATACATTAAAGATTTTATGAGTGATCTGGGCCATCCCGAATTTTACGATCAGCAAGAATCCTTAGAACACACGAATAGAAAGAAATTTAAAAGTGAGTGTTTATTGTTATTGGAGGGACTTATTGAAGCCGAGTGTCCTTAACCCCTTCCGTGCTCATGACGAGCTCAGCTCGTCATGCTGCGCGGTAGCGCAGTGCGCATGACGAGCTGAGCTCGTCACGACCCCACCCGCGATCGGAATGTCCAGCACACGAGCGGAATTCCGATCGCGGTCAAGGGGTTAATAACCAGATGATTTTGGTCACTTATGACATGAAACCATATTTAAAATCTATTGAGAGGACACAAGATAGACTTGTTCTAGTGCATTTCAGATTGGGTATATTCCACCGCTCTACCAGTTTCCCAGCGATAAAAAGGTTGGTCGCATTGTCTTTGTAATTGACCCTGTGATGACACATCACAGCAGTCAACAATTCACACTGTATTCTTCTGTAAATTTTATAATGAACAGAGAAAGGCTTAGGTTTTACCGATATTGAGGTCTCATGGGTTTTGGCAATGCTGACCTGCATTTTTATTTTTATGGCCTCTACCTAATGAGTACAAAAGCTTCTCTATGGTAAGGTTTTTAAAGAGTGTGATTAGTTGTAGAAAGACTATCTTAATTTGAATTTCTTATGGTGCTTTAAAAATGTCTGTAACTATGGTAAGTTCTTTAAAGATTGCGACTGATGTAGGAAGTAAGTCTGGGCAGTGAACTCCGCTCACGGAGTTTGCGGAGTTTTCCGCACTCCGCAGCTTGAGCTATGTCCGTCCTGCAAACCTGACACTGGGGACGGGGGTCCATCGGGGCCCGGGGTGGCTCTCCCGTGCCTAGCTAGGGTTCGGAAGCCGGGCCCGGGGCGTTACGCGGAGCTCGCAGAGTTCCGAAAAACTCTGCTTCGCGTTGCGGAGCAGAGTTTTTTCCTTGCTCGCGTTCGTCAACGTCAAGTTGGCGAGTGAGGAAAATCCACCTCCCGGCAAGATTTTTCCTCGTTCGCAATCGTCAGCATCAAGTTGGCGAGCGCGAGCGTGGAAAATCAACCTCCCGGTGAGATTTCTCAACGCGGGCGGTCAAATTTCTCATTGCGAGTGGTAGCGTATGCTCGCGACCACTCGCGTTGAGAAACCGTCCGTTCGCGTTGAGAAAGCTGCCGCTCGAGTAAAAATCTACTCGAGTGGCAGAAGCCCGCTTGCGCTGTGCATGGTGCCGTTCGCGATGATTGCACAGTGCGGTCAAGCACCTGGCACTGAAAATCACTGCAAACTGGCATTTATCTAACACACTCTGCTGCTTGCGGAGCTCTGCGTAGCGCAGCAGAGGTTTTTTTGCACTACGCCCAGGCTTAGTAGGAAGACCTTTTTAATAGGAATATTTTACGGTGATATAATAATGCCTGTATTTTTGTATAGGAAATATAATGTTTTTAATTTTTTGTTAATAGAATCTATTTTATGTACATACTTTTATGGTTTCCTATGAAGAAATCAAATAAAGCTTAATTTGAATTGAATGATGTTATGAATAATGGTTCACATGATGTGAGTGTAGTCAGTCAGCATGTTGGTCCAAATGTAGGAGCGAGAAACAGTAGTGAGGTCGATACCTGTAAAATTATGGGCTTATGTTTTATAGTAATAATATATATATTTTTTTAATATTTTGATTAAGTTTTAGAAGTGAAGGAGGCAATACATAAACATATTCCATATGATTGATATTGACAGCAGGATACTTAAGAAACAGTACAAAATGGCAAGTTAAAATTTCATCTGGTAAAAGCATAGTACAATTACTCAGCTCCCCATGATATTAACAACGGGATGGTAAAGAAACACAGTACAAAGTGACAGAATAGGATTTCACCTTATTAAGTGCAAAAATACAATGACTCAGCACATCACCCATGGGACAAATACAAAATAAAGACTAAACCGCACCTAGGGCACCACAGGTGTAAAAGTGCATAAATGTAGTATGTCAAAGTATGCATGATGGATCAAGAGCCATGTACGAAAGATGCATTAGCACTAACCATCCTAAAGTGCACCATAGAAACAAATTCAGTTTACCTGCCCTGACATTGGCCCCTATCATAGAATACATGTTTTGATCCAATCTGGTACAGCAAATATTTAGAGAGAGAACACATTTGATGCATACCTAATATCCTATAAAGCATAAGAGATCTTCCCCCATTTGCTAATCTAAGGAAGGTACCTTAAGATTTAAGATATGAAGCTACACAAATACATAACATATAACTCATTGCAGCCAATACAATATCCCAAAGTACTTTAGTGCGGTTATAATGTGCAGTGATATAAAGTGCATTTCTCTCTTCAAATCCAGCCACCTTTGTTGATAGCCTCCTCCTCCCCTATAGCCACCAACATGCCAGATAATATATTAAGATACACGGGTACCCCATAGCATAGCATATATCTAATCACAGCTTAAAACACTCCATAAAGTGCTTTAGTGCTGTAAGTGCACTGCGTCATATCCTTTCCTTAATATGGGGTCCCTAATTTAAATTCTCAATCCAATGGGTTAATGGGGACCAGATTAAAGCTCCCCGTCTTTGTGCCTTCCAGCCCTTACACTCCTATAAGCCCTTTTCCATATTGTACTTTGCTAAAAATCGTGCCCTCTGGATAACACAAGGGCTATGACGACTATTTTCAGCAAGTCAAAAGGTAGGAGCGGCTTGATTTTCCTGATGATGTGTAAGGTGTAAAAGGAAGTAGAAATCACCTCATTGACTTGTTGCCTGAAGGTCTGTCATCGATCAGGACACCAAGATTTTTTACTTTTCCAACCGGGATCGGCAAAGAGCTGAATTCAGACCATAAAGAGATGTTATTGCCAAATAGGATGACTTCTGTCTTTGAGGAATTTAATTTAAGACAGCTGTTGTCCATCTATAGGCTCTCTTTTTGAGAGTTATCACTCATGTCTATGCCCTTGCTAGAAAGAAAAAAACACAATCTGGGTGTCATCAGCATAGGACACTAACGACAACCCAAAGGATTTTATTAAAGATGCCAAAGATGTGACATAAAGATTAAAAAGAGTTGGGCTCAGCTTCGAGCCCTGTGAGACCCTACAAGGTAAAGAGAAGGGTTCAGATGTAAACTCATCCAGGGAAATAGACTGAACGTGGTCTGTAAGAAATGAGCACAGTAGTGAAAGGGCAGCATCCTCAATCCCTAAGCATTCTAACCGGTCCATCAAAAGGTCATTATTGACCGTATCAAACGCTGCAGACAGGTCATGAAGTCCCTCATCACGGATTGAAAAGAGTATTCCCGCGCACCAATCCTCCAAGGAGAGATGCAATGAGTTAGACACTTTTTTCAAAAATAAAGTGGAAAATATATATAACTCCCTGCACCTGAACTCCTTGGGTGGCCCCAAAGTTAGGCAGGACACCTCTGGTAGGTCAGGCCAGCACTCCAGTTTAGACCTTTCTGGTTTGTCAACCGCTCCAGCACTAAACACCTTTCCGGTCTTAAGCAAAGAACACATGGGTCTCCTCCTGAAGAACATCAAATCAGGTTCACCACTTGATCCAGCCCCCGTCAAATTCTTCTCCAAGGGGGGGAGCCCGTGCTCTCTATGATGGCAGACCTTATCTCGTTATCCCTGAGCACTGGGATAGTTCCCAAAAAGTGGAAACACGCCATTGTAAAGCCCTTGCTTAAGAAGCCTCATCTTGATTCTACGGTACTGGGGAATTTCTGCCCCATCTCATTGCTACCCATTCTGGGCAAAGTAGCGGAGAAATATGTCAACAGCTTAATCTCACAATTTCTGGAGGAGAATAACATTTTGCATCAGACTCAGATGGGGTTCCATCCCGAATACTGCACAGAGTCTGCTCTCCTCCTGATCACAGAGAAACTTAAATTGATACTGGACCAGGGGGGATCTGCCGCCATCCTGATTCTTGACCTAAGCACGGCGTTTGATACCGTTGATCACAGTATCTTAATACACAGATTAGGGGAGACTGGGATTCAGGACAAGGCCATCCAATGTCTGGCCTCCTTTCTAAGCGAAAGATCATTCCAGTGTATGGAATCTACCATCCTCTCAGACACGCTTTCCGCCCCATACGGAGTTCCTCAGGGATCGGCGCTCAGCCCTACCGAGTTTAATGTTTACATGAGCCCATTTGCACAAATTGTACAGGAGTTCGGACTGTCAATTGTGTCCTACGCCGATGACACACAATTGGTAGTTTCAGTGTCTGATGCAACTAACTCCAATCATTTGCAGTTAGTCCCATGCTTGGAAAAGATAGCAAACTGGATGGCCAACTGCAGCTTAAAGCTTAACGGCGAGAAAACTGAGCTCATGTTCCCGGGCAACTGCGCAGGGCCTTGGAACAGGATCAGCTGGCCTGAAAACTGGGGTGCACCCCCGCCCCCAAGCCCTCCATTAAGAACTTGGGGATGTGGCTAGACCATAATCTTTCCATGGAAACCCAAGCAAAAAAACTCTCAGCAACCTGCTTCGGTATTCTCTGGTTGATCCGCAAGATCATAGACCTCCTTCCAGTTCCGGCTCTGAGAAGGGGGATCCAGGCTTTGGTGGTTTCAAAACTGGATTACTGTAATTTATTGTACTTTGGGGCCCCCAAATACGTAGTCAATAGGCTACAGGTTGTTCAAAACGCGGCAGCCAGAATGCTTCTAAAGATACCCAAGCAGGAGTCAGTGAGATCTTCGTTGAGTAAATTCCACTGGCTACCTATCCAATCCAGGGTCAAGCTTAAGGCCCTTTACCAAGCCCACAAAGCTATGGATGGCAAGGGTCCAGCCCTGCTACAGTCCCTCGTCTCTCCATATGTCCAAACAGGTCCCTCAGGTCCTCATTTGACTTCCTCATGAACAATAAAGAGATCCAGATGGGGAGGGAGATCTTTTTCTCATTTGGTCCCAAAACTCTGGAACTCAATGACCACAGAATTGAGGGCCATATGTATCAAAAAAGAGTTTTGCGATTCTCAAATTGCGATTTTTAGCGAATTGCAATTAGAAAATCGCAAAATGCAATGTATGTAGGATTTGCTAAACATTTTGAGAATCCTACATATTCTTTATTTGCGAATCACAAATTGAGATTCGCAAATAAGGAATACCTTCCCATTCATTCCTATGGGCTAGGAGGCCCATAGGAATGAATGGGAAGACATTCTCAATTTGCGATTACCAATTAGAGAATCGCAAATTGAGAATGCAATTTCAAGGTTGCAAGGGTGCCAAAAGGACACCCTGTTGCACCCTGAAATATGCATGTGTGCACATTTTGCGCACATACATGCCCTAAAGGCATGTATGTGCGACATATGGCACTTTTAAAAAATCAAAAAGTGCTTTTTAAAGACAATCGCAAATTACCACCAACTTGAAGTTGGTGGTAATTTGCAATTCCTAAGGCCAAATAGCAAATTTCTGGTGCTTCCAGAATTGCATTTAAGGAATCGCAATTTGCAATTCCTTAATTGCATTCGCAAAATAGAGAATCGCAAATTTTGCAATTCTCTATTTTGCGATGGCCATTTGGGATGATACATCCCAAAAGGCTTTTCCAATTCGCAAACAGGCCGATTCTGAGAATCTGCCCGTTTGAAAATGGGAAAAAGGCTTGATACATATGGCCCGAGACTTTTAAAGGATGAAAATAGTTTCAGGAAGAAAATTTAAAACCTGGCTATTCCCATTATTGTTCCTCCATGCCTCCCGCCTCCCTCTCTGCAGCGCTGTGAAGCCTTCGGGCAGCCATGCGCTGTATAAATCCCCTAAACATAAACAAGTAAGATAAGTGCTGCATTGCCACCCTTATCCACAGAAACCTTGATTACCTCCGTAGCCACTATTAGTGCTGATTCTGTACTGCGGCCTTTACGAAAACCAAATTGCATGTTGTCTAACAGATAGTTGTTGTCCAGAAAAGCAGCCAGCTGTGAGTTCAAGGCCTTTTAGCTGTTTGGATCGAGTACATTCAAATTAGATTTCTTAAACACCTGAAGGATTGACTCTGATTTTTACTGTTTTGGGAAAAGACCTGTCCGAAACATGGCAATAAAAATCCTCACTAAATGAGTGGCCACTAGATCAGGTTCTAATTGCATAATCTGGGGGGACATGGTCCGAGGGAGATCCTGCCTTAGTGTTTAGGATGGCCTGTTTAACTTGTTCCTCGGAGAGGTGCTTAAATTCAGTGAAGGGGATCCTATCTTTATCCCTGAGACAGCTGTCCTTGCTAGTCAAGTTTTTAACTGAGTTCGAAGAGAATCTATTGAAGATGATTTTGACTTTATTTTGAAAGAACTGTGCTAATGAGTCACAGAAATCCTGACTATAGCCTGCTGAGAATCTGGTGGCAGGTGAAGAAAGTTTAGTAACTATTTGAAAAATGGCTTTGTTAGAGCAACAAGCCGATTCAGTAGATTTGATGTAAAAGGCAGATTTTTCTGTGAGAATAAGTTTTTCTATTGCGCAATCAGGACCTTATTCTTTTCTTTTTCTATTGGGTTATAGGCTCTTATCCATATATGATCCTGTCTGCAGCATCTCTGCTTAGCGGCTCGAAACCAGGGTGCTGAAGGCTTACTTCTCTTAGATATTTAGAGTTTTGCAGGGGCCAGTTTATTGACAGCTGTGTTTAGCCAGACTGAATAATTAATCAACATTAAATTAATGTTGTTAGTCTCTTCTAGCTGTGTTTTCGGCGAGGATGGAATTAAGTTCCAAAGCTTGGACCAAATGCCAAGCACGTGGCACAGCTGTTTTCCTGAAACCTTGGTGGAGGGACTTTTTCCAGAGAGCATAATTTCCCAGAGGACTGCACTGTGGTCCGACCAGGTTAAAGGAAGTAATGCTGGGTTAGACTTGGCTGAATTATTTGAAAATATGCCATCCAGTGTAAATCCAGCTAAGTGCGTGGGACCACCCACTAGTTGTTCGAGTCCCAGCCCCAACAGGGTATCAACTAAAACTTGTGTGTTAGGATCAATCTGATTCTCCAGGTGAAAATTAAAGTCACCTAGTAGCGTGAACTCTGATTTAAACAATGAGGACTCTAAGAGAAAACCTATAGATGAATAAAAGAGGCTCTTGGCCCTGGTGGATGGTAAAGAAGAAGACCATTAAAGGATTGTGTTTTGGTTGGCTCAAAGTTAAATGAAAGGCTTTCATATTCAGAAGATGGGGCTAGAGTAGACATGACAGTAAAAGAGTCATGGCAAATAACCGCTATCTCACCACCCTGCTTATGGGCACTATCCAACCTAAAAATAGCCTACCCGGACAGAGCCACCACTGTCATCTTGGGCTCTGAGGACTGATCTGGCTAAGTTTCCATTACAAAAGCTAAGTCTGGCTGGTGTGTGTCCAAAAATTTGGCGAATTCAAAATGGTGTCTAACCAGTGAACTAGCATTAATTAGCACACATTTAACCTTTGAGTTATGGATCGAGGAGGTATTTACCAAATCCAAGTTCAAGGAAGTGGTTGAAAGTGCCTTTTTATGAGTGTTAGAGTGAACACTTTTGGTGTTACATACTTGACAAGTGTCCCATAGCTTGTCTGGGGTTGTGGGGCTACGTCTGGGACAATTGAGGGCCCTACCTGAGGGTTTAAGAGCCAGCTGAGCCTCTTTAGAATAACTCAGCTGTGCTATCAGGGTTCAGATGACCAGGGGGACGGGCCTTGTCCAGGCGTAGACACGCTCTGTGATGTCCTAAGTAGCCCGTCATAGAGAGGGGTGTGTCCGGGGGCATGCCAGAGCACAGCGATATTGCTGCGTACGACGCAAAAGCAGGTAGGGGAAAATTAAAACTAAACTGGTGTTCAGCAACCCCTATCACAGATCACAGGCTCCCCTGCAATAAGTGGAATACTGGTAACACAAAGATAAGGCAACAAAATTTGGAGTAAAAGAAAACCATAAAACAGTTAAAACATGGGCTAGCCCTCTACTTTTAGCCATTTAGTCCTGGGCATGCATAAAACGTGTACAATTTCTGCTTGTTTAGTTCCACACCGATGACATTGAGAGCTGGATTTCCTGCCACATCTAAATAGCTTAGCTGGGGTATAATATGAATCAAATGCCGTTTTAAAGTGCTGGCTCGTTAGTTTTGTGGTTAAAATTGTCTCCCTGACAGTTTCCAAAAAGCCCTGGAGTAGGGGCCCTTCCAGACCCAGTCTTCCCTCCCACTTATCGTTCTTGGGCTCTAGATTCCGGTAGGGCCTGAATTAATAGATTATAAATATGGCCAATTCTGACTCCTCAGTCAGCGGCTTCGATGATGGAGAATTTCGTGAGCGAGACTTGTTTCTTGTCCAACTTATTAATAAAGCCTCTACTGTGCAAATATTTAAAGAATTTCACTCGTCAAGCCATACTTTACTTGTAGCTTGCTAAACAAGCATAGCTGAGCAAAATCTCCAAATCTTGAGATACCGCTTAGTTCAAATCTTCTGCTCATGTTATCATGAAATTTTACAGGTAAGGCAGGCAAGCCCCGTAGGGGTGTATACCGATTAAACCTAGTGATACCGATTCTCCTCTTCAGTTATCGCCACACCTTGCATTCCCCATCCAGTCTTGAATCTGTTTTTTTGTAGTAGCTCATTTCCAAATTTCTCAGAAAACATCCTTAGCCTCAGACCCCAGTGGAAGCTCATATATAGCTGGTGCTTCAGCGTAGGTTACATTATGTGTGTTGCCCATGATCAAAATCCCCATATGCTGTAGCATACAGGACCAATAATAGAGCATAAAGCTGGGTACTGCCCACCCCCGATTTATAGAAACTACCATAAATCTAGATGCCCTGCTTGGTTTTTTTAAACTGCCAGAAAAAGCTGTAGCATAAGCTTTCTAACTTAGAAGGCCAACAATTGTTAACCCCCAGTGGAATGGCCCTCAACATATATAAATCTTTTGGAAGGATAAGCATTTTTAAAACATTACATCTTCCCACCACTGACAAATGCAAATTGTTAATTCTGACTAGTTTCCATTTAATTTCAAAGATCAGGGGCACTAAATTTAGCTCCTACCTTATCGAGGGTAGATATTATCCTCACTCCTAAGTAGGTTGCATTTTACACCACCCACTGATCCCTCAGATTGAATTTTTTCCTGCAAACTACCTGGGTCTTACCCTCATTGAGGTGACAAACCGCTATTGCCCCGAAGTTATTGGCCTCATTCCCGATCACCACCAAAGCTCTACATGGATCAGGTGTTACCACTGTGTTATCATCTGCATAGGCCAGAACTTTATAATCCACCTTAATTACAGAAATTGGCTGAATCCCAATGTTATTCTCCAGTGGTGAAGTGAAGGGGTCTATGTATAATGAAAATAGCAGAGGTGAACACAGACACCCTTGTCTTGTCCCTCCCGTAACTAAGATCTTCTCTGATTCTGCCCCCATTATCTGAAGCCTGGCATTAGGAGCCTGATATAATATCCTAATGGCTTTGATAAAGCCAGGACTGAGTCTGTTCCATCTTAAAACCTCCCAAAGATAACCCCAAGAGACTTTGTCAAAGGCCTTTTCGGCATCCAGCAGTATTAATCCCATAGGTGTCTTTGTTGCCTCGGCTATATCAAACAGGGTGATTACCCTTGGTATATGATCAGTTGTTCCCCGACCCGGGATAAAGCCATGTTGGCGGGGGGATACCAGGTTGGCGATTACCTTATCTAGCCCTTTTGCCAATATACTTAGCGTATACTTTGCCATCTGCGATTATTAATGATATAGGCCTATAAGAGCCTGGGTTTATGGGAGACTTGCCCTATTTCCTGAACACAGCAATGTTAGTAGCTTCCCAAGAGGTGGGGGGCTCACCCTCACTCTGTATCGTTAAAAAGGTAGCAGTCATAAAAAAGTAGCAGTCATATCTTACCCAAGTTCCGGAGGAAAGGTCCGATCGAATTCCAGAAGAATCCTGTCTGGTCCAGCTTCTCCGGCCAGCACTTTAATGTGTCCATGTTGTCCATGTTGTCTATCAGCATGGTGTCCTGCGCGGGGAGTCACTGTGCTTCCATGTAAGACCCCATTGTGCACTCTGGCTGACAGACTTAACACAGGCCTTTCAGCAAGAGAGCACACAGGCCTCAACAGGAACCAACGGGGCACATAAACTCGCCTTCCCCCAGGCCTCTGCTTTGCCGAGCTAGACAGTGTCACTCACCGAACTGAAACACATGGATACGTGACAGTGGGTAACGCTAACCAATAGCATCACTTAGGGTGTGTCCAACCTCTTTGGACGTAAACATGGTTGTGTGAGAGATCGCGTAATTACTAGAGTTGAGAGCGTGCCGGTAAACTGTGCTCCGCTGGCGGACGTTTTGCTGAACTCCGTGTTCCAAGTGGAACGTGGAGTGGCAAAACTCCATGAAATCTGCTTGGGGAGCGGAGTTTACCTCCCACCCCTAGCTACAACTGGCGACAAGGGTGGGATATGTGCCTGAGAAGACAAAGACTGCTCTCTCTGAGAGTTTGCGAAAATACGGCTGTTTGTGCATGCCACATGTGCCCAGAATTGATGTAGAGCAGTCTGCGGCCGGCACATGTGGAGTCAAAGCCCTGCTGCAGCCCATACACAGCCACAGAAGTAATGAAAGGCCTTACAGAGGAGCATATTCGAAACGCCCGCCAAACATGCAGAAGAGATGGTTGACAAAGACGCTAAACCGCACCCCAAGTACAGAGCAACCAATCGGACGAAGCCAGAAATAACAATCTCGACAACAAGGTATGAGTAACAGAGAACTTACTCACCGTCAAAGACTATTGAAACATTCTGTGACCCGGGCTCAAGCACAAGGTCAGTGCTTGCAGAAGTTGTGGATGCCAGTCTGCACAGTGATAGCTGTCCGAACAGCACTTGCTCTCAATAGCGGCAGAAGGGAGCGTGAAATACACTGCAGCTGTGTTCTTGAAGCCAAAACTGCCTTTCAACACTTCTAAGAAACAGAACATTGGTGCCAGGTGGGCTGTGTGTATTGAAACATTCAATGTCTTCATAGTTGCACTAGAGGAAGAGGATAACCAGAAGATCATCAAATCTTTGAAAAACCTTGCAGGTGATGAAGGGAAAGAAGTGCTAAAGAAAATCTCACAGACTGATGTAAAAGCATACCAAAAGGTAATAGAAGTGTTGGCAGCTAAGTTTAATCCAATACTGAATGTAGACTATGAAAGATATATCTTCAACCAACCACGACAACAGGTTGGTGAAACAATTGATGAGTTTATTGAAAGACTTGATGCACTCATGAAACATTGTAAGTTCTGTGACTTCACCGACGAAGAAGCCATGCGCCTCAGAGTCATTGATGGCTGCCTTTTAGATTCGTTTAGAAGATGCATGCTGAAAGAGACGCACAGCCTAGAGAAAATGCTGATGACTGCGAGAGCAGAAGAACGAGCAGAGCGACAAGCTTCTGACATGGAAGCAGGAACAGCACACAATGAATCGGCATTGACCATGAAAAGCAAGCACAAGCATAAACAAGAGACAAGTAAGTCGACGTCTTCAAAAAAAGCAAAGCTATGCTTCCGATGTGGATTTTCGTTTTCTCATGAAGGAAAAGGTCCAGTCATAGGACAAGTCTGCAAAGGTTGTGGGAAAGAGAACCATTTCTTAACCGTGTGTCGAGTTAAAGAAAAATTAAGTGCATTTAAAAAAAAAATTTTTATAACAATTTTATTAGAAACAAACTGCAGCAATAATGACATTACATAGACATCTCAGCAGGGGATACAAACTTTCATCATTCCATTACGACCTGCAATCCATCAGGAGCACATAGGATTACGCGCTATGAACGGCTTAACAGTTACTATGAGGGTTGCAACTATGTCTCCGGGTCAGGGAACATCACTCATTCTCATTATTCTTATTGCCCTGAGATTATGCCATTCTGTCTTCACCCTCCCCCTCCAACACCGAAAGTCTCTCCCTCCTAAGTTCCACCGTGGGAGAGATGCAAATTTCACCCCTGTATTTGTTCCAGCGTCCCCTCTTTTGATCCCATTTTCGTGGACATCCTCTTCCTTTATATACAGTTTTCTCCGCTACCATGGCGTGGTCCATGTCTTTCGCCCAGTCCCTTAAATGTGGTACAGTGCCCACCCCCCACTTCTGGGCAATATTCCGTTTCGCTATACTCCACCCCATGGTGGCCCATGATTGTTCAGCTTGTGTGAGGTCTGTTGCCTCCCAGATATTGAGGAGACATAGTTTGGGAGATGGGTGTATAGGTTTGTCACAAGTCCTTGTTAATTGTCGGGTGACGTCTATCCAGTATTGTTGTACGTGGGGGCATTCCCACAGGATGTGCATAAATGAACCTGTTTGATTACAGTGACGGAGGCAGAGTATATCGGTTCTCCTACCAAACCTGAATAACAGTGTGGCATCAAAATATACCCGATGGAGAATCTTAGACTGGACGAGCCGAAGTCGCATCGGAATGGCCACCTCCCGGGGGGAGGTCAGAGCCTCTATCCAGTCCTCGTCAGCCATTTCCCCCAAATCTACCTCCCAGCTCGCCCGTAGCTTCTGCATTGGGTCGGTCCGATTATTGATCAATTTCTTATATGTGAGGGAAATGGCCTTGCGGTCCATTGGGTCCAACAATAGTCTGTCCTCAATTAAGTGCATTTTGAAGGCAAGAAAAGATGGATGCAGGAAAGTTCCAGAAGCATTCTCGCCACTCCCCTAAAACAAAAAAGCAACATCAGCTATGACAAGTAGAAACCAGGCAAAACCAATCATCATCAAGCTCATCATACAAAAGATCTTCAACGTCACTATCGAGTATCAGCGCAAAAGATGGGTGTGCGCTGATGATACCTACCGAAGAACAGCGTGCATATGTAGGGTTAGCTGCCTGTAAAGAAGATCACAGTTCAAAGAAAGTTCACCAAACAAAGTGACAAACCTCATTTGGACACTGCCCCAAAATCACATTGAAAGTGAACGATCACCCAATAACATTCATCAAAGACAGTGGTGTCTCGATTAATAGCATGCCAGTGGAAATATTTAACAGCCTATCCCCTGTGCCTCGCCTCACTCCGTCAGGTACGAAGATATATACTTGCACTGCTTCTGAGCCACTACCAAGCCAAGGGCCATTCACAGCAACAATGAGACACAAAAAGACATCGGTGCGAGCCACCATTCACATTCTACAAGGGACTCCATCGAGTGCCTGCTTGCTCAGTTTTGCCACCGCTGCTGACATGGGGTTGATATACCTCAGCTACAACCTATGTGCTCAGTCTGAGATCACACACCAATTCCCATCATTGATTCATGGCCTGGGAAGATTCAAGAAAAGGAAACTATAGCTTCATATCAATGAAGACATTTGGCCTGTTGCTCAGTGACACCGTAAAGTTGCTTTTCATCTGCAAGAAGTTGTAGAGAAAGAGTTAGAAGCACTCTTAAAACATGACATCATCGAACACGCCACAGGCCCCACACCATGGATTTCGCCCATAGTAGTAGTACCAAAAAAGGACAGTAGCTGAGCAGTGCGCATTTGCATTAATATGCGCCATGCAAACAAAGCCATTGAGAGGGACAGACACCCTGGTCCATACATCATGGACATGATCATGCAATTGAACGGAGCCAAAGTGTTTTGCTGTCTTGACCTGAACAAAGGTCAACTCGAGCTGGAGGAGAACTGCAGGTACATTACTACCTTTTTGACTCATGTTGGTTTTTTCAGATATAAAAGCCTGAGTTCTGGAGTATCTTCGTCTGCAGAGATATTTCAGGACATTATTCGCAGAGTAATCCAACCTGTGACTCATGCTTTCAATTACAGTAATGATATACTGGTTTTTGGGAGAACGCAAGAAGAACACAACAAAATCCTTAACCAAGTATGCCAGTTACTCGTTGATGCAGGTCTCACTCTGAACGCCATGAAGTGTGAGTTTCACAAAACCAAACAAGTTCTTGGGGTACATATTCTCGGATGGCAGAATGACTCCAGACCAAGACAAGGTGCAAGCAATGTCATCCACTTGCCCCCACAGATATTACCATGTTGCGATCCTTTCTTGGCGTAGCCAGTTATTTCTCCAGATACATTCACAACTTTGCTACGGTAAGTGCCCCATTAAGAGACTTGACAAAGCAAAATGTACCATTCCAGTTGTCTACGGAATGTGACCGGAGTTTCAAAGACATTAAACATGTGATTGAGGATGCAACAGAAATGGCCTACTTTGACTCCAAATTACATACCGAAATCAAGGTTGATGCGAGTCTGGTAGAGCTAGGAGCAATCCTTGCTCAACTCAATGGACAGCCAAATGCCCAGAGACACATTGCGGCCTACCCTAGTCGAAGTCTGTCCAATGCAAAACGTGCTTTCTTTCAGCCGGAGAAAAGAGTCTGGCTGTGGTGTGGGCCTGCAAACATTTTCATGTATTTCTCTACGGAAAATGATTCAGTATCATCACAGACCACCAGGCATTGCTTACAATTTTTGGAAACCTGTAGGGTAAGATACTCACTCACATCGAGAGGTGGGGGTTAAGACTTTGAGAGTTTGACTATGAGATCGTGCACAACCCGGGCAAGGATTCGAACTCAGCAGACTACTTTATATGAGTGCCACTGTCTTGTCACTGTTCGACCTCAAGGATAGCTGAAGCATATCTCAACTTTAATGTGAGATCCTGCACACCAGCGGCTCTGTCTGTGGAACAAATCATTGCTGCCACCAATGCAGATAAGAACATGAGCATTATCAAAGAACTCATTACCACGCACTTCTGGAGGAGACAGACCTGGCCCCATGTTGATGATGTTGAATTCCAAAAGTTCAACAATGTACAGAGTGAGTTAGCCATCACCCAAGAAGGTGTACTACTGCGATGCTCAAGAATCATCATACTTGGAAGCTGAGCTGGCCCATGGAGAACACAGTGGTAACGTAGCCACCAAAAGAACCTTAAGAGATCGAGTGTGGTTCCCTCGGCTGAATTAGCGAGTCGAGAAGGAACTGAAGGTGTGCCACATTTGCAACTGTTTGTCCCCAAAGGTGACACAACACCCAAGGATAATGTCTGACCTTCCTGCGCATGCGTGGGAGAGGGTTGTAGTTTACTTTTTTGAGCCTCTTGGTAGTCATAGGTTAATATTCACGTTTTCCATTGGTGGAAGACCTATATTCGACAACCCATGACAAAATCATAGAATGGCTTAATGACATCTTTGCAACGTAGGGCATACCTGAAATCCTCAAATCTGATAATGACGTGCTCTTTAACAGCAAAGAGTTAATTTTTGGTCCTACTCACCGTCAAAAACCAAAAGAGTGCACCCCTCTGGCCCCAGGCCACTGGTGTATTTGAACGATTCATGGGCATCCTCAAGAGGGTCATTCAAAGAGCATCCATGAACGGAAGTGATCGAAACCAAGCCCTGTGCAAGGCCCTCTAGGCCTAATGATTCACCCCTCACTCGACAACTGGTGAGAGTCCTGCCACCTTGCTATTTGGGGGAACCATCAGAACAAAACTACCTCAATGGACCCCAGATCGATCAGTGAATAATGACATGGTTCCAGACACCGACACAACCCGGAAAAGAAAAATGAAAGCGTATGCAGATCAACGTCGCCATGCCCAGGAGACAGTCTTTGAAAAAGGAGACTGGGTACTGGTTAAGCAGAGACAAAGACAGAAAACAGACACTCCTTGTGCCGCTGATCCGTTACAGGTTGTAGCTTGCAAGGGGCATAGGGTGACAGCACATTGTCCTGGACAATCCATCAATCTGGACATATCACATTTTAAACACCTACTACAGCACTTGTTGAGTCCTGAAACCATGCTTGTGGCAACCCTTGCCAAAAGATCCAGCTCAAGTTCCTGAGCCTATGTTGGCACTGCCCTAGCAGGGTGGATCTTGATCATCTTGGGTCACCCGAGCCAGCAGACAAGTGCGAGCGCCTCGTTGACTCATCAAGGAAATGTGATTTTGTGATGTCTGCCACTTTTTATTTAACAAACGGGGAGATGTAGCATATTGATGTTATGTGCTCTACGACCCTCGTGGTTCTGGGAAGACTCTAAAGAGGAAACACGAAATATGTGGGGAGGTGTTGAGGTGTGGTTCATGTGAAGTATGATGGACAGTGTGTGAGTGTATGCTGAGGAATAAAGTAATTCTTGATAGCAACTCCTGTGTGGCCTAATTCATCTGCATGCTCCTGGGCTGGGGAAGATGCTGCAGTGGCTACAGGCAGGCCATGCCCATCACCTCTCCCCGCACGTCACAGGATTGCACCCTGAGTCACGGGGCAAAGTCCTACAAGAGGGAGGGCCATGCCTCAATAACTCAAAAGGCTTGCCATCTTGAAGGTTCACATCTATCCCGTCATGTCTTCCATAGATGTCGGCTCTCCCCATTTGGGGGAGTGACTTACGACACTGTCGTTCAAGCAGAAATTGTCTTTCCGAGAGACATTTTCTGTATGAAGCAATCTCTCAATTGAAAAATTATGCAAAAGCATATAATGAGAACTTTTGTAAATTTTTCCGAAGTCGAAAATCAGGGATTTTCATGATTTTTGGCAGCAAGTTTTAAATTTCACCATTCCCTAATTTCAAGTGCAAATACAAGGTGATCTTATGAGAGAAATATGAGGGAGAGTACTTTAATTTAATATGTTTAGATGAGAGAACGCCTTCTTCATGCATAGGACAAACGAGAGCGCTTCATAGAATACATGTGAATTACGTTATTTGTTTGTAGATATATGACGGTGGTGAAAAACATGCTCGAAACACTGAACAAACATTAACTATCAAATTGTATTTAAACAAAGCTCTAGGTTAGACTTCCTTAAAAATGTAATCTATTTTTACAAGTTTAAAAATAATTGGCGAGTCAGGTTTATGAGTTTAGTTGTAGCATATTCTTACATAGAGCAATGATCTATGGGGAGGGCATACCAAATATTATAAAGTCAATAATTGTATTTAGGTGTTGTATGTAACTTGCGGGTTACAGTGTTTCCTGTAACAACTTTTACAAAACCACCCCACCCCCATTGTCAATCTTATCATTAAGCAATCCTGTTTAATGGTACAGAAAACCTTCTACATGCATCTGTTCGTTGGAGGCTGCCATTTAATTTCTTTAAACAATATATGCTCGAATGTTACCTGTTTTCACAGACTTATTTAAATCCCACTGACCTTTTTAAAAGCAGAATGTATTCCATATGCAGCTATCCTTCACTCTTTATTGGAGTATTATCTCTTGCGCGATGCAGTCCATATCCCGCTTTTACCATAATTGGAAACACAGAATGGGTAATTTGATAAAATATTTGGGACACTGTGTGTCCTCCTGAGAGCAGCGGGGCCAGTGCAGCACAAGCCAGCAGCAGCAAGAGAGCCTAATTAGTAAGAGTGAGAAAAATGCCAAGGTAAGGACAGCAAATCCAGCAACCTTTGCCAGGGGCAGGGTGGACTGAGTCGCAGGGGGCTGAAGCTAAACAAGGAGGCACATGGTACGAGATAATGAAAGCTAAAATAACCTTTAAGCCAGCACTAGACCCGAGTCACTCGCAGAAGCATTGCCCAAAATCAACAATTACATTCAGGGCCGGCTTTAGGGCTGTGCGACGGGTGAAGCCGCACAGGGCGCTGAGCTGTGGAGAGGGGCGCTTACCTCAGAGGGTGTGCTGTGTTTAGCTATTACCTATGATTGAAGAGATGAGGGGCACTTTTGGCCGGTGGTAGTGAAAGAATCAGAGGAGGAGGTCATGGGGCGGGGTCCAGAAATGATTGTCGCACTGGGCGTCACCAGCACTAAAGCCGTCCCTGACTACATTGCCACTTGATATTACCATAATGGGTTAAACAAAGAGGAATGATTCACATTATTTCCCAATATCCAGCTTTACTTTCGGTGGTATTCATTAACTTAATTTGCAAGAAGTCTCACAGTTATACCATCATGACCCAAAATCATCTGAAGTAATAAGTGGTGTGGTAACTCAGTTACCAAAAATGTTTAACCTGTTCACTGGCATAATGCTTCCCTCTTGATAAGGGAGTAGATGGTATGATAACTCAATGGGTGACTGCACCAACTGCAGAGATCTGTGTCAGCCTCCAGTTCACAGGTTTGAATCTCTCTGGGTTTAATCAGCATTTTTGCGTACCTAGGTCTATAAAACAAGGACCATCGATTTGGGTGCATGCTGGGACTGGGAGAAATGCTGGCCATTTCCCTCGTAATCCCTTTCTTCCTTCCCGCCTTCTGTCTTTCCACTTGTTTCTGCTATTTTTCGTTCTCCTCTCAGTCTGTGGAGAGATGTAGCCTAAGGACTGGAGCTGCCTGCCTTGTAGCTGGGAAATTACGTCCAGTCTCGGCTTCTGCTCAATGTCTTGTGATTTTAGACAAATCACTCAATCTACCTATGCCTACAAATCTATACTGTCTGATTCTCATGTAAAGTGCTTGTCCCTTTGGCCACGTTTCCGCTATAAAAAACTGCAAAAAAAAAGTCTCCCTCCTTGTTAACTCCACCCATAAATAATTTTAGTTTCCTTTCTTTTTTCTTTAGTTTAGGAGTTTAAGTAAAGTAATCCCATGGAAGTTCGAAAAATTGAACAGACAACTCCTTCAGTGGCCAGAAGCAGCAGGCAGAAAAGCATAGGACCAGCAACACCAAAAGTAGCATGCTAGTGACCACCATCATTACTGACAGTACCACAACCAACAGCCTCCCACTGTGGCATAGATCTTCTGTAGACTCCCACTCTGAACCTGGAAATCAGCAAAATACTCATGCTGTCCCTTTAGAGGACTCCGCAGTCACAGGAAGACACCAGAACTAGTCTGACAAAGAGGGTGAGTCGACACCTCCTGCCCGGGACAAAACACCGAAGATGATGTTAACATTGACAGCATTCTACACATATTTCTGCAGGGCTTGACCTCCCGTCAGTGTCATCAGTGCATGACGCCACCTAGGCATTGGAAGAGAAGGAACTGGACAAGGATTGCAACATTCCACAACCATGAAGATGAGCACACCAGGTGAAAAGATGAGGAGTTAGTTGAAGATGATTCAGACAGCAGTGGGGATCATCTGTCAGCCACCAAAGACCCATGATAATCTAAATAATTCACCATCACGACTAACAGCTGAAAAACAATACGACCTGTAACTACTTCATCATTGTTTTAAAGGATAGATATCCTCTCCCTCCTGGCTCCCTGGTTTCTAATAATATTGTGCAAGGATGGACGAACCAACAGTGTTGTCAATAAAAAATACAAGTCAGGCCTTAATGGCATATTGATAAGCAAATGAAAGTGACATGCATGCCCAATCATTATGATGAAGGCCAAGTAAATAGAGGATGCCATCTGAGGAGGATTGAGGCAGCTGTGGGGATTCTCCACCAGCTGCCAAGACCAAGCAAGATCTAGTCATTTGTAGCTGCACAAGCACATTACCCTGCAGAGCTAACAACTGGAAAAACAGCTACCGGCACAGGGCCAGCACAGTTTCCTCTTTCTCTCTCTCTTCACCATCTTTATCTCAAACTCCATTTCGACAGAAAAGGAAACCTCCTTGTGAATCTACTGGCATACCAAGAGTCAATCTAACATCCACTCTGCCATTGAACTGTAAGACATAGCAGGAATGCCAATCAAGAAAAGAATCTCCAGATGTTAGCCTGTATGTGTCAGTGTTGACTACACTGTGCATCAGTCTGACTTACACGGATGCTACCCTTCCACGCATACAAGCCCTTACAGTCTTGAGGAGCTCAAGCAATCTTCATTTATATTTGCCCCTTCAAATTCACAAAAGAATTGGTTTCGCAAAACATCACTGATTACACTGATACACCGTACTGCCAATAGCGTCATGCATGGATTGAGCGCTTCAATTCCTAAAACCAAATGAAACGCATTAAAGCTTTGTCTTTCAATGCAGTAGGTCTCAATAAGTACTGTGACATAAGCAAGTCACAAGAAATTGGGAGAAATAATCAGTTTAATGGTGAGCAACAATTTAGGATCTTCTTTTACTATAATGTACAAACACAATTCACAAGTACCTTAACTTGTTCTCCTATTTTTCCTCTTTCTTCCTCATTATCTTTGACACTTCATCTTCATGTCCCCATCAAAATGTGGAAAAGTCCTATAGAATCAGATTGCGGATCACCTCAAGAAATGTGAGTCTGTGAAAATGAGTTGGTGGAAAAGAAGTCCTCTTGTCCCACACAACTGCACTAGGTGTGCTTGCCAGCTGTTGGCAGCTAATAGTTTCCACCGCTAGATGCAAAAGTACAGGCCAACTTTTTTTTTACCATTCGGATAAGGAAAACATTTGCTTAATGTAGTAGTGTGGTGTCTATGTATGGTTGCATTATCTGTAAGGAATGAGGCCACATTTTATTACATTAGGTTCCCAGTAGTGTTGCTAGTGTTGACATGGCCCAAGTTGTTAGGAGCCAAGTAAAATATAACACACTTCACCATACAACTCAGCATGACTATATCTAGCACCTTATGTCACACCTCAGACTCTATCTAGTCTAGTAAGAACTTTACAGCATATATAACTATGTACTCCTGGTAATGAAGGAAGCATTTTCACACAGGAAGCATTATTTAGAAGGAGGTGGCCATAACATCACTGATTGGATGGATCATAAAAATCTACTCTATCTGACTGTGATGAAGTGTGCTAATACTTGCCATGCCTGATAGTCTCTCTTCTTTTCTCAGTTGCACTGCTAAACTACATATGATCCTGGTCATCGACATGGTAAGCCTCATGCCCTGTGATAACAGTCAGAAGAAGAAAATGAATCATTTCCACCTCCAAGCATATTAGCTTTCGCCACAGTATCAAATGATATTTGGGATATCTTCTTGGGGAAGTTTGCTAAAGCCCAACAATCAGTGAATGGTCCACTACAACTTCAACAGAAGGCTCAAAGACAACTAAAATGGATTTCTCTATACTGAGGTGAGGCCTTGTATCTTCGTGCAAGAACTTTCATGACTAAACTATGTGGTGGTGTCAATATACTGTTTGTGCTCAAACCAAAGTTTCCCATATTAAAGCCAATGGTCACTACAACCACACCACAGCTACAGCGGTCTGCTATTTTGATGGACTTTATTATAGAAATGCCAAACTCACAGGGACATCTCACTATTCTCATTGTCATAGACACTTTCTCGAAACTGAAAAATGGCCTATCGAGTGCTCCTCTACCAATGGTAAGACTAGCTGGCATGTGTATTCCTTCAAACAAGAAAGTCATCATCATTTGGAGGGTACAAAAAAAGTACCTATATACATAGAAATATTCTGTAAAAGAAAATATGAATTTCTACAAAAAATGTGATGAAGAAAACTGTCAAGCTTTGGATGAGGACGTAGATCTACAGAGAGTCCATGCTGTCCCCGAATCTCTCTGGAGCTGTGGACCACTCGAATACCGCACCTCAAGTACCTAACAAGAGAAAGAAAGGTAAATGTGAGATAGAGAAAGAAATATAGGATGCAAAGAGACATTACTGTAGTGCGGTTAAACATGCTCTACCATTAGTGACCCAGAAGTGAATTTGCCCATCTGCAAGTCCCCACCCACCCACACAGTGATCTGTGCTCTAGCTTTCCTTTCTCACGCATCATTGCCAAGTCTTCCAGATTCTTTAATCTCTTCTCTGCCTGAATTTAGTGATTTGAAGGTTAACATAAGGGGCGTCAAACTTATAATTTGACCACTTCCCTCTGTGCTGTGGACTGAAATCCTGACAAAAACTCAGCTCCAGATTTTAGGTTAATTCAGAGTCAAACAACAAAGGGATCCACCCTGCATCAGTGGTCGAGTCAAGCTCTCCAAGGTAAGAAAGGGTACACATATATTTCGAATAGATTGGCTTCTAGAATTGGTCACCTTTTAACAGTAATGTATTAAAATGAAATCAGGTAGATGGGTGAGATCATGAGAATGGTTGAAAATGACCTGCAGAAAGTAACATCTCGACGACCCCATTTGGCTGAACATTCAGAACAAAATGTTTTTGTCTCAGGTACCCAGACTCATAATGTATCAAATTAGATTAACAGAGAGTAACATAGTTAGCCTGAGTGGGTAACCTGGCAGTTACGGGTAACCAACTCAAGCAGACACATTGAAGAAAAGGATTTTAATTTCACAATCCCTCCCTTTTGCGCTGTTGTACAGTGCAGCCAACCACGTTGTTATACGGTCTCTATGTTCACTACGAAACACTTCCGGTCTCTCACCACCCTCTCTTTCCTTCAAATCATTGTCTTCAACTTTGTCATCAAAAGCATTTTGGTGTGGCTAGAAAGTTTCCTGGACTAGGATAAATACTCTTTAATGAGGCATTCCATATTTTTTAAACTTAAAAAAAAAATAGTTTACATGTATGATAACTTTAATCCAGTAAACAAACTCTTGTAAATTTATTTTGCGATTTTTCCAAGACATGGGGCTCTTTTGATTATTTTCACTTGCTGTTATGAAAAGCATTGCAATAAATTAATATTTCTTACCCCCTAGACCGTCTGTCAGCAGAATGGCACAGTTCTGAAACAAATAGTGGAGTTTTCCCAGAAGTTATTAAAACTTCAGAGTAAATAAGTTATTGAAAAAGGTAAAAATAGCCTTCCAGTAATTAGAAATCTGACCGGAGGACCAAAATATGGGTAGCCATTTTCTGTGACCCCTCTAAGCATCAGGGTCAGGCATTCAAAATATTTTTATTTCTCCTGTGTAAATAATCTAGAATCTAACATAAAAACCGCATACTAGACAATGACATCCATCGTTAGTTACTTCCCTATATTACCAATGTATTACACTAACATAACTTACGCCATTCTGCCAAAAATATTTTGATCGCCCATCTTTCCATTTCTGAAACATGTGGACTTCTTGGCTCACGTGTTATTCATGCATCCAGCCATACCAATTTGGCAAATCCTGCTTACTTGAGTCTTAGTTGTGAAGATTCGCTACTATTTTGGTCGTTCAGATGATATTAGGTGCTGATAACTGAGAAAAAACTCCTATAAGGTGATAATATGAAAGCCAGAAGTAGGATTTCGAAATCTGCTCTCGTATTGGCAATTTAAAATATGATTAATTTGACCTGAGTTAAAGAAATCCAACACTTTACAGAAAGCTAAGGACTATCAATCTTATTTTGGAAAGTTATTATTAAGAATTCTGATTGTGATGAAGTCTGCAATGCTATTTCTGAAAGAAAGTCTCGAATTTTAAAAAGATGAAAAAGCCAGGCATTGCTTTACTAAATGTATTGAACATTTAAATCTGATAGTTAGGTGATCGGGGAATGTGAATAAATTAAGGAAGGTTTGGTATTTGAATATAATTCATCACATGAACATATAAAATGTGTAAAATGGATCAAAAAAGCAGCAAATTAGTATAAACGAAGTTCGGGGAATTCCACGCTAGCTCCTGATAGGAACATTTTGAGTCTATACCTGAGCTGCTGTTGCCTGTTTGCCCAAATTAAGCTTGTTAAACTACTTTATGAAAGAGACTTGTAGGTAAATGGCCGGTAACAGAACTCAACAAGAAAAAAAAAAAGCTATAAGACTGACATCTTAATAAGGGCTACTCGACCTATTATTAAGATTGGCATGCCATTCCACATGCTCAACATAATGTTAACTTTTTGGAGAAAAGGGACATAATTTGAAGGTTACAAGACTCTATACTTTTCTGAAAGTTTTATCCCCAAATACCTTTGAAAGTTTTATCCCCAAATACCTTTAAGGGGGTAGATTATAGGTTGTGTGGTAAAGGTAATCAGCGTCATTACCTCATTCACCTGCGACCTTGAAGAAACCGGTGAAGGGATGGACACCAGTCTTCCAGTTCCACTTAGGGAAAAAAAAGTCCTGTGCGTCAGTATGGCCTTGTCCATCCTTTTTATGCCATAGGTATGAGGGAATGCACACAAGGGTGTTTTAGGGCTCAGGGACGGAATTGGGATCGGGAGTAGGTTTTAGGGCTCAGGGCTGGGGCGGGGGGTATTAGGGCTGGTGCCGCACCGGGTCCGTCTTTAGGGCTCAAGACTGGGGGTGGTTTTTTTAGGGGATGGGGAGTTGCGCCAGGGGCTGGTTTTAGGGCTCAGGGATTGGGATCGGGAGTAGGTTTGTGGATGACGGCCAGGTGTGAGATTGGGTGAGGGGAGTGCAACATTAAGCGGGGCCAAGCCGGGATCCGGGTTTAAGACTCAGGGCTGGGCGCTGTTTTTTTAAGGGCTGGGGGCCAGGCGGGGTTGCACCAGGAGCCGGTTTTAGGGCTCAGGACTGAGAGAGAGGTGGTTTTTGTTTTTGGAGAAAAACCTTTACCACGCATATGCCTTTACCATTTGTGCCTTTACAACTAAATATGTTGTAAAGGCATGTGTGGTAAAGGCATAATTGTTGTAACATCCTGCGTGGTAAAGGATGTTTGGAATGCTGAATAAATCATACATTCACCCCCAGTCAAGAGATCTGGGTTAAATCCATCATTCTTTTGCTCACCATGCCACCCCAGTTTAGACCCAGCCATATGCAAATCAGTCTAAACCCTGTTCCTTATGGGAACAGTCCAGCCCGAACTGCCAAGCCAGGGACCAGTTTTGGGGTATTACCCCTCATCAGCCAGGCTAGCTTGATTCCAGTGGCACAGTGAGCAAGGGACCCACATCTGGGCATACGTTTTAGGTAAGCCTAAGGGGAGCTGACTGCTCTGTAAATGTTATAATGCCTGTAGATCAAAAGGGCCTTATGTACAATATGTCAGTAATGCACGCCCACCTCATATCTTATTGATTCCGGTGATAGTAGGTCTGCATTGAAAACCTCAAAGTTTTCCTGGGTTCCATTTTGGGACTTCTGTGCAGCCACTGCGGGGCTTTTCTCTGCTGAGGTGGCCAGGAGTGGGCTCGCCGGATGGCAGCCGCAACACAGCTGAGGCTGCGCCTGTCCTCACGACAGCTCTGTGGATCCAAGGACTCTTGGGGGCACTGGGGAAGCCACTACTGATGTGTGGTACCCCCGTGACTACCGATCCACTTTATGGGCAGCGCCGCCTGCCATTGTCATACCTGCCTTCCACTCCCCTTTACGGGCCATAGCAGATTCATTGATGCTTGGAGGGGTTGGGGGGGCACGAGGGATGCCACTACACTCACTCAGTGCCCCCCACATTTTACAGTAGTAACTTCTTTACACCGGCCCCCGCGGCACCCACCACCCTGAAATATCTTGCCCACCCCATCGCCCGCATTGAACAATAGGAGCGGCGCATGTGCCCATGGAGGAAGCCACACCTGGGCTGCTGGGACTGGAATACCTTATTGCCTACCACACAACTCTCTCCTCTCTGGATTGTTGATGCCATCCCTCACTGGACATTCCAGTGAGTACCGCTTTAGGGGGCTGCCTGATGGATCCCTACTTGTCATGCTGCACCATTCCATGTCACTGTATAATACTAAACTCCTTCCATGACATGTTACTTATATGTATGGTATATGTATGTGTACAGATCTAGTGATGTCATGTTGCTTAGTTATGATTAGAATTCTTATTGTGAGGATTCTATCTATGTACAGTTGAAGGAGAGCTCAGAGTTGTAGATGCTGCTCCACGCTGGGATGCTACGAGAAATAAAGTCATTTTTATAACCTTCAAGACCCATCTTTTCATGGCGACGAGTTGGTGACCTGTGCGGGGGACAGGTACGAGCATCCCACCCCTGGAATATAATTCTAGTAATATTAACAAAAATCAAGACAAAGAAGAAGAAAAAGAGAAAATTTGGATTCAACAGAAAAGAGTCTACTGCCAGCGAGTACTTAGTGACATTTTGATGCGGCATGTTATTTAATTCATCGATTTCGTTTTAAAATATGATAAACTATTAAAAGGAGAAATTCTTTGAAATCTCCGTACTTGTTGTGTTGCCTAGCAACGAGTCCATCGCTGGATTGCACACTGTTGAGATATATGCCTCGCGTTTGTCACGTGAGTGGCCTCGTGAATTGGTTCATTTAAAAAAGGCTACCTTGCGCGCCTCGCGCCCACCTCGTGACTGTCTGACTGTTAAAATTGAAGTTTATTATCACGCACTTGTGCCGCCTTTCGTATGACACTTGTCTCGATCGTGAGCCGGCAATAAAAGTTTTAACCACATGGTGTCGCACGTACTCTAAAAATGAATTTCATCGTGAAGTACTCACTGCACCACTTTAAACGAACATCGCGAGGATTTTACACAAACTGAATGAATATTAGAACATTATACCAAAGTTAGAAAGCCAGACGATCGTTACCTTCTACACATTCCTGCACGCTGAAATTATCTCTTCAGTGCTTACTGTCTCATTTTAATACTTTGAAAGAAACGAAGGACAACATTCTATAAGCAACACTAAGCTAAAGGAAGGACTACAACGTCAAACCAACCAAGGAGAAGAAAGACTACGACATAGAAGGAAGGGATCTGAATTTCAAACTTGATAATTATTAATTATTTTAGTTCTTTATTTTAATTTATTATATTAAATTGTTATTTTAAATTTTAATTTCAGGTACGATGTCTGAGCAAACAATGTCTTCTCCACCTCCGTTCCTATCTACACCTGGAGAGCCTATCATTCCCTGGAAACAATGGAAAAAAATGTTTATAACTTATTTATTAGCTATTGGGGGTGATAAATATGGGCCTATTAGACGTCAAGCTATACTTTTACACCATTTGGGAGTTGAGGGTAGAAGAGTTTATGAGGAAATACCTGAGATATCCTTAGGAATGGGTGACGGCCGACCTAATAACATATACGACATGTCCATCCAAATGCTGGAACTGCATTTCACGCCTAAAACTAACGTAGTATTAGAGCGTCACAAATTCTTTAGCAGAAATCAGAGGGATGATGAAGATATTACTTCATATGTCTCTACCTTAAGGGGTTTGGCTATTATGTGTAAATTTGAACAATTGAATGATTCACTTATAAGAGATCAAATAGTTTGTTGCACTAGTAACAAGAGAATAAAAGAGAAGTTATTAATGAAAGATTACACCTTAGAGGAATGTATCAAAATTGCCAAAGGGATGGAACACACTGTCATGTGGCTCAAAGAAATAGAAAGTCCAAATGGAGACAAACAAAATAAGATAGAAGTAGTAGAGAGTAAATATGAAAAGAAAGCTACTGTTTGTTCAGGTACAAGTTACGTTAAACCACAAAGTGAGAAAAAAGTTATTCCTACCAGAGATAATAGTCCGAGTACAAAATATACAAAACCACAATTTGAAACAAAAGATTTTTCTGCCAGAGATGTTAAATGTTTTCGCTGTGGCTCTCCTGGGCATATTGCGTCCAGTTTGAGATGTATGGCTAGAGGTGTTCTCTGCAAGAGCTGTGGGAGGAGAGGGCATTTTGCCAAGATGTGTCGAACTAAAATGTTTGAAAAAAACAAAGTACATGAAATCAAAGATATTTGTGAGTACGTTGAAGAAATCGTTCTTGCTATTGATGATGATCAAAAAGATTCGGATGCGGTCAATGTGAATAATTCAGGGGAAGACCATGATGTAAAGTTAGAAAGTACTGATAAGTTAGAGAAACCACGTTGTAGTATATCTTTCGATGACAAGAAGATAAAAGTTTTAGCAGATTCCGGAAGCTTATATACTCTTATCTCTCATGAATCATTTTTAAAAAGCTGGCCGAATGCTAATACTGATGGTCCATTCTTACACAATTCTGATATTCGTGCTGTAGGTTATGCTGGAAAGAGGATTGAAATAAGAGGGATGTGTTGGATGACATTGAGGTTCAAAGGAGAAGCAGTTAAAGGAAGGGTCTACATAACGAATTCTGGATCGGACCTTTTTGGCTGGCGTCATCAGAAAGACTTAAATATTATAATTGATCCCAATGCTAAAGAACCAGTCATGGTAATGGAGAAAGTGAAAGTCCAAGAAGTGGATGGTGGTCAAAATGAATTGTTTGATAAATATCCTAATGTTTTTAGTTCCAAGTTGGGTCTATTAAAAGGATTTTCACATAGAATTATTTTAAAAAATGATGCTAAACCTGTCGTACACAAAATCAGAAATGTTCCTAACTTAATGCTAGAACCTTTACGTCAAGAGATCAATAGCTTATTGGAACAAGATATTATTGAACCTATTGAGGCATCTGAGTGGCTAGCCCCTATTGTTATAGCTTCCAAGGAGGGTGGGAAGATCCGTCTCTGCATAGACTTACGCGATTTGAACAAAAATATTTGGATAGATAGACAACCCCTACCAAATATAGCGGAAATGTTATCTACCATGAGTGAAGCATGTATTTTTACAGTGTTAGATATGTCTGCTGCGTATCACCAAATTAAACTCCATGATTCATCTAAACATCTTACTTCGTTTGCCACACCACTGGGAGCATTCAGATATAAAAGGATGCCTTTTGGCCTGGCCTCGGCCTCTGCCGTTTTTCAAAGAGCCATGGAGAATATCTTTGGTGATATGAAGCAAGTCTGGTGTTTCCAAGACGATATTTTGATTGCCGGAAAGAACACACATGATCATGATAGTCTGTTTGAAGATGTAATGAAGAGATTAGAAAGGTATAATTTAACCATAAAAAAAGAAAAGTGTCAGTTAAAGAAAAAACTGGTGAACTATTTGGGGCATGAAATAAGCTCAGAAGGTATAAGACCTAAGAAAGACATTGTGAAAGCTGTAACTATGGCACCTGAACCATCCAACAAAGATGAACTTCGGTCCTTTTTAGGTTTGGCCGAATATTGTGCTAAGTATGTGAGAAGTTTTTCAGAGATTGTTGAACCTCTGAGAGTTATGATGAAAAAAGATGTCCGGTTTGTGTGGGATGATGGATGCAAAGGAGCGTTTGAATGCATCAAGAAAGCTATTTCTGATGCACCCACTTTAGGGAGATTTGAGATTAGTGGGAAAACCTACCTAACTACTGATGTTAGCGGGGTGGGTATTGGAGCCATGCTGTCGCAAATATTAAATGGTGAAGAACGGATTGTGAGGTTCGCATCCAGAAGATTACAAGGTGCTGAGAGGTCATACTCCGTTATTGAAAGAGAAGCCTTAGCTTGTTTCTGGGCGATGAATCACTTCAGATTTTATCTGTGGGGTTTACCGTTTGTAATTCGTACTGATCATAAGCCCTTAACATTTATTTTTAAAGGAGGGAGAGGAATAGAAGGGAACGTGACTCCACGGATTTCAAGATGGTTGCTATCAGTAATGGAATTTAATTTCGTAGTTAAGTATGTCAAAGGCAAGAGAAATGTGGTTGCTGATTATCTTTCAAGGATGCCATTAGAAGATGATTGTGAAAATATTTGTAGTGATATCGTTAGTGATGTCAAAGGAGAAATGGCTCTATCTCCTGAAGAGTGGGAAAATGCCAAAGACAACGATTCTGTATTACTGAAAGATGAACAAAAAATCATCCAGGGATGGGAAAGTAACGACGCTAAGGATGAGGATTTAGGTGAGTTTTATAAGATAAGGGACGAGCTGAGTATAAGTGATGGTAAAGTTAAAAGGAGGTGGCAATTTATACCTCCTAAAGGGATACGTAGACGTGTCCTTGACATTATCCATGAAGGACATCCTGGGCGAAGCATGTCAAAGCGCAGACTCAGGGAATCATTTTGGTGGCCTAAAATGGACAGTGATGTAGAGGACTTAGTAAAAAATTGTCATTTTTGTGCTAATAGCGATAATTCTAAGATAATACGTGAACCACCTTTGGCCTGTAGTACATTTCCATCGAGGCCATGGGAAAGGTTAGCTATTGATTTCATCGGTCCAGTTGCGAAATTGGGTCACAGAAATAGGTTTATTATTGTGTTGGTGGATTACCACTCTAAGTGGTTCACTGTGGAAACTATGGCTGAAATAAACACTTCTAATGTTATAAGATTCTTAGAAAAAGTTTTTCTAGAAGAAGGTTCGCCAGCCTCCATTGTATCCGATAATGGCGTACAGTTCGTTTCTAAGGAAATGGTAGATTATCTTAAAAAGGTGGGCATTTCTCATGAGAGAGTGGCTCTTTTTAGAGCACAGGCTAATGGCTTAGTAGAAAGAGTGAATCGGATTGTGATGGACAACATTCAATTGTTGCTTGCCAATGGGTTGTCTTGGAAACAAGAATTAGAAAAGATGATGTGGACACACAGGGTTACCTCACATTCTACCACGGGAGTCTCTCCATTCATGTCTCTTAAAGGAAGAGAACCTGGGAAGATGGAGTGTCCCATATGGTTGTGTAAGAAGGAGAAAATTTGGATAGATAGAAATGAACTTAGAGAGAGAGTAGAGAGGGAACAGAAAAGAATGATGATCAATTACAACTTAAGAAAAAGAGTTAAAAAAGTGTGGATTCAAGCAGGTGATTGGGTTGTTGTTCGAGAGAATGAATGGGTTCGGAAGGGTGAGAGCAAGTATATAGGACCTTTTTGTGTTAAAGAAGTAAAAGATAATGTTGTGCAATTAGAGGATGGATCCATTTGGAGTTTGGGAAATATTTGTAAAGTATTTCAACCACAATAATTATCTGTACCTATTATTATAATATACTTTCCATTATATTTTATGGAATGTTCAATATTTAAGCTAAGATGTAAATTTGCTATATTGCATTTTTCCTGTCTCCGCCTGTTGTTATTGGTTTTCATGTTTTCTCTGTTGTTGTATTGCATAAGGGGGAGATGTGTACAGATCTAGTGATGTCATGTTGCTTAGTTATGATTAGAATTCTTATTGTGAGGATTCTATCTATGTACAGTTGAAGGAGAGCTCAGAGTTGTAGATGCTGCTCCACGCTGGGATGCTACGAGAAATAAAGTCATTTTTATAACCTTCAAGACCCATCTTTTCAGTATGGTATTCAGTTCCCCCTATCCATGGTTGCGTAACTGGTTAATCTCAGCCCCCCTGGCACCATCTTAATATATGGCAGGAAATCTCAGCCCCCCGCCCTGGAATAACTGTATATATTTAGCGATATTGAAAAACATTCCTTTGCCCCATTGTGGGGCCTCGGGCACCTTTTCTCTTGGCCGCAGTCAACATTTAAACCATGCTCAAGCCCACTCACCTGATTTGCCCCAAGACTTCCATAGAGGCAACACTGTTGATGTTCTGCGCCTACTACCTGACTCCTGGAGGCTCAAGACAACCCACCCGAGCTCTCAACTTATCTGAAGATCCACAGTGGCTCCAGCGACTACAGTCCTCGAACCTCCGCCTTGGCGTCAACGGTACAGCACCGGAAAATAACAGAAAGAATGATTAGTAAACACAGACAAGGACGTGTGACACATTAATAAACAGGTTGACATGCTTAAAAACAATACACCAAAGTCTTGAAACTTTGTAAATCAAGACCTTTTCTTTAAAGACCCTTATGGAACCCCATTGGTGTTGTCAGTAAAGAACAACCAGGAAATCTCCAAGGCATTAAACTATTAGAGATAAGACTCTTGATGTGAAGGTGAGTTCTCCCAGAATATATGTTTGAATTTAAGATTGTGAAAGGGAGTGCTAAAGTGTATATCTAAAACTTTTATGTGTATTGTTTATGGTTTGTAGGAATTCAGAGAGCTGGAGTTCGAAATACACTCAACCCGGAGAGGGCATCTGGGTAGTTCCTTTCTTCCAATCCTCCCCAACATAAAGAGCTCAGAGAACATATTCAAAGGCCCACATGCATCAACAAATGTGTTTGCGATTCCATAATAGCGAAAAATAAGAAATCGCTATCATGGAATCGCAAAATGGAATGCATCAATGAAATCGGTAAATATTTGCGAAACGTTAAAAATCGCAAATGCTATTACCGAATCCGTATATTCCGAATCTGTAATTGCGAATTCGCAATTACTGAATCGGAAATTGCGAATTACCCATATTGCAGCATGGTGATGACATCACAAACCAGGAAGTCATTCACTGAATCACCACACCTGCACACAGGGAGAGGAGGAGGAGGAGGAAGACTGGTGGAGCACACCCTGGAGGAATTGTTGCTGAACAGGAGCTGTGAGAAAAATACACCATGGCCACTGAAAAGCCACAAAAAAAGGAGAAGGCAGGAAGAGAAAAATCAAGTTCAGTGACAAGGAACTTGAAATCCTCATTGAGGAAGTTGTCCGGAGACATGACCAGCTTTTTGGGAGACAATCCCTGCATGTAGCAGAGTCAGTGAAGAGGAAGATTTGGCTTGGCATACAAGCCAAGATAAATGCTGTGGGGGTGACACACCGTGACATACAGAACCTGCAGAAGAGATGGTATGACCTTCGCAGCCGTGCCAAAGAGAGGGTGGCAGAAAGGCTAGCCGCAGCTGTCAAAACAGGAGGGGGAACATCTAGCGTGCGCCCAAACACCACACTGGAGGACCTGGTGGAATCCACGTTGCAGCCAGAGACAGTAGTTGGTGTGACACAGATTGACACCTCAGGACATGCGGGCACCTCCCAAGGTAAGTACACAGCTGAACATGTACATATGTCAAATGTAATCACAACGTGCCCCAAATGCATGCCCTGCGTAGTGTAGCACACCTGAGTCCAGTCCACCTTTTACAAGCAACTCCCTAATGCATTCTGGGAGTTGTATGCAGAGAAATTGAAGGGGAAGGCATGGAGGGCACACCATAGGTGTAGTGCAGCACAGTACAGCAAGGAGTGACAACAGTAGATATTCAACATGACAGAAGTAGATTTACTATAACTGCGCAGGCGTAATATTACAAACAAGTGCAAACAAACAAATAACAGAACTTGCACTGTTCCACTCACAGATGCAGCGCAGGACAGTGATGGGCCGCACAACCACGAGTCCGAGGGAGACATGGAACAGCATGATGAGGGACAAGAAATGCCGCCATCCCCACCCATACCTGCTCCCACACACCGCAGGAGGAGAGTTCTACCACTCCCTGACTTGGAGAGTGATGAGGACAGCAACACTGGATCTCACACACTGCAGCCTGCACATACCCCCATCACCAGCACAAGAGCAAACAATGCTGCACAGTCCCGTGCAGTACCGCAGGCGAAGGCCAAGGAGGTTTCCCACACCTGATGATGAGGATGGCGAATCCACCGCAAGTGTCCTTGAGTCCAAGATGCTGAAGGTGCAGCGCCTGCAAGGGAGGAACATCTGTCACATGCAGGTCCAACTGGGAACACTTGCCAAACACATGGGTGGTATTCATGACTGCCTGAGGGAGCTCACAACTGCAGTAGTGGAAGGGCACAGGGCAAACAATGCGAGACTAGACCATGTTGCAACTGGCATTGAGGATATGTGCAGGGCAATTCAGGCAGAGCATGTCACAAATGGGAGGAGGCATGAGACTGCTATGGCACGCATGCACAGTTACACCCGGGCCGTCAATAGGCTGAGTCACACCACAGCTCAGCTTTCAAGGCGTGCTGTCGGCATGCAGGTGGAGATGGCCCACTGCTGTGGGGATGTCGCAAGGGGACTCATCAAGGTCACCGATGCTGTGGAAGGACTACAGACTGCAGCAGCTAGCGGAAGCCCCATGCGTGAAGGGGGACAGTGAGGAGGGCTCTAGCCTGAGCAGCCTACTGGCACCTGTATCACATGACAGGAGGCGCAGTACCAGGAGTCAATCTGGCACAGAGGGGTCCATGAGGGGGTATCAGAGCCCACAAACAGGGCCACAGGAGTGCGTGGCAGGAGAAAGTAGTGAATCGCACCTGGGCCACTGTGGTGGGGTAACCAGACTTATGACTCCATCTCCCAAAGATGTTGCAGTGCCAAGACAATGACTTACAAATTGTCTGCACCCACACTGCACTTTTCTGAGTATGGCATGTGTGCATCAACACAACTACCCACCTAACAGAATAAACCATTACGTACAAAATTTGTTGTGTCTTGATTTCTCACCTTAGAAGTAACGTTGCGTGATTTCGGCACGTCTCCTTCTCCCCTCAGCTGCATCTGGGCCGCGTGCTGCTTGGTGTGGTTGTCGTGGCTGGATGTCCAGTTCTGGCTCACTATCAGAATCTTCCAGGTGGATGCCCCTATTGGTGGCAAGGTTATGCAACATAGCACATGTAGCGACGATCTTGCAGCATGTCTCCAGCCTATACTGTAAGGCCCCACCGGTTTTGTGGAGGATGCGGAACCTGGATTTCAGTACGCCAAATGTCCTCTCAATCACATTTCGTGTTGCAATGTGGGCATGATTGTATCGCTGCTCCTGTCGTGTTGTGGGATTCAGATAGGGAGTGAGGATGAACGACCTCACAGCGTATGCACTGTCACCTACAGGATGTTGAAATAGACAAACATTAGGTACTGCTATGTGTCACCATGGCAGACAGGTGTGCAAGACAGTATGACATGTGTTTACCCAGCAAATATCCTTCTCCAAATTCACCAGCCAGCAGACGTCTGTGCATGCCACTATGCCTGAAGATATAAGAGTCATGGGCACTCCCAGGGTAACTTGCCACTATGTCTGTGATTATGGTTTTTGCATTGCATATTACTTGGATGTTGAGTGAATGGTACGACTTGCGGTTCCGGTAAATATGTTCATTCACTGAGGGGGACATATGGGTACGTGCGTCCCATCAATGCAGCCTATGACTTGTGGAAATTGTGCAACCTGATAGAAATCTAATTTGGTTTGCATCAATTCGTGTGGTGTTGTGGGGAACCTGATGTGGTGGTGTATCCTCTGCAACATGGCATTTAGGAAGGCGTTGAAAAAGTGCGATAAGGCACTTTGGGAGACACCGCCAGCTGTTGCGATTACTCCCTGGAAGGCCCCTGACGCTAGGAGGTGTAGTGAGCATAGGACCTGCACATGGGTGGGGATGGCATGTGTCCTGCGAGTCTGACGCTGCAGTATTGGGTCTAACTCAGCAATGAGCTCTAAGATGGTGGCGGCATTCAGTCTATACTTATCGTATATCTCTTCCTCCGTCTGCCCTAGCAAAGTGACGCGCACTCTGAATATTCTCTCCTGTATCCTTCTTCTCTGTGCTGCTGCTCTTAGCCTCATCCTCCGCGCTATGAAGTAGAGCGCTGCCATTGTGGAACACTCTGATGCATTCTGGGGCTGTTTAAGTAGTTTGCTAATGATTAACACATGATTTGTTGAATGTGTAATTTTTACCACCTGATATGGTTTCTTCCTATTTAGGGAATGCAATTTGCGATTCTTTACTGATTCTGTATTTGCGAAGTCTTGTTGCATGCGAGTTAGGGATTTCTATTTAGCGAATCACTAATACAGAATCGCTATTACCGATTCGGAGATTTAGAAATCGCAAAAATACCGATTTCTAAAGCTTTCGGTGATTTTGTTTCATGCATTGGAAGGAGCTCTTTTGCGATCGCAAACAGCATTTTTTACCGATTCGCAACGTTTGCGATCGCAAATTAGCTTGATGCATGTGGGCCAAAGTCTCCACAAGATGCCGCCCAAGGGACAGAGATAGTTGCTCGCAGGTAGGACAAGAGGTATTAGATTCAAGAGAAGAGATTAGTAGTAGTGACACAGGGACTGCAGTAAGAGTATGTGACACTAATCACGTTTCCCTTTGCGTTAAAAGGTTCAAAAACTACGCAGAGAGAAGTTAGAACGGACATCTTAACAAGACCCTCTTCCTTAGACCCCATCAATCTTCCTTGTGGAAGCAAGCAGTCACGAGTAGAATGGAAGGGTATATAGAGTTGGGTCATTATCGTCTCTGCGAAGCCACAATGCGTCTCTCGGGTAAGAACCGCATTCTTCCAACTTGACACAAGGCAAAAGCTCACAGTGATTGCTTTGCCCAGACGATTTCCAAGACATCATGTTATGGGACATAGCCTCTAAGTTAACCACGATACAGGCAGAGAAGGTAGCTCTCAGACAAGACATAACTATACAGTCAACACTAGGGAAAATCCTTGGGCCCTTCCTACCCCAGCTCGTCTGCAGGCTAAACCAATATTAAAACCCGCTAGTTTCCAAACATCTGGAGCCACGTCATCGACTTCTCATGCTAGTTCATTGCCCCAAATGCAGATTCAGGTGGTGACACCAGTACCTATTCCTTTGGCCTCCTCTGTAATTGTTTCATGGAGATAGTAGTAAGTTTGGCATTTTTATGAATCAATGTCATCTTCATTTTGTGGCCTGTTCTGTAGCCTTTCCTGATGATGCCACTAAGGTGGCTTTATACTCTCCTATTTAGGGAGAGATGCTGCGCTTTGGTCCATTTCACTTATAAAGCAAGATGACCCTCTGCTGTATAATTTTACGAACTTCAAAGAGGCAATGAAGAAGCTGTTTGCCAAGCATGCTGTTGTTCAAGCAGTTGATATTGAGCAAGGATCTTCAGATCTCTTGCACTATATCTCCACATTCAATAAACTACTCATTGAAGCTGAATGGCCCGAAGAAAAGAGAGTATCAGTATTTTACAGAGGCCTTAGAGACGAGCTGAAAGACCTCTTCTCTTAGATTTTAGACCCTCCAGAAAATTGTTCAGATTTTATTGATTTGATCGTGAAATTGAATCATCGACTACTAGAAAGAAAAAATGAGAAAGGGAGGCCGTTAGACCATAAAGTTACCATAATCCAAGATAGAGGGAGGACAGAATCATGCACCAAACAGTTTGATACCCTAGAACCCATGCAAATAGGGACTATGAGAGACCTCTCTCAAAAGAGGAAAAACTAAAAAAATGAAAGTTAAATCAATGCCTCTATTTCGGTAAGACAGGACACTTCATTAAAGTATGTCTGACTAGACCAACTAAACCCAACACATAGTGAAAATTACGTCAGTAGTCGCAGCTGATTTGTTGGAAAACTAGTCAACTCGGCAATGTAAGAAGTCGGCTTGCAGGGTCTGTCCTTAGGTTTGACCTCTAGAGCGTTTTAATGCTTCATGTATCTTCACCTAAGTAGCTCAGTAAGCATATGTTCAGTTTCCAAACGATCTTGGATTGTTGAGGCCCTGAATGATTTCAGAGCTACTTGAAATTTCATAGAAACCCTCTTCTTGCAGACCTTCGGCATACACACCCTAGAGAAGGACAGATCAGAACTAGTACGAGCCGTTCTCAGAGACTACTATTCCAACGAGAGTTGGAGAACTTTTCAGGAGTTGGCGGAGGAATATGAACTTCCTCTCCGCCATTACATGTTATATTGTGCAATCACATCAGCCGTTCGCCAATCTTGGGGTTGACGAGATGTGGAGCCATCGGAACATGAGAATCTTAATCTTGTGTTTACCCTGCTGACCGCACATGCACGATCACCCTTTTCTACAGGTCACTCCTGGCCCAGGCTAAAGGCGACTTGAGAACACTCCGCGAGCGTTAGGCAATCAATATGGGCCATCCTCTGTCAGATTAGGACTCGACTAATGCAGTGTCCTCTATGTGCTGGGTTTCCTATAATACTTGCTTTAAGTTGTTTCAATACTATTATTTGCAGAGTGTATTTGACCGGTAAGTGCATTAATGTCATGTTGCCTGGGGCTTTCCAGCTCTTACACCCTACTGGAGTGCTGGTCTGCGCCTGATCAACTTGGCTACTGCAGATATTTGGTGGTGTACCCGATAGTCGGCTTACTGGGGCTTTACCCCAAGCCCAAGGGTAGGATAATCACTACCAGGTTTGCCGACCTGGCACTAATACTTGCTAGGAGATAACTTTTCATGGCCTGTAAATCTACTAAAGGCCCCTCCTTCCAGGGATGGTGGCTTGAACTGAAAAATGGGCTGAATGCAAGGGTGCATTGCTGAGGCGGGAGGTGCAGAGGGGCCAGCGTAATCCTGATGATGTCGAAGCTTGGGAGCAGATTTTCTGAGACTGTTCAACTGTTGTTGATAGTGGACAGCTGCTTCTCCCTCTGGATCAGGACTCCACTGTGAGGTGAACTGAGACAAATTTGTTCCCAAAGGGTGGTTTGTGCTGTGAGTGAGTTGCAGGTGAGTGAGTCTATCTAGGGGCTACCGCTGTGTAGGATTCGTTTTTAGTTGGGCTCTGTTGGGCAAAGGTCCCCCCATCCTTCGAGCGCAAACACATTATCTTGATAAACCCTGATCAGGTGCTAGCCTGCCTAGTGACCGTTTGATATGTTGTTCTGTTTGTGGTTTAATGTCTCCCTTCTCTTTCCTCCTTTCCCTGTGCTGATGATTTTCCTTTTTTCCTCCCCCAGGATGTCTTTTCCTTTATCCTTGCTTATTCCACATATTATTTCTTTCTTTTCGACCATTGTAATTGCTTTATTCATCATATGTCCATGGCTCACAAAAGCTTATTTGTCATCACAGCTCCACTTTTCTTAGCTGCTATTCATATCTACACTGTAATACTTGCATTTGTCATTTCTGTTGCATTGGACTGCTTCATGCTAATGGTATTGTTTTAGTTTATTTTAATTTCTCCTTTTCATTTTTTTGTATTGCTCTTCACAAATGCGTTAACAAAAACTCCTCATACTGAGCGAGAGCCAATGTCAAGACCCGACTTACTAGGTAATCAAGAGTCCACAACTTTGCCGGTCCTATGTATGATACGGGTGTAGCGCGGCGTGGCCCGGGGATATCGGGGCCCAAACAGCGCTCGTAAATGAAGACACCACACACGATAATTATAGTCTGGCGGGAAGACCCCGAGTGGTCTCTCGCTGTTTATTTTATCTCCTCGGGTCGAGCCCGCCCCGAGGAGTGCATGCGGGATACATTGTAGAGGAGAGCCCGGGTGGCTCTCTACATCCCTCCTTTTCTTTAGTGCCTGTTCACCACAGTCCGCATGCCTTGGGGGATGTGCACATGAAGTCCTTCAACCTTTGGCTGGGTGCAGGGTTCATCCGGAGACCATACTTCTGGCTCCGGGAGTTGGAGCTGGCCACTGCATCTGCCTGGGTGTTTGGGGGGGGGGTTCAGTCACAATGTCTCTGCTGGGCCTTTGAGTGTCAGTCGCAGCTTGTCCGCTTCCGGCCTGCGGGTGTCCTGGTGGGGAGGTCACAGGCCTCAGCGAGCTGACGCGAGTGTACCACGGAGCCTCTCCCAGATCCTCTGTCTCCGACGAGTCGGTGTTCGACCCATGGGCTTTCTTGAAACATGATACATTCCGGGTGACCACTTGCTGTCCTCTCTGCGCTGGGACCATGGTCCCTTGCACCTTGAAAATGGTCCACTCTTCCGGTTCGTATCGCATTCTGAATTTCCAGCCGGGGTGTCTGTCTTTAACCACGACGCTGTCTCCCACTTTCAGCTGTGGTTCTTTTGCTCCTCTGGTGGCGCTGGCCTTCTGGTTGGTCACAATTCTCCTAGCTTGTGTGGCTACGTTGTCCCTCTCCAGAGGTTTCCATGCTGAATCGGTTGGAATGCTTTCCCTTGGGGCTCTTTTGAAGAGCAGAATGGACGGGGCACACCGGGTGGTGCTGTGGGGCGTTTGCCGGTATGCATTTAGGAATTGGTTGAGTGCCGACTCGACATCTTCCCCTTGATTCACTGCGATGCGCAGAACCTGGTTGAGGGTTCGCATGAAGCGTTCCACTTCCCCGTTGGCTTGGGGTCACAGAGGGGTGATCTTGCTATGGCGAATCGCCTTGCTCTCCAGATAATCTTGGAACTCGTGGCCTTGGAACGGAGGCCCATTGTCTGAGCGGATTTCATCCGGCAGGCCTAGGAGGGCGAAAGTCTTGTCCAAGGTTTTCTTGACGTGCGTGAACGCCGTTGACGCTAGCACTTCTACAACTGGGAACTTTGAGAACGAGTCAACGAGCACCAGCATGTGGCGGCCGTCGGGGAAGCTCCCGAAGTCGATGCTGACCTTGAACCATGGGAGCTCGCTTGGCTCTTCGGTGATGACGGGTGCCGGTGCCAGGTCGCCACCTGTGATGGTGCATGAGTGACATTGCCGCACCATGTCCTCTACTCTGGTGTCCATCGCCGGGAACCAGACCTTGTTTCGCAGCCAAGCTTTGGTTTTCGCCATCCCTTGATGCCCCACCTGTGCCAGCTGGATGATGCGGTCTTGCAGCGCCTTAGGGATCACAATGACATGCCCTCTCAGGACAACTCCCTGCTCTCCTTCGCTCAGCTCGTGTCGGATCTGCCAGAACTGTTGCCGAGCATGGCTGTCTTCTGCCCGGAGCGACTGGGCCCCGTCCAGGAAGTGGGTCCACCCGTTGTTCAGTTGGGCGCCTTTCACCCTGGCTAGTGTCTCGTCCTCGGCTGTTGCTTGGCCAATCTCCTCCAACGTCATGGCTTTGGGGCATGCCTAGTATGAGAGCATCTTCACGAACTCCTCCGAGTATGCTACATCTGGAGGCGGGGTTCGAGCGACCGACGGCTCGGGGTGCCGTGAGAGGTAGTCTGCTGGGTTATGAGCTCCTGGACGGAACACGACCTTGAAGTTGTACGCCTGCAACTGAACGGCCCACCTTTCGATTCTGGGAGGCGCTAGTCTTGATGACCCTGCAAAGAGTTGGAGCAGCGGCTTGTGGTCCGTCACTACCTGGAACAGATAGAGATGAAAATGCTGACACGCCCACTTTATTGCCAGGGCTTCTCTCTTGATCTGGGCGTATCTGGTTTCGGTGTCTGGTAGCGCCCGGCTGGCGTAGGCGACTGGTTTCCATGTTTCCTGGTCATGTTCCTGAAGGAGGACTGCTCCTAGGCCTACTGGGCTGGCATCTACAACCAACTCTGTACGTCGCCCCGGGTGAAAGTAGCCCATCACCGTCTTGTCCATGAGGGCTGTTTTGATGGTGTTGAATGCTGTGTTGGCAGCTACGGTCCACTCCCACTGACGGGTCACTGCGGGTAAGGGCGCGGAGTGGCTCTGACAGAGAGGCCAGGTTCGGAATGAACCTGCCACAGTAGGTGGCCATGCCGAGGAAACTGCGGACTTCCGTGGAGGTCTTCGGGGTGCTCGCCGCCCGGATGGCCATTGCTTTCCACCCTTAACCCGTCTCTGGTAAAGATGTACCCGAAGAAGTCAACTGATTCCTGGTAAAAGGAACACTTGGCCCTATGGAGGGTCAGTCCGCAGTCTTCCAGCCGCTGGAGGGTGGCTCGGAGGTGGGTGTGGTGCTCTTCCAAGGTGTTCGAGAACACCAGGATGTCGTCGCTCAGATTGATAACGCCCTGCAGGCTGGACAGTGCTTCCTGGATGGCATTCTGGAAGACCTCGGCTGCAGACGACACCCCGAAGCTCAGTCTCTTGTACCTCCTGAGGCCGACGTGGGTAGAGAACGTGGTGATGTACCTACTCTCAGGCTCGATTTCCAGTTGGTGGTACCCAGCGTTCAGGTCCAGCTTGGAGAACCATTTGGCTCCGTTCATGTCCGCCACGATGTCATCCATGGTGGGGGTAAGATGACGTTCCCTTTTGACTGCTAGATTCGGGAGCCTCATGTCCACACAAAGTCGTATGGCTCCCGGCTGTTTTCGCTTGGGGGCCACGACCAACGGGGACACCCACGGGGTGGGGCCTGACACCTTTTCAATGACGTCGAGGTCCTTGAGTTTCTTCAATTCCGCCTCTACTTGCGGGCGGAGGTTGAACGGCACCCTCCGGTGTCTCAGGGCCGTAGGCCTCACGGTGGGGTCAATGTGGAGCCCGAACTGCTTCCCTTTCAGCTTGCCAAGCCCTGTGAACAGTGTTGGGAATTCGTGCAAGATGGCATCAGCGTGGGAGTCGTGGATCTGATGAGCGAAAAAGACCAGCCGAGGTCTTCTGCGGTGTGGCAACTGAGAAGGGTGCCTTTCCTCCCTTCCGTGATGTGGAATCGGGCCCTCGTGACGTCTTTGTTGCTGGTGACTTCAGCCTCGATGACCCCTCGGAGGGGCAGAGGGTGCGTACCTCCATAGGTGTAGATCCGGGCCTTGGTAGGTGCGAGATGGGGTCGTGGTGACAGCCGCTCGTATTGCTCTGAGTCCATGACATTGACCGATGCGCCCGTATCGATGAGCGCCTGGACTGTGGACCCTCCTACCAGGACAGAGCACATCGGCGGCGGCCTTCGGTGTTTGTCCGACCTGCTGACGAAGGATATGACAAACACCTCGTCGTCATCTTCTTCGAGCGCGAGGCAGCAACCCCGCGTTGAGTCGTCATCCTGCGATTGTGCGAGCAACGTCGAGTGACACCTGGCGTAGACGTTGCGTCATTCCTCGAGGCCTGGTGTAGATCTGTCGAGACCGGCTGCTTCTACACACCTTGGCGAAATGATTCACCTTCCCGCAGCGGGAGCACGTCTTCCCTTTTGCTCCGCACACTTCCGTTGGCGGGTGTTCCACGCCACAGTTGCCACACGCCCCACTCGTAGATGGTCGCAGTGCAGGGCGTGCTGTACTTGGGCGCTGGTGTATGGCCTCAACTCTCTCTTCCTTAATGGGCGCGTACTTCAGTGTCTGTGGCGCTGCGGCGGTTCTATGCAGGGCGGCTTCCATTTTACCCGTCCGTGCATCTGAAAGTTCGTGGGACCTGGACAGGATGAGGATCTCGTCAAGAGAGATCCCTGGTTGCCGAAGGATCAGCTTCCTTAGCAGCGCTGAGCGGCATCCCTGGATGACTTGGCCGCGTATTTCTTCCCTCTGGTCTGTGAAGGCGCACATGCCTGCCAGCCTGTGCAGCCACGCATAAAACCTGTCCACGGACTCTGCGTCCGACTATGATGCCTGCCTGAACTTGAAACGCTCGAAGTCAGGGTTCAGCTGGGGGTCGAAGTGCCTGTTGAGCGCGGCGACCGCAGCTTCATAGTTATCATCATTCCCTGTGTTGGGCAATGTCTCGAAAAGGTCATAGATCTCAGCGCCGCCGTAGTACATGAGCAGCGACCTTTTCACAGCGCCGTCCGTTTCCCTGGTACCCCTGAAGTAATGGTTCAAGCGTCCGATCCACGCTTTCGAACGTGGGGCTGCCGTTGCAGGGTCAGCGGTCTCGCTGAAAGGCGGTAGTGGGGAGACGATGGCGTTGCTGTGACCCAGGGGCGGGGCAATCTCACCCCTGTGTGGTCTGCCCGCTCCAGCTTGCTGGCCATCAGCGCCCGCGGCAGACGGCGTGCTCATGGCGTTGGCGCGCTCGGGCGCAGTGTCGGCGGCGCAGTGTCTCCGCTAGGGGTCCTGGACACCTTGTGTGAGTTTGCGTGCAGCCATGTGTCTGGCAGGCCTGAGGAGGCGCGATGCGCTGGGCCTTCTTCCCTGGGTGAGGTGGCTCTGTACTACTAGAAGCTATGTGGCCAGTGAGACGCTCCCCGTGCGGCTTTGCTCCGGGGTCGTGGTGGTGCTCAGCCCGAGTAGGTCTTGTAGGGCCTGCAGGGCCTGGAGGGCCTCCCTTGGTGTGGGCTGATGGTGCGATGAGCACCTGAGGCTTCCTGAGGCCTGCTGGGCGTAACTGTCTCCCCGCGCCGCAGATAGGGAGGCATGGGCCGCCTGGAACGCTCCCCCTTCTCTTGGCTGCCACTTAAAACCTGCTTCACCACTGCGTAGCACTACCGCAGCTCCCCTGGGGCTGTGGGACTCACCGGTGGTCTTGCGTGAAGCTTCAGTCCCCAGCGTGCACCGCCGACTTGAGCACCCTCCTGTCAGCTCAGGGAAGCGTGCCGGCGGGTGCAGGACGTGCCGGAAGCGCCGTTCCGGGCAGGGCAAGAAGTCGGCTGGAGACACGGCGCTGCGCGGCCAGTGTACGGCGGCCGTGGCAGGCAGCACCAGATGCGCTGAAGGCGAGGTGAGAGGCGCAGTGGGGCGGCTGCGCAGGGCACAGGAATCACAGCCCAGGCCGCCGATGGCAGAGTACGTGAGGGAGAGGGTGATACGCAGTCTTGGGGTGACGGAGTGTCGCGGGTGGGCTCCGCGCGCTCCGTAGCGGGCAGAGCTGGTGCACCGGGGTTCGACCGGCCTCGTCGCCAATGTAGCGCGGCGGGTGCCGGGGATATCAGGGCCCGAACAGAGCTCGTAAATAAAGACACCACACACGATAGTTATAGTCTGGCGGGAAGACCCCGAGCGGTCTCTCGCCATTTATTTTATCTCCTCGGGTCGAGCCCGCCCCGAGGAGTGCATGCGGGATACATTGTAGAGGAGAGCCCGGGTGGCTCTCTACAACGGGGGCAGCAGAGAGCTGGACCGTTCTACAGGGGAGGGCGTGCCGATGCCTAACACTTCCGGTGCATGTGATATCTACCATCATACAATATTAGGATGCTAATGTTCCACTTTCCAGTGTGAAGAGCAATGCTGGCTTTAGAAAAAGCAGCATGTCTGTCGCAGAAGCAACATTTGGAAATTCCATGCTTATGAAAGGGGACATTTCAGAATATGGTGCTTCTTAACAGCATATACACTTCCAGGGAATAGTCAGGGGAAGAGGAAGACAGGTTTTTCATCTTTGCTGATCACCTAATGTTCAATGATTGATGCCCTTCATATCTCGGGAACATGCCCTCACTTGCTACTGGGATAGAGCAATGTGTGGGGGAAAATAATACAACTACAGATGATAAAAATAATTCGAAAAGGTGCTATGTTTTAAAATGTTTCTGTTGTATGCTGCAACCCTACATTTGTTTCTTTGTAGTGTACCTGTGTTTAATCTCTGTAACACAGCACCCAAAAACGGATGAACTGTTGGTGACATGTTCAATTAATTTATTTATTTGAAAGTTTTACATAGCGCTAGCTAGACCCGAAGGTATCAGAGCGCTTTACAACAGTAAATGTTCACAACATAGATAAGTATATATAGAACAGCTAAGTCACATAAGATCAAATCAATTAATTTGGAACATTGCATAACAAACAACTTATGGATCACCTCTAGTATAGAAGCAGTGTTTCTGTAAACAATGCCTCTTGTATAAAGCAGGCCTCTCCTCTAAAACACATACCTCCCTTTGGCAAAGCACCTCTGTCTTATAACGCCACGTCTCCTGTAAATGCCACTCTTTTGTAAAGTATTTCACTCTTATAAAGTACATCTACTGTAAAGCACACACCATGTGAACCACCTTTTATGTAAATAATCTCTTGATTAAAGCAACCCTCTCTGGTAAAACACTTTGGGTTGGAAAAAAACCTCTGTTTTTGCAAGCATTGGTACATGCATTAGGTTTCGCCTATGTGATTAAAAATAAGCAGTTTTTTGCTGTAAGTTCTAGCTTGCTGAGTAGTAGTACAATATAAGTTAAAAAATCTCTGTTAAAGTGTTATGACTTGTTTATGTACAAAAAGGCAATATATTGTGCTGTTCCTAGTGGTATAGTGTGGCGAGAGGCGGCTCCTCTGTAATGGTCGAGGAGCGTCGCCCCACTTATCAGAGTCAGTCGCAGAAAAACAAAATGATAATGAAACAATATAATTGTATTTTTCTTAGACTGATTCTGACATGCGTGACGGGCGGGGCGGGGCCTGACCATGACAAGCAGGTGTTGGCACCTAGATACTCCGCGTGCCATGCCATGTATTACTTGATACCTGCCCTAGGCTAGACTACTGAACACGTCATACATGCTTTGTCAGGCCCTGGTTGTGCGGTGTTGTTGGGCTTAGCTCAGGAACTTGCACTTCAACGAGATCTAAAAGGGCCTACCTGCTAAGTCTTTGCTCTCCATGCAAATATTTACCCTTTGAAAATACTCTCCGTCCTCCTTCCCTGTTCCCTCCAAATACCCCACACCACGGAATGAATGGATGCCAATGGGAAGGTATGAGTTGCATCATGAGCCTGGTGGTAGTTTTTAGACTTTTAAAATAGTTTTTTCAAGTATTTGCAATTCGTGATTGATTGTAATATGAGTGAATTGCTGGCAGTAGAGTTGGTATTCAAGAATAATCCCCCCCTGGCTGGTGGTGAATTTTTACAATTCTATCAGTAGGAGCACAGCAACAGAACACATCCTTGCGCTGAAGCACTTTCTGGAAAGCTTTGGGGAGAAAAGGTCTTTGTACTATCAGGTTATAATACTTTAATGTACATTTATGCCAACTAGGTTGTGTCTTTGTAAAAGGGCTGTTTGACGTAATCCCTGCGGTAACACATTTTGAACATTCAGAGCAAGGTGATTTGTTGGAGGATATTTTGGCGGGTAGTAACTTGTATTGTATGGGGCAGACAGGGGAGGGTGAAGTTATTCCTTCCTTCACTGGTAGGTGTTGTTCTACTATTGATTTTATTATTTTATCTGCACCCCTGGCTTCCCTAGTCAAGTCTCTGAGGGCAACCTGAAATAATTTCAGTGGTCACAATCCTATAGTGTTAGAATTGGGCTGGGTATCAGATGTGGCTGGTAAGGTGAAAAAAGGTGTCCTTAACAGTGAACTAAGGACCAGGCCCGAGATTGAAGTGGGATAGGGTGACCCTCAAGGTATTTTTTAGAAAACCTTTACTCTGTGAATGTGCGAGATATTGCCCTATGTTTAGAGAGTGGTACACAGGATGAGGTAGTACTTGATGCCTTTAATAGATTATGTGAGCAGATTGCCTCGAATCGTCTGTCTTGTGGTAGACATAGCAACAGCAAGGATGACAAGCGGTTTGATAGTAATTGCTCCAGGTCTCACAAGAATTTGATGGGTGCACTGAAGCAGAGGCCCAGGGATGAGGCAATGTTAGGGCCTGTAGGAAAGCGTATAAACTGACAACGGTTTTGTGGAAAAAATAAATCAAGGAGTAAGCTTGGCTGGAGTAATTGCAGCCCAGTGTTATAGATAATAGCGCCAAATTTTGGGCGATCGTAAATAGACAATTTTTTTCAAGATCTGTAAATTCAAGGGTGGACTGTTGGTGGGTCACCCATTTTGAGGGAATGTACAGCGGGAGGGGTTAGAGGATTCTGTAACCCAGTGGGAGCCAGGGTGTGACATTTTGTCCCTAACGTTCAGTGCAGTCGCGGTCCGTGTAGGAGTGCCGGCCGGGCGGTGACGTGGGGCGGGGGAGGGGCAGGGTGGGGGGTAGCAAAGTACGGATTACGGACCAATACAGGTAAGTAAACATTTAAATCAATAAAACGAATTTAGTTGTGAGCGCTGCATCGCCAAATGTGATGCAGTGCGCGTAACGAAATTCGTTCTATTGATTTAAATGTTTACTTACCTGTATTGGTCCGTAATCCATACTTTGCTACCCCCCACCCTGCCCCTCCCCCGCCCCACGTCACCGCCCGGCCGGCACTCCTACACGGACCGCGACTGGTTCAGTGTAGTAGTATGTAAAACTATCTCTGCCATAGCCGGGGGGGAAGCACCGGGCCCGGATGGGGTACCTCCAGATCTTTATAAAGGGGATCCCGTAACCTGGGAAAAGATATTGACCCGTGCTTTTAACGCAGCCTGTAAATGTGGTCTTCCCTCTTCCTGGTCTAAATCCATTTATATACTAACCCCAGTCCAGTACAGCCAAGGGAGTTGCTGGACTTAAAAAATATGTTTCTATCTAGTTAGCAGTGTGAAAAAGAGGAAAGGGAACTCCTTAAACCAACTGTGAAACAATGCAATTTATTGACAGTTTGCTTTCAGTGAGAACCATACTTGACGATTCTAAATAATGCACATCATCGTTTTCTATTGACAAGGTTCAGGCTTAATATAATACATTGGATTTTAGCCATCTGAAAGTGTTTCACCAGCTGGGAGATTTGAAACCGTGTCCCTGTGACAATTGTTCTCAGCAAGATACTATGCACTCTAAAATCTTTTGTGATTTTTATCGTACACAAAGGCCCAGATTTATTATTCCCTTAAGAAACAATCAATTTGCACAAGTGAATCCAGCTTTGCTGCATTTACAATAGCTCCCTCTCCTTTGGTCTGTTTTGGGGTTGCAAGCTTCTTTTCTGGTTAGGAAAAAGCTATTTAATGACTAGGGGGCTTTTTATTTAATGAGCTGTTACTTTTACTGTTTTAATGATTGTACTGTGATATCATATTTTTATTGGTGGGTTGTGTCTGTATTTATATATTTTAACTTTTCTTTAATATACTTGATTTTAATGGCTGTCGACTTTATGTGGTTTTGAATTACTGAATAAAGTATTATTGACTGACTGACTGACTGACTGAGTGAATTGCTATTTGCAGTTACCTCACTGTGATTCGCTTGATAAATTCACTTTGCTGTGCCATCTATTTGACTTTGCAGTTTGTTTGCTTATATATTGCCCAATTTTGCACATTTATGAATTGGCGAGTGGTGCATGACTTTTCAGGATCCTTACAGGATGTTTAGATGAGGGCATTGCTGCTTCAGAGAAAGGAAAGGCGTTGGTACAGGAACATATGCACTCCTCGGCTCTTTCCCACGCTGTAGAGCAGCTATATTAACCCTTCCAGCAAATCAATAAAAAATAGGCTATTTTAGGACAACCTTTTGTTTTTTAAAAATAGAAATCTGTAAGGTTTACGGGAGTTGCTTCAGGTTCTATCAGTTGGTTTCTAAAGGTTACTGGAAATCAATTGCTGGAGAGAGAGCTTACGTTTTTGTCGTGGTGAGAATTACTTTGCGCCTTTGAATCAATAGCTTGACATCTGATATGTTTGTTCTGTTAGTGCATCGCGCTAAAAAATCACTAGAAGTCATTTTGAAAATACTTGCTTGTAAGGACAGCCAAGGTCCAGGTGCACTTTGTTTCCTAAACACAAGCTGTAAGAAACATGCTGTGATTAAACATCTTCAAAGGCAATGTGAATATATTGTTCGAGCACTTAACCCCCTTTACCAGCGCTTTCTATAACATTTATACATTTTCTAGAGGGCATTACAATGAGATAATTACCCTCCTTCAAAGACATGCATCTCGAGTCAAAGCCAAGGGCACGTACTTCTCGGAAATGCCTGTCAGATTGTTCAGTAATTCAATGTAACGCAGTGCTACCATTCCATATGCTTGTACATATGAAGCTTAATATGTCCAATATGTGCATTCACTAAAATACAATTTATATCACAAAAGAAATGTCTCCCTGGTTTTCTCCCTCTTTGATTTAACTCTCAGCAATTAATTGTGCTACATGTATTTGACCTCCAAATAACACCCTTTTGAGACATTGTTGGAAGTGTGTGCTAAGCAGTGATGGTTTACAGACATGGAGTGGTAGGTGATATAATGAGTACTTTGGTTTCAGCTAAGCAGAAGGTTCTGTGAGTACCATTGTGAATGGCTGTTGCAATGCTGTTAAATCACAAACGTATTAGTTACAGACCACAGGCTATTGCTGCCAGTTAGTGCCCTCTTTCTCGGTGAGCTGATTAACTAGCACTGTGCTAATATTGCATTGCACATCCTAATAAGATGCATAACTAAATCAATGCCTCTCGGCATGACAACGTTAGAGGGTGTGGGTCATGAAACTTTTTCCTGTGACCAAACGTTTTCCTGTGAGCAAGCTGTAACTCACACCTGGGTAACGTTAACAAAGATCATTGCCACCAGATTGTAAGTCTATGCTTCTCTTAGATAACTAAGTATTCAAGTAAAGTAATCATGGATTAGCATTCTCCAAAGTTTCTTTTTCAAGGGAAATGCATATTCCTTTATTTAGTGTGTGTGTGTGGGGGGGGTGTGTGGGTGATGTTGAATCGGGGTGATCTGGTGTGTAGATGAATAGTTGACTTAGTGCATCGATGGGTGAATAAATGAGTAATGAGAGCAAAGATGGATAAATGGGTGAGTGAATGCTTAGATGGATAAATGGGTGATTTCATGGGTGGATGAGTGAGTGAATGTGTGTATGGATGAATTGTGGATGAATGGTTAATAGGTGAGTGAGACGATGGACGAATGGCTGCGCAAACTGATGAGTGCATGGGTGAATGCAAAAAAGTTACATCCATCCACCCATCACCATGTATTCATCTACTAATCTGTCTATATACCCATCCACTCACATACATTTATATCTCCATCAACCCATATACTCATGCCCCTATCCTTCCATACATATATATTTCCGATAATCTAACTAATCATTTTATCTATTCACCTCTGTATCTAACCCCACTAATAACACTCACATGCCTACATTTGACAGGGCCTCCCCATCAGTGTGCATGTAGACGGTGAATATGCATGGCGGCTTGTGTGTTGTCTGGGTCTGTCCATCAATTTTTTTTTGCTTTCAGGTAAATGAATGTATGTATGTGTGTTAGTTTCGGTTTACCAGAATGCATGCAGCTGTGTTTTGGTGTCCTGTGCCGCTGTGTATCTGTGCTTATGATGGTTGCCTGAGTGTGTGTATGTTTGTGTAAGTCTGTAGAGGGGGTGTGTAAGTCTGTAGGTCTTTTGCGCTGTCTCTGTATATGAGCATCGGTATATGCTGTCTGTATGCTATATGCTGAGCCTTTATGCATGTGGGTATGTGACTGCTTGTAGGTGTGTTTATTTCGTGTAGCTAAACACCTGTATGTCTGGTGGTTTGGGAGATTTTATGCTTGTATGTATGTTGAACAATGTGTGTTAATGGATGCTTACATTTGACTCACCCTCTCCATGACTGATGATGCCCAACTTCCCCCTCAATCTACTGCGCACTCGTTTAAACTGTCAGTCTCAGTCTGCAGGTCCTCACAAAATGAAAGAGGGAGGGACTTTCCATGGTCACACTTGTCTTGCATTTGTTAACTTTTTATACACAGTAACACTTAAGGCAGAGTTAGGAAAATGAATACACAAAAGTGGGCTGCCCCTTGAATCAATTCCTATGTTTATCTACAGAGTTCTATAGAGATGCACTACCAGTGGGGGCATCTCATAAAAAGTTACGGACTGGCCTCACACACCGCCCGGTGTCATGCTTCATCATCGGCTGTCCTCGCCCTCTAAAAACTTGGTTTGATAGAGGGCGGGCATACACCTGGAGACAGGGATGCACTTCTAACTCTAAGTGATGGCCGTGGGGGAGTGATAAGTGATTTAAAAACCATTACATTAGTCCATGTGCTATGCTTTATTCAATTGGTAAATGTATGGTGGTTAAAAACTAAGTGAACGGTGGTATGGGATATTATTCTCCCTTCACCGTATGAAATGCGAGTCGACATGTTTCTGCTGAGGTGTCCCCGAAGGGTACGTAGCATTCTTCAGGACCTAAAAAAGGGGGAAAGGGGGGTTATATACCCTATGTGTTCACTTCCTTTTAACTAGTGAAAAATGGAAGGAAAATCCTGTCGCTAGATCAGGGGAGGGGTTAAAAAAACACTATGTAGGTGGATACTTCCCTCTTGGTATAGTACCACTGAGAGTAATTCTGTAGAGAAAGGAAAAACAAAAAATCCAAACCGTGTGAGTATGTAAACAAATAGTTTATAAACATCATCCATCCCGCGTCATACCTATAGCGCGCGTGGTGGTGTGAAGTGGTCTTTATGAGACACGTGGCAGGTGCAACGTGTACTCACACCGTTAAAAAGTGGTTGTAAACCAACTCTTACCCTGTATTTCTACCCTAAACGCTCCATGGGAGGGCTGAGGTGGAAGGACCTACTTAGACTTTCTGTAGGGAAAAAACACATAAAACCACTACTGGTAGTTAAGGGTTAGTCACCAGTATTCAGAAAGAACCAGGACCAAGGTTCCTAGTTAAAGCAAACATAACAAGGTGAAATCCAGAACTAATGGACCACCTATCCATTCAAGTTCACACCAGCATTCCTTCAGGCATACTCTTACTGTCTAGTTTCAGTGCTTCCAGCCGTTCTTCCCGGAGGCATCCTCTCTGTCTCCCCGCTGATGGTAAATGGTGAGATTCAGAGGGTTTTTATACTAAAGAGCTGTGACTAATTAGTGAGCTAATCAGTGTTAATTGGGCCAGTTAAGTGAGTTTCCTGTGTCCCTCTACGGGACTGCCTGACCGCCTGGTGGGAGGCGTAACTGTAAATCGCCCCACCCGATTGGTCAAAACATGCCTCCAACACTACCAAGGCCATTAAGATAGTAAACAATGGGCTTGTGAGGTTTGTTTCCTGTGTCCCTCTTGCGTGAGCCTGACCGCCTGGTTGAGGGTGTGTATTCAATGAAGGTTTCTGTTCGGCATTGGTCAAAACATGCCTCCAACACTATCAAGGCCATTTTAGATAGTTAAAAATGGGCTTGTGAGGTTTGTTTCCTGTGTCCCTCTTGCGTGAGCCTGACCGCCTGGTAGAGGGTGTGTATTCAAAAAGGTTACGTTCGGCATTGGTCAAACGGCGCCGATACCGATGTTATGGTCCTTCCCCTTCCTGCGGGAAAACAAATGCAGTTACGAGGTCATTAGCTCCCATGTTTGTGAGGACGCCCATGTTCATTACCGGGTCTGATCAGTCTCCCGGTATTTGAGCATGCGCTGAAGTAGTGGGAAACCCGCTACCGCGCATGCGCCTAGGTGTATTCCGTGAGACGCTTGCCCTGCTATGGCTCCTATGCTTGCGCACTGATACCTACCAGCGTGGATTACAGCAGGGGCCGCTCGAGATCCCCGTAAAGTGAGGGGATACCCCAAGAGTTCTAAACACTGTGAGAAAAATAAAGCAACATTACTCTGTTCATAATGGGATTACGGGCCAATGGTACCTCACTTGTTATATGTGTGAAGTACACACTAATGATAGTCAGTGGTGGTAATTGCTACAGCTGGTATCTATGTTTGATAACATGGGTTTACACAAACCAATGTGTTCCCCATGCCAGCTTGATCTGTTTGAATTTGCGAGCATAACAATGGGCACTCTTAGTGAACTACTTAAAATAAAGTAGAGGGGTAGCAGCAGAGAATAGTCCCTACTCTATTAGGCCAGCTTTCTTGGAGTTGGTTGTTGACTAAAGAAGGTGTGCATGGTCAATTCTATACATTTTCTATTTCGCAAGTTGCAGCCATGGTATCTCATCATTTAAGCCTTTATCATCGCTGCGAAGAGTTAGGAAAATGTCACGCAACGCAGCAAGACAACTTGCTGCACTGCGCTGCATGACAGGACTGCGCTGCATGACAAGGAAGAAAGGAATGCTCCATATCTACTAAGATATGACGTATTCCTGCCCTCTCCCTGCACTGGCGCACTGAGTGCTGCCAAGCTCTAATGCAGCATCCTTGCGCCATGATGCCAGGGCATCTGCATTACAAGCAGGATTGATGTTGTGCAGGAAGGCACACCTTCTTGCATAAAAACAATCCTTAGAGGCATTTTCCTCTTTCTATGAGTGCTGCAGAATGCAGTATATGCAGAAAGAGGAAATAACGAGGAGAAATTGGATAGGTTGCTTTGCTATCATTCTCTGTAGACTTAATTCTCACTTCCCTTCTTTAATGCAAACAGCATTTAACTTCTTGTTCTTCTTCTCTATACGTTCTTGCAAAATGTTCCTTTTTGTTACAATGTCTGCAAATCACACATCTTTGATGGCAATTAGTGTTATTGACTAAGGACGAACAATTTCCACACTGAAAACATTTACTTTCTCACTTTGTCTTTTAGTTTTTTGTGTTGAGAGTTCACTTATTTCCGCTTATGTGTCTTTAATTTTACAAACATCATTTGCTTCCACATTTTTCTCATCTATAGATCATTTGTTTACATATTCATTGGACACTTTCAGTTTGTTCACACAAATTACCATGTGTTCAGTACTTTTTGCAATCTCAGTAGCTTCAAATAGATTAGGGTTAGGTGCCAATAGCTTTTCCTGAAATTCAGAATTGTTAGTACATCTGACCAACTGGTCTCAGATTAACGAAAGGGGTCCTAAATTACATATCATAGATAATCCCGTCAAGACAGCAATGTAATTTATCACTCTCTTATTCTTTCCTTGTGTACTACTGAAAAATGTGTGTCTTTCTAGTACAACATAAATGTCCCCCCCAAATTGTTCATCCAATTTCTTGAAAAACCCTTGATACATATCTAATAATGCTTTCCCTGCTTCTTCATCAATCACAGTGGGTTCTGGTCAGTTTTTAAACACCTTCCTACCTGGCATCCCTAAAATGTACCCATTCTTTCCTGAGGAGGATTGGTTCCCCTAGTTCGTTCCGGAAGGGTAGAGTTTGAGATATGCCTGCTGCAGTCATTATGAGGATAATAATTGAAATGCTTATAGGCAGTAAAATATGATTGATAGAATTCAGCGTAGTAAGTATTATGTAAGGTACTGTCCAGCAATAAGTCAGTCAACATCAACTGCTAGGTGAGTGGACACAGTAAAAGCAATAGTGATAGTATCAGACGAAATATCAAAATAGTTCAACTATAGTAGTAACAGTAATAGAGTTTCATGGTAGTCCTGTTTTTATGTTGGTTTACCCCAATGACTCAGAGATCATTAGTCTTGCAATTATATGACTTGTAAGGAAGCTCTGAAACATCCTGTAAACAGAAGGGGAATATCTCCCTTCTCGAGACACTTGAATAGAAAGGATCTGTGGTGTAGTAGAAATTCTAGTGAAGCAGCTGTCAGCTCTCGCGGTACTATCAAAACCATATTTTCAATTCTCAGGAAGTCACGACAGAAGGAAAATCAAAAAGCTGGGCGTGCACATGACAGTGTATGGAAAATCCAGCATCTAGAAGAGTGGTCTGGCCAATGAGTGGAGCCCACTATAGCAAGAGTGCGAGGCGGGGATACTCATCAAATGACGCGAACATGAGAAGAGGCACGAGTAGGTGTAAAAGGGTTACAGATGCAATGGAGAAAGTATGCAGGTGGATTCAGGAGAAACGGTGGTATTGCCGAACTGCTCGTTGACATAGATGGCCAAACTTTTCCATGGGCATACTGACTCAGGAAGGGATGCAGTGACAGCTAGTTTTAAGAAAAGCTGGACAAATTAAAATTTTTGGGAGGTTGCTCAAGTTTATTGTTCTCAATGTTTGGTGGACCAGCATAATAACATAGGTAAAGGAACTGTGGTTACGAACAGTCACTCCCCCTTAGCCTATGGACCACTTTTGAGAATGCAGATTGATTTCATTGAATTACCTCCTAGATGGGTCTACCAACACGTCCTGACTGTGATTTGTATGTTCTCAAAATGGGTGGAGGCCTTCCAACACAGAGGTGAGATACAATGACTGTGATAAAGTTATTGCTTAGAGAACTTGTTCCACGGTACGGAGTACCAATGTACATAGAAAGTGATCACTTCAAAAATGAGATCATGAAGCTAACATGTGAGAATGTAGTCATTACCCAGAGACTGCACTGTGTATATCGATCCCAATCCTCATGCCTGGTGGAGAAACTGAATGGTGTGATCAAAAATGAATTGGCAAAAAATGTGCACTTCTACCCTGCTGAGGTGCCTGACACCCTGCCTTTAGTGCTCATGACTGTACGCTGTTGTCCCAACAGAAAAACGGGACTGAGCCCCATAAAGTCTTGATGGGAAGACCAGTAAGAGGGCCCGGAGTACCTACTGCTTTATTGTTATCAATAACTGATGACTTGATCTTGGATTATTGTAAGCAATTGTTTGATGTAGTCCATTCTCTGCTCAGCCAGGTCCAAAAAGCTGTCCTGATTCTATCAACTGTTGTATTTCACAACCTGGAACCTGGGGACGGGGTATTGGTGAAGAACCATGTTTGGAAGAATTGCTTACAGCCCAGGTGGAAAGTGCCCTATCAGGTCCTCTTTGTTATTGTTAGAAATGGGAATCTCTAGTTGGCAATGGTTTGCACCTTTGTCCAAGTAGGGACCCTTGCTTCTAGTCAGGGTAAGGGAGTTACGCCCTTAGAGAACCCCTGCTCACCCCCTTGGTAGCTTGGCACGATCAGACAGGCTTATCTCAGAGGCAGTGTGTAAAGCATTTGTGCACACATACAGTAACACAGTGAAAACAACACATCAGTTTAGACAAATAGTAAATCTTTATATAAACACAAGACCAAAATGACAAAAATCCACCATACATATATCGAGATATCACCAAAAATAGGTTATTCACAAAAATAAAGCTTGTAGCAACCAATAGCTCCACTTGGGGCTATTACGATGTTGTGACAGATGGAAATCCCAAAGTATGGCGCCGACCACGAGGTGCGTGGCGTCGGGTCCGGAGTCATACGGACCCCAAAGAAAAGTACCTTGGCAAGCGATGAAAACAAAGACCGTGTGTGGCGTCAGGGAGGTTATGCTTCGTTAGTGCCGGACGTCGTCGTTTCCTTACTGCGATGCAGGGGAGGTGAGCGTCGGTTCCTTACTGTTGCCGGGGAGGTGATGTCGCGGTGGCGTTGAGGCGTCGGTTCCTTACGACAATATGGGGTCGATGGATTCAGGAGGTCACCAAAGTTAGGGATTGGCTCCGCGAGGATGAGGCACCGGCGTCAGTGAGGTCAGGGCTGCGGTGCGAGTTGGGGCAGTGCATCGTGAGAGTAATGAGCAGTGCCCTCGGCTCCGGTGCAGGCAGCCGCCTCGGTGACGGCATCAGAGTCAGTACAGTGTGGCATTGGCAGGCGTCGGGGCTGCGGTACAAGTCAGGGCGGTGCTCCGTGCACTTCACGAGCGGTGCCCACGGCTTCTTTGCATGTTGCGGCGCTGCTCACTGGCGTCGGTGTTGCTATTTCCCTCTGTGGCAGCTGAAACAGCAGTTCCAGGTGCAGGAGGATACAGGAAATTAAGTCTTTGTGTCCCTGAGACTTCAGAACAGGAGGCAAGCTCTACACCAAGCCCTTGGAGATCTTCTTCAAGCAGGATACACAGCACAGTTCAGTCTTTGTCCTCTCCTTGGCAGAAACAGCCACTGCAGGCCAATCCCACATAGCACACAGCACAGGGGCAGTACTTCTCCTTCAGCTTTCCCATCTTTTCTCCTTGGCGGAGGCCCTCTTGAGACCAGAAGTAATCTAAAGTACTGGGGTCTGGGCCTCAATATTTATACCACATTTTCCTTTGTTCTCTTGTGGCAGAGGGTCTCTTAGCTCAGTCCAAATCGGTTCTGTCCTCTCCGGTTCAGCTTCCTGGCAGGAGGTGGGGACAGCACTGTGTAAGGCAGACCAGGCCTATTCAGTTACAAGGAAATCTCTTCCCACTACTCTAAACGCAGCCCAGGTCTATTAAGCCCAGCCCTGACCTATCCAGGAGAGGCAGGATACACCTCAACCCCCTCCAGTGGCTGTCTACAGTGAATGCACATCCCCAGCCCCTGTCACTCCAAAGCCAGACAGTCAATCCACAACCCAGCAGAGGCACACAGGATAGTTAAGCAAGAAAATGCCTACTTTCTAAAAGTGGCATTTTCAAACCCACAATTTAAAAACCATCTTTACTAAAAGATGTGTAATTAAATTTTGAGTACAGAGAACCTAACCTCCATATTCCCATCTTGTCCCCATGGGACGTTATACCTGTAAGATGTTACAAAGTATCTCCCATGCTATCCTATGGGACAGATAGCCTTTCAGTAGTGAAAAACGAAATACACTGTGTTTCACTAAATCAGGAACACCAGAGAGGCCAAGACTGGGGGACAGTCAGGAACAGGGGCTGCAAACAAGTCCCCTTTCGGCAAGAGAGTCACAGGGACATTCAGACCAGGAGACAACACTACCAATGGTAGTCACTAACCATAACAACCCTATCATCAACCTGCCCAACCTTATATTGTTGTCCGATGAACAATGGATACTGTGCAAGGGTCTATCCTTTGTTCCCACGTCACGACAGTTTCCATTTAAAAATGGAATTGCACAAATTCTTCTGAAAAATCAGGTAATGGTACTACTTCAATAAAGTTCAAACGAGCCCTACTATGTACGCCACCGGATTAAGGTGTCCTTCCACCTTCATACCTACCTCACATACTATGTCATACAAGATCCTGGCATATGAACAGGCTGTGTTTAGGGATGTGATGAACCTATGCTCACGCAGACAGTATGTAAGTTATAGTATTTACAAAGCAGAGCGGCAGGATCTCAGAACACTCCAAGACAATGATGCTATAGTTATCAAACCAGCTGACAAAGGCGGAGCAATTGTGATACAGAACACTCATGACTACAGATCTGAAATTGAGATGCAGCCGATGGCAGGAATGAGCTACACTAAGCTCAGTACAGACCCCACTAAGGAAATCAGTATGCTTATCAAAGGTATCACAGTCATGGGTAGGAGTCATGGATACCTGACAGACCTGGAATATGACTTTCTTAATAGGAAACATGTACGGACCCCTACTATCTATGCGCTCCCCAAAAAGTCCATAAAAACCTTAAACACCCCCCGGGCTGTCCCATAGTATCTGGCTGTGGTTCAATTCCGGAGCCCCTTTGTAAATATGTGGATTTTTTCCTAAAACCACATGCAGAGTCTACCACAGCATACCTTAGGGATACTATGGAAACCATCCGATTGGTGGATGAATTAGCTTTCAATCCTACCCAGCAACTTCTGGTAACGATGGATATTGTATCCCTCTACACCAACATTCCACAAAAGCCTGCTCTTGAGGTGATGCGGTTGGTATTAGACACCAGACCCCGGCCCTTACACATCCCTACAGAATTCATATTACAATTGCTGGAAGTAGCCATGATGAGGAATTTTTTCATGTTCCAGGGTGAATTTTTTCTCCAAACAAAAGGTGTTGCGATGGGCGCTAGCTTTGAGCCCACTTGGCTATTTTGTACATGGACGACTTTGAAAATAAATTCATATTTTGTGATACTAACCCTTTCCGTGACCATATCACATTGTGGAAGTGTTACGTAGATGATGTTCTTTTAATTTGGACTGGCAGTGCTACTGATCTCGGGACTGTTTATACCTGGCTGAACCAGAGATCACCAGATATTCAATTTACTATTGAACATAGTTCTTCTTCCATCAACTTTCTTGATATCTCTATCAAAGTAGCCAACGATCAGCTTTACACTACACTGTATTGAAAGGGCACTGAGAGGAACACACTTCTCCGTTACAGCAGCCATCACCCTAGGGGTCTCAGGGATAATTTCTCAGAATTCGCAGTAACTGTACACTTATACTGGATTATTTTACGGAGTCGGAGGACCGCCTGATAAGACTCACAGAGAGAGGATATCCCAAATCTCTATTGAAGAAGGCTTGAAAAAGAGCTTGGTACAACCCAAGGGAATCCTTGCTTGAAGCTAAATCCCGCAAAGACAACACTATGGAGCAAATGATCTGTGTCACCACCTACAGCACACGTAGTAATGACATCAGACGGATAGTCAACCATTACTGGAAATTAATCTCTGATGATCTAGGCATAACTGAACCGCCGATGCATTCCTTTAAGAGGGGCGAAAGTATTAGGGATCATGTGGTCCAGTCCTTTTTGAAAGCCCCCACGCAACCTTGGAGAGAGAATGTGGCCTAACGGCTAGGGCGGTCGACCTCGGAGCTGGGGATCCGGGTTCGAGTCTCGGCAGGGACGCTCAACATTCTGTGATTCTGGGCAAATCACTTATTCTCCACGTGCCTAACAGAAATGAATGTGTCCGTCTGTAACGTAACTGGTGCTCATGTAAAACGCTCTGATTTCTTCGGGTCTAGTTTGCGCTATATAAAACTCCACACAAAAACAAAACCTCCTTACGCTCCTTGTGGAACCTATCTCCCACTGTGGGCCACTTTAAATGTGGCCATTGCAAAGCCTGTGACCGCACCATCGAGACTAAGATACTTACACACAACAATTTTTCCATCACACTTAAGGGACACACTAATTGCAACAGCACAAATGTGATCAATGGGATTGTGTGCCCATGTGGTCTGCTATATATTGGTCAAACCAGTCAGAAGGTCAAGACTCGCATTCTTCAACATTGCAGTAGGGTACAGTGTACAGTCCCAGGTCCCTAGTTGAACATTTTCAGTCACTTCACCACTCTGTAGATAGCATCAGATGGGTTGTCCTTGAAAAGGTTACACTGGGCCCTAGGGTGGCAGTATTTACGTGAATGCAAGTGGATGCATCACTTGGACACGGTCCAACATGGTCTGAATGAACAGGAGGAAATTGTGAGACATTTACCCTTACTGACGATGGGCTGACCTTTGTACCTTTTGTAGGTCCTTGTACAATCACACTTACCTATGAGTAGACAGTTCTGTACTTTTTGTGCTGAGTTTGGATGTGACGACTTTCCAACATGCCCAATACACCTCTTTAATCTCTGCATTCCAAATTTTGTAGGTTTACTTGTATAATTCTGCCATTCACCGAATACTGGTTACATGTATGGGAGTGATGCATTATGTCTATTTACATATCTTAATTTCCTGTAACTGCACACACTTTGCATGTTTTAATTTGCCATTGTTGTCTTGTTGTCATTAATTTCGCAAACATTGTTCTTTGGCGCCTTTAGTTGCGTATTATTTACTCTTCGTTTTTCATTGCTGTCATCATGATGTATGTAACTAACACATACTTTCAATTGCCTACTTGTATACCCTCCCTTCTGTGATTGCACTGACTATGTACGTTTTATTTTGCCAATTGCTGTCTTATCGCTATTAATTTGTTTTTGAATTGCTTGGTTTGCTTCGTTTTCCAACTATTCATTGTTGTCATTGTGTTGTACATAACTGTGGTAATGTTCGGTTCTACAATTCTCGTGAGGTTCCCCTCTGTTGACAATTTGTGCCGATTCAATTCCTCACTATGGAACTTACAAATTGCATTACAGTCCTTTACGTAGTATCTCCATGTACACTAAGAGTGCTAAATCATTATCATTGTGTTGTACATGACTATTGTAATGTTTGGACACAAAACACCATTTGCAGCTCTTGTGCAAATACTCCTGAGTCTTCCCCTATGTTGCAAACACAATGTGCCAATCCAATTCCTCCTTCCGTTTCCCATACTTTTTATTACAATCTCTTCCGAGTATCTCCTTTCACATGAAGAGTGCTGAATCATCATTCATGCATGGCGGTTTGGTAGCTATGTTGATGAAAATTGTTGTGCGATGCATCTAGCTGCTGCCCTCTTCACGTCTGAGTCACCCCGTGCACATCAACGCAGTGGCTTAATTAGGTCACATTTACCGGGCGCTCGCACTGACGCGAGACACCCTTGGTGATCCATTTCCCTCTACTAGGTAAGCGCGATGTTTGTAATTTTGATGCACTACTGCTTCTTTTTCGCGTATAGATGCAAGATGCCCCTTGTGATCTATTTCCTACCATTAGGTAAGCGCGATACTTGATATCTTGATGCACGACGGCTCCTCTATTGTGCCCTGCGCCTCCTGTTAAACAATCTGTATCTCAACAGTATAAACGTGGTCATTCTGTTTATACGGTGGTTGGTACATACGCCCACATAGCTTTGACATAATTTTGGGCGCTCGCTTACAGGCGAGAAGCATCTCCTGCGATTAGGATCCTTCGCTTCTCATTTATTCAAGCACATGATTATTTTGGCTTCAAAAACATCTGTAGCGCTCATTTAGACACAAGACGCTTTCTTCTGATTGATGCTCGCAGGAGCCTTGGAACCCTGTTTGCCTGTCTGCCTCAACCCTGCAATTGTAGTATTATTTGGAGACATAAATTAACGTGGGTCATTATGTGCATACGCTCTGCATTTGTAATATTATCTTAAGACAATACTTAACATTGGTCGTTACAATGCGCATATGCACCAGACTTTCCATTGCCTAATGGCCTTCTATTTTAATCCTCAGAAATACGCTGATTTATTCTGCACTACGTCGAGTTTAAGAGTTTGAATGTACTTCTGATTGACTCATCCCTCTATCTAAGTGTTGGTTCATTGCTCACCATTTTACTGAGCACTGATGTGCCTTCCCTTATTTACTTTTCAGTTCCACTCTGTTTGCGCAGTGCCTTTCATTCTTCTGCACTTGGAGTGACTGAGCTCAATCTACTACTTTTCCACTGTCGACCTGGCAGTGTTATACTGAGGTGAGCCTATGTTGCCATTTCCTTGCAGTCATACACCCTCCCCTCACTTTGTATAATTATTGGTGGTATTCTTACCTACCTTGTAGGTTGCTCCTTCAATTGTCCTGAGGAAGACCCCACTGTAAGGAATGAATTGCCTTCCTCTAATCTCAGGGGTCGAAACGTCGACTTTAATTGTACTCTGACCTGTACTTATCCATTTAGCCCAGAAGTATAGAATTGAATATTAATTCATTGCATCTCACTACTTGGGTTGTTTAGTCAGTCCTTTGATACATTGTTAGACAGGTCGTTCTTATCTTTGTAAATATTGTAATTATTTTTACGTTCGCTGTCACATCCCCATCCCTTCACGAGCACTACCTGGAGCACATTATTATCCTTTTTCACTTTGGAGCAACCGTTGATATTGTAAATATTTGATTAATTCATAATATAAACCTTTTGCATAGCCAAGATATCCTGGCCATTGTTCAATTGAATATTTGTTGTGTGTTTAACCAGTTTTTGTTTTTCCTTGAGAAGATTATCGGTCAGTTGGACCACTTGTTGTATGTACTATTACTGGCCCAGGTTCAGCTGTGTACTGGGTATACCCTATTGTTATGTAACAATCATGGGGGTACCCAGGGCCTACCTGAGGGTGCCTTACATGTAAGAAAAGGAAAGGTTAGGGCCTGGCAAGTGGGTGTACTTGCCAGGTCAACATGGTAGTTAAAAACTGTGCACAGACACTGCAGTGGCAGGTCAAAGACACTATTGAAAGGCTGCTTGTGTGGGAGGCACAATCAGTGCTGCAGGCCCACTAGCAGCATTTGATTTACAGGCCCTGGACACACACACTGCACTGTACTAGGGTCTTAGCAGTAAATCAAATAAGCCAATCATGGAAACATTAATCCATAAACACAATTTACACAGAGAGCATATGCACTTTAGCACTGATTAGCAGTGGTAAAGTGCTGAGAGTACTATAGCCAACAAAAACAGGGTAAAAAGAATAGGAGACCTAGAAGCAAAACGTCTGGGGATAAACCCGCTGAAAAAGCCAGGTCTAACAGTTATGAACACTGCTGTGAAATGTGAAAGCTGCCATCCTAGATAAATGTGTTACACACTAACAAGGTGAGAACATCTGAGGAGGGTGACAAAGACACTGTGGCCCCTGAAACAAACTGTTGTGGTCAAGAAGCACTGCTAGTGCAAGAAGCCGAAAGGGACAGCTGAGCTACTCTAAGTCAACAAAGAAGGCAGGAGATGATGGGCCAAAGTCAGAAGACAATCTTGGTCATCATGGGGACTGCCTTAGCTACGTGCATAATTGGACAGACTTTGGCACTGCTGAAGCAGATGATTCCTCCGATAGTTCCTCCACCCCAACTATACTCAGCAAACTAAAGGAGAATGATAAGAATATGCTCTTCCGTCGTCAAAATGACTATGAGAAAACACTTGTCCAGCTGGTTCAAACTTGTTATTCGACTCTGAATGTTTCAAACTATTGTGTTTGCACACGTATGCCTGCTTCCCTAACAGAGGTCATTACCTATTCAAAAAGACCTCTTTCGTTTCTGTTTTCATCTACCATTTACCTTTCTTTACCTTTCATTGTCATTTACTAGGAGTGTAGAAGTTAAGAAACTTGAAGAGAAATAAAAAGAAACCAGGTTTGCAATGCTAAAAGATACGCAGTATAGGTTATTAAGGAGGGATTTTTAGCAGAATATGAAAATAACACTAGACGCTACATGCACATGAAAGATGCGATATTACAGTATTACAATAAACAGGTTCCAAGGATTCTGCTTCAGTATTAACACAACCAGCTCTAAATATTTGATGTGAAAGTGTAGGAACACTTTGAAAAGCCTTCAAGGGAATTATCAATGTAGGTGAGAATAATTGCACACATTTTCAAGATGCCTGTGAGTTTTATGCATTACAGAAGAATAGAGAACTAGAGTGATTGCCTGTAGGATGGGGTGGTTCTTGCTATTTAGCCCTGGTGTCTCCATGTATATGTAATACCAAACAATCAAGATATCCATTTCTATTGTCAGAGGAGAGATGCAGCGGAGGATACTCTTGATATATTCTCAGTGATGATTCCTCTGTGGGAGGTGCCTTAAATGCAGTAAAAATAAGGAAACAAGCTCAGTTGATTGAGAGGTTGGCCAATGATACAGCTGCTGCTCATTCTAATATCGCTAAACAGATGTGCAGCAGGATTATTCACAATAGAATGGCTTTACATTTGGTCCTAGCTTAATTAAGCAGGCGGAGGTGTGTAAAGTCATAAATATGCAACGTTGCACGTTTATTCCTGATAACAATAGAAATGTGCAGAGTCCCATATCTGATATTTTAATGGTTTTGCAAAAAGAGAACGAAATGAGCAGAACAGGCTTCTGGGAGAAGCTGGGAGTTAGGTTAGGAAGTTGGGGACAGTGGATTTTGGAGCCGTTAGTGGTCCTAGTTATAGTTTTTCTTCTTTTTTGTTCATATTTGCCTGAATGTGGAAAGGAACTGCAAAGTTGCCAGGAATTATGGGGTCTGAGAACGAAGTAGAATTATAAAAGGAGTGCGAATGTCAAAGGGAGGCAAAATATTTTAATTATATTGAATGGTTAGTGAATGATGGGATAAGTGCCAAGAGTAGGGGATTGTGAGCATGTAGGGCAAAATCATGAAACCCAACTGACTTTTTCTTGCTTGGATCACATGAAGCTCAGCTACACACACTCTTCAAGATTCAACAAATATAATTAATAGGCAGCATTTTGCAGACCTCAGCTTCTAGTAGTGTGGGATAGCAAAGGAATGTAACACTGTGTTTCTGTCTTAGCCCTGCCAGCTGCATCGCAAGACTGAATACTTCGTGGGGAAAATGCTTATTAATGTTATCTGCTGTATCAGAAGATGTTGCATTTTAATGAATGAACACTATATTTCCTGTTTGAGAAACACATTGGCTGGTAATTTTCCTGTGTTGAAGAAGGGTACATCTACATGTGCTTAGAGATTATGTGTTATATATGCTATGGGAACTTGGCTTGAGATGTCATTCAGCTGAATAAGTCATTGCTCTCAAAGAACACTCCTCCAACAGAGTTTTATTTAATCCTTGTATGCTGACAATATTCCACAGGCCACCGGGGGTTAAGACATTATGGCTAGAAAAGAAGGTCAGGCGAGATGGAGAAAGGGGATGCATTTAAGAATGATTTAGGTGACTTGGACTCTTATTACTCTCCCACAGCATGCATTGATTGGTATGAATGTTTCCAAAGGAAATAGGTTGTTAAGGAAATTATTGATGATTATGTGTCCCTTCTCAAAAAGCTTGCTGTCACTTGTCATTTTGGAAATTTGTATGACAAGTTCATCAGTTATCAAAGTATAGTGCATACAAATAACACACTATTCAGAAAAGAATGAGTGAACGAGAACGCTAGCATAAAGAATGTAATTGCCATTGTGAGGAAGGTGAAGGTGTCAAGCTGGGGCGCGAAAGCAGCTTTGGAGTCTGTCAAGGATAGATAAGTTGTGCGTAAAATGGGACAAATTAAGACATGCAAACCTACTAATAAGAACTATAAGGTGTACAAGGAATTGAAGAGGTTGAAGACTTAAAAGCCTGAGCTGAGTAAAGACAAGACAAGTCAAGCTCTTCATTATACGTTTGGAAGAATGAACACATGGCTAACAGTGAGAGGTGTCCCACCATAAATCAAACATATTTGGGGTGTGACACTGTGGGGCATTTTGTGAGCATTTGTAAGAAGAAAGGGGCCAATGACAAAGTTAAATGAGGGCTAGTCCAGTTAACAGTTCTTCTGAAAATTATGATTACACTAGTCACAGCTATGCTTTTGTATGTCAAGGATAATATTTTAGCTTTGAACTAGAATTCAAAAAATAAGCCGGTTTGTCCCTAATATGTCACTAATTCTAGGTCACCTTGCAATATAGTTGACAAAGTGTGGAGCGAGAAGTGAATTCAAAGGTAAGAAAGTCTTAGGGAAGCTTTAAAAAGCAGAGAGAAGTCCTTCAGTTTTAGGCTGAACAGGCCAATGTTCCCTAGATATAATTTTAAACCCCAACAGCTCAGATGATGTTTTAGTAGGGGGAGTACGTGCAGCCACAGGGTGACTTGTGCTAGAGGAATTTCCCAGAGTGTTTTCAATGAAGTTTGAAAACTACAAGGTCCTTCACTATGTGAAGGAGTGGGTGTTAGACCTGGCATATTTGGCGTTTTTCTCCCATCTTTTCTGCTTCAGACCTCCTGTTTTTGACTGTTTGCTGCATTTTGTTTTTGCTGGTTTTAGAACTCTGGGCACTTTACCACTGCTGATCAGTGCTAAAGTGCACGTGGTCCCTGTGTAAATTGTGATCGTGATTGGTTATCCATGATTGGCATATTTGATTTACTGGTAAGACCCTAGTATTGTATTGTATTGTAATTGCATTTATATAGCGCTTACTACCCCATACGAGGCGTCGAAGCGCTTTTTCGGCGAGTAGCACGCTACTCCGGGACCCATAGAGGATTAGTGTTGAATTAGTATAGTGAAACATGGAAGTACATTTTAAGTGGTGGATAGGTTAGTCAGTTATTTGTATTTGGAATGATAGCAGAAGGATAGAGGAGGAAAAAAGGTTTGTATTTATATAGCGCTTGTTACCCCTGATGGGGTGTTGAAGCACGCTACTCCGGAAGCCCATAAAGGATTAGTGGTGAATTAATATGGTGAAATATGAAAGTAATTTCAGTGGTGGATATTAGTCAGTTATTTGGAGTGAGAAGGATAGCGGAGGGATAAAAAGGGAAGAAAGGTTTGCATTCATATAGCACTTGTTACCCCTGATGGGTGTTGAAGCGCTTTTCTGGCGAGTAGCACGCCACTCCGGAACCCATTAGGATTAGTGTTGAAAATTAGTATAGTAAAATATGAAGTAATTTGAGTAGTGGATATGTTATTCAGTTATTTGGGTAGAGAAGGGTAGGTGGCGGGATAGAAGAGGGAAAGAGGTTTGCATTTATATAGCGCTTGCTACCCCTGATGGGGTTTTGAAGCGCAAGTAGCACGCTACTCTGGAACCCATAAGTATTAGTGTAGTAGAGAGAGTAGAGTAGAGTAGTAGAGAGAAGTTTGAGATGAGTCAGAAGGTTGGGCTAGAAGATATATTGAGAGAAATATAGGCTGAGAAATAGGGTAGTGCCTTGGAAATGCTAAATTAGAAGAAAGTGATAAATATATAGATCCATAAGTACCTTTAAAGTATATAGATACATAAAGGAGGTAAGTATATGTAGATTAAAGATATTGATAGAGGCACAGGATGAGAAATAGGGTAGTGCATTGGATATGCTTTTTCAGGAGAAAAGTAACAGAGACACAGATCCAAGTACATGGAAGGTACATAGATGCACAATGGAAGTAAGTACATGTAGACCAAGGATGATTTTTATTTATTTATTTATTTATTATTTATTTATTTATTATTATTATTATTTTTTTCCCTCTCAACAACATAATTATTCTACATGTTTATACAAAGCAATACACAAAGATAGGTACATGTCTATAGTGAAAACAAATGCTTATATACAGAGGGATATGCTGTAAATTTCTGTTTGCGTATGGTGCTTATGTGGGGAAGAGCCAATTCTTGAGTAGTTTTCTGAAGATAAGGTGGTTGTCGGTGGATCTTATGTTGGGGGGTAAAGAGTTCCATAGTTTGGCTGCTTGAACAGAGAAGGATGTGCCACCAATGGTTTTTTTCTTGTATCTTGGGATTTTGAGACGAGATGCTCCTTTAGAGCGGAGGTTCCTCTGTTGAATGTGTTTGGTGATTTTATGTATTGCTTTGTGGGTGATACAAAGCAGCTTGAACGTGGATCTTCTGGCAACCGGTAACCAATGCAGGGCTTTCAAGGCAGGGGAGATGTGTTCTCGCGGTTTGATATGCAAGAGTAGTCTGGCAGCTGAGTTCTGAATCCGTTGTAGTCTTTTCATGGTTGTTAAAGGTGATCCGTGGTAGAGGCTATTGGCGTAATCGAGTTTGGACAGAACAAGGGAGATGGTAGCTTGGACCTTGTGCGGAAATCCCAAATGAGGGAAAATTCGTCGCAGCGTTTTTATAGTGACAAAGCTTGATCTTGCTAGTTTGTCCACTTGGGCATTCATCGACAGCTTGGAGTCCATGGTCATTCCGAGGTTTCTTACTTCCTTCGATACTTTAGGTGGTGATCCCAGTTCATTAGGCCATGCGGGACGTGGGTTGTAATGTTTCCAATCGCCACACGTGAGTATTTCCGTTTTTGAAGTATTCAATTTGAGATGGCTCCAAGTCATCCACTGATCCATGGCTCTGAGACAGCTGAAAATTGGTGATTTTCCAATGTCTTTGGGGCATTCCAGTTGAAGGAGTATTTGCGTGTCATCTGCATAGTTATAGCACGTGAGGTGAAATTGATTGATCAGTACTGGTAATGACTTCATGTAAATGTTGAAAAGCATGGGCGAGATGATAGAACCTTGAGGGACCCCTGCTTTTGTGGAGTACGGTTTGGACGAGAAAGGTGGGGTATGGATGACATTAGTTCTGTTTCGAAGGTAGCTCGCGATCCAGTCTAGAGCAGTTCCCTCTATGCCGGCTTCATAGAGTCTTTGTTTCAGAGTGTCATGGTCAACCGTGTCAAAGGCAGCCGAGAGGTCCAAGAGGAGTAGCGCAGCAACTCCGTTGCGGTCAACTGTATTTTTCAGGTCATCCCAGATGGCAAGGAGGGCAGATTCAGTGCCTCTTCCCGGACGGAATCCTTTTTGGAAGTCTGAGAGTACGTCATTCTCTTCAATGAATTGTGATATCTGGGCGAACGCTGCTCTTTCTATCAGTTTGCCCAGGAAAGGTCCATTTGTAATGGGTCTGTAGTTGTCAGGGTTCAGCGGGTCCGAGTTTGTTTTCTTCAGTAAAGGGCGTATGTGTGATTTTTTGAGTTCTTCTGGAAATATTCCGGTAGTTAAGGAATCGTTGATGATTCTTCTTACTGGAGTGACAGCAGAGATTGTTAAAAGAATTGTCTTGAAAGTTTGTGGTGGACAGGGGTCAGAAGGGCTGCCGGCAGGCCTGCTTGCTTTGACCAGGTCCATAAATTCATCGTGTGAGATGTGTTGGAAGGAACGGAGAGGCTTGGTTAGAGTATTCTTGGATTGTTGTTTTGTACAAGGGTTAGTGCTGGTGCTTTGTTTCTGTTTTAAGTACGAGTCCAACGTGTCTGCTTTGTCCGTGTAATGATTTGCCAGTTTGTCTGTGACATCTTGAGTAACAGGATGAGTTCCTTCTAGGCAATTTGGTTTGCGAAATTCATTGAGTATTTTATAGAATTCTTTATTTGCACATTTAGCGTTTTGAATTCTGTCTGAATAGTACCTTTTCTTAGCTTTTTGATAGCCGACTTGTATAATCTGTTAATTTTTTGTAGGTGAAGTTTGTCTTGTTTGGCGTTTGTTTTGAGCCAGGTACGTTGCAGCTTTCTAATTTGTTGTTTTATGTCTTTTATTTCTATGTTTCTCCAAGGTGCTTTTTTTCTTTTGTTCTGTTGTGTGGTTTTGAGTGGTATCAGGATGTCAAAAGCTTCTTGTAGCCACTCATATAGTTTTTGAACAGAATTTATTGTTTCCAGATTTGTACTTGATGTTAGTTGTGTTTCTAAATGTTCCAAATTGAGTTTGTTCCACGGCCGATAGGTGGATGGATGTAAGGTAGTTTTAGGTGAGTCGCTTAGTGTTGTTTTATGTTGGAAAGCAAGCAAGTGGTGGTCTGACCATGTGACTGGAGTTATAGTTTGAAAGGTAACTAGTTCAGTATTAGCAAAAATGACATCTAGGATATGTCCAGCGGTGTGTGTCAGTTTGTGGACAATCTGATGGAGGTTCAGTGCGTCTAGGCCAGTGATTATTGTTTTTGGATGGGTCATATTGGGTTTGTCAAACCAAATGTTGAGGTCACCCAGAACGCATAGGTTGGAGTGTATTGTTATCAGGTTTGAAACTGTGTCTAGAAGTGCGTCTGGGAATGTCGCCTTGCTAGGTGGAAGTCTGTAAAGGAGCAGGAAGTTACAGGAGGAAGAAGGTGTAGGATTGCATCTTGTTAGAAGAGCCTCACAATTCTTTATGGAGATGTTGTCAATTTTAGTGATATGTATTGTTTGCCTGAATACAACAGCTAGACCACCTCCTTTTTTGGCTGTACGATTTTGGGTGATTGTTTGATAGCCTAGAGGAATGGCTTCATGCAGGACTGGGGCCATATCCTCTCCCAACCATGATTCGGTTATGAATAGTATGTCTGGTTTTGCATCTGTGAGAAGGTCGTAGATGTGATGCTTGTTTTTAGAGAGGGATCGAGCATTTATTAGTAGACAGTTTAGAGAGTAGCTTTTGGTGATAGTGAGACTTTGTTTTGTAGAAGAGTGGTCAGTATTGTGTGGGTTTGTAGCAGGTGTGTTTTTAGAGCTGGTATTAGCTGTATTAGGATAGCAATCGTGTAGCTGTTCTGTATCATGTTCCTCATCCAGCATGCTAAGAAGGCATTTTGATGGGTCTGCGTGTGTATGTGGTGGAGATGGTGTTTGAGAGTGAGTTGGAGTGCTGTGTTGTTTTCGTGGTGTAACATTGTTGTGAAGTAGACATGGGGAAGCGAAGTTGTGAGGTATGGCATGTTGCTTATATTGTTTGCGTGTGTTTAATGCGGAAGGTGTATGAGTCAGGGGTGGTGGTGCAGCATGTGGGTCATGTAGTAAGGTTCTAAATTGTCCAATGGATGAGAGGCGGTTAGAAGAGAGTTGCTGTGTTGCTGTATCTGTGTTAGGTGTGCTGGAAGAGAGAAAGCTTGGCATTGGAGTTGGTTCCTTTGTGTTGTTTGAAAGGTGGGTGTATGTTTGTATTTTGTGATGGTAAGTATTATGGGGTGTTGTGCTTTGAAGATCTTGTGCTGGTGTGTGTGATATGTTTTGTTTTTGAGGAGTAGTGAAAAGGGGTGCTGATGTATGTTTCATGCAATGGATTTGGTTGTATAGTATTGTTTGTGAGAGGAGGTTGTACGGTAGAGGGGGTGGTGATGTGTTTATGAGTAGAGTGTATGATGTGTGTAGGTGGGAATGACGTAGAGGTAAGAGTGTTTGTCTTAGACTGGTTTGTTGCAAGAGTTAAAAAGTGTGGTGGTCTGCAGTGTGTGTGTTGTACGTTAGTGTTATTATGGTAGAAGGGAGAGGAGGGTGTTTGTTGGACAAATGATGGAAGGATGATTATATGTTTGTTAGTGTAAAAGGTGGTATGTTAGGTGTAATTACAGCAGGGAGCGTGTGTCTGGATGGGATGTAGTTATGTATGGTGTCGATTGGCGTTGTGTTAGTGATGAGTGTATTGGTTAGTGGTATAGGATAGGGTTGTGTACTGTTTGTAGGTGATGGTGCATATGTGTGGTAGTTGGGATAGTAGGGTGTATAGATGTGGTTTGGTTGGGTTAGTAGTGCATGCTGGTACATTAATCTGTGCATAGTGTTGTGCGTGGTGTACATTTGGTGTGAGTGTGTTGCTCTGTTTGTGGATGTGGATGGTGTGGGCTGGGTGTTGCTAAATGGGAAAATGGGCAGCATTTCTGGCCCTGGCCAGTCTCGAACAGGCTCAAACAGGCAACTGCCCTTGTCCTCTCTGCCCTTAACAGGCTCAAACAGGCAACTGCCCTTCTCCTCTCTGCCCTTAGCCTCGACCCCCAGGCTGAGACGCCCTAACCCTGGCCTTTTATAGCCCTAGTAATCAGGTGACCCCATCAGCCAATGGGAACCCTAGCCCTAACACTATCCTATCACAACACTAGCCCTACAAATCTAGAACCAATAGGAGACCAGGACCTTACAGCTAATCTTAGCCCTAGTCCAAGCACCCAATCAGTTCAAAACCCTGATCTCTACGTCCAATAGAGGCCCTAGCCCTACCAGTAGTCCCAACCCTAGTCCAAGCAACCAATGGGACAGGAAGCCCTAGTCCCTACTTCCAATAGAAAGCCTAACACTACTCTTAGTCCCACACCTAGTCCAGCAACCAATAACACCAGAAGCCCTAATCGCTACTTCCAATTAAAGGCCTAACACTAGCCCTAGCCCTAGTTCCACCTTAGTCCCAACAACCAATAACACAGGAAGCCCTAGTCCCTACTTCCAATAGAAATCATAACCCTAGCCCTAGTCCCAACCCTACATTGATTGAATCACAGACCCAGAAACCAATCAGAACCCTCAAATACCCCACCAATGAGGACACTAACCCATATCCAATAGAAACATCAGATACAACCACCAATCAGTGTATACATGTACCAACCACTAGCAGACTATATAAGGTCCCAGCAACCTCAGACAAGGTTTGCTGGCCAGGGAGTTGGAAGCTGCTTCTCCTGTTCAGAATCTCCTAGGAGACAGACAGGCTCAATCCACACTTTGGACTTCTACAGGTAAAAGGCCTTACAAACTTAAAATCTAACAATACTGTTTGAATAAAACTTTACTCCCTCTCCTGGCCAAAAAACGAAGTGCGCAGTCCCTATTAAACACAGTTTAAACAGCTCACAGAAGCACCCTCTGATGTAGAATATCCCTGTTGCTGGGGGGGAGGCAGGGGGGGCTGGTTTCACTGGCTTGATAACACAAAATGGTGGCTGGGGGTGCACTGTTGAACATACAGGTCTTAGCACAGAGCAAAGGAGAAATTTGGAGGGAAAACTGAATAGTCACCAGGAGTGAGAGGGAAAAACTACAGAGTTTGGACTGCAAATCCCACAATTCAACACGTTAAATGGAAGCAATTATGGGCAGGAAAACCACAAGTTTAACACACAAACCAGGTGATAAAATATGCAATCACAGGCAGGTTAAAACTACAATTTTAAACTGTAACAACCACAGGCAAAGACAGTAATCACAGAAAGGGAAAATCGTTTTTTTTTAAACTTGTAGGGGGGAAGAGACAGAACTAGTCTGCCTCCTTACCACTTCCTGGACTCTGCTCACTGCAATCTGGGGCACAGGTAGGCTGCAACTCACAAGATGGAGGAGAATGATTTGGGGTGCACCCAGCAAAGCCTTAAGGGGCCTGGGCAGGTGTGAGGGAAGGGCTCAGAGTTGCCTGGTAACTGAATAGCCAATTCCCAGTCCTAGGCCTGCTGGCCTTGGGGCTGGGGGAGCTGCTTCTCCTGTTCAGAATCTCCTAGGAGACAGACAGGCTCAATCCACACTTTGGACTTCTGCAGGTAAAAGGCCTCACAAACTTAAAATCTAACAATACTGTTTGAATAAAACTTTACTCCCTCTCCTGGCCAAAAAACGAAGTGCGCAGTCCCTATTAAACACAGTTTAAACAGCTCACAGAAGCACCCTCTGATGTAGAATATCCCTGTTGCTGGGGGAGGCAGGGGGGCTGGTTTCACTGGCTTGATAACACAAAATGGTGGCTGGGGGTGCACTGTTGAACATACAGGTCTTAGCACAGAGCAAAGGAGAAATTTGGAGGGAAAACTGAATAGTCACCAGGAGTGAGAGGGAAAACTACAGAGTTTGGACTGCAAATCCCACAATTCAACACGTTAAATGGAAGCAATCATGGGCAGGAAAACTACAAGTTTAACACACAAAACAGGTGATAAAATATGCAATCACAGGCAGGTTAAAACTACAATTTTAAACTGTAACAACCACAGGCAAAGACAGTAATCACAGAAAGGGAAAATCGTTTTTTTTTAAACTTGTTGGGGGGGAAGAGACAGAACTAGTCTGCCTCCTTACCACTTCCTGGACTCTGCTCACTGCAATCTGGGGCACAGGTAGGCTGCAACTCACAAGATGTGCCCAGGGCCTGTACTTCAAATGCTACTAGTGAATCAGCAGCACAGATTGTGCCACACGCATGAGTAGCCCTGCAAACATGTCTAAGGCCTGCCACTGTGAGTACAATTTTAAACTGCCACGTCGACCTGGCAAGTGCACCCACTTGCCAGGCCCAAACCTTCCCTTTTACTACATGTAAGGTGCCCCTAAGGTAGGCCAAAGGTAGCCCCATGGACGGGGTGCAGTGTATTTAAAAGGTAGGACATGTAATGGTGTTTTTCATATGTCCTGACAGTGAAATATTACTAATTTCATTTTTCACTATTGCAAGGACTATCTCTTCCATTGGTTATCATTGGAGCTGCCTTGTAACCTCTTACAAGCGTAACTTCTAATTGGAGATAGAGGTTTGGAGTCCCCAAACTCACAATTTAAAAATACATCTTTTAGTGAAGTTGGTTTTTAAATTACATGTTTGAAAATGCCACTTTTAGAAAGTGAAAGGCACAGAGATGAGGGACGGAATGCAGAACAAATCAAACATTCACCCCCAGTCAAGAGATCTGGGTTAAATCCATTGTTCTTTTGCTCACCATGCCACCCCAGTTTAGACCCAGCCATATGCAAATCAGTCTTGACCCTGTGCCTCATGGGAACAGTCCAGCCCGAACTGCCAAGCCAGGTCCTCACTGGACCAGAAACAAGCATCCTGGGACCGGTTTCGGGGCATCACCCCTCATCAGCCAGGCTAGCTTGAATCCAGTGGTACAGTGAGCCCAGGACCCACGTCTGGGCATACCTGGCCCACTTAGGGCGACAAAGCAAAAGACACACAGATGATGGACGGAATGCAGAACAAATCAAACATTCACCCCGTCAAGAGATCTCGGTTAAATCCATCGTTCTTTTGCTCACAATATCACCCCAGTTTAGACCCAGCCATATGCAATTGAGTCTTGACCCTGTGTCTGAAACTGGTCCTAGGATGCTTGTTTCCAGTCCAGGGAGAACCTGGCCTGGCAGTTCGGGCTGGACTGTTCCCCCGGGGCGCATGGTCAAGACTGATTTGCATATGGCTGAGTTCAAACTGGAATGGCATGGGGAGCAAAAAAACTATGGATTTATGCCCAGACCCCTGTACTGGGGTGAATGTATGACATTGTTGTGCATTCTGTTCATCAATTGTTCTTTATGCATTTGTCACCCCGAGTGGGACGGGTATGCCCAGACGTGGGTCCCGTCCTCTCCATGCCACTGGAGTCAAGCTATCCTGGCTGATGAGGGGTGAAACCCCGAAACCGGTCTTAGGATGCTTGTTTCCAGTCCAGGGAGAACCTGGCATGGTAGTTCGGGCTGGACTGTTCCCATTGGGTGCAGGGTCAAGACTGATTTGCATATGGCTGGGTATAAACTGGAATGGCATGGGGAGCAAAAAAACGATGCATTTAGGCCGAGATCACTTTACTGGGAGAATGTATGACATTGTTCTGCATTCTGTCCATCAATTGTTCTTTTTACTTTTAGAAAGTGGGCATTTCCTTGCTTTACCATTCTGTGCCTCTTCCTGCCTGTGGAATCCATGTCTGAGGGAGGGTGACAGTTGGGCTGTTTGTGCATTCACTCTAGACAGTCACACAAAGGGAGCTGAGGTGTGCCCTGCATATCCTGATGGCCCATCACCAGACTGATGGGTCTTCCTTGAGGTGAAATGTTGGGAAGAGTTGTCACTGACACCTGGATAGGGCTGTGCCTGTCCTCACACAAAGCTGTCTGCACCCCCTGTAGTGTGTCTGGAGCCAGGTCATGGAAAGGCAGGGTCTTGTGCACTACAAAGACTTCCCTTTAAAGGTTGCCTACTTCAAAGGCAGAAACTGGTATAATCACTGGAGCTGTGACACCATAACTTCAGAACACTTCTGGACTAAGAGGACATCCTGCCAAGAAGAAGAGCTGGAGAAGCTGTCAGGAGGGACCACCACTTCGCTGTGTGCTTTGCTTTGTTGGCCTGCTGCTTGCTGCTTCTGTCTTGGGTAGTGAAAAGACTTTGCTTTCTACATCCTGATTGCCAAGGTTCTCCAAGGGCTTGTGTGTGCTTGCCTCCTGTTAAGAAGTCTCAGGGCCATCAAAGCCTTCCTCTGCAGCCCCTGAACTCCTCTGCTGGGATTTCTGACCTGCCAAGTGGTGCCAAATCCAATTCTGGGCCCTTGGAGGTGGCTTGCTGCTAAAGAACCCAAACAATCCACGCATCGACTCTCCGTGCCTGTTTTTCCTGATGCAGAATCGCCGTGCGGTTGAAAAACCAACGCATCACCGCGGTGCGGCCAAAGAATCGATGCAGCGCCTGCCGTGCGGCTAAAAGTTTGCCACAGCCTCATTCCTGAGCACCATGTCACCAATGTCCGTGGCACCCACTCCCACCCGCCTGTTCCGCCGCCGCATCAACCCAGCGCGTCTGGATTTTCGACGCATCATCCCTGTGCACCAAGTTCTTCAGCGACGTTGCCAAGCAGTAAGGAATCGAGGCCGCCTGTCCAGAGATCGACGCATCACCTCCCTTCACTGTAAGGAGTCGATGCATCACCTCCCCTGACAGTAAGGATTCAATGCATCACCTCCGCTATGCTGCAGTAAGATATCAACTCATCACCTCCACTGGCAGTAAGGAATTGACACTTCACCTCCCCTGGGAGTAAGGAATCGACGCATCTCTTTGGTTTTCTGATCCTCACCTCCTCAGTGCCTGTTTTTGCCTCTGCTTTTGACGCATCCCAGGTACTTTATGAGAAAAGTCACGCATCCATAGGTTCCTATGGGCTGAACTATTTTGAACTTTTTAAAAGTGATATCTTTACTTGTGTATGTTGTATTTTTGGTCTTGTTTGATTCAGATAAATATTGGTTATTGTTCGAAACTGTTGTGGTGTCCTTTTGTAGTGCTTTCACTGTGCTACTTTGTTCTTATGTACAAATGCTTTACACATTGCCTCTGAGATAAGTCTGACTGCTTGTGCCAAGCTACCAAAGGAGTGAGCAGGGGTTATCTTAACTGTATAATCCCCTTACACTGACTAGAATAACGGTCCCTACTTGGACAGGGTTCAAACCACTGCCAACTAGAGACCCCCATTTCTAACAGTGGGGTAAACCAGTTATTCTCAAAGTTAGGAATGATCAATTATCACTAGGGATGCAGTGTTAATTGAACTGATGTAAGTTCCGGATGCGGGGATCATCGAATAGACTTGGACATGGACTAGACTTCTCCATTCATGGTGGCCACATGAGCCAATGGGAAAGTTAGACCAGCGCAAAATGAAAGATTACAGCTAGGGTTTGATTATAGAAATCAGTCACATTCCATCAAGTTCCTTTTCTTTGGAAAAGAAGAGTTCTAACATCATTTATCATCTCACTGGAAGGCTTTCAGTTTGTCACAATGCCATTTGTCCTGGCATCTTCTGCTGCCTTTGTCCAGCATCTTATATGAAATTTTGAGCTGTGTAAAAGGGGTTGTTTTATTCAGGTGACATTCTAATCATGAGTAAGAACAAGGAAGAGCATGATGAACGTTTGAGGGTGATTCTAGGATTTTTAGACAAGAAAGGACTAACACAGGAAAACTGCAAATGAAAATTTGTGGTGCATAGTGTAACTTACCTGAGTGATGCAATTTGTCCAGATTGTATCAAACCTAAGAAGGAATTTGTTGAAGCTGCTAGGGAAACAACTCCTCTGACCAATAAGGATGAACTGAGGTCCATCTAGGGGTTGGATGAATTCTACTCTAAGTTTGCCAAAAACTCACATTTTGAGGCAAATATTAAAGACCTAGTCTAAGGGCCTTATTTAGAGTTTTTTTGGATAGGATACTCTGTCACAAATGTGGCAGATATCCCATCTGCCATATTACAAGGGCATTATAGCCTATGACACTTGTATTTCAGTGGACGAGATATCAGTCACTTTTTGATGCAGTATCCTATCCACCAAACTCTCAATAAGGCCCTAAATTTGAATGGTCTATGGAGTGTAATGTGGCTTTCAAAAAAGTTAGGAGGGTATTTGTGAAGTTACACCCTTACAAGGTTCCAACCTTAAAGCTAGAAGCAACATAACAAGAGATGCATGTGGAAAAGGGTTAAGTGCTATTCGTACCCAAGGTGAAGATAATAATCATGACGTGGTGATTGTGTTTCCTTCTCATTCCCTGTCTCCTATAGAGAAGTGTTACTCAGTGTTTGAAACTGAAACATTGGCATGTGTGTGAGGGCTAGAATATTTCTGATATTATGTGTGGTGGACTGAATTTGAAGTCAAGACCTTTCTAAGGTGCAGACTGCAAATGGTTTTCTGAACGTGTCGCCCCACAAGACAAGACTTTCCTTGAGTTTGCAAAATTATAACTTCAAGGTGTGTTATGTGTGGGGGCAAAGAATACAGTAGCTGATTCTTTGAGTAGATTGCAGTTGAAGGAGCGTCCAGGTAACGAATGGTTGGATTGTCAAGTGGCATGGATTGTTGCAAGTAGCTTAAAAGAAATTGGAAGGGATGAGTTTAGAAAAGCATATGAGGATGATGCGGTGTTACAGAAAGTACAAACATTTTGAGTGGATAGGGTGGCCTGATGGATGCAGTATGATCAGTACTCCTAATTTTTTTCTGAAGAGTAAAAATGAGTTAACAGAAGATTCGCATTTTGTGATGATAGATGATAGGGTTGTGCCACCATCCAGTATGAGCTTGAAAGTGAATCAGCCTTTCACGAAGGGCATTTGGACATAGTGACTAGAAAGAGAATTAAAATCTCCTGCTGGTGGCAGGGTTAGGACGTAGAAATTAACCATTATGTACATGAGTGTGTTGATTGTGGAAATTCAGATAAATCTTTGAGTATTGTCTGTCCTCCTTTGTGTGAAGTGAATAGCCCCAAAATGCCATGGGAAATATTGGGCATTGATATAATGGAAATTATAGAAGAATTAAGAGTCTAAGCCAAGTACATCATTGTTATCAAGGACTATTCTTTACGTTGGATAGAATTAGAAATTGTTAAGAGGGCTGATTCAGAGTCTGTGTTAAAATGTCTACATGTGGCTTTCTTGCTGGAATGTTTACCAAAGAAAGTGTTATGTGATAATGAGGCCTAATTTAAACCGGTTGTAGTTGAAGATTAAAGTTCTCATAATGAAATTGCTCACAACATCTGTTTAGCAACCCGCTGGTAATAGGCCTGACACATGTTTTAATAGAGCTATGAAAAAGGTTTATTCAGCTGTCCAGGAATCATTCCAGGTATTGGAAGTTGGAACTAAGAAAAATGTTGTGTAGCTACTGGGTGACTTCTTCATTGACAGGATTTAGGGCCTGATTACGAGTTTGATGGTCTTGGAGTGGGCCGCAACGCCAGCGCTCTGCTCCAAGACACCCAAACCGTAGTCAGTCCGCCCGCTGGATTATGAGTTGTAATCCTGGCAGGCAGTCGTGCGGCAGCAATCCCACAGCAGAGCGTTTCTAAGGCTTATGAGAAAGCCTTTGAAAGGCACCGCCATAGGTGCGCCGCAGCCCATTCCTGCAAGGACAGAAATTCACAATGTTGTGCATTTCTGTCTGTGCAGGAACAGGGGGTTTCAAAAATACAGGGGGGCACAACATGTGCCCCCCTGCATGCACCCCCTGTAGGGCCCCGCTAGTTTCCTCACTGCCACCCTTTTCATAGCGGGCTCACTGCCATAAAAAGGGGTGCAGTGAGGAAACTCATAATATGCTTGGCAGTGCCAGCATATTACAGCCTCACGCCGCTGTGCCACCGCCGTGGGATCAGGTATCCCCAGCGGTTGCGGTGGTCCTGTGGTGGTCCCACCACCATAGTTGTAATACTGCGGGTGGACCGCCACCACGGGTTCGGTGGTCCCATGGACCGCCAAACCCGTTATTAGGTCCTTAGTGATTCATTCACCAAGGACAATGTAGGATGGATGGCCGAAGAACGAGAGTGGAATGGTCTCCGGAGGTGGTAAGAGAAAAACACACAAGCTGCATTTAAGTAATATTATGGCAAGAAGTATGGAGTTAAAGAATTGCATTTTTGAAGAGAGACAATGGGTGCAAGTTAAGAAGGCCATCAAATTTATCAAGGATGAGAGAAACATTTCTGAAACCTTGATATGTGTTACGTGTATGACAGATTCTGGGAGACTAAGAGATGGGAAGGTGTGGTATTTGAGTCTATTTGTCAGGTTTAAGAGAAAAGTGATAGAATGAAACGTGCGAATGGTCTGAGGATGAGGAAGAGGTGCAGTTAGAGGACAAAAACCTCTGAAGAATATAGCATACAGAGTGGCACTGTTCCAAAAGGGAAGGATCTCTGAAGTTGAGAGGCGTGAATGTGTGTCTGAGGTCCAGAGGAGTGAAATTTCAATTTCTTGCAATGTTTTACAAGGAGAAGGAAGGGGTGACTATGCACAAATGAGTAGCGTTGGTTGTCATGTATCTCTGCTGAGCAGTTTCAAGGATTCTGTGACAGGGTGGCCTCTTACTCTTGGTGGAGTTCTGTCTCATTGTTAAAACTGCAGTTACAATAAGGATTACGTTGTGTAAGTATGTAGATAGCTATGTTCCATTTCAAATAATTCTGGTATGTTGCATTATTTATTACACACTCCCTTAGGAACTACAGCCACAGAGAGTGCAGTGGCTGCCCTCAGTCCAAAGGGTGGGTTGCGAGATACCCAATCCATGCCTATCATACACACATGCTACTAGCTCCATCAGTTCCACTGTGAAGTATAGAGGGATTGGCCATTGGACCCTTAACTGATCCCTGGATTTCAATGACTCTTTGGATTGTGCCCCTAATTCTACAGTTATGGCCGTGTCTGTGAACATCATTAACTACATCACAGGATCATCATGGAAGCGCCATAGAAGACATCGCTGGTCAATGTTTTTTTGTCACTAGACTTTTGGGATACCTATTTTTAGGGTGCCTTTTTTTTAGTTCTGACTTTATCCAACACATTTTGATTTTACTAAAATATATTTATGATTCATAATTATAGTAGCTTTCAGCCAGCCGTATTTATCCATTAGTCTGCTGTTCTTTCATTCACATTTTTCTTCCACTTACTACAGTATACAGCATGGGGCAATGGGTGCGCCCACTTCACCTACTCACTAACTTCACTGAGAGTAACATCATTTCCATTCACAAAAGCACAGAAAATAGTTCCAGTAAGTGCCAGGTACTTCTATGGCAATGTGTGTTTTTTGTTTTTTTTAGATTAAATAGTATTTTTTCTTTTATTCAATGTTTTTTGTAGATTGATGAGGGCCCAGCAGCTTCCCCAACAATAAAGGTTTGCAAAAACCTTGCTAAAAGAAGAAAAGCATTGGCAAAGCCAAAAGGCTGGTTTTAACGTGTGTACTAGAAACTCCACTGCTATGGCTTCAGCACACTAAATTTTCCAGTGTGTAACCCAGAAGTGGCCTAGGACATGAGTTGTGCCTGGAGATCCTCGTCTATAGTCTTTGCTCACATCCAAAGTCCACTTGAATGAGAATCTTAAAGACTATAGATGTAAGCTCTCATGAAGATCCCTGGTTGCTCTATATTTATGTAAAGAAGGTACATATAGCATCTCTGGCTAAAAAGCTCAAAAGGGATTTTGAAATATTCTTTTTAGTGACATTCATTGTTGTTGGATATTTTAGTTAATGACATAACTCAACACTTTAAGCCTCTCACGTTGTTCTAATAATATGTTTGAATTTTGCCACAGCTTATCTTGTGCACTCCTTCTGGATAACAACTCTGTATAGCACCTCTGGCAGTGTAAGAATGTTTATTGCTACTTGTCTGCTTTATATCAATGGGTGACAATCAAGATCTTTGAAAAGGGGTTACCTGTGACTGGCCAGGTCAAGTCTTGTGCAGGCATGGCTGACATGTGTGTAGTGTTTTCTCTAGTGACTCTTAATCCTACAAAGCCTTCCACAACGCCGGACCTGCATACTTCAACCACTGCCTCTCCTTATACACTCCCACAAGACATCTCCATTCCACCCAACTGGCCCTGGCCTCCATCCCACAGCTCTGCAAGACCACGGCTGGAGGAATATCCTTCTCCTACCTCGCTGCGAAGACCCGGAATTTCCTGCCACGCACCTCAGCCAATCAGCATCACTGCCACAATTCATGAAGGACCTCAAGATGTGACTCTTCGACTGAACTGCACCCCCCCTCCACTTAGTGCCTTGAGACCCTCACCAGTCGCACTTTATAAGATTACTGATTGATTAATTGAATTCTTACAGGCACAAAGCCATGGAAAGAACATCCTCTTTACTCTGGTTTAGTGTTTTGCCGGGGCATGGGAGGGAAGGCAGCAGTTTGTGCGCTCTTCAAGTGTGCACTTTATAAATGTGCCCATTCATTAATCCACTTGTAGATAAATGTCTGTGACTGACGAGTGTAAAGTGAAGCTGCCTTCGGATTATGAGAGAGTACTGAACCTTTGCTTGTACTTGCTGAACCTGAAAGTGGATATTCACACTTTCCACATGTATCTGGTTTAAGGGGTAAAAAGCTATGTAGAAGGAATGCCGACTGAAAGACTGATTTGTAGAGATTCTTAAAGAATATGTTTTTCTTTCCTAATAATAGCACCAAGCTGACAACAAGGACAACTGAACATCGTCATTCCTACTTTTTCGGTAACTACTGTTTCGTAGATATCTCAATCTGTTATAAGCAAACATAGTAACATTGCAACACATTAAACAACTAAAACCATATAGAGCAATCAGAGGTCTGATAATTATGCAATCATTGTAGCTACTACCGATCTATAGCTTGCGTCACTTCAACTCAAGGAGGGTCGTCGATATTCATGTCTGGTTAGGGGAGCGAGTGGAGTGTCAACTAGATTGGCTACACCCTGGTGTTGTGTTCAATTGAGGGAGGTCCGGGCATTTCCTATTGTCCTGCCAATTTGAGCGTTTTCTGGGGAGTTCCTCTCTGTCTTCTCCTCCCCTGTCGTCCCAAGCCCTCATCAACTCCGACCTTAGTCCCGCCAAGGGGCGGCGTCTCATGCCTCTATTGTCCTCCTTCATCAGTGCCCTTTCTTCTGCTCTGGCCCAGGTTGTGACATCTTTCTCCCAGTCCCGTATTTTAGGTCCAATGGTTGCTCGCCACCGGAGGGCTATGCGTCTCCTAGCCAGTATTAGCGCTAAATCCACGAATCTGGTGCCCACCACCTTCTTGGCTTTAGGTCGTCAGAACTAGCCCAGGAGACAGACCTCCGCTGTGAGGGGCAACAACCACACCAAAACATCATTTAGGGTCTCTACAATCTGGCGCCAATACTCCCGAAGGTCTCATCAATCCCAGATCATATGTGTGAATCCCACCTCAGGGCATCCGCACCTAGTGCACTTTAGCTCCTGAGTCCCGTACAGGATGTTAAGTCTGTGTGGGGTTAGGTAGGTCATGTGTAGGAAGTTGAATTGTGTGTATTTGAAGTTGGAGTTCCTAGAGATTTTCTTTGGGCTGTTCAGGGCTTTGCTCCATTCTGCCTCGATCATCTCCCTACCTATTAGGGCTCCCCATTTCTCTTGTAGTTGACTCAGGGGTTTTACTGACATCTCCATGATGGCTCTATATAACCATTTTACTAAGTGTCTCGCTGATCCCAGCATCACTACTGCTTGTAGCAAACCGTGTGTGTCAGGCTCTCGTCCCCCTCTTCAATAGTGGCCCAAAGGTCGCCAGCATTGTGTGATAATTTAAGAATTGGCCTGGGGACAAGTCAAAACGCGCTAAGAAGTCTTCCAGGGGGGGTCAATTCTCCCTCCTGGTAGCAGTTGCGGACCGTCAGTATGCCTGCTGCTGTCCACTCTCACAGCGGTGTTTCTGTGAAGTAGGAAGTGGTGTCTCACCTCGGTAGACCTACCAGGGGAAGGTCAGGTGCAAAAAGAGGGGTTGCCGCCGAACGGCGGATGCTTCTGGTCCAGCATTTCAGTGCAACCCGTAGTAATTTACCCGGGGCTTGTATCTGCACCTTGGGATTCACTAATTTTGTTAGCAATTTCCCCTTGTTGACCGCCTGTGTTGAGGTTTTCAGTGTCTCCAGTCCTCTTCCGTCCAGCCATTGAGTGAGCCATTGAAGCTGCACTGCCAGGTAGTATGCTTCAAAGTCTGGGCCCCCCAGCCCACCCAGTTCTGGGGACCTCTGCAGCACCGCCAGCGACACCTGTGGCCACTCCAGTCCCAAATCAGTTCTCATAGCAACACGTCCAATTCTCTGAAATAAAGTCTTGGGGATCGCCAATGGGAGGTTAACGAAGTAGTATAATAGCCTTGGGAGTGCAACTATTTTAGATAGAGCCACTCTGCCCATTACCGTAAGTTTAAGTAAGCGCCAGAATGAGAAACAAGCTTTAAGGGAGAGCATCGCTTGGCCAGGGTTTCCATCCATTAGGTCTATTTGGTCATGGAACACCTGTATACCCAGGTATTTGAATGAGCAAGGGGCCCAGTTGATTCCCACCGGGAGTGTGACTGGTTGGGCATTGAAGGCTCGATTGGAAAAATATGGGTCTTGGACGTGTTAACCCTCAGTCCTGTCAGGTTCGCGAAGTCCCTCAATACATTTATTGCGAAAGTCACTCCGTGTGGGCCCTCCTTCAAATATAGCAATATATCATCCGCGTATAAGGATATTATATACTCCTTTCCCCCCAGTATTAGCCCCCGCCTCGTCCATTCCTGTCTGAACTGTGCTGCTAGTGGTTCGATAGCTAGTACGAACAAGAAAGGGGATAGCGGGCAACCCTGCCTGGTCCCTCTGTAAATGTCGTAAGGTGTTGAGACTATTCCTCCTGTTCTGAGTCTAGCTCTGGGGTGGGCGTATAGCAGCCTTACCCACCGTATCCACTCATCCCCCAATTCCATCCTCTGCATGACTTGCATCAGGAAGTCCCATCTCAGTGAGTCGAAGGCTTTTTCCAGTTCTACAGCCATTACGACCACCTCTGGGAAAGTAGTGACAGTGTGATGGTATAAAACATGGTATAACCTTCTAAGATTCCCAGAGGTCGATCTGGTTGGTATAAACCCGTTCTGGTCAGGATGGATCAAGTCTCGCATGTGCGGTAACAATTGTGTGGCTCATATTTTGCTAAGAATTTTGAAATCCATGTTTAACATGGAAAGTGGGGTGAAGTCAGATGTGCTGGGCAGATCGGTTTTAGTTTTTGGTAACAGGATCACTAATGCTTCTCTGGTGGAGGCCGGTAGTTGTCAAAGTTTTAAAGGTGGAATAGAATTCCACAGGGAGTCCTTCTGGGCCTGGTGTTCCCCCCCTGGCCATTTCTTTGATTGCAGCCTTGATTTCCTGAGTGGTTATCGCTTCCCCCAATGCTTTCTGCATCAAAGGATCTATCCTATGTAGTGAAAGTGTTTCTAGGTATTCGTCAATGCGCTCTTTAGGCACTTCATTTGGTCTCCCATTTAAGGTAGTGTAGTATTCAAGAAAGGTGGAGTTAATACGTTTGGGTGAATACAATACACTGCCATCTGTCATCTTTAATCTAATGATAGGGGAGCCTCTGCTCTCCGGTCTAATCAGCCATAGCAGTAGCCTCCCTGATTTCCCACCTTCGGCATGTTGTCGCTCTTGGTAGGCCCGGAGGTCCAGCAAGTGCAATCGTTCCAATGTTGTATTGTATTTACTCTTGGCTTCAGTTAATTGCCTCTGTATTTCCTCTCGCCCCCCAAGTCAGTGAATCTGGGTCTCCAGTGTGCGGAGTTCCCTATCTATTTCTTGACTCACCCCTATTGTCTGTCCTAAACACTGCCCCCTTGTCACTATTTTAAATGTGTCCCACTCAACCAGGGAGGAACTCGCCGTGCTTTGATTATTTTGGAAATAGTTGGAGATTGAGGAGTGTAGTGATTGTCGAAAGCATGAATCTTCCAAGAGGACTGGGCCCAGGCGCCAGATCGGGGCGGCTGCTCCCTTGGGAGTTGGGGAGAGGGTTAGGAGTAATGGGCTGTGGTCTCATAGTGTACGACCTAGGTATCTAGTGTCAGTCACTGCATGGCTTAAGTGAGTTGAGCAGAGAAACACGTCTAATCGGGTATGTAGGCGGTATAGCAGGGAGTAGTATGAATAATCTCTTTGTAGCCCATGTTGGAGTCTCCATGCATCTACTAGTTCCAAGTGCCTCATCCAGTCACATAGGGCCCTCTAGGTCATTTTCGCCATTGTGCCTCGCATTGGGGGAATGGATCTGCCTAATTGAATATCAGCCACACAGTTACAGTCCCCTCCCAATAGTGAATCGTTCGCCCCCACTCCTGACTGGGGTCTGGACAGGCGATATAGGAACTGGGTTTGATCATGATTCGGGGAGTAAATGCTACCCAGTGTTACCTCTCTACCCATTAGTCTGCCCTTAACTATCACGTAGCGCCCCTCAGGATCAATCAGTGTGTAATGCCTCAAAGGGGGTCCCTGGCCGTATCCACAGCAGTGCCCCTCATGAGTAAGCTGAATATGTGGTCACAAATAATTGCCCCCTCCATCTCCGACGAAGATGGAGTCCTTCTGCCGCCGTGAGATGTGTCTCCTGTAGCATCACTATATGTGCTCCCCTTCGGCGTATGTAAGTGTGTATGTTATGGCATTTGGTAGGGGACCCCATTCCTCGAATATTCCAGGATAATAATTTTATCACCCTACTCGGTGTTGTTGTGCCCGCCATAAACCTGGTTGTGATTGTGACTTCTGAACCCTTGCTTGTGTTAACGTGTGACCCGGAAGCATAAGCAAATTGATATTGTAATCTGACCTCTGTACGCTCAACTGAAAGTCTTGAAACCCAACTCCCCAACCCGAGGGCAGCAGCACAACTGCTGTCCGCCCAAACCTGCAAGCAAATACATTTAGTTAGAGCTCCGCCTTCGTAATGCCAGGCGGGGCACTCTATCAGGGGGGGAAATCAAATATGTCTCAAGACTGAGTTCCTCTTCCCGGCCTGTACCCACTGTCTGGGTCCACGTTTGCCGCCCTCTGGTATATCCCGGTGTCACTGTACCTGCATCCCAGTGGGAGAAAGTTCAGTAGCAGTGTCATCTCTTCCTGCAGTCTCTTTCAGTTTGAATACTGGTACACTGCCTGTGAGCCCTCCTTTACCTGAAGCATTCAGATGATTTTGTCTGCTGAGCGTAGGATTACTTTTGGTAGGCATGTTTTGTTTCTTGTAGAGTCTCCTGAGTCCGATGCTGCATACCTCGATTCCGATGAGGTCTCAGTGGTTTGGTCTTGTTTCTGTGGTGAAATGATCTGAGTTACCGCTTGCAATACCGCTTTCCTATGTTGTTCAGTTTGTGAGGCCGTGGGCTTCTGCAGCTGTGGCTTTCTCCGAGAGCGGCGTAGTCTCTTCCTGTTTGTGTAGTTAGATGTTCCGGAGCCCAGCTGTTTTTTGGGCAGCGGTGTTCCTCCTTTGTATGCTCCAGCCAGGACCACGTCTCCTCCAGGTTGTCACAAAAGTGGGTCGTACCATCTAGGATGATCTTGAGCTTTGCTGAAGACATTAACGAATATTGGATACCTGCTTCTCGGAGGGCCTTCTTGACTTCGAAGAAGGAAGCAAGATGGGCCTGTACTTTGGCTGTGAACTCTGGGAACATTAATACCTTGTTATTTTCTAGTGTGTAGGGGCCGTGCATTTTGGACTGTTGTAATATGCTGTCCCGGTCTCTATAATGTAGGAGTCGTGCCACGACCGGACGAGGGGGTCTCCCAGGCGCAAGGCGGCGGATAGAAACTTGATGCGCCCTGTCGAGCGCAAAGAACATAGAGAGATGTTTTGGAACTATGACCGATTGCTAACATTTCTCCATAAAAGTCACCATATCTGTTCCTTTTGTGCCCTCGAGGACGCCCAGTATTCATATGTTGTTGCGCCTGCTGCGGCCTACCGTGTCTTCAGCCCTGGGTTCTAGTATCGTTACTCTGGATGTGAGTTCCTCTAGCTTGGAAGAGTTCAGCTTTTGTTATGTTTGCAGCTCCGCTACTGAGTTCTCCACCTCCTTTACTCTGTCTGTCAACTTAGGGTGTTCTGCCTGCAGGGGCCCTAGGCCCACTGACACCGCTCCAATATCCTGTTGGAGGGTGGTTTTGGTGTCTTCAATGGCAGCCAGCACTTTGTCCAAGTGCGAATGCAGCGAACTTTCCGCACCACCATTCCGTTCCTCTTCTCTTCCCAGTGGTGTTGGGAGGAATCTCTCGTGTTTGGTAGCTTCCCTCCATCTCTCTGTTTCTGCTTGGGCATCTTGCCATGGTATGGTGTTGGCGCGTTTATAAAAGGGGGAATTGTTGGCTCTCTTATTTTCTAATGCGCTCCGTTAGTTACCGCACAGAGCCTACTCCAGGGCTTGCAGGGGGTCTTCAGAAGTCAGCATATCAGAGCCGTGGGGGATGGGGATTGTGGACTGCCCTTCTGTCGCAGACTCCAGTTATTTTATCATAGATCTTTACTTTGTATAGGCTCCGCTTTCCTGATGTTTAAAAGGGTAGGAAAGACCATACCCTATGCTGTTGTTCCAGAACTCCACTGCAAGGTGAAGGCAGGAGGGAGGGGTCAGTCTCCTCGGCCTCCCAGCAGTATTTTGGGCAGTGTCCCATTCTTCCCGATCGAACTGGGCTGTTGTTTCTTTGGGCTTATGAACCCCCTCTTCCCTCCTGTGCGGGATAAACTTTCATACATAATGGAAGTAATCAGCGGCAGCTCCTCCACTATATCCGAGGAGCGTCGCTCCCCCTGCTGAGTGCCATGCAGCAGACAGAAACGGGAAAAACAAAATGATAATAAAACCATTTTATTTTCATTTTATTTTTCTGTCCGCTGCAGACAGCTATGTCTGAGCGGGGCAATGACGAGTGCAGGGGGAGGAGTAGTGCACACTGTAAAGTGCGCATGACGGTGGTTTGGCTGGCTGTCAAAGGCCATCCAAATCGTCATGCGCACTTTGATCTCTCTCCACCCGAGCTGTGTAGTACAGCTGGGTGGAGTAGAGGCACAGGCTCCTAGGGTGTGAGCGAGCGTTAAACAAGCCTGCTCAGGCCAATCACGGCGCTGCTCTCATGAGAGCAGCATCTGGATTGGCGTCTAGGAGCATGCGCAGTGTGCAGGGACCGCGAGCAGAAGAATCCAGGCACAGCGGCTGGCAGCACAGCAGCAGGTAAGTGTTTTTTTTAAATGTATTATATATTCCCCCTCCCTCCCACACCTCCCCCCTCTTCCCCCGCCTACCACTTGTTATGAAAAGGAGCCGAAACTGAAAGTAATAACCTGTACAAACTAGAAACCTCATGACGAAGCATGCCACACTTTGTGGGTGAGGGTTTGTCATCTTGTTTCTAATTTTATTATGCCAACTAGAAAGAACTAGGGTCTCTGGGTGAGGACAGCAGAGTAACAAAAGGCAAGCTGTTTTGCTCCTGCGCTGTCAGGTCAGCAACCTACCAAGCGATTTGTCTCCAGTATTTGCAGGGTACCCATCTAGCTGGAGTCAGAGCTACGACCTACCTGGAGCTCGTCTGCCTTTGAGAGGCTGCGAGGGTCTTGGGGCATGAACTTCTGCCCAAAATTTTGGCTTCCTTCAGCCTAGCAAAAGTAACTAGAATCTGGGCCTTTCAAAGTTATAGTAGTTTCTGGTCAGGTTACCAGCCTTGATTGCACTTCCACAGCTTTCATCCTTCATAGGGTGTATTTGTTCAGATGTAGGCAACGTCCTTGCCTTTAACAAATAAATAAAATAAAATGGTGTACGGCTTGTGCTTATGTCACCAATGCGTAATTTTGTCCTTTTGGTATCCTTTTTTTCATTCAACAGCATCTCTGCCTTATGCATGTCGCTGTATGAATCACTGACCTTCTCTGATGGCGCCCCTTTTTGATGTAAGGGCATGCAGCATCCGACTGCCTATGTGGCTAAGCTGGTTGGTCCTTATTGTAATTATAATTTGCATGTTTGTCTCTCACATACTCTCATCCATCACACCACCACGTTCTGTGTCCCGTAACACAATAACAGCATCTCAGTGGTCTTCAAACATGACATGTAAAGTCTTCGCATATAGGCTCAAAATAAAAAAACACCCTCTTAACAACACATCCTTATATTTGTGTGGGTAAGCGCTTCAGCGCCTGACAAAGGGGGAGTAAGCGCTATACAAATGCTACAATACAATAAAATACGATAAAGTATACCCTAAATTTATAAACTGACACGGAGAAGCTAGTAACTGGGGATGTATTAAGTCAACATTCCGTTTTATCACCTGCAGTTGCACTATGAGTGTGTCTTATGAGCCTCATTCTATTTGCACTTTATTGGCACTCTAAAGGCAAAGAAGATTGATGTTACCGGTCAAATGCATCTTAGGCGCTGCTGGAGAGTGAGTGCCTACTGCCTTGGATCCAGCATCAGCACCAAGAGGTCTACCCATTTGGTAGAACACGGCCACAACCATTGAGAGCAAACACTTGACCATCCTTTGAACCCAATCTTGACTGTTCTGAAAGCTGTATTGCATCAACTATTATAAAATTTGATGTAGGATCAACTGAAGGCCACAGGCGAAATTTCAATTATGCTGGTGTAATTCGCGAAAATTCTGGATTTTTGTGTAATGCCTGTTAAGCGGACTTCCTGACATTATGCCTTAAGACCACGTCACATAATTACATTGCTGAAAAATGATAGGATGGGAGCACGGGAATAAGGTGAGCAAAAGAACAAGGGTAACTGTTGTCCGCGGTACTTATGTTGTTGTTGCTATTTTTTTGTGAAAAATGCTTTATTTGCCTTTCACACAATTTTTTTTTTTTTTTTTTAAATTTTCCCCCCATATTTTTTATTGGCATTTATATGACAATAACACTTTTCCAAACAAGCAATTTATTCCAAATACAATAGTCTTATGTTCAGTCGATCAGGATATACAATCATGTACCACAGATCATTAGCATTACTCTGTTTGATATTCAACCATTGGGCACAAATCACCGAGGTCATTATCATTCCTACAACCATTGGTAACAGTAACTGTAAATTTAGCCGCCCTCCCATCCCCTCGCTCCCCCTTCCTCCCCCCCTCCCCGGGTCATGGGTGGTCATGTGCAGTGCAAGGCATGGAGACTAATGTATTATGGATTACCTCAACTATCTAAGTTATTCTCTGACGAGTGCGAGACCATTGGTGAGCGTGCCTTTCACACAATTACGCGTAATTTCATGCCATTTGTCCAAACTTTTGCGTATATATATGAAAGTAGATTTTGCTAATTTTGCACGCCCCAATAAACAGGCATCATGGAAAATAACATAAATTCTGTTCAGGCAATGAGTAGATTAATGAAGGGTGCAACTGGGAACTATGAATCAACGTTGTTAAATGTCAAAGTGGAAAATGTTCCATCGGATGATGTACATACCAAGAGACATCGCAAATATTGGCAAACAACACGAGCGAAAGCAAGTCCAATGACTGACGGAAGATGTTGGAGCCATTCAGAAATGAGAATGAAAGCAGCTTATCATGAATACAATTGAATGTTTGAGAAAATAAGAAGGCAACAATAAAAGATGCGAGTAGTTCTTCTTTAAATGAGAACTCAGCAAAGGGCCCTTTAATCTAATTGATGAAACACTGGGTACCAAAGTAAAGGCAATAAACTGGGAGTTGGAAAAAATACAATGCAGGTCATTTTACTGGAACAGTTTACATTGCATAATGCAATATCAAGGACATTATAAGAGAGTTAGGATGTTGATAGCTAATATTATCACTAGATGTGACAAATCTGGGTGCAGAATACGCAAGGCTGCGATTATTGAGACTCAACTGCCCAGGGAGGTTTGCAATAGTGGGTCCCCTTTAAAGAGAACGAGACACTGTCTGGATGTGACATTGCACCAGTAGGAAGACAGCTGCAAATAAAAAAAGTCAGGTCGACTCGGAGGGAGCAAACCAAGGAGGAGGATAGCTTTATAACGACCAGAATTCCTCAGTTTTATGCATTGGCGACCTGCAGCTATTGAGGCGGTGAGCAAACATATTTAGGAAATCACCAAGAGCTAAAGGCTTCATCAAGGTCTACTAGAATTTGCAACCCAAAAAGAAAAGGAACTATTTCAAATGCTTATCAGCCGATGACTGTGAATGTGGGTAGACCACTACTGAACTTACTGCAATAGCACCTAAGATTAATAAGCATAACTCACCTCTGCCGAAAGAAAACAAACATGGGGTAAGAAAACAGATTGCAACTGCAAACATCACTGAGTAGTAGACTTCAGGATAGCCAGAGTAAGGGTCTCCAGAATACTGTCAGCCCTCCTCATAAAATCCCAGCTCCAATCCATTCAACATGACCTCAATTCAGAGACACTATTGCTTCAAACAGTAGCTCATAGTAAAATAGAAAGTACAAAAGGTATGCAAGAATGGATTTGGCACACAGCCTAATATCACACATCCAGGGACTCAACAACAACACATTTCTGTGACGCGTGAGGTAATAGACATCCCACAGAGCAAAAAACATCTATTGGTAGCACAATGTAATCTAATAAATGTTGCTATTATGCCACAGAATGCCTTTCTGATGTTACCAGAAGGCTGGTAAAGGCTCTGGAAGCAATGCCCGTGCATACATCTGACTAGAGGCATGATTTATTAAATTGAGGTTTAGAAGGAGGGTACTAGAATAACTATCCATGATTCTAAGATTTACCTTCTACCAACTCGGCTCAAGCATGTTCTCCAGTGGGCTATCCCACCATGTTGAGAACCGATGAAACTCGTGGAGACATGGCACAGGATGTGAAGAGGATGACGACTGGGAGCATCAGCATACTGAGCAGTAAACTTGGCCAATTGAACTAAGAATTTTGTATGTTCTGTTTTGACCAGATTGAAACATATCCCTGAAGAGGGTTGGTCTGTTTTAATTAATGGAGGGGCAGACTGTGGAAAGGAAGCTGAATTAATGGAATTATGCGGATGGGCACGAAGTATATTTAACCTAGACAATAGCAATCTCAGGAAAGTGAATAATTAATTTAACTACGTCAAGTGAAAAAGGTATTTGAGCACGAAGGGTCTCTGGTCTCGTGGAATGTCAGGAAGCTTGACATTAAAGTTGACTGAACTTAAACAGGCATGTAGTGTAGGGAAGAGTGCAAAACATCTAAAGACAAAGGGAAGCTTGGTCTGGACATATTAATCATTTCACTTTATGATTTCATATTACATTTTGTGCAGGTAGAAAGTATAATACTGCTGACTATACACCTAAATACCAAGGAAAACGCAAATGAATGGATATGCAGTATTGTTCGCCTGCTTAACTTTACAAAAAAGAAAACATGATAGCTGGGCTGCTCACTTTGTTAGCACATTGGCTAGCTTGTTAGATATATTCCCTTTCACTGCCATTCTTTTAGCTCATGATATAACTGTATTTTGTTTGGTGATGGACAAGTTGAATCCTGCTTTCCTATTTGTGATTGCAGTTGGCATCTACAAGAAGAATTTTTATTGCCAGAAGAAACATACACAGAAGCGTCAGGTTCCTGCAAGAAAACTTATTTGCAATTTACTTTGGGCATTGAAATGGTTGATTTTCCCAAGATACTCTCGCTTATGCCACCCATATTTCTTTAAATGAAACGAAGACTCGTCTAGATAATATATTTAAATGGGGGCTTAACGAGTGAGCATCCTCCACTAAAGTGCTTACTACAGGGATTTGCAGGTAGTTTGAAAAAGAAGGGGGCTGTTGGTAAGTTTGAATTGATGGATTTTTAAAAGCAGTATTCATTATCACAGAACTAGAGGAGTTGGTGGGCACTGTTATTCCCAGGATGCCTCAATCTCAGCTGCGGCCCATGCAGGTAAGAGCGGTGGGGTCTGGTGAGAGGAGATTTCGACGGACGATGATGAGGGAAAATTAATTATTTATTTAATTTTCCCTCGTCATCGTCCGTCGAAAGCCTCCCCCACCCGAGTCACCGCTGGTACCTGCACGGGCCGCGGCTGCTCAATTTATCGCGCTAGGCATACCAAACGATGTGGACATCCCCAGGAAGCAATTGCAGTTTTGTATGCTGGCTTTTGTTGTTGCCAAAAGAGATCTGGCCAGCCACTGGGGAAAGAGCATTGTCCCAATGCGAGACATGAGGAGGGAAGGCATAAATCATTGGATGGAGGTTTGAGAGGGTGGTTTTTGAGAGCTGGGGCTGTCCGAAGAAGTTTGAAAAAGTCTGGGGGAGCTGGAGAACATACCAGGACCCGAACTTGATGCTGACCTCGATGAGGTGGACCCAGTTATGGACCCGGTACTGAGATACTTGCTGGGTGCTGACAGAGGGTGGTTGGCTGTCTGGGGGAGGAAGGGAGGGTAAGTATTGTGACAGGGTGGTTTGAGGGTCTGTTTGAGCATGTTGCGAATGGCCATTTGATTGTTTGTAAAATCAATAAAATATATTTTGCAAAAATATTCAGTAAATTTACTAAGAGATTTGATCCTCTGGATAGTAAAGCTTGATTTGATGGCAGGAACCTCACTCAATTCTAAATATAACAAACAGGTCTTTAACCCTTTCACCGCTAACCCCCCCAGTGCTAAGCCTTTTGTTTGGCTATTTGGGGTAGTTTGCGTTTAGGCCTCCATATCTTTATTCCCACATAGGCTATCTAAGCCAAATTTGCATCCTTTTTTTCCAACATCCTGGGAATTCTAAAGGTACACAGGGTTTGTGGATTACCCTAAAGGGAACTGAGAAATTAGTCAAAATATAGCAAATATTTAGTTTTGGGGGAAAAGTGCTGTAGAAGAAAGTGCAAATGGCATCAATGAAAGGTTTGCTGTGCTAAAATCAACATCTTCCCAGCTTTCAGGAACAGGCAGACTTGATTAAGAAAACCACATTTTTTACCACAGTTTTGGCACTTTACTGGGAGATAGGCCATTTTTCCTATTTTTGTGCTTTCAACCTCCTTCCAGTTTGTGGTGGAAATGGGCGTGAAACCCCTGGTGGATACGGGGAAGCTATACATTTCTGAAAACTAGACAACATTTTGAATTCAGCAAGGGGTCATTTGTGATCATCCTTCAAGGTTTTCCTAAAGAAAGGAAGGGCCTGATTTGGATGTTGGCTGGACCACAATGGAGTGGGTTTTTTTGGCAGTCTTTCCGCCCGCCTGATTTAGATGTTGGCTGGCAATGTGAGAAAAGACCACTGCGGTCCCACTAACTCTGCCATGACTTCGCTCCCCCCATACGGCTGGATGGGCTGCAAGAGGCAGCGGAGGGAGTCCAGTCATGATTCCTGCCCTTCAGATTTGGATGTGGCCTGTTTCAAAGGGAATTCCGACAGGAGTCCCTCCTACTTCGGATCGGCAGAATGGGTAGAAAACTCACCTTTTTCTGGGGTTCTGGCAGCGATTTCATCCTCCTCAGCTTCGTCCCTGTCCTGCTACACCTTGACCCTGATGGACCGGCACCCCATTTTGACGGACTGGAAGGTAAGTGTTGGTGGTGTGTGTGGGTATACATTGAATGGTGTGTGTATGGTTGTGGGGTGCAGTGCAGAATGTACACATAATGTACACAACACATATCCCACAGACACATATGTACACCTACACAACATATATGTGATTTACGTAAATAAAAACTGTCACTTACCTGTCTCGCAACCTCCAGGGTCACCCCCGTCAGTACTCCGCCAACAGGACACCGCCAAGCCAACGGGAATAGCCAGATCTGCTCCGCAAGACCCCACTGTCAGGATGGTAACGGAGGGCGGTTCGCCAGCACAGAAGACCGCCACAGCTGCAGTCTTCTGTCTATCACGTATACATCTAGATATGGCAGACGGACCGCCGTCAGCTCGACGGTGTTCCAGAGACCGCTGTGGCGGCGGGCCGGTGGTTGGACCTCCAAGATCTAAATCAGGCCCTGAGTGTTGAAATAAAAAAAGATTGAAAATTAGTAGGAAAAAACACCCATTTGTGACAACGTGTTCATCATGATGACCGACTTACAAAAGCAATGCACCATTGCATCTGCTAGATCCTTCTGGTTGCGGGCATATATAGGGTTTTTGGGTTTTGCAAGAACTTGAGGTACCCAGAGCCAATAACTGAAATGCACCTTACAATGGCTTTTCAATGTGTACCGGGTATAATGCAATTCACATGGTAAAATATAAAGAGTGAAAAATAGGTATCAAGGAAACCTATGTTTTTCCAAAATTGGGACAAGATATGGAGTTTAGAAGCAGAGGTTACTTGCACATCTGTGAATTTTTGGGTACCCATACTAGCATGTGAATTAGAGGGCATTTCTCAAAATTCGTTCTTACACACTGGCTTACATTTGGAAAGCACAAATGTAGAGAAATACAATTGGTAATCTGCTTGTTCCACTATTCTGTATTTCCTAAGTCTCCTGATAAAAATCGTATCTAACTTGTTTGAGTAGGGCTAGTGGCCGCGACATAGAAGGTGCCAAAACGGTACATGGACACATCACATTTGTCTATTGAAAGCTGACCTTTTATTTGCAATGTGCCTAGCTGTAGCTTTTGGACCCTAGCTCACCTGGCATCTTGGGAAACCTAGCAAACCTGCGCATTTTTGAAAACTAGACACCTAGGAGAGTATAGGGTGGGTGACTTGTGTGGCTACCACCAGGTTTTCCTACCCAGAAGCCTTTGAAAACCTCAAACGTTGACTGAAAAAACACATTTTTCTCACATTTCTGTGATGGAAAGTCCTGAAATCTGCAGGAAGCAAATAATTTCCTACCACTTAACATTCCCCCAAGTCAATGGATAACAATGGCACCCTTTTTTGGCAGTGTGACCAGCTATAGGTTTTGGGCCCTAGCTCGGTCGGCACCTAGGGAAACCTAGCAGACCTGCACATTAAAAAAAACTAGACACCTAAGGGAATCCAGGGTAGGGTGACTTGTATGGCTGCTACCAGGTTTTTCTACACGGAAGCCCTTGCAAACCTCAAACTTTGACTTCAAAACAATACATTTCTTTACATTTCTGTGATGGTAAGCTCTAGAATCAGCAGGAATCCACAAAATTCCTTCCATCTAGCATACTCCAACTTATCCCAATAAAAATGCTGCCTCACTTGTGTGGTTGGGCCAAGTGCCTGTGACAGAAACAGATCAAGCCAAAGGTCAATGAGGCTCCCTTTGTGAGGACTCTCATTGATGTTAGTTTGATCCGTTCCTGTAGCGGGCACTAAGCCCAGTCACACAAACGGGGCAGCATTTTTATTGGGACAAGTGGGGAAAAGCTGGGGGGTAGGAATTTGTGGATTCCTTCTGATTCTGGAAGAATACATCACAGAAATGCAATGAAAATGTGTGATTTTAATCAAATTGTGAGGTTTGCAGGGCATTGTAGGTAAGACAACTTTATGGGATCCACAAGAGGTACACCACCCTGTCCTCCCCTAGGTGTCTAGTTTTCAGAAATGCCTGGGTTTGGTAGGTTTTCCTGTGTGGCTGCCGAACCCAGGCCCAATAACTGCAGCTACCCCTTTTCTTAATATTGCCACATTGCGTCTTGGACCCTGCACTTTTGCTGGCACTAGACCCACCCACACAGGTGAGGTAACATTTTTATCAGGAGATATATAGGAACTCTGAATAGCAGGATGTTTGAGGCGCCCAGCAGATTCCAGTACTTTGAAGGATCCACACGAGCCACCATGGAGTCCCCCATGTGTCTAGATTACGAATATATCTAGAGATGGCAGATTTTCCCTAGAGACAGAAAAAGACAGAAAATACAATTATTACTGCAGAACCATCTACTCCTCAAGTAAACACACATACTGGTTGGATTAGGCATGGAGATGAGTGAAAAGTAAAAAATTTAAATTTTATTAACAAAAGATTTCACAAAAATGAAATTCGGTATTAATAATTGAAAGTTCAGGATTGCTGCACAAATGCCTCACAGCTCATGAGCTATAAAGCTACGACAAGGCACCAACCGCTTTACAGGCTATTCGCACACCTTTCATGAGAGACACACACAAAACCATTCACACCACCAGTCTCGGGCCCCGCACATTACAACACTCACATCAACAAACAGCCCCATTCAAGGGCCCATCACTTTCATACGCCCACAGGACTGGCACAGCAATCACACCGCCTGGCAGCTGATGGAGTGGCATTTGATTGGCAATGTTGTAGTGACAAGCAGTAAGTCACTAGACACACACTGCCAGCCCAATGTCAGCTCACACGCACAGCAGCCAAGCGCCTGTCTAGGCACACTGCAAGCCAAGCGCCATTCCAAACCCACCTCCAGCCAAGCGGCCGTCCACGCACACCACCGGCCAAGTGCCAGTCCACACACACTGCCAGTCCACACAAACTGCCAGCCAAGCGCCAGTCCACACACACCGCCAGCCAAGCATCTGTCCACGCACACCGCCAGTCAAGCGCCAGTCCACGCACACCGCCATCACATTTTGTTTTAACAAAAAAGAAAACACAAACCAGTTTGAAAGAGGTGAAAAACCGACTATGACTACAAACACAGCAGGTCTAACTAAATATATCAAACTACCACCAACTGCAAAACTGAACAAAAAATATAAAACGATACAGACCAGTCAGTTCACTTTTACTCTCACGGTTGCTCCCAAAAATTGAGTTGCGTGTGGTACGATTTAAAACATGCAGGCACACATAGCCCAGATTAGGAGGACACTCGGAGCAGTACATACAACTCTCCTTTCACATGCCTCTTTCACAGACTCTACACCTCCTACAGGGAACGTTTTTTTAGTTGTGGGAGGAATGTAATCTGGAAAGTGGTGATTTTTCAATCTATCCTCATTCTCCAACACTCCAACTCTAGGAACACTTGCCTGCTCCAATACAACAAGGCTGCCTATTACACACCACTGAAACTGAGCAAAAGTCATCTTTGAATCTGGAAAACAATCCTTGAATACAACAAAAGCAATGAAGGTTGCCAAATCAAATAAATGGACAGTCAAATTCATATACCAAATATATGACTTATGAATAGCACGGTAAGGCTCCAACCTCTGATCTACTCTATCTACACCACCCAAGTGCTTATTGTGGTCTAAAATGCACACAGGTTTGTGCACTTCAGCAACCTGACCCCAAACAGTCACAGGTGAAGTACTTTCATCATGAATTGTTGTCAGCATGTGGACATCTCTCCTGTCTGAAAATTTCACAGCTAGAAGTTCACCACTACGCAAGGCACTGCACTGTCCCCTCTCAAGTTTTTTACATACAAGCTCTTTTGGGTAACCTTTACGGTTAGAGCGGATTGTGCCATATGCAACAGTGTCCACTTTGAACAATTCCTTGAACAATTGCACACCAGTGTAGAAGTTATCTACGTATAAATGGTGACCTTTGTTAAAAAGTCCTCTACCAAGTGTTGATGCAACTTTCCCACTGACTCTAAAAGTGGATGGAGAACCAGGGGGGTCAATAGAAGAATTCCTACCAGTGTACACCCTGAAACTATAGACAATATCAGTACTACTCTCAGACAACATATACATCTTAATTCTATAACATGCCGACTTGCTAGGAATGTACTGTCTAAAAACCAAACAGCCCTTGAACAGGACCAAAACCTCATCCACAATTATTTCTTTCCATGGAACATAGATCTCTGAAAAGTGAACTAGAAAATGATCAAGGACAGGTCAAATCATGAAGAGACAGTCACAATCAGGGCGATCCAGTGGTAATGCTGAAGCATTATCAACAAAATGCAGTATCCAAAGCAGAAGCAAATACTGATCACGACTCATGATTGCAGGAAATATAGCAGTTGCCATCAAGGGGCTAGTAGACCAATATAAAGACAGCGACGGCTTCTTTATCAATACCATCAACAAAGTTAAACCCCAGGACTTCTTCATCTCATCCAGATTTCTGCTAGTCCACTGGCTAGTTCTAGAGTGGGGCTTAACGTCTGGTACTTTTGTCCCTCAAATACTGCTCAGTATACAGATTAGTCTGGTCAACAACCTCACCCAAAAATACATAGTGCATAAACAACCGAAAGAAATTTATAGGAAAAAAGCTTTCAGTATTTACCCTACACCCTGCGACATCGCTAAAGCCTAAAAACAGGCGACATAGCCTGCACCATGTTTGAGGCAACCCAGAGTTCAGCACTTCCAATGGGAAGCCTTCCAGCCCCAGGATGCAATCCAGATTCCTCTTGCTGCGCTATCGGCATTTCAGTGTTCTCCTCTAAAAGAGGCACTTCCTCCGCACTGATAGAGGCTTCATCATCAGACTTATTTTTATTTTTATTTTTAGAGTTTTCTATAGCGCGAACAAGACCCAGAATAGGGTATCAGAGCGCTTAACAAAACAAAGCAGAGTAAGTATAAACATTTTACAAAAACAGAGTAGAGAAAGTATCAAAACAATTTTAACAAGTTTCGGCAGGTAGCAGAAATGGCAATAGAGATGATTTGTTCGGAATAGTAGGAACAGGTTCGAGTACGAGTAAGTCATAGAGGCAAAGGTGTCATTGAGGGGAGTGTAGAAACAAGTTTGAGGTAGTAGACTGGTACAGTGCCTTGCCAGTCAGTGAAATAGCTGGTGTGATAGTCAAGCCCCATACGGTGAGGCACGTGTGGAATTAAGGGAGGATTCCTCTCAGACAGAAAAGTCACTGCGAGAATCTTGGACTTCCTCCTCTGCCTCAGATACAGAGTCAGTCTCAGAACCATGGTTAGTTAAAGAAAAGCAAACCAACAACCTGCTGAGCGGTAATCCTGTGGTTAGTCATAATCCTTACTAATACAAGTAACACAACATATAAGTCAATAATAACCACACTGTGCTACATAAGTAATAAAAAACTGTGGCTTTACCAAACAGAAAGTAAAACTACTGGCATATAGTAAACTGGAAGGAAAAGTCAATCAATACAAAGCACACAAAGATCTATATATTCAAAAACTATACCACTCACTTGCCAGAGACAGCTAGAATGAGGATCACCTGCACCTACTCTGCACAGAAACAGTAAGCAGCAACAATATCCCACTAGAAAGGACAAAAAACAAAAGAAAATTAGACACAAGACAACACAATACACATCTTGCACAAATCCAAAGAACATTTGACACACAATAAAACAGAAGCTAAATATGCTGCAATTATTAACCATAAAAAAACACATTCATGCAGGGCAATGATACTAATTTGAAGTAAACAGTACAAAAAAAGTTTTCTTACCAAACACATGCAACTACACAAACTGCAGATCTACCAGTGCCGAAACCACAAGCAGGAGTCGCCAACAAGGAAATCAAAAGCTTTGCACTAAAATAAAAAGGAGAACTAAAACATTAAGATCACAAATGCAAATGATGACAAGAAATAAAACAGTTAACATTATAAAATACTATGAAGTCTTTCATTGGGGGGCAGATCAGCATTACAAATGATTGATCTGCCCCCAAAGGGGGCACAAAGCAAAGGCAAGAAATTGACACCCTAGAGGGGAGTGACCCTTACCCCAGCCAAACACCACTTCAAACACACCACCATCCAAACGGCAGCCAAACACCTCGCCAGCCAGAAGCCAGTCCACACACACCACCGGCAAAATCCCTAGTTCAAATACACCATCAGCCAAAGGCCATTCCACACATACTGCTAGTCAAACACCAGTACACGCAGACCGTCAGCCAAACTCCAGTTCACACACACAGAAACGGATTCCCTCACATCTAAATGAAATAATCCTTGGTGTCTAGTGGCTTTATGCCTCATGTGGGGGCAGATGGGCCTAAATATATGGCCAATCTGCCCCTGGGGGGGGGGGGCAGAAAACAGCTCAAATCATTCCTCAATAATGGGGAGCGACCCTTGCCCAAGGGGCTGCTCCCCGACATCTGAAATAAATATCCCTGATGTCTAGTGCTTTTTCGCCTCCATTTGGGGCAGATGGGCCTAAAAATATGGCCGATCTGCTGCCAGGTGGGCAGAAAACTGCTAAAATGATGCCCCAATAATGGGGAGCGACCCTTGCCCAAGGGGCCACTCCCCGCATGAACAGGAAATCCCTGGTGGCCAGTGGGTGCATTCATGCTGCGCAATCACAGACCCGCAATCGATCCCGCAGCAGGAATGCACTGCAGAGAGACACCAGGGAAAGGGAAAACTCTTTCCTTTCCCCCGGTGCCTCTCTGCCTTCCTGATCCTTCCCAGGAAAGAAAAGAAAAGCCTACCTTCTTCTCCCAATGCGCTGGAAGCAAATGGCTTCCAGCACGTCCCGGCATGTTTTGATTATGTCGGCTCATGGGGTGGCTCAATGCCAGAGTAGGACGCACCCTCCTTTTTTTGTTTCGGCACTATTTTGAATCGCCTGGTGTGTAGTGAGCTTTCTGCCCCTCAGAGGGGCAAATTGACGGTAGACCCCATCTGGCCCTGGAGGGGCACACAAAAACTGACATTGGTCGCACCCCCACCTAAATGGGAAAAACAGTTTTTCTGCCCTCCACAGGGCTAGACAGGGGGTTTGACCACAATTTTCTCCTGGGGGGAGCAGAAAGACCCCTAAACCCTAGGGAATCAAAATGGCACCAAAACAAAGAAAGGAGGGTGCATCCTATCCAGGCATCAAGCGAAGTCCCCACCACAGAAGAGGCAATTGTTTATTTCTCTCACCGGGGGCAGATAAGAGGTTTGTCCCAATTGGGGAGGTTGTCCCAAACTGGCCCCCAGGGGTATAGAAAGTCCACCTTACACCAGGGATTTTGCCTTTGGGGAAAAAGAATGTGGTGCAAGTGTTGCACTCTTGCAGTGGCCACACCCCCAAATAGGACAAACCAGAGTGCAACACCCACACCACTTTCTTTTGGCCCAAATGCAAAATTCCTGGTGTCAGGTGAACTTTTTTCCCTTCCCGGGGGACATATGTGGGTGAAACCTTCCCATTTGGTACAACCCTCCTACCTGCCCCCGTGGGCAGATTGATACTATTGTCCCCGTCTAGGGCAGGGTATGGCTTCATGCCAGGGTAGATTGCCCCTCCTTTTGTTTGTTTTGGCTCCATTTTGAAATCCCTGGTGCCTAGTGACACATGGATCTCCAACTGCGCAAACGAGCTCGCCCCGCTACGCAACTTCGACAGACAGCATCCCAGGACAGCCACCTGGTTCACCACCGACCTCCAAGAAGCCAGACGCACCTGCAGACACCTTGAGAAGAACTCGAGAAACAGCAAGTCACTTGAAAACCACACCACCTACAAGAACACCATGACGGAGTACCACCAACACATCAGAACCACCAAAAGAACCTTCATCCACAACAAAATCCTTGCCAACTCCAGCAACTCCAAAGAACTCTTCAGCGTCATCCAGGAATTCACCAAGCCCTACAGCGAAACCTCGGACATCACCCCTTCCCAGGACCTCTGCGACAAGCTCGGATCCTACTTCCACCTGAAGATCAAAAACCTCTATGACAATTTCAACGACCATACTCCCGACTCCACAACCATCCCGTCCTCCGGCAACACCGGCCAACCCACCATCCCCCCCTGGACTCCGGTCACGACCGAAGAGATCGCCGTTTGACCATGAAAGGCATCCACTCAGGGGCCCCAACAGACCCCTGCCCCACCACACATCTACCACAGAGCCGCCACCGCCATCGTGCCAGAATTACGGCACACCATCAACCCCACCTTCGAGACCGGCACTTTCCCGACGATTGGAAACGAGCAGAAGTCAGACCCCTGCTCAAGAAGCCCTCAGCAGACCCCACGGACCTCAAGAACTACCGGCCCATCTCGCTCCTCCCCTTAGCGGCAAAAGTCGCTGAGAAGACCATCAACGCACAACTAACAAGGTTCATCGAAGACAACTTCATCCTCGACCCTTCTCAATCCGGATTCCGCAGCAGCCACAGCACCGAGACCGCCCTACTCGCCGTCACAGATGACATCCGCTCCCTCCTCAACCAAGGTCACACCGCAGCCCTGATCCTACTCGACCTGTCAGCAGCATTCAACACCGTCTCCCACCGCACACTCGCCACCAGACTACACTCCGCCGGCATACTAGGGACCACCCTAGACTGGATCTGCTCGTTCCTCATCGGCAGAAGCCAAAGGATCAGACTGCCACCCTTCCTCTCCGAACCCATGGAAATCAACTGCGGAGTACCCCAGGGATCATCGCTCATCCCAACCCTCTTCAACATCTACATGGCCCCCCTCGCCGCCATCATCAGACAGCACGGCCTCAGCATAGTATCGTACGCGGACGACACCCAGCTCATCCTCTCCCTCACCAAGGACCCCACCATCACCAGACTCAGCTTCCAGGAAGGAATGCAGGACGTCGCATCCTGGATGAGCAACAGCTGCCTGAAGCTCAACTCAGAGAAGACAGAAGTCCTAATCCTCAGAACCACCCCATCAGCATGGAACAACACCTGGTGGCCCACCGCCCTCGGCACCCCTCCAACCCCCACGGACCACACCAAGGACCTCGGCATCGTACTCGACTCCTCCCTCTCCATGAACCAACAGGTCAACGCCGTTGCTTCCAGCTGCTTCAACACCCTCCGCATCCTCTGTAAGACCTTCAAATGGATCCCCCCGAGTCAAGGAAGACAGTCTCCCACGCACTCATAACCTCCAGACTTGACTATGGAAACGCCCTCTACGCTGGCATCAACAAGTCTCTACTCCACAAGCTCCAGACGATACAGAACACCGCCGCCAGACTCGTCCTCGGCATCCCCCGACACGAACACATCTTTTTTATTTGTTTATTTTATTTATTTTTTTATTTGCAGAGTTTTATATAGCGCTGGCTAGACCCGGAGGTATCAGAGCGCTTTACATGAGGATCAGCGAGTTACAAGTTAACAAAATTACCAACAGTTACAGGAGCCAAGTATAACATATGGAAAACAGACAGTGTTACACAGTAACATGAGTTACTAGCGAATAGCATAACCAAGACACACGTCCAAGAAGCAAAGAAGGAAGAGGGGGGAAGGTAAAAAGGGGTAGGGAAAGCAGATCAGGTCAGGCAGACCGGCAAGGGGGAAAGTGTTTCAGGGGATGGATTTGTCGGAGGGCAGGGGAGGAAAGGAGACACAGCGGAGAGACGAGGGAAAACCATGTCCAATGTCCGGCTGGGTAGGTGATGGCCGAGGGAGTGAACCAGAGCCTAATCTCCTCTATAGCTGAAAAAACAGCTCCACTGGGCAGCGGCCATGATTGTTCGGGCTCCGCGGTTAGCAAAATTCACGGTCCATTGTAAGATCACGAACCAAAATCGTGGGAATTTGAGAGTTTAAAGGCCTCGGTCCATATAACCTCAGGTGAGTCCGAAGGTTCAAGGGGGGGGGTAGAACTCAGGGGATTAGAGCCGGAATGGAAATCCCTGGCCGGGGAGCGCCCGGCCGGAGCTCCTCACATGTCGGCCATCTTGACCATGGGAGCCTGCAGGTGCCTGGATGGTCCACTGCGAGAAGAGCAAACGCCTGAGCTCCTGGGCGTGACCGTGCACCGGGGTTCAACCTCGGGGCACAGTGATGGACCCCCAGCACCGAACAGAAGCAACCGGTCCAGTCTGATGCTCAGCCACGAGGCCGGCTTCAAAGCCAGAGACCGCCTGACCTCTGCCATTTTGGGGTCAGGCAAACCAGGTCCCGGTCATCGCTGCAGAGATATCTGTGCAGAGACCTCTCATCCGCCCCCGGGGGCAGAGCGGTGGGCAGCGTTATGCCGGAGGACCTCTCCCGCACTTTGTGGGCCGCAGTTTCTCACCTCAGGAGCCCCGCGGGGACCTCGTGTTATCCGGCCGGGCCGCTGCAGCAAACACCCCAGGCAACTTCTCGAGGTGGGATCGCCCTTCAAGTCGTGTTGGAGTCACTCGCTCTCCGCCGGCGCATCCACGGCCCCCGCCGGTGGTCTCGCCAGTCGTATGGAACCTCCGGTCATTGTTCAGGTCCGGGCCGCCATCTTAGAATCAGTCCCGCGGCCCCAGACCACATCGTCACCGCTCACAGATGGAGGAGCCAGAAAGGTAGAGGAGAGTTTGTACAGTAGCCAGGAAGAACAGGAGAGACAGCGCACAGACTTTTGAGGGCAGAGGAGAGACTGCACAGAAGCTAGAAAGAGCAGGGTTGTGTGCACGGAAGCCAGTGAAAGCCTCTCCGGCCCATGTCCGTCGCAGCAGAACACTCCGTGGCCCCTCAGTGCCAGCGATGCTGGAGAGAAGGCGACGAGAGGAAGCACGTTCAGCCTAGGGGAAGCTCGACCAGCGATGGGGTGGCGTGTCTGACGGTGGAACAGCCTCGCATCAGTGCATCTGGGGGAGAAGGAGTCGATTCCCGTCCTGCTCGGTGGGCCCGATCCTGGCGAGGAGCGGTGAGGCAGGCGAGGTGAGGGAGCGTCAGGTCACCAGAGGTCGTCTCCAAAGGTAAGAAATGCTGCAATAGAAGCCCGATGATAGTGGAGTTGGGTTGATTGTAGGTTGGAGGTGGATGGCCGGGTAAATAGAGGGATTTCTACCAATTTGGTAATCCCTAACCCGGGAGCTTCAGGGGAGAGCTCCTACCCGGCGGCCATCTTGGCGCATCAGCCAACATCTTCGGAATCTCCACTGGCTCCACGTCGAGAAGAGAATCCCCTTCAACTTACGCACCAACGCCTACAAATGCCTCCACAACAACGGACCCCAATACCTCAACGAGAGAATCACCTTCTACATACCCAAAAGAAACCTCTGATCCACCAATCTCGTCCTCGCCGAAACCCCACGCATCCGCAGAGCCAGAACAGGGGGAAGAGCCTTCTCCTACATCGCGGCCAGGACCTGGAACGGGTTCCCCATCGACATCAGATGCGCCCCCTCCCTGAACGCTTTCAGGAAGGCTCCCAAGACCTGGCTCTTCGACTGAATGGAACTACGGTCCCGCCCCCCAGCGCCTTGAGACCCTCACAGGTGAATAGCACGCTTACAATTCCCCTGATTGATTGATAGATAGTGGGCTTTCTGCCCCCTCTGGCAGAGCAAATTGGGGATGTATACCCCCATATAGCCCCCGGGGGTAGAAAGTCTACTGGCCCGTGGGGTGGGGACAGCATGGGCCCATGCACAGGGGAAAGGAACGCTCCCCCCAAAAATACTGCAAAAATGCAGTCCCTGGTGTCTAGTGGACTTTCCATCCCCTGGGGGCAAATTGGGATAGTTGCTTCATCCTACCTCGGGGGCAGAAAGGCTGTCTGTGCTATTTTAGGGTGGAGGCATGGCCATGCCCATGGTGGACAACCATCATGCAAGTACATTTTTTTGCAAAATTTCCCTGGTGTCTAGTGGGCTTCCTGTCCCCCGAGGAGTCAGATAGGGGGGAATTACCCCATCTTCCCCCGGGGGGCAGAAGCACTGATGTCGCAGTTTTTGGGGTGGGGCATGGCCATGCCCAAAGTGGGCAGCCTCCACCTGTGTACATTTTTTTTCTAACCCTTAACTGGTGCTTAGTGGGCTTTCTGCCCTCCCCCCCCAGGAGGGGGCATATCGGGGGTAATCACCCCAGTTCACCCCCAGGGGGGGCAGAAAAACTGTTGCTGCTTTTTCTGGGATGGGGACATGCCCATGGTGGGCAGCACTCAACCCTGTACATTTTCGTCTAGATTTTCCCTGGTATCTTGTGGGCTTTCTGCCCCCTGGAGGACAATCCCTATCTGCCCCCAGGAGGACAGAAAGACTGCTGCTGCAGTTGTTGTGGTGGGGCATGGCCATGCCCATGGTGGGCAGCCCCCACCCCTAATTTTTTATTTTTTCCCTCTGGTTTCAATTGGGCTTTAAGATGAATCCCTGCTTGGGGTTCGTTCTCCTGTGGCAATCCCCAAGCAGGGACCCACTGGGCACAGTTATCATTGGAAAGGGAAGATTCTCTGCTTTCCAACGATACCTCTCCCGAAGCAGTGCTCGGGGGCTTAGATATGCCCCCGAGCACTGATGCAGTGTAAGCAAAACGAGCCCATCGCTCCTTTTACTTTCACTTTGTTGTAATGATGTCAGCGCCCCCTGCGCGCTGATCGACATTGCAGCAATGAAAAAAACCACTCAGGCTGCTCGGGAAGCTCTTCCTGAGCAGCCCAAGTTTCAAATAAAACAAGCATTTGCAATGCAATAGGTCTCGCATTTGTGAGATTTAGAGTTATTGGCCTTGTAAATGATAATGTTTTTTACATATGTGTTTTGTTTTGTAGTGTAGTGAATGCATGTGGTGTGTAGTGTATTATGTATGTTGTATTGGAATTGTTAGTTGATCTTTTGTGTGGTGTGGAAATGTGTGTTTTTTAGTGTATTTGTGTTGTAGAATTATGTGGCATGGTAAATAGATAGTGGTGAGAGCTGTAGAGAATAGGTAGAAAGGAAGAATTACAGGGATAGGTAGATTGTGCAGGTAGTGATTATTGATACTGAGACAGAGGAACATAAACAGTGTGTGAGAACGAGAGAAAGAAGGGGTGAGCAGGCCACAGACGCATAAAGACGGAGCTTTTGTGTATGCATTTGAGATCCTAAGAAGAGGAGGATAGCATGTGTTTGAGGGAAGTAAACTTTGAAAAGGCACGTAAAAGAAACTGTGGGTGAAGACCTGAAGTTAATTTTATTAGTGAGGCAGGAATAGTGCATAAGAGAGAGAGATAGATGGGTGAGAGAGAGCACAACAGAGAGAGAGATAGATGGAGAAGTGGAGGGGGACATGGAGGGAGTGGGGATGGAAGAGGTGAAGCAGTGCACAGTGTCAGTAGGTATAGTAAGGTAACCTCACATTAAGAAGCAAAGAATTCTAACCAATTGGCCACACACTGCGCTGCAACTCCCAACACTGAAATCTGCGCCAAAAACCATTTTTACCCCCTGGAAAAGTCTGCACTTCTTGTAGCCAGATATTTACAGTGCAGTGATGTGGAAGTGGGAACAGCAAGCCTGAGTTCTTTCCATAGCAAAGAAGAACTAACTTGAAAAGGGCTGCTTCCAGATTCCATGTTACAACCAATGGACAAAAGATCTTGAGGGATCCCATGATCACAAGGCCTATCTAATGAGGTCTGGTCTCTCCACACAGGCTTAACCCCTTGTGCTCTGGTGAAACACCTTCACAACTCACACAGACAACAGCATTCCTTGACCATCCCATGCCCATCCCATGAGAGGCTCTGCCTCTTGATAAACACGGCCCCTCACACTCTAAAACCAAACTATTCTGACTGTCTCTGGCTATATACTATATAATGGAAGTTGTGGATAGGTGAGTCGGGCGAGGTTGGGGAAATAGTCAAAGTAGCCCTTTAGCTTGTGATTTTCATAGTTATTTTGTTTTTGTTAGGAGTGTGAACACCCTGAGGGAGGGCAAGAGACAGTAAAAAGGGAGGGAGGAAGAGAGGGAGAGAGAAAGAAAAATAGATGAACAGAGATAGAGAAAGAGAGAGTAAGTTTTGGGGTTAAGTGATCACCTTGACATCTAAGCCATGTGCTATAATTACAGGTAAAGAAGGCAGCCTGAGACACAAAAACGGGGCATAGCTGGTGCCACTAAAGGAACACCCCATTTTACAGATTGTTGTTTCGCTGGCTTCCTGACTTGTGAAGGAAGTCGCCAAAAATGTGTTGCCTGGTCGGTGTGTGCACATGTAGCTGTGGTGTGAGAGATGCACCCGTTTTCTGCCCTCGTCCAGAGAAAGTCTGCATGTAACATCGATCGTGACCAAAGGAGGCTATCCCAGGCATTAAATCACCCCCAGCTCCACCCCCTCCCAGAAGCACCTCCATCTCTAGACAGGACCTCCACTAAGTCTGTTTAATTGCATTAATGTCATGTGTCGGTAATTTTTTTATCATAAACGTTTTTGCTTCTTGTATTAAAACGAAGGCCTCCCAGCCCCCCTCGGGCTGTCCCCTCAGTAAGCACTAGAGAAGGTTCTGGGCTAACCTGCACAGGAAGACGACGGGTCGTGGCCGGCCACCTCTCCCGGTGCCCACGTGCTCCGATTGTCTGACAAATTACCCTTTCCTGCCCTGTTTTAGGAGGTGCCCAGATTTTGTGGTTTGTCTCTGTATCAACATTGCATTAGTAAACGAGGAGAAGTAGGCATAAAACATGTACTGGTGAATGTTGCACGCCAGCTAAAACAAGGGTGAAGCTGTGCCTCTGTGGATGGAATCCTGAGCCCTGGCATCACATTCTGTGGCAGACACTGTCCGAAGCTCAAGCAGGATGTCTCCCAGAACCTGCAGCCCCCACACTTCACATCCTGCAAAAAAAGGAGGAAAAGTGAGGTGCAGCCTCAAAGCGCTGACTATAGAGGAGCTGATCTGGGGAAGATGCTGAAATTGTTGACAATGAGAGGGGCAGTGCTTAAGTTGTGACAATTGCTACAGGTGTGGCACCGGCACTCATTTTAGAAGACCGGGACCTATTTTTTATCCTCGTTACACCTTTTCCCAGAAAAAGAGAGAGAAAAGCAGAAAAGGAAGATAGAAGGAGGCAGACAGATAAATCAAAGAGTGATAACAAGACAAAGAAGAGTTGTAAAGAACTTGCAATAGAGTGAGATAGAGTGATTAGGCCTCGCCAAAGTTTTAACTACACTGTCAAATTTGTGAAATTCTTGAATTTCGTGTTAAGTGCTTTAAGTGAAATTTCTCGAAATTTCGCAATACACAATGTTTCGCAATTTTCGCCCATGAAATGCTGGTTTGTGCAGACAGTTCAGCCGAGAGACATTTTGTGCTAGGATTAGTCTCCTGGCTACTACTATCGTACAAGACTCCTTCTTCACACCAGGTGTGTGCTTGCTTACGTTTTACAAGGGAGTGTTTCGTACTGAAAGTGTGGGTGCGTGTGCACGCGCGTGCGTGTGTAGGTAGATACGCTGTTCATCACACACCGCTTCATAAAGTAGACAATTCAGAATGACCTTTTAATGACATATGGTAGTTAAGAGTCTGTCTGGTCCCCATCTATGTTAAAAAAAATACTTAAAGACGGAAAAGTGCGCTGCGTCTGTGAAAGGCATTCATCAATAATTCAGACGTATGGAATCCTTTGAAGGAATTCCAATTAAGCCCTGTGTTCGAGAACGCTGCCCCGGATGCCGATCAATGGCTGCCAATTAAAAACGGCAAATATCTCAATCGCACTTTCTTGAACCCACTAAGAATGGTTAACAAGCGGACAGATTCAGCAAACAGAGCCAGGAGGGACGCGTCCTTGGCTGGGAAATGCCGGCAAATTGGGCGCATTGATCAACCAGTGGTGCGCGCGCACCACAGAGGAGCAGGGGAGGAGCGCGGCAGCAAAGCGAGACGAACGCGCGCTGCTGCGCGTTCTGGCCACCGTCGGGGAATGGGCGCGGCAAAGGCGGGACATGCGCCCGCCTTTGACCAATAGCGTGCCGTCTCCGTTAAAAAACCTATGCTCCAGCCAATGTGGGCTTCCGAAAACAAAACCACACGCACGAGTGTGTGGGTCGTTTTCAGAAGCCCTTTCTAAAGGTCTCGCGCTGCGCGAGCAGTGCTACGAACTGCAACGCTAGGCGCGAGACCTAATAAAGGACTGCCTCTAGTGCAGAGCACTAAAGGGGCCCTTAAATGCCTCTCCAGTGTAGGCCAATGGCCGACAACCACACTTAAAGGGTTAACGGTACACTTAAGCCATAATTAGGAGTATGGCGGGCTACATTCCCTAGTATCAGGGCAGTGACTAGATGCACTGTACAGGCATGGCAGAGTAGAAGCTGTCATATTTATTTATTTTTAGATCTCTGCCTGCTGGTGAAGCCACTGTGGCTGTACATATTCAATGTGCGGCACAGCAAAGTTTTCAGTTTTTCAAAAACAAAATCCTACTTTAGGAAAACAAAAAAAATGCCCTGGACATACTGAAAGTTTTTTCCCAGTGCATGAGGTTCGTTTATTGTTTTTTCCTGTTTGGGACTGGCAGGCTTTTTCTTATGGTTCCAAACAGGAAACAGGTACGCCAGCACATCTATCTTAAATAGGGCGGATGTCGGAGGTGCTTTGACTCACAACCCAATGTCAGTTTGCCTGTCAGTCAAAGGTTGCTCCAGTGCAGTCCGTGGAGGCTCCTTAGGCTGAAACATGGTGATACCACCTGCGCTAAACAGAGCAGTGAAAGTATGAGCTTGGTAGACATGGTACTCCACCACAATCATGGTAGGGTACCCTCTCCATCATACTCTAAATAAGGACCTTAGATGGAAATGTTGTTTTGAAACTCTAGCTGCATGGAAGCCATGACAATATATTTTTTTGCATGACAATGTAGATTTTCCTTGTAATTTATGAAGGAAAGTCTTCATTTTATTAAAGACACGGAGGCAAGTATTATTCTTTCAATCCTTGCTTTATATTTAAGAGCAGCAGTCAAGATATACAAGAAAAAACTACAAATCCCATAAGGCTTTGGAAACACAGCCAATGGGAAAAGAAACGTAGTACATATTAACAGCCAATGGCAACCAAGGAACACCTATAATACCTAGCTTGTCTGTGAACTGCTCTCTTTTCTTGTGCAAGAAGTTAATAAGTATTGAACAACGGAGTAAGAGAAAACGCATTAGCTATAGCCGTAGTCAGGGAAAAAGGTTCTTGACAAAAGTTCATCAATCCAGGTCCCATGTAAACAGGAGGTAATGCAGGAGATACAGGAACACCACAGAGGTCCGGAGTTGAAGAAGACAGCAGGGATGCACCAAGATGAGATGAGAGAGCCTTATGAGGAAGAAGGCGGATGTGCTGAACCCACTGTCAAGGAGGGAAAGAAACATGAGGTTAAACAGTGTTGAGGCGGGATAATACTTGCCTCTGTGTCTTTAATAAAAGTAAGACTTTCCTTCATAAATTACTAGGAAAATCTAAATTTTATTGCAAGACCAGAGGCTCATATTATGCTTGTTTAAAGCATGTTAACAACAACAGAAGAAGCCGTGTGTACAGTTTTGCAATAAAACATGCTTAAAACATTGTCATTGGACCAATCAGCTGATCTCAGAATGTCCTCGAGACGAGAGCCGGCCCAAAAAGGTTTGGTAGCCATGGCTTCTCTGGAAGATTGAGCTCCAAAAAGGGAAGTATCAATACCCCCCAAAGACATAACCCACTTCACCCAGCAGACAAGGGTAAGGGAAGAGACTTGTTTGTGGGGTTCCTAAAGGAAATGAGGAGTTCGGTCTCCGAGGACGTTCTGGGATGAATTGCATTCTGCTCATATATTTTGAGGCATTGTCCAACACATAGTTAAGGTTGATCAGGAAAGTAGAAATAAAACACAAAAGTCAGATTTGTCTTAGTGCGTCTACTACGAATTGTAAACAGAACACCTGTGGGCGTAAATTGACGAGAGGAAATATCTAATGCTATAACATCAGACAAGCGTTTGATGGAAATCAGACATAATAACATGGTAAGTTTAGCAGTGAAAGAAAAGCATTATCAGGCCAAGAAAGAAGTAAATTCAAAATCCCATTCACATCCCACAACATAGTGTATTTAGGAATAGGAGAATTACAAACTTTTACACCCTTTAACAGTTGACAAACGAGCGGATGCTCTCCCACCGGTTTTCTGTTGACATAGGGATGATTAGGCGAGATAGCAGATCTGTACAAGTTGATGGAATGGTAAGTTTTCCCGCTGCTAGCTTCAGCTTCCAAGAAGTTAACAATGTAAGTTATATCTGCTGAAAAGGGATCGATATTTCTTCGCACACACCAGCTTGCCCATACAGACCCATCTGATTTGTAGCTTTTGCAGTTCTTGGGTCCCATGATTTATTAATGTACTCTGAAGCTTCTGGCAAAATGAAAGGGAAAGGTTGGGAGATCCTGTTCTCTTCTAGGCTGAAAGAGTGATGGAGTTGTGTATGACCAGTGTTGGACTTGGCCCTTTTTCCCTGAATTTTTCGCTTTTACCCCAGCCTTTTTACTGACATGGTGGGTCTGAACTGAAAATAATAAATGCTGTGCAATGGTGTACGCACCTTTATTTCCACCAGTGTAGAAATACACCTTTGTAAAATGTTACTTTTAAAATGGACGCCCTTCCTGTCTGCACATGTGCCGCCTGTCTGAGGTGAGTTGGCGGTCTAGTTGTCTGTTTCCCAGCACCCCCAGCTTTTGGAGGGAAGCCTGGCACCCAGGGTGCTCTACACCTCCCCCTAAACCAGTTGGGACCGGTTTCCCAGGGAACCTTCCAGAAGCTTCCAGCCCTTTCTGGTAGGTGGGGTGAGGGGGCTGTGCCTCCATGTGCTCAGACTGAGCGTGGACCTGAATGAGAGGGGACACTCTGCCAGGAGGTACCGCCACATTGGGCCTGTGTGCTGGCCCCTGTGCCCATCTGCACCCCTCCGCTGTCCACAGGGCCAGTGAGAGCCCTTTACTGGAGTGAAGACTGCTGTGTCAGGAGGAGTGCCACTTTATGGGAGATGACTGCTTCTAGGAGCTGCTGTCCTGTTCTGATGAGTACCCACTGCCTGCTGATCTTGCCCAGTATTGCCTGCCTGCTCTCCTGCCGTCCTAAGCCCAGCACCTGGTGAGCACTATATCTTACTGCCAGCTGCCTGCTGCCTAGCACCCTGTGAGCACGTGGTCTGCCCAGGAGAAGAGAGGAGCTGATGCCTGCAGCGCTGTGCTGCTAAAGCGCTATAACTGTGCCACAGGGGAAGAGGAGCGCTGCAACTTTATTTTGTGGGACTTAGCGCTACAACCTTATTCCTGCACCAGGAGAGCGCTGCCTCCAGCCCTGCCCAGGAGAAGAAGGTGCGTGGGTCCTGCAGCGCTGGGCTGCCGGAGTGCCATATTTGCATTGACTGTGCTCTGCTTGCTGCGAGAGCGCTATAACTGTGCCCAGCAGAAGAGGAGCGCTACATTTGAAGTGACTGACCATCCCTGCCTGCTGGCTAGCGCCTGGAGAAGAAGAGCGCTTTATCTTATTGCCCAGGAGGTGAGGAGCTGACATCTGCAGCGCTGTGCTGCGAGAGCGCTATATTTCCAGTGACTGTGCCTTCCTGCCTGCTCCCTAGCGCCTCGGGAGGGCTATATTTCATTGCCAGTGAAGGGGAGCGCTACCACTTTATGGTGTGGGACCTAGCGCTTTGTGGGCGCTACAACTTAATTTCAGCCCAAGAACTTTCCTGCCGCCTAGCGCCTCGTGAGCGCTATATGTAAATTGCCAAGGAGGAGTCCTGCGGCGGAGGGGGCCCGAGGCACATTGTCGGTGCCTGCCCCTCCGCGCTGCTGACGAGGAGAAGGCTCCGCTGAGGGTGAAGCCAGGAGAGGTCCCAGAAGCGGGACCTGTCGGGGCACATTGCCGGTGCCCGGAGACTGCAGAGACATCCAGAGGGGCCTCAGACTGCCGGTGAGTGGGGCTCAGTCATCCTGTGGTTGGGGGTATGTCGGGGCACATTGTCGGTGCCCGCCCCGGTGCCAGTATTCTTTGGAGGGCATTGGTTGTGTTTAGAGTCCCATAGGAGGGGGCTCCAACGTGCCCAGTACTTGTTTCCTCCCTCAGCTGCACGACAGAGGCATTTTGGGAAATTCTAGAGTCCCAGAAGAGGGGCTCCACCGTGCCAGTGTTCTTGTGGGCAGATTCCTGTTAGAGCCCGGAGTGGGGCTCCCATCGCTGCATTGTTGGCGCCAGTGCTTGTTGGGTTTACCCAGCTACCCCGCAGGACAGGGGGCAGCTGCCACGCATTGGGGGCATTGGATTACCCAGAAGGGAAAGAGAGAGGAGTGAGGGACCCTCCTGCCCTAGCGCTTTGCGCACCTTTGTTTTCGCTGCCCTTGCAGCCAGCCCTGACTTTGCGGGATATAGGGCTTCTGAGCCCCTGAGAGAGGCCAGTTGGCCTGGGCCCAGTTTCAGAGTGTTGTGCCCCCGATTGGGACGACTGGGGCTTATGCTTGTGAGGCCTAGCGCCTCTTATGATTTATGTACAGGTGATTTATGCTAAGGCTATGCCTGCGCTAAGGGGTCTACGCTAATGCATTTATGCTGGTAATGTTTTCCCCCAAATTGCTAATGTGTTGTTCATGCTTTCACCCTAATGGTGTCGCCTCCATGCCCACATGTTCAGGCCTAATGCTGTGTCGCTAATGATGGTGGTGCCTCTATGCTCACCTGGTTTTGCGTAATGCTAATGTTATGTATGCACAGTGTGATGGTATGCCTAAGGTTGCATTTTATGCTAATGCCAATCTGAATATGCATGTTGCATTTCCATGCCTAACCTAAGGTTCTCATCCCAGGCCTCCTGTTAAAGTGATTTATACAGATGTGTTCATACCTAGGGTTATGCTAATGTGCCTAATGCTTTTTCCTAGGGTGGACATTGCTGAGGTTTATGCCCCGCCTAAGGTGGCCTACCCCTGATGAGAGTGTCTCCTATGTTTCCATGCCTAATTGTTGCCCACAATGTGTTTTTATGCATATTGAGATGCCTCATGCAAGTTGCCTAATGTTATGCCCACAAGGATCCTGCCCTGTAAGTGCAGGTTGTTACACAGTTACTGATGCTTGCACATTTATCCTGTGTACTTGGGATGATTCCGGCAGCGGCCCGATTGGCCCTGCCTTGTAAATAGTTCCCCTCTGTAAATGACTACCTGGTGCCAGTTGGCTCCGTGTTCACCATGTGATTGCATCCTACTGTATTTGGTATAATACACAAGTTATTTTTCATGCAACCTGTTGTGGTCTCCTTTTGTAGTGTGCCTGGTGTGTCGCCTGTGAGTGTGCTGCGCAGATGCTTTACACATTTCCTCCGGAGTTTGGCCCGCCCGCTCTGCACCACGCTACCCGTTTCTAACATTGGTGTTCAGCGGTGGGATAGGACTTGTGTTTGCGCAGTACCACAGCGACAACGGGTTGCACTGCAAACTGAGCATTTGAAATAATCACAGGTTTTGGGGATTATTTTTCCTGATTGTGTTGCGCCCTGAAAGTGTCATTTTGAATTGCGCACTCCTGTGGCAGCTCTTGCACCTAGGTCCCTTGTCTTGCACTGTGTTGTGGTGTCTTGCCAAAATGGAATCTGCCTTTGATTTGGACAATCTGTTCAAGTACAGTGTGTTGGAGTTGAGGGGTTCTGTGAGGAGAGAGATATAATAGTAAGTGGGTCAGACACCAAGCCAGGCCTTCAGGGATTCCTGATTCAATGGCAAGAGGATGAATGGGACCGGGAGCACTATGAGGAGGAGAGGGCCCTGGCCGCAGGCCAGAGAGAGTGGCCCTAAGGATCCTGAACAGGAGGTACAAAATGACAGGGCGGGGACACCAGTAAGTAGGGAGGACCCCATAGACAGGGAGTCCCGTGCTGGGTCCAGTGTCAGGGGCACTGCCCCATCCCTTTCCCTGTCCCCAGAAGAGTGGGTAGATAGGAGGGAAGAAAGGGAGCATCAGCTGGCTTTGGAGAGGCTCAGGTTGGAGCACGCCAAGGAGATAGCACGGCTGAGGGTGCAAGAGAAAAAGCTGGAGACCGAAAAGGTCCTTGCACAGGAAAGGATGGCTGAGGCTGAAAGGGCCTTTGCCAGGGAGAGACTAGCTCAGGAGGGTAGGTTGTCCCCTGAGAGTGGTTTCGGTGGTCTGGATTCGCCAGTGAGGGGGGGATCCAGTGGTGGCAGCGAGAGTGACTCCAGTGTGGAAAGTCCCACTCCCAGAGCCCGGAAGATGGTGCCTGATCCCCAGGAGGAGGGGGCAGGTTGGAATTTAGGGGCAGCAAGAAACTGTCCCATCAGTCTTGGGGGAGTATGTGGACGTGTGTTGGACCGCACTGGAGGAGTGGATGGTGTGTGGCGAGGTGATCGATTGGGAAGGGCTGTTCCATCTGATTATCAGGGAGCACTTGCTCAGGAGTTGTTTCCCAGGTTGCGCCAACACCTGTTGCAGTGTGGGCTCTCTGACCCCAGGGAGCTCGCACGGGAGGCAGACCTCTGGGTGAGCGCCAGAGTGTCTGAGGAGGCATTGGGGAGTGATCCTGAAGGGAATGGTGCAGGGCTCTTCCAACCCAGCGAGGTGGGAGAGGTGCAGAATAGCCCAGCTAGGTCCCAGGGTAGTGAGAGGGTTGTAGGGCCTCACGTCCTGTCTACAGGAAGGAGTGAGACGGGGAGGTGTCCCAACCGCAGTCTCAGGGCCTGGAGAGTTCCATAAGGGAACCCCAGGTTGGGAGCCTAGGCTGTCCCGAGAGGCCATCCATGGAAGGGGATCCCCTAGTGTAGGGAGAACCCGGGGCGTCTGTAATCAGAGCTCCATGGGTTCTGGGGTCTGCTCAGTCGCAGGGTTTAGATCCTGGGCTGGGATGCCAGGTTCAGGGACTGCCTGACCTGGAGGGTGGGACACCTGTAATCAGGGTCCCTACCGGTTTGACTTCCAGGGGTACTTCTCTAGGTGGGAGGGTGCGGAACTCTGGGAGGGGGTGCAGAGGGAGGAAGGACTCGCCTCTGGCACCGGCTCACCCACAGGGCTTCGATCCTGGGTTAGGAGGCCCGGTTCAGGTATTGCTGACCTGGCGGGAGGGACGTCTGTAAGCAGTGTCCCCCGGAGTTGTCTTCCAGGGGTGCTACTCCAGTTGGGAGGGTGCAGAACTCTGGGAGGGGGTGCAGAGGGAGGGAGGACTCGCCTCTGGCACCGGTTCAACCTAAGGGTTTAGACCCTGGGTTGGGGGATCGGTTGCAGGGCCACGGCCCTGGACGAGTGAGAGAGTGGTGGTCTGAGGGTGCCCCGCATGGGAGGAGAGGGCGGAACCCCAGAAGGAGAGGTAGGGGAGGAGAGCCTCGCCCCGGACTGCTGGTCAGCCTGAGGGTGCGGACCCTAGGTGGGAGGACCAGTGGCAGTTTGGCACTGCACGGAGGAGAAGGAGGGTGGCCGACGGGTACTACGGGCCTGGGGCTGCTGCCCCCCACTCTGTGAGACAGCAAGGGCCAGAGACATCTGGATGGCCTAGGGGCCGGTCCTGGCCGCAACCGACTAGGGAGCACCAGTGGGGTGGCTTAGTTGGTCCAGGGAGGTTTGAGAGAGGGAACCATCGGGTTCCAGAGTGGCAGAGAACCTGCGGGTGCCCCTGCAGTTGCGGGCCTGCGTCCACGTTCTCTCGCCCCAAGCAGGGAAGCCCATCAAGGCATTGAGTGGTCTACCCTGGCTTTTGGTTGGGAGGGGGTTGTGTTGGACTTGGCCCTTTTTCCCTGAATTTCTCGCTTTTCCCCCAGCCTTTTTACTGACATGGTGGGTCTGAACTGAAAATAATAAATGCTGTGCAATGGTGTATGCACCTTTATTTCCACCAGTGTAGAAATACACCTTTGTAAAATGTTACTTTTAAAATGGACGCCCTTCCTGTCTGCACATGTGCCGCCTGTCTGAGGTGAGTTGGCGGTCTAGTTGTCTGTTTCCCAGCACCCCCAGCTTTTGGAGGGAAGCCTGGCACCCAGGGTGCTCTACACCTCCCCTAAACCAGTTGGGACCGGTTTCCCAGGGAACCTTCCAGAAGCTTCCAGCCCTTTCTGGTAGGTGGGGTGAGGGGGGCTGTGCCTCCATGTGCTCAGACTGAGCGTGGACCTGAATGAGAGGGGACACTCTGCCAGGAGGTACCGCCACATTGGGCCTGTGTGCTGGCCCCTGTGCCCATCTGCACCCCTCCGCTGTCCACAGGGCCAGTGAGAGCCCTTTACTGGAGTGAAGACTGCTGTGTCAGGAGGAGTGCCACTTTATGGGAGGTGACTGCTTCTAGGAGCTGCTGTGCTGTTCTGATGAGTACCCACTGCCTGCTGATCTTGCCCAGTATTGCCTTCCTGCCGTCCTAAGCCCAGCACCTGGGGAGCACTATATCTTACTGCCAGCTGTCTGCTGCCTAGCACCCTGTGAGCACGTGGTCTGCCCAGGAGAAGAGAGGAGCTGATTCCTGCAGCGCTGTGCTGCTAAAGCACTATAACTGTGCCACAGGGGAAGAGGAGCGCTGCAACTTTATTTTGTGGGACTTAGCACTACAACCTTATTCCTGCACCAGGAGAGTGCTGCCTCCAGCCCTGCCCAGGAGAAGAAGGTGCGTGGGTCCTGCAGCGCTGGGCTGCCGGAGTGCCATATTTGCATTGTGCTCTGCTTGCTGCGAGAGCGCTATAACTGTGCCCAGCAGAAGAGGAGCGCTACATTTGAAGTGACTGACCATCCCTGCCTGCTGGCTAGCGCCTGGAGAAGAAGAGCGCTTTATCTTATTGCCCAGGAGGTGAGGAGCTGACATCTGCAGCGCTGTGCTGCGAGAGCGCTATATTTCCAGTGACTGTGCCTTCCTGCCTGCTCCCTAGCGCCTCGGGAGGGCTATATTTCATTGCCAGTGAAGGGGAGCGCTACCACTTTATGGTGTGGGACCTAGCGCTTTGTGGGCGCTACAACTTAATTTCAGCCCAAGAACTTTCCTGCTGCCTAGCGCCTCGTGAGCGCTATATGTAAATTGCCAAGGAGGAGTCCTGAGGCGGAGGGGGCCCGAGGCACATTGTCGGTGCCTGCCCCTCCGCGCTGCTGACGAGGAGAAGGCTCCGCTGAGGGTGAAGCCAGGAGAGGTCCCAGAAGCGAGACCTGTCGGGGCACATTGCCGGTGCCCGGAGACTGCAGAGACATCCAGAGGGGCCTCCGACTGCCGGTGAGTGGGGCTCAGTCATCCTGTGGTTGGGGGTATGTCGGGGCACATTGTCGGTGCCCGCCCCCGGTGCCAGTATTCTTTGGAGGGCATTGGTTGTGTTTAGAGTCCCATAGGAGGGGGCTCCAACGTGCCCAGTACTTGTTTCCTCCCTCAGCTGCACGACAGAGGCATTTTGGGAAATTCTAGAGTCCCAGAAGAGGGCTCCACCGTGCCTGTGTTCTTGTGGGCAGATTCCTGTTAGAGCCCAGAGTGGGGCTCCCATCGCTGCATTGTTGGCGCCAGTGCTTGTTGGGTTTACCCAGCTACCCCGCAGGACAGGGGGCAGCTGCCACGCATTGGGGGCATTGGATTACCCAGAAGGGAAAGAGAGAGGAGTGAGGGACCCTCCTGCCCTAGCGCTTTGCGCACCTTTGTTTTCGCTGCCCTTGCAGCCAGCCCTGACTTTGCGGGATATAGGGCTTCTGAGCCCCTGAGAGAGGCCAGTTGGCCTGGGCCCAGTTTCAGAGTGTTGTGCCCCGATTGGGACGACTGGGGCTTATGCTTGTGAGGCCTAGCGCCTCTTATGATTTATGTACAGGTGATTTATGCTAAGGCTATGCCTGCGCTAAGGGGTCTACGCTAATGCATTTATGCTGGTAATGTTTTCCCCCAAATTGCTAATGTGTTGTTCATGCTTTCACCCTAATGGTGTCACCTCCACGCCCACATGTTCAGGCCTAATGCTGTGTCGCTAATGATGGTGGTGCCTCTATGCTCACCTGGTTTTGCGTAATGCTAATGTTATGTATGCACAGTGTGATGGTATGCCTAAGGTTGCATTTTATGCTAATGCCAATCTGAATATGCATGTTGCATTTCCATGCCTAACCTAAGGTTCTCATCCCAGGCCTCCTGTTAAAGTGATTTATACAGATGTGTTCATACCTAGGGTTATGCTAATGTGCCTAATGCTTTTTCCTAGGGTGGACATTGCTGAGGTTTATGCCCCGCCTAAGGTGGCCTACCCCTGATGAGAGTGTCTCCTATGTTTCCATGCCTAATTGTTGCCCACAATGTGTTTTTATGCATATTGAGATGCCTCATGCAAGTAGCCTAATGTTATGCCCACAAGGATCCTGCCTGTAAGTGCAGGTTGTTACACAGTTACTGATGCTTGCACATTTATCCTGTGTACTTGTGATGATTCCGGCAGCGGCCCTATTGGCCCTGCCTTGTAAATAGTCCCCCTCTGTAAATGACTACCTGGTGCCAGTTGGCTCCGTGTTCACCATGTGATTGCATCCTACTGTATTTGGTATAATACACAAGTTATTTTTCATGCAACCTGGTGTGGTCTCCTTTTGTAGTGTGCCTGGTGTGTCGCCTGTGAGTGTGCTGCGCAGATGCTTTACACATTTCCTCCGGAGTTTGGCCCGCCCGCTCTGCACCACGCTACCCGTTTCTAACAACCAGATTGTGTGGAAGACCCGAGGGGTCTAAGGAGATTGGGAAAGGAAGGGAGAAGAACTGGAAAATCCATTGCCAATTCCAGGAAGGGGGGGACCACACCTGCGATTATCAGAAGGGAGCTATCAGAACGAGAACTGCCTGCTGAGGTCTGACCTGTGCTAAAACTCTGTTTTTCATGAGGAAAGGTGGGAAAGCGTAATTGGTCGAGACTGACCAGTCCTGAAGAAAAGCATCCGAAGCTAATGCCAAAGGATCTGGGCGACAGCTGAAGAATTGAGGAAGTTGGCAATTCAGACGAGAAGCGAACAGGTCTGTCTGAAAAGGATCCGATTTGCGATGTAAAGAATCGAGCACTGCAGGGTGAAGTTTCCAGTCGCTGGTATCTTGAAGATGACGGGAATGCCAATCTGCTACACAGTTTAGATTTCCTGGCAAGTATTCTGTGTGTACAGATATTTTGTTTAGGAGGCAGAATTCCCAAAATCCCTTTGCCGGTTCTGCCAGGGGTTTTGATTTGGTACAGCCTAGATGATTAATGTAACGAACGGCAGAAATGTTGTCCATCTGAAGAAGAATGGAGCAAGGAACCTTGGTCTTTGCTAGGCTTTTGATTGCAAAGGAGCCTGCAAGCATCTCTAAACAGTTGATATGCAATCTGGACTCCTCTAAAGACCTTGTACCCCCCAGTTGAGATTGGCCCCAACCCGTACTACTTGTATCGGATTCTAACACAAGATCGGGGTTGATGCAAAGATGGTCTTGCCATTCCAGGTGGTTAAATGGTCTATCTACTAGTGAAGCTCTAGCTGAGACTCCTGATATAGGGAGATGGTATCGGAATAAAAGAGGCCTCTTTGTAAATGGCAACTTTTTAACCTTTGAAGGGCCCGATAATAAAGAGGGAATGAAAAGATGGCCTGTATGGAAGAAGAAAGGAGATCTACAATTCTCGCTAGAGTTCTGAAGGAGATTACAGAACTCTGAAGAGTCTGAAGAATCCCTGATTTTATTGTTTTCACCTTTGCAGAGGGAAGGTGGCAGTGGAAGAGTTTATTAGGAAACCCAAGCATTCCATCTGTTTTGTTGGTGTTAGCAAAGATTTTTCTGTGTTGATCAGAAAACCCAGGGCTAACAAAAGGGAGCAAGTTAGATGCACTTGAGTCTTTAAGGAGAGAAGGCTTTGGCTCATCAAGAGAATGTCGTCTAAATAGATGATCAGTCTGCCACCTTGGGCTCTGAGAAAGGCTTAGACTGGTTTCATAAGTTTGGTAAGGCACCTTGGTGCTGAAGAAAGTCCAAAGGGAAGAGATGAGAAATGAAATGTTTGACCCTACCATTGAAACTGGACATACTTCCTCTAATCCAGATGGATGGGGACCGTGAGGTAAGCATCTTGTAAATCCAAACAAACCATCCTGTTGTGTTGGAGTAAGGAATCTCTGTGATGAATAATGGTTTCCATTTTGAAGTGACGGTACATGACAAAATGGTTGAATTGTCTGAGGTTGATGACTGGCCTCATTTTCTTGTTTTTCTTCTGAACTAGAAAGAGGGAACTGAAGAAACTTGAAGGATCAGGGAGGGCAGGAAGTATAGCCTGTTTATGCAATAAACCTTGAATCTTTAGGGGTATGAGGCTGGAAATTTTGGAAGAACATGTCGAGGGCAAGGAAATACTGTTTGAAAAGGCACGGAGTAGAGCTCTATAACTTAACCTTGGGCGGTATTTAAAGCCCATGGATCTGACGTTTAAAACCCATGGATCTGACATTATGGAATGCCACTTTGGAAGAAACAAATGAAGACGACCCCCTATGGAAGGAGGGCCAGAAGAGAGACTCACCTGTTTGGGAATTGTATCTGGAACCTTTGATTCCTCCAACACGGAAGACTCACCCTCTCTGGGGGTAGAATTGAGGCTTGTAGTCCTAGTAAGATGAATTGAAGGAGGCTGTGGAACCTTGGTTATTGTAGTTGCGGCCGGGTAAAGGAGTTCCTGACTCTACCGGCCCTGGCAAAAACACGATGCGAGAAAACTTTCCTCAGTGAGCCCTGTCCAGCAATGCAAAGGTGGACACATATTTACTGACTTCTTTGATAAAAAAATCTCCGAACAAGAGACCCTCTGCCTTTATGCCGAGATCAATAGATGCCAGGTTGACCAATTTAGGATCCAACTTTAACAGGAGTCCCTTCCTGCGTTTGTGGGTCAACGTACAGTGTGCATTGCCAAGTAAGCAAAAGGCCCACTGAACCCACAGAGAAAGGTCATCTGGATCAATGAGAGAATTATCCAGCCTAGCAGATTCTACCAAATCAAAAATCCGGGCCAGGGGACCAACATCATCTAATAATTTGTCCTGACAAGTGGACCAGGCTTTGTCCCACCCCTTTGCATTGGTCTCTTCCAAACTTTCAAAAGAAAGTTAATAAAGGGGGATCTATGGCAGGGGTAGCAGTAATTTTGGACGGAAGGGAAGCGCGGGGACATTCAGACTTCTGTTTGGATCTCCTTTGCCTCTCCAGAGGCAACTGTAACTTAGAAGCTACATACTATCCCACGTGAACAGCGGAAAGCCACTAATTAGAATTAGGCTGATGAATAAGATTGAGGTCGAACATAGGAACACCCTCTGAGTCCATAGCCAGCTTGGCCTTGAAGGGATCATGAGAGAGAGAGAGAGGCCATCTTTTGTTTCTTAGGAGGAGGGGAAGCAAAAGGGTCCATCTCCCCAATTCCATCCTTATCATGATCTGAATCCAAATCAGCCATATCGTCGTCAGTGTCAGGAATATGAGAAATGATGATAGGAGAAGATACGTGCTTTAACTTTGCAGCAAGCCTGTGCATACGTATAAAAACCTCCTTTCTATATAGTATATAGTTGCAAGAGAAATACAGAACAGCTCATGAGTTCAGTGACAACAGAAACGGGTAATCATGAATTATTTTTCCTTCTTTATTCCAGAATGGTTGCCCAGCCAATACGTGTTTCGTCTGGGGGGGTACCCCACGACTTCTTCAGGGCTGAAAAGATGTACAATAGAGCATCATATATCCTAAACATACAAATTGGGTCAATATTTACGTGTCATCATATTAACGTTTGGTGAGAACCCTAATTGATGAAACTACATCATCAAATAAGTGACCTTTTAGTACAGATTATATAGTCAATGCTATGTGCTAGACACCATACAACTGATTAGTAAGCAGTGGTGAACACGATACATTTAACATATGATAAACTAGTGTGCCACTGGTTGGTGGGAAAGGGATCGCATCATTGTTAAACCTGTAAGAAGAGACACAAGAGAAAAGAAGGTGGAGGGAAATAAAAGACAGAAAGAAATAGAAAAAACTTTTTTTCCATAGCGACAGTGTGTAATTGAGTAGGTTTGGTCATGCTGTGCATGTAGAAGAGTGAACATGCCAGCCGATCATAGGGAGAATAGTCCCTAGGGGTAAGTGAAAGACCATGAGTATGTTCGGAGCCGCATGTGATAAGTAGTGTGCTGTGAACACTGTGATAAGATCAAATATGTAAGTGGGCTATGACCTCTGTCGGAGAGAGATCTACGGAACGAACCTCCAGGTAAGGCATGCATAAGGTGGTATAGAACTAAGTGAAATGGTCCTACCTTCTGGCAAGTTATGATTAAACTGAAAATCTAGATGAGAAAAAATAAAGGGATATGTCATAATAGCCAAATAATGGCATACATGTAGTAAGAGTGGATCGTGAGAAAGTGAGACAGGACTCTCACCTCTCTACCGGTTGTACTTTCGTCCTGGCTGGCGTGATAAAAGTAGATATTCCTAATTTACAGTCCTGGTAACGGACGCCGAACTGGAGCTGGGAGTCGTAGCTTCAGACGAAACGTAAAGGTCCTGATATAGAAAATGGGATACCAGAAGTAATGCCCGGGTTAGGGCTGGTAGATAAATGACACTACATGAGCAAATGTGCTACAGTTGCATTCCGGAACGAGTGAATCTCACTGTATACGGTTAAGGCATAATATATGAGTACATATATGTCTAAGGTAAAATATCGAGTGCCACATGTATAAGTAGAAAATAACATGAATCAGACGATCAAAGAACTCCCATTTCGGAGTTTGAGTCAAAATAATTTACTGAGTGCCAATGCTAAGTACTAGAATTGTGTAATAGACGAACCACCCCATATCGGAGTACAACGAGTGAAATGTCGCCCGGCCTCGTGTGCGGCTGGACGTAACTAAGACAGATGCCCAAATTCTACATTGGTTGTAGTTTGAAGTTACCTAAATGGGTAGCGCGCTGTTGAGAATCTAGCGCAAATGGATGGCCGAGAAGATCAGATACTAAGTACGGATATCTAAAAAAGATAAAAAAGGGGTCAGATACTTCTCGGCCATCCATTTGCGCTAGATTCTCAACAGCCACACACGAGGCCGGGACGGAAGTACAACCGGCAGGGAGGTGAGAGTCCTGTCTCACTTTCTCACGATCCACTCTCACTACATGTATGCCATTATTTGGCTATTCTGACATATCCCTTTATTTTTTCTCATTTAGATTTTCAGTTTGATCATACCTTGCCAAAAGGTAGGACCATTTCACTTAGTTCTATACCACCTTATGCATGCCTTACCTGGAGATTCGTTCCGTAGATCTCTCTCCGACAGAGGTCATAGCCCACTTAGATTTTTGATCTTATCACAGTGTTCACAGCACGCTTCTTATCACATGCGGTTCCGAACGTACTCATGGTCTATCAATTACCCGCAGGGACTAATCTCCCTATGATCGGCTGGCATGTTCACTCTTCTACATGCACAGCATGACCGAACCTACTCAATTACACACTGTCGCTATGGGAACAAAGTTTTTTCTTTTTCTTTCTGTCTTTTATTTCCCTCTACTTTCTTTTCTCTTGTGTCTCTTCTTACCGGTTTAACAATGTTGCGATCCCTTTCCCACCAACCAGTGGCACACTAGTTTATCATATGTTAAATGTATCGTGTTCACCACTGCTTACTACTCAGTTGTATGGTGTCTAGCACATACCATTGACTATATAATCTGTACTAAACGGTCACTTATTTGATGATGTTGTTTTATCACTTAGGGTTCTCACCAAATGTTAATATGACATGTAGATATTGACCCAATTTGTATGTTTAGGATATATGATGCTCTATTCTACATCTTTTCAGCCCTGAAGAAGTCGTGGGGTACCCCCATAGACGAAACACGTGTTGCCTGGGCAACCATTCTGGAGTAAAGAAGAAAAATATTTCATGATACCCGTTTCTGTTGTCACTGAACTCATGGGCTGTTCTGTATTTCTCTTGCAACTATATACTATGTAGGAAGGAGGTTTTGATACTTTATACGTGTGCACAGGCTTGCTGCAATTGTCTGTATGACCTTTGGTCTATCTCCTAGGAGGTTTTAGGGGTTCTCCCTCACTTGTTGCACCGTCTTACATAGTATTAGACAAACCATACGCACACTTCATGTTGGCGCCACTTCCGACCACATCTAAGTAAACCCTTGTCTTTCGTGTTTCCTCGTGCTTTAACTTTGATTTACATTTGAAGGAAGATGATTTTAAAATAGTGCTGTTTTCTTTTTGTTTATTCCCCTCCGAAACAGGAGGCCTGGGAGGAACCTCGTCCTCTGTCGTAAGAGAGGAAACCTCACCAGTCAAAAGCGCAGCATTATTTATCATTTTGGATTTAGAAACTTTCCCCTGTAGAATGGGCCAAAATCATCTTTGACATTAAGTTAAGCACTGAATTTTCTATGTTTTTTGTAAATTTAGCCATAGAGGCTGCAACAGTCTGTTCCACCGAATACAGGATAAATTAATTCAAATTGTCTTTGAGGGACTCATTATCCTCATGTACTATGGGAGAACTATCCATCTCAATAGTGATAAATGGGCAAAGAAATATATATCAAGACAAAAATGTCACTTTGAAGAGAAGTGTAATTCTTAAACTTTAGTGCAGAATCGAACCAGTGACTTTTGTATAAAATGTAAGGTACTTCCGACGTTTTTCCTGTACAATCTCTCTCACAAGGGGTTAAATGCAGAAGGCAGTAAAAAAAATTGCCAGGACCCTCCTATGGGCGTATACAGAAATCGAGCTGAGGGAAAGGCGGAGGTGACAGGGTTGCCAGATTGGGCTAGTTCTCGCACAATTGGGCGATATTTTGCCCGATTGTGCGAGAAAAAATCGTGTTGGGCGGGCTACCAAAACTTGGGCTAGAATCCGCCCAGTGTGCGGCGGATTCAAGGCTTTGTGCGGCGCCGCCGCGCTGCAGCCCATGGTTGCCTTGCATGCCACACCTCTTTCCTAATTTTAGGTGCGTCTGTGGCTCTGTGCCCTGCGGCCCCTCCCCACAAGTAACACCGGCAGGGCCATAAATCATAAAGCGGGCGGGAAGCTTCTTTCCAATTAGGGTCCTGCAAGACCTGCAGTGACCTCTGACCTGCCCCCAGTAATGTTCCGACCTGCCTTGGAGTTCGTTTGACCCAATCCTGGGTCAGATCAGTTCAATGATGGGCGTGTCGGGCACATTAGCGGCCCGCCCCCATGCGCGTGCAGCAGGTATGGTGACATCGGAGGTTCCAGCTGTAGGGCTTAGTGTAGTTGGGAAAGAGCCGGGGCAGAGGGGTGATGAAAACACTGGGCAATAAGAGGGATGACTGGGGCGTCAGATGAGCACACGGAGTAGAACACGGGGGCAGGAAGGGGTGATGAAAATACATGGCAGGGGGCCGCGAGGAGCGGTAGACAAGCACACATAGTGGAAAACAGGGGACAGGAAGGAGTGATGAAAACACTGGACAAGGAGAGGGGTGAGAACAGAGGGGTGCAAGGGGCAGCGAGGAGTGGCAGATAAGCGCAGAGTGGAAAACAGGGGACAGGAAGGAGTGATGAAAACACAGGACAAGGAGAGGGCGAGAACAGAGGGTGGCAGATGTGTGCACTGAGAAGTGGAGCACAGGGGGCAAAAAAGGGCGAGATAACACCAGGCAAGGAAAAGGATGAGGACAGAGGGTAATAGGGGAGGCGAGGAGTGGCAGATGAGCACACAGAGTGCAACTCTGGGGGCAGGAAGGGGTGATGAAAACACAGGGCAAAAAGAGAGATGACTAGAGGGGTGAGGGGGCAGATGAGCACACAAGTAGAACACAGGACGTTGTGATTAAAATACAGGGCAAGGAGGGGATAAGAACAGAAGGATGCTGGGGTGACAGATGTGTGCACATAGGAGTGGAACACGGGGGCAGGGAGGGGTGATGAAGGAAAGTAGATGGCTGAGAACAGAGAAATGCTGGGGCGGCGATAAGTGGCATATGAGTACACAGGAACAGTAGGGAGTGATAACAAAACACAGGGTAATGAGAGGGATGCCAGGGCGACAGATGAGCACACAGAGGGGTGGGATACAGGGGGTCAGGAAGGGATGAGGGAAACACACACAGGGACGGAGACGCAGAGCAGCACTGGGAGGGGAACAGAAGGCACAGAGAGTAAGTGGGGGCAGAAGAAAAAAGAGTAGGTGGAGTGAGGTGTTTTCTATTTGCATTATACCAGTGTGCATATTCCCCTGACGCCATTCCTCAATCACACTCAACAATAACATTGATGATTATAAAAAATAGGCTTAGGCACCGCCCACGGTATGAAATACTCGTTTATTGGCAGGGCAGGCTCCTTTTAATGCACTCATGCCTCAGCAGCCTGCCTGGTTCTGTCACTGGTCAGCACGTGACTAGCACCAGACAGGATCAGTTTTTTTTTTAACAAATCCTGCTGGGCCCCCACAAACACATTGCTGCTACGCTGGCAGGGCCAAGGCAAAATCATATGAAATACTCGACTAGCTTCCTGTCACGGTGTTCGTGCAATTTGTCTGTGGTTTCGCAAGCAGTAGTAGTGATCACAAGAGTAAACTCATGTAGAATGTGAGTAGATTGTGGGCATACGATCATTTTACAGTAGGATCAGGTGCTCTGCAGCAGTTCTTTTTATAGTTTGTCCTTGCTCAAATTAGTGTAATTTCTTTTGTTTTATCTGTTTCCATGTACTTAATTTCTTGATTTTGCTCTAAGTGTCACTCTTAGTGTCATACCATTAGTAGTTGTATGTCATTCATAAGTACGCTGAAACCTTGAAAATGGCTCACCTAAGCACTCTTAAAACGTGGCAACTATGCAGTCCATTTTCCATATCGGATAATGTCCTTCCATTTCTGGTGCTTTGAAATAGTTTTAAGATCTTCATAGAGTTTCTTGTTGCTGGAATGGCTGTAATTTCTGATGTTTATATGTTTCCCTCATCTTCTTCACTTGATTTTTGTTCGTGAGAAAGTGTCACTCGTAGCCGTTGAATGTCTACTCATAATTACCCCAAAAATTTGAAAATGTCACACTTAAGCAATCTGAAACCTTGGCATCTATGAATCGCCTGCAGGCACCTTCGTACCATTTTTCTTTGCCTTCGTACCATTTTTCTTTGATCAGGCCACAAGACTTCATGTTACCTCGCCGCGCACACAGAACCGTGTTAGCTGTGTGAAACAAGCATTGGAATTCAATTGTTCTCACATTTGTTGGAGGTGGGGCTATTGGCAATGTGAATGTCCAAGTGTAAATCGTCCATACTTCGTTGTTAGTGTCTTTGTAGTTCCTAGCTTATTTGGCATGTTTGTAATGCACGCAGACCTTCATTTGAGGTTTATGTTTTGTATTAAGCTTGGCACACTTTAAAAATCGTGTTCCTTTCACATTGTGGTGAGTTTGTGGGTTAAAACACCCTTTCCTGTAAGCAGAAGGGTCATAAGGTAGGTAGGTTCTTGCAGCCACTGTGGCCCGTGAGATGGGCGAACTCATGGAGGAAAGGCTTCTCACCCCTAATTGGAGTGAAGTAGGCCTCTCACACCCACGGGCCCCGGTGGCACTGCACCTACTGCACTAATGATAGTATACGTCTTTAAGGCAGTAAACATTTAAGGTGCTGTCACCAGACTTCAGGAGAGAAGAAAGGAATGGTCTTTTCAGGTCTGCAAGAAAAATTGTTATCGGTTATTAGCTCATGGGAACATCAAGCAGCAAGCTCTGCACCCCATGCCATGGACTGCTCTCTTCTGATGAGTACCAAAAAGTATGAAACATACGTAATTTGCGTATGTAAGGAGATGTTCAGCATTGCTCTTGGAGCATTAAAAAAAGTGTGAAAAAACATGGAGCATTGGCCTATTTTGCTGTTACTCTGGAGGGCCTGACGTGAGTATGCAAAAGGAACTTCATGCTGAAGTGCACTTTTCCCAAGAAGAACGTTTCCGCAGTTGCAGTCCTCAAAATTGGACCCAGAAAATTTTGGGCAGCTTGCTCCACACCATGCGATATCAAGTGAGTGACAGTTTTCCTGACAGACCAACTTTGATTTTAGTGTACAAAATATAGGTAATCTGATTAATGTGGGTTCTAAACATATAATCCATGAAATAGAAGTATATTTTTGAATGTTGTAGTCAGGCTACACGTAAGTTAATGGAGTGGCAACATTGGGCTATTTTGGGCTACTTTTCCGTTGCTTTTGGGCTTGAAAGTTGTGAAAAAATCTGGCAACACTGGGAGGCGAGAGCAGAGGCCGCGCCACTAGAAGAACTCAGATTCCCGAGGGAAGTCAAAGTGTTGAGGAAAAGGGCACCGCTGGAGGAAAATACCTCAAACGAAGGGAAAAGGGGCCAAAATACCGTCACCAAAGAAGAGAGGAAAGGCACAGCAAGAATTGCTGACTCACGTCTCGGACTGCAAGAAAGCGGCCACCATGGTCCGAGACGTGTCGGCACGCGACGGGAAACCGCGCTCGAGGGCAAATGAGGCAACATGCCGACTGGGAGAAAACAATGATCTGGCAATGATAAACCCCAAACACAATAAGCAGAATTTACAGAAACCATGCATGTGAAAGTCAAAGAAGTAATATACAAATTCTTATCTTGACTGCGAGCAGCAAGAAAAAGAGGGCTGTTTGCAGTCAAGCTCGGTATTCTAGGTGTTCCTTGTTGCCATTGGCTGTTAATATGTACTACGTTTCTTTTCCCATTGGCTGTGCTTCCAAAGCCTAATGGGATTTGTAGTTTTTTCTTGCATATCTTGACTGCTGCTCTGACATATAAAGCAAGAATTGAAAGCATAATTGGAGCCCCCTGGTCTTGCAAATAAATATATTTTTACTGCTACATTTTGGGACTTTTATTTTATACTACGGTCCTGCCTTTATGATGAAGGGTGCTAAAATAGCAGACCCCTAGAAGGCAATCTGTTGCAGAGGCTACCTAACATCGACATTGGAACTCATCTATGTGTTATACCACCGCAGAGTTCTATGATTCACACAATTTGTAAACTATTTTAGTCATTATATATGTTAGAAACAGGTAAAGGATCATGTTGTAAATGTAATGTAAATTATGTTAATATAATGTGCGTGTTTAACTATATTATATATGCCAAAGACGGGGCTCAGAGGTTGTGTCAAGGACAAACTAGTTTTATAAGGAAGATGTCTGGAAATTAATGGTTTAGAGGCAATTATCCCATTGGACAATAAGATAGTTATATGATTTAATTAGTTCATGGGATAGGCAGCTCAGCATTGAATAGTGTTTTGCAAAAGTGACTTCGTTTTAATGAGTGAAACATTCTCGATCTGCAAGTCTGCTTGGTTAAGTCTTTGCATTTAGTTATTTTTTCCATCTATGCATGCCGTCCATTTTCTGGTCTCAAGAGACATTAACAAATGGCCGATGCCTGACGGTAAACAGTAACGATCTATCTTTTAAAAATGGGCTGTACCCCTTGGGCCATGTGGGGTGAGGCTTGACTTGGTGTTTTTCAACACTTTTGAAAACAAAGCCACATTCATAAGTTCGTTGTCCAGTTCCATGTATTTTATTTGCGGTGCTTTTATAGTACAGACTCGACCAGAGAGGACAATGGAACTCCTCATGTAGCTGTATGTCTCAATTTATGGGTTATAAATGCACACAGGGAACATTTACATTTGCCTTTGACCCTGTACAACACTCTGCTGCCTTTTGGCTAGATTCAGGCTCTAGAAATACACACATTTACCTAGGCACAAAGAGGTGCAATATAAAGTACCCCCTGTTGTACATTTTAAGACTAGTGCAAGTCACTGAGGAGTTCCATTACCCTATAGAGGAACGAGGCCAAAGACCGTGTTCCTTTATACGGTTATGGCACTCCAACATGACTTACAATAGCCTTATCATGTATGCCGGAAGTACTTTATCACAAATGATACATGGCCACACCGTCACCTTTCCCATAAACCACTTAAAACCTTGGTTTGTAGTTCTTTCATATGAAAGAGCGATCATGTTTGCAAGCATGAAGAATAAAAATAAATCCTCAAGTGCAAATTTGAACACCTCAAAAACCTGGTAGATATTTTTTGCGAACATATGTTAGAAACAGTTCAATACAGGTTATTTAAAAAAAAAAAAAAGTCTGCAGCTGCTTGGAATGCGCGTAGAAACATGCAGAAAGGTTCTAGCTTTTCTCTATCTAAAGAGTGCAAAAGCTAAACATATTCTCTCTGCTTGTCATTGTAAGCTATTAACATAGAGCAGAAGAAAGAAAAGCAAATCAGTTTGTTGCTTTAAACAGCTGCTTTAATTATGCTCCGTGACCCGACATGCCTTTGACCTCGCCTGCTGGCAGCAGGCATTGTGACTTCAGAACTTGACTGTAATAACCTTATAATAGTGAAGTTCTTTATAAAGAAGTTAGTGACTGCCGTTTATACAGGGATTACAGAATCCCATGTATTATACCTGCCTTATTACTGGCGTGCAGTGGGCATCAGCACAAGGACAAGAACAAACAGTACAACATAGGAGCATCAATGCAGATGTTCAAAGTCTGAGGTTTAGGTTGGCTTAAGTGGTGAGAGGAGAAGAGAAAGGTCTGAAGCTCCTTCCTGAACGTCAGGGATGACTGGTCCAACTTCCATTTTACATGGAAAAGTTGTGATCACAGCCTTGTTGAATACGGTGCCATCTATTCACTATGAAAATATTACAATAGATTCGGCCTCTTGGAAACTCTCCAAATGTCACTAGTTGCTAGTGAGTCTGTTATTATGATATGTGATCAGCATTTGTATTGCACCGTCTACCATCAGTCCTGCATGACAGTAGTTTGTTAATCTGTGTGCACTTTTTGCATGGTTCTAGGATTTCCAGTCATCTGTTGTGTATGGTTGTTTGATTGTGTATGGTTAGAAGAGATTTGTTATTTGTCAAGATCAATAATGGTTTGGGTTGGTTCAATTGAAAGTAACATTTGCTTGTTTCTGCTACATACCTTTGCACCGTGGTTGGCTGCTTGCAGCTCTTACAACTCAGATCGATTTCTCAGACAAACATTACTAGCCAGCTAAACAGGTATGATTTGCTGTTGTGTTCATGAGATTGGGGTATTTCTGAGATAGCTTTACTTGTATGCTACCAAGATGTATATTGGTGTGGTGAAGGGGAGTGCTGTTGAGGTGACAGCACTTTGATAAACGTATGTGGATTTTGGTTTAGCACTACGAGGTATATATGGTTGAAATGTCATGGTACAGGGTTTCTGTATAGCACAGCATTCATCATTGGCATTGCCTCTTAGCACTTTGGGGTGACAGTATGCAGAGTGTTGTGGACTGGTTAAGGGTTTTTCTCATTCTGAGGGCTCCTCCGCGAGCCCGGTTTTATGTTGTCCCACCAAACCCTGTGTGTGATGGTAGTTCTTGTGTTTCAGTAATCATGTTTGTTTAGGTACCTTTCAGTCCTAGTATGCAGTATTGACACTCTGCCCATGTAACTGTGTTTCCCTGTACCAGAGAGTGTTGTATGTGCCCTTCATCCGGGTGCACGTCCATGTCTCCCTGTCCCGGTGAGCACTGTCTGGATCTTATGTCCTACTGTCCATGTTCAGTTCTCCCTGTCCCAGGGTGAGTTTCTTCTTTTCCCAGTGAGATGCCTGTGTCTCCCTGTCCTGCTGTCTGTGTTTAAGTCTCTCGGTCCCAATGTGACCTAGGATCTCTGTCCCAATGAGCATGCCAATGTTTTATTTTCCCAGAGAGCATGTCCATGTCCCTTATCCTACTGTCCATCTTCAGGTCTCCCTGCCCCGGTGTGAGTGTCTCTGATTGAGCAGGCTTGTGTGTCTGTGAGTGTCTTTGAGTGAGCGCACCAGTGTGTCCTTGTTCTAGTGTCTCTCCTTTCAAGTGTCAGTCTTTAGCTGTACCACAATGATCACATCCATGTCTCCCTGCCCCAGTGTGAGTGTCTCTGAGTGAGCGTGCTTGTTTGTCTGTGAGCGTCTGTGAGTGAGTGCGCATGTGTGTCTGTGAGTAAGCGCATCTGTTTTTCCTTGTCCTAGTGTCTCTCTTTGGGTCTTTCCATCCAAGCGTCAGACTGTACCTGTACCACAGTGATCAAATCCAGCCCCAGTGCCACTCTTTCTGAGCCCCGTGGGGTAGGCAGTGTTTTTCTGCTTCAGGGAGTGTGAGTTAATGTCAGTGTTTGGGCCTTGATTCATGCTCAGTGTTTGTGCCCTGTTTCATGTTCAGAGAGAGACAAGTCCTAGCCTCCTCTTCCGCAGTCATGCCAGTAGCAATAGAACTGTTCTGCAGCCGCCCTCTCCATCCCTTCAACCAAGAGCTAGAAATGAATCCATCATTGTCAAAGCTCCCTGGCAGCACGCAGACATCAATCAATTATTGTCTTCCTGATTCAAGACAGGACAGCACAAAGTTAGTTACCATTCTCATCTGGGATAATTTGGGCAATAATTCAAAAATGCATCTTACTTAATCTTTGTTTCCTTGCCAACTGACTGTCCAAAGGCACACTGCTCCTCAGTGTCTGGCTCTGCTTTCCCATCTGCAAGAATGTTCGTTCTGCAAGAAGAAAGGTGGTGCGTGTGATCTATTTCCCTGTCTTTCCCAGGTCCAAAGACCTTCAGGAGTGACCCTCAGCAGAGCAAGGCAGCCCACAACGAAAACTGAAATTATTGTAGTTATTCTTTGCTGTCCAGAGAAGGAATGGCCTCTGCAAAATGAGAACTTATAACAGGTCAGTGCATCAGACAACCTATCAGGACTGGACATCACATCAGGTACTGTCTGATCTAGAATTCTGTAAACATCTTGACAGGCTAGCCAAGCCTGCATGCTGGATGCAGTCAGTGGCATAGCAATGGTGTCTGAGCTATGGTACATAAAAGGAAACTGGGCCCCTAGCTTCTCTTTGGTAGTCAAATACAACAATAATCAGGGTTCAGTGGGCCCCTCAGGCCTCTTTGCCCTGTTGCTACTATACCTGCAGCATCATTGATAGCTACACCTCCTTCGATGCAGTATTCCCACCATTCGGACACATCCATTCAATGGAACCCAGAAAAGGCTCTCTAATTTCCAAGTGGATGGACCGTTTTCACAGGCACAACAACACAGGTCGAATAGTGACCTGTGTGTCTCCTTCTGCAGAAGGTTTGTCAATCAGTTAGTATTATAGTTATTGACCAGTCTGGTATTCACATGTTTAGGGCCTGGTGTGCTCCACTACAAGGCAATGAGGATGCTGAAAGGTCAAGGTGACTTCAGACACATCCATTCTGCTGGACATGGTATCCTGTGGGGGTGCTCTTCAGGTGGACACAAAGGAGAGCACCTTCTGGACCAGGTATTGAATGGGTCACATAAACATGCACTGTATTTTGATAGCTGCAATGTATTTATCAGCTACCTTGTTATATTTGAAGATGGTAGGTGTTATACATAGCATATTTATATTATACGTTTAGTTTATGTATGGTGTAAAATGATTTGCATACATAAACTGTAACAGTACTTTTTGGTATTGCATGTACTGCTGTAGTAGGTACGCATAGGGGTCTTTTGAGGTATTATGGCTTGTATTGCATACAGTGGGGCCATGACTTTGTTGTCAAATTGTAATTATGGGTACTGGGATGTGCCTCAATGTTGCACATCTTCACGGTCTCTGGTAAAGGGGTCTCAGCAAGTATTGGGTTTGATTTTTTGCGTTGAAATGAGTATCACATATTTAAAAAGCTACTTTCCTTAAGAGCAGAATTTAAAAGAGTTTCTTTACACAGGTTTAGATCCACAGACTGTTTCAAAAAGTTGACCTGCTATATTCCTTAAAATCCTGCATGACCTTGAATTACAATTCCCTCATTTACTTTTAATGGACCTCTGCTTACCTGATATGCCTCTTCTACATATAAACTACCCTTATATCTCTAGCCTGTCTGTCTTCAAGCTTTTTTTAAAAATCATTTGCGTCTCACATACCCCTTCACAAATGATCACACCTAAGTCACTAACGTACCACAAAGAAAGTAATGCATGGATAAGTTTCCTTCAACTTGCTAGACTAACTTCAACAACCAATGAACTGACCACTGTCTTTGGGCTTTTAGTTAGCGTGCTACTCACCGTAAAGCGCTTCAAGTCAGAGTTAGTAAGCGCTATATATAAATGCAATTCCAAGACAGTTTAGAAATTATCAAACCGTCTATAAGCCGAGCAACAAATCACAAAATCATCATATTAGTGTGAACATTTTCTGAAAGAACTCATGTGTCTTGGTGTTAGGTCCTTCTCCAGGGGTTCAGGTGATCCTGTTTATGGCATGAGCCAGACTAAAGGTGTGGGTGCCAGATAGTGTTTGGCGTGTGAAATGCATTAGAGTCGCCAGAAAATATTCAACACTATATATATTATGATACAATTGAGAACTCTAACTCGACTAATACATGGTTGGATGATTTCTAAACCACATTTTGATTTCCAGTCTGGTCAAAAACTATGATATTAATTGGTTGACAAAACTTAGCACCACTGGTGCATTTATGCTGGCAAGCTGGAGATACAGAGCATTATTTCACCGGTGCTGGTGTGGACTGGCTCATCATGATCCCAGGCTGAAGGGATCAGTCCCCCTAGCACACTGATCAGAGGAAATTGTGAATACCAATCGTACCAGATTTCAAGAGTGCACCTCATATGATTCTGTATTCTTAAGATTTATGTTTTCACAGGCACCTCATAGTCTACTGACACCATACTTTTCAGGGACACTCTCCTGTGAATGGGCCTTTAAGTTTCTACACAGAAATTCTCTGTGGCACTCCATTTACTACGAGTCACGTCAATTTCAATGAATCACTACAATTTCCATGTGGAACTTAGATTTGCACAAATCAATTAAATTTCCATGATGCCCTTTAATTTCCATGTGGCTTATGGATTTTCAAGCAGAACGTCAATTACCAGTGCACACTTACGTTTCTACAAAGCCATTCAATGCCATTGGAGCATTTCAGTTTCTAGAAAGCCCCTGAAATTCCATAAAACACTTTAATTTCCATGCACCATTTCAAATTGAACAGGACCCTTCAATTTCCATTGGGCACTTTAATTTGCTTGCCCATCTAAATCTTTAATTTTACTCTTCTTTCTGCCAGAAATTACTCCATATGAGGGCAACTCACATTTTTGTCATTGTTTTCAATGTTTTTTTCCTTATGAATCTCGAAGTTTATCTCAACTTCTGATTCATCACTTTGATGTACTCAGAACAGTTGTACAGATCACCTCTATGGCTCCTTTTCTACATGCAAACATAGCAGGTTTAGTCGATAAATGCAAGGTCTGCACACAATTTGCCAACAAGCAACAGGTTTGAGACGGAGTTTGGCACTGACTAACGGTTCTCTTGAGACTTTTATACCCCTCTGCTCGCAAAGCATGTCATGGTGATCTTTGCAGCATGCGGCAGGATTAGGAAATGCTCCAAAATATAAAAAAATGACATGTCTGTCTACAATCTACACTGACAGCTAAAGTCTATAAAATACAGTGAGGTCAAGTAAGGGAGAGAGTTAATATATCCATTACATATGTTTGCAGTAGCGGCTGCTGTGCGGGTGTAGTGGTGAAGCGGGGTGGGGGGACGATGGACAACGGGAGGTGGGGGAGGGGAGAGGATAAAAAACATTTAAAAATAAAAATAACTTACCTTCTGCCTGCAACCCAACACTCTTATCCGTGTCCTCTTCTCGCTGCAGCACAGGCTCCCAGCCTCCCCTGCAGCCAATCCTGACGCTGCTTTCATGTTAGAAAGCTGTGCCAGGATTGGCCTGAGTGCTAGGACTGTGCGCTCCCAGAGAGACTGGGAGCCTGTGCTTTGCTGTCGCCAACCCAGGAACGCAGCTGGAGTGGAGACAGCTCAGTGCACATGTGGGTTTGGCCGGCCTCAGACAGCAGGCCAAACCCACATGCGCACTGATAGCAGTGCTGCCCACCACTCCCTCTCCTGACTGCCCCGCGATGGCAACTCCCCAGGACGCAGCACATATAAGTTGAAAAACAAAACAATAATAAACTTGTTTTATTGTATTATTTTTAAACTTTTGAGGGTGGCAGGAGGGGCGATGCTCCTCCACCATAGCGGAGGTGCCACCACTGTATGTTTATCACCAACATGGCTAAATCAATTGAATTCACTCCTACCACTCTGATCTTTTTCTGCACTGAACAAAGTTATATCTGCTGCCACCTTAATCCTCATAAATTTCCAATAGTAAACACCAGGGCTGGACTGAGAACCCAAAGCAGCCCTGGCCCAAACCAGCCCCCGGCCTGAGGGTGGAGGGGGGAGGGCTTTTGGTAGGTGCAAGTGTGAAGCACTGCTGCTTTTGTTACTGGGGGTCGATATTTCAGCACTGATGCAAAACCGGTCCCCACCCTTGCAGCCTCCTGGGAAAAAGCCCGATGCCTGCTACAGCCAGTCCGGCCCAGGCAAACACACCTACTTTTCCTCATCTTTCAAATAATGGCTGGCTATCCATCAAAAACGTGGCTCTCTTGAAACATCTAACTCTAATTTTCAAGGTTCTTGATAACACTAGCACACCTCATACATGTCTATCTAAAATCCTTCACTGTTATGTGCCAAGTTGCAATCTATTCTCGGCTCCTAAGCCAATATACAATGCATCCAGATTTAAGCCCTCTAACTTGCTCGGACCCCTCTTTTGGAGGTCACAGGTGGCTGACATAGGAGCTACCACTTTATCCACTTCTTCAAGACCACACAAAAAGAGCTACTTTTCCAACTTGAACTCCAGCAGCTGATCAATCAATCAATCAGGGAATTGTAAGCGCGCTACTCACCCGTGAGGGTCTCAAGGCGCTGAGGGGGGGGTCCGCAGATCTGTTTAGCCAAAGAGCCAGGTCTTGAGGGTCTTCCTGAAGGTGTTCAGGGAGGGGGCGCGTCTGATGTCTGCCGGTAGCTCGTTCCAGGTCTTGGCTGCAATGTAAGAGAAGGATCTTCCGCCTGCTCTGGCTCTGTGTATGCGCGGGGTTTCGGCCAGTGCGAGGTTGGAAGATCGGAGGTTTCTTTTGGGTACGTGGAAGTTGATTCTGTCGTTGAGGTATTTGGGTCCGTTGTTGTGTAGGCATTTGTAGGCGTGAGTGAGGATTTTGAAAGTGACTCTTTTCTCCACGGGGAGCCAGTGGAGACTTCATAGGTGTTGGCTGATGTGTTCGTGTCGAGGGATGCCGAGGACGAGTCTGGCGGCAGTGTTCTGTATTGTCTGGAGTGGGCGGAGTAGGGACTTGTTGATGCCGGCGTAAAGTGTGTTTCCATAGTCCAGTCTGCTGGTGATGAGTGCGTGGGTGACTGTCTTCCTTGACTCAGCTGATGATTCCAACACCCTTGCCGGTGCCCAGATTTCCCACAGTGCCTCCACTCCATTTGGAAACTTACTTGCTAGTTTTATGTGCTGTATGTGTAGTATATTTACTTACTTGTCGCCGAGTAAATTTATCGTCTACAATATCTTCAACTATGCCACTAACAGTATTCACACAAAATGGTTTTGTAGCATGAATTTGCATTGCACAGTGTTTCTGATTGAAGTGGTATTGCTCTTGGATGTATACAAAGATGAGGGAGGGGACAAGGCAATAGACAAAACTGAAATCTATACTGATTATCTTATTTAGGGGTTGCTTGATGTCTCTTATTCTGTCTTGTACCGAGGCATGGGGTCTTACATATCCAGTGGCTGAAGTGGGCGGGATCGGTTGTGAACAAAGTTCCCAATCTTTTTCAATTTTACACCCACAGTTCCCATACTTTTTTTTGCCTTGTCCCCAAATTTGCTGATCTCCCCCCCATTGCACTCATCATAGTTCCCATAAATATTTTATGTACTTCTACCTCTGTACATATCACTATTCTGTTTTCAGTGACAAAATGCAACTGATGATTGACAGTCATTGGTGGCTGACCCTCTAATACTCTGTACAGCTGTCACCACATCAGGCAAATTCAGGGAAGTTCACAGTAGATAAATTACGAAGTTTCCAGGTTTTGCCTGTGGCCAGCGTAGTTTAATTTTGCCACCCGAAACCATTTCCCTGCTACAGGATGCCCCACACTACATAGATGGGACATCAGTCTCATGGAATTGTGTTTCACCACTGTCAGCTGAGCAGCAGCTGGAAACAGAATAGCTGCCACTGGGCCACGTCATTACCTTTCCCTCCTGGCCAGAAACTTCCAGCAGGGGGAGAAAGACACCTAGCATGTCACTGCTAAGATTAAAGGTAAAGGATACAATAAAAAGCAGGTTCCATCTGATCTCGAGCCACGTTTTTTACCATTATTGTCTTGCCCTAGAGATCATTGTGCTTTTAGTGTTGTATTGTCAACCATTATAGTGCTGAATCTACCGACTTAAATTTGAATGAAAAACTTTAATGAAGCAGTTTGATCAGCAATTGTGGAAATCATCATTTGAATTCATTATATATATTTTTTTGCCACCATTATTTTGAATGTATACCGAGTATGAAAGTGAATGAGTGAATGTAGACACGTTTGGAGCGAGCATGGGAATTGATTCAACTATAGATCATGCGAATTGATATAACGATTAAGGTTTTTGTAGTGTTTTTAAGATAATAAAATATTTTTGGTATATTTGTACATCTTGGTTCCTTCAATATATCTATTATCACATGTTGTGACAATTGTTTGAGTTGCCTTAGTACTTCACATTTACAGTCAAAAGAAGGGACATTTTCTCTGCTGTTCAGCACCCCCTTTTTTATCCCCAATTTGCTTTTAAAACTCACCAACATTGCTGTTCACAAAACTGGCGCAGTTTAAAAAATATCACAAAATAAAATGATGGACGGAGTGTTGAAACCTTTCAAACACTCACCTCCAGTCACAGGTCTGGGTTTAATCATAGTTATTTTGCTTGCCATGTCACCCCAGTTTGGACACAGCCATATGCAAATCAGTCTTGACCCTGCTCCCCATGGGAACAGTCCAGCTCGAACTGCCAAGCCAGGTCGTCCCTGGACCGGACACATGCATCCTGGGACCGGTTTCAGGCTATCACCCCTCATCAGCCATGCTAGCTTGAATCCAGTGGTGCAGCGAGCAAGGGACCCACGTCTGGGCATACCCTTAGCCACTTAGGGTGCACATAGCAACATCACAAAATAAAATGATGGACGGAGTGTTGAAACTTTTCAAACACTCATCCCCAGTCATAGATCTGGGTTTAATCCATAGTTTTTTTGCTCACCACGCCACCCCAGTTTGGACCCAGCCATATGCAAGTCAGTCTTGACCCTGCTCCCCATGGAAACAGTCCAGCTCGAACTGCCAATTCAGGTCCTCCCTGGACAGGAAACAAGGATCCTGGGACAGGTTTCGGAGTATCACCACATATCAGTCAGGCTAGCTTGAATCCAGTGGCGCAGTGAGCACGGGACCCACGTCTGGGCATACCCTTCACACTTAGGGCGACAAAAGCAAAAAGAACAAATGATAGACCGAATGCTGAATAAATCAAACATTTCCCCCCAGTCGCAAAGATCTGGTTTTAATTCATCATCAAGTTGCTTATTATCTTTTGTTAATATATTGTTCGTGAAAAGACTGGCTGTATTGTGTGTTTAGAGCTGGCAGTACAAGGAAATGTTAAAATAATCAAATTAAAATACTTATCTAAATTAATAAGGATGCTCCTTGGCAGCTGCTTTGAACCATTATAGGGGAGTTCTCTTGTGGCTCAAAGTAAAATAAATGTAGAGGTAACTGTTTTGATTGTCCTGATGTCAGCATGTTGTTGAAATGGCATGGCCATATGGCGAAACAAAAGAGGAAACAGTTGAACTGACCCTGAGTGGTAATTCCGTGTAAGTACACTCCACATGCAAGAGGTCCATTAATGAGAAACCCCTTCAGGTTGTTGTTTCTAATTATAAATAACCAAACTGATGTAAGTGAATGGACAATGCTCTGCAGTAAGTATTTTGCAGAAAAATAGCTTTGGTTGGTAAATAACCCAGGACCTAGGTTTGACCTTTTTGCCCTTTACTACGTTTGCAACAATCTCAAATAAAGGTTTCAGCACTCCGTCCATTATCTCCTTGTGTTTGCTTTGTTCGCCCTAAGTTGGCAGGGTATGCCCAGACGTGGGTCCCTTGCTCACTTTGCCACAGGATTCAAGCTAGCCTGGCTGATGAGGGCTGTTAGCCCGAAACCGGTCCCAGGATGCTTGATTCCGGTCCAGGGAAGACATGGCTTGGCAGTTCGGTCTGGACTGTTCCCATGAGGCACAGGGTCAAGACTGATTTGCATATAGCTATGTCTGAACTGGGGTGGCAAAGTGAGCTAACGAATGATGATGGATTCAACCCAGATCTGTGACTGGGGGTGAGTGTTTGAAAAGTTTCAGCACTCCGTCCATTATCTCCTTGTGTTTGTTTTGTTCGCCCTAAGTTGGCAGGGTATGCCCAGACGTGGGTCCCTTGCTCACTTTGCCACTGGATTCAAGCTAGCCTGGCTGATGAGGGCTGTTAGCCCGAAACCGGTCCCAGGATGCTTGATTCCGGTCCAGGGAAGACATGGCTTGGCAGTTCGGTCTGGGCTGTTCCCATGAGGCACAGGGTCAAGACTGATTTGCATATAGCTATGTCTGAACTGGGGTGGCAAAGTGAGCTAAAGAATGATGATGGATTCAACCCAGATCTGTGACTGGGGGTGAGTGTTTGAAAAGTTTCAGCACTCCGTCCATTATCTCCTTGTGTTTGCTTTACTAGCTGTGGGTCAGTACATGAGGAACTCTCATGAAAGTGTGGGCATTCTGTGCTATCCATGTCATGCAAATTGGTGTCTACATGCCACATTTCTCCTCCCTCCTTTGCTACCCGGAACACCTCTAACAACTGGGGATGCATCCATTGTGATGGTCTGCGAGTAATGTGGCAGCAAGAATGGCTCTACCCAGAAGCCTACAAGTGGCTCCAAGCAGTCAAAACCTGTCTTACAGTTCTACAAGGCGCTTTACTCAGTGGGTGCCTGGTGGGAAGAGTGTATGATTTGGACTACAAAGCCCTTTTTGACCTCATATGAAATAGATCCATCAGCGAAGCACTCACTTCAGCTCATCTTGCTTAAACTTATGTACACAAACTACTAATGACTCTGCAAACACACATGTTGACGATTCTTACAGTACTCTGATTGCAAAGCCCTCAATGCACATTACAGCCGGCATGCTGATGAAGGTTCATGGCATGCCCATTGATGTCTTTCAGGCACAGTTATAGACACCGACTGGTACTCTTACGTTGGAAGACCCTAATGAAGAAGGTCTTCCTTGGTCATACACAGATGCTGGCCAGCTTAGTTATGCAGGTAACTGTGAGGAAGTCAGGCATCTCATTGGGCAGGATGCTGGAAATGAGAAGGTCTGGTGAGCTCAAGTATGCATGAGCTGCCCACATGCAGCTAGAGTTTGGGCTTAAGGCAGGAACACGTGGAACCAGTGAATAGGTGGGATTCAAAAAGCAACCCATGGGGCGTAAGTAAGTGGGCATAGAAAGAAAAGGGACAGACTGGAGCATGTAAGAGGTGATGGATATTGACTAACATTACCGATACCACCAGCGAAGGAGACTGGCTCTTAATTAATTACTATAATAATGAATTTGGGGGAAACATGAATCTAGTGGTAGCCGAGCTGAATAGCGAAATAGACAAACTGGCCTCGACCACCAAAAATGGTGCTTCCAACATCATTTGGGTGGGCGACTTCAATATACACCAATGTAAGCATAACGAGGCTCGGGTTTGCGGGCTGGAAGATCGTCAGGCCAACCCTATCCTTCATTTCGTCCATTATGAACATGGAGATAGACTCAATAGGATCCTATATACCAGGAACATGGAAATAGCCAACAATGCGAACTCAGGCCATATAGGGAAAACATTTAGGTGGAATAATTATGAATCCACCATTGATTTTATTTTAGCCACCATCCCTTTTAATGAAAAGGTGACTCATGTAGACAATTTATTTACAGGCTTTAGTGACCACGCCATCGTAACTATATACTTAAGTTTGGCTTGCAAGGAAGTGAAGCAGCGGCAGGAAGCACCAAACCTGACTTTATCAAGGAAAAACAGGTATCAACTTAAATGGGCTAAAGTTGAGAAGCGGAAACTGGTCCCAGGGATCATAGCGAACATATTGGATGATATTTTTAACTGCTTGGATCAAGAGACCAGTCCACCACTATTAGTATTACAGTTTAGAGACCTTATAAGGAAAGTAAAAGCGGCCGTTACTCGCCACAAACCGGCAAATAGTTCATTATTTAAGCGCTGGTTTGATTCCCCTTGTTCCAAATCCAGAAAAGCACTCACCAAAGCCCTGAAAACTCATCCTAGAAATTCAGCACAAATAAGATCGCTACGTAGTGACTATAAGTCAGCCAGAAGGAAAAGAGAGAGGGACATGGAGAGGAGGCCTGGGATGGTCTCGAGCAGGCGGCTAGGTCAGGCAATAGTAGAGATTTTTGGAAAGTAATAAACGCTCCTTATTTTAAAGATCCTAAGGATCCGACATTGGACTCACATGTAGGTGAAGAAGCATGGGTGGCACACTTTGAACTTATTTTTGCCTCCAATACTTCTTTTGTGATGCCCTTCACTGACATAGATCCTACATTGCAGGGTAGTCTGTTTTTCTCACTCTCAGAAGTCAGAAGAGGGTTGGTGGCTTGTGTCGCTGGGAAAGCCCCAGGACCTGATGGGGTGTCGATAGATCTCTTTCAGGATAACCAAGATCTGTGGACTCCGTTGCTAACTAATGTTTTTAACAGTATAGCGATAGATGGGCCTCCACCCTCCTGGAAGCACAGTGTAATTGTTCCAATATACAAACAAGCATTGGCATAGCCAATAGGTCTCGCTTTTCGGACCTTATAAGTATTTAGTTATGCAGCAGAATATCCTTGGTGCAACAACATCAACTGTTGCATGGCTAAACACTTATAAGGTCCCAAAGGCGAGACCTATTGGCTATGCCAATGCTTGTTTTTTTTTACCAATTAGGCTCTGGCGTCATGCACAGGCTCGCCTCCAGGGTAACTTCTCTCATGCACTGTCTGGGGCCGAGCAGGCAATGTGAGGATCATTGTGCTTGAGGGATGTGCTATCTCTTTTCTGAAAGCATCACCGTCCACCAATGTAACTGCTGTATTTTCTGCTGAACAAGAACACCTGAAACCTGTGGGAAGCTGAGGCAGGAGTTGGTAAGAGCATCCATGACAAAGCCCAGCTAGATGTAAGACTAGGGATTATAGAGGTAGGGATTATAATACAGCCACAACTGGTGAGTAAAATGCATCTACTATTAGTGTACTGGGGCGTGTGTATACATATCCACACACAAACATACTGTTTGGAAGGCTTAATACTACCTAACCTAATTCTGCAATTGAACAAATCACCATGAACACTAAAGAATCGAGGGTTATTATCAACCATATACCAAAACCTTAACACAGAATCCAAAGTGGGAGTGGAAAATGTATACATAGGGGTTGGGGGTCATAAATTCTATGCGAAGTTGAAATGCATCCGATTAAATAATTGAAAACATATTGTGAGGGTTCTTGGTAAATGTGTTTCCACCCAGTGCCCCCTTCCAGACAACTGCAAATGTGTACTAGATTGGTTGAGAATCTGATTGTGCCACCTAGGAGCCCCCTCCTCCACAAAACAGAGCTGTAGCAGGAGTAGAACGGGGCGGAGAAGACAGACTATACAGCCTCGCCTCCAGTGAGACGTTTAAGTCTGGCACAAAAGAAAGTGGGAACAATGGAAATGAAAGGGAACAGGAGGGCAAGGCACTATGCTCGGGAATAACACAAGGGAAATGTAATGTTGGTAAGGTTTGAAAAAGACTAAAATAACCCTGTGGCCACCTATAGAGTTATATGTTGTCACCCTATCCACCTAAAAAAACCACAAAAAAAACATGTTTATTATGTGTGCATTTACCTAGACGGTAATAAGGCCCGTGAAGAGTCTGGTGCTATTTGGGGGGTGAGGATGTCAGATCTCCAGCTACCCTAAACTCTGGGAGCAGGGCACAGACATTAACAAAGGGGCAGAGCAGAGATAAGACAGAGAAGAACCCCTGCGAGGGGTGAGAGCACAGAATACCTCTGTTTCGCACAGAGCCAAAGACTGGAAGAATGAGGTATCCGACGTGCACCAACATCATGGTGCAGCTGCGGAGAGCGGGGTCCCTGTGTGGTAGGGTGACCAACCGTCCGTAAATTTCACGGACCGCCCGTAATTTGGGCCTCTTGTCCGTTGTCCGTGAGACATTCTTTCACGGACGCCTTTTGTCCGTAATTTCAGCCATAGGAGCGAGCTGGCCCCTGCAGTGAGTTCTGTAACTCTCACTGCAGGGGCCAACTCGTGCTCCTGCTGTGAATTCAATGGCCTGCAGAAGCCCCTCCCCGACCCAGCACAGACTGCTATCAGCCCATTATCATTCTGTATGTCGGCCTAATTATCACATACTGAATGGTAATGGGCCTCTCTGTGCAGTGACAGGATAACCGCAAAGGGCACCAGGATAGGCAAAGCGTACATGAGCACCTTCTCTCCTCATCCTCCCCCCCCCCCCCCCCAAGCAGTGTCAGACTCGCAAGACTATAATATGCTCCACTACATCAGCAGCAACTATGGTGATACCTGGAAGACACAGAAATGCAAGTGAGGCGCAAAAACAGGTGCTTAGTATCCGTGATCCATTTACACTCTGACCACACAACAGCAGTACAAATGAGCACCAACAAGATGTCTGAACTGGCCTCCCTAATGGGGCAACTGGGGCATCTCAGCAGATCGGACAAGTGAAGGGCGGCGTGGCACTTCATAACATCAGCAATGCCAAAAATCACCACCCGGCAGCATATACTAAAGCAAGTGCACAGTCACACGGTAAAATGTTACAGTGCAAAGGTGCGTTTTAGCAACATGAAATGAAATGAAATGAAATTTGTACTTGTAAAGCACACCCATACCCCCAAAGGGGTGTCCAGGCGCTGTACGCATACCGCTGTGGAACCCTTCCTGGCTTTTCCCTGTGAAATGTCCACTCCTGGGCACCCCCAGGGTGAAGCCAGGCATCCCAGCGCTGTTAAGGCCGTTGTGGAGATTAAGCAAGCTATTGCCCAGAGTTGCAGAGTGGGACCCATGATTAGAATAGGCACCGAGGCGAGAATTATCAGGTCCGAGGAAATTGAGCCCAAGACCCGCCGAGGCGGGAATTGAACCCTGGTCCCGGGCCAGATCTCTGCATCAGGGTCTGCCGCTCTAACCATTGAGCCACACTTCTCCACAACGACTTAGAAATTGCAGCAGTGCCCTAAAACAAAACACCACAATCGTAATCAGGCCCTTAGACTTGAAATTCCAGATGGTGAGAAGCCAAGTCTAATCTCAAGCCTATCCCTCAGTATTTGCTTATTGACATCGGAGATTCAGGTGAGTAATCAGACATGATCGAGTACTCAAGGCCTACAACTCTCCCCTCCCCATCCTACATAAAAGTCAGTCTGCCCCAATTCCATAAACTTCTTTTATTTCCAATTCCTTCATGCAGGCACTTGATTCTTCAACAGCATTCACAATCGCTATCGCTTCTTTCAATTATAATTGTTTTCCGCCCATAGTCTCTTCTGCAGAATGTCAAGAATATTTTTCTAGCAGTTTATAAACGAAACACACAATGGCATTGCGATGAGTGGTTTTAGCCAAATGTTTACTTCCAGATTTGATAAACAAGAGGAATTACATGGGGGTCATCATTCACACTAGTGATGCTAGTGTGAAGTCACGCATGTGCACTAAGCAGGGAACACATTGCTTCCAGATTTGCCAAGCAGGAAGAACTTCATTCAGTATGGAACTGATGCGAGTCACACTTGTGCACTTGAGTGAGACATGTGCACATCGATAGCAGTGATGAAAGGTTGCGGCTGTGCACTGAGCGAGGCACAGGGACAAACAGTCACACTGGTTGCTTAGCAATGTTACAGCTTTACATGGTTAGTTCTGTGCAGTGTGCTAGTTGCACGTGATGGCCTGATCAAAAATAAACATAAACAGGTGCTCAGTCAATTATTAAAAATCCGTACAGATGTTTCTTTCAGAATAACTATGCCAAAAATGAGAAGTGCCTTAGTACAGACGCAACAATAGGTCGATTTCTTTCCTCATTCGCAAGGTGTGGAGTGGTTTCCTCTATCTCTTCACCTTGGTGTTGGTCCAGATGTTGCTGGTGGCGCTCATTGCCAAATTGAAGTAGTGACACACACCGGTTTGAGTTTCAACAAATGTTGTATTATTTTATCCTCAGACTAGGAAGGTAAAGGTCCTTCCTGCCAGCCAGCAGCAGCCAACTTCCTGGTTGGAACCTCACTGTGTGATCTGACTGGAACAGGTGACTAGTCATCCTGCAAGTGAAAAAATTTACAACCGGTCACTTCTCAGACTCCTTTCATTCTGTAAATTCATTTCTACAAGCACCCAAGTGGATCCCCTTTTCACAGAGGCAGTTATCCACAGTTCCATTATGCCAGCGTTTTCCAATCTGCATTCTCATCTTTAGCTAGTTGGCAATCCTAGAAGGACATTTGGAGACACCAAGCACCTCTCTCTAATGAATATTCGTTGATTTTCCCCTTGCTTCATTCCAGAAAAAGCAGAGACAGGTAAGGCCTGACTTGAACAGTAAGAAAGCAGCTGATCAGCACAAAGTAGAAGGTAGCTATCGAATTTCAAACAAGTATTGGCAAAGACAAAAGGTCCAGGTTCAATGCGTTTATTGATTGCAGCATTAGCATATTAGAGCGAGATCCCTCATAAATTTCAGTGCAAGCACGCAAGTGGAGGTGGAAGGATACACCTAACTAGCCAGTAGCGTTAGGTGAGAGGTGATAACTCCACTGGGCTGAAGTAAAACGTCATTGTCAAAGACACAAGACGTGTCCACTATGGATCTTATCCATCACTCAGTACTGTACCAGCCCCTAAATCCATGATTTGTAAAGCGCAGCAGATCACCTGTGAGGGCCTCAAGGCGCTGCATTATAGGCATGGGGAGATTAAGTGATTTCCCAAAATCACAGGATATTGCCATCGCCGCCGAGACTCGAACCTGAGTCTCAGCGGCTCCGAAGTCGGCAGCTCAGGCCGTTACACCACAACCAGTCATCACCAGCTAAATAGACATGGAATACCTGAAGCGATCTGACACATAAAGCAGGCCACTCGGAGAACTGCACTCTTGTCCAGCACTGCAGGTCCCAATTAGCTACATTCTATGCGTGCTGCTTTACATCTCACAATGGCACTCAGATATGAGATGCTAGTAACAAAGTCCATCCGAGCAGATCTTCCCGACCACTTCTCTCACCAAACATGCCTGCTCAGGACCATGAACTGTAAACAAAATATCAAAATGGACAACCCAGTGCAGTAACCATATAAATAAATTATGATCATATGAAATACCATAAAAATACCTGCACAGATGCTCAAAGCTGCATGCATACAGAGAAAACCGTGAAGTCCAAGATTATCACAACTTAATATGAATTTATTTTGACTTGTACTTATGTTGGTTGTCTATTTATGTACTTATATACTATTGAGCGACCTCCTCTGATGTGTCTGTAAAACTTACCTTTTGTCTCGAATTTTTGTCCTGAATTTTGACCTTCTGTCCTGAATTTTTGTCCTGAATTTGGACCCTTTGTCCTGAATTTTTACACTCACCGTCCTGAATTTGGACCCATGCCAGTTGGTCACCCTACTGTGTGGCTGTGTCCGCTGCTGGCGAGAGTGCGGGGTCTGCTGCTGGGGGGTCTAGAGGCGCTGTTCCTGTTGCCGGTGTTGCTCCCGGGGCTTCTGAGAATGCTGCCGAAGCTCCTCCTGCTGCCGCCGGGAGAGAGATGGCCCATGAAAATGTGGTCCCTTCCAGGCTTCTGTGAACATGGGCGAAGAATGCATAGATGGGGCTGCAGCGGGAGAGAGAGGCGGAGGGAGTTGCGCGCGCTAAAATAAAATAAATAAAAAAAGCACGCGAGTGGTGCGCGCACGCGCGACGGCAAAAGTAAAGTGAAAGCAGGCTGGCGAGTGGTGTACGATGTGCGCGCACCATGACGAGAGAGGAAAGCCAGATGGCGCCTCTGCTTGTCATTGTGCGCGTTATGTAGTGGGCTTTTGAAAGCTGACCAGACGCTCGTGCGTCATGGCCTTTTCCGTGCGGTTACCCGTAGGGCCGCCATGTGGTTTCAATTATCGCGTCCGTGTCTGGGCACGATAATTGAAACCACATGGCGGCCCTGCGGGTAACAGCACGGAAAGGCCATGACGCACGAGCGTCTGGTCACCTTTCAAAAGCCCACTACATAAAGTCTTCGCCAGATCAGCGCTTGCGCGCTACTCTAGGCTCGACCTAAAAAGGGGATTGGGGAAGCCCAAAGAACTATAGACCCACCTCCTTGTTGGACACAACCACCAAACTTATGGGACGACTCCTTCTATTCAGGCTGGAAGAGTGGGCCTAAGAAAATAACATCCTAATGCAGGCACAGTATGGCTTCCAGAGAGGGAAAGGCATGATAGATCAATGTCTAAACCTATCACTATGTATAGACAAATATACGAGAGCGAAAGGCGGGAAAATCTATAGGGCCTTCATGGACCTGTCAGCGGCATTTGACTGTGTGAGCCACCAGAAGCTCTGGTATTTAATCGAGGAGATGGGGATTGACCATCTCATAATTAACTTTATCCGCCAACTATATGCAAATGCCTCTGCATGTGTCCGTTATGGCAAAAATGGGGAATGTACCCGCTCATTTAAGATCGCTAGGGGAGTTAGGCAGGGATGTGTCCTCACACCGTTCCTTTTTTCCATCTATACAAACGGGGTTGAGGCAGCCTTCTCGGGATCATCCCTGGACGTGCCCGTGTTTGACACCAACCCCCTACCAATACTAGCCTACGCCGATGATGCGGTGATAATTGCAAGAACGGGGCTAGCTCTTCAATGTCTCATAACAACATATGCAACATTCATGGCCTCGCTGGATCTTAAAGTTAATGAAACAAAATCCTTTGTTATTATAGCAGGATCCGGCAAAGGCGATAAATCCCCATACTTCCATATGGATTCCCAGAAAATAGAAGTGGTAGAGTCCTTTCCATACTTGGGAGTCTTATTTGATAAAAATCAAACTTGGGCAAATCTGGTAGCGGCAAGAGCACTAGGAATGGAAAGGAGTTTGAAAGCTATTAAGGCCTTCTCCAAAAAGTTAGGCGCCAGCCCCCTTGACCCAATTAAAAATGTTTATCAGGCCAAGACGAAGGCAGCAGCCACATATGGGGCAGGAGTCTGGGGCATGGCGCTCATTGACCAACTCCAAATACTTGAAGATAGCTTTTTTAAGTTCCTTGTGTCCCTACCGTCTTCTTACTCTAATTACATCTTACATATAGAATTGGGGTTACCTTATATGGTAGATACCATTAGACTAGCGCCAATTCTACTATGGTTTTCTATATGGCGCAGGACTACAGTCAATCTAACACAAAACATAATTAAAGATTGTTTAAAAAAAGCAATTGGGTTGGGAGAATTATTTAAGGACCAAACGGCTTGCAGGAGGATTTCAAAACCGAAATTAACTGAGATTTATATGCGGAGGGCTCATTATGATTGTAGGGAAAGGAATCACAGAAAAAAGGCGGCCCTCGCATATTACCTGATACCCCCTAGACCAGAGGGAGGATATTCCTATCTAGCACATACCACAATAGCTCAGCACAGATATATAGTACTGAGATTTCGTCTGAACCTCCTCCCCTTGATGTTAGGTTACCCGGAGAGAAGATTCAAACACTCAGACTTGGCGCTATGCCCCTGCGACAACCATTCTCCCCAATCTGACCTGCATCTAGTCTTGTTCTGTGGGTTTTACAAGAGAGAACAAGAAGACTTTATTCTTCCAATTTTAAGGCGCCACAATTTTAGTCAATGACGGGTGGCGCTTTACTTTTTAAAATCCCTACCTGATCTTTTTGTTTGTTTTTCGGTAGCCACCTTCTTGTGGGCCTGTATGAAAAGGAGAAAGTTGCAAGGCTGATAGAAGGTATTATGCCTTTAATTGACAACCATAGTTATGAATTGAGCAATTTGATGTAAATTAACTGGATTTGGTTCATAAGGCACATAATGTACTGTATGTTTTAAAATGTCCAGTAATAATTTTTAAATGTATTTTTAAGTACTTTCACTTGCTATAGGATTTTAACTTGCTATGATCTGGGGTTTTTTGCTGATCAGTGACCCAACTTGTGCTTTTATGATCTGTTTTTAAGAGATCGAATAAAGATTGTATTAATTGATTTATTGATTGACAAACATTACCGATGTATTTCCCATAAAAAAGAATGATCTAGTCGTGATAGATTTGTCAGCCCAATATAATAATATATTCAGATTAATCTCAAGGTTGTTGCATGTTTTATTAAAGTATATTCCACCACATGCTCGTTGAAGTGCCAGCATAACAGAATAAATTCTTGTGCATCTATTATGGCAGACAACTCATGTAAATTTCTTGGCACTGTAATATAGTGCCCAACAGGAAATGCCACCCATTTGTACAATTATTTCGACCTCAACTGTGTTCCTCAGAGCAACAATTACGGTCTTCTGATCAACTTTGTTTATTACGCTGCCACACACTCCTAAAATGGAAACAGAATTAGAATCACTTTCAGAGCTCAGTAAAATCAAGCATATGTGGTCATTAAAATCAATTTCGGGGCTCTGTAAAATATCCCTAAGTAGCCATCAAAATCACTTTCAGGACACAGTGAAATCATGTTATGTTGTCATTAAAATCACTTTCAGGACACAGTGAAATCATGTTATGTTGTCATTAAAATCACTTTCAGGACACAGTGAAATCATGTTATGTTGTCATTAAAATCACTTTCCGGGATCATCAAAATCATGCTATGCGGGCATCAATCAAAAGATGAAGAAAATGTGAAACTATCGCCTGAACTACTTACAGAAAAAGCACCAGCTATATGACTTTGTACGTCAAATCGTAGAATCAATAGATAGAAGAATAATAATGTTTCTTAGATGCTATAGGAATCATAGCGGTCAATGATATTTGGGACCCTTATTTCCATATATAAAGATAAACAAAGTAGATGCACACATAGCCTCATTATATGTACCCCAAAGTTCTTAACCTTCCAATTAAAGGTGGTCTATCTCATTTATACAGGATATTTTACTTGAGGTGAGGTAAATGAAGCACCCATATCTGTAGCAACAATTAAACAGCCAAAAACGTCGCTGCCAAAAGTGTAAAATCTAGCAATTTGGTACTTCTTGGGTAGCATTCATTCATACATTTAACATTTCTGTGAGTTCTGGGGTGACTTCAAGCCAGAAGTAGGTGAACTCAAACAGTTCCAGTAGAAGATTAGGTGTAGGCAGGAGATTGTTCACGTTTGACCGGACATCATATCCGGAACATGCTGTTTGGAGGAGAAATTTGATGGTTACTGTTTATACTAATGTGGTGTAATCAGTTAATGTCAAGCATACTCTGTACTCTTCATGGCTTTCTATTATTGCTGTTGCTAGGCTATGTAGCAGTGCTAAGGCTGAGGAGATCCACTCTTCTCTTCCTATGCTTGATATAGACTTCTTGTGCTGTCGTTCACTGCCATAGGGCAAGAATCTTGTGAATCCTTGAAACTGGTAGGAGTGCACGCCTTGGAATTCAGTACCCCACCTAAAGGCTTCGCGTCATGCACTGATGCTGCACCAGCAGACAGAAGCTTTTCTTTAATTTCAAACTAGGTGTCTCTCTTTGTTCCTGCCTGAAAATGATGCTTAGGTCCGTCTCTGCCTCACCAGTTTCATTACAGTAATCACACAGTATTCATGTCCATTAGGTCCAGTGTATCCATCGCGTATGACATTCTGGTTTATGGTGCAAGTGTAAAAGAGCATACATTTGAACTGCATAAAGGTTTGGAAATCCACCTTTACACTGGTTCCTTTAGTTTTCTTGTTTGTGTGGAAAGACTGCGGGCATTGATTTTTGCTGCCATAAAACTGCACTGACCAATACAAAAAGACATTAACCAAAGTAGTATTGAGGTGTGCCTCAATATGTTTAGGGTGCCTCAATATGTTTAGGGTGCCTCAATATTTGAGGTGTGCATCAAACATTGTATGGTGTGCCATGTTATTCCAATTATTTGTGTGGTAGACACTGCTGTCTTTTTGCAAAAAAAATCATAAGATAGACAAGATCTGGTGAGCTAGATCGGCATGGGTGCTTATGTATTTCAGCATGTGTAGAGTCCTTCGTATTGATAGGTAGATGTGCGCTGTCACTCAAGTGTCTACCGGGCTAAGAGGTAAGCTTACACAACACCACTAAGTGTGCTTTCCTCCCCTTTCTCCTCTAAAGCCTCCTGCGGCGTCAAGGAGCTGGGCAGGTGAGTGGAGAGTTCTAAACCCCTTTGCTGCTAGATTCCTCCTTGCAGACATATCTTCATTCACGCAATCAGTAATGCTACCTACATCACTGCCACCTACAGTCACAGTAGAGCCTGCCAGGTCTCGCCCCTTCCTGATTGGCACATCTGTGACCTGTCACATAATACAAGCTCCTAAAACCCCACAGTGTCTTTCACAGCAAGTAAAGGAAGTGTGGCAATACCATGGAGAATCGAGGAGAGGCTGAAGAAATAGGGGATTATTCACCAATACAAACGTAAAAGTATGGGTGAAGACTTGAATCACTGCCTGACTGTAGCTTTACGGTATCACTGATATATTATTGATGCATACAATACACAAACATATCGGAAAATAAATATATTTTTAAAAAATCACCTTCCTACATTAAACTAATAAAACCACAAATATTGAGAACACAAATATCGTTGTTAAAAATATCGATTGTTACTGATATCGTAAACAAAAATACCGGAACAAAAATATTGTCACCTTTAAATAAACATTTAATATATCAGAAATACCCATCCACACAACATCCATTACAAAAATATTACCAAAGTAATTACATTATCAATAATAAATATAAAAAAGCGCTTTTTACATAAAAATATTATTTAAAATAAAGATACAACATTTTATGCACATGTTTAAATAAAAAATAAATATATTACATCACCAAAATATTTACAATTAACCCCAATAAAATATATAACTAAATTCATAACAATATAACCTCAAAAATATTTGCAATTACTACATTTATACAACGTATATATATATATATATATATATATATATATATATATATACCAGTCCACCAAACAGCAATAAAGCGTACCCGTGAGCAAGGCGGAGAACGCCGAAACGCGTAGGGTTTTGTTCGGCTGGATATTTGTTGAGTAATGGAATAAATATTTCCTGCACAAATTTGATGAAGTGAACCTTTATTCCATAGTTGGAGTGCGCGTATGCAGCTTTATTGCTGTTTGGTGGACTGGTATGTTATCAGGGCTTCCTCGTGCCCTGACGCGCACCGGAGCTGTGGAGTCCCGATTTCACAAGGGTGTGGAAATAGATATATATATATATATATATATATATATATATATATATATATATATATATGCGAACGCTTCTCGCAACTGCAATTCCTAGTCCAAGAACGAAGGCAGACCCAAAGTAAGTACAAAAAGATTTATTGAACACCCATTGTGTCCGCCATGACGCGTTTCAGCCTTCGTGAGGCCTTGATCACATGACGCTTCAGGAGGAAGTGCAGAATTTAAAGTGCTACGTGCGTAAAATCATGATTGGCAGAAAACACCTGATATATAGACATAGTAAAAATACTTCCTAAATATAAAGGCTAATACCTGCATTTAAAATATGAGACTTTGCACAGGTAACACAAGTAACTTTGATGTTGTTGTAAAATACATTATAAATCTAGAGTTATTTAAAGAAACATGGGGAGGTGATTACGGTAAGAGCAATCCCTTTGTAAACAATAACCACTGCTTAGTATTGTTTGTGCATTGGCAAAATAGAAGAAATAATGATAATCAGGCTGTGAATATAACAGCAATCAATTAAATCCTAATAGGCAAAATTTCATATTCACCAATGTTCATATACAGAGAAATGCAATAAACCAACATGTTTCTAATCACCTGTAGGCTAAAACAATTGCTAAAAACTCCTATATATAATTATCGGATATATGTAAAATACAATATCAATAAATTATAAACATATACGAGATAAGAAATTGTTTTTGTTGATGAAAGAGCCTAAAGTGTCAGTGCAAAAAATCAAAACACAAATCATGCCTTAATAAACATGTTGTCAATAAACTATGTCAAAAAAAGTGCTGGTGCCATAAACCATTTTTAAAAAAACCCTTATTGGTCCAGTGCATTAAAAGTCCCTTTTCAACCATATGTTAAAAGGAATAAAATTTGTATAAATAGAGGTCTGAATGATAAGAAATTCATATTGTGCAAGATATTATCTGTTAGCTACATCTACAGGCATGTAAAAAAATCCTCGCTAGCGTTAAGGCCATACGGTGTCTTGGTATCTAAGGTCAGAATATATCTGGTTTCTAGTGCGCGAGTAAGGCTTCACGGTCTCCTCCTCTCTAAGTGGCAACACCGAATCAATCACAAAGAATTTCAAGAGTTCTGAATTGTTATTGTGAAATTCCTTAAAATGACGTGCCACTGGATAGGTTGCATCACTACCTCGAATCGCTCTAATGTGCTGGAGTACCCTCTTGTGCACCTGCAGCTTGGTACTGCAGACCACAGGGGCACTCCAGCACATAGACTGCAAACTCAGTCTTACAGGTCAAAAATTTGGATATAGACACTGGTGCATCTGCAAAAGGGATTTTGTAAGAAGTCCTACTGATGCCGTGTCTGCAAGCTTTGCAGACAGAGCATTTAACAAATCCCTTTCTAGAATTGATCCAAGATTTTGTGACCAAAACTTCTGGACTACTTTTAACCAGAGTATCTCTCATTGACCTGGCTTTCCGAAATGTGATGTTAGGGGTAACAGACATGAGATCACCTATAACTGGATCATTGCGCACCAAGTTCCAATTTTTGCTCAAAATCTTACGAAGAGCTCTATGTTGCCTATTGTATGTCAATACTATTCTAGTAGACATATCTTCCTTGTTGTCTACATCACTTGTCCTTGTTCTTTTGTTGGATAAAGCATCAGCTCTAGGAATTGCATTGGCTTTACTTATTGCTTTATCAACAATGCATTTATTGTAACCTCTAGCCATAAACCTTTCTCTGCTAGCTGATTGTGCTGAATCTCTTTCCTTCTGAGTACTGCAAATCGCCGAATACGCAGCATCTCCCCAAAGGGAATGCTGCGTATTAAATGCCCTGGATGGTGACTGGACGCATGCAACACTGTATTACCAGCTGTGGGTTTCCTAAATAAGCTGGTTTCTAGTCTATTGTTGTCAATGAAAACCTCTACATCTAGAAAACACACTCTGTCTTTGCTGATGTGACCTGTAAAATGTAAATTCAATGGATTGTTGTTAATCACTGTCATGAAATTGAGTGCCTGCTGTTCTAAGCCCCTCCAAATTAAAAGACATCATCAATATATCGATACCAATGAACCACATGTTCAGAAAAGATGGTAGACAGTTGTCCACGTAGGACCTGCTCCTCCCACAGTCCCATATGAAGACAGGCATAACTGGGGGAGAAGCAGGCCCCCATAGCAACACCACGTGTCTGCTGGAATACTTGATTACAGAACATAAAAAGTTGTTATTGAGACACGTGGAAATCATGGACAACAACATCTTGTTATGATTGTGAAACTGAATAGGTCTAGTACCCAAAAATGATCCACTGCTTTGAGACCATCATAGTGATAGATACAAGTATAAAGGGATGTGACATCCAATGTCATGAGTAAATAATTGTCCTGCCAGTCTACATCATTGAGTTTGCGTAAGAAATCCCCAGTATCTTGGACAAAAGATGGCAAAGTCTTTACGTGATCCTGTAAAAAGGAATCTACGTATTTAGATGTATTTTCAGTGATGCTTTTTCGTGCTGAAATTATAGGACGTCCAGGCGGCTTGTTCGAATCTTTATGTACTTTTGGTATGAAATACATAGCTGGAATGACTGGGTGGTCATTTTTTAAAAATTTGAACTCATCATGACTCAGAAGGCCTGCGCTCTTCCATGCTAACAATTTGTTATAAAAGTCATACCATGATTGTTTCACCGTCCTGATATCACTTCTTTTGTAGCATTGTCTATCATTTAATTGGTTGTAGGCCTCCTCAAGGTATAGTTCTCGTGGCCATAACACGACATTTCCTCCTTTGTCCGCCTGGCGTACTTTGATGTTGCCATTGTCCTGTATCTTTTTCATCAATTGTACATAGCGAACATCCTGGGGACTATTTTTATGGTGAACTCGGTTTGTAATAGTAGATAATCTCTTCAGCTCCACTGTTACCAATTCATGGAAAACATCTATGTTATCATGCATCATTATTGGTGTAAATGTAGATTTGGCTTTAAAGTTGGTAAGCCCCGCTGTATTGGAAAGTGATAAATCACCTGCCGCTACTGGGCAAAAATTCTCCTCTTGGAGTGCTTGCAAATCTAACAGAAGTGGTAGATCATGAGCAGTAAGTGTAGATGAGCTACTGCTCAACTTGATTTCTGAATTGTCCTTCTTGCAATCATTGCTCTTCTGGAGTGAATTAAATTTACGTAATTTCAATTTTCTAGTGTATTTGAACATGTCAATTCGGGTTTGTGCATAATTGAAATTACTGGTAGGGCTAAAGGACAAGCCCAAAGCTAATATTTGAAGTTCCGTTTGGTTAAGAGGAATCTCTGTGAGGTTAATGACAGATTGAGATGCCATGTTATCAACCGGTGACTTTATTTGCGATTCCATTTTCTGTTGGTCTTTTTGTTGTTTTGTTTGTCGCTTGTTGCAGCAACGCCTTCTTTCCCGTCGTTGCTGATTGCGCCTTTGGCGCCTTTGCTGTTGGCTCCACGCGGTCGTAGAGTGTATCTGCGATCCTGGCGCAAGCAGTCTACCTCTTGCGCCAGGGAAAACTTGGTAAACCCCAACCCACTTGTAGGTTGTAATGAATCGTTTTCGGATTCGCTGTCAGGTATAGAACTGAGGTCCGATACAGATGAAGCCGATTGTGCAGCAACGCTAATACTCGGTACATTGCTGGTAGATTGAACTGTTTTTTTGGAAGCTTTAATGGCGTCAAACTTTTTGGCAAAAGTAAACACTTGCCCCTGTTGGTAATCATTCTTATCTATTTGCAATTACTACATTTATACAACGTATATATATATATATATATATATATATATATATATATTATCTACTGGCGAGTCGCCAGTAGATAGTTATAGTTACAACCTATTATCCATAGGAAATCCAGCGACATTCTATTTGAAATAACTCTCTTGCCGGTTGACGTATCTTCGCAAAATTTTCAAACTTTATGGCCCGCTCCGGTCCGCTCCTACCCTGAAAATCTCGGGGGATTCGTCAGCGGGGGCCGAGAAAAAGGGGGTCCCAAAACGCGTTTTCCCATGCAATTTTCCATAGGAAACTTTAGACACGGCTACAGCCCGAACTGCTGAACGGAATTACACCAAATTTGGCAAAGAGGTAGTTCTTGGTTCAGAAAGAACCCTTTTTGTTAAATGGTGTAAATCCGTTCAGTAGTTGCTGAGAAAATCAAAAGTAAAAAGATAGTGATATCTATGGCCGAGTAGGGTCCGCGTACCCTCAGCGCACCCTGCGCGCACCGTCCCGATCACGAGCTGCATGTTAATTGGCTGTCAGCTGGCTGTCAACATTCCGATTCAGGAAATGTTGGCAGCCATTTTATCCTCGGTAGAACCGAGGGACAGAAACAAGTGCGCAAAGCGCACAAAGGGGGCAGGGTAGAAACACCCTGACCCCTAGGTTTGCTCAGGGGGTCCCACAAGGACCCCTGGGCAAAAAATAATAATTTTTTTTTTTAAAAATCGGCAGGATGCGCTCAGGGTGCGCGAATCCTGCCGAAAAAAAAATCGAGCGCGGTCTCCCGCGCTTTGATGTTAATTGGCCCCGGGTGGGCCAAGTCCCGAGGGCATGCTGGGGGGTTAATTTTATGTGTGGGGGCCTCTAAGGGCCCCCAAGCCCGAGGACCACCACCCCCCGGGGCTTTATGTGTAATGGTGCGGGAGGGCCTGTGGTGGCCCTGGGGACCGCCACCCCCCAGGGCCGGCTCCTGCAGTGTCCCGGGGTGCCTACCCCCGGGACACTGCTGTTTGCAATGACAGGACGGGAGCCTCGCGGCTTCCGTCCTGTCATTGCAAACTGCTTTGGATATTGGAAGAGAGAGCAGGAAACCTGCTCTCTCTTCCAATATCCAAAGCTGATTGCTTTTCCACATGGGGAGCAGCATGTTAGCTGCTCCCCATGTGTAAAAGCAATGCCGGCTCCCGTAGGACACGGGGAGCCGGCGGGACTGTGGGGGTTTGGGGACCCCCACAGTCCCCAACCAGAGGCCAGGCCCCGGGGGATGGGGTCCCCGGGGCAAGTAGTGGCCCGGGAGGGGGGCCACGCGGCCCCCCTCCCCAAAAAATAAAAAATAAATAAAAATAAAAAAACCGGAAAGGCTGGCCCCGGGGGATGGGGTCCCCGGGGCCATAAATGGCCTGAGGAGGGGGCCACGCAGCCCCCTCCAAAGAAAAAAAAAAACGAGGCCATGCCCCGGGGATGGGGTCCCGGGGCCAATACAGGCCCAGGGAAGGGGGCCACGCGGCCCCCTTCCCGTTTTTTAAAATATTTAATTAAAAAAAGGGGTAAGGCCCTGGGGGATGGGGTCCCCAGGGCATAAAAACTGGAAAAAGGAAGGGGGCCACAGAGCCCCCTTCAGAGGACAAAAAATAAAATAATAAAAACGATCGGGCCCGCAGGCCCCGCCCCTTCCTTCACCACTCTGCAAACGCGCCCCTGGCGCGTTTGCAGATGAAGTAATTCCCGTTCAATACTGGGGGTCCCTGGGGCCAACTAGCCCACCAGGAACCTCCAGTATGCGCCAGGGGCTGCCTTGCATAGAGGTGTACAGAGGCCACGCCCTTTTACACCTCTCTGCAACGCAGCTCTGTGGCGCTTAATGGAAGGTAGCTGGTGGGCTAGTTGCACCCCAGGGACCCTCAGGATTTAAGGGGACTTAATCCCCCGACTTAAAACGCGCCACGGGGCGCGTTTGCACAGTGGTGAAGGGAGGGGCGGGGCTTCAGGTGACATGTGTGCAAACAGGCCCCGTGGCGCGTTTTAAGATGGGGAATTAAATCCCTTCAATCCTGAGGGTCTCTGAGGGCCAACTAGCCCAACAGGTACATCCAGAAAGCGCCACAGAGCTGCGTTGCAGAGAGGTGTAAAGGGGTGTGGCCTCTCTACACGTCTCTGCAACGCAGCCTCTAGCATACTGGAGGTTCCTGGTGGGCTAGTTGGCCGTAGGGACCCACATGATTCAAGGGGACTTAATCCCCCAACTTAAAACGCGCCACGGGCGCGTTTGCACAGATGTCACCTCAGGCCCCGCCCCCTCCCTTCACCATTGTGCAAATATTCTTCTAAAATCATCCGAAATACGAATTCCGATTTACTCACCTGTTATAAGGAGAGACCTCAGTGCTGTATCTTTCAGCCCAGTACTAATCCTGAAAAGTAATTTTAACCGTACTTACCAGTAACTTGAATTTCCTTCCATAGGATATCATTGACTGGTTTCACTTGGAAATTCTTCTAAGTGTGGAGTTTTGGAACTTTAAAATATTCCTCTAAAATCAGCCGAAATACGAATTCCGATTTACTCACCTGTTATCAGGAGAGACCTCAGTGCTGCATCTTTCAGCCCAGTACTAATCCTGAAAAGTAATTTTAACCGTACTTACCAGTAACTTGAATTTCCTTCCATAGGATATCATTGCCTGCTTTTTGCTGAAAAAGTTTCCAAGTCTTGATTTTTGAAACATACAAATATTCCTCTAAAATCAGCCGTAATCCGAATTCCGATTTACTCACCTGTTATAAGGAGAGACCTCAGTGCTGCATCTTTTAGCCCAGTACTGGTCCTGAAAAGTAATTTTAACCGTACTTACCAGTAACTTGAATTTCCTTCCATAGGCTAACATTGACTGGTTTCACTTGGAAATTCTTCTAAGTGTGGAGTTTTGGAACTTTAAAATATTCATCTAAAATCAGCCAAAATACGAATTCCGATTTACTCACCTGTTATCAGGAGAGACCTCAGTGCTGCATCTTTCAGCCCAGTACTAATCCTGAAAAGTAATTTTAACCGTACTTACCAGTAACTTGAATTTCCTTCATAGGCTAACATTGACTGGTTTCACTTGGAAATTCTTCTAAGTGTGGAGTTTTGGAACTTTATAATATTCCTCTAAAATCAACCAAAGTACGAATTCCAATTTACTCACCTGTTATCAGGAGAGAACCCAGTGCTGCATCTTTTAGCCCAGCACTGACCCTGAAAAGTAATTTTAACCGTACTTACCAGTAACTTATATTTTCTTCCATAGGAATCCATTGTCTGGTTTTCAGCAGAAAAGTTTCAAAGTGTCGATTTTCACAAACTACAAATATTCCTAAAAAATCGCCTGTATGACTTAAACGCATTCTTTCAACTGTTTACAGGAGATGCTCCAGTGCTGGATCCAGGATCCAACACTGAGTAAGAAAAAGTAACGATAACAGTTTTTAACTTCTAAGTGAATTTCCTTCCATAGGATAACATTGGTGATTCTATGAGAAAAAGTTTCTAAGTGTGAACTTTTAAAGTACAATAATATTCCTTAAAAATCACGACTGTAACCAAAGCGCTTTTACTCAACTGTTTACAGGAGATTTCCCAGGACTGAATCTAGGATCCAGTCCTGTGGTTAGAAAAAGTAATCCATAAAGTAACTAATTGCATTTAACTAGAAATTCACATTGAGCTGAATGTTGCATTGTGTTTGAAAATGTGTTGCCCATTGCAACAACTGTAACTACTGTACTTAAAAGTCTATTGCCTATGTGCAAAGTATTTAAACTAAAGTAATTCATTCTGAGAAAGTATTTTTTGTAATGTAATGTATAATGTAATTACAATGTAATTTAAAAAATAAAATATGTAAAAAAAATTGTTTCTAAAAATGTAGTAAATCAGTATGAAAAAAATTTATATAACAATTAATACATTTAAAAATTGACATTTACAAAACCTTTGAAATTCACTGAAAAAACCGTAGGTTTCAGACATGTTATAGTTACAAATTAGCATTTAAAAAACCTTTGAAATTCACTGAAAAAACCATAGGTTTCATGGACGTTATAGTTACAAATTAGCATTTAAAAAACCTTTGAAATTCACTGAAAAAACCATAGGTTTTAGGGACAGTTATAGTTAGTTGGACATTGCACTCGTACAAAACCCGTGAAATTCCCCCGTTATAGTTAGTCCAGCTAACTATAACTCGCGCCCCCGCAATGCACTGCTGATGACGTCACATATTACATCACTCATGACATGGTCAGTGACATCACTGATGACATCACTGATGACATCTCAAATGACATCACTGATGACATCATCCACGTGATAATCTGATGCACCTCCTCACACCCTAATATAACCTTTGATACACCCACTCTAAATTACAGACTGCCATTCGCAAAACCATAGACACTCCAACACCAATAACTACATACCCACTCACTGATTCTTAGGTCTACGCACACATCCACTCACTCACCCGTACAGTCACTCATACTTACGGTCACTCAGTACAGGACTATCATATGCACTCATACTCCTATATAGACACTCAAACACCGCCACTCATCCATAGAGGTACTCACACACCTAGTCAGTCATGCAAATAATTAAACACACTACCATTTACTCACCTATACAGTTATACACACACAAGCTCACTTACTCATACAAATACTAGCACATTCTTACGCTCTTATACAATCACTGATACAAGCACACACTCATCCATACAGCCACTATCACAATCACTCACTCTCGCTTATAGCTATTTATATACTCCAACACACATATATACTGCCTTTCACATATGTAGTTACTCACACATGTACCACTGGGACATACATTCACTCACTAACACACTCTTACACACACTTACCCACCCATACAGTCTATCACAGATGCACTCTTGAAACCATCCACCCAGTGAATCACCCACTCACACATCTATGCACAGAGTTGCACACACCCTCCCACACAAACACTCAGGCACCCATACAGATACTCAGACAAGCATTCAATAACTCATATAGACACTCATGTAGCTATTCACAAACACATGCAGCCACTTACACAGCAACAGACAGACGGATACAGACATTCACCCAGTTTAGTCACTAACCCATGCATTCAGTAAGATACGTTAAATCACTCACTTATACAGTCAGTCACGCACCTACTAAATCATCCATACAGACACTTACACACCCATTCATTCTTCAATACGTCTTTTCCTATATATATTAAAAATATTTAAACTTTACAGAAACACACAGTCACTGGATGATGTCATCAGTGATGTCATCAGTGATGTCATTTGAGATGTCATCAGTGATGTCATCAGTGATGTCACTGACCATGTCATGAGTGATGTAATATGTGACGTCATCAGCAGAGCATTGCGGGCGCGAGTTATAGTTAGCTGGACTAACTATAACGGGGGAATTTCACGGGTTTTGTACGAGTGCAATGTCCAACTAACTATAACTGTCCCTAAAACCTATGGTTTTTTCAGTGAATATATATATATATATATATATATATATATATATATATATATATATATACCAGTCCACCAAACAGCAATAAAGCGTACCCGTGAGCAAGGCGGAGAACGCCTGGCACGCGTAGGGTTTTGTTCGGCTGGATATTTGTTGAGTAATGGAATAAATATTTCCTGCACAAATTTGATGAAGTGAACCTTTATTCCATAGTTGGAGTGCGCGTATGCAGCTTTATTGCTGTTTGGTGGACTGGTATGTTATCAGGGCTTCCTCGTGCCCTGTGCGCACCGGAGCTGTGGAGTCCCGATTTCACAAGGGTGTGGAAATAAATATATATATATATATATATATATATATATATATAAACTCTCAAACTGTATTTCAGACATCACAAATAAAACCTAAATTAGCATTTACCATAGAAGGACATAACTGATAAAAAAATTCAAACTAAATCCAAATAAACGAAATAACTAAACATTTAACAATGACACATGAGGAGGAACCTTTCCTTTTATATGACAACCTAAACAATGATAAACTAATCCTAATATTTTCTACAGCATATTACTTGCTAAAATTAAGCCATTGTCAAGCCTGGATGATAGCCGGGACCTTCAAAATGTGTCCCAAACCATTCAAACAGAGGTACAGTGTGCATGGTCCTTATCAAAACACAAATATCCCTTTTATTCATGCCGTACAAGCAAAGTAGCACGTACTACGACCTCTTAAACCACATTAAACATAAAACAAATAACTACTACCCACAAAAAAATAACCATAGACTTTTAACAAGCCATGATTGAAACCATTTTAAAAATGTACCCCCACACAGCCATACAAGGCTGTTACTATCGTTTCAATTAAAGCATATGGAGACATCTCCAACAATCTGCACAAAGGGCCTTATTACGAGTTTGGCGGTCCTGTGGACCGCCGTACCAGCATTGGCAGTTCAAGCGCAGTGAGCTCGGTGGTCCGACCGCCATATTATGAGTTGTGCGGTTTGGCTTTCCGAAGACCGACGCCAAACCGATGACACCCCCAGCCCACTCCGGGCTCAGCGGCCACGGACCAGGCATATGAGGCTGTGGGAGGCTCGGATTGCCAGTGAAACCGCCCGCCCAATTATGAGTTGCTTTACAGCTGGTGTGACTGTGGCGGTCCAACCACCACATCTGAGACGGCGGAAAGGGAGAGATATAAGGCCAAAACTCACCTCTACTCACTCTTATACTGTCATGGAGCCCATGGTGCACATCTTGCCACTGCCTTAGCTCCTCGACGACCTTCAAAACCCAGTCCATTGTGGTCGAAATCGGTGGGTAAATCATACCACCATAGATTCCTCTGCAAAACGGTGCACCGCCATGGACCAGGCAAGGGAGGTGGGGTCCTCAAGTAATTTACACATATACAAGGACCCTGTCTGGGATTGTTTCTTATCAGTCATCAAAAATACATCTGTAGTATGCCCTCCTAGGCCAAAACATTGGTACTGCACAGACACACTGGACACAAATGGACATGTGTTTGCAAATTATATACACTATTAGTGATGTGTGCATTATTTGGTGTTCAACAACACCCCCTCCTCAACAATATCACACCTATTAATCTCTGTCACACATAACATTTGCCCTTTCTCACTTGTCTGCCATGTTACTACTGATCTTCACTAGTCATACATCTTACCATTTGTCAAGTGTTGCCAAAGTGACATTGAAGTGACTACAACTACCATGAGGCCTTGTCACTCCAACTCTAACCAAGGTGCTACACTCTTTTTGGCCCTTTCTCACTTGTCTCCCATGTCACTACTGATCTTCACTTATAATGCAGGTTATCCTTTGTCAAATGTTGCTAAAGTGACATTGAACTGACTACAACTACCATGAGGCCATGTCATTGTAACTCTAGCCAAGATGCTATAGTGAATAGGACACACTCCCATGATTGCACACATCCCAGGTTCTGTTTTGATGTTAAAGAAACATCTGTATGGATGTGTCAGTAAAGTCACACACACCTTCTCTGCTACAAATCTGTATTAGACATATCACCCGCATCAAAAGGCAATGTCAGTCAATGGGAGTACATAGAATCAGTGTGATAATCTTTTTAAGGGCACAATGCAAACCCTCTCTGCAGGATAGCTATGTCTCTATTAGGGGGAATTCCTGAAAAGCTCTGGCCCTGGGGCACAGTACATTTTGCACAAGCCTGACAAACTCCATGTACACTGGACCTGGGAACTGAAGTATATCAGGGACAACCTATAGCAGAACCAAGTGCCATGCATGTGTAGGCAATGGGCAAGTGCAACTTAGGAAAGCAAACACACCACTAACAGCATGTGGCACACATCTAGATGAAGTAGCTGTAAGGTATACAATGCAAAATGTCCATGCAGAACTACACAAAGGTGTTACAAGTTGACACCCTCCATGTGTAGATACACAAATATCTAACTTCAACACATCAAACACATGTCCAACTTACATCACAGGGAGAAGTGCAGCCTAAATGACGTTAACAATGACCAGGCCAAGCTGAAATACTTACCACATAACATGTCACCCAATGCATTGTCTGCTCCATTTCGATGTCATCCCACAAAGACAGCCATCAAACAGTTCCCCTTGTCCTGTCTAACTCCAGCACTGGCTCCAAGGGCACATCATACTAACCACTTCAACTGCAATCAGGGCTCAAACAAGCACATCTGCACTCATACATCACTATCTATACAATAACATCAAATAGAAATCTAATGGCAGGACCAATGTCTTCTAAAAGAAGTTTTATTCAGACTCGAAAAACCCATCAGGGGAAACAAAGGCCAATGACCAGTCCATATCATCAAAATGTGCCACAGCACAAGGCTGTGAGACGTAACTTGCCCTTGATGACACTGCCAGTAAACCTCCTCACAAACTGGCATCCATTGGGATCAGCAGGCACCTTGAAGATGGTACTTGGGAAGTGGGGTAGAGGTTTAGGGAGGGGTGAGTTTCTCCTTGGGAGGGGGCTTCTTGGGTTTGGGGCTTTTTGGGGTGGGTTTTGGAGGATTTTTTTTTTTAGGGCTGGGCTTAGGGGTGTGGGAAGGCTGTATTTCAGGGGTGGAGTGGAAAGTGGAAGGGATGGGTTTGGGTGTGGCAGAGGTTTTTGGGACTTTAGTAGTGGGGTCAGGTTGCAGAGGGTTAAGGGCAAGGGCAAACAAGAGAGATTCATGGGGAAAACGGGTAGGGTGTTCAGGATGGAGTTCGGATTGGGAGGAACCGGAAGTGGAAGTGTGTGGTGGGTCTGCTGTTTGCACTGTGTGTTTTGATGGTGGCTGTTGTGTGGGTGACTGAGCGTATGTGTTTTTTGGTGGGAGGGTTGTGGATATGCTGGGTGTTGTGGAGGGGTCTGTTGCTGTGATGTCTGTGGGTATGGGTGTGTCTGTGGAGGGGTCAGTGTGTGTTGCAGTGATGTCTGTGGGTATGGGTGTGTCTGTGGAGGGGTCTGTGGCTATTACTGTGATATTTGTGGGTATGGTTGTGTCTGTGGAGGGGTCAGAGTGTGTTGCTGTGATGTCTGTGGGTATGTTTGTGTCTGTGGAGGGGTCTGTGGCTGTTGCTGTAATGTTTATGGGTATGGGTGTGCCTGTGGAGGGGTCTGTGGCAGCTGCTGTGATGTCTGTGGGTATGACTGTGTCTGTGGAGGGTCAGTGAGTGTTGGTGTGATGTCTTCAGGTATCGGTGTGTCAGTGCAGGTGTCAGTATGTGTTGGTGTGGTGCCTGGGGGTGGTGAGGGAGGTGAGTGTCTGCTGTGTGCTTGCATGTCTGAGTTTTTTTAGATGTCCACGGTTTGTGTGTGGTGCTTGGGTATGTTGAAGTGTGTGCATGTTTAGGTGTGTGTGTGCTCAGGCTAGGATTGGGATGAGGAAATGGGAATGGGAAGGGGCGGGGGGTAAAGTTTGGGATGGGTGGAGGGCTGCCGTGAAGGAGGAGGAGATCTCTGTAGGCCAGACATGGCAGTGTGAATGCATTCCATGAAGGCAACCATCTGGGCATCTGAGTGCTTAGCCCCTGGATGGCCTTCAGCCCTGCAGTTTGATCCACAGAGATACTTTTCAGGAGGTAAATAGCCTCCTCACTCAAGGCAGCAGGGCTAACAGGGGCAGGGGCTGAGGAGACTTCAGCAAAGGAGAGCCCTCCCCTCTTAGGGGAGCTAAAATGGCCAACTTGTGGGGGGACAACAGAGATGGTGGCGATGGAACTGGGGGTGGCGGACAAGGATAAAGGTGGAACTAATCCGGTTGGGTCTGCCACCACTTTGAAGTGTCCACCAGAGGATGACTCAGATGACAATAAGATGTGGATGTTGTCCTCCGGGGCACGCCTCACATCCTCCTGGTCACTGGGTCCCTCTGTGTCTGACGACTCACGTCCGGAACTGCCCTGACCAGCTGCATCTCCACTGATGTTGGCCCCTTCTACTCTGCTTGCCCTGGATGTATCTGAAATGACAAGTAGCATACGTTTATTGCAATTGCATTTCCACACCTGACCATCACAAATCCACAGAAAACATTGAAGAAGACCACATATCACACCAGCTTCATGGTTCACTCCATAGGCTTCCAAGTTAGCATGAGCACATGCATGCATGCTACATAACCTGCGAACAGTTGGGTTCACTCATGTCAGAACCCCAGACTGTCCCAAATGCATGGATGGAATTTCCTACACTTCATCCTTATGTCCATACTCGGATCATTGATCAACTTCCATACTTTGACACTTGTACAAAATTGTAAAGAGATGCAACCTAATAGGATGGATACAATTTTGAGATTTACGCAATGCTCACACAGGCCCAGATTCCAACAGATCTACCTATCCCTCATAACACATCATGATGCCATGAAGGTCAAGTTGAACACCAATGTACCATCAATTACTGTTGTGGCAGACATCATGTCACATGCAAAGGCTCATTGCACACTGATGACATTTTGGACTCCATATTACATCATTTAACCACTACCTGAAAAGTCAATTGAAATTTCTACACATATAGTTTAGCTATGTAACGCATTAAGTAGTTAAAGTTCCTAGAAAACAATGAGGTGCTAACATTTGGGAGATAGATACTCTGAATTCGCATAGCACAGTACTCCATATAGCCATATGAATATCCCTAATACTGCTTGGTACAGGTGATGACGCCAGTCAGAAATTGTATATCCACAAGCCAATACACCTTTGAAGGTTTTGGGTGTCCCTGAACATCTATGACATGAAGAAGTGGGATCACTAGAGTCGTAATGGGCAGGCACATCACACCATTCTTTGGTTTTGCATACTCAGATTGCCTTGTGAGGATCAGTGTAGACACTCACATAGGATCCCCACAGTTCTACATCTCACTCACTCATGTATGTCACTAGTCAGTAAATGAGTCTTTAGGAACACTATTGCAGATGAAACATCAACTACCAAATGCACACTGGCCAACATGTAGGCACCAGTGATATCTGCGCTCTCATTTCACTGTATAACCAGTACTTACCAATGGTAACTGTTGTACAGTCACTGCATGTATTGCAAACTCTTTGTCATGTCACATGCAATACGGCCACCATCAAATTAGAGACAGTAGTGAGGGTACATCACTCCTCACACAAGCAAAACTTGTTGCCTGTGTCGTACAATTGTCACCCAGATTTACTGAGAACATGAGATGATTACTCACTTCACTCAGTCAGGTGTCTGCTCAAAATGACAGGATTGGAAGTAGACAGGACTCTGCTGTCTTCCAGGTCAGAAAGACAATAGCCACAGAACAGCAGCATGCACCTAATATTACACTTACAGTAACAATGACTCAACGTGTGTGTGGCACATGGGCCACCACTAACATTGGTTTGGACATGCCTGCCTATAACACACAAAGTTGACAGAGTAACATGTATGACTCTGGCCAGGACTCACCCCCTTGTTGCTGCTGTTGAGCCCTCAACTGCCCATCAAGGCCTGGGTAGGCCACCGCCAGTATGCGGGCCATCTGAGGGGTCATGGTCCGGCGCGCGCCCCTTCTATGTTGGGAGGGCTTCCCCAGCTGGACCTCTGTGATCTTCCGGGTCCAGTGCAGCAGGCCCCCCCATCGCTTCCTGCAGTGGGCAGTATGCCGGTTGTTGACCCCCAGGTTCCGCACCTTCAAGGCGATGACTTTCCAAATGGCCTTCTTCTGATGGGCGTTGACCTGTATGGATGCAATAGATGTCAAAACAGATTGTAATTGGAAATTTGAGGAGAACTGTCAGCTCGATACACATCACGTTGACATGTAGCACAAGCCTTCATCAAGAGTCAACATATTACATGTGTCCATGCCACATGCTAAGCACAACTAAAGCATGGATATACACTTTTGTGCTCAACTGATGACTAACCTCAACCCTGGTAATGAACTACACTGACTGAGCCAGCCCACTAACATCATGTAGGCCCGGCCCATCCTACATGGAATATGATGTGAGGTACCATGACACACAAGACACCATTTGGACCTTCTGAAGGGAAAACTACCTGTGCATGACTGTCCAGACACCTTTCCTGCCAGGCCCATTTCATTGATGCATATGGTCCTTAGTGGCAAGAAGCATAGTATACACAACATCCTAAGACTAAGGTCACAAGGTAAAGGCTGGGATGTGTGACACTGAGAGCTACCTCGCTGGTGGCTGTGTGTACATGTGGACTACTTATTTGAGTATCAATTTAAGTCAACATAAGCTTGTGTGGTATGTATTGCCATCACAGGACACCCCTTTTGCCACATGAGGCACTGTAACAGTGATGGCAATGAACATATCATTTTATGTGTTGTGTGCTAGGGAATATTGTAGCCAAGCAGATGAATCACATTTCTAAATCTCTTCAAAAGTAACCTACTATCTACACGTTTAATGTCTCAGATGTGCAATAGGCCTGTACAGTGGAAGCAACACTATTGTAAAAGTGTCAACAGACCTGTATTAGTAAAGGGACAGTACTTGTTGACAGACACACATTGACACTGTGTTTTAATGGAAAGGAGTATCAGGTCAGGGGGTCACCTCAGTCACCATGCCGCATAGTATCCATATACCAGCTATCAGGGCTACTAGTAGGACAGATCACTCTTTCTAGGAACATCCATGGGTCAGCAAGTCTACAGGGACATTACTCTGTGCATCAGTTCTCCTACCACAGTAATTCTGTCCCAGGCTAGGCCATGGCCCAGACTGCCCGCATATCAATGTCAGGCCTTGCTATCTGCAGGCTGAGGCTACTTATCCCACATGAACCTCATATTTCTATCCAATTCAAAACAGAAAGGTGGAACTTCTGGCCATTCCATATGTGAACATATGGTTGTTTGGCACTCTGCAGGGGTCTGTGAGGTATAGCTACCTCCCAGACAACTGTTTTACAAAGTCTGATATGGGCTGAGTGATAAGTAGCACGGTACACTTGGCTAACTTCATCCTCAACTGCTTCTAAAAGTATACCGACATGGTGTGAACCCATACATAAAAATTCACATATACCATGATGTAACTCCAGAACTCATTGTAGCTACTGTACTCAGAGACACATAGTAGCCTAGGGAAACAGAAAGGAAGAAGTTGAACAGAGTGAATAAGTGTATTTGAAATAGTTACTTGTTCCTCTGGTAAGCCATAGAGCTGAGAATACAGGGGAAGGAACTCATCTACCAGGGTCTCCAGCTCCTCTAGAGTGAAGGGATGGGCCCTATCCACTGTAGTGCGTGCCATGATTGCTCCCAGCGCTAAAATGGAGGAGGTCTTGATAGCAACTGTGTCAGGAGGCAGGAGAGCTATTTTCCAACTGCCAAGTACATGTACGACACGTATGCAACATCAGCATCGGTGCACACAGCCATTGGCCAGCGACTGTCACTATCCCCCACATTAGCCTATGGCTGTGTCCACCGTGCATGCGATGCCCACCACGCGATCGACTATCGCCGGCGGCCACGTTTGACATGTTCTTTTAGCAAAGTTAGGCAGTCACCATGTTAGCAGTTGAGAAAGCTGTACATAGGCCAAATGTGCACTGCGCACTGTACACCGCGATTGGCGGTATTTTCTCATTACATGTTCTGCTACCTTCACTATGGTGGAAAATTACAAATTTTCTGATTTGATGATGTGCACAGTTCTGTTACAGACCTGTGAAAGCCACCTTGGGGATGATTGGTGGATGTTCAAGGTTCGACAATGATAATGTAAAATGTTAACTGCTTCTTTAAGCATTGATGTTCAGACACATGACTTTTGCCTTACTCTTCACCTATGTTACACTGCACACTGTGGCCAAAATAAATGTTTGTGTTACTCCTGACATAGGTACCCTGGGAGAGGGAGGAGACACCCGCCACTTGTGTACTGCCCATTTTCAGACCTACACACCATGGAAGAACGACACATCATCACAAAGTTTCATTTAAATAGGCAAACAATCGTGGATCAGTGTCATCAGTTGGAGCCTGACCTCCTTCCTCACCTGAATAATCCTACATCAATGCCACTACTCGTGAAACTCATGTCAATTTTGCATTTTTTGGCCACAGGCTCATTTCAATTCACTGTTGCTATTACTGGTGGAATGTCACAACTGATGTTCAGTCCGGTCCTCACAGAGGTACTTACAGCAATGTTGAGACATGTGGGCAGCTACATCCAGTACCCCAGGAGCGAGGATATAGCCACTGTGAAGTCAGATTTCTATGAATTTTGACACATCCCCCATGTGGAATCTATCAATGCCGTCCATATTGGCTTAGTACCACTACATGACAGGAAGCAAGTCTACCGGAACAGGAAGAACTACCATTCTATCAACGTGCAAGTTGTCTGCCTAGCAGATTTGTACATCTCAAACATCTGTGCCCGGTTCCCAGGATCTGCCCATGATGCCTACATACTGCGGAACAACAAATACCCCAGCTCATGTCACAGCTACTTCCAGAGAGGGCCTGGCTTGTAGATACATGTGATCTGTCCTAAATTTGTGTGGGAAATGTTGGGTAGTGTGATCTGAAAGTGAGCAACTAAATGTTGTCCTTCTGTCTATGTTCCATCTAGGAGACTCAGTGTATCCCAACCAGCCATGGTTGTTGGCACCGCTGAGGAAGTCTGCTTCAATGAGGCCCATGGAAGAACACAGCGGCCAGTGAAGTGTGCTTTTGGTCTCCTGAAAGCCAGATTCAGATGTCTGGACTGGACTGGACTGGGGGAGCCCTCCTCTACTCACCCAGGAAGGTGTGAAAGATCACTGTGACCTGCTGGATACTCCACAACATTGCCCTGCAATGGAACATCCCTTACATCGCAGAGGATGCAGGCCATGAAGACCCACCGGGTGGGGACCCTGGAATGCCAAATGAAGATAATAATAGTGGTAAAGAGGAAGGAGCTGACTTGCATCAGGATCTCATCCAGAATTACTTCTTCTGAGTGTAAGTATGGTGTGAGATGTAATGACTTTGACTAATCTTGCAACTCTTGTAGTGATGTTGTGAGGAGGATGTTAATGCTACATACTAGGAATATATGGCTCTGGAAAGGTCTGGGGAAAGGTGTTGGTATTATGAGTGTAGCTTTATTCAACTGTGTTGTTTTGGACTGTGTTCTCTAGAAGTTGACAATGTGATGTGTGTTGTGTATGTTTTCTTAGCTAATCTTTCAGTGTTGGTCTGTTTTAGGTACCTTCACCATGTCATCTTCATTTGGACATTTCAGAGTTGTGACATTTGCAGATATATGATGCTGTTTAGATGTACAAAGTGGACATGGATTCTATCTGGGAATCTGTCACAGAATTTGGGTGTACAAAGCCTGTACCAAGACAGCTTACACAGCAAAAGGATGCAAGTTACCTAGCTACCATTGGACTTATTCCTTGTGGTGCTTTGCTCCTAATGCAAGATGTGTGCCCTCATGTGATCCAACACAATGTTGTGTTGTGCCAAAACCATGCTATCCAGCCTTCAGATTTGCTAATTCCTCATTGTCTTTGAACTGGATGTAGCTGTTGCTGTGTCTCCTCATTGTAGTGCAAAGTGTTTGTAGCACATCACTGATATTTGTTTGTGACATTCCACCAGATGCAAGCAACACTGGATTGAAAAGAGCCTGTGGTCAGAAACTGTTGTACTGACAAATGTCTGTTTATTTGTTACTTTGATGTCGAATTCCTTTTGTGAGGTGGTCAGTCAGTCAGTCAAAAATCTTTATTCGGCTCAATGACAGCCATGAAAGAACAGATAAAACTTTACCAATAATACACATAATAAAATTTTGACCGATTCAAATGTTACCCATGAATTCATTTCCCAACAATTTTACGAAGTCGAACTGCAGCAGAAATATACTTATAAACCATGAGGCAGGTGAATTCATTGTTTAAAAGAAGTAAATGACATAATGCTGATTGACACTTTCTAATATTTAAAAATCTTAATAATGGTTTTAAAAAAATGCTTCTAGGCTTAAAATACAATTTACAGAAAAACATAAAGTGCAAGGTGCTTTGTGCAGAAATTGAGTTACATGGGCACAGATCTAATTTAGCGTCACAATATGCATCGCGTGGGTATGAGACCAATAAATGAGCTATACCCATCCTGAACCTGATCAGATAAAACATCTTTGCTTGGTTAAAATAGAAAGAAAGATAAGATTCGATTCGTGGGGAGCTTATTAACAATGAATGCTCAACAACTCTTTTTTACCAGCTCTAGGCTATCTCTTTCGTGCTTCAAAAGTAAAAGAAAATCACTTTTAAGCTTAGCCTTGGGAATTGCTGATATGTTTCCCGGGCGTTTAAAACAATCCTGCAATCCCAGCTTCACCAGTTGATCCTGCAAATTAGAGAGCCATGGGATTTTTTGACATGGTCCAATTTCAAACAATCTAAAATTATGTCACGATTCAGGGCTGGTTCTTCTTTTACCCAGATGCTACGCCAAAGCATCAATGGGGCTAATTGCATACGAAAAGATAGTGGAATAATGCCTAATTCGTTGTGACACATAGTGGCGGGGGTGCTTTTAGGTAATGACAGCACACGTTTTAATGTTAAGTTCTCTACTCTTTGGAGGCCCGGTATGTTTGAACAGCCCCAAACTCCAGCGCCATATAGTGTAACGGCGCAGGTTCGTGCCTTATAAATGTCAACAATTACTTTTATGGGGCGAGTACCTAATTTTTGGTGAACCTAAAGATGGCCTCCATATTTTTATTAAAACCCCCAATCCTGGCATTGACTAAATGGGACCATGTATTTTTTTCATTAAAAAGAATACCCAAATAAGAAAAAGTTGGCACCTGACGTAGTATATCATTCTTTATGTAAAAGGTTTTCATCCTAGAGGGAGCCTTTCCTGCTACCAACACATGTGATTTCCCAACGTTTGTTTTTAGCCCAAGATCGCTCATAAATTCATTAAAACTGGTTAAAAGCCTTTGTAAACCCACCCCAGTTCTTGACATTAGGACACAATCATCCGCATATAACAGGGCTGGTAGAATCCTCTGACCTATTGAGGGGGCATCAACATTTCCACTACTGATATAACTTTCTAGATCATTTATATATAAGCAGAATAGGAAGGGAGCGAGTACGCATCCCTGTCGGACCCCACAATCCATCTTTATAGGTCCAGTGAGCTGGTCAGTTGCTCCATAGCGTACTCTCTCTGTGACACCCTGATGCATTGCAGCTAAAAAATGGACGATTGAAGGGTTAATGCCCATAAGGAGCATTTTTTCCCACAATTTCCCCCTCTGCACCCAGTCAAAGGCGGATGTCAGGTCCATAAATCCCATATATACGGTCCCTGGCTTAGCCATAGTGTATTTACCAATGACCAGGTGCAGGTTAAGGCACTGTTCTACAGTGCCCAGGCCTTTCCTAAATCCATACTGCACAGCGGAGAACTTCCCATTTTCTGTGACCCAAGTCTCCAGTCTCTCCAGTATCACTCGACCCATAATCTTGCAGGTACTGTCGATTAAAGAAATTGGTCGATAGCATTTTGGGTCAGATCTATCGCCCTTTTTAAATATGGGAACTATTGTAACTGATCTCCATGACTCTGGTGGGCCCTGAGCTGCATAACATCGTAATATATTTGTTAATAGCGGGAGCCAGAGGGGGATATTTGCTAGAAATAGGTCGGCGGGTATGCCGTCCGGCCCAGGGGCCTTATTCTTTACAGTCTGAGAAAGCGCCCTATTTACCTCATCTAGATTTGGGGGTTCTAAAGGACATGCCTCATATTGGGAGTTGGCAGCACAATATCTTTCAATGCTGTTGCTATAGAGGCCGGAAAAATGTTTTACCCACAGTTCGGGCATTATTGTTGCTTCAACATTACCATTTTTTGTATCACCAAAGTATTCATCATTAACAGTTTTCCAAAATAGTTTGGAATCTTTACTCTGGGATGCCACATATAAATTGCCCCATGCCTCTTGCCTAATTTCCTTCTTACGTTTTTCCAATACGCGTTTATAATCCGTGCGTGCCTGTCTCACTCCCATCCCGTCTCGTGGTTTGATTTTTAAGATCTTAATTAATTTACTATGAAATTGGGAACATTCCCTGTCAAACCACCTTTTATATTTCTGTGAGATATTTGATTGATCTTTGGTTAAAAGTGCCTTTATCGTCTCAGTTATTACATTAAACGCTCTAATCATAGACGTAGCACTTAAATTTTCATCCAAATTGTCCAGCACTTGCACAAAATTACTCTCTATAATCTTTCCCAGAATGCTATCTGGATTAACATTGGACCACTTCCGAGTTAACCCCTTGTTTTTGGTATAGGATAAGGGAACTACCTTGACTGGTGTGGTGGGAGAATCTACTAAAATCGATAGTTGTAATGTTAGTTGGTAGTGGTCACTAAAGTGATTTTTAGATATGTTAAAAACCATAGTTTCAGACTTAAAATAATCGGACAAAATAATGAAATCAATCAACGTACCCATACCTCTTCCAACATACGTTACCACATCGGAGTTTAAAAACTCCATGAGATCTAAGGTCACAAAAAGTGAGAATTTTGACAGTAGAGAATTAAAAGTGTTCCCACAAGGAGTGTGCTCAAAGTGGTAACCGCCCTTCATATCCCTCGTTAGATAATGACAGGCCTCGCATTTAGACAGTGAGCACAGTTTACAATTGAAATCACCCCCCAAAGGATTACATAGTCCGTTTTTAACTCCTCAATGTGTATCGTGAGTGCAATTTCGAATTCCCGAGCAATAGTGATATTTGCACTGTTAAAATTATTATGATAAAAGTTAATAACCACAAGGGTTAAGTTTCTCTTCAATATAATGTTTATAATCTGGAAGTGCGGAGAATCCAGCTGCAGTTTCCTAACTCTGCCATTTAATGTTGTATAAATCAGAGTGAGTAGGCCGCCTTTATCATGTCCACCCTCAGATGGTCTAGTCGACGTATAAACAGAGTAAAAACCATTTATATGTGCTGATTCACGCATCCAGGTTTCCTGTAAACAAATTATGCTGAATTTAGTAACAAACTCTACCCAGTCATTAATACCTAATTTGTTTAACAAGCCCGCCACATTCCAGAAGAGACTACCATATATAGATGTACTAACATGTGAAGTATCTTTATTCTCGACACGGCCGGTATCTATTGAGCACCCTTCTACTGTCATCATCTTGGTTATTCCAGTAGGGTTCACAACTTCTAATGCTCCATCATTAAGTGGACTAGTGGAAATAGGCCCAAGGTGAATTATCGGAGTCGGTAAACATTCCTCATTTGGGTAATGGGGATTATTTAAGATTTTGGTATTAGAGAGAGACAGTGGGCTATTTAAGGGTACAAGACAAATATCTCTTTCCATATCAGTTAGAGCTTGCAAGGGAGTTAGATTTAGATCTTGATTACCAGGCTCCCTAGACAACCGGCCATTCAGTCAATCCACTTGTTCTAAAGGAGAAAAAGAATTAAAAGTTGAGATCTTGAATGGGGAAATATTTGATTTTGAAGGTGTGCCTGGTCAATGCCCGCATTTGACGGTGGCCTGTAAAAATAGCCTAGTGGTACAGCTTTGATAATTCTCCCCATGTTATTACTCAAAAAAGTTTGTCCATGAGCCAATGCACAAAATTTTTGTCCCTGAAATTTACAACAATACAATCGCCCATTTCCGTTTTCACCTGAGAGCCCACCCATGACACACGTTCTACATTGTTAATTTTGCCATTTAAAACTTCACAGCCCAGCCAATCCAAAGTCTTCGTCAGCCAGTGCACCGTTTTGTTTTTAAGCTGTTTCCAATCTTCTGTCTTGTTATGAGGCAGAGGTGGGACATTTTTAAGAACAACGACATAGGGAGTAGCTTCCGGGGGTAGGTGGAGTGTTCTTGGACTATTATTCACACCAGCTAAGAAAGTGTTGTAATTTCTGCCAGTAGAAATATTATCGCTTCGTTCTATATTTGCTAATGAAGGTTCCGGCCATACTTTATCAAGTTGTTTAGATGTATGCCTTGTGCTCACTACATTAGTTGCCTCGCCGACCCCATGGCCTGATGTCTGGGAGAGTGGAATTACCTGAGAAAGGTCCAGGTTTGTATTTGGGACAGAGTTTATTAAAGTCTCAGTGCCTATGTTGATCTTTGAGTTGCTTGAGCCAATTAATGTTTTTAGCGAGACATCAATGCTGTTCAATACACCTACCAGGGGGTCTAAGATTGATTTAATGATAGCCTCCATCGAGCTTATATAATGGTTGAATAATACCTTTTCCCCCATACACTCGATGTTAGTAAGGTCCTTAGTGGTACCTGTTACTCGTGTTGCTGGCTTGCGTGTTGGAGCCAGGGTCTTCTTTCGTGTCACTGTAGGGTCTGTGTCTTTCTTGGGTTTCCCACACGCCTTAGGTTTTTTAGATGCAAAAGAAACAATTGATGGACGGAATGCTGGACAATGCAAACATTCACCCCCAGTCACAAGGATCTGGGTTAAATCCATCATTCTTTTGCTCACCACACCACCCCAGTTTGGACCCAGCCATATGCAAATCAGTCTTGACCCTGTTCCTTGTGGGAACAGTCCAGCCCGAACTGCCAAGCCAGGTCCTCCCTGGACCGGAAACAAGCATCCTAGGACCGGTTTCAGGGCATCACCCTTCTTCAGCCAGGCTAGCTTGAATCCAGTGGTGTAGTGAGCACAGGACCCACGTCTGGGCATACCCTTCCCACTTAGGGCGACAAATGCAAAAGAAACAATTGATGGACGGAATGCTGGACAATGCAAACATTCACCCCCAGTCACAAGGATCTGGGTTAAATCCATCATTCTTTTGCTCACCACACCACCCCAGTTTGGACCCAGCCATATGCAAATCAGTCTTGACCCTGTTCCTTGTGGGAACAGTCCAGCCCGAACTGCCAAGCCAGGTCCTCCCTGGACCGGAAACAAGCATCCTAGGACCGGTTTCAGGGCATCACCCTTCTTCAGCCAGGCTAGCTTGAATCCAGTGGTGTAGTGAGCACGGGACCCACGTCTGGGCATACCCTTCCCACTTAGGGCGACAAATGCAAAAGAAACAATTGATGGACGGAATGCTGGACAATGCAAACATTCACCCCCAGTCACAAGGATCTGGATTAAATCCATCATTCTTTTGCTCACCACACCACCCCAGTTTGGACCCAGCCATATGCAAATCAGTCTTGACCCTGTTCCTTGTGGGAACAGTCCAGCCCGAACTGCCAAGCCAGGTCCTCCCTGGACCGGAAACAAGTTTCCAGGCTCGCACAACAAGTAAAATAGTTTCGCGGTACGCTGAGGCTTTAGCGATCGCATTAATCTTGCTCTAACCATTAACCTAGGATCAAGGCGGGAGGAGGTCATAGTTTGCAGGTTTCCCCCGCCAGTTTGTTTTTATGTTTGCGTATATACGCAGTGGCCTAAGGCAGTAACTGATAAGTTTGGTAACATTTCATGTACCAAACACATTTCCTCTATGTGTATGAGTGAGGTTTCGGACTAATAGGCGTTCCCCATGTTCTATCATGCCCATAGAAAATGCGTTATTTGTAATTAAAACCATTGTACATTAATAAGGAGGTAGAGATTGTGAGTCTTAACCACTGACATCTTTGACATATACTTACCTTATTGAAGTAGAACAAGGTTTGAAAGACCAAAATAGAGGGTCTTACACATGCCTTGCATTATTATTCATGTCCCTCTACTCTTTTTCCAATAGCGCAAAGAAGTGCAGAAGTCTTATAAAAATATTGGACTCATCATAGCCGCCATATGTAAAACATTGGTTCATCTATCTCCGAGTGGGCAGCACTTATATTGCCAATGAGTCACCAAAATATAAGAGTATCAAAGACCTATAAGGTAAAAACCAACAGATTGGGACACCAGAGTTTATGCTACTCAAAATATATCAAGCATTTGAATAACCGATGCTATTGTTATATTGTTATAGTGAACACTCAAGCTGGAGCTACTACACCATATGGGAATATGTTTATCAATTGAAAATATCTCCAGAGGCATCCTTGTCGGACATCTGGCCCTGCCATTGTGCAAACATAACTGACTAGACTCAGGCTTATTGGTTAGTCATACTATCTTAGCTATATGCACAAATGTAGTAAACGGAAAGGTGGGTTATAAGGTATTACCACACTAGAACTGACTTTTTGTATGTAGGATGCTATAAGACAGTCAGTCCTCAGGCAACCATCTGATCTTTTAAACTTTAAGAAAAATTATTTTCTCTTCTTATTTTCTTTTTTCCGACCTATACTCAACTCACGGTGTGGTATGCGCAGCATGATCTTGACTCTTGCTATATTCTTTACATGCTTTCTTACAGAGCAGTTGTTGCTATTTACACTTCCTTAAAAGAAACTTACGTAGGGCGTTATAAATGATTATGATCCCTTTTTGCTTTTAGATCCCCAATCAACCTCCGCTGCATTAATTTAAAGGAAGCAAGCGGTCCTGAGTAAGGTGGATTCAAGTACATTTATCCACTGAAACGTGCGTCGGCCTGATTACTTTCCAGCTGGCGGCAGAACCATGGAAAACAATGAAGGATATTCGCCATGCGTTTCATGTTGCAAGCCATATATAAGCTGGAAAATAATGAATGTGATGTGTGTATGTGTACATCTGGTATGTGATGACTGTATGTGAGGTTAGTTTATATGTGATAATGGTAAGGGGACATGCTCAAGTGCGTTATTTTGTATTTATAAATTGCACAATTATGCTTTATTTGCACATCTAAGAAAAATTGGATCAAAGTTGAACTATTTATGATGTGCACTGTATATATGAACACAGAAAAATTATGGTTTTAATACCCTAAAAATACAAATGAAAAATATGGACAAAAACTTTTGCAATATACCTACAAAGGAAGATTAATAATAAAAATATGAATTAATGCATCTTTGTTGTACCTAGTGATACTTATAGCAAAGGGACAGCCCGTCCGAGCTTAATATAGCCATTGTTTAATACATGTTGGTCGAGTGGGAGGTTGTGTATATATTTATATGCAAGAAGGTCAACTGCTTTATCTTTCTACTGATGGACGAAGAGGAATACTTGTCACCCCGGGAAGAAGCACCAAAAGACACAAACAAGGAGCCTGACTTTGTCCACTCCAGATAGATCAACAAAGCCCTTTTCACATCCAACAAAGACCACTGGTCTGTCGTGGGAGATCCTGACTCAGCACACAGACCTGGAAGAATCGCTTCTGATTTTTGTGAAACTGTGAGCCCACCTTAGGCACTAAAGAGGAATCTAGATGAAGAATGACTCCATCATCCAATAAAAACAAAAAAGGTTCCCTGGCCATCAAGACCCCCAGTTCCCCAATCCACCTGGCAGAGGTTATGGCCACCAAAAACACCACCTTAAAAGTCACAAACTTCATGTCAAACAATCTCAAAGGTTGAAAGGGATCAGAAACTAGGGCTTGACAAATTAAAGGCAAAGTCCACAAAGGAAATACAGGCTCAATCAAAGGGCGAGACAGAGAAAAGCTGCACAACAACCGCACCACCAAATCCGCTACATCAGCCAAATTTCCCCAAGGGGACCTAAAAGCTTTAATAGCCGTCCATTGGGCTCTCAGAGTAGAAACAGTCAAACACTTCTCAAAGCCTTCCCACAAAAATTGCAGGACCTAATTTTGATGACAATCCAGAGGAGACAGCTGAAGAGGTTGACACCACCGCTGAAAGCGGTCCCAATGCCTCTCGTAGGACTTCAAGGTCAAGGGCTTATGAGACCACTGGATAACAACTGCTAAATGCCTGGACAGCCCCTTACCCTGCAATCCCCACCTCTTAACTTCCAAACCTAGACACGCAGCCTCTAAAGATACAGGAATAGAGATGACCTGAGAGGAGAGCGATCACATAGGGTCATCCATGGACCCTGAATTGCCAGAAATTTGAACCTGGGGAAACATGAGTGCCACACCACAACTTGCGCTTCCCCTAACAACCTCGCCAGTACCTTGGGAATTAGTGGAACCGGATGTAAAGCATGTAATAGGTGATCTTGCCATGGGAGGGTCAAAGCATCCCCTCCCCAGGCTCTGTATTATGGACTAAGGGAACAAAACTTAGGAACTTGTGTATTGAGCCTGGAATCAAAAAGGTCTAGGAAAGGCACACCAAACCTCTATCACAGCTGAAGAAAGACCTCTCTTGTCAGAGACATCTCTTGGAAAGGAGGAAACAACCAACTGAGTGAATCCACCACCCTGTTGTCCACTTCCCTGATGTGGACCGCCACCAGAGAGTGCAAATGAACCTCTCCCTACTGAAAAAGAAGGGAAGCCACAGCATGCAGGGAACTGGAATGGATCTCCCTGATGATTTAGAGCCCACCGTAACCTGGTTGTCTGACCGGAGCACCAGATTGTGACCTACCAGAAGGAGTCTGAACCCCATCACAGCTCGGTAAACAGCCATCAGTTCTCACAAATTGTAAGAGCAGCGGCCCTCCTGCAGAGACCACCGTGCCTGCAGAGACCTGTCCCCCAGCATGGCACCCAAACCAAAGGAACTGGCATCTTTTGTGAGAACCAATGGTGGATCTGGTTGCAATGCCATTGAAAAGCGAGTCCTGAATGGGGGATCTGTTTGCAATTTGGAGAGCGAGTCCTGAAAAGTCCACCAACTCAGAGCCTTTATACCCCTCCACAGTCACTGGCACCGCACATTCGAAGTCCCTGGACTTGAAATCCCAAAACGAATGAAGATGAACCCACAGAGGATGAAGATGAATTCAGGCCAAAGAAACCGTAGACACTGCCGCTACCATGTGACCCAGCAGTTTCAACCATTGATAGACCAGCAGGGAGAGGTAACCCATTGACCTCAAGGCCAGAGAACTCAAGAGTGCAGCTCTGGGAGCAGGAAGGAATATCCTGTTCAGATTGGTATGGAACATGGCCCCTATAAAAGTCAGGTCTCTGGAAGGCACCAACTGACAGTTCACCCTATTGAGCAGGAACCCATGAGCCTGGAGCATCGAGCAGACCAAGGCCAGATCGTGGAGGAGCTGCTTCCCCGAGGAAGCATGAATGAGCCACTCATCCAGGTAAGGATAAAGGTGAATGGCCAGCAGATGAATTGATGCCACCAAAGGAGCCACTACCTTCGTGAAGATCCTGGGAGCCGACTTGAACAGGAGTACCCTGAACGGATAATGTGTCTCCCGTACGCAAAACCTCAGATACTGCTGGAACTGAGGGTGAATCAGAACATGGTATTAAACATCCTGAAGGTCCAGGGAGCACATCAGATGACCCTTGATGCCCAGCGGAATCACTCTCTGCAGAGTTTCCATTCTGAACGGTTGTGATTGAACAAACTTTTTGAGAGCCTTTAGGTGCAGAACAATTCTGAAACCTCCTGTGGATTTTGCCACTAGAAAAATGACAGAATAGAAACCCTTGCCACTCTCCATCCAAGGAACGTCCAGAATCGCCTTCTTCTACAGAAGAGAGGACATGCCCTGAGCCAGAGCCAACCTCTTCTCCTTCCGAGGTTGCCACGGAGTTGGGTGGACTCCTGACTGATGAGGCAGTTACCCAAATTCTATCCTGTATCCCTCTCTCAGGATATTGAACACCCAGGCGTCTGAACTAGATGCCTCCTAGGCTGGGAGAAACTGCTGGATCCGACCTTCTACTGCACACACCTGACCTTCCACCATATAGTCAGGGACAAGGTTTTGGGGGAGATTTTGCTTTCTTGTCACGACCCGAACAGGCCTGAAAACGCCCCATGACTGTGGATATTGCCTCCGAGAGGGCTGATGGAATGGAGACTTGGGTTTCACAGGTGGCTTCTCAGCAGAAGGATGTTTCAAGGAGGAAGAATGTTTTTTTTCTTTAAATAACTAGTGGAGCTTATCTTCCAGCTCTGCACCAAACAACTGGATACCCTGGAAAGGTAACCTGAGGGCAAACAGCTTTTGTGCCGAATCAGCACGCCAATCTTTCAATATCAAGCTCCGTCGAGCTGCCACACAAGCCCCTTTGGACAAGGCCCTCACCACATCAAAGGAAAAATTTGAAATGTACTCCACCTGACGTTCAATTTGCTCTAACAAACCTGAACAATGAGATGCATCATCCATAGGCTTATACAATGACTTAATGTCTGAGGTCAGAGACTGAACCACATATGCTCCATATATCCTAGCCCACAGAGCCAGATGCGAGCCTGAATATACCTTATGCAGGGAAGCATCAATCTTTTTGTCCACAGAATCTTTTATGGCAACGTCCTCAGCCAAGGATGTTTTCCCCACCAAACTGGCAACAAAAGAATCCATAGGGATAGAATCTGGAAAATCCCTCTGCATATCCTGCAACTGATACAATTTGGCCATGAATCTAGGGAGCATGATTTTTTCGGGTCCTTCCACTCTCTTTTAAGGACTTCATTAATGTATGGATTAACAGGAACATCAAAAGGAGCTGTACTCTGAAACTGACTCAGGGGAGACCCAGCTGAATTCTCCAGAACTTCATCTTCTGGGAAGACCATAGTAGACTTAACATGTCTAATTAAGTCAGGAAGCATATCCCTTGCAATGTACTTGCACTTATGATCCTCTGCCCCTGCCATCTCATCCTCCGAGCCTGAGGACTGAAAAGACCCTTGAGGAAGGGAATCCTTTGGTCTTACTTTGTCACAACCCAACTCTAACAAAGTCTCCTTAATTAGTCTCTCAATTCTGGCAGCGTCACTCTCCCTGTATCGATTGGCAGAGGGAGAGAGGACGAAGAGTCCGATGACGAAAAGGAGGACTCCACATGTCTCCTCTTATTTGAATACTTTCCCATCCTGAATGCACTGAAATCACAAATATAATCCTTGAATCCCAAGGATCAAATGTCAGCAAGTAATCACCAATTTACAGCTATCCAAAACGATAGGCAAGAAATTCTCCTCACAACGTGTGTCCAACAATGAAAAAAAAACGCTATGTGGTACTCACCCCTAAAGCAGGCAGATAAAGGCTTTTCAAAGTTATGTAAATGAAAAGCCAACTCCAGCTCACACTCCCCGTGTGGCACACGTGCATTAGCCGAAACTGCAGGCAGGTAATCAGGCATGATACGGCCATAGCGATGCATTCGTTATTCCTGAAGGACCTCAACAGGCCCTAACACATGTCCTCAATCCCGCACAGCTGCACCGAAACCAGGTAAAGGCAGCCACCACATAAAAAACTCCTTAAAGCTTGAATCACTCTCCTACCTAATACACGTGTCTCCCCACAAGCACAGCAGGCAGGGAGATGCGCAAACATGCTGGTCCTACATCTCTGCCCAGCTGGTATGTCAACAGGTACCGGCAAAAAAGCAACTCCAGCCCCGCAGGTGCCACTGCAATCCTCGTCTCTTCATTCTGTCGGCAGACAGAAAAAAGAACAGGAGGAATGTTGGGTAGGTACTGCTTAAGTACCCCAAGTAGGAGGGGGTATGGCAGTGTATATCTGTATTCCTCTATTTTTTTCCTTCTGTCTGGTGAGATATTAATCTCACTTGTAATGAATGGAAGGAGGACAAGGGGGACCTGGAAGTTAATAATTATTCCCAAATGGTATTTATTTTTGCTCCCATCTAAATCTAAAATTTCCATAATTACAATACTTTACTACTTTGGATGCTTGCATCGTCAAGGATTTTTAGACCTATTTATTTTGTAACCTGAAAAGGATCCAAATTGTTCAACAATTTCCGTACATTGAGAATGGAGGTTTGTGGTGATAGATAACATTAACAGCATGTCACCGGCTATAATTAAATGTATATTCTTTGTATCCCTTCTCAACATTGTTCATGTCTTTGGGCAATTGCTAGGGGTGCAAGAGCTACATTGAATAGTAAATTGTGCTGGGGGATCTGGAGATTTATGACCTATGGCCAGTGCTTGGTTTGTGCAAGTGCTGGCAGGTGGGCACTGGCGCACACATTTGGGGGACCAAGTCTTACGTTTCATCATTTAACTTTGGCCCAAAGCAAGAAAGAGAAAGGCAGAAAAATGCGCCTGAAGGTGGAAGAGAAAGATAGGAAAATAGTAGGAAACGGAGAAAGAAGGGATAAAAACGAACCCGCAAGAGTGAGACAAACATAACAGAAGTGTAACATGGTTAGGCAGGTAGTGGAATCGGGACAGAACAGGCAGACTCCGTTTTTGTAACTCCAGCCTATGACAGCACCCGTGGCAAGCTCTTAAGACAACTTTGGGCTTCTGCACTTATGTTTTTTAATATAAATTAAGCACAAGCTCTGACCTTTTACCCCCTGCCCTCTGCTAGGGTAGCACAGTATTGGTTTTGCTTTATGCATTATTGTACGAACATTTACAGGCATGTAAAGTTTTGTATAGGCTTGCATACAAAAGCCTCATATGTCAATAAACGTTGACTACTAGAAAGCAAGGACTGCATATGCAGGGAATGTGTGCATCCATTCTGAACAGCAGATAATGTGGAATTTTGTTAGGATGGTTTCTAACATTTTAGGTATCTAGTTTATATTCAGTCTTTTATTATTCAGCTTTCCTAATGAACTAATAATAGTTGATATAACTGCTTGCTGTCTGTTTATTTGCAAAGTTAGAGTATAATAAATATTTGTATGCATTCCTTTGTTGTATTCTCTGCCTCGTCTGAACCACGTGGGAGCCCCCACCTAAAATAACCTGACTTGGGTCTCTGGGAGGTCTAGTGCAGGTTCGAGACTGGCCCACTCCCATAAAATAGCCTACTGTGGGCCTGCAAAACCCGATTTAATTTGCAAGCCCTGCAGGTCCACAATATAGCTCTACATTTTTAAGGACCACAGGAAGTTTACTGGGTGTCCCAAATCCTTAGACCTGCACACATACTTTTTGCCCCTTAGGGCTATAACTCTGAAAAGAGTCAAAAATGCATACTAATTGGGTAGACGTCAATTTGCTACTAAAATAATTTCCTCCTATGGATAGGAAAGTTTACCCCCTCTTCTTTCAAAAGAGAAATAAGATTAACAGACAAAAATGGAGATCAATGGCTAATGCTTTGGTCTAACCCATGGCTGCTCCTGCAAATGCACTCAAAAATGTTTGTGAAGGACTTGCTGCCCACCTTCGCAGACAAGTCGTGAAACCCATGACAGATGAGAATAAACTAAACAGAAGGGTTCACCTGGTTTATCTTAATATACACAATTATGAATCCGCAAAACTGTATTCACAGTACTCATTAAATGTAATATAAGGGAACACCTCACCCAATATTTGTTTTTATAGATTTTATAATTTTCTGTAGTACAAAGGTATAACAGTTTATTCATGCCAGTTAATTAAAACCATTGCATATAAAATGAGATCGAAATTTGATTAAAACATGCGTGTTAAAAAGAAGCGCAACACCCCAAGGTAATTAATTTGCTACAGACTTTGCTAAACTTTTGTTCACTAAATTCATGAATTTTATAAAGCAGGCACTCAGGCGGATGTACAACTTGACTTGGGCCACTACTATGTACCTGCACAAACAAAGTCCATCAGGATGAACAATCATTTTAGCCATGCTCTCCTCAATGTTACCGATACGGGACAGACACACACAATATGCTCAATAGTCTCCTTGAAATAGCCGCAAAGTCTACAGTGCTGCAAGGCATTGAGTTTCCGCCATTTTGGTGGTCAATCTAAGGTTGGAAAGCCTCTCAAGTGGTATTGCAAGAGCTTGTGCTTTATCGTTTTTGGGAGCGGCAGGCCTAGGTAAACTTGCTGGTGTGGACTAGATAGCTCTTCTTGACAGACTATGCATGGGCGCGTTTTGACAGTTCCAGTTTGTCTTCCAACAGTAACAATGTACAGATGTTCCTGGAAAGAAGTTTTTTAAAGACAGGAAAGGTGACAAAGGTGTTCCGTAGTCCTTCTTCTTGTAAGTCAACTAGCGAAGTGTGTAGGTAGCACCTTATGGTTATTATCTCACCTGAATTCACAATTGCAAGCCAAAGTAGGTGGTCTAGAGTATCCTCCTGGGCCAAGCAAAGTTTAAAGAACAGTTTCAGGAGCACTCCTTTGCGGGTGATCAATTGCTTGACTAAATCAAATTCTAAAGTGGCAAATTAAAAACTGTAGATAAGTGTAATCCCTAAGGAAACAGGATACACAAATATACTAGCAGTCAGTCTATAAATAAAAGAGAAACATCATATAAGTTAATGTGCACAGTGTCCTAGTGAGGAGAAAGTACATTGAAGTACGTAGATCACGCTATTAAAAACAACTATCTTTCAAATATGTGTCTCCAGAACCCACATATGAACAAATGATATAGCTGCAATTCAATCCAGCTCTTGACAATTAGTGTGCGTGGACTGTATGTATATTTATGTATCCTGTTTCTTTAGGGATTACTTATTTACAGTAAATGATAAAATATATCAAAATAAATACTGGGGAGGTGTTTCCTTATATTCCATTTAAAGAGTGCTCTGAATACAACTTTGCTGATTCATAATTATATATAATAATATAAACCCGGTGAACCCTTGTGCTATGTTTATGTTGATTGCCTAGTTTCTACTTGTCTAACTGTACTTACCATGGGAGATGACATCACATTTGTGGTCGGAGCCAGTTTTCAACGTACCACAGAAACATTTCATTCATGGGTAATATTCATGGCAGCTGGTGCTTGTATAGAGTGCTAAACTCAGTACACCCAAGTTAATTCCCATGTGAAGTATGTACCTTACTAGCACCTGGGGTGCCGTTAACATACTAGGAACTCTTACACTGGTTTCAGGGATAGATGCCACTTGCCATAGGCCCCATTAGAGATGCCCCAGTCACTTTACTGGGGTAAACCTGGCTGGTATTATCAGTTCACATCCCTCACCCAGATATGGACCAGCAAAATCTCCGGGTCACTACAGCAATTAGTCTCAATTTACAGATAGTTGAGCCTGTGCATCTAACAGACAATAGTCCTAGGACCCCTTGCACCTGCTCCGCATGGTGCACTTTGCAGGCTATTAACCCACAAATCAACCATGTTGTGTTTCAATAATGCCAAAGTAAAAAGGAAATGATCCCCTTCTGGGTTGCCCACAGAACCATCCCAGTGTACGCTTACATTAACCCTCAAGAAAAACACAGAATTGTGACCATCTGGTTTCAGGGATGGCGCTCCATTTGAAGCTGTATTGCCAGAGCTCTCAAAACAAATTGAGGAGGAGCACAAGGTGCCCCCTGCCATGCATTTAGAAATGTAACTGATCTTGATCTATTCAACAGTTTCTGAAATATCACTAGGTAACATAAAAAGTGATGTGGCTGTGTTAGCCATAGACAGATACTCTCAGGTATGTCTTTAGGACAAATGGAAATAGAATTGTTTGCAATAAAATCATAAGTCTACACTTCCATCGCTAATATGCCTTTGGTACCCCACTGCCAAAACCCCAGGCACAAAACCAGAAACAGAGGTAACTCCTAATGAGAAAGAGCCAGAGCAGAGAGAATTCCAAAAAGCATTAGAGGAACAGGGGCAAATGGCAGTGGAACTCCCTTTGGGCTTGTTCATCAGATCTCAGACCCACTTTGTACTCTTACCATATTCTCATTCCTCACTTTATATACACCCCCGGTAACCTAAAGGTTCAGACACCACACCTATGTATTAAAAGATATTTTCTCTTTAACACTTCATTTGTATACAAATCACCATATCTGAGCCAAAAGACAATGATCAAATCTCATATAGGTGCCAAAAAATATGGGACCAAAACCACAATTCTTTAAAAATTACATAAAACGATTAAACACCTATTTATATGCCCCCTCACGGAAATAAGAAGGTGTTTCTCTTATCTACCATATTTTAAAATCAGAAAACCATTCATTCCCCAAATACATAAATACAGACAGGGAGAGTACAGTTGACAGTCACATTTGTCTTTGCAACCACTAATTTAGATCATTGCTCATAGCACAGGGTATCTCCAAATCGTTAATATCTACTGTATCATTCAATGCCCGTCAGATTTAGTATCCTATATGCATCGACGCGTTTCGGTGGATACCCAGCATTTAGAGCCACCTTCTTCAGGATAAGTACATTTCTCCAACAATCTCAATAAAAACAGTTTTGCTTTTCAGTTTTAGTGTTGCTCCTGCATTTTATTCTTATGTCATTATGCACACATGTGGTTCCAATGAATGTGGACCCAACAAGATCTGCATTCATTGGAACCACATGTATGAATAATGGCAGACGAATAAAATGCAAGTGCAGCACTAAAACTGAATAGCAGAACTGTTTTTATTGAGATTGTGGTCGAAATCTACTTATCCTGAAGAAGGTGGCTCTAAATGTTGGGTATCCTCCGAAACGCGTCGATGCATATATATGATAATATTCTGATGGGCATTGACTGACACAGTAGATATTAACCATTTGGAGATACTCTGTGCTATGAGCAATGATCTAAACAGATTAGTGGTTGTAAAGACATATGTGACTGTCAACTGTACTATTCCTGTCTGTGTTTATGTATTTGTGTAATTAATTGTTTTCTGATTCTAAAATAGGGTAAATAAGAAAAACACCTTTTTATTTCTGTGAGGGGGAATATAAATGGGTTTTTAATAGTTTTATGTAATTTTTAAAGAATTGTGGTTTTGGTCCCATATTTTTTGGTACCTATATAAGATTTAATAATTGTCTTTTGGATCAGATATGGTGATTTGTACACAAATAAAGTGTTAAAGAGAAAAATTATGTTAATAATACACAGGTGTGGTGTCTGAACCTTAATGCTACCAGGGGTGTGTATAAAGTGAGGAATGAGATTATGGTAAGAGTGCAAAGTGTGTCTGAGATCTGATGAACAAGCCCAAAGAGAGTTCTTTTTTGGCTTAATAGTTTCCCTATTTTAGCCTTACTGTGCACGACACAGGCCGCATTAGCTTTGGACACGTTGCTACATAAACACGTTTGCTACTGTGCCACATTATATGTTCACACAAAACCTGCAGTTGTTTTCTCGTTCTGTCTTTTCTTGAGTTTTAGTCTGAACAGCAAACAAGCTCAAACAACAATGTCCCTTGTTATTTTGTTCTGGGCAGGCACTCACACCTAGACACAACACAAAAATGCAGCTGTTGTTTATGAACATGTAAACCGTGCCATGTAGGTATGCACAGCAATGTAACACATTGAGAGTGAGAGATTTTTTCTCAGAGATCACTGCCATATCTGAAATGTAGAGCGTCCATCTGTGTATGCTAAGGTACTGGGTCCACTACTAAACCCAGAGATCGTTGCTGTATAATCAGTTTGCTTCTGTAGAAGGGGAGGGAGGCTAGACTATTCTGTCTTATAATATGACAGGGCTTTTCATAATATAAAGTTTATTGAAAATGCTGATGGTATTTTTGCTCGGCAGTTGTTTTCTTATTGTGGCACGTACACTGCATTCTAGAGCACGATAGTTTATATAAAAATGTCAAACTTCCTTCGTTTCTCTGTCTTCTCTTCTTGTGGACGAGTACGAGTGAGTGAGCGAAAGGGGGTGGCCTGTTACTGCGATCCCGGAGAGGGTCGGGAGTGTTGTGTTCTGGGGTGTCTATTCACTTGTTCCTCTGTTTATCAGTAGGATGGCAAGTGAGACACTATAACTAGTCGGACTCTGGCTCATTGTACTGAGGTAGTATGGTGACTCAGTCCCTAACTACTGATGTTCTATGGTCCCAAGCATAGTACAGTTCCTGAGCAGAATCCTTGCAACAATGGAGACCACAGAAATACTACTAGGTGAGCCAAATTCTAGGCTCACATGAATAGACAGAGAAAACTCCTCATTGGTTTTTTTGTCATGTATACATATCTAGAAAGGAGACCATTTGTGATTAATTAGCTGTGCAAATATCATCTAATGGCAGATCCTCCCTGAAGTTCACTATTTGTGAGGTTTCAAGAATATATGGTCAAAGTACATTATCAAATGGTTTTCAGCAGCATACGTACTATACTATACATGGCAATTTAGGACACTGTCCGTCAGGGTGAAAGAGGTCATTACCACCATTACCATGGCCATATTGCCACCCATCCCATCAAGGATCACAACCGGGCCTGCTAGATGCAGTCACAGCAGCTCCTGTGAAGGCATAAAAAGGTTGGTGCATATCCACCATGTTTCCGATGGCTGTGCAGCAAACAGCAGTTTGTTTCTGAAAAAATGAAACACATATGGCCCCCACATCCTAGTAGGCTTCTCTGAAGGTGTTGGGGTTATTATTTTTTTTTTTTGTATCTCCGTGGCCTGGCAACAATCAGAAAAATAGGACTTCAGACCATCTGCTCTAAATAGGGCAGACAGTTATATATTTTTATCCAGACAGCCACTACTCTGTTCCACTGTCAGAGCATGTGTTCCAGCGATCTACCCAATGGCAGCTGGCAGGGAACAGGGGTGCAAGGTGGGGAGGGGTTTTGAAAGCAAAAAATCAACAACAAAAAACCACTTACCTTTTTCTGCGGCCGCCATCTCTCTGTCGTTTCTTCTCTTCCTGGCAAGTCCAGAACCAGGAAGCCTGGGCTCTCCTAATCCAATCACAACGCTGCAATGCAGCATTGTGATTGGTTCCCCTAAGCCAATCACAACGCTACAATACAGCGTTGTGATTGGTCTGAGAGCCTTGGTTCGGCTCTCAGATGGGGACTGGGGGCCTGGGCATGTTCCCCACCAGGCTGTGTAATGCAGCCTGGTGGGGAATATGCTAAGTGCACATGACGCTTTGGCCGAGCCAAGATGGCCAGCCAAGCAGGCATGCGCACTTTGAGAGTGTGCACTCACCACTCCTCCCAGGCTCCGACCCCAGCCCCGCCCCTCCCTAACGCAGCCTCGCCCCGCCCTAACCCAGCCTCGTAGCAAAGAAAAATGTAATGATAATAACAAAGTTATTATCATTTTATTTTTATTTTTTTCTGCTCTCAGAACAGTGGGGCGACGCTATTCCGCCTTAGCAGAGGAGCTGCCCCTGCTTCTACCTGATTCAAAATGGAGTAGGTGGCATGAGGGTTTGGAGGACAGCGTTTGTGCTCCATCACATCTGTAGTGTAGTATCCTGTTGGCCAAATTCTTAATCAGGCATTTAACCAATTGGCCAAGATTTTAGTAAGGATTTTTGCATTAGTGTTGATTAATGAGATTAGTTAAATAGTTTTACCTTTATGCTGACCATTTCCTAGCTTCTGTGGTTGAAATGCCATAGGATAAAAAGAAAGACTTTGGAAATGCTTATTTCTAAATTGTAGTGTTCCCCTAATTTTGATGGCAATTTGTTTTTGTATTTTTAAACAACTTTAAGATAATCCCATCTGTGCCCAGATATTTACCAGTCTGAAAGATATTAAAGAAATGCATTGCATCTTCTAAAGGTAAAGTTTTTCCAAATTATATTTTTTCTTTATTCAATAGAAAAGAGTATTTACAGTCTGTTTAGGAAGCCATTCATGGCATCTGAATTAAAATCTGAACCTTTACAAACCTCTTCATAGCACAGCACAGTACACATTGTTAATATTACTTCATTGTTATAATAGATCATTCTATTGTGAGTAGTCAGTGAATTGTCTCATTCTTGATTTGATTTTGTTTATAAACCAGCGCCTGTCTTTCTTTCTCCACCTTCCGAGTATTTTTCCTTCATTCACGATAATGCAAATTCTGCTTTTTTGTCCATTTTATTGTTTTCCTACTCATATGTTTTAATTTGCTTCTTCACGCCAGTAGATGCTGTTGGATCCTTGAATTCTTTATTTCATTTGGTCAGACCTTTCTAATATTCACCAAATTTCAATAGATTCTTCTTTTTACATCTTGATAAAACATCAGTTGAAGCGCTTAAACCTTTTCCGTACTATGTTTTGTTAGGTACACCTTAAGTATACTTAACCTGTGATAGTTCTTTTTTTTTTTTTAAATCCCTTTCACAAAAATGTAAAGACATAGGGCCAGATGTATCAAAAAAGCATTTTGCGATTCCCAAATAACTTTTTTCACCGAATCACTATTTGGGATTCGCAAAATGCTATTTATGTAGGAATCAGCAACATTTTTGCGATTCCTTAATGTTACCTAATAGCAATTCACTAAATAGCGAATCGCTATTAGGTAATATGACTCCATTCTTTCCTATGGGCCTACAGGCCCATAAGTGCGAATGGCTTTGCATTCGCTAATTTATGATTTACCTAATTGGTAATCGCAAATTAGCGAATGCAAAGCCAAGGGTGCCCCTGAAGCACCCCAAAAAAAGAAAGTGTGCACTACATTGCACTTTGAAAAATGCATTTTTGTGCATTTTTTCAAAGTTTGCACATAGTTACCATCAACTTGAAGTTGATGGTAATTAGCGTTTCCTAAATGCACGGTTCGCATTTAGGAAAGGCTTCTTACATGTGCATTAGGGACTCGCAAATTGCAATCCCCTATTTGCATTCGCAATTTAGGTAATCGCAAAATATTGCAATTACCTAAATCGCGAATCTAAAAGCCTTTCATACATGAGGAAAGGCCATTTTGCATTCGCACACGGCCAAATTTTGCGATTCGTACCGTTTGCGAATGCAAAATCCTTACATACATCTAGCCCACAGCATTTTGCGTCAAGCAATGGATTTTGTTGGCATAAGGTTCCTGTATTGTTTCTTTGTACAAATAGCTCCCTAGGAAACAGAGTTCATACCTACAAACTTCACTGCATCATAACAGCAAAAAGTAAATCCATACGGAGGGTGGGGGTGGGGCCTGTAAGTTTCTAAAATATCACGCAACAAGTGTGCTGTTTTAAGCACTTTAAATAACAAGCGCGCACCTAAGGGTGTGGCTCAGTATAAGATGCCGGCTCTCTGAAGGATAATTGCATAAGAAGTAAAGATGAAAGCATATAATAGCAGCAATGAAGATAACTTCAAAACCCATTTAAATGGAAGATGTTCTTGCGTGCCAAGGCAGATACCATCTCACTTTGACGAGCTGTGCGTGGCCGGTGCCTGCACCGTGCGTCCTCAGGGAAAAGCAAGCGCTCGGCACGCGCCCCTCATCCTTCAGAAAGCAGGCCACAGGGCTGAAATACAGCTACGGTTCAGGAGGTACCGAGTCACCTTTACATCTGTCTGTCTCCTTTCGGACGTCTGCTTCCAAGCAGGGAGGACCGCGGCCCGGATGAAATCAGAGGAGGATTCTCCTATCAGAAAGATGAAGGCTCTTGTCTTCTATGACATTCCGGCCTCAGGCACACTTGAAACTGATAGGCAGGGTGTCTTCTGAAGCCTCTCGGGAGTCAATGACTTCCTTCTTTCACTGTCTGACTTATGACAACCCTAGGTCTACTGACACAGGAGATGATGCAGGACAGGACAGACCGGAGAACTAAGAAACCATGAGGTTTCCTGACAGGCCGATTCATGGATGGGTTTGTAAAAGCCACAAGTCAGGTTATCTCACCTGTGATTTATTCAGCCCCAGAATCTAGGCATATTAGAAGTATCAAACTATCACTTAAAATGTCATGAGTGATGTAATATGCGAGTATATAAGCAGTGCTTGGCGGGGGAGGGGGCACAAGTTATACTATAACAGTGTTTTTTTTGTTTTTAAACATTAGTTTTTATGCCATTTCAACACCTAACTAGAACGTCACTTTAAACTTTGCTTTTATTTCCCACTGAATTTCAGTTTTTTTTTTTTTAAACATAAACTAAGATCGTATTACTATATCTAAATATACTGTCACTTTAACCTTTGTTTTGTTCAGAGAAGTTATGTGTAGATGTATTCTCTGCATATGCCCAATACCCTCCGGCCATCTGCAGCCAAATCCCCCACTGCATACAGCCTTTGGCCCAACCTCCAGTCACGCACATCATGAGGTTGGCCGAAGGCCTCCGGCCAGGCCTGCATTCATCCCCACCTTCAGGCGGTCAGCCTCCCCACTGAAGCCAAAACACACTGGCTGAGCACAGGACTTGGCCCAACCCCCAGCAGGCGCCCAACCACCCATGGGCACCTGAATTCCCAGGGCACACTATTCCCCACTGCACACAGCCTTCAGCTTTACGCAGAAGTGCGTTGGCCCTGTGACCAACCCACTGCAGGAGGCCAACCTATCCTGCGCATGACCTGCATCCTGCACAATGGCAGTTGGCCTCAGAGCATGGTCTATCTCCAGACCCTTCCATTTAAAAAAAATATTTTGGTACCCCGTACCCATATGAGGGTACCACTGGGAGTACTGCAGTACTGGCACACCAAACACATTTTTGTTTTTGTTTTACTTAAATGGTTTTCGTATTGGGACCTCTTATGGACTTTCCCAATTTTGGTTTCAGGACTCAGGGAATGAGTCTCTGAGTCTTGTAATGGCAGATGCAACATTTTGTTAAGAGTTTCAGTGAAGCAATCCGATCACTCAGTACCGCTGTACTAGTATTGTGGTACCCTACGACCTGCTTCAAGATAATACCTTATTTTTTATATAGGACATAATACTACAGTTTTGCAGTTTATAAGGGTTGTGAAAAAGAGGTGTTATTATCACCTAATTTAATAGTACTACATTTACCAACCTCAAAAAGCTGAAAGGTTGAAATTGCTTTGCTAGGGATTCAGCTGTGTGACTTGCAAATCACAGAATAATTGAGGTGTTCAACAAATTCTGCTTAACAGAAAGGGCAACAAAGACAAAGGAATGTCTGTATCATGAATGCAAAATGTCCTAGCTAAGGTAAGAGAAAGTTTCAATTTTATTAAGGACACGGAGGTGAGGATTATGATTTATATTTCTTCAGTTTATTTTCAGCAGCCATTTTGAAACCATATAACAACTATATTTCCCATGAAACCTTGGGAAAAAAGTGAAGCAACAACTGTCCAATCCATAGTCAGGGACTCATTCATAGTCGGTTGTCCGTTTTGCTTCTCCCTCTTTCTGCCTGCAACACCAGCCGTTCACCGACATCCTCAGTCTTGTTTAGACAAGTCATTTCCTAAGAAACAGATAGATGTCCATTAAAACTCTTAAATCGATAAACTTCGGGAACATAGAGGGCATAGGTCATACAATAGACATAATCATATCATCATAGTGATTCATCCATTATGAACCAAATATACATACCCCCTCTTATGAAGTGAATGTCTTCTGTTTTGGGCAGGAATATATTTTAGATTCTTGGGGGGGGCTAATCCTCACCTCCATGTCCTTAATAAAATTGAAACTTTCCGTTACATTAGCTAGGAAATTTTTCATTCTGTGTCAGGACCGAAGGTGAGGATTATCCTACTTTAAAGCTTATCAATCACCAATAAGGCGATGTTAGGGACTAGCTTAAAGTAAAATCTCTTAAAGAAGAATCGGAAGACCAGTCCGTGGCGTTGAGGATATTTTCTAACCATGCCCCCAGAAAGAATGCTTTCAATGTCATGGCTCCTGTCACCGAGTGAGCTCCAAAAATCTTTGTATTAATGACAGCCTCCTGCATGGCCCATTTAATCCATCTGGTGATGGTAGGAGAAGAGACCGTCTTATGAGGCTTCTTGGGGGCAATTAAAAGTTGTCTTTCCCCATGTGGGCGGAGTTCCGCTGTCATAGATTCATACGCTTTAATGCATCTGACAACACACATCCGAGGGGAATCTGCAAAGGAAGGATAGGACACCCCACATGAATTACAAATCGTCCTTCGTGAAATATTGAAAGTAACCCCCTCAGGGGTAAATGCTCTACCCGTTAGGTCCAGCGTTCTTACACATCTGAGACCTGTCTACAGGACAGTAAACACATTAGGGTGACCTGTTTGGCCAGTAGTTCCTTCCTTGAAAGATACTTGTTGGATTGTCAGGACAGGAATAAGTTCAGAACTTTATTTACATCCCATAGGGTCGGGTATCAAGGCTCTGGACGAAGGTACAGTTTAATGCCCCGTAGCAGTTTTCAAACCAGGGGATGCTCCCCTACAGAATGATCACCAACATGGGCAAGATCAGCAGAGATCGCTGAACTAAACATTTTGATTGACCGGTACGCTAGGCCCTCAGAAGCTAATGACTAAGGAACAAAGGGGGTTTGGGCTCCAATCAGTAAGGCTGAGCCCTATTCAAATCGAAAACAACAAAGAGCCAGTACTGATACACAATTCTCGCATTTCTAGCGGCACATTGAGTTGAAACAATGTCACCAAAAACCTCTTTTTCCGTCTGAGTTAATCAATATTTATTCAAAACCTCACATGTATGAAACAAATAGACAAAATGTAAACCATTTAAAAAAATTTGACGAACTCCGCATTAACCACTCCCACAAAGATCATTTCTAATACATCCTTCAACTATAACATCTTCTCTTTCATACCCAAAGCTCTCAATCACTCACAATCGAAAATCTCAGACACCCATCCATTCCACATCACACACATTCCAGCAACACCAACCCCTACCCACATTTAAATATTACTTAATCATGATAGGATGACATCTATCCACAAAAACAATAACAAAAGCCAAACAAGAAACAATTGACAGTTTAGAAAAGATCAAACAATTCTTTCAAAAATTGATATACACTTGATTGGCCACACAAAAGGTCGACGCGTTTCGAACCCCTCCAGTAGTGGGGTTCTCCTCAGGACCAGAAAGCTTAATCAATGCCACGAGATCAGCCGATCCCTGCTTCACTATCTTCTAATCACCTATAGAACGACCATTTATTGTGGCGGCCGGTCAGCGACCGACATCCATTGTATCATGGGTATGTATGAGAATTTCCAGGCATTAATCCTAAGATACACTTTTCTTTTTCTTTTAGCTCAGCCCGCAGACGACTGGAGTGTTAAATGTAAAAATTCATATGCTCCTTCGTTCGTTATTCCTTGAGTTCGAGCCTCTCATTCCTCAATCTTCTTCTCAGCGGGCCGCTGTGGAACGTCGCGGTCAGAAGCTAATGAAGCAAGAAAATTCAGGACATGGACAACATTGGCCCCCACTGGATCCAAATGTCTTTGGTGACACCGGCCCTACCATTGAGACTAAGCCAATCAGTATTGTTTAATGGTACTGTCAAACCATGCTTTCGAATGGAGGGATGTAGCTTGTCGTGAGACTCCTGGGACTTTCTAGGGTTCCTGGTAATCTTCCATGCCATAAGATGTAGAGAACCCTCCAGGACCTGGTGATGGAGATTCCCCTCCGGATCGCAGAGGAGAACTGGATACCAGATTTGCGATCTCCAAATTGGGGTAACTACCACCAAGTCCGCCTGTTGTCTCTGAACCTGGGCCGAAAGGCGCATTATCATGGCAAACGGGGGAAACGTATAGCCCGTCTCCAGGTGCCAAGCTTGGTGAAAAGGATCGGTCGCTGTTGCCTGAAATCCGGTCTCTGACTGAAGTAGCTGGTGATCCAGACTGGTCGCAAAGAAATCCACAGAGAACGGACACCACCTGGCCTGGAGAGCCTGGAAAACTGCTGGGTTCATTTCTAGGGGCTCGCATCCCGAAGATGCCAGGAGTGCCAGTCAGCAACTTGGTTGGATTTCCCTGGGAGGTGTTCTGCTGTTATGAAAACTTAGTTTTTGAAACAGTAATCCCAAAATTTTCTGGCCATATCCAAGAGAGCCTTCGATATTGTGCCTCCCAAATGGTTGATGTAGTGCACTGCTGCTACTTTGTCCATCTTTAGTAGAACGCAGCAGTGCACTTGGCCCCTGGTCCAACATTTGACCGCAAATGAGCCTCCCAGGAGTTCCAGGCAGTTGATGGGAAGAGACGTTTCGTGAGATGACCATTGTCCTACTGTGGAGAATTCCGCACATCTGGCGCCCCAACCCATGCTGCTGGCATCGGATTCTATCACTATGTCTGGAAGGGAGCTGAATATCGCTCGACCATTCCATGCCTTCATATGGGTTAACCACCACTGAAGCTCCTCTTTGGCTTACTTGACAGAGATACTGCCTGAGAGTATGTAAGTCCCCTCCGAAGGATGAAGACTTTGAGATGTTGATGTGCCTGATAGTGTAGAGTCCCCGAAAATATGGCCTGAATTGAGGATGACAGTAGTCCCACCACCCGGGCGATTTGTCTGAGTGAGGTGGATCATTTGGATAACATCCGAAGAAGCTCGTGCCTGATCTTGTTGACCTTCCAAGAGGGGAGGCAGAGAGTGGCCTGAGTCAAGTCCACCACACGTCCCTGGAATACTAGAGATTGATTGAGTACCAGGACTAACTTCGTGGGATTGATATTGAAGCCCAGGGATTCCAACAGGGAAACAGCCATTTGGAGGTGCACTGCGCAAGTCTGTGGACATTGGTCTAGGAGTAGAATGTAATCCAAGTACCCAATGAGCCGTATGCCCGGGGCTCTGAGGTACTCGACCACGGGGTGCATCACCTTGGTGAAACACCAGGGGGTGGACGACAAACCGAAAGGGAGGGTTGTCAACTCGAAAGTCAACCACCATCATTGGATTGAAGGAAACAGCAATGAGGTGGGAAAATCGAGAAGGTGAGGTATGCGTCCTTGAGATCGAGACGCATCATCTAGTCGTTGAGTTGAAGGAGATCTCTGAGGAGGTGGATGCCCTCCATTTTAAAGTGACGGAACACCAGCCACTCGTTGAAGTCCTTTAAGTTGATGACAGGGTGTTAGCCGCCATCCCTCTTGTCCACTAGAAATAGGTTGCTTAAGAAAACTGAGGGATGAGATGACTTTTCCATAACCGCGCCCTTGGGGATTAGGTCTGACTCCTCTGAGTCCACCAGCACGGCATCTGCTGCCGTGAATACCAGCCGGGTAGGAGGAGCCCGTTGGACAGGTGAGCGGTACAATTATATACGGAAACCTTATATGGTTTGAAGAACCCATGAATCTGAGGTGAGGATTGCCCAGTTGTGTAGGACATTTTTCAGTCTGCCCCCCAGGTGTTGATCGGGGAATGCATTGACCCCCAACTTGGGAGGATCTGTGGTTTCCGCCTCCTCGGAGGCCGCCCCTGGAACCCTGATGCCTGGGGAACCCCCTGGTGGGGTAAAAACTGCTGAAGTGGGAGAAGTCCTGCTATTGTCCTTGGCCACCACCGTAGCCTCTGTCAGGAGTGTGCATCTGGAAGCGGACGGCCAAGCGCCCCCTGCCTCGACAAGCCCCGGTGAAAGCCTGGGGTGTAAAAATTCTTTTAATAGAGGCTTGAACTTTTGTAGAGGGAATTAAATGTTGCAACGAATGTACCTAACACCTTGATAAACGGGTCTCCAAACAGCCCCCTTTGAGCAACGGGGCCACTTCCGAGGTGGCGAGTTCCCACAGCTTGGGGTCAATTTTGATGAGGAGTGATCTGCGCCTCTCAGTCAAGAGGGCGCAGTTCGCATTGCCCAGAAATATAATGACCCTTTGGGCCCACCCTGACAGCGCCTTGGGAAATATTCGGTTTCCGGAGACTTTGGCATCTACCACCGTATCCAGGATTCATGTCAGTGGGCCAGAGAGGTCTAGGAGCTTATCCTGGCAAGACCGTCAGAACTGATCAATGCCTTTCTTGGAGTCTTTGATTTATTTGGCCAGGAATGTGGCCATGCAGGCATCGATTTCAGGTGTCAGTGCCACCTTATCACCCATCAACGGGCGGAGGCATTCTGCCCGTAGTTGGCTGCAGACCTCCTTGTCTAAGGGCTTGTTGCAGGGTGTTTTTTTTAGGGTGCACTACACCAGCTTAATTTGAGCAGGGGTGCTCTATCTAAAATAAGGAAACACACGTGTGAGATGCAGGAACTGAGTCAGAGTGGCACTTTATTCAAAGAACAAGTTTAAACAATGAATGTCAAAGGCACAATGTTAATCAAAAAAATAGCATTGTGTAATCTAGAAGATAACAAGTTTCAGAGACACCTTCCTAGATGAAAAAGTAAATCATGCAATTTTGTAAGTTTAAAAATCACGGCAATGCAGAGGAGAGAGAAAGAGACAATTTCAAAATATAATAAGCATTATAGCCTCAGCCAAAGATGCTAGAGAAGATGCTAGAGAAGATGCTAGAGAAGATGGCTGAGAGGCACACACACACTCGTCATGACCCATGGGATCAATTGTGCGAGGTAGTCCGTCGAATGGACTGAAGAGCAGATCATTTATACTCTTTTAATGAGGAACTATTGACCACAGAATCACAACATTATCAGGTGCTTTGACCGCAGAACATGACACACTTTGGTCACTTCTCGGAAATATTAGGAACACAGAAGTGACACTTACATTACAAAAGTTTACCAAAAGGTGACTTGATGTGTGACCGTAAATCATAATGAAATTGAACATTTTATCGAAAATGATTTGCGTCACTTCTCGGAAACTTTTTATAAGAAAGCAGAATAATACAAAAGGTGGAAAGTCCCAGTTGGCCCAGTCTGCCCCCACTCCTACTCTTGGCCAATTTTGTTCTCCTAATTGACAGACACATCCTGTTATTGCTACATCTTGATGTTCAGAAAGATGTCATAGGAGAGATACAACTGAGTATACAGGAGGGCTTGGGGCCTTCTGCCTCTCTAGACGCTCAATGCAGTGTGGACAATTTTAACACAACCCTGTCTGTGGGCTGGCAGGGACAATTGAGACTCTTATGCTTCAGATGTGGACAGAATGGGCCTGGGGCACTATATGGGAAAAACTAGACCCTGCTTCATTCCCTCTTCTTGTTCATTCTTGAACAAAATTCTTACAGCATACCTTGCAGGCCCTCCTTCTAGTTGGTGTATCCCAGGGGTGTCATTCACATTGGAACATTGGCACATTTGGAACATTGGCTCATTTGGAACATTGGCTCTCCTGCGTCTTCCTTAACTCTATATACTCTCCTTCAGGTATGTCAATGAGGGATGTATATGGTGTCTGTGTAGGGGATGGTGGATCCATATTTTAATCCTATCTCATTTGGTATCTACTAGTGAGTTGGGGCTATTGACCCGGCACTGGGTAATGGGAGCAAGCTGCATTTAGTGTAGTCCTATTGTTGTGACTTCTACTACTGCTATAAGTGCTAAGTTATCCTCATTCCCTGTTCTATCCTTCTTCCTATATATAGTCTTTCTGAATGTTCCCTATTCCTACATAATTCATACCTACTAATTTACTATCATTATTGTTAGCAAAATGACAGAATAACTGAACGGAACAACAGAGGAGCAACGGCACACCGCAAACCAGTAATCAAAACATTTTTAGAATGGCAGACAGCCATGAAGGCATCCAGTCAAAGTTCAACCACTCAGTGGCTGTGTCTGCTATGGCACCTCCTCCAGCAATCATTTTCTTTTCTATGTTGTTCAAGTCCTCAATGGCCTTGGTGATGGAGCCATTTTCTTCATCGTTGGCAATGTGCAGCACAGACTCCCTATCCGGATGCATACCCTCCTCTTGATATTTTTTGAAGATAGCTGGACCCTGTTCAATAGGCGGAACTCCTTCGGTATGTCTTTGAAGGCTGTCCACCCTTAGTACTCAGCATACTGCCAATGTCGGTGGAGCAAGGTAACAAACCAGAGATGGGCATGGATGTGGGAGATATTTGCTGCTGGAACGATCAGGGAGACTTTGTGCATTGTTCTAGTGAGCACAGGCTGCTCCTTCGAGGAGGCTGTTGGAGATAGAGACGTTCTCCGCAGGCCCAGTAGAAGTTCATTAGGCTGGAGGTGCCATATTTCATGTCCAAATTATAGATGGTGCTGTTGCATCCAGAGTTGCGCCCAACAGGTACCGTGCCATTTCCTCGAGAACAAAGAAGAGGTGACTTTAACTTGTAATCTTTTCATAATTTTGGACATTTTCTTCCCACCCCAAGTAGACATCCAGTCTATCCCATCTTCATAATCTGAGTATTCCCTATGTGGCCCTAAGGACGTTGCTCTATACCTCAAGTAACCTGGAGCACTCCATTTGTCATGGACGTAAATGTGCGCAAATAAGCATAAAGCAATTCTATTTTGGCTTGGGCAATGTAGGGTGTGGGGCAAAGAGCTATTACAGTCTGATAGTGATCCTGTTATTATAAACCCATTGTTCCTACCAAAAGCTACACTAAGGTCGATATCAGGAACTCCTATCTAAAATATCTTTGTTACCTCCCCTTCTATTCTGGAATTGTCAGTGATAACCTCATGCATCATTGGGGTGTGGTCCCATACTGTTCTATTTACCAACACCTCAGAGAAGTTGGCCTCAATAATCTGAACTTGCCCCTGTATTCTGTAGAGGAACAGGTGTAGGAGATATTCTACAGTGTCTTGTGGTATTTCCCTAGGAAAATCAGTCTATCTGCGCCTACTGCATGGGGGATGTATGAGTCACATAACATAATTCATTATTGTCCTGTCTCCCTATTGTGGCCATCTCACTGTACCACATGTTGTCGTGAACGGAGACATGAGCAGTATGCTGTCTAACTGCTGGGGCAGAATTTACATTATTGCATTATTACTTCCAACAGGGGAAGGGGATGAGGACACAGGGTGTGCAGAGGTATTTGGGGTGCTGACGGTACTGGCAGAGGATGTTGAACCTTTTGCATTACTACAGGGACCATTTTCAGTACATGTGCTAGCAGGTAGATTGGGAGGTGACATGGGGTGCACAGTGGTATTGGCAACTTCAACATTTTGAGGAATACAAGCATTTCTATTAAAACAATGAGATATAACAGTGAACTAATTAAACATTCCTAGTGCCACTCCGACAATAAATGTAAAATATTATAATACAAATACATAACTTCGCATAGGACACCTGTGTGGCAGCGGCTGAGTCCATAGACCACCAAACGATCATCGTCTTCTTCTTCTGGGACAGTCAATGGGAACAAGTTATCCTCCTCTAGTTCGTCGTTCAGTGTTGAGGGGGTGCAGGGTCGACCCTGAAGTCTGTTCTGTCCTTTATCCTTTCCTCTTGGCAATGCGGACAGTTGTTGGTGAAGAGTCTATGACTTAAAAATGTCCTTCAAATTTTGGATCACCGTCTGACATTTTTCTGGGCAAAAATCTGTGTTCCAGGACTGATATGTGAGAGCTCAGGATCAATGGGGCCCTACTCCTTTCCCTTGGATACCTGAGTAGAAAGAAACTTCGCAGCGCATGTTAACTCATACAAATACTCTTATATTTCATTTTTCATAATTTCAGAAGAACTTTCACTTTCACTTTTAGGTCTAGTTGCTGGTTCTGATACATTTATTAATTGTTCAGTGACAAGCTAATGGGGTGTTCAGTGGTGATCAGAACTTGGAATATTTCTGAGTGAAACCAGGGTGATCCATGGGCAATAAACTATTTTTATTTTTTCTTATTTTATTTATTTATTTATTTTTTCTTTCTTTCCCTCAATTGTGGCCCTTATCTTGCTTATTTTTTTTTTTTTAAGCAGTCCGTTCAGGCATTGCTGAAATTTGTTGCTGCTTGAATATCACAGTGGATACGTAGTCCATCTTGGATCCAAATATGTGTGAAACTTGTAGTAGGGCCTGTGGTATGACATTTTTCCCTGTTACAGCCTGCCTATAGATAAAATCTAGGGAATCTAGTTGTACTCCCCTCTTTTTTTTTTTTTTTTTATATGTTCACACCTAACCAGACATGAGGTGGTGGAAACATTAATATTGAGCATATGTATGCAAACATCCCGAAAACAGGAAACCTAGTACATTTCTTAGGAACGTAGGGAAGAACCCAAAAATAATAATGTTGTAAAACCTCAAACTCAATTAACTTCCGAAAGCGAAAGAAGAACCAAAACAGTGCACTATAATTGTTCCCAGGAGATAGAAACGTCTTAATAATCTCCATCCCAGTAACACAATTGGGAAATAAAAACTCATAGTGGTCGAACTGCAAAATATATGCAACCACCTCTAAAGTCTGCAACTGCAGTTTAAAAGGCATTTTTAAATTTACACACATTTTATGCTGGCAATATTGCAATACTGAGCATCACTACTCCATGTATATTATCCTTCTACATTGAAAGACACTTTATATTAGCACTTTTTATTTATTCCTCGAATTTCCTAGCACTGGGGCGTGTGTGGAGGAAGTTGGTGTGGTCGCTATCTGTGGTAATCTATTCCTATGGATCTCTGGTCTCTGTACCAAAGTGGACCCTAAAAACGAATTCTAGAGAGGTCTAATTCATATACTTAAAATGAGGGAAGTCTGTGAGCAAAGCCCTGATGTGCTGCGCCATTATGCTCAATTCTTTTATTCACGAACCAAGCCCACACCGAACCCTGCACAATTCTTTTAATTGATGCCAGGCAAAGAGGTGGTTGGTCAGTTCTTTTTTTACTTTAGTACAGTGGTCATAGGGGAGCGAAGCATATATCTATATAGATATATACATACCCAGTCACTAAACTGCATAACGTGAAACCTGAAACCCTGTATTTAATCTCGGCTTCCCCCCTTTACCAAATTGTGTGATCCTAGGCATTTTATTTCTCTTGTTCCTGTTTTTCTAACTTCACTCCAAGTTCAATATAGGCATGTCTGCCACGGTGGGGAAGACAATCAGTCTCTCCTAATTCATTCTTTAAAACTATTCCTTGAAACAATAATTTTTTCTCAACGCACTTGACATAATCTCTTTGTACGGGACGGGAAACTTATACACTAAAAAAAATTTTTTCTCCAAAACTGTATACATATATTACCTACTGGTGGTCGCCAGTAGGTAGTTATAGTTAGGACCTAGTTTCCATAGGAAAAGCGTTTTTTGTTTTCCCAATAACTTTGGCGCCGGTTGACGAATCTTTGTGAAATTTTCAAAACTAGTGGCCCGCTTCGGTCAGCTCCTGTCTTGAAAGTTTCAGGGTGATTCGCCAAGCGGGGGCCGAGAAAAAAGGGGGGTCCCAAAACGTGTTTTCCCCATGTTATTTTCTATAGGAAACTTTAGACATAGCTACAGCCCGAACTGCTGAACGGAATTACACCAAATTTGGCAAAAAGGTAGCCCTTCGTTCAGAAAGAGTCCTTTTTGTTAAATGGTGTAAATCCGTTCAGTAGTTCCTGAGAAATTCAAAAAATAAAAGGTGGATAATCAATTTTCCATAGGAAACTTTAGCCAAGGCTACAGCCTGAACTGCTGAACGGAATTACACCAAATTTGGCAAAAAGGTAGTGCTTGGTTCAGAAAGCGACCTTTTTTAAATGTTGTAAATCCGTTCAGTAGTTGCTGAGAAATTCAAAAAATAAAAGTTTCGATATCTAGGGACACGGTGGATTCGCGAACCCTCCCGACCACGAGCTTCACTGTGATTGACTGCCAACACTCCAAACCAGGAAGAGTTGGCAGCCATCTTGTGACTCGGTAGAACCGAGTCACAAGAAAACAGTGAAACAAAGGTGAAAAACAAGAAAAGGGGGCAGGGTAGAAACACCCTGACTCCCTAGGCCTGCTCAGGGGTCCCACAAGGACCCCAAAGGCCAAAAAAAGTATTTTTTTAAAAAAAGAATTCGGCGGAATTCGCGCTGGGATCGCGAATCCCGCCAAAATTAAAAAAAAATTGAAGCGCGGGCTCCCGCGCTTCATTTAAATGAGGCCCCCGGGTGGGCCAGGTCCCGGGGGCATTGCCCAAAAAATAATAGCGGGGCCCACGGGGGCCCCCACAGCCCCGGGGACTGCCACCTCCCCGGGGCTTATTACAATGTATGCGGGGGGCACTATGGCCCCCCGCAGCCCCGGGGGCCGCGCGGCCCCCCTCCTGGAGCCCTCGATGGCCCTGGGGACCGCCACCCCCCAGGGCCGGCTCCTGCAGTGTCCCGGGGGGCCCACCCCCAGGACACTGCTGTTTGCAATGACAGGACGGGAGCCGTGCAGCTCCCGCCCTGTCATTGCAAACTCTGCTTGCTTCATTGAAGCGAGAGCAGGGAAACCTGCTCTCGCTTCAATGAAGCAAGCAGAATAGCTTTCCACAAGGGGAGCTGCATATCAGCAGCTCCCCTTGTGGAAAAGCAATGCCAGCTCCCGCAGGAGGCGGGGAGCCGGCGGGACCGTGGGGGCATTGGGGCTCCCCCCATGGTCCCCAATGGAGAGGCCAGGCCCCTGGGGATGGGGTCCCCGGTGCCAGAAGTGGCCCGGGAGGGGGGCCACGCGACCCCCCTCCAAACATTAAAAAAAAGGAATAAAATTCTGGCCGTGCCCCGGGTGATGGGGTCCCCGGGGACGAAATTGGCCACGCGGCCTCTTCCCGATTTAATTTTTTTTTTTTATGAAAAAGGGGTCAGGCCCTGGGGGATGGGGTCCCCAGGGCCCCAAAATGAGAAAGAAGGGGGCCACACAGCCCCCTTCTGAAAAAGCAAAAAGAAAAAAAAGCCGGCATCGCGCCGAGGCCCCTCCCCCTCCCCGCAGCACTCTGCAAATGCGCCCCCTGGCGCGTTGTAAGTAGGGAAATTAATTCCCCTTGAATACTGGGGGTCCCTGGGGGCCAACTAGCCCACCAGGTACCTCCAGTATGCGCCACAGGGCTGCGTTGCAGAGAGGTGGTTTGAGGCCACGCCCCTTTTACACCTCTCTGCAACGCAGCTCTGTGGCGCTTACTGGAGGTACCTGGTGGGCTAGTTGGCCCCAGGGACACTCAGGATTCAAGGGGACTTAATCTTCCAAGTTACAACGCGCCAGGGGGCACGTTTGCACGGTGGTGCAGGGAGGGGGCGGGGCCTGATATGGCAAGTGTGCAAACGCGCCCCCTGGCGCGTTGTAACTTGGGGGATTAAGTCCCCTTCAATCCCGAGGGTCTCTGGGGGCCAACTAGCCCACCAGGTACCTCCAGTAAGCGCCACAGAGCTGCGTTGCAGAGAGGTGTAAAAAGAGGCGTGGCCTCAGACCACCTCTCTGAGACGCAGCCTTGTGGCGCTTACTGGAGGTACCTGGTGGGCTAGTTGGGCCCCAGGGACCCTCAGGACTCAAGGGGAATTAATCCCCCAATTTACAACGCGCCAGGGGGCGCGTTTGCACAGTGGTGCAGGGAGAGGGCGGGGCCTAACAAAACAAGTGTGCAAATGTGCCCCCTGGCGCATTGTAAATTGGGGGATTAAGTCAGGTTCAATCCTGAGGGTCTCTAAGGGCCAACTAGCCCACCAGGTACCTTCAGTAAGTGCCACAGAGCTGCGTTGCAGAGAGGTGGTCCGAGGCCACGCCCCTTTTTACACCACTCTGCAACGCAGCTCTGTGGTGCTTACTGGAGGTACCTGGTGGGCTAGTTGGCCCCCAGGGACCCTCAGGATTCAAGGGGACTTAATAGGGACGTTATAGATAAAAATTAGCATTTAAAAAACCTTTGAAATTCACTGAAAAAACCATAGGTTTCAGGCACGTTATAGTTAGAAATTAGCATTTAAAAATCCTTAGAAATTCACTGAAAAAACCATAGGTTTCAGGGACGTTATAGTTAGTTGGAGATTTCACTCGAACAAAACCAGAGAAATTCCACCGTTATAGTTAGTTCAGCTAACTATAACTCGCGCCCCCGCAATGCACTGCTGATGACGTCACCTATTACATCATTCATGACATGGTCAGTGACATCACTGATGACATCTCAAATGACATCACTGATGTCATCACTGATGACATTATCCACGTGATAATCTGATGCACCTCCTCACACCCTAATATAACCTTTGATACACCCACTCTAAAATACAGACTACCATTTGCGAAACCATAGACACACCAATACCAGTTACTACATACGCACTCACTGATTCCTAGGTCTACACACACATCCACTCATTCACCCATACAGTCACTCATACATGCAGTCTACCATCAATACGGCACTATCATATGCAGTCACATATCTATACAGACACTCACACACCGTCACTCATCCCTATAGTTACTCACACACCTAGTCAGTCATGCAAAGAATCAATCACACTTCCATTTACTCACCTATACAGTTATACACAGACCACATCACTTATTCAAACAGAAACAAACGCATACTTACTCTCTTATACAATCACTGATACATGTACACACTCATCCATACAGCCACTCTCAAAATCACTGACTCTCACGTATAGTCATTTATATACTCCAACTCTCCCATGCATTCAGTAAGACACATGTAATCACTCACTTAAACAGTCAGTCACGCACCTACTAAATCCTCCATCCAGACACTTATACACCCACTCATTCTTCAATACACCTTGGCATATATATAATACATATTTAAACTTTAAAGAAACACACAGTCACGTGGATGATGTCATCAGTGATGTCATCAGTGATGTCATTTGAGATGTCATCAGTGATGTCACTGACTATGTCATGAATGATGTAATATGTGACGTCATCAGCAGTGCATTGCGGGGGCGCGAGTTATGTGGAATTTCTCTGGTTTTGTACGAGTGAAATCTCCAACTAACTATAACGTCCCTGAAACCCATGGTTTTTTCAGTGAATATATATATATACATATTTATTTTCAAACTTCCTGTTCCTTTTGAAACCACAGGAAATCTATTGCATTATGTCTTTCTTGCCTGGCTCAACGCCCAGAATCTGTGGCCAGCCAGGAGCGTTACTTCTAAAGGGAGCCCAAGAGAAAATCCTTTAACTCTTCAATACCTCGTAACAGTAAAAAAGCAGGTGTTGTTTTTAATTGTACGTTATGCTAACTAGAGCCTACTTTAACATAACATCTTTTTTGTAAAGCGCACGTTCACTCTAAAGGGCATTTTGGCGCTAAATAGCAGATCTTTATTGTTCCCCAATTCAATGGTACTCATTTTATCCACCTCAGAATGATGAAAGGCTGAGCAGACCTCGTAGCATTTGAACCTGTGACCATGAAGTCAAACACAGGCTCCCACAAACCCAACTCACGTTCATTATGTGTCATGCGTGTTGTGTAAAACGCCGTATTTTCTAGTCTTTTGCTCCTAAGGTCCTAGAATAATGTATTGGACCTATATTTTGAAGCGTATTGTTGTGGATAGGGGATAGGTGTCATTGAATCTCCAGCCAGGAAATGGTATAGGTTATCCAAGCTGAAAATTTGGTGTAGTTAGTGTGCATTACATTCCATCAATTTGTCTCCCCTCTTGTCTCCCTAGTTCTGTGCACATAAAATCGAGAGAGAAGAACAGTCTTATTTCGCTAATTCCTTTCTTCTGTTTAATGATCACCATCTGCTGCGATATTTACGTTGCTCTTAGACCACTGTCACGAACTTCCTTGTTCTTGAGCCACAATTTCAAAAATCTCCTTTCTATTTGCTAACTGTGTGCTCTGTAGCTGTACTTCCTAGAATGCTTGCATTCGGGCTACAGCTTGTGCCTGGAGAGGTGACACATTTTACTGCCTGGGCTGTTGTTCAATTGGTCGCAGGTAGGAGTAAATTATTTGGGGCTTAGTTCCTTGGTGCTGCAGTATTTTATGGTGGTTTAAACTTCAGTGTGAATTGTGCATCTATTTGACCTGGCAGCCCTGGATCTACATCTTCTATCATTGAGCCGGGGCCTGGAAGACATTGCAGTGTTTGACCTGAATTTAATATGTCATTGTTCATTGGGGGAGGGGATGGAAGGAGGTCGTCATCTGGTATTGGAAGGGAACCAATGGCTGGCCTATCATTTGAAGTTGGGGCCAAGTCTAGGGCGTAATAGTGACCAGAAACGTAAAACGTTGGCTGTGTGTTGTGGTCAATAAATGCCTGCGAAATCCCTCCTCCCCCTCTATCCTCCACTTGACTGAATAGTCAAGTGGGAGGATCCATTACTATGGGGCCAAGCACTCAGGAAGGGTGAGGTGAGAAGCGTGAGGTGTGATGGTCAAGGAACTGAATGTACTTTATTCAGGGTGTAATGAATTAAATAGGGGAGCCTATTGAAAATTGTTCTCAAAAGTCGTAATTTAAGAGTTGTGAAGGCTGCTATTTGGAAATTAAATGTGACAATGCACTAATTAAAACTAGTTAAAATAAGACATGGGCAGGGGACAGGGGATGACAGGGTCTGCTCAAGAAACAAAAATAATTACGGGGGAGTCAGAGACAATCAACATGCATATGACAAATACATTTATACACCTAGTTAATTTTCACGCTAAACAAATGAACAAATGAAACGCAATTGAAACTGGTACACCAGGCACCCATGTTGAAGACAGAACCGCAACAGAGTCAATGAAAGATGAGAAGAGAGATAAACCTCAAGTGAGCATCATGCAAACTTGGTGTAAGAAAGCGGACTAGTCTTTTAGAATTATTTAGAGAACAAAACAGTGCAGTCCAATGTTACATGAAAATAGAAAGGACGAACGAATTCATAAGAACATTGACGTCGACTGCACACGAGAAGAACAGGAAGCCACAGGAAGCCACAAAGGGATGCTGTTGAAAGGCTAGAACTTCCCTTTAACGTGCTGCGCACTTTTAAAACCACTTTCACATGTAATGCGATAATTTTCAAAGCTTATATATTCTTCTCTATCAGCCGTTAACTATTTCATTCAGAAGCTTGGATATTTGTAATGCTCTTTTAGCACTAAAGAAACTCTGTTGCCAGACACTGCTGACGATCACTTACTTGCAGAAGCTGGACATTTGTGATACTTGTCTAAGCACTATAAATTCCCTTGCCAGTCACTACTGACGATCACTTGTCATTTATTTGTTAACTATTTTAATTGTCATGCCAGTAATGAAATATATATACTGACAATCACTTGCAAAAGCTGGAGATGTCCAATCTCTGCTATCGCAAAACCTCCCTTGTCACCCACAAGACGTGAACTTGACGAATACTTTTTGGAGTCCTGACTCTTTCAGAACCCGCAAGAGCTGGGAGACGCAAGGCGCCCCTCCCCTTGCCTATCTTATGCTAAGTAGAGTAGGCACTTGAAGGTTGCGCATCAGTTATCGAAGAAGATACACTGGCATGTCTTCTAGACGCATGAGGAGACCTGACACATAAATGTCCTATCTACACTCGCATGCCATGTCCCACTGACAGACCAATGAAACATGCGATCCCTGTCTAATCTAGACAGGCGATATGAAGAGAAACATATACAACGTGAAACCCCGTGCACGGGAAAACCACAGCCTATAAGTCAAAATCTAACAATAACTCCTGGCTCAGCACCTGCATACGTGTGTCACTGTTGACAGAGGTTTTTTTTTGACGTGGCAAGACACCCAGTCAGCAAGGACTTGTGGCTTTGGGCAGTTCTACCCCCACAAGTGCTCGCCCTACCACAGCCAGACGCTTTCCCCAGGACAAGGCAAAGAGAAAAAAATTCTTTGACTTGCCCGGACATGCGTAGCTGGTCAGGCAGGAAGAGGCACCGTAGGGGAATCTCAGGCCGCCGCCAAAGTGGAAATATTTCCTTATCTTGCAGCCTGGAAAGTCTGTAGGCACGGCCGTAGTGGTCGCCAGCTGTTGCAGGGTGTTTTTTTTTTAGGGTGCACTACACCAGCTTAATTTGAGCAGGGGTGCTCTATCTAAAATAAGGAAACACACGTATGAGATGCAGGAACTGAGTCAGAGTGGCACTTTATTCAAAGAACAAGTTTAAACAATGAATGTCAAAGGCACAATGTTAATCAAAAAATAGCATCGTGTAATCTAGAAGATAACAAGTTTCAGAGACACCTTCCTAGATGAAAAAGTAAATCATGCAATTTTGTAAGTTTAAAAATCACGGCAATGCAGAGGAGAGAGAAAGAGACAATTTCAAAATATAATAAGCATTATAGCCTCAGCCAAAGATGCTAGAGAAGATGCTAGAGAAGATGGCTGAGGGGCACACACACACGCGTCGTGACCCATGGGATCAATTGTGCGAGGTAGTCCGTCGAATGGACTGAAGAGCAGATCATTTATACTCTTTTAATGAGGAACTATTGACCACAGAATCACGACATTATCAGGTGCTTTGACCACAGAACATGACGCAATTTGGTCACTTCTCGGAAATATTAGGAATACAGAAGTGACACTTACATTACTAAAGTTTACCAAAAGGTCACTTGATGTTTGACCGTAAATCATAATGAAATTGAACATTTTATCGAAAATGATTTGCGTCACTTCTCGGAAACTTTTTATAAGAAAGCAGAAGAATATGAAAGGTGGAAAGTCCCAGTTGACCCAGTCTGCCCCACTCCTACTCTTGGCCAATTTTGTTCTCCTAAATGACAGACACATCCTGTTATTGCTACATCTTGATGTTCAGAAAGATGTCATAGGAGAGATACATCTGAGTATACAGGAGGGCTTGGGGCCTACTGCGTCTCTAGACGCTCAATGCAGTGTGGACAATTTTAACACAACCCTGTCTGTGGGCTGGCAGGGACAATTGAGACTCTTATGCTTCAGATGTGGACAGAATGGGCCTGGGGCACTATATGGGAAAAACTAGACCCTGCTTCAGGCTTGCACAGTCTCCACGCTACTTAGGCCACAACCTTCCCGGCCGGGAACCACTGCAAAGAATGGGGATGTAGGAGTTTGTCAGGGTCCAGCATATCTGTGGGAGCGGCGCTCCCCGGCATCTCGCCACTGGGTGGCTTGGGGTAGGTGAGGGGTGCCACGGACAAGAGCCCATGTCAGGGTCCGCATCAGAGCCAGAGGGAGAATCTATCCCTTCTAGGGGAGTAGGTGGCCACGGTTGGGCACCAGGATACGATCAGTAGGCAGGGGTTAGGAATGGTCAATGAAGGCCCATTTCAACCTTGCAAAGGCATCCAGGTCAATGCCGGGAGCACCCGATGACTAGGCGGCCCCAGAATAACTAGAGCGAGGCCCCCAAAGTGTCTTCCCTCACAGGGAGGGGTCAAAAATAGCCTCCTGCCATGCTTATGAGCTTCTGCTCCAGGGGTGCTACTGCCTGTTTCACTGCATTTAAGATAGCGGCATCCATTACCTCGCAGAAGTGATCATCTATGGAGAGATAGGTCATGCTATCCTCCTCCATATATGACTTCTCTATGTCACTCATGGTGCCCAATGAAAACTTTAAGGGGGATTGCCTTATTAGGCATTTTCCAATGTAAATATATGCCCTGGGTTGTCCAGGGTATGAAGGCAAATACCAGTGTCTTTTTAGGGGTTCCCCAATGTCTTCACAGGCTCTGGATATCAAGGCTATACGAGGGCACATGCAGGTTGGGGGATCCGTAAGTGGTTATAAAGGCCTCTGAGGCCAAGGAGACAATGTAAATTCACCTCGGAACACCACACACCCAAACAGTATTCAGGGTAAGAAAGCACCTGGGCCATTGTCCCCAGAGTCAGGTGTGTATTTTTACCTGAGCACGATCGAGCTGCACGCCGCACTAATGAAATCAGACCCCCCAGGGGATGTCAAGTCTCCAGGCGATTGGGGCACTTGAGATAAGCAGTGTAGTCACCAGCAATGTAGTCAAAATGCACTGACTAAAAGAAGGTTGTTCTTTAAGGAAGTCGTAGAATATTCTAATTAATCCTTCCACATCACCACTGTAGCAATCTGTGGAAGGCAGTTCAGATGGCCTATACTGCAACTATTCTATAGCAATGGCAGATGATGCGGTATGCTAATGGCAACTGCATGGAAACTTTGCCAATATTACAAAAGTGGGGCCAGTGCCATACTAATGGTTGATGACAGTATGCAAAACAAATATCTTGCATCATTACAGATTTGCAGTACAGAGTTTTCTAGGGCATGGGGCAATATCTTTTCAGTGGCGGCCGCCACAAAACTCAAGTGGGGCAGCAGGGGAGGGGCACGGGACGGGGATTAGGGAAATAATTACAATGAAAAAAAATGTATCTGTTCCGATGTTGCCAGCAGCTTCGGTACTCCTCTTCTTTCATGATGGTGTCCCAGCAGTCCCTGGGACACCCGCACAGGCACCCCGCCCAATCCTGGCGCTGTTCTCAATAGCATGAGAGCAGCCCCAGGTTTGGTCTGAACGGCTTGGTTTGCAGCTCAGGCAGTGCCTGGGAGCCTGTGCTGTTTCTCCAACCCGGCTGTGCAACACCGCTGGGTCCCAGAAAAATAAGTGCGCATGAATGTTTGGCCGGCCTAAGACGGCCAGCCAAACTGTCATTCGCACTTACAGTGTGGACTACTCCTCCCTCTTGGCTGTGACGACAGCCAAGCCCTGCCCTGCTCAGACTTGGCTGGCTCTAGAGGGAAATGGGAAAAATAAAATGATAATAAAACCAATTTATTATCATTTTTTTCCCGTTTCCCTCAGATGGCTCTCAGCGGGGCAAGGGGAGTGACACTCCTCTGCCATAGCGGAGGAGCTGCCACTGTCTCTTTTCTTTTACTAAGCACCAAGGCTCGGAAGCTTTCCTGTTTTTTGCATGAGCAACTAATACAGTTTAGTTTTTTTCCTTGTATTCTGGGACTTGTAGTAATTGGATTGCACTGCAACTCTTAGAATGCCAAGACAATGCATGTATGAAACTTGTTAAATTGATAGTTCGGAATCACTGATCTGTTTTGCTGCACACGACCTGTATGCAGTCTCCTGGGACAGGCTAAATATTTTACATATGACAGTTAAAGCACTATAGAGAACCACACATATCACTGTTACCAATACTGTCCAAGTTCAAAATAATTTATTTAATTTGGGATGCACGATTTGAAGGGATTAACTAGCACAATCCCTTAATAAAAATCCCCAAGGTTGTCTTCCAAGTAACTTTTTATATAGGACTCAGCACTTCTGAAGTCACATTATAGTACAATCAAGTAATAAACGAGTATGTCAATTATATAAATTCAATGATGAAACTTTTTTCATCGTTGTATTTTTTTACTTGGTTACTTTATTTAAAGATCATATTTTGACAAACTTCCTTGTAGTTTAAACATTAATCATTACCTGCAGCCAACTCACTTCGTTTCATCGGAATCTCTTCAGGGCTCCAATAAATGTACACATAACATACAAATTATATAGAAACAAACAACTATTTTTGTTTAAAAATACATAAACGTCTTATCATAAATTACAAAAAAACAGATATAACCAGAAATATTAGTTATAATGATACATCCTCAATGAGCAAGCTATTAATATTTCAATAGACACACAGTTGATGGACGGAATTCAGAACAAATCAAAACATTTACCCCCAGTCAAGAGATCTGGGTTAAATCCATCATTCTTTTGCTTACCATGCCACCCCAGTTTAGACCTGGCCACATGCAAATCAGTCTTGACCCTGTGCCTCATGGGAACAGTCCAGCCCGAACTGCCAAGCCAGGTCCTCCCTGGACCGGAAACAAGCATCCTAGGACCAGTTTCTGGGTTTCACCCCTCATCAGCCAGGATAGCTTGAATCCAGTGGCACAGTGAGCCCGGGACCCACGTCTGGGCATACCCAGTGCACTTAGGGCGAGGAAGCAAAAGACACACAATTGATGGACGGAATGCAGAACAAATCAAAACATTTACCCCAGTCAGTGGGTCTGTTCCCATGAGGCACAGGGTCAAGACTGATTTGCATATGGCTGGGTCCAAATTGGAGTGGCGAAGTTAGCTAAAGAACGATGATGGATTCAACCCAGATCTGTGACTGTGGGTGAGTGTCTGAAAAGTTTCAGCACGCCGTCCATCATCTCCTTCTGCTTGCTTTGTTCGCCCTGAGTTGGCAGGGTATGCCCAGACTTGGGTCCCTTGCTCACTTTGCCACTGGATTAAAGCTAGCCTGGCTGATGAGGGGTGTTACCCTGAAACCGGTCCTAGGATGCTTGTTTCTGGTTCAGGGAGGACCTGGCCTGGCAGTTCGGTCTGGACTGTTCCCATGAGGCACAGGGTCAAGACTGATTTGCATATGGCTGGGTCCAAACGGGGATGGTGAAGTGAGCTAAAGAACGATGATGGATTCAACCCAGATCTGTGACTGGGGGTGAGTGTCCGTAATGTTTCAGCACTCCGTCCATCATCTCCTTGTGTTTGCATTAATATTTCAATATCATTTATTATTTTACAACAGAACACTTTAACTCATTTTCGGCACTACATGGTGCTTGAAAGGAGGGGCAGAGGGCATTGGAAAGAAAAGAAGCTGCTGAGATCTTGATTATAACCACAATCACATATCCAGTTAGTGACTTCATTTGATCCTGAATAGTTAATAACATAAATATAACATTGCTAATGTGTTGGACAATATAACATCTTACTCATCCTTACCTACTCCAAAACATGAATTCTTGTAGTCATGCACGTGCTAATCAGTTTGCTGTAAATCCTATTTTTTCCATTTGATATATTTCTTCTACAATAACACCTATAAACAAGGAAAATGAAGTCATCTGTATGTATACAGCCTAAGTCACTATGCTAGCTCATTTAGCTATTTTAATACATACATGCTCTGTTCGACCTGTCATCCTTTGGGTGGTCTTTACCCATACATTTTGCCTTTTACCTCCTGTTTTTCCTGATTCATTTTGTTGGCCTTAGAACTCTGAGCACTTTACCACTGCTAACCAGTGCTAAAGTGCATGTGCTTCTCCCCTAAACATGGTGACTTTAGTGTATACCTGACCGACATATTTGATTTACTAGTAAGTCCCCTGTAAAGTGGTATAACATATACCCATTGCCTATAAGTCAAATGCTACTAGTGGGGTTGCAACACTGATTGTGCTACCCACATAAGTAGCCTTTTAAACCTGCCTCAGGCTGCCATTGCAGGGCCTGTGTGTGCAGTTTACTGCCACTTTGACTAGACATTTAAAAGTGCTTGCCAAGCCTTAAACTCCCCTTGCATTACATATAAGTTACCCCTAAGGAAGGCCTTAAGTAACCTTAAGGACAGGGCACTGTGTAAATAAAAGGTAGGACATGTGTATTTAATCTTTACATGTACTGATAGTGACAAACACCTGCATTCATTTTTCACTACTGTGAGACTTACCCCTCGCATAGGCTAGCATTGGGAATGCCTTACTTCACTTTTAAGCTGTAATTCCTGATCAGAGAGGAGTAGCTTTCTGATTTTCATATCTTTGGAATGGTAATGATAAATCCTCCTTACTGGTGAAGTTGGATTTAACATTACTGTTTTAGAAAGGCCACTTTTAGAAAGTGGACATTTCTCTGCACTTACTGCTGTGTGTGCCTGACAGCCTGTCTCTAATACACATCTGTGGTGGGTGACGGCTACACTTTGTGCATTCCGTCTAGACAGCCACAACACAGGAAAGATAGGTGTGTCTGAGAACCCATTTACATACACCTGCATTCTAATGGCCTTGCCTGAGCAGGATGGAAGAGAGGGGCTAACACTTCACTTGAATAGGCAGTGTCCTGTCCCCACACAAAGGACTGATTACTCCCCACAGATAGCCTGGCAGACAGGACTGGGTTGAAAGGGATACTTGTGCACTCCAGAGAGCGGCTTTGAAGTCACTCCCACATCAAAGGCACTTTTAGGTATAGGTACTGTGTCTGTGACCCCCCTAAAATCAGACACTACTGGACTTGTAACTGAAGCTCTGATCGAGGTACTGCTGTGCTCTTAAAGTACTCAACTGGACATCTTATCTGGAAGGCCTGCTTTTCTGTTTTTTGCCCTGCTGCCTGCTGCTCTCTGACTCTGCTGAAGGCGAGCTGGACTCTGCCTTCACTCCAAGTGATATCCAAGGGCTTGCCTCCTGTTGCTTGAGACTCAGACATATCAAAATCTCTACCCCTGCTACTGTGCCTGGCTCACTGGAATTGGCCCAGATACTTGCAACATGGATTTCAAAGCATCTCCTGTCTATGTGTAGCAGAACTAGTGCATTGACCTGGTTGTGGGAGTAAAATTGGCGCATCGTCTCGGAACCAGTGTTTTGTTTCTAGAGATCGATACATTGGACAGAGTATTGCCACTGCTGCAGTTTGGTGAAATCAACGCATCCCCTCAAGTACGTAGCAGAATCTGTCCCATCGTTCGACACCTCTCTACGCTGGCACCCGTCTTTGGAACTGACGCATCGCCTTCATTGCATGGAGAACATCGGCACATCCCACACCTGCGGGCCTCGGCATCAATGCATTTCTGTGTTTGCGACCAGGAAAGGTACTTTGTTCAACGGGGCCTGCGTGGGTCCTGTAGCCGGCTGGCGCTTCATCGCGGAGATCCCAAACTTTGACTTTGCCCTGATCCAGCGCAACCTAAAGTAACCTTTTTAGCGCTACTTGCTTCTAAGTGCTTTACTGCATTTATTCAGTTAAAATTCCATATCTCAACTTCTATACATTGGATTTTTGTCATTCTGGTCTTGTTTTGTTCAGAATAATAATAATCTATTTGTCTAAACCTGTTTGGAGTCTTGTTGTGGTGTATTCATTGTATTACTGTGTAAGTGTGTTGTATAAATAGTTTACACATTGCCTCTTTAGATAAGCCCGACTGCTCTGTGCCAAGCTACCAGAGGGTGAGCCCAGGTTATCTTTTAGTGTGTATGTAGCTTACCCTGACTGGAGTGGTGGTTCGTGCCTGGCCTGGGTGCATATCTCAGCCAACTAGGAATCCCATTTCTGATATTAGTGATCAGCAGTGAGAATAGGACTTGTGTTTGTGCAATACCACATTGTAACTTTATGTTCACTACATCTCTGTGCTAAGACCAATTCGAGCCTTTTTCAATTCTCCCTAACTTGACATCATTGATTTTTCCAAAAGTCTTTTTGCCCAAGTTCCATCTTTTTCTGCAATCTCTGTAGGATGACAGGTGTAACATGCTCACAAATAGTTTACACTTAAATGTACTTCATAGGTAAGTATGAACTCTAAAATCTGCAATTTGTGTATCTGTATTTCATAAAATTGTATTGTAGAATAAAGATTGTCACTTCACTGTCTCTGGTTTCCTAAAATAAAATGTAATATCTAGCAAATCACTATTTCTAACAAATTATTAGGAGAAGGCTATACAGATAGTATATAATATGTATCTCTGCAATTAAAAATGCGAGTACGTTCTATGAATATTACATGCCATATTCTCTCAAATGTATTCATATATCTTTGTTCATGGTATAGAGAAAGACCAAAATAAAGGGCAGCCTATCAGAACTGGTTGCCATCCTATCATAGTTCTTTGTTCGGCACTGAGTCAATCCTTAAGATCATTCCGAACACTTGCTTTATATATCCTAGTTTTATATATATATATATATATATATATATATATATATATATATATATATATATATATATATATTATCTACTGGCGGTCGCCAGTAGATAGTTATAGTTAGGACCTATTATCCATAAGAAATCCGCGACATTCTATTTGCAATAACGTTGGCGCCGGTTGACGAATCTTCGCGAAAGCTTCCAACTTGTTGGGGCGCTCCGGTCCGCTCCTACCCTGAAAGTCTCGGGGTGATACGTCAAGTGGGGGCCGAGAAAAAAGGGGGTCCCAAAACGCGTTTTCCCCATTCATTTTTCCATAGGAACCTTTAGTCGCAGCTACAGCCTCGAACTGCTGAACGGAATTATCCCAAATTTGGCAAAGAGGTAGCCCTTGGTTCAGACTGGTGCCTTTTGCTAAAATGGTGTAAATCCGTTCAGTAGTTCCTGAGAAATTCACAATTAAAATCACATATATATCTATGGGCGCGTCGGATCCGCGTACCCTCCCGATCACGAGCTGCATGCTAATTGGCTGTCAACACTCCAAATCAAGAAGTGTTGGCAGCCATTTTGTCCCTCGGTAGAACCGAGGGACAGAAACAAGTGCGCAAAGCGCAAAAAGGGAGCAGGGTAGAAACACCCTGACCCCTAGGTCTGCTCAGGGGGTCCCACAAGGACCCCTGGGCCGAAAAGCATTTTTTTTAAAAATCGGCAGGATGCGCTTAGGGTGCGCGGATCCCGCCGAGAAAAAAAAAGAAACAAGTGCGCAAAACGCACAAAGGGGGCAGGGTAGAAACCCCTAACCCCTAGGCCTGCTCAGGGGTCCCACAAGTACCCCCTGGGCAAAAAAGCATTTTTTTTTTTAAATCGGCAGGATGCGCTCAGGGTGCGCGGATCCTGCAAAAAAAAAAAAAATCGAAGCGCGGTCTCCGCGCTTCGATGTAAATCTGCCCCCGGGTGGGCCAAGTCCCGGGGGCATGCTGAGGGGTTTATTTTATGTATGGGGGGCCTCTAAGGGCCCCCAAGCCCCGGGGACTGCCACCCCCGGGGCTTTATTTGAAAAAGTAGCGGGAGGGCTCTGAGCCCTACCGCAGCCCCGAGGACCACCACCTCCCCGGGGTTTCTTTATTTATTAAATTAACATGTGTGGGGGCTCCAGCCCTCACATGCCCCGGGACCACCACCTCCCCGGGGCACTAACAAAATTGAAAATGGGGGTCCGTTAAGGACCCCGAGCCCCGGGAACCACCACCTCCCGGGGCTGTGCATTTGGATGGGAGGGGGCCGCGCGGCCCCCTCCTGGAGCCTGTGGTGGCCCTGGGGACCGCCACCCCCAGGGCCGGCTCCTGCAGTGTCCCGGGGTGCCTACCCCGGGACACTGCTGTTTGCAATGACAGGACGGGAGCCTCGCGGCTCCCGTCCTGTCATTGCAAACTGCTTTGGATATTGGAAGAGAGAGCAGGAAACCTGCTCTCGCTCCAATATCCAAAGACAATTGCTTTCCACATGGGGAGCAGCATGTTAGCTGCTCCCCATGTGGAAAGCAATGCCGGCTCGCGCAGGAGGCGGGGAGCCGGCGGGACTGGGGGTTTGGGGACCCCCACAGTCCCCAACCAGAGGCCAGGCCCCGGGGGATGGGGTCCCCGGGGCAAGTAGTGGCCCGGGAAGGGAGCCATGCGGCCCCTCCCCAGAAATAATTTTTTAAAAGAATAAAAAAAATTAAAAGGCCTGCCCCGGGGGATGGGGTCCCCGGGGCAAAAGGAGGCCTGAGGAGGGGGCCACGCAGCCCCCCTCCTTAAAAATTAATGAAAAAGTGTGGCCATGCCCCGGGGATGGGGTCCCCGGGGTAGGATTCGTCCAAGGGAGGGGGCCACGCGGCCCTTTCCTGTATAATTAAAAAAAAAAAAAAGGGGATAAGGCCCTGGGGGATGGGGTCCCCAGGGCCCAAAAATAGGAAAAAGGAAGGGGGGCCACACAGCCCCCTTCAGGAAAAAACGATCGGGCCGCAGGCCCGCCCCTTCCTTCACCACTCTGCAAACGCGCCCCTGGCGCGTTTGCAGATGGGGAAGTAATTCCCCTTCAATACTGGGGGTCCTGGGGCCAACTAGCCCACCAGGAACCTCCAGAATGCGCCAGGGGCTGCCTTGCAGAGAGGTGTAAAGAGGCCACGCCCTTTTACACCTCTCTGCAACGCAGCTCTGTGGCGCTTTTGGATATACCTGTTGGGCTAGTTGGCCCCCAGGGACCCTCAGGATTCAAGGGGAGTTAATCCCCGACTTAAAACGCGCCACAGGGCGCGTTTGCACAGTGGTGAAGGGAGGGGCGGGGCTTCAGGTGACATGTGTGCAAACAGGCCCCGTGGCGTGTTTTAAGATGGGGGATTAAGTCCCCTTGAATCCTGAGGGTCCCTGGAGTCCAACTAGCCCACCATGTACTTCCAAAAGCGCCACAGAGCTGCCTTGCAGAGAGGTGTAAAAGGGGTGTGGCCTCTGTACACGTCTCTGCAACGCAGCCCCTGGCGCATACTGGAGGTTCCTGGTGGGCTAGTTGGCCCCAGGGACCCTCATGATTAAGGGGACTTAATCCCCAACTTAAAACGCGCCACGGGGCGCGTTTGCACAGATGTCACCTCAGGCCCCGCCCCTCCCTTCACCATTGTGCAAATATTCCGCTAAAATCAGCCGAAATACGAATTCCGATTTACTCACCTGTTATCAGGAGAGACCTCAGTGCTGCATCTTTCAGCCCAGTACTGATCCTGAAAAGTAATTCTAACCGTACTTACCAGTAACTTGAATTTCCTTCCATAGGATATCATTGCCTGCTTTTTGCTGAAAAAGTTTCTAAGTGTCGATTTTTGAAACATACAAATATTCCTCTAAAATCAGCCGAAATACGAATTCCGATTTACTCACCTGTTATCAGGAGAGAACCCAGTGCTGCATCTTTTAGCCCAGCACTGACCCTGAAAAGTAATTTTAACCGTACTTACCAGTAACTTGTATTTCCTTCCATAGGAATCCATTGTCTGGTTTTCAGCAGAAAAGTTTCAAAGTGTCGATTTTCACAAACTACAAATATTCCTTAAAAATCGCCTGTATGACTTAAACGCATTCTTTCAACTGTTTACAGGAGATGCACCAGTGCTGGATCCAGGATCCACCACTGAGTGAGAAAAAGTCACGATAACACTACTTACCTGCTAAGTGAATTTCCTCCCATAGGATAACATTGGTGAATCTATGTGAAAAAGTTTGTGTGTCAACTTTTAAAATACAATAATATTCCTTAAAAATCACTACTGTAACCAAAACGCTTTTACTCAACTGTTTACAGGAGATGTCCCAGGACTGAATCTAGGATCCAGCCCTGTGGTTAGAAAAGTAATCCATAAAGTAACTAATTGCATTTAGCTAGAAATTCACATTGAGCTCAATGTTGCATTGTGTTTGAAATTGTGTTGCCCATTGCAACAACTGTAACTTCTGTACTTAAAAGTCTATTGCCTATTTGCAAAGTATTTAAAGTAAATTAATTCATTCTGAGAAAGTATATTTTGTAATGTAATGTATAATGTAATTACAATGTAATTTAAAAAATAAAATATCTAAAAATAAATAGTTTAAAAAAATGTAGTAAATCAGTATGAAAAAAATAAAAATAACAATTAATACATTTAAAAATTGGCATTTACAAAACCTTTGAAATTCACTGAAAAAAACCATAGGTTTCAGACATGTTATAGTTAGGAATTAGCATTTAAAAAACCTTTGAAATTCACTGAAAAAACCATAGGTTTCAGACATGTTATAGTTAGAAATTAGCATTTAAAAAACCTTTGAAATTCACTGAAAAAACCATAGGTTTCAGGCACGTTATAGTTAGAAATTAGCATTTAAAAAACCTTTGAAATTCACTGAAAAAACCATAGGTTTTAGGGACAGTTATAGTTACTTGGACATTGCACTTGTACAAAACCCGTGAAATTCCCCCGTTATAGTTAGTTCAGCTAACTATAACGCGCGCCCCCGCAATGCACTGCTGATGACGTCACATATTACATCACTCATGACATGGTCAGTGACATCACTGATGACATCACTGATGACATCTCAAATGACATCACTGATGATATCATCCATGTGATAATTTCATGCATCTTCTCACACCCTAATATAACTTTTGATACACCCACTCTAAATTACAGACTGCCATTCTCAAAACCATAGACACTCCAACACCAAAAACTACATACCCACTCACTGATTCTTAGGTCTACACACACATCCACTCACTCACCCGTACAGTCACTCATACTTAGTCACTCAGTACAGGACTATCATATGCACTCATACACCTATATAAACACTCACACACCGCCACTCATCCATAGAGGTACTCACACACCTAGTCAGTCATGCAAAAAACTTAATCACACACCCATTTACTCACCTATACAGTTATACACACACCAGCTCACTTACTCATACAAATACTAGCACATTCTTACGCTCTTATACAATCACTGATACAAGTACACACTCATCCATACAGCCACTCTCACAATCACACACTCTCACTTATAGCCATTTATATACTCCAACACACATATATACTGCCTTTCACATATGTACTTACTCACACATGTACCACTGAGATATACATTCAATCACTAACACACCCATACACACACTCACCCACCCATACAGTCCATCACAGATGCACTCTTGAAACCATGCACACAGTGAATCACCAACTCACACATCTATGCACAGAGTCACACACACCCCACCCACACAAACACTCAGGCACCCATACAGATACTCAGACAATCAATCAATAACCCATGTAGACACTCATGTAGCTATTCAGAAAGCCATGCAGCCGCTTACAAACCAACAGACAGACGGATACACACATTCACACAGTTTAGTCACTAACCCATCCATTCAGTAAGATACATTTAATCACTCACTTGTAGAGTCAGTCACTCACGTACTAAATCATCCATTCAGACACTTATACACCCACTCATTCTTCAATACGCCTTTCCCTATAGATATTAAACATATTTAAACTTTACAGAAACACACAGTCACTGGATGATGTCATCAGTGATGTCATCAGTGATGTCATTTGAGATGTCATCAGTGATGTCATCAGTGATGTCACTGACCATGTCATGAGTGATGTAATATGTGACGTCATCAGCAGTGCATTGCGGGGGCGCGAGTTATAGTTAGCTGAACTAACTATAACGGGGGAATTTCACGGGTTTTGTACGAGTGCAATGTCCAAGTAACTATAACTGTCCCTAAAACCTATGGTTTTTTCAGTGAATATATATATATATAAGATCTCACCAGACCTCGCCATCTATGCGATCTTGCCACTCGTGAAATTGCTTGCCTTGCTATGGAAGGTGATGTCCCGGAAACTGGGGGATGTATTGGCATAGTCTGAACCTACATATTTTGAAGTGAGAGAGGAAATGAGTGAGGAGTGAGAGTTGGACCTTTTCCTTTTGCTGCATCTTTTGCTGCGTCTAGTGTGTCCTGACAGTACACATCCCTCCAAAAGGGTAGCAATAGTAGACAAATGGGCATGAAATTGGTGGAATAAAGGGGGGGATGTATTTCAAGGGCTCCCAAGAGTCTTTCACAGGACTTTAGCCTTTTCAGCATATCAAATGCCAATATTTGCCGCAGCAGAACCGCATATCCTTGCTGGCCTGAAATCATACTCCGGGTGACCGTTGATCACTAGTAGAGGGGTTTGACTGAGGGTAGGGTTAGTTTTAACAGAGAAATGTGAAAAACAGGATAGATTTTCATGGTGGGTGGAAGTAGCAATTGAAACGTAACTTAATTCAGCTGTTGCACAATTGGGAAGGGACCATTGAATTTAAGTGCAAAACGTGTTGTATCATTGAATATAATGTTTTTGGTTGACAACTAGACTTGATCTCCTGGTTGATAAACAGGGCCCAATTGTCTTTTGCAATCTGCAATGTTTTTGTAAGATGCCTTTGCTTGAATGATATTTTCGCACAGCTTACTGGCTAAACAAGAGACGTGAAGGATATTCTCGGATACACTGGGGACTTTGTCTGACTCTTGAGGGAGGAGAATAGGGGGAAACAGGGGGAGAAAACCATAGGTGGCATAAAATGGAGCGAATTGAGTGGAAGTGTATTATATATTATTATATGTGAATTCTGCCATCCATAGGTATCGCTACCAGGCTGTAGAGGTATGTGATAGTTAACAACGGAGGTATTGTGTGATTACCAGGTTCACTCTTTCTGGCTGCCCATCAGTTTGTGGATGGGAGATGGTGGATAGTTGTGGTTGTATCTGTAATGCTGTACACCAGTTCCTTTATTTCATGATCTAGGGCCACACACTGAGAGGAAGGCCAGATTATGGCCCCTCCTTTTTTGGTGGAGACTAAAACATATTCTTGCTCTTTCTGAATATTACCTAGCTTTTAAACAAATTGTCAATCTTGATAGGCTCCATGTCATTAAGTGGGTGAACTCCATAAAGGAAATGTTGACGATACTTGGGTTGGCCGAATATTGGCCAGAGGATTGTCCATCATTATCGCGAGAATTGCTGAAAGTGTCATTCTGAAAATGAGTCACTGACACAGAACTCCTAAGAGGGGACCTTGTTCCCTTGACTGATGCTTTCCTGTGTATTAAGCCGCAGAGTGCCTTTGAGCCATTTCTGGATTTTTTATTGTCACTTGGGGACAGAGCTCTGTTCCTGAAGTTACGGTATAGAACACTATCCATTCTGTCCTTCACTGCAAAATGTCAGCCTATTACCGTATTACCGTATATACTGTGAGGGAAAACCGTGCCCCTAAGAGAAAATGTCAACATTCTTTGAATGCAAGTCTTAGGGGCAGCAATTCTTTCACTGCGATTGTATAGCTTTATTCGCTGTTCAGGAATTCCTTTAAAAATATGGGCCACCAGATGTAGCTGACCAGTTTTCTGGTGGTGTTGAGAGTAGATTGCGCCCATCAGAAGCGTCTGTTTCTGCATTGAAGGGCCGTGGCTCATCAGGGTGAGCTAGGATTGGAGTTCTGTAAAGGATTTTTCAGTGTCATAGGTCCAACTAAATTTGACATTCTTTTTTAACAACTTGGTCATTGAGGGGATCTTGGGAGAGAATTGATCGATAAATCACCTATAAAAATTAGCGTTGTTGAATGTCATTTGTATTTTGATGTCAAGGCCAATCTTTGATGGCTTGAACCGTACGTTCTGCTATTGTGATTCCCTGAGGTGATAAAATGAACCCTAGGAACTCTTATTTAGTCAGTTTACAATACAACCCATGATGTCGTAAGATTCGTAAGACAGTTTTGACATGTTCCACATGTTCCTGGAATGAGTTGGAAAAAAAAAGAATATTGTCAATGTATACAATGACAAATATATCAAGGAACTCATGAAGGACATCGTTATTGAGGAACTGGAAAGCCACTGGTACGTTGCACTGGCTGAAAGGCATTGCTCTTTTTCCAAATAGCCCAAAGCTAGTGTAAAAGGCAGTCTTCCACTCATCTCCTTCCCGAATCTGAACCAGGTGGTATAGTCCTTGTAAGTCCTTGGTGAAAATAGTTGCAGAGGTAACCCAGTCCAACAAGACGGGGATGAGTGGGAGAAGGTACCTATTTTTGATTGTAATACCATTCAGTGCCCTATAGTCAAGGCAGATTCTTACTTCACAAGTGGCTTTTGGTACAAAGAACAGTGGTGAGGCTGCAAACGACTTTGATGGTCTAATTAAACCATTTTTTAAGTATTTATACAGGTACTAACATAAGTGTTGGCTATTTTGCTCCGTTAAGGTACATATGTGTCTGCATGGAATCTTTGCACCAGTACCAGATCTACTTGACAATCGTACAGCCAATGTGGTGTAAGGTTTTGGCACATTTCTCATCAAAAACGTCCTGGAATGAGCTATATTGCTCTGGCAGTGTGGTGTCTTGCCCATGGTGGCTATGAGATGGATTTTCTGATATTCTGTTTCTTCTTTTAATTCTACCTTTAAACAGGAGTCAAGACACCGCTCAGATGAAAATTGAATGGTGGGATCTGCCCAATCAATACTCGGGGTTTGTGTGGTGAGCCAAGGCATGCCCACAATGATCCTGAATTGTGGAGCAGCAATTAGATTGAAGCTAATACATTATTTGTGACTCTGATGGATACACAGACAGTCCAGTTGTATATGTTGTGTCTGATGGGTAATTGGGTCTGAGGTGAACATGGTGCCATCCACTTCCCAGACATTTTCTGGGCTGTTTTTGGTAATTACTGGCAGGCCAAGTTTTGTACAGTAAAAGGCATCTATAAAATTTCCAGTTGCCCTGGAGTCTACCATGATAACTGCTTCATTGGCCCTGTGTGGAGTCAGAAGGATAATATTTATTGTTAAATGCGGTACTGAGATTTGTAAGGTATTGGCAATTAATTGTTAAGGAGATGGGCTAAAATTTGTGCTCAAGAAACCCTCCTGCACTTTTCTCAAGCCCGTTAACCTCAGTCTTATCAAAAGTGGTGGGGTTTTCAAAGCTTACGGCTTTTAACTTAGCTAAGCATTCTCGAACAGCATGTCCCTTTTTTCCGCAATATAGATATTGCCCAGCGTTGATCTTTCTCCTCCTTGGATAAAGGACCACGAATTACATCTATTTCCATAGGTTATGTTGAATCGGCTAACATAGGTATTTTATCCAGAGGTCTTGAAAAGGGTCTAACGTCTAGTTTTTTTCTCATTACTTTTTCTACAGGAAATGTGATTATCCAGATGAAGGGTTAGACTAATTAGGTCTGCACAGGATGTGGGTCGTGGATCAATTTGGGCTATCACATCTTTTAGGTTATCTCTAAATCTCTGATGATATAAGGCTGATCATTTCTCTTTGGGCACGTTGATTTCCGGTATCAGGCAGGTGAATTGGGTTTGGTAAGTAACTAAGGCTTTGGACCCTTATCTTAATTCCAGGAGTTGACTTTCGGCTGAATGTGTAACCACCATGCAAGTGAATACCTTCTCTAATTCTTTTTTTAAATCACACCAATTATAGAGGATGGGATCATCGGAATTTACAAGGAGAAATCCCAATTGTCTACATCACCATCCAGGTGTGAAATAAAAAAGGCTACTCTGGATTGGGCATCAGAAAATGTGGTTGGTTCACCATGTACTGCAACTGCACCTAGGTTAGAAAGGCTTGTACCTTAGTGGGGTCTCCTGGGAACCTCTCTGGGGAGCAAGTAGGACCTGTGTAGGCACAGTCACAACTATGGTAGTGGGATGGGTCGTGAAATTCAGGGGTGTATGTGGATGCCACATCCTACCTGTTGAAGCTGGTTAGTGGCCTTGGAGTTGTGCTAGCTGACTGGCTAGTGCTCCTGTTTCCAGCAGGGCTGCTGTAATATCCTTCTGCATGTTGGCCATCTGTCTACATAATCCTCCATTGAGTACATTTGGCGATGCTGCTTCAGAGGAACTTTTATGTTCGTGGGCCTGTTATTCTGTCAGGAATGTTGGAGTTCCATGGGAGCAGCACCTCCATAAAGCCCACCTTCTGGCAGCACCCACTCTGCTACTTAAATATTCAGAGATTCGGAGTGGCCAGGTGAAGGGAAAGGGATTAGGGAGGGTGTTGAAGGGAAGAAGATCGTAAAAGAAATAGTATAGTTTATTAGACTAGTTGCTACAACTTCCTTAATGGCAGGCTCTATAACTCCCATTAGGGGCACCCCTTTACCTGAAAAGAAAAGGTTTCTGCTTTCCCTTTCTTGTTTTCAAATTCGAGGACTTTTCTGAATCCTTTCTAAGCGATCCTTCTCCTGATCAAGTTCACTGGGTTATGGGCAGAAGATTGCAATGTCCTTCTTAGTCTTTTTTCAAAGTTTCTGTAAATGATTTCTAGCAATGTATATCCCCCAAAAATATTGTCTTCAGCCTGTTTATTTTGTTTATTTTATTTAAATCCTTGAGTTTTGTTTACTGCACTATGAATTTCTTGCAAATATGTATCTATCACAAAAAGTTTTTTTCTTTTACTACTTGGAGGTGGCTTACTCACATTTCCACTGTCCATTCAACACAAAAACTATTGTTAATCTCTTTATTACAATATTCTTCAATTGGAAATGATAGATAAGGTCTTACCAGAGTCCTCTCAAGAAGATAGCTAGGGTAGTTTTTACCGTGGTTCAACCACAGGACTATGGAGTTCCCAAGTCTTTGAGGTTCCAGGCGAGTCAGTAAAATCCGCTATCTCCCTCTGTCTTGAACATGGTGGAATAACAAGCAGCATTTCATTCATGGCTCCTCCTTATGTAGGAGCTCCAGATCTAAGATGCCCACTGTGTTTTGATTTTGCAAGTGCTCGTAAGACCTCCCCATCCACGAAATCTCACCACTCGTGAGATTGCTTGCCTTGTAATGAAAATATAAAAAGGGTTTAGAAGCACATGCAATGGAAATAAAAAAGGGGTTAGAAGTACAGGAAACAATAATGTGAATGCTCCAACACAGCGCAGAACATAACACAGACACACCCTGCATGCCAAACATCAGGAGCACCGTACTGCAAACTGAGGGATTTACTGGCATAGTCTGAACCTACATATTTTTAGTTGATCAAGGGGATGAGTGAGGAAGGAGAATTGGACCTTTTCTATATGCTGCGTCCGCTGTGCCCTAACAGCAGTGGAAACTCTTTTGGGTCATGAGGAAAGCAAACTGACTGGGATGGAGGTATCACTGAAAGAACTGAGTTATGGGTTAGAGCAGGAGGAGAATCATGTGAGCCATGAAGGAAAGGAGATGGGGAGGTAGGTGGAATTTAGAAATACAGTTACAAGGGTGATGTTGGCGCTTGACAGCGGAGTTAAAACTTTGTAGAATCTGAGGCATATGCCCTGACGGTTGGTGTATTAAGATTCATAAACATGGTAATAGTAACAAGTGATTCAGACTCTTTTCATGTGACAGGATGAATAATGAAATGGGATTTTTTCTTATTCGAGGTCCAGCCATAAGGAACTGAGAAATGGAGGGATGTATGACCACTAGAGTCATCATTTTGATTTCATACCAGATTGGATTGGAGAGTGTATGCTGATGGACAAAGGACAATATTACACATTTGCACAGATATACATTTTTAACAGATATGGACAGTTGTACAATGTAGTGGGATTTTTGTTGTATATTAATGTCCAATGATAAGGAATCGAGTAATGCAGATAATCATTACCACTAGTTGTTATTTAACTCAATATTGATACAGATTCCCCAACAATAGGGAAACGAGTAAGGGAGAGATGCATGACCACAAGAGTTGTTATTTCTTTTAATATGAATAAGGATTTGAGAACAGACGCTTTTTCAATATTGCCATATCACGTATGCAGACAGACATTGACAATACTGTGCAATTTTATAGATGTATAGTCCAACATGTACAAACAGTTTATGTGAGAAAGTGCCTCTTTTACATGCTTAGCTCCCCACTTTTTGCCTGGCTTTGATGTGGCCAGGGTCCCTGTCAACTAGGTGCCCTGTGCCAGTGCTCCTCCCCTAAAACAAACTCCCAATTGGTACTTCTGCCCCCTGTAAGTTCCTAGTAACTGGGTACCTATGGCCTGAGAGATGAACATGGTCTCTTGGGATCCCCCTCACTGGGACCATGCAAGTGCCCATGCAGCCTGCGTGCCCCTGTGAGGGAGAAAACGACAAAGTCAGCATGGCACCCTGTCTGGGTGCCATGCCAGCTAACACTGCTTGGCAGCATAGGTAAGTCACCTCTCTAGCAGGTCTCACAGCCCTAAGGCAGGGTGCACTATACTACAGGTGAGGGCATATCAGCATGAGCAGATATACCACTACAATGCCGGGCACCATCTCCTAATATTGTAGGTGCCAGAAGCCATAGAGAATACATGGGCTGAGAGCTCGACAACCCGAGATCCACGGCATAATGATGGCTTCACTGAATACAGGAGTGTTTTTGGTACCAATCTACCCTTTTCGATAAACCCCCACTGATGCCAGTGTGGGAGTTGTCGTACCATGTTCCCGGAGGACACCGCAGAGGTGCCCCCTGAATCCCTGCCAACCCTGGTGTGGTCTCTCATTGGCTGTAGGCAGCCAGCCACCACCAGACATGTTTCTGGTCCCCTGGGTAGAGAGCCCCTGCTCTCTGGGACTAGAAACAATGCACATCCTGGGCAGAGGTGTCATGCCTTGCCCCCCTGGATGGGCCAGTGCTCGAAGAAGGGAAGCTTCAAAGGCCTTCCGCCTTTTTAATGTGACCCACAGCCTCTGCTGCTAGCAGCAGATGGTAGCCCCTGGTTTACACCCCTACTTTGGGCGGGAAAACCGTCAGGAAAATTAAAAAAGGTAGGAGGTGTGCCCACCTCTGCCAACCCCACCCCTCAGGCGGGGAGAAGCGAGGTGAAGCACACTTTTCAGTCCCCGCCTTGAGGACGGGGTGACCCCTCCAATCAGGGCTTGGCCTATGCCCCCTCCCACAGCGGAGTGGCATAATAGAGCGTGTTGTCACCCCAGGTGCAGTGCCAATTGGCCCTACCTGCTACTTCCCGAACATACCTCCTAAATTTTGTAATTAGGTGGCTCCCCCAGACCTGGACCCCAGATCTGCGATGACCTAAGAAGCAAGAAGACACCCTGCAGCCGAAGCCTGGAGAGGACAACTTCCTTTGCCTAAGCCCTACAACCTGTCACCCACTTTGATAAAACCTGTGAACTGTCTTAAAGCACAACCTACAAAACCCCTGGGATGACTGTTGCCTTCAATAAAGACTAATAACCGCCACAGGGAGGACCGACCCTGGTCAACTCAACTCCCTGCTGCACAAGAACTCCAAGAACCGACACGGTTGAGGACCGGCACTGGTGTCGACGCGACTCACTCGAACCCAAAGATCTCCCAAAAACCGCAGTGTAAGAGGACCAGCACTTGTGTCGATGCGACTCTGTCCTGCACACAGAACGCCCTGCAACTGGACGACCTCCACGACCCGAGGGATCCTCTTTAGGCCATGATCCGAGTTGCCCACAGCTCCAGGTCCGAGTGCCTGTACCCTTCTGCTAGTGGCATGCCGGTAGCCTCCTGCCTCGCCGACCCAACATGATCTCTCCAAGACGATCCGACACCGGCGGACCTCCATCTGAACTACAGCCATCGACTGCCAGTGACCTTGACGGTAATTCTGCTGGCCGCCTGCTGAAACCTATTTTACTCCTTGCCTCCGCAGACTGCGAGGGAGAAGAACACTGCCCGAATTGACCGCCTTGGCGAAGGTACCGAAATCTGCACCGTACGGGTGCCCTAGTCCCCCAAGACAGACCATGCACTCCGTGTGGGTCTGACCACCCGAGGACTGAAACTGTGAGTTACACCCCTCACTTGATTCCCTCCTCAGGGGTCCTGAACTATTCGAATACTGCACTGTCTATTTTTGAATGTGAAAAGTAGCTTGACTTGAAACGTACTTACCTTATTACGAAGTCTTGGTTTAAAAAATAAAAATACCAACAAAGTATAATTTTATATAATTGGTCTGGATCGCCTTCTTGAGTTGCGGGTCCATTATTGATCCTGTGTGTGAAATAAATGTCTTACACTCCTATGTGTTAGGCCTAAGGCTACTCGCCCACACTACCACAAATAGAGCACTTTGGGTTTTGCATTGAGCCCTGTACACTTTTGGGGAACCCCTGGACTCTGTGCACGGTGTCACCACCTAGTGGTGATATCATATACAGAGCCAGCTTCTTACAGTTTATATCTGAGAACATAAAGTATTGCATTGCATTGTGGTTACAAATTGAAATATGAGTCCATTTATCTTTTCTCTTTCCATGACCATAATCTGTGATGTCAACATACCCGCAAGGAAAGAGGCATATCAAATACATTACTAAAATTATTTTTTTTGCTACGTTTTGGTATGTTGTACGATAGATAATGTATTAATGCAAATTTGGGGTTAAGACAATGAAACTGTGTTTGATTAGTTATTGGACATTGCACTCTCAAAATCATTTTGCACTGTTTGGTTGTAAATTGAAAGATGAGTCTTGTTTCTCTTTCCATGGTTGTAACTTGTGATGTCAATATACCTGCCAGGAAAGTGGCATGTCAATTACGTTTATGAAAATTTGGGGTTGAGATAATGAAATTTTGTTTGCCCAATTTTTGCACATTTCACTTTCCGTATAGTTTTGCACTGTTTGGGTAAAGTTTCACTCAGAAGTAGTTGTCCGCCACAGGTGCTGGTAACATTATGCAAGGTCTTTTGTTTAATCAGACAGAATGTAAACAAGACCTGTAAGAGTCGAAATGTGTCATGTCTTTTCCTGTCTTTGACTGAAATAAAGACTAAGGGCCTTATTAGGAGTTTGGCGGTCCGATAGACCTCCACACCCACTCCCCACCAGTGGCGCGCACTGGTGGTCCAACTGCCCTTTTACAAGTAGGGCGGTCGGGTTGCCATGGGACAGTTGCGATGCCTGGCAGTCTTGCTGCAGTCTGAAGCCCCTAATATGCTGGTGGTGCCGCTGCGACACCGCCAAGCATATTAGGGGTTTCCTCGCAGCCACCGTTTTTATGGCGGTGAGCCGGCTATGAAAAGTGTGGCAGTGAAGAAACAAAGGGGGCCCTACAGGCCCCCTACTACCTCTGCACCAGGGGATGCATGTAGGGGGCCCAGGGTGTGCCCCCCTGTATGCATGCACCTCCAGTTCCTGCAGGGCATGGACTTAATAGTCCATGCCCTGCAGGAACGTGCAATGTAGTTCCCATTGTGGTGCCTTGCTAAGGCTCACGTATGAGCCTTAGCACTGCACCAAAGCAGGTCAGCCGCTGCAGGACCGCCCAATCTGGATTCCAGTCAGAATTCGGCAGGCTGTCTCAATATGACTTTGACAGTGTGGCAGGGAGGCGCTGGCGTGGTGGCCCGCTGCCAAACTGCCTAAATCATAATAAGGCCCTATGGAAGCAGCAGTGCTTTGGTGTGGCTCGCTCTTTTCTGGACCAGTGGAGGGACAGAGTGTTGCGTGCTATTTGGCAGATTTGTGAAGCATCCACTAGCGAAGCCCCATTCCCAGTGCTATATTACATGCACAAGACCATTGAAATTCATCAGTTATAGTTATACTTATCTTAAGAAACTATAATTCGTGCCCTAAGGTAACTATAACAACCACCCATATACAGGCCACCCGGGAGTGGGGCATGCAGCCCCCGGGGCCCTTCCATATAGCAAATAGGAAGGAGGGCATGCAGCCCCCCTCCCGAGCCAATTTCGGCCCCGGGGACCCAATCTTCTGGGGTCCAGCCAGCAAAGGCTGCCACTAGAGGGCGCCAGGGCGCCGCCCACGTCCATTTTCAAGTTATGTGGATGGTAATTGCAAAGAACAATTACCATCAACATAAGTTTACTTTTTGTAATTAATTAAGGGCTTTAAGCCCGTGTGGGGTGCTGCTTAAGTGCTTGGCTGCCTCTCGCACTTGCTGTGATGAGTCAGGCAGTCAGACACTTTTGAGTGGGACACATGCTCTAGCGAGCATGTGTACCTCAGCATATCGCTTTTAGAAAAAATCCCTATGAAGGCTAAGGGGTGACCTAGTTCTGGCCTGCAATGTTCGGGGCTCTGAAGAGACCTCTCATTCATGATGCCAGCAGCGTCATATTTGCAAGCAGTCCTGGCGTCTAGGGCGTAAGCCCTGTGCTCCTAGGACTGCATGTCAATTACTTTCACAGGCTGCAAGCAACACCCTTTCCCAACTTGATCTTGAGCCATCGGAGGCTGAGAGGGTACGCTTGCCACGGTCAAGCCTGCCACCCTAGACTGGCACAGCAGCATCACACCCTGTTGTGGGCCGTCATGAGTGTTCCAGGGCAGGATTTGCAGCTAAGAGGGGGCCGGAGGGATGGAGGCCTTCCATCAGGCCTGCCAGCCTGTGGTTCATTTTTACTGTTTTTTAAACAATAAAAACAAATCGCAGGCTGGCACAGCAGAGCATACACCCGGAGCAAGCAAATTTAAAAGTGCTCACTTTGTGTGCTTTTATCATGCGGGGGCATTTTACTTTAGTAAATCAGTTTAAATCACTATATTTAAAGGCATTTATTAAAACTGTTAATAATTGCAGCTCAATATAGTGATATAAACTGATGTACTAAAGTGAAACTCTCCCACATGTTAATAGCATACAAGAGAGCACTTTTAAATTTGTGAGTACAGGATAGGTGCATTCTGAACTCACATATTTAAAAGTGCTGTAGTCCCTTGTGTGCTTTTAACGTTCAGGAGCTTTGTACTTTAGTACATCAGTTTATATCACTATATTGAAAGGCATTTATGAACAGTTTTAATAAATGCCTTTCAATATAGTGATATAAACTGATGTACTAAAGTGAAATGCTCCCACATGTTAAAAGCAAACAAGAAGTGCCCCAACCCTTTTCAAATTTCATAAGCGGACACTGGGCCCGGCCATCAAAAATGAGGGGTAGGGTAACATGTGGTCCTGCTCTCCAGACCAATTTGGCCCTAGGGACCCCATTCTCTGGGGCTCTGTACCTTTTTTAATTCGAAGGGTGGCATGCAGCCCTTCTCCCTGGGCCAATATCTGCCCGGGGAACCCATGGACCGGGGCCTGGCCAATCAAAAATGAGGGCTGGCAGGGCCACATGGCCCCCTTTCCTGGGCAGATTTCGGGCCTGAGGACCCCATTCCCGGGGGCAATTACTGAAAGGGGAGAGGGGCCACGAGGCCCCCACCTGAGCTGATTTTGGCCCCGGGGACTTCATACCCCAGGGTCCAGCCAGTCAGTGTTGGCTGCCCTTGCCCCACCCAGGGTGCCAAGATTCTAGTTGTTGAGGGCTGCGGGGAAAGCCTCAATGCCCCCACAGTCCCAGCCAGCTTCCTGCCTCCAGCGGGAGCTGGCATAGCTTCCACATTCAGGGAGCAGCAAAATACACTGCTCCCTGCTTGCGGGAGCAATTTTTCCATCGATTTCCCTGCCCACCTAAAAGCGGGCAGGGAAGCAGATAAAAAGTCAGCTCCCAGCAGGTGGTAGCATTTTTAATGCTCCCACCCTCTGGGAGCAGACTCAATGTTTGCTTTCACTTGGCGGAAGCTTTAGAATTGCTCCCGCAATGCGACAGCAAACGCACTATATCCCCGGTGTAGGCACGCTGGAACATAGCAGGAGCCTGGCCCTGGTGGGATGGTGTCTTCAGGGCCATTAATGGTTCCGGGAGGGGGGCACATGGTGCCCCTCTGTTTTGATTGCACTGCTGTGTCCCAGGGGATTGGGTCCCCGAGGCCAAACACGGCCCGAGGCAGGGGCCCATGTGGCCCCCATTTATTTTTATTTGCCAAGCCCCAGGGGAATGGGGTCCCCTGGCTGAAAATGGCCTGAGAGGGGGATTGCATTGCCCCCCTCCCCATATATCATCTGGGCCCCAGAGGATGGCGTCTCCGGGGCCAAAATCAGCCCAGGAGAGGGGGCCATGCACTGCCCCCCACATAGTTTTTAAAATCGACATATATTCAGCTAACTATAACGTTACTTTATCCTTTGGTTATATATATATGTATATATATTTTACACAGTGGCTGTCTCTACTGTGTAGTTAAAATTAGGTCAGATTTAATTACTCTGGCCTATTTTAATGAATCTTTATGAAACTTTCCCCCAAAAATAATTCACTCACCTTGGCTCCTTCATAAAATGTTTCATGCTGATCCATCAAGGGGAGGGCAAGCAAAAGGGGAGTCGCTAAACAACGACTTCCCATTTTAACACCCATAGGAAACTTTGCTCTCTGATACAGAAAAAATTGCTAAACGGAATTACACCAAATTTGCCAATAAGTTACAATTTTACTCAGAAAGCGTGCTTTTTATGATTTAGTGTAAAAGTAAATTTGTTCAACTGTTTTGAGAAATTAGCATTTAAAGAGGGGCTCGGGTTCTGTGTGAAGGTGTTAAATTTTATAAAAAAGTTATATATATCTGGATGGTTGTTCCCGAGAGATTCCTGCAGTGCCTACATTTTTTAAATTGGGCCTTCTGATTGGCAAAAGGAACTTTTTATCCTGTCATCTATGACACGTCTATTTGGTGTGGGAGGGTGTATTTCATGCAAAAAAAATGCACAAAGCAGGTGACGCGAACAACAGCCACTCGTGTTCTATTCCTTCTCATTGTTTTCGTACTCCAGCAATAGGATTTTTTCCTGAATGAAATTTGAATTTCACAATGTGGTGAAATAGCGTAATTCGCTGAGTTCAGTAACAGAACTCACAGGTGCAGCCCGTGCAGGTAAGAGCGGTGGGGCGGGTGGGGGAGTCAACATACGACGACGAGGGAAACTTAAATAAAAAATAATAAAACACTTAACTTGCGCTCGCCACATCGCCAACTCGGCGATGCGGCGAGCGCAAGGTAAGTGGTTTTCTTTTTTTTATTTAAGTTTTCCTCGTCGTCATATTTCGTCTTCCACTAACACACTCCCCGCCCCACTGCTCTTACCTGCATGGGCCATGATCGAGTGCCCATCAGCACCAAGAGACGACTTTGAGAGTGGTTGTGCACTTTACAAAATAGACATTTACATACTGTCCTTGTTGAGGAACTCAGGCCACATATTCTAGCACAGAGGTGGCTCACTTTCTGGGGAATAACACTGTGCATAATAAGAATTTTTTCTCCTTTACTCCAATGTCTAATGATGTTCAGAACTGCTTCAGCAACACAGTGCCAGATCCTTGGAGTAAGAGCAAAGAAACAAACTGCATGTGTGGTTGGTTGGCAGTCTATGCTCAGCCTAACACACACACTATTTGTGTTATTTGGACCACTGATATTCTTGCACTCTGTTAGAGACCAGGGGCCTGAAAAAGCAGCCTGCAGCTCTACAGCAGAGCACTGTATGCCAGCAGTCAAAAACCAATTACAGGCCCTTACAGTTTGATAACCAGTTAGGGCGTGTTACACAACCATTCACTGTGCAGTTCAAGCCACATAGTGGTTGTCCGTTTTATAGGCCCTCCTGTCACTGTCAATCACACTCTAAGTAGCACACAGCCTCCCATGTAGCAGAGCCAAGCGAGAGCAGGGAGGCAGCCAGAGCAGGGCAATTAACACAATAAGCATACATACATATATATGCACATTTTCTGCAATAAAACACCCAAACTAGGTCTTGGGTTTTATTGAACAAAATGCAGTGGTATAAAATTCATATTTAACAGAGAAAAATGAAATAGGGGAAAGTATCTCACTGTTCTCTGTGTTATATGGATTTCATCATGATAATACCAGTCCACTTTGCAAAGGTTCACCATTGTCGGAGTTGCTAGGATTATGCAGCAAAGGATAACCAAATTATGCATCAAAGTTATCTAATGTATGCAGCATGAAAAGACACATTATGTAGCATTGTACTGCACATGTTCTGGTGGTATTATTTTAGCAATTTGAGCTACAAAACATTATAAGGGAAATGTGGTTAATCCATTATTATGCAGTATACGCTGCAGACAGAGGATAGCATAATTCCACTGAGTCTGACCATCCAACAATCTGTGCATTGAAAAAAAAAACCTAATCATTGTAATTCCAATTAATCGCATTGTTAGCTGCACCTTGAAGAGAACAACTTAAGCAATATTTTGCTTCTACACACAGAATATATTTTTTTATCAAAGCAAAATATATTTTTTCGAAAATTCTACATTCTTAACTATTTATTTTAAATATCGTTCTCCTCTTTATTCTACAAACAACCAAATTTGTATGGTTCAGTATTTCACTTGCTATTTTCAACATTTCCTCTTTGAAAAACGCATGTTTTTAAGCTACATACTTCAAAATAAGAATGATAATGAAATAATTCATAACGGGTAACATGTAATATGATCCTATGTTGTTATCCTGGGGCTTTGGGGACAATTTAATAACCACTCAGCCTTTGGTCACAAAGTTTATGAAGTGAGGAAGAGTGACAGATAGAGAAAGACAAAGAGAAAAAAAGAGAAAGATGGCAATATTACGCCATTTTATACATGTTACCCATTGTGCATTTTTTCTATTAAATGTTTTTGGGGGGGATTTAGCTTGAAAGAGCTATTTTATTTGAACAGTATACACTGACTGGAATTAGAATGTTTGGGTTTTGTTTAGCTTTCATATATTAATTGTTGATAAATCAATGGTGAGGATCAGTAGCTTTCTATGATTCTGTGGCTGCAGCCTTTTCCACATTATTGTGGATTTACAGCACTTGCCATATGATTTGCTCCATAATGTGTGTAATAGACAGATTTCACAAAAAATATTTCTAGCTCAAATAGAATAACATGCTGAGAGAGACTATCCCACATAATTTAACTTTTTTGCACATAGTTTGGATAACCTTGCTGTATAATTTAGATAACCTTGTCACATAATCCTAGTATTCATGGCAATGTTAAAGCTCTGCAAAGTAGCTTGGGCTGTTGTTATAATGCTGAACACCATATTACACAGTGCACCATAAAATATTTTCCATAAGTACATGTCTTGAATGGTCTCCTTTGTGTCTGTCTGTGTATTTATGTGTATGTGAGGGTTGACCAGTGCAAAACTGTGCACAAGTGTGTGTGTGAGAGTAATAGTGTGATGTACCTACCCCTGGTGTAATTTAGCCCTGCATAATATTCTTGATTCTTGACATATTATGTGCCTCCATGGCATGACAACTGTGGCCTCCCAGATTTTTCTATCTGTATTTGGGGATCACTAGCTTATTAGAGTTGGATGTCCTAAATATTCAGAGCGGATAGTATTTTCTGATTATCCAGCCATAAAATGAGGCGCCATATCAGGCCTTAAAGCTGATGCAGCAGATCTTAAATTGAATTATTTGCCTTACAGGCATCCAATGAAGCTGTTTCAAGATAGTGGTCACATGGGTATTATTTGGGACTTTATAAAGCAAGCCTGCTGCCTCATTTTGTGCAACTTGAAGTTGGTGAATGGCGTAATTAGTTAGGCTTAAATACACTGCATTAGAGTAATCGAGTCTTGTTGTTATGACTGCCATAATGATCATTTTGAGAGCCTACATTGGAAGCAGATAACCTGTCTTCTTTATCATTTTGAACATAAATATGCACTTGGTATCAACACCCCCAATCTGAGATTTCACTGAAAGACAGCCATCTATGATGACCCCTCCAGACTCGAGGATGCAGTTTTTGGGACAGGTGGAGCTCCCTTTTCCAGCAGCCACTAAAGGTCATGCCAGAGGTTGACTGATGTTTAGAGCTACTATCTCCATCTTGTCTGCATTTAGTTTCAAATGGTTATTGCTCATCCAATTCCAGATGAAGCACAAGATGTTTTATTCAGAATGAGCACCCAAAAAGCTGTACAAACGGAGTGAGTCATCAACATAGTTAAATAACCTGTAGCCTTTGGCAGTTAACTGTCTTAATAATGGTCTGATATAGATGTTAAACAAATTGGATGATAAGTAAGATGCTTGAGGCACCCCACAGTTAGTTGGCAATACCGCTGCTGTGTAAGGTTTAAGTGGTACTGCTTCTACCTGGTCTGTCAAAAAAGAAAGGAATCCATTTTATTGCTGTATCTTGGATCCCCATGGCCTTCACATGATTTAATAAGATGGTATGATCCACCGTATCAAAGGCCGCTGATAGATCCAACAATACTAGTGCTCAGGTTGACCGAGAGTCTCTAGCCCCATGCAGTCCACCACTGACAAGATGACTGCTTTGGTGTTGTGACCGGGGCGAAAAACGGCCTGCTCAGGATCCAGATGATCAGATTTTTTGCAAATGGTTGCCGATTTCCCTAGACACATGTGCTTCAAAGCCGATATTTAAATAATAATCACTACTACAGTCTGAGAACACAGGCTGAATGTTTGATGTAACCTGTATATATGTTTATGGTATTTCTATTGAGCGAACCTAGCCAAAAAGCAGCACAGCCCTGTAAGGAATCAAAAATAAGCATAAAGTCAACGAGTGATAGTAGAGGTAGCTGGGTTGAGATGGTGAACACATTGTGATGTAATGTTCTTTTAACAGCGGAGTCTTAACTCTGTCCTGAATTAGAGCAGCACTGGGGAGGTCCTGATGGATATGGGGGTGTTGTTCCATATCCTGGCTTCTGAGATGGAAAAGACCTGCTGCCTTGTGTTATTTTTTATATTCTTTGTCTGCAGTCTGTTGGTGTCCTTGCTCCAGGTGTGTCGAGAACCCCCATAGATGGTGAGCTTGTCTGCAAGATAAGTGGGATGTTGCTTATGATGACTTTGTAGATTATGCAGGTGGTTCTGAAAGTGGTGCAGGCCGGCAAGGGAGCTAATGTAAAACCATTTTGATGGGGGTGATGTGATCATATCTTTTCAGGCCCTGGGGGGAGGAGCTGTGGTGTGAGTATGCTCGTAACCGGTGCCAGTGTGGAATCTAGGAGGCCAATCAGCGGGGCGTTACTACCATCCGGATGCAAGAACTGTCAGCCTCGATCAGCAGTTCTGAAGTCACTTTCTGGAAGAAACAGTTTTACTTTCTTACAGCCGGTACCATCCCTTCTTTGTGTTTTTTGGCAATGTGTTCTCCAAAACTGTAAAAGCTCTGTAAACTAGGCAATAGCACTGGGTACAAGCCTATTAAATAAGTGGCTATGCTGTGTATGCATAAGATTGTGAGATTACTGGCATTTGTATTTTCCCACTCTTTAAAGACCTTATCTGGCATATTCTCTCTACCCTTCAAATACTCTGGAGGAATTTAGGTTTGCAAACTTAGCAGTGCAATTCAGGCAAAGTATATATGCCTCAGCACATTAAAACATGACCAGCCACCTGACATTCTGGGTTTAAACATTTGCAGTTTCATTGCTCTCATAAGAAGGGTTGGACTGGGACTGCCATAGGCCCAGGCACCAAAATAAAAGTAGCCCATATTAGTAAATTAAATAACTAAAAATGTGGCCCATGTTTACAAATTGGGGTAGGTTTGAACTTGTAAAGACAGTTTATACGTGTTTTGCAAAGTATATGGAACTGCTTCGATTTGGGCTTGGTGCTGGCAATGTTTTTTTTAAATATTGATGGGTCTGCTACCTGGGAGAGTTAAAAACAGGCGAGCTGTGCATACTCGCCCATAGTTGGAGATTGGAGGGTATTTTCTGTTAGGCTGAAATTAGCTGAGTATATGCTTTGAATTGTTCTAATTGTTTTTAACATACTGCCTGCACTATAAATAGGGAGTTGCAATTGCAGACATTTTTTTCCTCTTTTTTACTTACCCAACAATCCAGAAGCATCTTTGGGGTTAGTAGTACTGTAGATGATGGGCCTGCAACCGGAGAAGTTGAAAACAGGTGGGCTGTGCGTTTGCGCAGTTGACCTGTGCAGTAGAAAAGCCGCTGGTGTGCCAAAGGAAAGTCTGTCTGCACTCATCCATGCCCGCCCAGTACCAGAGGCCAGCTATTATGCCCAAATTCCTTCTTACTCTGCAGAGGAGCTCATTACTCTAAGTATGTAAACAACAATCCTTCCCCTTAACTATTATCAATTTTAAAAAACAATAGTATTTTAAATACAAAGATCACAACAAGGGACAACAGCACCGACTGTAGCCCACCTAGGAAACTCTACAAGTAACTTGCCAAGTAGTGTACTTAGCATGAAAAAAGATCAATTACTCTGACCAAGAAATAAATTAAAGTGGTGTATTTAAACGCCTATTCTATGGTCAAGCACAAATTTGACATTTGTAATCTTTTAAATCAGTATGCAATAGATATCTTCTTACTTACCGACATTTGGGTATCTGAAGAATCAATGCCTGATATTTTAATTGCGTTTCCTAATGACTATTACATGGTTTTCTACAAAAAGACCTGCTAATAAAAATGATGGAGGTGTTGAGGAAAGTATCATCATCAGCTGCAAATCTCCGAGCTCCACGTTGAGGACATTCAGAATTTTGACTTATTATTGCTATAAATAAAAGTGGCCAACTCCTTATTCACCTTCCTATTAATATTCCGCCTCCCCATTATATGGCATCTTTGCTGACATATTTTATGAATGGGTTGTCTCTTTACACGCGCACTGCTCCCAATTATTAATAATAGGTGAATTAACTACTGGACTAAGGATTAGGGAATCAATCCTAAGGATCCAGATTTCCTTGATCTAATGTCATGTTTAGCTTCACATCAGCATATACCTGAACCCACCCATCATAACCTGCATCTGGTCTCACCATTATTTTATTAACTTTGATCTCCAGATAGCACTTCAGACAAAAGCTAGTCGCACTTATAGTTGTTACAGATATGGTATTTGCCCTAAATGAAACCTCGCTTAACTACGTCTCTGACTGGTTAAAAGCTGCAGCTGATATACACACTCCTCTAAAGAAACGTTGTGTAATAAATCTCGCCAAACCAGTTCATTTTGGAGCGAAAAGAGGATAAACACCAGCTACGACGCCTAGAGCGCATTTAGCAAAGAAAAAATGATGAGGAAAATAGGGCTAAGTTTAAAATGGAAATGTCAGAATATTAATTCAAATTAATCTAAACTAAATCAACCTACTTTGCAAAAACAGTCAAAGAAGCTCCCAATAATCAAAAATAAGTATTCAAGACAATGAATGAACTTTCTTCTTCTAAGATGGTGACCAATGACATCAGCCCATCGGTCTCAGGAACTTTGTAACATATGTTAACATTTTGTTCACAGATAGAATAAAGCAAATCAAGAAAAGTATTACTAAAATGAATATCCACTGGATCTGTGCCCCCTAGTAATTAGGGGAGCTCTATCTATGACAATTGAGACTCCTCTAATGAGTCTATTGAATCAATCATTAAACATGGGCCTTGTGCATAAAGCATTTAAAAAAGCAGTCAACATTCCTTCGCTGAAAAAACAGTGCGAACATCCTACCATCTTAAAGAGCTATGCTTCTATACCCAGTGAAGATCATTGAAGCACTTGTGTCTAGGGAAATCAGCAACCATTTGCAAAAATCTGATCATCTGGAGCCTCAGTGGGCCGGTTTTCGCCCTGGTCACAGCACCGAAGCAGTCATCTTGTCGGTGGTGGACTGCATGAGGCTAGATGAAGACTCTGGGTTAACCTCAGCACTAGTATTGTTGGGTCTATCAGCGGCCTTTGATACGGTGGATCTTACCATCTTATTGAATCATGTGAAGGCCACGAGGATCCAAGATACAGCATTAAAATGGATCCCTTTCTTTTTTGACAGACCAGGTAGAAGCAGTACCACTTAAACTTTACACAGCAGTGGTATTGCCAGCTAACTGTGGGGTGCCTCAAGGATCTTACTTGTCACCCTATTTGTTTAACATCTATATCAGGCCATTATTAAGACAGTTAACTGCCTAAGGCTACAGGTCATATAACTATGTTGATGACTCACTCCTCTTGTACAGCTCTTTGGGTGCTCATTCTGAATTCTAAAACATCTTGCATTTAATTTGGAATTGGATGAGCAATAACCATTTGAAATTAATGTTTGACAAGATGGAGATAGTAGCTCTAAACAACAGTCAACCTCTGGCATGACCTTTACTGGCTGCTGGAAATGGGAGCTCCACCTGTCCCAAAAACTGCATCCTCGAGTCTGGAGGGGTCATCATAGATGGCTGTCTTTCAGTGAAATCTCAGATCGGGGGTGTTCCTACCAAGTGCATATTTATGTTCAAAATGATAAAGAAGACAGGTTCTCTGCTTCCGATGTAGGCTCTCAAAATGATTGTTATGGCAGTCATAACATCAAGACTTGATTACTCTAATGTAGTGTATTTAAGCCTAACTAATTACGCCATTCACCAACTTGAAGTTGCACAAAATGAGGCAGCGCACAACATTTATAAACTCCCAAATAATACTTAAGTGACCCCTATCTTGAAACAGCCTTATTGGATGCCTATAAGGCAAATAATTCAACTTAAGATCTGCTGCATCAGCTTTAAGGCCTGATATGCCGCCTCTTTTTATGGCTGGAGAATCAGGAAATACTATCTGCTCTGAATATTTAGGTCACCCAACTCTAATCACCTAGTGATCCCCATATACAGATAGAAATATCTGGGAGGCCTACGATTTTCTGTCCATGTCCTGGTGTTAGTGAATTCCCTCCTGATCACCTGTAACTTAAAAATAATTTCACAGGGTTCAGGAAGCAATTAAAAACCTAGCTATTCAAGCAGTCATATCACTTTTAATTATATTCCACTTACTTTCTCTTCCCCAACTTAGCACCAAGATACCAATGGTAAACATGCACTTAATCAAATGTCTATAACATAAAAAAACATAACATAGCATAGCATAACATAACGTAACAGTGAAATCAGCAGTAAAAAATGTCCAAGCAGACCATAAAACAGACCCACAAACAGCCAAAAAAACGGCCCACACACTGACCTGTCAGACCAGCCCGTCGGGGACTGCCTGATTGCCCTATAGACCAGACCGACCCTGCTTATAAAGACTGCTTCCCTCTGTTTTATCTTCATGCCTTCCTACGTTGATGGGTTTGGAAGGAGGTACTTTTTTGTGGTCCTTCAAATACGCGGGGCATAAGTGAGCTAAAATTAAAGGCACAATGCTCTGAAGGCATAGAAATAATCAGTCTACAGGGTATGGCCATTTACATACAGGCTTTGCACTTGTCTGTCAGTGTGTGTCTGTGTCTTTTTCTGGCTTATAATTTTGGTCATTGGAATATATTGGCAATGATTTGTTGAGCTGATTGAGGACTGGGAATAATTGGTCAGATATAGCAGCATTATTAGTGGTCACCAGTTGGGTACAAGCAGAGGTTCGGTGACCCACAGTATTGAGCTCACACCAATATGTATCATGTGAATACATTTATGTTTATCAAGCTCAGTTGCTTTATTGTACTCACATTAAAATCCAATTAAAGCGTACTGATGCTTTTGGCCCAGAGTGCTTTAAACTGTACTAGTTTACACATGTTTTACCCTACCATTGCTTGGGGGACCAACAGCAACCCTACCTACGACATTTCCTTAAATCAATTTTATTTTTTACCAACATTATTAAAACGTGTCATTTGCCATCATTTTGGTCAGACAGTCTTTGCAAGGAATCTCAAATCTACTGTAAAGCCATATTTAAAAGATATCCTATTTTGATTAATGTGGTTGTTTCAATATGTTTTATAATGCAATATGCACACCAACTATAGAAAAGATCCCTTGGGGGAGACCCTCAAACCTCCTGTAAAGCTAACTTTAAGTCTTATTCGGTTTTGTGTAAGGTTATTGGCCTAATGTGCTTCATTTTCAACAGTGAGCACAAATGTTTTCATCAACCTTTCGGATTAGCCCCAACCCACTGAAAGTGTCTTTACATTATGTTCAGTTCTGACTAGTATGTTTTTAAATTAACTGTTTTTCTTCCTCCAAAGCCCTCGGGGATCATACCATAGCTAATAATACAAAATAAAATAAATTCCCTGTTTTAAAATATCACCAAAATTAAAGGATTTTCTCAAACAGATTCTGTTGATAGAAACCATTACTTCCCACCGAACCACCCCTCGACATTATGTGGGGTAATGCCCCTCAAAACATGCTTCTGTCCAAAGCCGTGAATCAGGGCCATTGACTTTGAAGGAGTATTAGACTGTGATTACCACTGCATGTCGCAAAAACCGAGCCATTTGTGAGCAGAAAATAGCGCAAGGTACTAGTATCTGTGAGCAAGCTAGCCATTCCGAACTCTCAAACTTACCTCAGTGGGCAACAAGAGGTCAGAAACAAGATGTGAAGGTGTCAGCACTTTGCACAAATAAAATTCAAATGATTGATACGCAGGATCGCGCTGTGTGAGTCCCAAAGGATGGGGGGCCTAGTGCAAATAAAGAAAGCACAATATTAACACAATATAAAGACAATATTCAAAGTCAAAACCATAAAGGTTTACTCAAAACTTAGAATCATTACAGAAGGCAAAAGTAGTTAGTTGGTCAGATACAAATCAGTATCAATAATGCATAAGAATAAAGCCAATTGAGAGAGGTTACAACATAAAGAAATTAACCATAATCAAAATTCAGTAATAAACTAGCATAAATCTACTCAGTTCATTAGTCAAGGGACAGAAAACAATCAGTAGCTAGCCAGACTAAGATCAAGACCATCAATTTAAAGTAAATGTTTAATTATAAAGTCAGATAACCGTCTGATATGGAAGCAAAGAAAAAGTCTGGCATACATCCCAGAAAAGGTACGGTTTATAGTTTCAATGAAGTGGAAAACAGCACTCTCGACATAGTGTGAAGTACTATCATAGGCCTGTACTAGCAAAGATACATGATATAAACCAATCAACATCGCAGAAATTGTGCCACATAAAACAGAGTACTTTAGGGACCACCTAAATTATTAATCAATAATGATCTCCTTTACCCTACAAACAAAGGAAATGACATTGCACTATTGAATCAAACTAAACAGTAACCATTTAGAGATGAATTGAAATACAGTTGTATCAGCAGGTACTGGTTGATACATTATAAGAAAATAATATTATGAAATTAATCACATGTTGGCTATTTTGTGAGAAGGAAAAACATAGAAGAGTGAAAAAACATGCATGCAGGAAACTTTTTCGTGCAACTTTAAAAGTCACGTTTTCTTCAGCTGTCATTGCAAACAGGACAAGGCCAGTTAATTAATTTTGTGGCTTAGCTATGCTAACTTAAATACACATAAATAAATATTATTTTTTAATTAATAAAACATCTTATAGGTATAACATTCTCCGCTAAGAAGCCCCATTCACATCCCAGGATTAAAGAGCAAGATATTTCCAGATCAGTGTTACAAATTAGTCCTTCAGTCATTTATTGTCTGTGGCACACTGGGCTGCTATTACAAAGCCAGCCGCATGAACTTTTGATGCTAAAATACTCAGTCACCTGAAGGTCATATGATCTAATCGTTGGGACAAGGCCTACTTGGTCTACCATCCTTCAGTGGTGGGTAAATTCAGTATCTTTCAATTGAGTAGTTGTAACACCTGTTTAGAACAGGTAGAATAACAAGCTTTCAGCATTAAAAATGTTGCATAATATTCAGGGGAAGGCTGGAGAAGAAAGATTCATTGTTGAGCATTGGGAGGCAGAAAAGGGCAGGGCATCTGAAAGTATTAGGTAACCTCAAGACTAGAACCCAAATTATTTCAGCTGCCCCTACCTTCTAAGTTCCCCTTCTTCTAATTTACAAGACATACAGGCTTTGGCTCTATGAAGGTCAGGTGGGAAGGGAGGGGCGTGGCTTGGGAGCCAAAGATGGCGGATGGATAATCCCAGCACTCCGCTCTGGCCTCAATAAAAATCCTGGAAAAAGCGTCTGCCCGGGGGTCCATTGAGTCATGTAAATATACAACCCTGCTCTGCGGTATCAGGTGCCATGTAGCCATGTGACTGGTGAAGGGCTTGAGGCAGTACAAAGGACTCCTGGGGTGCTACAGCCAATTGGCCCACTTTCCTGTCTGGAATGCATCCAAGCGAAGCGGAAGGGTGGAGTAAGCGACTCCGGCGATCTGCAGCAGCAAACACGGTGAGGCCAGATTACTAGGACCCCCGCATCCAGAACACTAACTACCTCCTAATCGAATGCTCGGCGACAGTTGGAGCCCATGAAACATGTGGTCTGTAGACGCGCGCCAGGATCAGAGAGGCAATAGAGAATGATCAGAGGCCCTGCAAATGTGCCAGTCACGAGCTGCCCAGTGGCCTCTCACATCTGGGGAGCCCTACAATACATGGAGCTTCGGGAAGCACCCAGACTCACCCGGAACTGAATAAGTGGCATCCAGCACCTCGGGGACACATCAGACCTGGGTGACTAGCAGCCCTGCCTTGTTGTCCCTCGATAAACCTAGCCTTGTACAGTGCAACATGCATGCACTGAAGCCGGGGTGTGTGGCTCGGGAATAGCCAAGGGGCCTCTACGCCTCCTCGAGGACTCTCAGTAAACCAAGGTAAGGCGAAACCAGTGAGCCTGGGGGAGTTGGGAGCCCGAAGAATAGCTGGACACTACGTATGGGGCTCTTGCCTTATGCCAGGAGTAAGGTGGCAAAACCGGACACGCTACGGCATCAGTAAACTTTGCCGGGCATCACAACATTGAGGGGACAATGATGATGAACTGTGGTCTGAATGGCTGGAGGAGGCGGATGCAGAGTCAGGGGAGTACTCGTAGCAGACATTCGATGGGCCTTCACTCTGGCATGCTCCCCCCATAAACGTGAGGAAATCAGTTCAAATGAATTGACAGCCGTAGTCAGTAACCTTGAAGGTGAGCTGAAAAGCACCTAATAGCCCTCACACATCACTAGCCCACGGCAGGGATCCCAACGTGGCCCTGACTTTTATCCCTCTACACCCAGTAGAGAGAACTGACCTACCAGGCTGGAGACCACAGGTTACTGACCTTATGTGTCCCCCCTGCAGGAAGAGGACTAGGGGGGATTGCCACACCGAGAGAACAGCCTGTATACCCCCCACGGGCAGTGAGACCACTGGGAACCTGTGACACAGGTGAGGCGGGTGGAGACGGCGGATGGAGCCACGGGGGCATCCCTTAGCCATGCTTGATGATTTGGGGCACACATCGGTGCTCAATCCAGGCATTCCGAAGGTCAGAGAGCCTTCACAAAGTGACATAATACATAGGCACGTGGCCAGGCTGCTCCCGCCTGCTGCTGCTAACGGCACTCCTTATGGACATGGGGCAACCCGAGGACTAGACAACCCAGTGCCCAGGCGGGCACGAACGATCCCTCCATGACTACATCTGGTAATACTGAAGGGGCTCAACACGTGGTGCCTCCCCTGCAGCTTCAACTAGACACAATACCAGCAGTTATAGCAGACACTAAATCCACACTTCAACAGGACGTTAGTGCTGTCTCATTGGATCTGGGACTATTGAGAGCAGACAATCATAAATTGGCACAAACTGACGTTGTCCCAACAGATTACAGCCCTGGCTGACAGAGTACACACGCTGGATCATCATGCTGAAGATGTGGAAGGCTTCAACCAGTGAAACAATGTCCGCATATTGGGTCTCCCAGAAGCTACGGAGGGAGATGAAATAGTAACCTACCTTGAGCACTGGATGTGGACTGAGGTCACCCCAAACCTCCTGACACCCTTCTTTGCTCTAGAACGTGCACACAGAGTGCCCTCCCGCCCGCCGACGCCTGACCAGCCACCTCACCCTGTTGTGGCCAAGCTGCTCCACTTCAGGGATAGAGATGTCCTCCTGCAAAGGGCCAGAGCAGCAGGCCCATACAACATCAGAAATGAGAAGGTCCGTAATTCCCAGACTATGCTGCTGCAGTACACACTATCAGGGCCTCCTTCCCAGAGGTGAAGAGAGCACTTAGAGAAGACAAACTGAAGATTCTACTGGATGGCACAACTCACTTTTGTGAAGACCCCCAGATGGCGTGGGACTGGCTGGATGCCCACAAAACGGGAACGGATCCGCCGGGATCTCACCAGGCGGAAGGTGACAACAAGCAGAAACCAGGAAGAGACCTCGTAGCACCAGAAGCAGAGGTGCCCTTAAGAAGCCAACCAGAACCCAAACAGAACAAGAGCGTACATCGACCTCCAGGTGACAGCAGAAATCACGGTGCAGTCAGTGTCAGATTCAGAGTTAGGGTCACCATAGGAGAGACATTTAGTGGAATCAGAGTTGGAGTGATCTGTTTTGGAGGAAGGGGGGCCTCCCCGATGTGATACCACAATCAGTTGATGAACTGATCTGACTTGGAGGTGTGTGTGGAACTTGCTATGCCGTTCCTCTGGCCACTCTGCAGACACTTTATTGCAACTGATGAGGTGCGGAAGGCACCTAAGAGTGCCACCAGTCCCCTCGAGAAAGGCTGACTGTCATGCCACACCACTGCATGTGGGAGGTAAGGTGATTGTCTGAATTGAACTCCTTGAAGGCTGGATTGAGGGCTCCCCACAAGCCTCAGGAGAGGCCACCACTTGCTCTCAGTGAGCATTCCGTGTGCAGGCTGGAGTGGACAGGCTGGTGCCAGACTGGCTCTGCCTACCCCACACTACTTGACCCCTCCTAGGAGTCCAGTGGAGCTTTGCCTATAACTCTGTTGGCTAGTTTTGATGCGGTTGGGCAGACAGCTGTTGCTGATCAGCCCTTGGTATAGGGAGTTCCAAGTTTGGGCGCTTGTTGCTGTATGTCTTGGGGGGACATGGTCCTTTTTGGGGTGGGGGAGGCAGGTCTGGGATTGGTCAATGGGTGGATATCTGGAGCTACAGACTGGATTGACTAAATGGCTACTAGAGAGCCGGCGCTCATTCGTATGACATGGAACATCCTTGGGATGGGGTCTGCGTCTAAGCGACATAACATCCATAGATATATTATACGCAGGGGGTACACATCACCATGCAACAGGAGACACATCACACAGGGACAGAAGTAGAGAGCCTACAACACAGGTGGCATGGCCAATTATAATGTGACCTCTTATTCTGCTTTCGCGAGGGGGAACTGGTGTGTGCCCCGTCTGGGACCCCATTTGAACTTACACAATCCATAATAGATACTGAGGAGCGATATGTACTGGTCAGGTATAGAGTGCTAGGGAAGGAAGAGACATTGGGGAATGTCTATTCCCCCCATTCAAGACCATCTGGCATTCCTCCATTCACTATCGGCACCCTTGGGTCGTTTGACATTAGAGGACTCACTAATGGGGGCCGACTTCAACTGCATCATGGATGTGCTCCTGGACTGCTCAACTTCCCCTCTGCTCGGAGCCCAAGCACACAGAACAGCAGTAGGGTTGCGGAAATGGTTGCAACACTGGGAACTGTCTGATGTGTGGTGCACCCAGCATGGTATAGAACAAGAATACTCCTATTACTCCTACATATATACCCTACACACTAGGCTAGACAGATTTGTGTGCTTGGGCGTGAGACTGAGTCAATATGCAACTTTTACTGAATAGCTCGGTCACACCCTCTCCGACAACAGCCCTCTACTTTTGGGATAAAGGCCGATCGATGACAGACCGGTGACACCCACATGGCGACTCCAGCCATCAGAACTTGAAGATACATGTTACAGAGAATCCCTACACACTGCTATCACATAATACTTTGATAATAACCAGGACTTAGCATCCTCTGGTCTTAAGGAATGGGAGGCCTTCAAGGTGGTGATCTGTGGTCACTACATGGGGCAGTCAGTGGGGGTCTGTAAGGAGCTAAATAGCGTGCTGCACACATTAGATACCATACTTCATACAATGGACAATAGTTTGGTAATGAATCCCGTCACACATCAGAGGCTTCTTCAGGTGTAGGAACGTTACAATACCACCTGGGAACACCTACGATGTCACGACTGCAAAACTTACTTAGCCCGGGCGCACAAGGAAGAAGGTAAATCAGGGAGGCTACTGGCGTGGCTCATTTGCCTGGAACTGCTAGGTACACATATTACACACCTCCAATCTGCTGCAGGGATACATATCTACTCCCAGGGGGCCATTAATGATGAGTTTAGGGCTTACTATAAGAGGCTCTACTGCCTTTCTGGAGGCGCTTCCAGAAGGTTCACAAGATGACTTCCAGGACTGACTACCGCTCCCAACGCTGACCCCCGAGGCAAGGGCGGCCCTCGGAGGCCCATTCAAAGTACAAGAGATAAGACATGCCATTAAGGAAATGGCCAATGGCTAGACCCTGGGCCCTGTTGGACTCCCCGTGGAGTTCTGCTCTACATTTGTGGGTCAGCTAGCACCGAAGCCAGAATCGCCTTATGCCGAGTCCCTGAGAGTGAGTCGACTGCTTGACTCCACAAGGAGCGCAACTGTGATAGCCCTCCCCAAAACCAAGGTCTCAGGTGCACCGATCTCTGTCCATGCTAAACATGGAAAACAAGATTCTGAGTAAGGTGCTGGCGTGTAGATTGCTCCCTACATGCCGACCTTGGTCCATAGGTTCATACTGTCGGGCTGCTCTGCTGCCATCCCCGCCCCCGGCTTCGTACGTGAGCCCCGCCCGCCGACAAGTATCAGCGGGCCAGGGCGGCGCTTGAAACCATAAAAGGCGAGTCCTGAGACATGAACGCACTTCGCGTTCCGTCACGGATCCCTGTCGAGCCCCTTTCTGCACTTACCTCGCTTGCTCGCAACGGAGAGCAGGAGCGGCTTCCTGCTTCTTCGTATGTCGTCTTCTGGGTCCTGCGCTTCCGGGTCAACGCTTCTCTTCCAGGGCACTCGGTAGCTTCTCTGTTCCCTCGTCGGCTGTGTAGAACTTGGCCGGAGTTTCTTACAGCGTTCCCCTGCCTTGTATTCTTGGTTCCTAGACAAAAGGAGGTACAGAAAGTATTCAAAAAGAATCCTAGCTTTTCTCTTCACGGTAGGATTTACTTTAACATATTTGGGGAATATACTTATCTGATTGTTCTTCTTTGATGCTTGAGAGTATTTCTCTGCCCGGATTGCCCTCCATACCTCTCTTATGCTGTAATAATAAGAGAAGAGAATTACAGTTATTTACGTAGATATTCTACTGCCCTCTGACACAGCACCTTTTTGTGCATTCTATTATATTTTCTTTTCCTGTCTAGGAAAAAAAGTTTTTGGGTTTTTTCCTAGTTTATTTTCAGGATAATATTTTGTTTTCTTGGGTCTAGTGAATCCAGATGGTGGTCCCCGTTAAGGTTGGTATTGTTCACATTTATCATGATTGAATGCTTAAGTTCTGCAGTCCTATGATTAATTGCATGCTTCTATCTTTTAGATACCACTGTGTCAGTCTCAAATCCTAGTTGTCCATATCGACCCTGTGTACTATAAACAGGACATTCAACAGGTATTACTCCTCTGTTAGACACACACTCCTATATATCACTTTTGTAGTTCCCGGGACTTACTTACCTTTTGTACTTTTACCCATTAGGAAACACATGCAACATCACACCAGATGGATCATTCTCCCTTTCCTTGTTTTGTTTCCCCTCTTCCCCACCTTCTCCTCTTTTGCTTTGACTTTGTTGGGCGAAGGAGGTGGGTGAGGGAAGTTGGGACCCAGCATCTGTTTCCTTCCACTTTGCCCCTGCGGAAACCCCAGGTGAGCCTCACACTGAACTGTAGCACCTCCCTTAACCTCAGGAGACCATGCCATGTTCTTTATCACCCAGCGGCACAGACGCTTCTAGAGGCAATGCTCATTTCAGTAGACCTTGAGAAGGCCTTTGACTCTTTATGGTGAGACTTCTTGACGAAGACCATGCGTAAAATGGGAATGGGGAGACCTGGATTAAATAGGTCATACTTCTCTATACTGCGCCAATGGCACGGATCAAGACTGGCAATGCGATTTCTACCACATGTGATATGTTCCAGGGTACAAGACAGGGCTGCCCCCTGTCTCCCCTGCTGTTTGCCTTAGCCATCGAACCTCTAGCAGAGTTATTCTGACGGGAAGGTGGTGGCAGTGGCATACTGATAAATGGGCGTGAACACATCATTGTGCTTTATGTAGATGACCTCCTAATGTATCTGTCTGATGGCCCTACTGGGTCTCCAGATGCACTTTGATGCCTGGAGGAATTTAGGGCGCTCTCGGGCCAAAACCTGCCTGTTTCCCTGCAGACTATGAATTCACCATCCACCTGCCCTTCCTTCAGGACTTGCTCGGACACCCACATCCTTTAAATATCTGGGTTTTCAGAAATATCATATTCTGGATGACTTACAGCAGGGTAACCTGGGAGGAGCAATTCGCTCTCTTAAAACCTGTGTCGCTTTTTGGAGATCTTTGCGATTACCCATTATGGCCCTACTATCGGTCTCAAAAATGGTGATGCTCCCTCGCCTGTTGTATTTTTTAACAAACCTTCCAGTCAAGGTGCCTGTTGCATGGTTCAGGCAGTTAGATGTCCTGCTCAGGGAACTAATATTGGACGAGGGCCGCCACACAGTGTCACACGAGGTCCTTAGACGTCCACCAGAGGAAGGAGGACTGGGAGCACGTGATTTTCAGGTGTACTACCTGGCAGCACAGCTGGACTGGGTAGCCAGATAGCTCGATGGGTCTCTGAGAGACAAGATGGGTCTTCTGGGCTTGACACCCCACCAGGGAGTCTTAATGACCCAGCTACTACACCCAGAAGTTAATACTCCGCAACCAAGCACCCTACTACTGGTAGCCCTGCAGTGCTGGCGTCGTTGCACGGTATGAACCCAGAGGGCTCTTCTCTATACCCCCCGTCCTGCCATTGGTGGGCCTACCTCACGGGGATCCTATTGCTTGTTTTACTGCTGCCCAATTCTCAGAATGGACGGGGGCTGGAGTGACGACAGTAGGTGACTGCTACCAATTAGGTGCTTTATACCTCTAGAACAGTTTTTGGAACAATATGCAATGCCCCGGGGACAGTTTCTGAGCTATGAAGCACTGGTACAGACTTTTGCAGATCTATGGGATGGGGCATGGGAGGAGCCCATGACCCATGCAATATTCCAGCTTTTGCTCTCTATGGGGTCAGCAAGGCACCTGATGACATGATTTTATAGGTCTCTGAATGATATGGGGCAGAGATCTTTGGCGACACTCAGTTCCAGATACTACAGGGGTTTATGCAGCGAGATCACGGATGGGGAATGGAGTAGAATATTGGCCTAAGCTAAGAAAGTATCTCGCAATACGAGACTGAAATATATACAATTTAACTTTGTACACATGACCTATCTCACGCCCTATAGACTGCAGGTCATATATGGTGGGGAACTTCGTGAATGTCCCAGGTGTCGGCTACCTGACTCAGAATTTGTGCCATATGACTTGGGGGTGCACTACTCTTCAGTCTTTTTGGACTGCAGTCCTTCTCCGATTACATACTGTGTTGGGCCGCTCTCTCCCTCACACGATAGAGACCTTCCTCTTGGGAGGGTTCTCCAGACCCAAAGCACGCAAAGTGGGTTCCTCGACCTGGCCCTCATTTTGGCCAAACGTAGAATATCAATGGCGTGAAAATCAGGGACAGGACCTGTATTTGAACTATTGGTCAATCAATCAATCAATCAATCATAGCATTTGTAGAGCGCACTACATACCCGTGAGGGTCTCAAGGCGCTGGGGGGGGGGGGAGGAGTGCTGCTACTGCCAGGTCTTGAGGAGTCTTCTGAAGGTCAGCAGGTCTTGGGTCTGCCGTAGGTGGATGGGGAGGGTGTTCCAGGTTTTGGCGGCGAGGTGGGAGAAGGATCTGCCGCCGGAGGTCGCTCTTCGGATGCGGGGGATTGTGGCGAGGGCGAGGTCAGCGGAGCGAAGCTGGCGGGGGTGTAGAGGCTGAGTCGTCTGTTGAGGTACGCAGGTCCGGTGTTGTGGAGTGCCTTGTGTGCGTGGGTGAGGAGCTTGAAGGTTATCCTCTTGTTGACGGGGAGCCAGTGCAGGTCTCTCAGGTGGGGAGTGATGTGGCTGCGGCGAGGGATGTCGAGGATCAGGCGTGCAGAGGAGTTCTGGATGCGTTGCAGCCGCTTCAGGAGTTTGGCAGAGGCTCCAGCGTAGAGGGCGTTTCCGTAGTCCAGCCTGCTGCTGACGAGGGCCTGGGTGACAGTTCTTCTCGTTTCGGTGGGGATCCACTTGTAGATCTTGCGGAGCATGCGGAGGGTGTTGAAGCAGGAGGAAGAGACGGCGTTGACCTGCTTAGTCATGGAGAGGGTGGAGTCGAGGATGACCCCTAGGTTGCGTGCGTGGTCGGTGGGTGTTGGAGCTATTCCCAGTGCGGTCGGCCACCAGGAGTCGTCCCAGGCCGAGGGGGTGGATCCGAGGATGAGGACCTCCGTCTTGTCCGAGTTCAGCTTCAGTCGGCTGTTCCTCATCCATTCGGCGACGGCCTTCATTCCTTCGTGGAGGTTGGTTTTGGCGGTGTGGGGTCCTTGGTGAGGGAGAGAATCAGCTGGGTGTCATCGGCGTAAGAGATGATGTTGAGGTCGTGCAGACAGGCGACGTGGGCGAGTGGTGCCATGTAGATGTTAAACAGCGTTGGGCTGAGGGATGAGCCCTGGGGTACGCCGCAGATGATCTCGGTGGCTTTGGAGCGGAAGGGGGGGGAGGCGGACGCTCTGTGTTCTGCTGGAGAGGAAGGAGGTGGTCCAGTCCAGGGCCTTCTCTTGGATCCCGGCGTGTGCGTAGTGTGTGGTGGCATACCGTGTCGAAGGCGGCTGACAGGTCCAGGAGGATGAGGGCCGCGGTCTCCCCGTTGTCTAGCAGGGTCCTGATGTCATCGGTGGCAGCGATGAGGGCAGTTTCGGTGCTGTGGTTGCTGCGAAACCCGGACTGGGACGGGTCCAAGATGCTGTTCTCCTCGAGGTAGCGGGTCAGTTGTTTGTTGACGGTCTTCTCGATGACCTTCGCCGGGAACGGGAGCAGGGAGATGGGCCGGACGTTCTTGAGGTCCTTGGGGTCCGCCTTGGGTTTCTTGAGTAAGGCGTTGATCTCGGCGTGCTTCCAGCTTTCCGGGAAGGTTGCTGTCTCGAAGGAAATGTTGATGGCTTTCCGGAGATGGGGTGCGATGGCGGTGCTGGCTTTGTTGAAGATGTGGTGTGGGCATGGGTCTGACGGAGATCCGGAGTGGATGGTGTTCATGATCTTGATGGTGTCGTCATCGTTTATGTTGGTCCAGGAGAGCAGGCGGTTGGTGCAGATGTTGGTCGTGGGGGCGGAGGTCTCAGTGGTTGTCGGGGTGATCGTGGTGTTGAAGCTGTCGTGGATGTCAGCGATCTTGCGATGGAAGAAGGTGGCCAGCGAGTTGCACAGGTCTTGCGAAGGTGGGATGTCGTTGGTGTTGGAGCTGGGGTTGGAGAGTTCCTTCACGATGTTGAAGAGCTCTTTGCTGTTATGTGCGTTGTTGTCTAGGCGGTCTTTGAAGGAGGCTCATTTGGCGGATCTGATGGTGTCTGCGGGTGGCGTTCTTGTGGGCTGCGTAGCTGTCCGGTGTTTGTTCATGGGGCCAGTTCTTCTCTAGCTTTCGGCAGGTTTGCCTGGAGGTCCAGAGGTCTTCAGTGAACCAGCTGGTTTTCTTGCTGGTGTGGCTGTTGGAGGGTTTCTTGAGCGGGGCGAGGGTGTTGGCGCAGTCGTCGATCCACTGTCTGAGGTTGCGGGTGGCGGTATCGGGGTCGGTGGGGTCGGCGGGTGGGCTCCGGGCGAGGGTGGTGGTTAGCTGGTCTTCGGTGACTTTGCTCCAGCATCGGCGAGGTATCTGTTCGGTGCGGTGGTGCCTGGTGGCTTTCTGGAAGGTGAAGAGCGATGGTCGGTCCAGTGGAGTTCGGTGGTGTGGCTGAAGGTGACGTGGGAGCTTGCGGAGAAGATGGGGTCAAGCGTGTGGCCGGCGGAGTGGGTGGGTGTTGTGACGAGTTGTCTGAGTCCGAGGTTGGCGAGGTTGTTGATCAGGGTGGTAGAGTTGGTGTCGTTGTTGTTCTTGAGGTGGAATTTCAGGTCCCCGAGGAGGATGTAGTCCGTGGAGGCGAGGGCGTGTGGGCTGATGAAGTCGGCGATGGAGTCGCTGAACTGTGGTCAGGGTCCGGGGGGTCTGTAGACGAGGGTTCCTCTGAGGGTGGTGTTGGGGTCGGTGTGGATCTGGAAGTGCAGGTGTTCGGCGGTGCTGAGGGTGTCATCATTGTTGGTCGAGACTCTGAGAGTGTTCCTGTGGACGATGGCGATTCCTCCTCCTACTCCATTGGTGCGGTCCCTGCGGGAGATCTTGTAGCCTTCCGGGATGGCAATGGCGATGTCGGGTGCCGAGGAGGGGTTCAGCCAGGTCTCCGTCAGGAATGCCATGTCAGGGGAGGTTGAGTCAAGTAGGTCCCAGAGTTCAACGGCGTGTTTGCGGGCGGAGCGGGTGTTGAGAAGAATGCAACTGAGGTAGTTGGGTTCGTTCCTGGTCGGCTGGTTGGCGGGCTGGGTGCTGGTGAAGCTGCAGTTCCGGCAGGAGAAGGGTCCTTGGGTGTGCTTCGGGGCGGCCAGGAAGCAGGTGCGCGATCGTCGTCCGGCGTTGAGTGCGTGGAGGGTGCTGGAGTCGTAGCGGAGCCGGGCGTTGTGGCATTTGCGGTGGCCAGGGGTTCTGGCGCTGGGCGCGGTCCAGGCGCGGACGGGCGCAGACGGGCTTGCCTGCGCGCCAGCGGCGCGCCCGCTGCGCGCGTCCGCCATATATGGGGAGGTGGGAGGGAGGAGCAGCTGGGAGGCGGGAGGCAGGGGCAGCGAATGGGCGGTCAGGGGGGCAGGGCCGCAGGGGACGCAGCGGCTGGAGCGGGAGCGGTGAGGGGCGACGAAGGGAGCGGAGGGCAAAACGGGCAGAGAAACACGGGGCAACAGGGGAACAGAAGGCAAAAAATGGGCTCACAATCACGGGGGCAACGAAGGGAACAGAAGGCAAAACGGGCTCACAATCACGGGGGCAACGAAGGGAACAGAAGGCAAAACGGGCTCACAATGACCTTGCCAGGTAGGTCGCTCCCCCACCACACAGCTCCGCCTGTGTTGTCCTGCCCGCTGCTGCTGCTGGTAAGTTCGCCCCTCTGCTTGTTGCCTCAGTGCCCGTTTTGCCTTGTGTACCCCTCGTTGCCCCCATTTCTCTGTGCCCGTTTTGCCTTCTGTACCCCTCGCTGCCCCCATTTCTCTGTGCCCGTTTTGCCTTCTGTACCCCTCGCTGCCCCATTTCTCTGTGCCCGTTTTGCCTTTCGTACCCCTCGTTGCCCTCTGTGCCCGTTTTGCCTTCTGTACCCCTCGCTGCCCCCATTTCTCTGTGCCCGTTTTGCCTTGCGTACCCCTCGTTGCCCCCATTTCTCTGTGCCCGTTTTGCCTTCTGTACCCCTCGCTGCCCCCATTTCTCTGTGCCTGTTTTGCCTTGTGTACCCCTCGTTGCCCCCATTTCTCTGTGCCCGTTTTGCCTTCTGTACCCCTCGCTGCCCCCATTTCTCTGTGCCCGTTTTGCCTTGTGTACCCCTCGTTGCCCCCATTTCTCTGTGCCCGTTTTTCCTTCTGTACCCCTCGTTGCCCCCATTTTTCTGTGTCCATTTTTACCTTCTGTTCCCCTCGTTGCCTCTCTCCGCTCCTGCCGCTGCGTCCCCTGCGGCCCCGCCCCCCTGACTGTCCATTCGCTGCCCCTGCCTCCCGCCTCCCAGCTGCTCCTCCCTCCCACCTCCCCATATATGGCGGCCGCTGTGCGGCCGCGCCACTGGCGCGCCTAAGGCAAGCCCGTCTGCGCCCGTCCGCGCCTGGACCGCGCCCAGTGCCAGAACCCCTGGTCCTTGCGCCCCCCGCTCCAGCCTCGAGGACCGACGCCGATACGATGCCACCACACTCCACGCTCTCAACCCCGGACGGACACACAACTGCTTCAAGGCCGCCCCGAAACGCACTCATGGTCCCTTCACCTGCCGGAACTGCAGCTACACCAGCCTCAGAGCCACCGAAGCGCCCGCCAAGAAGGACCTCAACCACCTCCGATGCATCCTACTGAACACCCGCTCCGCACGCAAACACGCCGTCGAGCTCTGGGACCTGCTCGACACATCATCACCAGACGTGGCCTTCCTGACAGAGACTTGGATGAACGACTCCTCCGCACCCGACATCGCCATAGCCATCCCAGACGGCTATAAGATCACCCGCAGAGACCGCATCAACGGAGTAGGAGGAGGAATCGCCATCGTCCACAAGAACACCATCAGGGTCTCGACCAGCACCGACGACATTTTCTGCACCGCCGAACACATGCACTTCCAGATCCACACGGACCCCAACACCACCCTTAGAGGCACCCTTGTCTAAAGACACCCTGGACCCCGACCCCAGTTCAGCGACTCCATCGCCGACTTCATCAGCACGCACGCCCTGACCTCTACCGACTACATCCTCCTCGGAGACCTGAACTTTCACCTGGAGAACAACAACGACAGCAACTCCACCACCCTGATCGACAACCTCGACAACCTCGGACTGAGACAGCTCGTCACAACACCGACCCATTCCGCCGGCCACACGCTCGACCCCGTCTTCTCCTGAAGCTCCCACGTCTCCTTCAGCCACACCACCGAACTCCTCTGGACCGACCACCGCTGCATCCACTTCACCTTCCAGAAACCCACCACACACCACCGCACCCAACAGATCCCACGCCGCTGCTGGAGCAAAGTCACCGAAGACCAACTACAGGCAAACCTCGCTCTCAACCCACCCTCCGACCCATCCAACACCGACGACGCTGCCTGCAACCTCAGACGATGGATAGACGACTGTGCCAACACCCTCGCCCCGCTGAAAAAACTCACCTACAGTGACACCACCAAAAGAGCCAGCTGGTTCACCCCGGAACGCCTAGCTTCCAAGCGTACCTGCTGGAAACTAGAGAAGAAATGGCACAGTGAAAAGACACCGGACAGCCACGCAGCCCACAAAGATGCCATCCGTAACCACCACCACCTCATCAGGTCCGCCAAGAGAATCTCCTTCAAAGACCGCCTCGACAACAATGCACACAACAGCAAGGAGCTCTTCAACATCGTGAAGGAACTCTCCAACCCCAGCTCCAACACCAACAACATCCCGCCGTCGCAAGTCCTGTGCGATTCCCTCGCCACCTTCTTCCACCGCAAGATCGCCGACATCCACGACAGCTTCAACACCCAGACAGCCCAACTGAGATCGATGCACCAGACCCGCCGCACACCATCGACCACGACCCCTTGCCAGCCTGGGCCAGCGTGAACATCGATGACACCATCAAGACCATGAGCACGATACACTCCGGCTCCCCGTCAGACCCTTTCCCGCACCACATCTTCAACAAAGCCAGCAGCTCCATCGCACCCCACCTGCGCAACATTATCAATATCTCCTTCGAGACCGCGACCTTCCCAGAGAGCTGGAAACACGCAGAGATCAACGCCCTACTCAAAAAAATCAAGGCGGACCCGAGAGACCTCAAGAACTTCCGGCCCATCTCCCTGCTTCCGTTCCCAGCCAAGGTCATCGAGAAGATCGTCAACAGACAGCTAACCCGATACCTCAAAGAAAACAGCATCCTGGACCCATCCCAGTCAGGGTTCCGCAGCAACCACAGCACTGAGACTGCCCTCATCGCCGCCACCGACGACATCAGGACCCTGCTGGACAACGGTGAGACCGCAGTCCTCATCCTGCTGGACCTCTCCGCCGCCTTCGACACTGTCTGCCACCGCACTCTACGCGCACGCCTCCACGATGCAGGGATCCGAGACAAGGCCCTGGAATGGACCACCTCCTTCCTCGCCGGCAGAACCCAGAGAGTCCGCCTCCCACCATTCCGATCCGAAACCTCCGAGATCATCTGCGGCGTACCCCAGGGATCATCCCTCAGCCCGACACTGTTCAACATCTACATGGCCCCGCTCGCACGCATCGCCAGACAGCACGACCTCAACATAATCTCCTACGCCGACGAAACTCAACTGATCCTCTCCCTCACCAAGGACCCCCTCGCCACCAAATCCAACCTCCATGAAGGAATGAAGGCCGTCGCCGATTGGATGAAGATCAGCCTACTAAAGCTGAACACGGACAAGACAGAAGTCCTCATCCTCGGCTCCAACCCCTCAGCCTGGGACGACTCCTGGTGGCCAACGACACTGGGAGCAGCCCCGACACCCACCGACCACGCACGCAACCTGGGAGTCATCCTCGACTCAACGCTCTCCATGGCCAAGCAAGTCAACGCAGTCTCCTCCTCCTGCTTCAACACCCTCATCATGCTTCGCAAGATCTACAGGTGGATCCCGACAGATACAAGAAGAACAGTCACCCAGGCCCTCGTCAGTAGCAGACTTGACTATGGGAACGCCCTCTACGCGGGAGCCCCGGCCAAGCTCATCAAGCGACTGCAACGCATACAAAATGCCTCCGCACGCCTGATCCTCGACGTACCACGCCACAGCCACATCACCCCCCACCTGAGGAACCTGCACTGGCTCCCCGTCGACAGGAGAATCTCCTTCAAACTCCTCATCCACGCACACAAGGCACTTCACAAGACCGGCCCAGCCTACCTCAACAGACGACTCTTCTTCTACGTCCCCAACCGCCAGCTCCGCTCCGCCGACCTCTCCCTCGCCACCGTCCCTCACATTCGAAGAACAACCACCGGCGGCAGATCCTTCTCCCACCTCGCCGCCAAGACCTGGAACACCCTTCCACTCAGCCTACGACAGACCCAAGACCTGCTGACCTTCAGGAGGCTACTCAAGACCTGGCTGTTCGACCAGTAGCGGCACCCCCCCTTTTTTTTTTTTCCCCAGCGCCTTGAGACCCTCGCGGGTAAGTAGTGCGCTCTACAAATTCTGTGATTGATTGATTGATTGAATCACGGGGGCAACGAAGGGAACAGAAGGCAAAACGGGCTCACAATCACGGGGGCAACGAAGGGAACAGAAGGCAAAACGGGCTCACAATCACGGGGTCAACGAAGGGAACAGAAGGCAAAACGGGCAGGGAAACACGGGGACAGCGAGGGGAACAGAAGGAAAAGAGGGCACAGACCAATACAGGCACCGGGGGAAAACAGACAACAGCAGTCACAGACACCAAGATAACAATAAAGGCAAACAATAAGATACAAACCTTCGGCCTACCACTGGCCACCAGGGATGAGGCGCAGGTGGTAGCCTGCGGGTGGAGGAGGGCCTCGAACTTCCTCAGCAGCGGCAGCTTGGGCAAGGACACACAGGTGGTGCTGTGCGGAGGGGGAGCGACCTACCTAGCAGGGTCAAGGGTCGCTCTCCTCACCGCGCAGCGGCCGCCATATATGGGGAGGTGGGAGGGAGGAGCAGCTGGGAGGCGGGAGGCAGGGCAGGGGCAGCAAATGGGCGGTCAGGGGGGCGGGGCCGCAGGGGACGCAGCGGCTGGAGCGGTGAGGGGCGACGAAGGGAGCGGAGGGCAAAACGGGCAGAGAAACACGGGGCAACAGGGGAACAGAAGGCAAAAAACGGGCTCACAATCACGGGGGCAACGAAGGGAACAGAAGGCAAAACGGGCTCACAATCACGGGGGCAACGAAGGGAACAGAAGGCAAAACGGGCTCACAATCACGGGGGCAACGAAGGGAACAGAAGGCAAAACGGGCTCACAATCACGGGGGCAACGAAGGGAACAGAAGGCAAAACGGGCTCACAATCATGGGGTCAACGAAGGGAACAGAAGGCAAAACGGGCAGGGAAACACGGGGACAGCAAGGGGAACAGAAGGAAAAGAGGGCACAGATCAATACAGGCACCGGGGGAAAACACACAACAGCAGTCACAGACACCAAGATAACAATAAAGGCAAACAATAAGATACAAACCTACGGCCTACCACTGGCCACCAGGGATGAGGCGCAGGTGGTAGCCTGCGGGTGGAGGAGGGCCTCGATCTTCCTCAGCAGCGGCAGCTGGGGCAAGGATACACAGGTGGTGCTGTGCGGAGGGGGAGCGACCTACCTAGCAGGGTCAAGGGTCAGAGACGTTACCACCTGAGCCAGAGCCGAAGAAAGAGCCCTCGATAGGAAAGACGCTAGAAGAGTTAGGAGACGCCCTATAGCTGACTTGTGGATGGAGGTGCTAGGAAACTGGGATAAGGGGGAAGAGGGGAGTCACAAAGGCGATTCAGCTGAGAGCGGGATAGTTGATCCTCGTGTAGGTGTTTAGACCACTGAAGGATAGGAGAGTTGCTCCGTGTTTTGCACCCTACAGAGATTGTACCTCCCAAACCATTGTATGCGGTGGACCACACACCCCACCTCGGGATGTAGAGACTATTTATTCTATGGAAGCCACAAGACATACACACACCACTGACACATACTGTGACATTTTCCCCCGGCATATCCCCTGCCACCTGGGGGCTGAATACCTCAAGACACATCAGTGATACCCTTTATTTCTTTTGTTTACCTTATTTTCTTTTGTTTCCTCGAATGAGGATTTTAGTTTTCGTTATTTCCCCAGTTCTTCCCCTTGTCCATACTCCTGACTCAAAGTCATTTGGGATAGCTGCGACACACTGGTGTAACAAAACTTGAGGGGGCCTCCCTGCAAGGCACGTGGAGGGGCCCCCTCCGGGCTCAATCAGGAGCTCTGCAGCTAGAGTGCTGTGCTGAGGGGGGCCCCTGGAGCTTAGGGCCCCACGCACCGCGGGGGCTGCGGGGGGCCTGTGTTACGCCCATGCTGCGACATGATTTTTATGATGTTGGCCCCGAGATCAGACTTGGCAGAACTTAACGATTACTTATTTGAGAGACGCATATCAATGCCACAGCAGGGTTTGAAGCAGAAGTCTGATTCATGACTCAGCTGGGAATATGTACTAAACTGCTTAAGGATTGATTGCAAAGTGCGTATCCTTTTACCCGCTGTCTGTTTGTATGAACACCAAATGCTAATACAAATATATTTTTAAAAAGGTCAGATGGGAAAGAGACATGAATTGGTTGCAGCCCTCATGCATATGTTGTATATACCCGTGAGAGCCCCATAACAAGTTTAATCATAAATGGGATTTGACTGGTAGTCGAAGTTATGGCCGAATTCGGATTATGAGTAAGGATTGTCACAAGTCCGATATGTTTACTACGAACACTTCACTTACCGGAAGTAGTCCAAATGTGTGATTGATAAAGGGGGCAAAACTTGTGAAGAACACCTGACAATCAGTACAGAAACAAACTTTTCAAATGTTATTTACAGACGAGGCAGTTTTGTAATTGACTTGAATTTCTGCAATCTGAATATACAAATTCCCTTGTAGCGGTACTGGGAGCAGTGGGAATACCAAAGGGGTAATCCTGAATCATTGATAATCAGGAAATACGTGTTCAAAGAGGGTGGCAGGATCAGAGGTGCAGACCATATCTCAACTCCATACTGACATTGCAAGCAGAGCTCTGTGTCTGACAAAAGTATGGTTAGCCGATGGCTACAAGTCAATGGGACACATCTCCAGCCTTGGCTTTAATTTTTACTAATCAACAGGTGTAACTCTACTTAGGTCAACTGTATTGAACCAAGAATACAACTTACAGAATGCAGTGATTTGGTAACTAACAGCCCAGAACAGGAAAGTAGGATAACTGGTGACCTAGACACATCTCCTAACTCTACGCCAAAGACAGTGCTGGTTTCATGGACGTCATAGAAACTCAGAAGAAAATTAAGCTGCCAGATGGCCCTATGTCACTTCATTAAGTCCTGGCTCCTTAACCAACAGCGCTTTCTTTGCATGCTGGGATTTTGAATCTGTGAGTATTTGGGTGTCTTGTGTGGTATGGCTGTGTGGCCTTACCATGTAATACACTTGCAAAAACTGTCTTGGGTCAAACCAGGTTCGTTTGTATAACCTCAGCTCAACCCTGAGTAACTATGGCTTTGTGCAGCAAGGCTTAAACAAAGGAACTAGTGTAAAGCATTTAACAGTACCAAATAACGGAATAAGAAACCCACACAACATGAAAGAAATCTGACACAAATTTATAATAATAGCTTATATTTTCATGAAATTTTAGAGACCAAGATGAACGAAATTCTGCAGAGGGTTCCAGAGATACAGATTCTTAAAGAACACTTAAATCATAGTTCAACTGCAAACAAGCATTGGTAACCATAAAGTTTTTAAACTTTTGAAAAGTTTGTAAGAGTTGAGTTCGACAACTCCGGCCAGGCTTGAGAGACCAAATCAGACAGGGAGAAGTTCTGAGGGGGGACACTAAGGAGTTTTTGGACAGTTACTTGGCTACCAGAGCATTTTCCAGTCCAGTTCCAAACTTTGCAGTGCAACTGCTGTAGACCTCAATGGAGTGGTCCTCATGCTGCAATGGAGGCGATGGAAGATGCTTAAGGATGGTCTGGGAGCTGTACGGTTATTCCTCGGTCCCCGGGTCAAGTGGGGAGACTTTGGCCACATAGGTCGGGGTCTCTCAAAGTCCTCTTTGAGAAAGCAGACGGCCAGCCACGGTTGGGCTACCAGTCTTCGGCCACAAAATCCCTTGGTAGAAGCTGGTGCCCCTCGTGGGCCACCAATATAAACTCAGATGACACCCCTGGGTACAGCTGACTCAGGTGCAACTTTTGGCCATCGAGGATCGGTGTCTTGGGGCACCCAGCGGCAGTCAGTGGAGATTCTTCTGAAGTGGCTACTGACTTGCCGAGTTGGGCTACTTCTGCTTTGATGGCCCTGGTGCTGGTTCCAGGGAGTTAGACCCTTTGAGCCACTTCTTTGGTCTGGGGTTGGGGCACAACTTTTCCCTGAGCCAGGAGCCACAGGGACGGTCCTCTCTTTGCTACTCCAAGGTGTGGCAGGTGTAGTCCTGCAGACAGTGCAGCCTCTCCTTGCAAAATCCAGGGGTCAGTAGAGCAGTTCTTCTTCGGTCCTTGTTCCAGGTCCAATGAGATCTGAGTTTCAGGATGACAGTGGCGCCATATTTATTCCCAGAAAGTGCACTGGGGGGATCATGCAGTCACTAACCAATGGGCTACCAGGTCCCCTTCCACTTGGTGATGACTTTCTGGCTATGTGTTGCATCTATCAATTCCAGAGTGCACTATTCTCTCCACTCTCAAGATGTCTGAATCCTTCCTCAGATGTTAGTAGCTTGGTACCCACCCTAGAGGTGTGGCTACCTGTTAGCTACAAGTCCACAGAAGAACTGGTAAGGGTTTTTGTCTCCTCTCTCTGTTCCTGTTGCCAGCCCATCTACCTGAACAACGGGCAGCCCTTTAAGAGTGTGATCGCCATTTGCTCACCAAAGGCGGCTTCGCCTTTGAAGCTAGCCTTTTGGACTAACACCTTGAGTGTCTTCCTGTGAAGGGGAGGTAACACCTCAACCTGCAACAAGCTGCTATTGTTCCTAAGTCTGGGAGTCATTTCCCTACTCCCCAGGAGGGCAGAAAGCTGTCTGGTCGCCAGTGACAGTGTGAGGCCGCTGGACGGACTGGGTCACAGATTGGCAACTTTCTAAAAGTTGTATTTCTTTAATAGTCACATTAAATTTGACTTGGGCATCAAGTAGGGTTTAGTGCCACGATTTATTCGATACCTTACAGTACCCATCTAAGTAGTCCCATTCAAAAGTTAGCCTGGCTGAGAGGTCAGCCGGTAATCCTGTGTTAGCCAATGGGGCTACAAACTCTCCAACAGCAAAATGGCAATTTAGAAGTGTTGCTGTTAAGGCATATGAAAAAAATACCTATTTTACTTAATAACATACAGCTCCTTGCCTTAGGGCTCGAAAGGCATTCCTTAAGAGAAGCATATATATTGTTGAGGGGAGTGGGGGATTTTCCGTTAGTTTCAATGGCAAAGTCAAACTGGCATGGTTACCACTGCCCTTCCAGTCTGCAGGAACAGACTGGGAGCCATTTTGTACCTTATCACACACAAAGTGGCACAAAAAGTGCTGCAGCCCTGGGTGAACACTCTGCCTTACATGCCGTGGGTACCATATACTAGGGACTTATAAGTAAGCCAGTTTCTGCCAATTTGGGGTAGCCAATTCGATATACACTTTGTAAGGCGTTAGAACACTGGCACTAAGGTCTAGTTAGCAGTGCACTCTCAGAGTCGATAAACCAGCAGCATCAGTCCAAAAATGTGAGGGTGAACATGCAAAAAGAGGCATTACTTTACATGGCCCTCCTCCAGACAAAAGGCGATGAGTAGCTAACCTGTGTCCTGGTGGTTCTCATCATCTAAGTGGAAGAACTTGGAAAGGCCATCTGTATTGGCATGGACAGACCCAGGTCTGTGTTTCACTGTGAAGTCTGTACTCTGTAGGGAGATGAGCTATTTCAACAGTTTAGGGTTCTCTTCTCTTACCTGCATCAGCCATCTGAGTGGTCTGTGATCAGTTTGAACTCTGAAGTGAGTACCAAACAATTTGGGTCTCAGCTTCTTCAGGGACCAAACCACAGCAAATGTTTCCCTCTCAATGGCACTCCAACACTGCTCTCTGGGGATCACCTGCTGAGAAAGGCAACTGGTTGATCCTGACCTTGGTCATTCAGCTCTGATAATACTGCCCCAATTCCATGTTCTAAAGCATCAGTTTGGGCAACAAACTCCTTTTTAAAGTCAGGTGCCTTTAGGACGGGTGCTGAGCACAATGCTTCCTTAAGGGTGGCAAAGGCCTTTTGACATTGGTCTGTCCATGTGACTATTTCTTGAGGTTAACTCTGTCAAAGGGGCCACTATAGTGCCCAGAGTACAGTACAGACCCTGGCCTTATCTGGCACTTACGTGCCTTGATAGTCAGCCCTGCCTGTTGAGGGGCTTGAAGCCCTTCCCTGAGGTGGACAAGATGATCCTTTCAGGTGGAACTAAAGACAACAATGTCATCCAGATATGCCGCACTAAAGTCTTCCAAACCTGAAAGTACTCTGTTACTCAACCTCTGGAGGTGGCAGTTGCATTTTGAAATCCAAAAGGTATCACCTTAAATTGAAAGTGGTCTTCAGGGTTTGAAAAAGCAGACCTCTCTTTGGCTCTTGGGGTAAGGGACATCTGACAATAACATGAAGTCAGGTCATAGGTGCTCAGATATTGTGCAGCCTCCAACTTGTCTATGAGCTCATCTGCTCTTGGAATGGGGTGAGCATCATTCTTGGTGACTGCATTTAACCTTTGGAGTACACACAAAATCTCGTTACTGGTTTCCCTCACTTGGAATTTGACTGAGGCACCAGGACTACTGGGCTAGCCCACAGACTACTAGAGTGCTCAATCACCCCCAACTCTAGCATTTTTGCAACTTCAGCTTTGATACTACCTTTGACTTGGTCAGACACCCTGCATATCTTGCACTTGAAAGGTAAACTGTCACTGATCTCCACATCCTGGGTACACCATGTTGTCAAACCTGGGGTCAAGTAAAGATCAGCAAACTGACTCAGCAGGTTGTAACACTCCTTTTGCTTATGTTCTATCAAAGTGGAAGAGAGAACTACTCCTTCCACTGATCCATCCTTGACATTTGTAGACAGTAGTTTAGGGAGAGGTTCACTCTCCTCCTCTTCCCTTCCACTTGTTCCCATGAGCATAGTGATGTCTCCTCTGTCATGATGGAAATCGAGCCTATTCACATGTATAACCTTAAGGGGATGTCTGGGGGTTCCCTAATCTACCACATATGTGACTTCACCCTTCTTCTCTACGATAGGGTAAGGCCCAGTCTACTTATTTTGGAGTGTTCTGGGGGCCACCATTTGTCCAGGTTGGGACTCATCCATGGAAGACTTCTGGCCATACCAGTGCTTGACAAGCTCCTGGCTGGCCTCAAAGTTTCTGTTTTCCTTTTTCATGTATTCAACCATTATAAAGCGAAGGCCAAGCACATAGTCCAAAATGTCTTGTTTGGGCTCCTTGAGAGGTCTCTCCAAACATTCTCTCACCAAACTCAAAGGACTTCTTACAGGGTGTCCAAAGAGTAGTTCAAATGGACTGAAACCTACTTCTTTCTTAGGGACCTCCCTGTATGCAAACACTATCCATGGTAGAAACATTCCATCTCCTTCTGAGAGTCTCAGGAAACGCCATAGTCATGCCCTTCATGGTCTTGTTGAACTTTTCTACAAGGCCATTTCCTTGGGGATGGTAGGGGTTAGTGAACTTATAGGTCACTCCAAACTCCTCCCACATTGCTTTCAGATAGGCAGGCATAACATTTGTGCCTCTGTCTGAGATGAATTCCTTAGGTAGCTCAACCCTGGTGAAGATGCAAATTAGGGCTCTAGCTACTGCAGAAGCAGTAACTGTCCTAAGGGGAATTGCCTCAGGGTATCTATTGGCATGGTCCACTACCACCAAGATTAACTTATTGCCGGACGCAATAGGGGGGAGTCTAGGAGACAAACAATGTCGATACCTACCCTCTCAAAGGGAGTCCCCACCAAAGGCAATGGTATGAGGGGAAACTTTGCCTTGCCACCTGCCTTACCGCTGGCTTGACAGGTGACACAGGAGTGACAAAACTCTTATGTTTTTTTACATCTGCGGTCAGCAGAAGTGATTAGCAGCCTTTCCCAGGTCTTGGTCTGCCCCAGATGTCCAGCTAAGGAGATGTCATGGGCCAGATTAAGGAGGAATACTCTGTACTGCTGGAGGACCACCACTCTCCTGGTTGCCCCTGGTTTGTGGTCTCTTGCCTCACCATACAGGATTACCTACTCCCAGTACACCTTTTGGGTTCCAGTGACATCACCTTCCTCATGTTTCACAGCTGACTGTATCAGCCCTTCAAGAGTGGGACAAGTCCTTTGTCCCTGGCGCTCAAGTTCTCTCTGGAGGGTCCTTCTGCTCCTTGGAGTTGCCAAGTCAGGCAAGTCTCCTAAGGAAGTAGCTTCCTGCTCAGACACCTGGCCCTCGCCCTGAGGATTGGACTACTTCTGGGCCTGTGGACTTTGGAAAGTGGCCTTGCCAGACTTCCTACCCTTCCTCTTGGAACTAGGGCCTTGGGCCATTTTTCCAAGTTCTAACGTCCCTTGACTTTCCCCTGAGGCCTTTTGTGCTCTGGTAGAGACACTCACCCACTCAGGGAGGAGACCCAGCAATGCTGCATGAGTTCTTCTCTCCACTTCTGCCCAGGCAGAAGTTTCAAGGTTGTTGCCCAGCAGACACTCCACTGGGATGGCAGGGAACACAGCTACTTTCTTAGGGCCAGTAACCCCTCCCCACTCAAAGTTCACCACAGCCATGGCTTGTGACTTTGTAACATTGTCAGAGTTTACTATCTGGTGCGCCTCATCAGGGACGAACTGACCTAGGGAAACCAGCTTAGCCATAACCATGGTGATGCTGGCACCTGTATCCCTCAAAGCCTGAACTTCTGTCCCATTGATTCTTGGCAACTGCCTGTATTTAGCCAAGTCGGCAGGCCAGTGGGCCAAGGGTTCAATTTCTTTCCCACCCATGGAGACTAAGGTGGCATCAGTGTAACCCCTGCAATACCAGATCCATCTTCCACCCCCATCCCTACACTGGCAGTGCCTTTAGGATGGGCACCAGTGGGTGAGTTGTTGGCGCATGCAGGATCCCCCTTCTTGTTCCCTTGCTGTCTACAGTCATAGCATAAGCCAGAACTTGATGGGTCAAAGTTCTTTCACTGATACTCCCTCCCCTTGAATTGGGATGTGGCTCTGGGCTCCTCACCTTGGGCATCTTTTTGGGTCTCTTCGGGTTTCTCTGTCTTTTTAAACTTGGCCCCATCTTTCCCCTGGAGGGGGGCATGTCCCACCTTTTTGTGTTCACCACCTTGGAACTTTTTGAGCATTGTAGTGCGTACACACTCATCTGCTATTTTCCCCAGCTTCCTAGGGCTAGATAACTCTGAGTCTACCAGATGCTGGTGTAACTTCTCTGAGGTACAATTTGTAAAGATGTGTTTTTTTTACCACTAAATTGTATAGCCCCTCATAGGTATCCACCTTGTTACCCTTGATCCAGCCTTCCAGTGACTTCACAGAGGCATCTACAAAGACCACCCAGGTCTGAGTTGTGTGTATTCCTGAACTTCTGTCCTCCTGTGGGGTGAGACCAAATTGGTAGATGACTGCCTCATTCATGTGGGTGTATGACTCTGCCACCTGATCTTCCAGTGTCAGCAGCCTATCTCTCCCTACTGTTAGAATCAGCTCCCACAATAAGAACAATGTTGGGTACCCGTCTTTATCATACTGAGAGCTCTCTTATAGGCAGCCAGCCATTTGTCTATGTCATCCCCCTCTACATACTTAAGAAAAATACCCTTGGGCAACCTAGGATCATAGGCACCCCCTGCATTCACCTCTGGTTCTTTGTTGCTGCCACCATGTCCCAAGGGTTTCAACCCCAGGTTGACCCTCTTGTCTTCTAGGGCCAGTCTAATTTCTTCTAGACCAGCTTCCTCTCCTAGATCTCCAGGAGGCTAAGCTGTGTTTGTAGGTCCTTGGGCCTCCTTACAGAAGTGAACTTTTTTCACTTCCAGATGTGGAGTCATGCCTTGATTGAACAGTGAGGGTCACACTCTCGTTGTCCCCCTCTGTTTCAGAGAGATCTCTGTCATCTTCTTCATCCCCATTGTCATGGTAGATCTCATCTGCTAGATGGGCCTGGGCTCTCCTTGCTCCTTCCCAGACTCTGAGGGCCTTCTCAAGGTCCTCCTTCTTGGCAGTGATCCCTGGGCTGATTTTTCTCTTCCTGCACAGCCCCCTTAAGTTGTTGAGCCTCAGTGTGGGCATGGTGGCCAAGGCGATTTCCATGTTTTCCATTTTTGAAGGCCTTTGTAAACTTTTTGCCACTTTGTGAAGACTTGTTGACTTTTAGCTTCTGGAAAACAGTGTCTTGGATATACAGAACTTAGCAACTTTAAAAAAAACTTTTTGCTCAGTGTTGACTTGACGGATCTTTTTGGTGGTTGCTAACTTTTTGATTTTCTGGTACAGCTAAACACAAGTTTTGGATTCCACCAATAATCACCAATGTGAGGATTTGGGTGTATTATATGGTATGGCTCTGTGGCCTTACCATGTAATACACTTGTAAAAACTGTCTTGGGTCCAGTCAGGCTCATTTGTAAAACATCAGCTCAACTCTGGATAGCTATGGCTTTGAGCAGCAAGGCTTAGACAAGGGAACTAAAGTAAAACATTTAACAGTACCAAACAACAGAATATGAAAGCCACACAATGCATAACAAATCTGACACCCATTTATATAAATGGATTATATTTTGATGAATATTTAGAGATCATGATGCGCAAAATCCACCAGAGGGTTCCAGTGATACAGATTTGTAAAGAAAACTTAAATCTTAGTTCAACCGCATTCAAGCATTGGTAGCAATAAAGTTTGGAAGCTTTTGAAAAGTTTGTAAGAGTTGAGTTAGACAACTCCGACACACCTTGGACGACCAAATCGGACAGGGCGGTCTGGGGGGGCAATAAGGAGCTTTTGGACAGTTACCTGGCCACCAGAGTGTTTTCCAGTCCAATTCTAAACTTTACAGCACGACTTCAGACTTCAATGGATTGGTCCTGATGCTGCGGATGCAGGAGATGGAAGATGCTCAAGGATACTCTGGGTGCTGTGAGGTCGGCAGGGGTGCCTTTGCGATTATTCCTCAGTCCACGGGTCAGGTGGAACGACTTTGGGCACAGAGGTTGGGGTCCCTTGAAGGCCTCTTTGAGACAGCATTAGGCCAGCTGCGGCTGGGCTACCGGTCTCTGTCCACAGCCGTCCCAGCGATATCCCTTGGTGGAGGCTGGTGTCCCTCATGGGTGACCAATCTGGACTCAGACAACAATTCCAGGGTCCAGCTGACTCGGGTGCAACTTTTGGCCACTGAGGATCGGTCTCTTAGGGGCACCCAGAGTCAGTCAGTGGAGGTTATTCTGAAGTGTCTACTGACTTGCTGAGTTGAGCTGCTTCAGCTTTGATGGCCCTAGGGCTGGTTCCAGGTGGTCAGCCTAATGACCCTTAGAGTCACTTCTTTGGTCTTGGGCTAGGGAACAAGTTCTCCCCAAGCCACAGACACAGTCCTCTCTTCACTTGCTCAAGGTGTGGCAGGTGCTGTCCAGCAGACAGTGCACCCCCTTTTTGCCAATTCCAGGGGTCAGCAAGGCAGTCCTTCTTCTGTCCTTGTTCCAATTCAGACCGAATCTGAGATTCAGGTTGCAAGGGATGCCATATTTATTCCCAGAAAGTGCCCTGGAGGGATCATGCGGTCACTAGCCAATTGAGTACCAGGTCCCCTCCCACTTGGTGCAGCTTTCCGGCTATGTGTGGCATCTTGCAATCCCAGAGTGCACTTTCCTGCTCACTCTCAAGATGTCTGAAGCCTAGCACAGGGTTATCGGCTGGCCCCTCAGCCAGTAACCCTGTGTTAGCCAATGGGGCTAATAACTTTCCCACAGCAAAACAACAATGTAGTAGTGTTGCTGTTAAGGCATATGAAACATTAAATACACGTCCTGCTAATAATATACAGTTCCCTACCTTAGGGCTCACTCAGCCTTCATTAGGGGAGACATATATATTGTTAAATGAAGTGGGAGTTTTGCCATTAGTTTCAGTGGCAAAGTCGAACTGCCAGTGTTACCACTGCCCTTCCAGTCTGCAGGTGCAGGCTGGGAGCCAGTTTGTACCTTGTCACACACAGCGTGGAACAATCAGTGCTGTAGCCCTGGGCGGACACTCTGCCTTATATGCCCTGGGTACCCTGTGTACCATATATAGGGGCCTATACGTAAGCCAGTTTCTGCCAATTTGGGGTAGTCAGTTCGACATACGCATTAGAACACTGACACTGAAGTCTAGTTAGCAGGCCACAGTGCACTCTCTCAGAGTCGATAAACCAGCAGCATCAGTCCAGAAAAATGGGGGTGAACATGCTAAAAGAGGCATTCCCTTACAGAGTATATATTTATTAACCTGGGCGGAGTTCGCGTAGTCGCGCTACGCGATGCGGCAAAAAAACTCTGCAACGCCTACGCGGACTTACGCGAGCGTGTGGAGTTGCTTGTTCCGCATGCTCGCGCATGCTCACGAGATGTTTTTGACATTCAGCAACGGGGATTGCGTGTTCAGGAGGAAATATCATGCAAACTTCACCACGCGGTCGCCAATGGGCACGGCCATCTTGTTTTCCTACTCTTTGCATGGTTCTGTGGCCTGTTTCTCATCCTGCTCTAATCTTTTCAATCCTTTGTTTTTTACACTGTTTTTCTGATCTTTTTTATTTATTATCTATCCCTCTCTCTCCCTAAGTGTATATTTTGCGTTTTATTTCTACTTTTACTGCGGTTTTTTGACTTTTTTCTCCTGTTTTATATTACTTGCTTTTTTACTCTCCTACTTCTTCTCCTGACTTTATTTTTTACTCCTACATCTTCTTTTCTGCCACCCGCCCACCCAGAACATTGGCTAAGGGTACCACTACCTCCTCCACTAGCAAGGGGAAGGCGCCTGCCGTGAAGAAGAGCCGCCTTCCTTGCGGCAGACGGCGCCTGGAAGGGATGCAGCCCCGGGCCCTTTTTACCGAGGCGGAGGTGGCCGCCCTTGTGTTTTTTGTTCAGCGCCACCTCCCCTTGACCTTGGCAGCAGGCGGCAGGCCCGGCTCCGGTTACGCTACCCAGGAGCGTCACTGCCGGTGGGCGAGGGTGCGCCAGGCAGTGATTCGTTGCCCTGGGGTCCGGCGCACCCATAACCAGCTGAACCACCGGTGGTCAGACATCTTGGACCGGGAGCAGTACCTGCTGGACCTGCTAGGTGTTGAGGTCATGGGGCTTGGTGAGTAGCTAATTATAGTAGTATTGTGTGTTCTGTTCTGTGTTACTGTTATTGCAAATATTATTTTTTTCCCAAATAGCAACAATGCTGCTGCTTACATTGCAGGTAAGTTACGTTTAAAAATCTTCTGTGATTGTTATTCTTCTAGACACTAGACAGGTGCTCGGCGCTACTAATCTTACTCGTTTGCAACTTTGCGCTCGCTTGGGCTGATTATGTAAGAGAGTTTAGACAACTTAAGTTAGGTAATGCTAGAGAGACTCTAGTCCTTTCCTTTGTCCTCCTGACACTAAGATATTGGTGGATTGATAGCTAGTTTAGTTACTTAGTATTAGTTGGTAATTTTTTAGCGGTCTGCGTGACGCATCCTCCGTCACGTCACGTGCTGCTGAGTGCTGACTCCAGTCCTTAGTAGAACCTTTTGTAGTTTGTTAGTGAGTGAGTAATATAGCAACTAAGTCATCAGCAGCAACTAACCAACAATTTGGTGTATGCAAATTTATGCATGCGTCCTCCATCTATGCATTTTTGAGGACTAAAATAAATGGAAATGCAGACTTAGTGAACAATTGGCCCGTCTGGAATAGGTGGGCTAGTCAGGTGGTACTTAGGTTTAGGATTCTGGAATCAGAATGGAACACTGGATTAGTTCATAAATAATAACTAGACGGTCCGCGAATCCTGCGATACTACTAGTCGATCAGATTAGATAGGTCAATTTTATTGCAATTGTTGTTTCCAAAAATGTTTTTTTTAGCGTTTTTTAAAATATTTTTAAAATATTTTATTTGTTTCACACCAATCATCAATGTTTGTCTCTTTCTTTATTATATCTTACATGATCAGCACCCAGGGGCAAGAAGACGGGGTCGGAGTCGGCGGGAGCTGGAGAAGATGCCTCTCAGGGCCAGGACCGCTCCTCTACCGAGGGCTCTGCTGCTGGCCCCAGTAAGTCTTCCTGTTGTTAATATTAATAATTATATTTCCCTAACTTTTACTGCACCTCATTTTTTCTGAACTATTATTTCTGTTTCCTAATTCTATTTTTTACCAAATCTTCTTCGATCTATCTGTTTCTAAATTCTTGTTATCCCTGCCTCTAACTGCCTCTGCTCTGACTCTCTGTACTACTACTATTAGTCTGTCTGTAGCTAAGCTTGCCCAGTTGGCCACTCTTTATTTTTAAAAAGTTTTAAAACTCAGATTCACCAATAGCTCTAGCCACTGAGCCCAGTCCTTTGGGTTGTCCTCTTCTAGTCTTCTTAAGAGGTTTTTCAACAATTGCCACCAACAAAATGCCCAAACCAGATATTTTACTATTTTTGATAGGATAGGACATACTACTACTGTCTACTCTACTCTAGTACCCGATTTGTACTACTGATATATGTGGTGTATGTATGTATTTTAACTATTTTTTTAATCTTGCTAGTGAAAAGGAATAAATAGGGGGAGGCGTATATGGCATCTAAAAAATGTGTAATATTTTTTCTAGGCGTACCGACCACCAGTGCCGGGGCCAGCGGCGGGGCAGGCGAAGCCAGCCAGGCGGGAGCAGCGGATGCGGCAGCTGCCACAGGGGTGGGTGAGCCAGCAGCAGTGGTGGGCGGTGGTAAGTTATACTTATATTCCTTACTTATTGACAATAGTTATACACTCGCTGCAAGGGTGTACACTGTATGTTGAGAGAGACTAAGTTGTTGTGAACAATGGTTGAAGAAGAAGACCCCCTTTACTTAGCATTAGAGCAATAGCATTAGCGGCAGGTGTTGAGTAACTAATGGCCTCTACTATCTGACTTCAACTCTGCTGGGAAAGTTTTATGGAGAAGACTAAGAGTCAGACGACCTTGATGGATGGGTTGAACGAAAAGGGAAAGAAGGATGGAAGGAGGAAGGACGGGCGAGATGTAATATATGACTGGCAGAGAAGGATGCGTGGGATGCATAGGTGGCTGATAGGAATCAGATGCATGGGTGGTTGAAGGTGAAAGAAAAGATGCCTGCCTGGGTGGGTGAAACTGTATGGGTGATAGGAAGAACCCTCCGGGTTGTTTCATGGGTCAAACTCAAAGGCAAGCAAGAAAGGAAGGACGCATGGGTGGTGGTTTAAAAAAAAAATGTATGTTGTTGTGAAACTAAGGATTCTTGAGCGATTAAGAAGAATGATAGACATGTTTACTTTGAATGGATGGATGCCTGGATGGTATTCAATCATCATAGCATAGGTGGAGACTGTCACTGGATGAAGAGTCTTTGGAGAGAATGTAAAAGAAAAATAAACTGCGCCAGAGTGGCAAAGCCAAGGAGAATAGAAGATTAGAATTTAAAAAATATGAGGATAGAAGAGCAATGCAATGATTGATAAATGGAAAAATCGCTGGGAAGAGAAACAACAGGACTGTTTTTATGCAAGGTTTTTGATTCAAGATGGTATTTTCAGAATACTCCCTTGACTCACAGTAGTTTGCAAGCATAGCATATATATTGTGTATGTATGTTATCAAGCGCCTCCCTCCGACTCCGAGGCCCACTCCCTACCTATGTCATTTATTTTCATCCTCATGTCCTCCCATATATAATCAATGATCATTTGGATCAGATATCATCTGCCTTGTAGTAGTCAGGGTGAAAGTGAAATTGAGCAGTTGCCCTCATGTAACAGAGTATGGCCACCCATAATAGAAAAATAAGATGATTGTGTAGTCAGCTTCCCCACCTGCAGACAGTAGTAAATAAAAATAATGTGAGTCTACGACACAAGTATGTTTGTCTAGGGCGCAAGCTGACTGAGCTGGCATGCCGGCTACAACAAGGTTAATTTAGCTAAACAAGAGAGAGAAGAAGAAGACTGGTCTACTCCATAGTGCCTAGGAGTAGTAATGCCTGAAACTCCCACAAATGTTAGAGGCCGAGGAAGTGGGAGGATACCACAAATGTTATATACTGTGCTTGCTAGTGCTACTGTTCCACTATGTGTAGAATTCATTTTGTGTTACTGTTTTGCTAAGAGTATTGGTTACAATAGTCTTTTTTCTTTCTTGATAGAGCTACTCATTCCCAACCAATAAAATCAAAACCGGACAGGAAGGAGTTGGCAGCCATGGCCTGGCGCCGGAAGCTGGAGGCTATCTGCAAGGAATATCGGCGGCTGGTGGTTCTGGCGGAGGAGGAGGCGGCAGCAGCTGCAGCCTCCTCCAATGCCCCGGGCCCCAGCCAGGCCCCTCCAGTGGTACGGTGCCGCGGTCTGGCAGCCGCCCGCCGCGCTTCATTATTCAACACTGCTGCTCCCCCCTCTGGATGCAATTGCAAAGCTTTCAAGCGCTGCATGCTCCTCCGGATTGGGCGCCTAGAGGAGCGGATAAAGGTCCTGGAGGGTAACAAGCGAGCACGCCAATAGAGATTCCGTCGGATTGCCCCTTTTTTAATCTTTTTTTTGGTGGGTGGGAATTGGGCGTTGGGGAAAAGTTGGGGTTTATATTTATTATGGACAATTGAATTCACTGGACATTGGTTGGACTCTTTCTTTATCTTTTTGGACATTGGTTGGGGTTAGGGAGAGGGGTGGGTCAGGTGTTGTGGGATTTTTACATTAGTTTATCTTGTTAGGGGATTACATTATATTTATACTTAAACTTTACATACGATGTAAATGTTTTGTGGTTACTCTTTTACTTCACACGGTTTCCTTTGCTGCTGCAGGGCTGCAGCCAGTTTTTGATTTAAATAATCTGCCGATAGTGTAACACACGAACAGTTAGATGTGGTACCCTCACTTGTGAGTGACTTGTCCTACTAGTACTGTCAGTCTCTCCTCCTAGTCCATGCAGTCTGCAACTGGACTCGGAAGGGTGTGGGTGTGTGAATTAATGAATTAATTTCCATTATTAATTATGCCTCCCCCAAACTTCTTCTCTTACCTGTGATTGATGTTTATTTAAACTTAGGCAAAGCGATGGCTGCATGGTGATGATGGTTTGGTTTCCCAAGATGCAGTGGTGGTGGTAGTAGTAATTGACACTGGCAGCAGCATATGCAAAAAAAGAAAATGAGACAGTCAGTCGCCTGAGGGAGACTCTGGAAGAAGTAGTAGCACGAAGTACAATACAGTACACAAGAAGACTGCCAAACAAGAAACCATAATAATGATTAGCAATGCTAAAGTAAAATAAAACATAATGGTGGCGGGGATAGCCTAGTACAAGTTACAAACTGTAGTTGACTCGACATATGAAGTGGACAAGCATAACCTTTAGTGCTGTAAGGATGATGAATCAATGTCGGCAATTAATTATGATGGATTATGTTCCCCTGGAAAAAAATGCAAATACTGAGCATGGGTGGGCAAGCAGAAGAAGATCCTCGCCCTGCCTTGAGTTAGTGTTGCTTTCACCACATCCGCCCCAGCAAGTGTGTGATCAATTATTGGTGTAAATTCATTTAGTCACACCTCAATATAAATCACACAGCCCGAGAGAAGAGGGTTAGGGTTTCATGAATGGTTGGGTAGGGGTATTTGAGGGAAAGGTTTGACAAAGACAAACACTACACATGGACAACACACAATCTTGGCAGACGACCATCATATTCATAAATCTGTTAAGGGAGAAAAAGGAAATGCATGCATGATGATGACTTGATGGTTAATGATAAGTAGTACTAACTAGACTAGTAGACAGTACAGGGCAGCAGTATATTATTAATTATTATTATTAGGCAGTTGCCTTGCCTGTCTGCCCTCAGAGAGACTAAGAGACCCAAATTACATAAAATTTATGTTCTGTTGTACCGGGCTTTCTTTTAAAGCTAGCAAAGAAAATTAAAAAATAGCTGTAGGGATCAATTATGAACAAAGAGCAAACATAATAAACAACAACACACAGTCGTAATGATTGAAGAGAAAAAATGAATCAAATTAATTAAAAGATGATGAATGATACTAAGTTACTGTATTATCCTGGTCAAATTGAAATTGGGGAGTTGCATCTCGGCATTCCTCTTGGTCCTCCCTTCCATGGACACTTCGTCCGTCAATCTTGGGTGCCTCTGCCTGCCTGGCGGATGCGGATTGGTAAGGTAAGTGTGAGTTGTTTTTCCCAGCATAGCACAAGGTAAAGGCCGGCCTGTAATTATAGATGGAAAAACAAAAGGGATATTGAAAAATCAAGGAGAAAAAAAATGCATAAATTACGGAGGAGTGCAACAAGAACACTTTCAGAGGCGGCATGGCTAAATCATGTCTACTACTCTGTTTCCAACATTAACCGACAACAACAACAGGACAGAGCAGGCCCACGGCACCCACCCAACCTCCACTTAGCTTAGATTTTGAGCGAGACAGAGCACACATATACAGCAACATAGCATTTTCCAAATTAAGTAACTAAATCAATGCACCGCTGTCAGTCATACCACTACACTCGCCTCCACCACTACACAGACATGTAGGTCTGCTGTGGTTGTTGTTGACTTGTTTACCTTTTAGGCCACTTTATGAAATGCCCCAAGTTATTCCATCAATCTTTTCCGATCCTACTGACTGACTGCGATGAGTATAGTATGGTCATCATCATCATGGTGTCCAACTCTGTAGTGTACCGAGTGAGTCCAGAATAGATTCCATAATCAAAAATGCAATGGATCGGCTTGCAGTAGAAGTACAATTTTGTTATTAAACAACAAGAAGGGAACCATTGACTTGAGTCACTTTTTTGTGTGTAGATTAAATAATACTAGTACACTTAATGCACAACAACAACAACACAAACACCAATCACTCAGAGTCAGCGCCCAATGCATACCATCCATCATTACCTGTTGTTCTTAAGGGGCAGTCCCTCTCGGCTCGGTAAGGAGGATAGCTATAGTCATGTTCTTTGGAGGGACGCGACAAGGCAGGCACACATTTCTTGTACTATTCTCCATCCAATGTCTGGCTTGAGGGAAATGGATTTAGGGTGAGTCAGGATGGAGCAGGACTCGGAGGAGTGGACTTACTTCTTTAATAAGTGCACACAGTTGCAACTTCAATACGGCAATAAAAAGAGTAAGACGGTGGTGATGGATTTGTTGTGATTCGAACCAGAAAGACAGAGACACACACAAATAATAAAAGTAAATAAGGAAGAAAGTAACAAGTTGAAAGCCTAGTTGTCAGGGAATTAGAGCTCGTCCTCAAACTCTGGTGGTTCACCCAGAAGTAGGTCATCTAACACCCTACTTCCATGACTTAAGTCGCCGTCATCATCTTCCTGCTGTGCTACTTCAGGTGTGGTGTAATCTGGTGGTATAAAGTGCTGATTCATTTTGATCATGGTTAACCTCTCCACGTTTTGGGGCGAGAGACTGGTCCTTTTCACTGTTACAACGGCACCAGCAGCACTGAAAACATGCTCAGCAGAGACACTTGAGACAGGGCAAGCCAGATAGTTTATCGCCAGCATGCTGAGCACTGGCCAGTGGCACCTTTTCCCATACCAATACAGCAATGGGTTTTGATCAATGTAGACCTCTGTTGGGTCATCTAGATAGGCCTGGAGCGTCCGCTCAATGCTCAGGAGTGCTCCGCTTTGCTCGGCCTATTTTGCCTTAGCTTCAGCACTGGACCTAACAAGCCCTTGCTGTAGAAACCATTCCTGTGCCGATTTTGGTGGGGCCGATGCTCCTGTTCTTGTTGTTGTTGATGTTGTTCTTGGTGTTGTTGGTGGTTTTGGCTGCTGTGAGCCAACCGCACTGCCCTCAGGCTCTGAAGTTGAACTTGACACCGGCTGCCCTGCAGTTCTTGTTGTGGCCTGGAGTAGCGGGCCTCGAATTGCCGGTCGTTCTTTTTCTAATTGACTGGCTTCCGCAGCTATCCAAGTTTTGTACTTGGCAACATCCACTTCTGAAAAAGGAATCAATGTGTTAGTGTTCAGTACTGCTTTGTACCGTGGATCCAGAATTGTGGCAGAAATGTAATGGTTGGATGACACAATTTCTATTTGCACCCTTGTATTTTAAGATAAGCGAAGGATTAAGCTCTCCACCAACTCATATGCTTCTTTTTTTTCCTCCACACCTGCGTACATTGCAGACACCCCCTTCAGCTGTTCCTGTAGCATGTGCAACAATGGGATAGCTTGGCCCATAGTACAGTCCTCCTTGCTGACTTCACGTGTGAAGAGCTCGAAAAGAAGTAGCATTTCTGTCAGGCATTTAACTAGGCCCCATTGGTCCATCTCAACGATCATGCCTTTCACAGTACCATCCCCTCTTTGCATGACATATTCATTGCTTGGTCTGTACTGCTCAAACAGACGTTCAAGCATGTAATAAGTTGAGTTCCAACGTGTTGGCACCTCCTGGATGAGTGCTTTAACTGGCACTCTATGCTCACGTTGAATGATCCTCAGCTGCTTCCGGGCTTTAAAAGAATGGCTGAAATGTGTGCAGATTCTTCTGCAGGTGGTCAGTAAGTTGCTGACTCGGTCTTCTTTTTTCAGAAAGTCTTGAACAATAATGTTAATGCAGTGCGCCAAACACATGACCCTGAAATAGCCACCATTGGACATGGCCCTAACTATATTACTGCAATTGTCTGTGGCAACAAAACCAATGTTAAGCCCTCTTGGGTGCAGGCATTCAAAGACCTTGCCATTAAACTCTTCCAAAATGTTTGCAGCAGTATGAGATTTCTCCATAGCGAACATGGCTACAGTTGCATGTTTCCGAGTGGCATTAAAAATCTCAGCAGTGTCAACTCCTGCAGATATCTTTTCTCTAACCCCCACAAAAGAGATCCAGTGTGCAGTGATGCACATGTAATCAGTGGCTTGGCAACTGGTCCACATGTCTGTTGTCAGGTGGATAGTGTGAACAGCACTCTGCTGCAAAGCTTGTCCAAGCAATTCCAGCATGTTGTGATGTAGTGCTGGAACAGCAACTCTGGCAAAATAGGACCAGCTGGGAACCTTCCATTTTGGGCAGATGGCTGTCACAAATTCAAGAAAACCCACCCCTTCCACAAAAGAAAAAGGGAGGAGGTCCAGCGCTAACATTTTAGCCAGCTTCGCATTGTACAAACGTGCCGTTGGGTGGTTGCGTTCGTACTGCCCCTCCGGCCTAAACATGCTGAGAATGGTAGGCTGGATTTTTTTCTTTTCTGGTGCCACTGATGCAGGTGACTTCTTGGCGCCAGATGTTGTTAGGCTCAACGCCGCACATTTTTTCGTTGCGGTACTCTCTTGCCTTAGTGTCTCAGCCTGACTCTTACTCTTGTGCCACTGAGATGTTGCTAAGGCTGATGAGGATATGGGCGGTACCACTGCACTGCTGGGGACAGGGCTACTCTGTGTTCCAGAGAAAATGTCTCGCTCTTGTTCACCTTCCACCGCGATTGTATCTTCTACTTCTTCATCACCACCAACAGCAATGGGTGCAGGTTTTTGGCCTTTAAGGTGCGCCTCCCACTGGATCAAGTGGTGTTTTTTCAGATGGGTTGTTTGGCCTCCGATACCATAGTTTGTGCCAAGCTTACCCCGACTAACACCTTGTCCACAAATTGAGCATATAGCAATGTTCTCCTCCTTACTGTAACCAAAAAGAAGTCCCAAACTGGAGAGGTGAACTTTCTGGTGCTGCTGGAGGTGCCACTTGCAATGCCGGATGAACTGGAAGGTGGGCGTGGTGGAGTTTGACTCTCTGCAGACGCAGTACCTACTTCTACTGAGGTGGTTGTGCTGGATGTAGGTCGCTGCCGGGCCTTTGCAAATGCAAATATGGAAGCTGCAGGTGGTGTTGGTGTTATCTGTGTTGGTGGTATCCGTGCCACATCCCTCACAGCAATTTGGGATGGGGTAATAATGTTGGTCTCCACTGGGGCAGGACTAATGTCTATGATGACTGGCTCGTCATCATCCTCCTCTTCTACATCTACCTCCATAACTCTAAGGCTTTCTGGAACCTTCCTTTTCCCTAGCCTTCTCTCGTGGCGTGTCTCACTCTCAGACTGAGGTGGTGGCATCCAATTGGCATCTAGATCATCAGAAGGGGGGCTTCCAGAAGAACTCGATGGACTAACCCTCCTTTTCCTTGCTGGGGATCTGGAAGACAATGGATCTTCTGAAAGAGTGGCTTGCTCTTCTTCCTCTGCAGGAAGCTCTATCTCCTGAACTTCCCCTACTTCGGGTGGAACAACTACTATTATGGGCGGTGGTTGCGTCTGTTGTTGTCCACTTATCAGAGTTTCCTGCGTTGATAGGGTACTACTTTGCAATAACGATAAGTCAATTTCAACATCACTGCTCGTCGGCGTTGTCGTGATTAGACTGGCTGCCTCTGCGACAGACATGGGCTTGGGCCTAGGTTTAAGGGATGGGTCCACTGATGCGGGGTGCTGCTCCCAGCTTGCTCCCCGGACACCGCTGCTGCAGGCGCAGTTTTTTGTTTCCCAAAAAACATCTTGGGCGGCACACCAGTCTTGGTAAGTGGCAGTTCCTTCTTCTCACTGGCAACTTTCTTGGTACTGGAGGGCCTGGTACCTTTCTTTGGGGCCATCTTCTTCAGATGTCAGCAGCACGCAGTGGCACAAGTTGAAGAGATGTCTGTGGTCACACGTCACATGACGTCGTGCGCAGCAGAACTTCTGTCCAGCAGTACAACGGGGAAAGATGACACCTCCTCCTCAGTCTTTTGTGCACCTAAAAGCAAAGAAGCCAGAAGAACATCAGTGAAACGTGGCATTTGTTGTTTTGGTTCAATTCCTACTAGTACAAACAAACAAATATAATAATATATAACTTAGTGTGTGGTCACACTTGTTAGTGTTATTATTAATATTATTAATTTTTTTTAACTCAGTTTAGTTATTAACAAAACATAACAACAGTGTAGCCATTTGTGAGACTTTGACACCAAGGGCTTTCATGGTGTACTGTGTACAGTCAGTGATAGTCAGGAAGGATAGCAAAGAAGAAGAACAAAAAAAAAATACAAATGTAATGGAACCTGTTTGGCATTGTGCATCACGTGGGATGCAGCATTCATGGAGCTGCAGCTGGCAATGGGGATGGAAGCAGTAAGCTAGGAGGAACAAAGGAAAGACATGCAGGCCTATGGCAAAAGCAGCACACTAACTAGTACTACCACCACAAAATGGCCACCAGCCACATGGTCACTCACAGTCACACTCACAACAAGCAGGAGGCCTGGAAAACAATGAACTCAAGCAGGCCCCATATGGCCAGACAAAGGAGGCATGCTAAACAACACAGCTTTAATGCAACAATGCAAAAACGAAAAACCAAAGGGCTAAAAAGGTTTGCAAGTTACACAACAACCACACCACACACATCCAGCAAAGGCATTTAATTAACACATACGAAAAAAGTGAAATACCCCAAAAAAAACACATTTTGCAATTCAATCCAATGCCATCCATGCCCTAAATGATGTTTAAATTCAACAGACACCAAAGAAACATTTGCTTCATGCACCCATGAGTAGCTCTGGGTCTATTGGTTGGAAAACCCATTGGCAGACTAGGCCACATAGTGAATCAATTCAAATCAATAATATTGCAAATGTATTAGAAAATGTAGTGAACTGTGATGCATTTTTTGCTGGGTAAAAGAAGAAAAAATTGCATGCAAATCAACACCAAGGCATGGGCACCACAAAGAAGGCTTGCAGGCCTAATGCAGAAGCACACTGGCTGCCTTCACAAAATGGCTGCCAGCCACATGGCCAGGCTACCACAACAACAAAAAAGGGGAGACAGACAATGCAGGCCTATGGCAAAAGCACCCTAACTGCCTTCACAAAATGGCTGCCAGTCACATGGCCAGGCCACAACAACAAGAAAGGGAAGACAGACAATGAGGCCTATGGCAAAAGCACACTGGCTGGGCCGCCAGCCACATGGCCAGGCCACAACAACAAGAAAGGGAAGACAGACAATGCAGGCCTAAGGCAAAAGCACACTGGCTGCCTGCACAAAATGGCCACTAGCCACATGGCCAGGCCACAACAACAAGAAGAAGTAAGCCAAGAGGAACAAAGGAAAGACATGCAGGCCTATGGAAAAAGCAGCACACTAAGTACCACCACAAAAAGGCCACCAGCCACATGGTCACTCACAACAAGCAGGAGGCTTGGAAAACAATGAACTCAAGCAGGCCCCATATGGCCAGACAAAGGAGGCATGCTAAACAACACAGCTTTAATGCAACAATACAAAAACGAAAAACCACAGGGCTAAAAAAGGTTTGCAAGTTACACAACAACCACACCAAACACATCCAACAAAGGCATTTATTGAACACACACGAAAAAAGTGAAATACCCCCAAAAAACACATTTTGCTATTCAATCCAATGCCATCCAGGCCCTAAATGATGTTTAAATTCAATAGACACTACAGAAACAGTTGTTTGATGCACCCATCAGTAGCTCTGGGCCTACTGGCTGAAAGGCCTATAGTATTGGCAGACTACTGGGCTAGTGAATTAAATAAATATTGCAAATTAATTAATTTCAAAATTTGGAGAAAATGCAGTGAACTGTGCACCATGTTTCCTTTATAAAAGATGAAAAATTACATACAAAAAAACAACTAGGCTCCTACTGAACTACAGGCCACCCACCACAATAAATTTTAAAAAAATGATGAAAAGTACCAAAAAAATGTAGGCGCAATGCCCCAATCAAACAAACAACACCATTTTTCCAACTTACTTGTGAAATATCAGATTCAAAAGTCCTCAAATCCAATGATATATGATGCAGCAGCCACAAAGAGTGATCCTTCCAGCTCCAAATCCAAATGAAAAGTGAACAGGAGATGGACAAAGCCCTGGGAGGAGCCAGCTGGACAGGAACAGGAAGTTGGAAACTCTGGGGCACTTCCTTCCAATTAAAAAAAAAAGTACAAAAAGAAAAAGGACTCCTTGCGCAAAAAAGTACAGCCAAATGTCAGTCTGAGGAGTTTTTTAAATCAGAATCACCATTTCGAGAAGGTTTTGTTGCTGCTTGAGAGAGATTCTTCTCGAGATTGCAAATTCTGCGTGTTCGGGATCGCGATCTTCGCAAAACTTCCGCCGGAAGCCCGAATGACGTGTTCGCGATCGCACACTCTCGCGGGAACGTGCGGCCGGCTACCAATTCTTGTGGCGCTCGCGAACAGATGCTAAATCTCGTCGGCGAACACAGGCATCCCGGTAAGTCGCTCCCGCGCGCGCAAAAACGCATTTTGAGATTGCGAACACAAAAAGGTCAGGAATGCACCATACTTCATGAATACGGTGCATTCCTGCCCTTTCACATTGGCATAGGGCAGAGCAGCAAGAAGACTTGCGGCACTGCCTTACGCCAATTCCTCAGAAATGATGCCCTTTATTTTTAGCTACACCTTTGACCATGCCCCCACACTCACTGACCTTTGGTTTGCTAAACAATGTTTAATATTATTTCCCCACCATAAAAATGATTTGCTGTGGGAATCGGGGGCGTTTATGGTTGTCAATAGTTGTCGATGATGAGGAGTTCAAGGTTCTAGAAATTTGTGTCAGGAGAGGGTCCTTACCCCAAAAAAGGTTTGGCAAGGAGGTCTCGGCATTAAAATGATTGAAGACCTCTGGTCTAGTGGCATAAAGTAGCGGAGAGGGTTATTATGCCTGCTGCAAAGAACACGTACCATGCAGATCACAAATCTGTATTTTGTATGGATAGCTGAGTGGGTTACTGCTTTTGTCACAGAGATCCTTTTGTTACCGCAGTACATTAGATACATCCCTAATATAGAACAGTGACTGTTAGGTACTGTTATCAAACAGCTACATGCAAACTGCATAAAATAGTTATGATGTTACGTTTTTTCCCCAGTCTTTAATTATCTATTCCTAAAGTTGCTAAAAGGGGTTAGTTTGTGTAGATATACATTCTTATTAGTAAAGCCAGCCTTTACCTGTGCTTTAAAACAAATGAAAAGTATCTGAGAGAGGGACCCTTTTGCCCGATAGTAGTCACGGAATCCGAGGAGGAGGTCATGCTGGGCCTCCAAAACTGTTTCTGGCACCGGGCGCCACCAGTGCTAAAGCCGGCCCTATTTCGCAAACATCAGTTGAGACTGCAAGAGATTTATAAGAACATGGCAGCCATTGTGGCACACTGAACCCCAAGTACCAAATTTAAAGCGGTCCGAAGCTACTGCCTGTCAATGTTCCAAGCAAAGGCCGAATAGGAGTCTGTTCAAATTATTTTGCAAAAAAAGTCCTGGCGCTGTAACAGTCAATGCAAGCTTTTAAGTCTAAATTTCACTCCTACCAGAAAAAAATGTGCCAGGAAAAAATTAATGTTTTTATGATGAATATGTAAGAAAGAGCATCCCAGGGATGCTGTTGAGATATTGTGCAGCTAACCAAGGCACAACAAATATGCCCCTTCAGGTATTAGAGAGAAACTCTATGAAGAAGTGGATTCTTTCCTGCTTAACCTGCATAGATTTTTTTAAATTTTGCCCACCTGGCTATTAGGTCTCTGCAGTGAGTCAGTCTCTTTTTTTAATTTGTATGCTTTTATTTTATTGAGTAGTGCATAACAATTGATGTGCAAAGCATGATAAAGAGAAAGCAAATATCCTTGTTTGATACAGATGTAAAACCACATAAATAGACATTAAATGATTCATATCGCAAGATTGCTCATTTTCAATAAGAAGTGCTGACAAGAAAGTGCTAAGTGCAATTTAAAGTACAGTGGTCAATTTACAAAAAATGCCCAAAAAGACAATCGATTTCAAAACATAGGCATACATTATACATTACATGCATAGCTACTGTGAAACACAGCTTCGAGTCTCCTGTTCACCCTTAATTTTATACTTCCTGGACAGTATAGAAGATTACAACATATGTTCTTCATGTAGCTTATAGCTGGTACTCCTAGCCGTCAGGGTTACATAAGTCAAACTGTATTCTACCCCAAATGTTTAAAAATTTAGAAAGCCGCCCTGCCTGTTTAGCATAGACCTCCTCAAACATTTTTGTTCTTTGCATTTTTCCCTGCCAATGCCTCAGTTCTCTACTTCTGAAGTATTAAGCTGCGTGCGATAGCAGTACCAATATACAGCAAACACTGGATGCTTTGTTTTGCGCTTCTAGTTTCGTTTGAGGAGCCAAACATATCAAGCATTGGCTCCGGCAATATATGGATCTGCGTAATATCTGTAATCTTCTGAAAAATGTTCTCCCAAAAATCTTGGCATACTGGGCACGAGTCTCCTGCTCCATCTAGCTTACAGCAAAAACCCTGGTCTGGCACTGCTGCATTCAGATTCAGATTCCGAACTAACTTTATTCAGCTAAGAATAGCCATAAAATTGTACAGGATATGTGCAAAAAGATTCACAGCCCATCATGAAAGTTAAAACACATAGGGGCTTATTACGAGTCTGGCGGTCCACGAACCGCCAGACTTGCGGGGTGCGGCAGTGGCGGTCTTCTAACTGTCCTATTAGGACCAGGCCGGTCAGGCCGCCCTGGGACCACCGCAACAGCCAGGGATGAAAGATATTACGAGTTTCCTCACCGTCACACTTTTCATGGCGTTGCGACTGCCATGAAAAGTGTGGCAGTGAGGAAACAAAGGAGGCCCTAAGGGCCCCCTGGTGCCTCACGCCATGTGGATGCACACAAGGGGGGCACAACATGTGCCCCCCCTGTGTGCATGCACACCAGTACCTGCACGGCATGGACTGTAGCAGTCCATTCCGTGCAGGTACTGCCTCTGAGGTTCCCATTGCAGTGCCTGTCCCGGACTTCAGCCAGCATTGACATGGCTATGCGAGGATCTGCAAATTCCCAGAGCGACCTCTCCTTCTAATTGGAACCGCTTGCGCCTTCCAATGCCGTATTACCAATTATATATGATGCACCTGCTTGATTAACCCTTGTAGATTTTCGGAACGGACGTGACTTAAAATTGTTAACGATTGATACCTGGTATCGTTCCTCCTCCCAACCCACCATTACTGAGCGCCCTGACCTGGTTGGAATACCTTCCCACGTCTACATACCACTTTCCCTCTAAATCAGTAACCTGGTCCTGATGAGGACCTGAAATCTAGGCAGGTTGAAACGCCGTCGAGCTTTCAGCGCAACTTTCGGCTCGTCGTTTGTGGTTCAACTGAAATAAATGTACTCCCAACTATGCACTAATATATGGGAACCACTCTAAGCCCTTCTATATATTGACAATTGTGTTCTACTTTCTTTGTGCCATTTTACTGCTGTATATAGTATTTTCACTTGTCACCTGCACGTTTATCTTTCTTCATGAGCACTATCGTGCACAAGTCTGTACAGGTTACTTACACATTTAATGTAACTGTGGTGCAATTTTGTCCTTATCCAGCTTTTATTATTCCTACTTAAATATAGATTGATCGTAGCATTCACTTTATTCAACCATTCTTGTCTCCCTGCTTGCTTCTTTCCTTTTTGCAACATTTATGTGCATTCTTCTTTGAAAGTGAAAAGCTGTCTTATATGAATACCTGTTGAGACACTATTGTGCTATACACATTATTTACCCAGTTCCCAGGTTTATGGGTATCCTCCTGTGTTTTATATTCACATACCGATTTCATAGGCACCGCCCTGGGACCGCCAAAGAACCACCCGCCAGACAGGAGAAAACTCCCGATCTGGAGGGCGGTTCCTACACAGGTTTGGTGGTGCGGGAGCGGGGCAGTCCTGTGCTGTGTTGAATGTTTGGTATATTTTATGTATACCTTCTATTTTTTTATTATTTCAGGACATCATTTTACCTGCTCTTTTTAAGTAGTTCTGTGTGTAATTTAAACAGTTTTTGTAATGGTTATAATACTACTGAAAGGTATAATAATTATATTAATTTTCATTTTCCTTTTAGGTTGCTTCATTTTTTGCTTCAAACTCATTTGATATATAATCCATACTTTTATAAATCTTTTTTTTCGTAATTTATTATAGGTCCAACACCCAGAGTACATGGACAACCATCTGCCACTGCTACTGATGATACCTCCACTCCAGACCAGGAACAAGCCTTCAGTGAGGAATCCACTCCTGAAAGTCCGTATGATGAGGAGCAGGCTGGTCCATCTGGTCTGCCTGGGCCTACTACATTGGCCTCAGCTACAGAAAGGGAGGCCCTGCCAGAAGAGGAAACACCTGCACCCACCTCTGTCCCTGCAACTGTGGATCCACAAGTCCCCCCTCAAGAGGGGACGTTCATCCGGACCAGCAGGAGAGTATAGCAGGACCTCCACCACCAGCAAGAGACGCAGAACCTTATTTCCTCCAGGGTGCGACTAGCATCCACTCGGTGGACTATTTTCTGGACACATTTACCTTTTTGATGCCAGTTGTATTTTGTACATTTGATTTGAAACAATTTTGCCTCTTCAATAATAGTTTCATTCACCATGACTTGTTCTCTGTCTTGTGGTGACACCAAGGCAATATGTGTGCCATCAATTGCTCCAACCACATGTGGTAGGCAACCCAAAGCATAAAAATATCACTTCACATTGGCAAAATCCTAATTTAGTGGAAACTGTATGAAGCTGTGATGTGCCACATCATTGAAGAAAGAACGTTTTGTAGCACACCACTGAATGTTGGTTGTGACATTCCACCAGATACTGTAACAGTGTATTGGAATGATCCTGTGGCCACAAAGTGAAGTACTGCCATTATTTTCACTATTGGTGTTACCTCTTTTTAATTGAGGATTGCATCTCCTCTTTTGTGTTGTGTGTGGGACATGGTAGGCACGCAGTGATTTTCCACACTGATCGTGTCATCTTTTTGCACCTATTCTTTTTCACTCATTTTGTTATAGATTTCTCAGTTTAGAGGAATCTCTTTACTTTCATCTTTTTCTTCCACTTGGAAAGTTACCGGTGATGATAAATGTGGGCATACTGGTAAATTATATGCCTGCAGCCCCCCTTGGTGTTACTACCGTGAGGTACTTCCCATTCTTTCACATATTTTTACACAAAGTAATGTGGTGATAACAATTTTTTGTTTTTGCTTGTTGGAAATTGTGGCACATGGCGTGATTGGATATTAAGGGGCCGATTCCGATTCGGGCAGGAAATCTCTCCGACCGAGCCGGACCCGGAGAGATTTCCGACCGAATCGGACCCTAGCAGTCCGACCGAACGAGTACGATGCGTTCGCATGCTATCGGACTCGATTCGGTCGGACTCCCATTGAAGTCAATGGGAGCCGGTCGTACAACGCGTACGCCGGCTCCCATTGACTTAATGGGTGCGAGGCGAACAAGGGCGCCCCCTATAGCGGGTACGCGTCGAAGCGGGTCGCGCCGTACACGCACAGGTAGGGGGGACCCATGGGTCCCCCCTGTGTGCGACTCGCGCGGCTAGTCGTACAGGGGGGTCCGACACAGACCCCCAAAGTGCGGCTCCGACTGCTCTCTCGAGCCGGACGGCGCGAGTCGGTCGGACTGCTTGCGGCGCGCATCGTACTTACCCGGCCGGGGAACGTCTCCATTGCGCGGTGCGAGTCGTGTCCGTGCGAGTCGGTCGGAGCGGTTGGGACCCGCAAACGAGTCGGTCGGCGATTTCGCTTACGTTCGCATCGTACTCGCTCGCCCGGACGCACGTCCGACTCGGTCGGAAACAGGGCGTCCGTATCGGATCTGGTAAAGCCGAATGCGATTCGGAGCCCTACCGGCCGAGATCGGAATCGACCCCTAAGTGTGAACAGTAGGACATACAGGCAAGTAATAATTGTACTGCTGTGTAAGGGGAATTTATACCCTTAGTCCGTGAAATTATAAAATACTGTTCTGAGTTGGTCAGGTCTCATTGTGAAATATAAATGACAGACATAACAGTGATTCTGCATAAATTTAGGAAATGGCAACTCAGATTACCTAAGATTGAGAAGATGACGACTTCCATTACCTATGATGGATTCGGAGCCTACTTTAAAATGGAGTCGAACCTTAGAATTTTACATCACCACACTGGCAGAAGTCAATAATTAGAGCTTGCATTGATGCTGGAGAAAGAAGCCAGGTGGTGAGTGAAACATGCTTTGTTCTCTGGTCTTGTGCTCACTCGCGGCACGGACCCTAGTAACTGGGTGTCCTACTCCCAGAAGGATCTATTTACACAAGCATTTGCAATGCAATAGGTCTCGCATTTATGAGAGTTTTAGCTATTGGCATTGTAAATGACAATGCCTTTTATTTATGTGTTGTTTTTAAAACAGATAAATAAAAGGCATTGTCATTTACAATGCCAATAGCTTAAACTCTCACAAATGCGAGACCTATTGCTTTGCAAATGCGTGGTATAATTTTTTTTTTTTTAAAGCGTTAGGAGAGAGCGTGTCCTGCCTGCAACAGCAGGCAGGACAACGCTATTTGAGAAAATAGCGCTCGGAGGCTGTAATTAAAGCCTACCAAGCAACAACACATGTAACGGGGTGTCGCCATGGGAGGTTACAAAATGAGACAAGGCGGTACAAAGGAGGGACTACTTAGCCTTTTGACCAATGAACAGCTACAGTTTGCAGTGGACAATGACACAAGCCAATGAAAAATGTGGGCGGAGAGAAGGCGGAGCTTCAAGACCCAACCTCAATACAGCATGCCTCGCAGAGCAGCGCATGCGTTGCCCAGGCTCGACCTAAAAACTGAAGGAGTCAAAGATTTTCTACTGTGGGCCATTCATTATGGAAGAGCTATAGTGGACTTAGAGTTTGTCTATATCAGCATTAAGACTGACATGCAGCACTGTGCATTGTAATCATCGCGGCAGGTCCTCAAGCCATGTTTGTGCGTAAATAGTGAAGTTCTCCAACTTTTTGGCTTTCACTTCATCTTGCAATTGGGTAAATATGTTTTGCATCTTCCAATTGCATTCTATCTCAAAAAGGTTCCTCCATGTTCCTGAAACCATGCATGAATAATTGACCGCGATTTAAAACTTCCATTTGTTGCCTCCTTTTTATTTCTTTAGATGGGCCCTCTCCTTACTTTCCATCCTCTGCAGGTCTCCTCTCTCACAGCACAGCCAACTCCACGTTGTATGCATGTTTGCCTTAATCTCTCTTACATTTCTGCAGATCACCCACACCTAAATTCATGGATCATAACCTCTGCTTTGAAAGTCACTCCCTGCAGCCTAACAATATAATCTCATCTAGGTCATCAATAAATGCCACCAAACATCTGCATGGACCCTACTCGAGACTAATGAACACACCTAAACACTATGCTTTAATATGAAACGCTCCACGCATCCATTTCAGATGCAAGGACGCATTTTGTTCTAAAAAATAAGTCAAAAAACGCAAGTGCTACGAACAACAGCCGCTTGCATTATGGTCGTTCACACTGTTCCCATGCCCTACAATTTTGCTGTAATGCAGTGTAATTACACCACATAGCAACTGCACCAGCCAGGGAAATAACACTCTATCATGAAGACAACTGCACCAGCCAGGCAAACCCTTACTCAAACACCAAACCCAGAGTGCAGCAGACCAGGCAAACAACATCCTGCAATGAAAACAAATGCACCAGCAGGGAAATAACAGCCTATCATCAAAACAACCGCACCAACCAGGCAAACCTTACCGAGACACCAAACACAGAGTGAAGCAGACCAGGTAACAACACCCTTCAATGAAAACAACTGCACCAGCACTGAAATAACAGCCTATCATCAAAACAACTGCACCAACCAGGCAAACCTTACCGAGACACCAAACACAGAATGCAGCAGACCAGGTGAATAACACCCTTTGATGAAAAGAACACAGATGCCTCGCTAGAAGATGGCAAACAATATCCCACAGTAAAGGAAACCGCAGAGTGAGCTAACCAGAGGCGTTATAAGGCAAACAGCACCTTATAATGACAACCACTGCACCAGCCAGGAAAACAACACCCTATAATGAACATAACTGCAGCAGCCCGGCAAACAACACCCAATAATGAATGTAACTGCACCAGCCAGGCAAACCACACCATATAATGAACATAACTGCAGCAGCCAGGTAAACAACACCCAATAATGAACATAACTGCAGCAGCCAGGCAAACAACACTCTATAATGAATGTAACTGCACCAGCCAGGCAAACTACACCGTATAATGAGCATAACTGCACCAGCCAGGCAAACCACACCCTATGATGAACATAACTGCAGCAGCTGGGGTGAATGTATGACATTGTGCAGCATTCTTTCCATCAATTGTTCTTTTTGCATTTGACACCCCGAGTGTGACGGGTATGCCCAGACATGGTTCCCGTGCTCTCCATGCCACTGGAGTCAAGCTAGCCTGGCTGATGAGGGGTGAAACCCAAAACCGGTCCTAGGATGCTTGTTTCCAGTCCAGGGAGGACCTCGCTGGGCTGGGAGCAGGGTCAAGACTGATTTGCATATGGCTGGGTTCAAACTGGAATGTCACGGGGAGACAAAAAGATAGATTTAGGCCCAGATCTCTACTGAGGTAAATCATTGACATTGTTCAACATTGTGTCCATCAATTGTTCTTTTTGCATTTGCCCTTGCTTTGAGGCAAGAGTGACCAGGTGGCTCAAATTTGCCAGGATAGTTCTGGTTTTTCCACAGCTGTCCCACCAAATTTTGGTAAATTTAGCACACAGTAGTTCTCAAAGAGGGTCGACTAAATACAGAAGGAGTCAAGTCGTTGTGTGTGCCATGGCATGGTTAGTTGGCACCCCAGATCAGAGATCACACTGTGTGTGAAAGTTGTATTCTATTCCCCTTACTGCGCCCTTTGCAGGTGTTTTCAATTGTGGAAAGTGTTGTAAAAGTTATTCTGCGCTGCAAAGGTGAAGGCCTACTTCTATGTTCTTGCATCATCTCCGGTTTTTGGATTGGCAGTCTGGCCACCCAGGCGATGATGACATGGAATGTCTCCATCCCGGGTACTGGTGCGCGCTGGTTAGGATCATGTGGCAGTCTGCTCGACTCTGTTGAGAAGCTGCTGCCCTTCCTGTCAGGCGGGGCTGGGTTGCTCTCCTCTGCCCTGAAATGGCCACCTGCCCCGTAAGGTGGGGCAGAGTCATCTGTAAGGTGGGGCAAAACACCAGTCCTTGTGCGGGGGGCGCGCTGCTGATACATAGCCAAGTGCCTAGAGTTGCGTGGGGTCGCATTGTGCGCTGCACTGCACCTGATGGTCCTCTGCTGGTGCTGTGCCCCGGTCGGCCCGCCCTTCCTGGCCCTCCTAACTGCCAGAGGCTGGGCTGGGCCGGGAAGGCTCCTGGCAGCTGCTTGTCATCCTCCGAGGTAGGGCCCGCAGCGAGCTGTCAACAGATCACATTATGACAATATTGTCATGTTTCCTAATCACATCCCTCCCGGGGGAGCCGTCATTGCAGGAGGAAGAGGGTGGAGGGCAGCCTCCGGGCCGGGATCCTCTTCCAGGAGCCAGAAGCAGCTCGGCGGCCTGGGCTATCTGAGCCTGGAGCTGTCAGCCCCGGCGGAGGTGGGGAGTGCCCTCCCGGAGGGTGCCAAGATGTAGGACATGTCCTCAGGGCACGGGGCTCTCAGCCCCGATGGAGGGTGGGGAGTGCCGTCCCGGAGAATGCCAGCATGAAGGACATGCCCTGAGGGCACGGAGCTGGCAGCATGGCGGAGGGTGGAGAGCCCCCTCCCGGTTGGTGCCAGCATGTAGGACATGCCCTGAGGGCACGGAGCTGGCAGCCATGGCGGAGGGTGGAGTGCGCCCTCTTGGTTGATGCCAGCATGTAGGACATGCCCTGAGGGCACCGGGCTGACCCTCGCTGAGCAGGCGGGCACTGCGCTCTTTACCCCAAGTGAGGCTGGTGGAGGCACACTTCTGGTACCCCCTGGCCTTCTACCTGGCCCTAACAACCAAGCTGAGGTGGGGTGGAGGCGCCCTCTGCTGCTGTTTTCTGTGGGCGTTGGGGGGGTGTCTCTCTGATCACAGCCCCCTATCTCTCCAGGACCGCTGGCAGGCAGACATGGTCACACGGGCGCCTGACTCTACGCCTACGGCCTCCTGTATGGGGGCTGAGGGGGGGGCTCTCAAGGGGCAGGTGAAAGTGGGTTACTGCTTTGTCTGGTGTAACACAACAACACTGGCTGTACTGGCCCCGCAGGACTGCAGCTGTTGCCCGTGAAGGTGTGGGAGTGTTACCACCGCATGATGGCTTCAAAGCGCTGCGGGGCGCCCTAAGAGTGGCACTGGCAATGTTTAAAAAGAAAATGAACCCGAGCGGGGTATCCCTGAAGCGGGCACCGCGCTGGGTATTAAATTAAAAAAATATATATATATAATGAGCGCGGTGTCCCTGAAGCGGGCGCCGCGCTCCGTATTAAAGTTTGAAATTTTTAAAAAACAGAAAACTAAATGCAAAATTGGTTTGGAAGCGGCCGCCATTAACGAAGCTGGCACCCCGTGCGTGCTGTGTCCCTTAATGAAGTAAATAGTTCTGGGAACTGGTAGTGAAAGCTCCCAAGCTAGGACACAGTTAAAGATTGAGTCCTCATGGGCGGTACTAAATGGAGACAGGGCGGTAACAATGAGGGACTAACAAGCCTCATAATGAATCGGAAGCCAGCATTTACCAAGGACAATGACACCAGCCAATGAAAAGTATGGGCGGAGAGTGGGCGAGGCTTACACAACATACACAACTACTGCATGCCTCGCAGAGCGAGCAGTGCATGCGCGCTGCCGCTAGGCTCGACCTAAAAAAGGAAAAAGTGCTCTGAGGCTGCCAGAAAATATGTCTTTTGACCCAAAGTGGTGTACAGGAGAGCCAGAGACATGATCAATGATTTCTAATGGCTCTGGGGGCTGGCAGGATAGTGGAAGGACCCAACATGAGCCCACCAGTTGATTTTGCCTTTGTCATACTACGTCTCCTGGTTCCAAAAATAGTGACTCTGGGAGAGATTCCCTCAGTTTAAAAGATTTAAAGTTGTGTCTAAAGTCTTTTGTTTAATGGACATTTGTCACTTGGTCCTGTGGTTGTGTTTCAATCTGGTTAAAGGTAATAATTAGACTCAGACTGCATTAGTATAACTATTGGTAATGGCATTGATATATACATTGCTGACAATACATTTCTGCATATATTGTGTTATGTTACTGAAAAGTGGTAGGATTGTTGTAACACTTTAAGAAATCTACTAGTCCCAACTTTTCATTAATTCGCCCCTCATGTGGTTAAAGGCTTATGGAAGGGGTATTGCGTTTTTAGGGACTAGAGGTTAGGGATTAGGGATTGCTGATGCACAGTTCTTTGAAAGTGCCTTAGGTGCCAGGGCTCAGGGGTACATTTAGGGAGTTTCCTAACCTGTGGGACATTCTTGTAATGTTTGTCTGTTCTTGGTTATCCCTTTAGAACATGGGTACTCGCAAACGTTTGCCCGGGGCCGGAAAGTACGGTCTAGGGTGTGACCGAGGGCCGCACTGATGCCAGCAGGGTGGTGGTAGGGGGTCTGGGTGGGTCAGGGAATGCGTAAAGAGGTCTAAACAAATGTTAAATGAATGGCAAGCATTTATTTGCAGGTTAATAAATGCTTGCTCTTTATTTAACATTTTTTTCTGAATATTAGTGCTCAACAACTAAACAGCAGCTTGTGCTGCTGTTCACCAGGGGGCCGCATGCAAAGGTCAAGAGGGCCGTACTTTGAGTATCACTGCTTTAGAATATGTCATCATAAGCAGTTCCACCTGTTGCATAGATTTGTTAATTTGTTCATATAAAGACCCTATTTGTTACAATTCTGCAGTATGCCCTGTCTGCCCTTAGACTTTCCAACCTTAATTCCTTACTCATCCCTTCCTGCTCAGTCACTTATAAGGGTGCTTAACCTATGGGGTCAGGTGTTTAGTCACATGAATGCTTTCTGCCTGTTCTTGCCTTTTAAGAAGTCTCTTAGTAGCACATACTAGCTACTCACATATGAAGTAAGTACCAGATTCCTGTAAATGCAGTCAGCCTGTTTGGCACCAATCACAATGTTTTGCACTGTTGTGCAAGCAGACAGTGCAGGACATGGCAGGAAATTAAGAACAATTGCCCTTCCTTGTGTTATTTCTGTTTGATTCTTACCTATATATCGTATTGCTCACTGCTCTGTTTTTTCAGGGCTTAAGGTTTTACCCACATTAAAGCAGGAATTACTGTGAAAATTCCTGTCTTCTAATACATGAGCTTATAATGTCACTATGCCCGTGCTATACACCAGATTTGATAAAAACAATTAGGCCAGTCAAATCTGATCCTACCATCAAATCCTTAACCTCACCACCATTCCTAACAGCCATTTTGCATGGCATCCTTTCTCTGTATGAATGAAAACTCCTGAGGCAGGGTCTGTAGCAATAGCAGTAAATGGGTGCTTGAGTTCCTCATAATAGATCCAACTCGTCGAAAGGCTATTTTGTTATATGGCACATGCTTTAGATTAAATCTCTGCACTAAGGCATGTGTAGTTACGTTTTTATTGTATTATATTCATATTTACACATCTCTTTACATACCCCTCTTGAGCTCAAAAGTACTTTCTTGATGGTTCAGTAAGTAGTTATTACATATATATGTATACATTTTTTTTATACTTGTTTTTATTGCAATTTTTCAAAAAGAATATACAAAAAACCACAGCGCATACAATGCGAAGCATGTTGACCAGATGTTGACAGGCATAATGCCATACATAATGGCAGTAGTTAAGAAGACATCAACAACAAAACAACTATACAGGCTCACACAGTGATAAAATCTTGATAAATCTGATCCGTACCATCGGCTGGCTGACAAAGTAATTATTTTACCATGGATGAGACTTCAGTCAGTAAGCTCAGGATAGAGCAGCAAATAAGAGCGAAGTGGTTGCCAGATATTTTTGGGGCGGGAAGCAAGGGGCAGCAAAGACGTATAGATGTCACTGGAAGTGTCACAATATATTAAATCCCTCAACCAGGACTACACCATCGGCGGCGCAACTCTACCCCAGTTTAGGGAAACCTACCTCCTGGCCAACAACAATGCAATTGCAGTGAAACGTCTGATCCCAGGACTCAAAGGGAGTACATACCCCAGCAATGCCAGCAAGGGTGAAGGAGGGAGCTCAGTCTCGACCATTAGCTCCAAATGTCCGAACACCGCCTCCCAGAATGCCAGGACAGAGGGGCAGTTCCACGCCAAGTGGATAAAATCGGAATGCGCCATCGCGCATCTCTGACAGTTATCTGGCTTAGTGCGGTCCATTTTTGAAAGCATCACGGGGGTGACATAGACTCTGTGTATATATTTGAAATGTAAAAGTTTATGTTTATAGTTATTGGACACAAAACGAGTCTGTTCACAGCAATAGGTCCACATCTTGTCTGTCAAAGGGTGTGCCAGGTCCCCCTCCCAGGCTGCACGCGCCCCTCCACCAGTCACCGGTCGAAGTGTCTGTGCAAGATGATAGTCTGGAGACCAGATGTGCGCTGTCAGCTGTAGTAATGATTGTAGTGAGCGGGAGGAATTCAGGGGGCTCCGCTGCCTCAGGACGCAGCGCAGTAGCTAGCGACACTCGCGTTCTGTGCACAAGAAAACGGTCTAATGTAGATATGTCCCGGCCGTCTGTCAGGTCCGTTACTGAGCGCAATTATCCGTCTCTAAACATGTCCACTATGGTTTGTAGTCGACAACGAGTGAGCACACGCTGCGTTAAAACTTCAGTTGTAGGGGATATCCACGGATTATCCAGAAGCAGCAAATGCGGGGGGTATAAATGGCCCGCCTTTAGGTACTTACGGAGGCGTCCCCAAGCCCAACGTGGTCTGCAATGTATGAATCTCAGCTGGCGTCCTCGTGAGCCCGAGCAGAAGAATAGTATAAAGGGGGTAGGGGCGGGCTTGGGTGCATTCAGGCTTCAGGAATTGTAATCGCGCATCTGGGTGATACCAAAAGTAGGCGTACTGTGTCTGCGCCACCAAGTAATGCAAATAGAAGTTGGGTACCCCAAACCCTCTCCGCTCAAAGGGCTGAGCTCGCAACATAATCACTACTCTACATCGTACTTAAGTGTCTAAATTTATCCCCTTTATAAATTTATCCCCCATGTTAGTTTTATTCCATTTTCAGTTTTTTGTCCACAATACCCGACAATTTGGTCATTCGCCTACGATGGCCCCACTCCATTGCCAGTCACAGCGGCCATTTTGTGAGAGACACGGTCTAGTCTTTTGAAGTAAGCATGACTAAGCTGTTCCGGGTCTATTTAACGGCCACCGGGAGACAGACGCGGTAAGATGCGGTCTCCAGGGGTGCCATCAGGTCATTTTCCGAGAGGAGTGCTTTGACGAAGTAAGTCCAGCCAGACCTGTTTTGACCTTATTTCTCAATTTTCCAAGGAAATAATAAGGTTTCTATTTTCCTTCCAGGATATGCTACGGCACCGGGAATTTTCTCCCCGGTCCCTATCTCATTTACCTTTAGGAAACTCTAATGACCATCTCTATGTCCCCATTACCATTTTAGGGTGTGACTACAAGCCCCTCTAACCCTGCAGATCATGAAGCATATTTCTGCCTAAACAAAAGTATGTGTCATTGATATGTAATACTATTTTTTTGTTATATGTTGTATGTCACGTGGTGTCTTTTTTCCCCGAGTGCTTTTAAACTGCAATTTGTACATAACCACTTTCTTCACAAAGACATCGTGTGTGATTGATTTCTTCCACCACAGATGATCGCACAAAATAGCTGTTAAATACACCCACTATAGAGGAGTACATTGATCAAGATACGACGCTGCATATATATAGGGCCTGCCAGCTTGGCTGGTAGGCAGGCTTTTTTAATTTTCCTTTTGCATTATTTACTACAGATACAGTGTGTCAGTGTACAACCGTATGTATTAAGTATCAGGTGAACACACAGGTGTGCACCCCATTGTTTCCTACTCACAGGATTCTTTAGGAGTGGTACGCACGGGGCTGGCCCTCGTGTGGTCCTGAAGAAGAGCTTTAGGGGAAAGCTCGAAACATGTCGACCCAGTACTAGGGACTCCATACTCATTACAGTTAGGTTTTTCCCTAGTATTAACCCCTGATTTTAAAACATACCGACTGAGAGCAGGAATAACATATTAGCTCACTAGCTAGGTATTTTTAATCTATGTTTCCCACTCCACATCACTGCACCACACATATTTTCCAAAAACTAAGTGCTCCTACGTAGTTCGCAAGTCCCAGCACGCCTCAATCCGCAGCAGATTGAGAGGACCCCAATGATGAAGCATGCCACCTAGGGGTAACCCTGGTGGGTGAGGGGACTCTAGAAAATAATGTTTCTTTCTGGAAAGAGGGTTTTTCACACATGTTCAGTGGAATCCCTTTTCTTCCTATGGTTAGGTTTCTAATTCCGGTATTCCGGATGTTGTGGACCTAAGTGAGTGTCTGCCAGCCCACCCGCGCTCGTCCCCCCTGCCCAGACCAGCCGTGTCAGCATGCCCCGAAGGGTACTAAAGAAGTTGACCGTGAGTGGAATTAGGATATTAAAACAATTATAGAAACCGGGGTAAAACCACCATCTTAATTATCGCAATGCGGCCGGCCACTGACAATAGGAGTGCTATCCAGCGATCTATCTGTCCTGAGAGGCGGTCTATGGCCGGACCATAATCAAGACAAATAACTTCCGAGTCTGTGCGGTGCAGAATTACACCAAGATATCTGGGGGGGGGGGGGGTCATCGCACCAGCGCAGGGGGAAGTCCAGCATGAATGGAATGGTAGAGTCTGTTAGGGGGAATATTTCAGATTTGGTCCAATTGATAACTTGTCCGGAAAAACACCAAATCTTACCACCTCCCGCATGATCGGAGAGAGATTTGTGGCAGGTTCTCGAACGAATAGGAGAATATCGTCCGCATATAAGGATGCCAGGAGAGGACCTTGGTGGAACCCTATTCCTCTCTGGAGGTGCCGCTCCTGAAGATGTTGCACTAGTGCAGTGATACTCAAAGTACGGCCCGGGGGCCGCTTGCAGCCCTCTTGACCTTTACATGCGGCCCCCTGGTGAACAGCAGCACAAGCTGCTGTTTAGTTGTTGAGCACTAATATTCAGGATTTTGTTTTAAATAAACGAGCAAGCATTTATTAACCTGCAAATAAATGCTTGCCATTCATTTAACATTTGTTGAGACCTCTTTACGCATTCCCTGACCCACCCAGAGCCCCTACCACCACCCTGCTGGCATCAGTGCGGCCCTCGGTCACACCCTAGACCGTACTTTGCGGCCCCTGGGCAAACATTTGCGAGTACCCATGCACTAGTGGGTCCATCGCTATAATGAAAAGTAGAGGTGAGAGTGGGAAGCCCTGCCTAGTGCCACGCGATAGTGCAAATTTATCTGACAGTACCTCATGTATTCTAAACTGCGCGACCGGGTTAGTGTATAGAAGGCGGACTAAAGATCAGAAATTTTGTGGGAACCCCAGTTTACTAAGTGCTGCCTGAAGAAAATCCCACTCCAAAGAGTCAAACGCCTTTTCAGCATCTAATATTATTGCCGCAGCAGGGAAGGCAGGGTTTATTTGATTAATGACAGCAAATAGTGTCATATATATATATAATATATATAAAGTTTATAGCTCCAACCAGGTCACAGAAGTGCTTTGATTTTTAATCGGCTTCCTGAACATATTGCTCATAGATTGGCCTGTGTGGAAAAGTACTGGGTGCAGGAAGTGAAGATTGGAAGATGGGCAGAGAAGATGGGCAGAGATGCTGTTTAGGCCTTCAACAGTGCATAGGGGTGTGTGTTGCCGAAAGTATAAGAGGTAGTTGCCTCTGTATGCTGATATTGTTATATATGGAGTCTGAACCACTGAAGGAGCCTGTTTAATCTACCATTCGAAACACCTTATTGGGCCATGGATTACTTTTGGAAAGAATTGTGAGCGCTGCCATAGTTTTCTAGCCCATCGTTTGGCTATGTGAGCTTGACACACTAGTGTCTTTGTAAATATGATCTTGGAGCACATGGAACCATTTGACAAAGAGAACATATGTAGTCTTTTAGAGGTTGAGTTATGCTTTGGGAAAAGGGTTTCTAATCGCGTAGGGTGTTCCAAAGTTTAAAGCTTGTAGTAAGAAGGATCTTCCTCCTAAGATTTTCTTCTGGAAGGATTGATTACTAGTAGCATTGCCATTCTCAATCTACTTTTTCTCCTTTGAGAGAAGACACTGACTCTGGATTAGAGGAAAATGAGTCCAGTGCTATGGACTGCCCTGTCGCTGATGCACAGAACTATAAAGAATGTTTTTCTTGTAACAGAAAGTTCAGGGAGCTTTAGGCTGGGGTTATCTAGTCATATCTCTCCAAGTTTAGGACTTGCCTGGAGGTAGCACTGTCAATTTTTAGAAGTTTGTTTCAAAGTCCCATTAGTGTCAGCATAGTCTAGGTGAGACTGCATTAGACCTGTCGAGGCTTGTACTCAGTGAAGGCAGGCTAGGCAAGGTAAACATCATGGTAATGTTCTGATGATGTTTAGGTTGCTTTTTTATCACATTGTTGACTTGTCTTTCGCGTGTCACTTTAGAGTCCATGATCACTGCCAAGTTCTTTACTTCTTTGGATGTGTGAGGAAAAGATTCCATCTCCTTAGGACAGGCTGTTGTTGGATCACATGCGTTCCAGTTTCCAAAAGTTAAGATCTCAGTTTTGGATGGATTGCATTTCAGATGGTTTGGCAGCATTTCGCCCCAACCTGCTTGCATGCATTTCGTAAGCCCTGATGTCTCATGGTTTGACAGTTTCTCTAGTTGAAGAATAATGTCGGTGTCATCAGGGTAATTGGAACTTGTAACTTTAAAGATGTTTATAAGCTCATGGAGAAGGGCTACAGAAACATTGGTTTTTGAGCCTTGGCGGACACCCTCCCTTTAAGGGAATGTGATGATAATTATGGACACAGAGATGCAAGTTGAGATCTGTCTGTGAGGTAGGGCTGAATTAATTTTAGAGTGGTGCTCTGTATTCCTACTTTTAATCTTTTGAATAGGAGTTGGTCATCCACAGTGTCCAAAGCTACTTAGAGGTCCAGTAAGAGGAGTTCTGCTACTGCACTGGAGTCTACTGTGATCTTGTGGTCATCCCAGATTGTAATTAATGCTGATTCAGTGTCTCTAACAAATCACAAATATGTTTTTATCAGGCTATTTCTCTCCAGGAAATCTGAGATCTGAACGAATGCTGCTTTTACTTTCTCATCCAGAAATGGCCAGTTTGATTTAAGTTTATAATTTGTTTGGTCCTTGCATTTTCAGGATTGGCTTGGTGTAGGACATTTTTTAATTCAGTGGAGATTTCTCTGGCTTATAGTGATTCATTGATTATTGCTGTGGCTTGTATGGCTGAGGATGGCTCTTTGAGAATGATCTAGAATATGTGTGGGGCACAGGTCGGCAGGTGGTCTAGTGATGCTGAATTTTTGGGTTGAATGTGATAACTCAGCTGTTTGTAAGACCTTTTGTTACCAATTCTTTACACACATATATATAGTGTGATTTGACTTTAGTCAGAAGATTAGTACTCTCTCACTATGTGCTATTGGATGTTTGTTGTATCACTCTGTCTGTAATGGAGTGCTTTCATTGCAATGCGTGAGGGGTCATTTTAACCATCCCGAAAGGACATTTAAGTATCACACATTAAATGCTTTACTTCACAGATGCAATGTACTTAGGAAAAATATTGTGCAGAGGTTTTTAAATGTTTTAGTGAGGATTCACATTGTAAGCCAGACCTATTGTCTTTGCCAATGCTTGTTTTAAGATATTGATTATTATTTTATGAGTTGTAGCTTGTATATGTATAATATTATATGTCTGTTATTGTGGTCACAATTTAGCTGAGTTGACAAAGTATGGTTGCTGGTTGTCATAGTTTGGAAGATGTTTTCAAGACAGTTGAATTTTTTAGATAGGTGTTCTGCAAAAAAAGTTGCACAGTTCTTTGGAGTTTGGGAATGGTCTAGGGTGCAGTTTGTTTTTCTGAATTTGACAATAATTATGAATAGTTCTTTGTTCAAGTTGGTGGCATTTGAATTGTGCTAGGAGTAGTGAGGTTTCTAGTTTTCTTTTTATTGGTAGAATTGTATATTATGTATTATCTTTGTAACAGGTTTCTGTCTGTCTGGTCATGTATTTTCCTCCACTGACATTCTAGAATTTGGATTTTCTGTTTTTGAATATTTATATTCAGTTTGAGGCATCTAACTTCTTGCCTCCGTCTAAAGGGTTTAAGATGAGGCCTTCATTTACAGGCATCAGCGGATTAAGTGGCTGCATTGCCAGGAATTCTGTCTGGAATGTGTCACTGTTGAAACTCTTCAATGGCCTTTTAAGGGAGATATCATTAGGTATTGCTGGTAGTGACAATGCTGGGACGTTTAGGTCAAAAAAATAATATGGTGATTGATGCCTTATCTTTTTTGACTGATAGGAAGTCCTTTGGTTTGAATATGACATCAAGGTATAGCTTGGATCCTGTGTTGCCATGGTGACGAGCAGGTGGCAATTGAGCACTTCAAGTTTTTAGAGCAGGCCCAGGAGAATCTTAATATTGCAAAATTTCTGAAATTTCTCAAAAATTTCACTTTAAATGTTTTTATTTAAAATATTTTTACCCAAGAACGTACCACACTTAAAACAGTAACACAAGATTTAGCAATTTTGCATTAGACTGGTCTGCACAGAAAATTTCTTTTTTTCTGTGTGAACCAGTCTCTTGCTGGCATCTAATGAGAATCTTAAAATGAGATGCATGCTTGGTGAAAAAGCATAATTCGAGATACCAACAAACCACGTCTCTGCAATGCAGGGAATTGTACAAAATTTCATCCGAAAAGGGAAGTGATTTCGCACAGTGGTTTATTGCACCAGAGTTTGAGGTCTCCTAGCATATAAGGATTTCGGTGTTCTATTGTGATATCCAATACTGAGTAGGGTAGTGGTGTGTTCATAAAATGTTGTTCTGTCTATCTGATTAACGTGCCCAGTATTACCGCGCACATTTAGAAAAGTGAAAGGAAATGGAAAAATACCATCAAGACCAAAACACATAGGGCGGTCCGACACATTGTGGGTCCTCCTGCAGTATTCTGAGTGTGGTGGTCGGTCTGCCACAAGTCCGCCAGCTCCGGCGGGATCAAGGATCCCGCTGGGCTGGTGGTCTGCAACCAGCATGAATATGCCGGCACCGCCGAGCATATTACAAGTTGTCTTTTCACTGCCCTTTTCATAGTCGTGAGCCCGCCATGAAAACGGTGGCAAAGAGGCAATTATGGAGGCCCTAACAGTGCCCCCTGCTGGATCTTGGCCTGGTGGTGCATGCGGGGGAGGGGGGCACATGTTGTGCCCCTTTGTAATTGCACCCCCATTCCTGCATGGTGAGGCATGCATGCCACACCGTGCAGGAACATGCAGTCAGTCCTGTCTCGGCAGCAGGCTGCATGTTATGCTCTCCTATGAGCCTATCAGCCCACCGCCATGAGACCGCCGCAGCACTGACCGCCCGACCTGGATTCAACTCTGATTCCGGCGGGCAGGAGCATCACAGCCTTGATGGCCCTCCTGCAGACGGAGCGGTGGCAGTGCTGCCGGAGGACCTCCAAAGTCATAACAAGGCCCATAGACTTATTAGAGATCCATTTCTCACCATAGGTCAACTCTTTACAGCCTTGCTAGCTCCAAAGCAAAAAGTAGCACCTTGATCAGCCACTTTATAAAATCTGGGAGTGCACTAAACTGATGAACAGGATCCAGTGCTGTCCCCTTCCTACAACAGTCATGCAGCCAAACATACCACCACAAAGCAACATCAAGGACTGAGCTAGGTCATATTTGTTTTGATGCATGTGATTCATATCAACATAGGCCATATATATTCAGTGCACCTCTCTGATGAAAGGACCCTGTAGTCGCTTTCCATCACGTGGGTCTCCCACATTCTGCCTGGTTTCCAAGCTGCACATGAATGGTAACAGGAAAAAATAGAAAGTGAAACAAAACGCAGAAGAAAGGAGGCTCTAAATCAAAAAGGGGGAACATGGAATGGGGTTGTAAGGAGATGCTGGCTCATTAAATTAAACCCCAAGGAAATGGGGGGAGGCCGGGATCGTGGTTTGCAACAGGATAGGCAAAGGTACTCATAGGGTCTTGACAAACCGCAGATAGTAAAACAGAAAAAGGGAAACATTTGTAAAAAGAATATAAACAAAAGGGAAACTGAGGATTCTAGCAAGAAAAATTAGAAATAAAAGAAGTAAAGGGACGTGAAGCAAATAAAACTTTCATGATTTATAGACTTATCTAAGACAACTCTTGCCTTCCGAGTGGCACCACCACCACCAACAACCAACCTGGGTGAGTTACTAGTGATGTTTGGACCTAGGAAAAATCAGGCGAAGAAATTATACAATATAACTCTCCCTAACTAAACATTATGTGATGGTGTGATTGTGGTATCTGGCCACCCTCCAACAATCTTATATTTGTATGAAGATGGATCCTATATTAATTTTAGCATATTTCGTAATCATTTCAACAAATATCATATTGATTTTAGCAATGTTCATGTTTATTTCAATGTTTTTAATTTAATTTCAGTTCATATTGTTGTGTCTCACTCTGCCTGCGCTGTTCATGCTGCCTGGTACGTACCGTGTAACTCCAGTTCCAGTCCACCCTCTTCCTCCCGTTATCTTGACCCTCCCACTTCCCCATACTTCTGCTCCTGATGTACAGTGCTCCATGGCCCCACTGTCATTGCCTTTTTAATTTTGGCCTCCTTCCTACATCTACTGCCCTTTTAATTTTTGCCTCCTTACTACAGTTCCTGGAATTCCTGCCTACTCACATGGTCTTGAGGAGTGGCTACCAAGGACGCGATCTTGTATAAAAGCCACGACCCTGCATGCTTGGCTTTCAGACTACCCAAAAAGAGATTCTGTTTGTACCGAGGTCCTGTTTTTTTTTCAAGGCTTGACACCACGTCATTTTCTGCTCAAGGCGATCAGCTGCAAAAAACAATTGAGACAGTCATTTAATTTTCATTTCCATAACTTTATTCGATCTAATTTGAAAACATAGATCATCAAAGTATACATTTTAAAAAGATAAAACAGTGTCATTCTTCTCAGTACAATACAGTTCAATACATATGAGTTATTAAAAACTAACAATTTAAAATAGCAAGAAAAAGAACAATGTACAAGTTCAAACCCCAAAACAATGAGGGTATAAGATTGGGCTGTGCAAATTACGCAATTCAATGGCTATTATTTGTGCAAATAAATTTAAATAAAAAGAGACCGTCATCCTAAGTTATAAAAACCCTTTAAAAATATTACATATGTTATGGAGATCCTTTATCTCTTCGAGACTGTTGCGAGGAGTTTACATATCGTGTTCAAGGGGATAAATAAATTTAAGGCTAAGGGTTAGCATAGCTCTCCTATTCTAATAAATATCTCCTATGCTTACAAGCCCAAAGGAATGAGGCTACACAGAAACATACAAAAGGATCATGAAGCTTCTTCAGATAGAACAGTCATTGAGACAGTCATTACTTGCATAGTAAGGCAAATACCTCATGTGCTAACCAGGAAAAACAGCGCAGCAACTGAAAAAAGGCTTGTTGGACAATAGTATGCAGAGTTATTTTTTTAAGTATTTAGGTTAGAGCAGCAGTCAAAGACATTCACAATGAAAAGGCCACAGCAATTAAGCCAGAAGAGAAAAACTAAGAGGACCCTGAAGGCAAGGTGGCCCTCTGAATTTTGAGAACTGGCAAGACACGGTGAAGAGCCAACAAAAGAGGCAACTGAATAAAAAGGAACACAAACTTGTTTGGTATTGGTTAACTAACCCTGAGGCTAATTCACCTTGTGTCTTTAGGCAATAACAAACCACAGACCCTTATTTTGGGAGTGAGATACATGATTATCAGCCATGCTACTTAATGACAAACCGCTACAGAAGAAGTTATTAGGAGCTCAACACTCCATCCCTCAAAGAGACATGGTACACAGCCAGGAAGTGAACTGGAGATCGGGTGGAATCTGGTGGGACAGGGTAGTAATTAGGGAGTATAACCTTTCCTCTACTGTTTCTTAACAGAAGGGATCCTGAGATCCACTAACGGTGTGACCTTGGAGATCAGCGACCAAGCAATTCAGACGACACCCACCCAATTTGTAGAAGAAGTCAGACGACTCTTTTTTTTTTCTCTTTCTCAATCCCCTTTCCCTTGGGGGCTACTCCCTGTGCACAGTTGTCGGCGCAGTGTGCATAGTGCCAGCCTTCAGGGGAATTTATGGTCTCGGCTTTGCTCCTGTAGACTCCTGGAACAATTCAGGTTAGTCTTTTCCTTGTCCTGGCACATATCATATTCGCTCCAACACACGCCATATAAATTTCAATGTATGTCATACACCTTTCAATGTATTTCATATTAATTTCAATGCAAGTCTCATTCATTTTAACACTTGCCATATTCCTTTCAGAGTATTTTATATTTATTTGAACATGTGTCATATTGGTTTTAACATGGATTTTAATAATTTAAGCAAGCCTAGTATCAATTTCCTTGTGTGTCATATTCATTTTAGAGTGACTCATATTCATTTTTATACATTTCATTCATTTCAGTGTGGGCCATTTTTTTTCAGCACCAGTCATATTCTTTTCAACATATATTTTGTTAATTTCAGAATATATTATATGTGTTTTAAAATGTATCATTTTCATTGTATTGGAGGTTATATTCATTTCAGTGCATTATATTAATTTCAACATGTGCCATAGACCTCTTAACACATGCAGACCACCTCACCAAACGGCATATTCATCAATGTTTTTCTAAGACCATTTCTGGCCAGTCTATGCAGGTGACTTGTTTGTGGGGAGCTAACCCATAGAGGAGCTGTTACATGACATGCTGTTTGTGCTGTTTTACATTCCTAAGCGTATATGTTTTTTTCTATTTTTAACCCTAATATTGGCTGACTTGCAAATATAAAAAATCATAAAAATACAGTTGAAAAGAACTCAAGTCTACTATTTGCTTCCATAGTCCAGAGGCTGCTTCTCTTTCAAAATTGTATTTCCATGCATTTTGTTGTATTGAACTGTTGTATTTATGCAGTTCTTCATAACTCTGGCGCTGTTGTGAAGCACTCTTATTAACATTATATTTGTTGTACGCTTTTGGGAGTACCCTGGGATAGGACATTGAATGTAGGAACAGGGGTGGGAGCACACCGCTTGCCTCCCAGCAAGGTTCGCCCCCGGCATTATGGTAAATGCAGTCTCATGTTGTTTGCTTTGCTGAAATATTTACGAGTGTTTCGCCAGAGTTGGCGCAGATAGTGCTGATCTCTAGACACGTGTTTCTGGTTCTTTAACCGTCATCAGTAGAGATTACAGTCGTCAAATTTAGGGTTTGCTGAGTAGGCTGCCAAACATCACATCGGGTCAAGTACCTCTCACTGGCGCGCGGGTGCTTCTTCCACGAGCTCGTCAGCTCAATGACTCACGGGAGTACTTTTAAACAGGAACAGGGGTGGGAGCACACCGCTTGCCTCCCAGCAAGGTTTGCCCCCGGCATTATGGTAAATGCAGTCTCATGTTGTTTGCTTTGCTGAAATATTTACGAGTGTTTCGCCAGAGTTGGCGCAGATAGTGCTGATCTCTAGACACGTGTTTCTGGTTCTTTAACCGTCATCAGTAGAGATTACAGGCTTCAAATTTTGGGTTTGCTGAGTAGGCTGCCAAACATCACATCGGGTCAAGTACCTCTCACTGGCGCGCGGGTGCTTCTTCCACGAGCTCATCAGCTCAATGACTCACGAGAGTACTTTTAAACAGCAACAGGGGTGGGAGCACACCGCTTGCCTCGAAAATATTGGAGCGAACTACAAGAAACTGCATTTACCAGAATGCCAGGGGCGAACCTTGCCTGAGAGGTCAGCGGTGTGCTCCCACATCCTGTTGTTTATTTAAAGTACTCCCGTGAGTCATTGAGCTGACAAGCTCGTGGATGAAGCACCTGCGCGCCAGTGAGAGGTACCGGACCTGATATAATGTTTGGCAGCCTACTCAGCAAACCCCAAAATACAAGACTGTATTCTCTACTGATGACGGTTAATAAACCAGAAACACGTGTCTAGAGATCAGCACTATCTGCGCCAACCTTGGCGAAACACTCGAAAATATTGGAGCGAACTACAAGAAACTGCATTTACCAGAATGCCAGGGGCGAACCTTGCCTGAGAGGTCAGCGGTGTGCTCCCACATCCTGTTGGACATTGAATGTAGTTTGGTGTTGAGGAGTGTATGCATTAGATTGTGCAATATGGCATAACAAAGACAAGTAACGAGCTTGAATTGTTCACCAGATATTGCTTTTGTACTTCTTAGAAAACATTTATTTACAAATACCTCAGACCCAGAAAGCCATTCCACTAAAAGCAAATGTGCATAACTGGGGAGAGGCAGACAAGTGTGGACCACTGCACACTGAGAGAATAAAGTGCAGAGCTATGCTAAAGCGATACATTCATAGGTAACACAAAGGAACATGTAAAGAAATTTCCCACATAAGAACTGATGTATTTTAGTCTGTCTTGTGAATAGAGACACCAGAAGGGTGTTCTAGAAGTATATGAGACAGGATAGTTTCCCTGTATGTCACATTCTGGATGTTGCTGCCTCTAGCTATTTCCTACCTCACCTTTTCTCTCTTCTTCAGTTGGGACTTCCTCATTCCTTTTTGTCGTATTCACCTTTCTTTCCATTCACTTTGCTTCACTTTGTATTGTTTCTCTTCTGCCTTCTTTACCCTCGTCTTTATCTTGCACCTTCTTACCTTCCTTTTTGTTTTTATCTTCTCATAGCCCCTTTCTCACATCCTACTCATCATTTCCTCCTTCCTACCTTCCCTTTATCCCTTCCTGTTCTCTTCCTCCCTAACACTTTTTCTATTCGTATCATCATGCTCTTTCTTCATGTTTCTGGCCACTCGGTTCCTACTCCAATATTATCACCTCCAATCGACCCTCTTTCTCTTCCTATCATTCTTTCCTCCATTGCTATATTCCATTTCTTAGTTCATACACTACCTTTCTACTCTTAAATTCATATCTAAATGTTTTCCTTATTAATGTATTAATTTCCTCTCTTTCTCCCTTCCTAAACTCATTGCTACACTTTCTCACTTCTTCCAAGTCCGTTAACCTTGCTACCAATTTTTTCTCACTATCTACCCTCACTTTCTCTGTTTCCCATTTATTTTTCCTTGTTTCTCCTTTTATGCCATCGGTTTTTCCTTCCTATCCTCTTTTTAACCTCATTAGTCAATTACTCCCTTCTTTTTCGTTCCTTGTAATTGACTCCTACCCATTTTCTCCCTCCCTACAATCCCTTTCGCTGTTACCTTTTCTTTTCTTCTCCTTTCTACCCTTCAGCAAGACCTCCCTTCTTCACCTATCTCATCCCTTTCTAGAGGATATGAGAATAGTGTTATTTCAGTGTACGTTACCAACATGCGTGGTAACGCACACTGAAATAATACTGAGATGCTAGAGGGGATACCGCTTCCATCCTAGATCAGACATAGTGGACCACAGGGTTATAATTAAACTGCATAGATAATTTTCATTCCTGTGCATCACGAATTCATTGTGTGACAAAAATGGATATAAATATGAGAAATAATAGTTTCTATGCTAGAGGGAGTGACATATTTCTGTTCTATTCAGTTCAGAAGAATTAATTGTAAATTGTAGTCCTACTAGGATATAGTAGAGAACAACTTGACCTGTGAGATTTTTCACACAAAATGTTTAATGTGAATTTTTATAATTTGTTATGTGACGCCTGCAAATATTTTGCATTTCACAGAAGCCCAATTTCACACAACTTTTTTTTACCTCAAGGGGCTCGTTTGAGCAGATAATGTCTTGAGGGAGACTGGTTTGAGTAGAAAATGTCTTGCAGGATTATTTTTTTGGTTGAACCTGTTCAGTTGCTTATATCTCACTTCGCTTTTGAACTCGAATATTCCTTCTCATTCACTTAACACATGAAATACTGCAAAATGATTTTCATAAAAAATCACATAATTTCACATAATTTTCACAAACATTTGTGGAGTTATTTGAAACAAAATTTCACAATTTCTCACATTCTATAAGCAACATGTAATTCAAATTTAGGCCAATGAGTAATTACATGAAGAGCTATGGAAAATGAAAAACGGTGTAACTTAAGTTGAAACTTTTCCAGGTTACTTGCCCACAAAAAGTTTAACCAGAAAGGTCTGCTGCATTTGTTTGATTTGTTACTCCTTTATCCCTTTCTCTATTTCATCTCTTTTCGAACCTTCCGTAGCCTTCCTTCTTATTTCTCCCTTTTGCTACTTTTTCCTTTCACTCCTACCTGCCTTCCAATTGTTGTTTTCCATTTTCATTTCTCAACTTCCTCTTCTTTCTTATGCCCTTTCCTCGATGTATCTCTTTCATTGCTACTCTAGCTCTCTTTCTTCCAAGAATCAACCTCTTTCTTCCATTGCCTACTTCCTCTTTTCTTACCGTTTCCCTATGTTCTCCTTCTGCCCTCCTTTTATTGCAACTTTCTTTTTCATTCTTTCTATTTAGTTTTTTTCTCTTTATGCTTCTATTCTTCCTTTGCCCTTTCCTTCTCTCTCTTTCTTGTATGATTCATTACAGGATTATGTGAATTTAACATATAAACATTAATTTGAAGTGACTAAGAATTCATCTTATGTAAGGCGCGGGCACATGTATTAAAGCAGATTACAATAAATCACAAAGTAGGGTCATCACTTATGAATATGAAGCTGCCTACCGAAGACAGAGAGACAAATGTAAACTCCCCCTCCCAGGCAGTTTCTTATAGGTGTAATTATAAAATAGATATGGAAGACAAGGGCATTTACTTCACTCTAATTAAAAGTCATCATGAGGGATGACCATGCTGTGCAAACTCCCCTGTGTTCTCCTATTCTGCTTCCCAGTTTCGGGTGAAAACTTGTTTTGGTGCTAACTGTACTGATGAGAATTGAGGGTGCATGAATGGTGCACCTGGTCGGGGGCCAGCGACCATTGATGCAATGCTAGGAGGACATAAGAAAGGCACAATATTTAAATAAAATACTAGGGCCCAGATGTACGAAGCCATTTAGCATTTATTAAAGGGCCTAATCGCTTTTTCGGCCCGTTAAGCAATGCTAAAAGGCCTTTCCAAATGTACAAAAAGCCAAAACCAGTCACAACTTGCGATTTCTACCTGGTAGAAATCACAAATTGTGACCGCAATTTAGGAATCACAAATAGGGATTACCTATTTGCGATTTCTAAAGCACATGTACAAAGCATTTCCTAAATGAGAATCGGGCATTTAGGCAATGCTATTACCATTGACTTGAAGTCGATGGTAACCCTGTGCAAAATTAAAAAATGCTTTTTTTAATGTGACATGAAGCGCACATATACCCCTAGGGCATATGTGCACTTACATGTGCACTAGGAAAATCGGGGTTCCTGTAGGTGGTCCTTAAGCCCAGAGACACCCTTGGCTTTGCATTTCTTAAATTGCAATTTCCTTTTAGGAAATCGCAATTTAGGAAATGTAAATTATTTTCTACTTTGCCTATAGGCGGGAATGCAATGGCATTTCCCACTTGCGATTCCCTAATAGCGATTCCCACTTTGTAGGAATCGCTATTATGGAATTGCAAATTTAATACATATCCTTTTGCATTTCTTAATAGTGATTCCTTATCGCTATTTAAGAAATACAAAGGGGAAGCTTTGTACATCTGGCCCTAGATTACAAGGAGGTGGAGACATACGGTTTTACAATTCAATAAAATGATTTTATCTTATTAAAGATCCGGAATAACATTACTCCCCATTGGAAAAATGTTCATCCTCAATCTGTGTTTGAACCTCAGGAGGCAGGTGAATGAAGAGGATATAATAGTGTATTCTCTACAAAAACCAGTGGGGGACAAGAAACGCCCCATTCCTGGCGGAAGTGCTGACATACCCTCTGCCTGACACACACCCACAGTGAATTAGCCATGAAAGAACAGGGAACCGATAAGTCTGAACCCATAAGCCAACTAGCACATAATATAGAGGGCATTTTGTGGACTGCCAACCAACACAGCTATCCATTGGCCTGCACAAGTGCTCTACCTTTTATGTTGTCCAAGCCGCAGGATAAAAGCCCTCTTCCTCTTTCCTGAAGGCTAGGTAGGCTCATGGAACAATGCAACATAAACTGGCATAGGATAGCTCAAAAACAATGGATATTAATATGACTGTTTCCGGAGCAGTACAAAATTGGACCATTAAGTGGACCGAGTGCTCTGTGTGTACAAAATAAATAAAAAGTAGCCCTTAAAACAAAGATATCTGTGAAGGTGAGTTAAAGAAAAGCTCGAGTTCAATAAATAATATTTGACAAACCAGTTTACCAGAAGGATGGAGCTTAGATAGCAGGTAAGATGCCCTGCTCTTCATTTGACACTGTCCAAGCTCCACCACAAATTATTTCTGGTTCTGAAGACTTGTGTCTTCCAATCAGTTTTTACAGACTTGGAAAAAATATTGTTTTAATGGATTTCTAAGACCGATGGTTCACAGAAGCACCACCCACACTCTCCAGCACCACCCACCACCCTCCGCCTCTGAGATGTCTAACAAGGGAAGGGCAAGAACTACAAGAGGCAAGAAAAGATTGACAATTGATGAGCGCCAACCGACCAAGCAAGAAGCAATACAGTTCTACTAGCTCAGGAAAACATCCTAGGCTAAAAGGAATCTTGTTACTACATTTAAAACCAAGAAACAACCACCCCAAAGCTTCCTGAATATAACCCTCCCCACATCCTCCTACAATACCAGAATACCAACGACAATTCTGCCATTTCCACAGTAAGAGGACTAGTTGCTCCTAAATCCAAACCACTCAAGTATTTTTTTTTTTTATTTGCCTGACCTCCTGAACTTCCTGGTGATTTGGGGATAGACGTTTATGACAGTTGCAGTCTGATGAAAGGCTCTGTAAACATTGAGGCATCCTGACTCAAGTTATTCACTGGAAACTTTAAGTTACTTGCAGGGCTTTTATCCGCTGTGGTGATTGATCATAAACAGAAAACAAAGTTAACTGTTTGCAGTTGCAGCAAAAATGCATCATTCAAACAGAGAATCAAATACAGTATTGTCCATGTTTAGGACTTTTCATGGCTGCAGTTGGACTTATGTTGCTTATGACTCCTTCATTCAAATCTCTCAACAACACTTTGCATCAGGGATCTTGTAATGATGCATTTATCTGTAAGGGTGTGCGTTTATCAATCCCAACATGGCAGGTTCTGTCGGCTAAAAATCCGGAGCTGACTGAATATGCCAGACAGGTCGGGCTTTAGGGTGTTGCGACCAGTGCGGCCGCACTGGGCGCTGTCCAGGAGAGGAGCACTGACCTAGAGTGGAGGAGGGGCACTGTGTTTAGCAAGAAGTATGATTTAAAAGCACCTGCTGCAGAATCCCTTGTGCCTCAAAGCTTTCAGGCAACAATAAAATGTCAAGCTAACCTTTGTGATTAAAGTTCCTGCTAGAGATAGAGATCAGAGTTTTGTCTAATGGCAGGTTTGACTGGCCATAAATTAGCGCAGAGGGTTAATATGCCTGCTGCAAAGAACATATCTGTATTTTATGTGGATAGCTGAGTGAATTAGTCAAGCCAGCCTTTACCAGTGCTTTAAAACACATGAAATGTATGTAAGAGAGGGGCTATGGAGAGATGAGGGGCACTCATGCTGGGTGGTAGTGAGGGAATCCGTGGAGGAGGTCATGGGTGGGGCGACGCCAAAAAGATTGTCGCACTGGGCGCCACCGGCACTAAAGCTGGTCCTGATGCCAGACATGACATGGTGGAACTGGCATCCATGTTTTTTTAGCGAAACAGGGCCAACGTCAACACCCTCAGCCACTGTAATATCACACACCTTACATGTACGCATTTCATCAACTTTTTCATAACAGCTACCGGAATGCCGTTCAGCAATAACTACACCAAAAACACCTTAAATCTCACAATTGCCTATTCCAGTGGTACTTTATGAACTTCCAAATGATAGAATGCTAAGTCGCTCATGCCTACATCCAAATCTGTAGCAGACATATCTCTGTGTAGGGCACACCAGTCTCCTGAGAAATCTCACTGCAAGTGTAAAACGCAGTCTTATTGGTTATAAGTCACAGATGCACATAACATGTTTTCTTCTTGCTAACCCCATCTTTCTAAATCATCGTTTTTTTAAACTATAAATTGAAGTTGTCTTTACCATGAATGTTTAACATTAAGTGCTAACCTCCCTGAGTCTTCAAGCACGTTCCCGTGTTTTCACCTGATGTTCTTGACTTAGGAGTAGTTTTGAACAAATTCTGACAGTAGGAAAGGTTAGTGAAGGCCTGAAAGTAATCCCAAATCTCTGTTGGGAGTTCATGAATACCCGGCAACCACTTTTTAAAAAGTTTGCTCAGACATGTGCCACACATTCATTAATTACTTTTTGAGTCAATATAAATGAACATTCCTACTTACAACTTAACACTATGAAGGATGCTTCTATCCTTCGATCACTCAGTCTACTCTTGAATTCTGAGACACCATCAAAGAGTAAGCCCATAAAATTAACCTGAGGACTGATGCCCAAAAAGTCAAGGAAGTATGATGTGGCATGGTGGGCAAAAAAAATCCAGTAGACTGGGATGCGGCCTGAGTAATTAAACCAATCAACACTTCACTTGTTTGTTTTTCTCAGTGCTATGTCTTAAGTGCAATGGGTATGCTTAGATGTAGGTAGAACGATCCCTATACCTAAGGACTCAACAGGCTTCACCCTACTACAAGGCCCAGTTAGGCCAAAACTGGTCTGGGCTCTTTGTTTTCCCTTCAGAGGGCTCTGGTAGTTCAGCCTGGACTGTTCATGCTGGAGCAAGATCATGCCTGATTTACATATGGCTGCTTCCTGTCTGAGATTTTATGGTGGTCAAGAGAGCAGTGGATTGGATTGTGGCCCAAACTAATTACTGGTGGCTGAGATTAATTCAAGCTATCTACCCATCACTTTTTTGTCTTCCAGAGTGTGATAAACGTCACTTTGCGCACCATTGCTCTCTTCAGAGACACTGCCACTTGAAATGTTGTTCCAGAACTGCAGTTTCTCCAGTGTTATTGCCAAGGGCATGACACAGGACCCTGTAACTCCTGCAGAACGGGGGGCCACATCCCTTCAGGGGGCCAGCGTTCAGCTCAAGGACAATGAATATCTGTGACACATGGGAGACGCAGGGACCCGTCCTCACAATCTGCATGAGGGGCAGGGCTTTAAGTGGGCCGGGTCTCACCGGTGCTCAGCACCCGCAGTTTTTTGAAGGGGGCCTCGAAACGGGTCTCTATCGGGCTCTGTTTTGTGCCCTTGCACAGGCGGTCCGATTTTTTCTGGACTGCACTGACAGCAGGCACATCGATGTGCGCTGCTCACACTGCTCACTTCTCACAAGTGGAGAAGATACGGCATGACGTCATGCCAGGTGAGCCTTGTAGGGGAAGGGAAATCCTTTAAAGAGAGTCATTTTCTCTCTGGATTTCCCTTCTCTTTTTGAAACTCAGGAGCAGCAACATTGTCCTGGTGTCACCAGGGCTTTAAGTGGAAGCTTTTTCAGTATTATATACGAGCCATAGTTGCTGCTTATTTATCTTATGCAACTAACAACCATTGACAAAGCCAATAGTACTGACTTGTAGGTATGATGTTACTTGTTGTATCATATATCTAGATGCAATGACAGAAACAGCAAAATACAAGTCGTGCGGCACACTATGCTAAGCACAGATTTTTAGTTTATGTGTTTTTAAGCCACGCCCTTAATTACATTGGCCACGCCCCTTTGAGAGATCCCCTAGTTTTTTCATCCCACTTAAAGCCCTGATGAGGGGCATCATTTCGCTTTACCCCAGAACCTTCAGCTTTATTGCCCTGACAAGGAACAACAGAAAAAGTAGAAACGGAGACCATCCAGCCAGCACAAATACCAGCGAGTCGATAGTTAGACGGCCCTGTCTCTATGATTACGAAATGATGTCCACTGTCATCAACTCGGCAAGGCCTTCTTGATTTTATATTTTTTTCGATTGAATACCTCCTCTAGATTCTTCGGGGAACACAGTACGTTTTTTGGCTGTTGGTTTAGACCTTGAGAGGTACTTGTCGTGTCGCTCATCATACCAGCTGGGGCCGTAGATGATTGATTATTCGTACTGCGCCAAGAAGGCTGTTTAGGAGTCTTTGGATGGAACAGCCTGCGCGTATTCCTGGTACTGCCGCCTCATAATCCATACCCATTTACAAATAAATGTTTCACGTCCTTCGTTTGTGGGCAGATGTATTCGTCGTCCTAAAATGTCGGTCTCTGGCTTTCATTTTGTTGACTGAGGCGCTGCAGCTGTCTTATGCGAGCAGTCACTATGTGGAAATGAGAGGTCCGGGACTCCGGGTAGCATATGTACCCATTCGGAACAATGCTCAGAAGTGCCCATGTGGTGACACGCAGCGCTAAACGCAAAATTCCTAAATAAATAAATCTCATTCGAGCTGTCCTATGATTTCAAATCGCAAATGTAATAATAATCACTTATAAAATATGCAGTGAAAACCAAGGTTACACCATGGTCTTCAGTCGCTGACTGATTGTAAACTCGGAAGCCATGGTTTATCCTTGTGCGTAAACGCAGTTGAGTATCACACAATTTAAGGGATTTGGTCTATAGCCATTTGGATAATTTTCGATAGGGCCACACCCCCCCAAACGACAATACATTCCATTACAAACAGGCAACAGGTTACGTTGTATTATCTGCTGACGTAGGGCACAGGATAATTGAACAGATGGGTGTCACCTGTGAGATGTGGCCTCTAGGATAAGTGTAACCAGAGAGAAATCAGCAGACAATAGAGGAGACCTTGTTAGGGCCAGTGCTGGAAATGGAAAGAAGCATTGGCAAAGCTAAGAGGTCTGTCTTATGAATGAAATAGTCTTTTGTGACATTGATGGGTTCAGGCATTCAATAAGTTATCATGCATGGACTCTGTCACTCATCTTTGCAGTCATGCATTCATTCATTCATCCATCCACTAACTCATTCTTGCATTCACCCTGTAATCCAACTGCAATATAACATACACAAACTCAACAACTTATACAAGATAAATTAAGAGAATATAAGTAGAAACAAAAAAACATGCTGCCGTCTAAACATGGCCGGCATATGCTCGCAATAACAAAACTAAACATAGCAGAATATGGCAGGTATATGCTGGCAATAAGGAAACTAAACAAGGCAGCTGGTGTCTGTCTTGCTGAGATATTGTAAATAGTCTATTGTTGTTTTAAAAATCCAGCATGGCCGTCAACCCAACGTGTTGGCCATCTTGGAATGGTAAAACAATGATACACTATGGACAACATCATTCCATAATGGTCTCCTGGATTAGAGGAAGGTGCCACATGGGATGCAGTGCCATTAGCACTGTCTGGAGAGCAGTAGTGCCCTCTTAAGGAATATTAAAATAAAAGGAGGCTAAGCAAAGAAATGAAAAAGGAAAACAATAAAAGGAGAAAATTGAAAGCTAAAGGACAAGCTAACCATTCCTAATACTGAAGTGCACATATTTTCAGGTTGGCGTACACATGTGCGCAGAAAATGGTGTCATTCACAGGGCAAGAGAGCCATGGGCTCATGTGGACTGAACCATTACACCATGCAGTACGCTGTCATGAATGGTCACAGTATTTAAATAACAGTCAGACCAATGGCAGAACAGAGTTCTTTACGGATATATATTTATATATATGTATGTATGCATGTATTATTTAATGTTTTTTTTATTACAAGGGTCCTGCAGACAGCTAAGAAGAGATTTTAGAAATAAATATTACAATGTAAATCTTCTCCCTCTAGGGTTTGTCAGAGGGGTTACCCAATGTCAAAATATTTCCCTGCAAAGGTAATCTGTGACATTGCAAGCAACCAAATACTTATCTGTAGGCTTTAATATTTAGAAAAATTAATCAACCCTTAAATGCCTATTGACTTTAACATATGCTTTGCACAATTAATATGTCATGCCTACAGCATTCATCATACATTTTCATAATAAACAGATCAGACCTATGGCATTGGAAATATTTTTTTGCTAATGAACCAGTTAGGCCTCCAGCTGTTATCATTGGCTTGTCACCATAACCAACTGAGGCCTCCTGTACTGAGCTTTAGTTTTCCCACAAGGCAACTGTTAGAAATGGGATTTCTGGTTGGCTAAGGCATGCGCCTAAGCCAGGCAGAAACCACCACTCTAGTCAGGGCAAGGGAGTTACACACTGAAGATAACCCCTGCTCACCCCCTTGGTAGCTTGGCAGAGCAGTCAGGCTTATCCCAGAGGTAATGTGTAAAGCGTTTGCGCAACACACGCACACAGCAGTGACACACTAGGCACACCACAAAAGAAACTCCACACAAGGTTATATCAAAAATAGCCTTTGTATTGCGGACTGTGAAACCTTCCTCTCATAGTCCTCCCATACACATTCATTCTCTTGCCATCAGAGTAGGGTTTCCTGGAGGTCTAGCTGGGTGTCCGACCCACTCACTGCTATGTCTCTCTCCTCACAGAACCCCCTCAACTTCAACATACTGTATTTGAGCAGATCTTTTACAATAAAGGCAGATTCCATTTTGGCAAGGCTCTAAGACACAAGTGCAACAGGGGAGACCTAGGTGGAAGAGCTGCAACAGGAGTATGCAATTTAAAAAAATGACACTTTGAGGAGAAATAAAAAATTCAGGCGCAATAAAATCCCAAAACACGTGCTTGTCTAAAATGCAGAGTTTGTAGTGCAACCATGCGTCACTGTGGTACTGCGCAAACGCAAGTCCTATCCTCACTGCTAACAACCAATGTTAGAAATGGGATTTCTGGTTGGCTAGGGCATGCGCCTAAGCCAGGCTGAAACCACCACTCTAGTCAGGGCAAGGGAGTTACATGCTGAAGATAACCCCTGGTCACCCTCTTGGTATCTTGGCAGAGCAGTCAGGCTTATCCCAGAGGCACACCACAAAAGAAACTCCACACAAGGTTATATCAAAAATAGCCTTTGTATTACTCTTAAAACACATTAGAACGTAATCACATATATACACTGTGCCACCAGGCCCTAGGTATGACTTTACAGGGATTATACAGACTACAGGGCCAATCGGGCCACTGTCATAACCATCATATCACAACTCATAAGTAGTGAAAACACCCAGTAACTATTGGTCACGGTACACTTAGCATAAACATATTAGGCATACATCCTAAATTAGCAACTGTGCACCACAGTAACACATCCTATAGGCATAACCATAACTGCACGATATGTCACCATATTCCTGAGAGCCCACTGGCCCCCAGTCGGCAGTTCCAGCGCCTCTGCGCTTACCACCTGGACTGCGTGGTAGTTCGGTGGAGGCTCCTTCATCCACCCAGGCTCCCAAACTGGCCCCCTAGCTGCTGATGCAGCAGAAACAATGCTCGCAATGCCAAGGGGGTGGGGGTGCAACTCACCTGTCTACTTTACTGGAGAATGCTCCCGATGCTGCGCTAAGTATGCAGCTGCCCATGATCGTGCGGCGCAGCTGCAACCATCCCGGAAAAGTGGAGCACTCCTCCTCAGGGGCCTCCGTCGAGGTTTCACCCCGAGCTCCTCTGCACCAATATCCAGATCCGGAGTCCCTACTCCCCTGGACCTCTCACTTGGCTGTAGCGCCTCAGTCCCGTACTGGCGAGTAGACCCTTCTCTTGTCTGCCCTAGGAGCCCCTGAGGCACCGGTCCTTCTTCTGGCTACCGGCCCTGCCCCCAAGCATGCTCTGGCAGCACGCAGGGCTCTCCTCATGAACACGAGAGCACCGCCCACAGTCAGGCTCCTTCCGCCTGACTTCCGACCTCGGTGATCACGGAGCGAAGTCTCCGTTGATTCCACAGCCCTCTCTGGTGTCCTCCGGACACAGCAACGTGGGGTAGGCTCCCACCTGAATGTAGGCTCTGTGGCGTCTCTCCTCGTTGAGAGAGCCACACCCTCCGCCAGGCTCAGCCTTCGCCTGGCTTCCGCTCTCCTGGCCGGCGCGACTTCTCGTTCTGCACCTGCCGGGCAATCATGCCCCAAGAGCCCCTGTCAGGGCTCCAAACCCCCAGGGCACAGCAATCCTGGGGCGCTCTCCACGCCGCTTCCTCACGGCTGCAGGAGAAAGGGACTGCACTCACAAGTGCTCCCAACTACTCCACTTGGAGCACTTCAGGCCCAGGTCCAGAGCAATAGCAGCGCTCCGCCTGTCTCCCACTTCCAGACACCAGCAGGGAGCAGGCTGCGCTTCTCTCCAAAAAGTGCACAGGTAGGCCATCACACTGGGTCTCCTAGACAGAACATCAGACCCTTCAGCTGCCAAGCAGGGCAGCAGGTCAGTCCCCAGCGACGGTTCCTCCTGGCAGTCCGGCAGCCTGCAGGCCACAAGTCCCAAGTAAGCACACAGCTCAACCATGGGGTCACAGCCCCAATATTTATATCACCAATGTCTTTGTTCTCCCCCTGGCACAGGGCTCTGTGCCCGGTCCAAACCAGTTCTGGGGGGTACTTCCATACATCTTTTCATGTGCACCACCACCCTTATTGTTAGTGTAGGCTCTGGCCCCAGACACACCACGGGGGGGGCGGAGCCAGCATTGTGGAAGGCAGGCATAGTCCTATTCAGGTTCAGGTGCTACTCCTCCCACTACTCCAAATGCAGATCGGCCTATTCAGCCTAGCGCTGACTCACCCAGCCCCTCTGGAGCCACTGCACCTCCCCAGCCCCTGTAATCCAGAGCCAGACATGCAATACACAACAGGCAGGTACAAAGACACATAGCACACAGAAATGCCCACTTCTAAAAGTGGCATTTCGAAAATAGTGATAATAAATCTGCGAACACCATTCCACAGCATTTGTTACCACTATTCCAAACATACCAAATTTGATCACGCCACCCCTCTCATATCAGGAATTACCACTGAAGCACATATCAGGGAATCCCCAATGCATTCCTATGAGAGGGCAGCCTCACAGTAGTGAGAAACCAAAATGGCTGTTTGTCACTACCAGGACATGCCACACAGTTAAGGCACATGTCCTACCTTTTACCTACAGCGCACCCTGCCCATAGGGCTAGCTAGGGCCTACCTTAGGGGTGACTGATATGTAGTAAAAGGGGAGTCACAGACATGGCAACCACTTTATGTGCCACATCACAGCGGCGGTAAACTGCGCGTGCATGCCCTGCAATAGCAGAGGCCTGAGACAGGTTTGAAAGGCTACTTTGGTGGGTGGCGCAAGCAGCACTGCAAGCCCACCAGTAGCATTTAATTTACTGAGACTGGGTATATGAGATACCACTTTACAAGGGACTGATAGGTAAATTAAATACGCCAAACAGGGGTAGACCAATCTTACCAAGTTTACCATAGAGAGCATATGCACTTTAACACTGGACAGCAGTGATAAAGTGTCCAGAGTCCTAAAACCACCAACACCAGGTCAGAAAAAATACCAGTAGGAAGGCAAACAGTTCAGGGATGACCCTGCAAAAAGCGCCAAGTATAACAGCAACCATCGGGAACATAGAGATTAAATTACATAGTATACAAAATTAGAGTTGGTTTAGCAAAATACTATCTCTCCTAAAAGGGCCTAACAGCGATTCTCACTGTATAAACTTTCCATATCCACGGTTTGTCACAGGGGAAAACCAACACTATTGTGTAGATTTCATGTAATAAAATACCTATCTGTGGGATTTAATGTAAACTAATAAGAATCCACACTTAAATACCTATTGCCTACTAAGGCCTACAGCCTTTATCATAACTTTTCATTATAAACAATCTGGCCTGTATCCTGTATCACTGGCTTGTCACCATAACCAACTCAGACCCATGGCGGGTCTCAAGCCTTTCCACAGGCAAATATCAGGTATACCATAATAATTACAAATACGTACATCAAACATCCTCCTAATAGACCCTAATAAGGATTACCATAGGGAAAATTATGTATCCAAATAGTTTGTTTAGGTGAATCACCAACATGAAAACCCTTGCCTACTACGGTAAATTGCAACATTTCATGTTACAAAGTACCTGCCTACAGGCCTTATTGCAGTGTTAAAACAAGCTATCCTTAAAAGCCTATTGCCTTTATGACAAAGCAGGTAGGCCTTACTTAATGTGAAAGCATGAGTTAAAAGCCTATTGCCTTTAAAACATGTTTCTCACAATTAGTAAGTAAGGCCTACCTGCTTTGTCATAACTTTTCATTGTACACAGATCACACTGAAGGAATCTGACTTAGCTTTTCCTAGTGAACCAATAAAACCTCTTGCTTTTGCGAATGGCATGTGAAAATATGCAACAAAGGCCTACTGAAGTGTGCATAAGCTGGCAACCATCAGTCATGCATTTATAAAATTTCAAATATGTACAAAATTGTAGTTGCCAAAACCTCCTCTTAAAAGGGCCTAACAAGAGTCATTACAGTGAAATTCTACTCGCAGGGTTTGTTCACTGGGTGACCAATACCAAAACACTTTTCTACTATGATACAATTTTGAGCATAAGGTTTTCCAGAAGTCAATCAATCAGACACACAGTAATACAATTACAAAGGTGTACAAAATTACAGTTGTTAAGCAAAATACTGTCTCTCCTAAAGGGGCCTCACTAGGATTCTCACAGAGTAAACCTTCTATATCCACAGTTTGTCATGGGTGTTTCCAACACCAAAACCATTGCTCACTATAGTAATCTGTGAGATTTGATGTAACAAAATACATATCTGTAGGCTTGCATATAGACTAATAACAATCCACACTTAAATGCCTATTGATTTCAACATATGCTTTTCACAATAAACCTCAGGCCTACTGCCTTTTTTGTAACGTTTCATTACAAACAATCAGGCCTATAATCTTTATCGTAGGCTTGTCATCGTGATCATCTCAGGCCTTTATCATTACATTTCATAATAAACAGATCAGGCCTTTAGCCATGATCAGTGGCTCACCAGATAACTAAATTAGGTCTGCTGTACTGAGTTGAAGATTTGCCTCAAGCCAAAAAGTACAATGTAGGCAGTCTTTATAATGGAAGAACACAAGGTTGCTCAATCTAATCCTGTACTCAGGGGAACCAATGTGTAGATTATTGTAGCCCTGGGCATCCCATAATGCTCTTCATAAAAAAAACTACACTCTGAAGTCCAAAGTCAGTGATGAAAGGGGAGGTTGGTTGGACTGCAATACATTCCTCATGACTGCCCTCCTTCCATCTGTGCTGCTGCCAGAGAAAAACAAACACTGTACACTTTCTAGTTATCCTAGACACTTTAACACCATTAAGATGTCATGTGTGTGACCCTAAAAGTTCAAGCTCAGGCAGCCATACTGCTGAGGCTCAGGCAGCTGGATAAGCTCACAAAACAAATACAGCTGCATGGAGGGTGAGCACTTGTTTTCAGTGGAAACACACAACTTCTGCCCGATCAAAACACATACTCCTTGCTATCAGTGTGTGGGCGGAGCCAAAGCCCCTCTCTGTAGTACTCCTGAAAGCTCTTTTTTTAGGCTAATCACTTTATGTCTGTCAACAGCTACGCTGTCAAGTCAGACCTAAAAAATTATGTAGAGATTCCACAAATTGTAAAGAGGGTGGAGTCACGAGAAGCAGATTCTGACAGTTAATGTGTCTATTTAAAAAAAAAAAAAACTCTCCTGCAAATTAAATGGCACAGGGGCAAATGTGATAGTAAAACTGTTTTGGCTAATTTAATTGTGGCAAACAGGCTGCATTTTAAAATAAGATAGTAGGCCACTGCACCTGCTGCAGAGATCTTTGTGTACCCAGTCAGTTCTGTGGGTATAATAGAGGTAAGATAAGTCTTACTGCCTTGCCTTGGAGGGGGCGCTGGTTGGAACACACAGCACGACTGGAGGGATTTCGACACAGGGACCTGATTAGAGTCACGGTACTTCAAACTTTCCCATACCCAGTTTCATTAGTACCTCCACCTGAGACACATGCTTGGACATGATCAGACACATTTAACTGAACTGCCTGATTTTGGCCCCTGGAGGCTAGGTTATTAATGGGCAACTTGAGTCGAGGGGGGATTCTCCAGCTTTATCGCTCCCTGGTTTGTAACACCCCTGAGATGCTAGATTAGCTCCATCGGAGGTGGGAGGGGTGGGTCAGGAACCTAGATGATGTGGAGTGGCGGGAGGTGTGCATGGCCTCCAGGAGCTTGTCATTTCAGCGAGGCTCAGGTTAGTTCAACTACACTATCTGCACCTCGCCTACATGACACCCCAAATGCTCTGGCATGCACGCCTTCTCCCCAAACCTAACTGCACTGATGCTCCTCCCCTGGGGCAAATTTCTTTCACATGGTGTGACTGTGTCCTGTGAACACCCTATATTGGAGTCAGATTGGTCGATCCCTCTCTAAAATCCTGGATAAGCCCATCACTCTAATGCTGAAATTAGCCCTCCTGGGTCTTCTGGATGAATTCAGTGGTGTGAGGGGTGATAGAACACTGATTGATCTGTCAACGCTAGTGGCCAAAATAGACATAGTGAGACATTGGACAGTACCACGATCACCTAGCCTGGCACTGTGGAGATCTGGCATGGAGTGGTTTGCCAAATAGGAAGAGCCAATTTATATCGCTAGAGGCCGTACTCGAAAATTCCTCAACATATGGGGTAAATGGTGGGAGTATTACGATTTGTCTTCTATACCGGAGATTGTGCCCATAGGGACGCCGGCTCCTTCATAATTGCTGGAGATTCCAGGCGGGTGGGATGGTGTGGTTTGATTGGGAAGCAATTCATTCTTTTATTTTGTTGTAGTATCTCATTTTCATAATCCATAACGTTTGCTTATATAAAAAAAACAAAAAAGAAAACTCCCATTGATAATGCACTTGCTGAAGAGATCTGTATGGGGAAACATCCAGAACAACGAGGCCAGAGCCACGAGTTCCGGAAGCCCGCAAGCCGAACAACAACTTGCCCAAACAACGACTTTGTCTTAACCACGCATGTGCGTGGTTAAGGCAAAGTCGGTCTAGTGTTCGGGATGGGCGGGGAGAGAGGAGCGTCGAAAGCGAACAGGATAGGTAAGAGGTGTTTGGAGTCGTTTTCAGGCGGTGTGGGGGTTCGGCGTAGTTTTTAGGGGATGGGGGTTTGGGGTAGTTTTTAGGGGGTGGGGGTTTGGAGTAGTTTTTAAGGGGTGGTGGGTTCTGGGTAGTTTTTAGGGGGTGTGAGGGGTTCAGGGTAGTTTTTAGGGGGTGGGGGTTTGGGGTAATTTTTAGGGGGTGGGGGTTCGGGGTAGTTTTTAGGGGGTAAGGGGGTTTGAGGTAGTTTTTAGGGTGTGGGGGGGTTTGTGGTAGTTTTTAGGGGGTGGGAGGGGTTCAGAGTAGTTTTTAGGGGGTGGGGGGTTCGGGGTAGTTTTTGAGGGGTGGGGATGGTTCAGGGTAGTTTTTAGGGGGTGGGGGTTCGGGGTAGTTTTAAAGGGTTGTGGAGGTGTTCAAGTAGTTTTTAGGGGCTGGGGGTTCAGGTTAGTTTTTAGGGGGTGGGAGGGGATCAGGGTAGTTTTTAGAGGGTAGGGGGCTTCAGGGTAGTTTTTAGGAGGTTGGGGGTGTATTTAGGGCTCAGGGGGAGAGGGAGGGGGTGGTATCATTAGCCACGGATAGCCGTTTACCATGCATGCCTTTACCACCAAAATTTGTGGTAAAGGAATGCGTGGTAAAGCAATTTGTGGTTAAGACGCGGTCGTTGTAGTGACCGTGTTGTAAAGGTAGGCGTTGTTGAGGAACTTGTTGTTCCGACATACAACCATCTGTATGCTGTCTAATCACAGCTTTGACTCATTGTAAAATAGAAAGAAGGGTTAACATGCCTGCTCCAAAACACAGCTCTTAACACGCAGGTCACAAATCTGTATTCTATATTGATAGCTCAAGGATTTACTGCTTCTAGTGCAGAAATCATGGTGTGGCCTATACAAGTTACCATCTTTGTAATAACAGCTTAATGAGTTTTGAACTGACATAAAGGAGCTGCAGGCAAACTGCAAAGGATATGTTTAGAAGCTTAGTGTTTTTTTCCTCCGTCTATCGTTATTCTTAGCTTGTTAAAACAGATCCACTGGGTAGTAGTATACTCCTGTTAGTAAGTGCTGTATGAAGGATTATTAGAATAATTACTCATATACACAGATACATCGGATATTATTACAGTACATGCACATCTCTTACATATGAAGCTTAGATAACTCAGAAACCTGCCCCAATAGCTTTAGCTTTTATCTCTTCGAGTTGTGTTACGTCCAGGTGGAACTGAATATACGAGCTCTCCCTCAATGCCGTCAGATTGATGCTCTGAATGCAAAGCTCACAAATGACCATATTTAGAGTTTGGCAGATGGTATTCCGTCTGTTGGGGGGGAGGAGTACATTTCGTCTGCCATCCTGACAGATTACCGTCTGTCAAATTTAGAAATCACCACTCTCTGTATCTTGATAGGAAATACCCATCATGGCAATTCCTGTGAAGGTACAAAAGATTTGGTTGCATTTGCCATCTGTTTTAATGGCCATCCACCAAACTTTTACAAAGTTTTTGTTTTTCAAAAACAAACTCCCAAAGTAGGAGTTTGTTATTTAAAAAAATCTAATGACCCTCACACCCCAGGAGTCCTTTCCCTGCGTGTGGGGGGATCATTATTTGTTTTTTTCTGTCTCTCAGCACCAGGTCTTAACTAGCAATGATGGACAGAAAAAACAAAAACATCACACATTCTACCCTGAATAGGCTTGGTATTATAATGCCCTTCCTCCGATGGCCTCTTCCCTGCTAGGTGGTTGGGGGATACCTTCCAGCGATGGAGCCATCGAGGGCTCTGTCAATGGAAAGGTGGCAGTCTTCTTGACTCTAACTGGGGTGGGAGAACTGTTGGTTTGGCGGACAGGGTACTCCATCACTTTTGTGGCAAAGTACCCTTTCTGCCAATCTCTAAATCTAGCCCTAAGTGCTGGGGCTGCTAAAGTGTCACAGTGTTGGCCCTGGAACCAAGCAAATTTCAGTGGGGCTAATACCCAATAATAGCTGTCATATCTCATTTCTGGTACTATTCAGATCTATGTAGAAACTTCAGCTTGTGGGACATAGGCCAGTTGCATTTTTCAATGACCTGCATGGAAGTGATGGGGCTGTGAGGGTATTTAGGGGGTGAGGAGGTCCGGCACACCTTTAGGCAGGTTCGGGTAGAAAGTGCATGCTTAACTACCAGTCTGTAACATAGCTTCATTATACGAATACCCTAAACAAACAAAGGTTTCTGTCTTACTGCAGCAGGGTTAATCCTAGTCTGTGAAGAGTGTGTGTTTTTGGCTTGGCTTGTGTTTCATTTCATAGTGTAAGGAGATTCCTCTTTTGCATGTTCACCCCCACTTTTGGACTGATTCTGCTGGTTTTTCAACTCTGAGAGTGCACCCAGGACTACTAACCTGATCTATAGGACATATAAAAACGTATGTGTCTTAACCGCTGAAACCTCCAAATTGTCATTTTGCTGGGGAAAAGTTAGCAACCCATTGGCTAATAAAGGGTTACTGGCTGGCTAACTACTGAATGGGACTAACTATCTAACTGGGTACTGCGAGGTATCAAATTAAATGTGGCATTAAACCCAACCTGATGCCCAGGTCAAATGTAATATCACTTTTAAAGCTAAGCAACTTTTTTAAAGAAAGTTGCCACTCTGTACCCCAGTGGTCCAGTAGCCTCACACGGGCTGGGACCCACAGACAGCTTTCTGCCCACCAAGGAAGTGGTGTTAACAACTTCCAGGCTTAGGATCAAGCACTGCAAACCCCTGGGAGAGGTGTCACCTCCCCTTTGCAGGAAGCCACACGGGGTGTTATCCCAAAAGGTGAGCTTCAAAGGGGTAGTCGTCTTTGATGGGCGAATGGTGTTAACACTCCAGAGTGGCTGCCCATTGCTTATGAAGACAAGCTGGAGACAGGGACAGAGAGAGAAGACCAGAGCCCAAACCGATTTTCAAGGGGGTGAGTAGCCCCCAAGTAGCCACACTTCTAGTGTGGGCTACTAAGTTCCTTACATCGAAGGTAAGTGTTCTGACATTTTAAGAGTGGCCAGAATGGTGCACTCTGGGATAGCCAGGTGACACACATCACCAGAAAGTTGTCACACAAAGGGAGGGAACCTGGTAGCCCATTGGCTAGTGACCACATGGTCCCCTCAGGGCAAATTAATGGGATAAAAAGAGTACCTCTGGCACCTTCGACACTAAGATCATGCTGGATTTGGAAAGCAGACCAAAGCAGGATTTCCCTGCTGCCCTTAGGATTGCACAAAGAGAGGCTGCACCATCTGCTGGACTGCACCTGCTGAACTTTGGGCTAGCTAAGTTTGGACTATGCCTGTGGCTCCTAGCTCGAGGAAATGTTGATCCCCAGTCCCAGACCAAAGCAGTGACTCAAAGGATCAGTCTGCTGATCTCCAGGAACCAGCTCCAGGGACAAAAGAGCTTAAGTAGTACAAACCAACAAAGTGCTAGCGACTGGAGAAGATTTGCTGCTAGCTACTGTTAGGAATCGCGAGAGACCGGCCTTCAATAGCCAAAAGTTGCACCTGTGTCCACTGGACCCTAGAGTGCTGTCAAAGCCCGGATTGGTTGCTCCAGCAATGCTACCCCCACTGAAGCATTTTGCACCAACCATTGTACCCGGAGACCACAAACCCAGCAGCTGGTGGCCTTGGACCCCTCGAAAGAGGATATCGTGGGACCCCGACCTCAGTGGCCAAAGTTGCCTCACATCACCCGTGGAGTGTGGAACCCCCACAAAGGCACCCCTGTCAACTGCATCAGAACTGGAGCATTCTAAAGAATCTTTTCATCCTGCATACCCAGCATCAGGACCACTCCATTATTGTCTGTGCCGGCCATGCTGTAAAGGCTGGAACTGGACTGAAAAACTCTCTAGTGGCCAGGTTACTGTCCAAATCTACTCCACTGGCTTCCTAGACCTCCATCCTGTTGGATTTGGTTTCCCAAGCTGGGTTGGAGTAGTTGAACTAACTTTTGAAAAATTATAAACTTTTTGTTGACCAATGCTTGTTTGCGGTTGAAATCAGAAGTGATAAAATCTTTTTTTAATATCAAATCTCCGAAACCCTCCTGTTGATTTTGCTCATCTTGCACTCTAAAAATGCATAAAAATACACTCTATTTTTATTAATTGGTGTTGTGTTTCTTTTGTGTTTTGTGGCTTTCTTATTTGATTGTTTGGTACTGTTAAATGCTTTACACTAAGTTCCTATGTCCAAGTCTTGCTGCTTGAAAGCCATAGCTACCCAGGGTTGAGCTTAACGTTGTTCAAATGAGCCTTACTCATCCCAATAAAGGTTTTGCAAGTGTATTCCACGATAATGCCTCTCAACCATATCATATATTAGACCCAGATCCTCCCACAGAGTATTTTTGTAATAGTAATTCTGGCTTTCCTTGTATTTCTGGCACTATAATGTGTGTTTTTGCTCACAATGTGTAGAAATACCATTCTTGTGTGGTACAGCTTTCATGGGGATGGAATTTTGACGGTGGAATCGATAAAAATTATGACTGTTGCTGGTTTTGAAAAGGTAAGTGTGGCACGAAGCTGTGTCTGCCAATGTGTTTTTTCTCAGATTGGAGCATTTGGTATAAATTTAAAGCCATTTCTGGTCAGGGAAATGTGGTTTAGTGGCTGAGTTGACTTGGTGACCCAGCTTCTAATCCCAGCTATGACACTCTGATTTTTAAATGTATGATTTTGGATAAATCAAATAATCTCCCTTTGCTGTCCCAATTGTACTACTGAATATCGACACCAACAATATTGTGGCATACTAATATCGAGAACAGAATTTGAAGGACTAAATATCAAAGGGTAAGTGCATATAGGGAAGTATAGATTTACTATTATTAACTCCACATCTACATACCTTTGAGATATATGTACTGTGAAGGCGCTTATATGTGGAGTAGGTATCGAAAATCTAGACTTATTTACATGCCAATATTTTATTTTCAATATTATGTCCTCAGTATTCTATCCCTTCGATATTCTTGATTCGATATTCAGTCCCCAACTAGGTACGAAGCCCTCAGATTTTTTTTTATTTGTTATGATGTAACATTATTATAACATTTTGACATGCACGTGCATGCTTGCAATATGACAGCAATATGTGATTTACCGGGCAGGATTCGCTTTGGTTGCCGAATACTTGGGCCTCAATCGATGCATAGAATTTTCATTCAGTCATTTTGGTGTGTTTAGTTCTGTTCTTGTATGAGATGCCAAAACTGACCTGCAGAAGTTTGGGTACTGTACCAGTCAGCAGTGGTGAAGGGAGAAGAAAACCTCCTTCCTAGCAGCCTCTTGTGTTGCCTTAAAGTGTGCTCTACCTTGCTGTGCCCGCAGGCATTGATTTAGTTGCCTGATTCTGCCATTGTGCATAGCTGTAACGCCGGCAGTAGAAAGGAATCGTGATCTTGGAATGCAATTTATCCATTTATTTTTTCCTTTCATACGTGCTAAGAGGTAAAAATTAGGTACCAATGAAGGTTACGTAACAACGAAAAATGGAAGTGCCAGAGCATGCGCGATTTCTGTTTTTTCAGTTACTGTTATTGAAACAGCTTTCGACTGCAGTTTTCCTACACCATGGGAGGGTGGATTGTTAAGGAATGCAGCTTTGAAGTCCGTATGGGTCCTGTCGAGGTGTTCTTCAACTTTCATTGATGGGCCCAGGCCCTGCCGTGCCTCTGTAACTCTTGTTCCACAGCTCCCAAAACTGTAAAGATGGCGCTGTGTAGCAAATTTAGAGATGCCCACAACAACAGTTAGTTATTAATGCTATATTCAATAAAAATGACTATTACCTCCAGCCCAAGCCATTCTTATAGCTTTGGGGGCCTGAAATAGTCTGAATTGTTACACTTGTAGGAGTGTGATAGTTACTAGTTGTGTTGTTACTGTCATTGGCAGCATAGCAGGAGCAATGTGTTCGGGAAGCTGCAGTGGCCTCCTGATGAGAGCGCTGACACTTATTATTTTTGTTTACAAATTAAGCACTGATGCTATTGTTGTGGTCTTTGTTTCAGCTTCGGATCGCAGTTTGCTAGTTGGAGTTATAACAGAGGGTGAGTGTTCCTAGGTGGTTAGCCGCCCCACCATGCTTCCTATATATGTATGTAGCATCTTGAATGCCACCCTCTTACCCAGGGCTTTAAGTGGGATCAAAACACTGGGGGGGCCCTAAAAGGGGTGTGATCTATGTAATTAAGGGTGTGGCTTTAATATGTAAGCTAAAAATATGTGCTTCCCGTATTGTGCCTCTGGACTGTTTTGCTCCCTCTTTCTCTTATTGCCGCCAGATTTATAATACAACAACTGACATTGCACCTAAAACAAGCCAGGACTATAGGCTTTGTCAATAGTTGGTAGCGGCATAAGATAAATCAGTAACATCAATGACTTTGCTGTAAATATTGAAAATGCTTCAATTCTGAAATTATGAGACTACGAAATAACTATACCGCTCCATTAAGAACGTTAAATCCAACTCTTTTTAAAATATTATTGATTGTAGGTGTGAAAAATGTCTAGAAGATGCTAATACTGGCCGGGGCCGGACTGGGAACCCAAAGCAGCCCTGGCAAATTTTGTCAGACCAGCTCCCGTATGGTGCATAGTGAGTGCAGTGAGTGAGCCTGGCCACTACAAGGGGGTTTTAAGGGATTCTCCCCCCAAAAAATGTTTTTTTGAAATTGTAAAAATGGTGCATTCTATAAACATTTTCCATTATTTATTGAATTGTATTAGATTTTAAAGCATAGTAAATGATGACCTTACAGTGCACCACGATACGAAAATCTATATTGGGGCTTTTCAATGATTCCTTCACTATCACACTCCAACAGTGTCTCTCATCTCTCCATAGTCCCTCCCTCACATGTATTTCATTTGTTTTATAGTGCCTCTCATACAAGCGTAGGGTGCGGGAGCATTTTACGTCACAAACACAAACAGAGACTGAATCATACATGTGTAAATCAGTGTATAGAAAATGTTACATAAGACAAAGGGGACTACAAGGTGTAGGATTCACATGTCATCCATACTGGTAGTAATTTTTTAAGAGGGCTTGGTCTGGGGAAACACAAACTCAGGATTCAGAACGCAACACAGTGGTTAGGGTTGAATTACAAATAAGAATTTATTTCTACCCAAACAAACTCTTTTTAGCAAAATAAGGATAATGAAAGAATGAGACAAAAACATAACTTTCTAAACTAGATTACAATTGTAACTTATGAACTGCACAGCCACAGAACGATCTCTGTGACAGAGGCTCTAACCCACTGAGCTATACACATAAAATAGTATTCTGTGATCTGCATAGTAACCATCTGCGCTACCTTAGATGAGTCAAAACTGCCACTAGACAAAACTCCAATATCTCTCCAGAAGGTACATTAATCACCAGACTTATCTTGACACTTATTATTGCCTGACAACTGCTGGATATACAACAACTTTGCAGTGCTTTTAAAACTTCCCACTGCTACTAAATGGGCCCCCACTAACAAAACTGGCCGCCTTCCAGCAGGTACATTAATCATCAAAGTTATCTTTGCACTTATTGTTGCCTGAAAACTGTTGGCTATATAAGGAACTCTGCAGTGTGTTAAAACAGCTGCACTGCCACAAAACTGGCCCCCAGTAAAAAAAAAAAAGCGACCCCCCTTCCATCATCCCAGGGAAACGCCCGATGTGCGGTACAGCCAGTCTGGCCTTGGCTGCTGCAGCCCGTGTAGCAGCTCTATCAGTCTCCAGCAGGTAATGATTGTATAGTATATATTAACAGCCTAGGCTCTGCCCACCAGCCCTCTTGCCACCCTGCAGATTTCCGCGATGTGCGCTTTCAGATCATTACCAGGTGATCATATCTTCAGAATAGCACACATCACGAAGGAGTCGCTTCCCGGTTACATCAAGGGCAAGTTATTGGTGGTACTGTCACCGAGTTAAGATTTTTTTTTTCAAGCTGAGGGTAAGGGCAAAAATGGAACGTCCGATAGGGATCTGTCTCAGCACCTTGTTTTTAGAACTGCCGGTGCTGAGTACTGACAGGACCCAGCTCACTTAAAGCCCTGCTCTAACCACCTCAAACCCATGGAAGGATTGAAGTGTGGGAGGAATGTGGTCTGTGGTCCAGTCCTTTTTTTCCTGGTACTGGGCGCGCTGCTTGGCATCGATGTACTATCGTCTTGGAGAGTCCTGTCTGCAGGAGCAGTGCAAGAGCTGTCGGCACAAGCAAAACGCATTTTACTCCCTCTCCAGTAAAACAGCTGCATTTCCAGCTCCCAGCTGTAAAATGGCACTTTTTGATGCCTCCTGCTAGTGATGTCATACAATGGAAGCCTCGGCTCACCATACGGGTGCACCAGCCTTACCTTTATAGAAGTTGTTGCTGTACCCTTGGTGCAGGGCTGGACTGGCCATAGCGGGCATCGGGAATTTTCCCGTAAGCTAAAAGGGTGGGGGCCGGTTTTTGACTGATGGGGTCCGTTTTTGTTACTGTGGGCCAGTTTTGCAACAGTGCTGCAATATCGGGCCCCTGTAACAAAAGCAGCAGCAGTGCTTCTCACTTGCATCCCTACCCACCCAGGGCCGGTCCAACTGAATTGCCAGGGCTGGTGTGTGTTCCCAGTCCGGCCCTGCCATGGTAACACAGCACCAAAGCGTTGAGTGATTCCACCTTCGACTGGAAAAGCCACTAGGGCCAATTCTGACAAGCATTTCAGTGTGGAAGCATGTCCTCTAGGAGACTTCAGAAGCACAGGCTGCCTGCATTTTCTCATCTATTCTTATATATTGGCTAAGCAGATGTACCTCCAAAGATTATTTTCAGGGACCTTCCCGAAGTGCATCTTGAACTGTGTGTCTTAAGCATACAATTAAAAGGGCACGATGTATTGTTCAAAACGTTGGACTCACTGAAAAGCCACGGGGAGGGATTTTTATAAAGAATACGGGCTAGGCGACTAAATGAAAACAAGCATTACCAAGGCCAACAAGTCTTGCTTTATTATATTTCATATACAAACAAAACAAAAGTAAAGGCAGATTTGCATGAATGGAGAAGATACACATAGGCAACATGCACATTCACACTGGCACACACAAAACTAGCTTGCCTGGAGTCACCATCAGCATGCTTAGATACATCGTACAGAGGTGCCGAAGTATCCACAGGCAAGCGCACATGTAAGCATTGCCTGTGTGGTGCAGTTATGCATAATGCTAGCGTTGTCTGCACATGTGTGACTGTATGCGTTGCCTGTGTGTATCTTCTCTGTGTACACATATCTGCCTGTAGTGTTGTCCAACTGTGCGTGCACTATAAAAAAACTAGACCATTTTGCACTGATAGCCTGTCATGACAAATATGCAGGGGCGGCTCCTCCTTTGGAGCGGCGAAGCATCGCCCCACAGGTCAAGCTGAAAAATAAAATGGTAATAAAGTTTCTTTATTATCATTTTATTTTTCAGCAACTGACCCGTCCTGAACTGAGTGACAGGACGGGGAGGGGCCAGTGCTGCCGAGTGGCAGCAGGGAGCTGTGTGCTTTAAAATGCGCATGTCTCTTTGGCTGGCTGTCTTGCGACGGCCAGCCAGACATGCAACTTTTACACTTCGCTAACCCAGCTGTCTCAGACAGCTGGGTTAGAGAAAGCGCAGGCTTCCAGTGCTCTTGAGAGCGCTGAGGGAGGCCGCTCCAACCAATCCTGGCGCTGCTCTCATGCTGGTGAAAGCATCGCCAGGATTGGTTAGGGGAGTTGGCTGGGACCTGCGGAAGAGAGATGACCGGTGGAGGGGGACGTCGCATCCTGCCTCAAGGTAAGTGTTTTTTGGTTTTTTTTGCATGCGCCCCCGCCACTCTGCCCTCGGTAAATGGCAACCGTCACTGCAAACATGTTAGGTTGACGACCATGTGAGCGCCATTTAGTCTTGTTACCTAAAAAATCTCCATGCCTGACCAGCAAATACACTGTTAGAGGAGTGTTCCCGGTGTTCCTTCCACACATTATTCTAATCCCATGGCAAGGGGCTTAACGTAACTCAAAATTATTCATTAACAAAGTTTTATTGTGTGTAACGAATACCCTGAGGAACTAAATCTTTAGCAAGTCTTTTATGTTTTGTGTATACCAGACACCAGACGTTCTCTCTGGAAAAAAGTTTCACTCCCATTGTAAATATGAAGATTCAGTCAACCCCATCCTCTGTTTAAGAGAGGGTGCTAAGACTACTTTGAATGCAAATCAGGTATTTTTGTGTTTCCCAGCATGCATTTCTATTGCATCCATCCATCCCCACAAAAATTGCTTCTGTCCTAGGTTCACCGTTTAATGTCATGCAAACACATACTTGCCATACTGTATTGCAATACCGATATTGTTTTGTTAGTTAAAAGTCATGGGCCGTTTTGCCACTTCCATACTTGTTTAAAAATATGCAAAGAGCAAAATCTGTTGTCTTTGCCAATGCTTGTTTTACAGAAGCTATGTGTGCAATTTTTCACTTTTGCCATGTATCTGGAAATGGGAGGCTTCACAGATCGGCACAGAACTTTTATCTCATGATGTAAAATTTACTTTTTGGGTGTGCACGGGGAAAAGACACAAAGGTGTTGCAATTTGGCTCTTGGAAACAGTATGGACCGTACCACATAAAGTGGGCACTGGAAGCGCTAATTTAAGACACAGTCACTGCCACAGGTTTGAGCCGGCTATTGTGTTAAGTAGCCAAAGAGCTGGAGTAGCTCTTTATTACCACTTTAGAGGGCGGTAAATGGTTGTTTGTATATGGAACTTTTAAGACGTGCTGCTTTTGAATGGAAATGTAGCAGCATTTGTTGGCCTATCTAAAGCAAACAACAAAACATAACACAATAGCAAACACAATGCAACATAACAATACAATTAAAACATAACATGGCATAAAATATAAAAATAGTCAAAACAGAACGCAACTCAACAGCTGCAGTACAACACAACAAAATCCCATTGCAATACTGCAGCACAAAACACACCAGCACAAAGAACTCAACTCAGCAGAACACACTACCAGTAAATCAAAATTCCAAACAGCTAATGTGCACAATCGGTCTAATCGCATATTACCACCCCCAGAACCCTGTTTTCATAATACGGAGGTAAAAGGTGTTTGGAGAAGCACTGCCTAAACTAACCAGCAAGGACATAAAATAACGCCAGTCAAAAATGTTTGTGATCTGCCCATATATGTTCAAAACTTAGCCCTGGGAAGGTTGCATCTAAGAGGGAATATATCAAGGCAATTTTTAACACGTTTGATATATAAAAGATGAACATAACAATTAATAGCTGGAATGTGAATGGACTGGATAATTGTAAGCAAGACCTCATCATCCAGACACTTGTATATTCAATGGCCTTCATTATTCTCATTAGGCTACACCTACACGAACAGGCAAAATTACACGTTTGAAAAGAGGCAGGCTAGAAACACCTAGTGCTACACCATAAATAGCTATTCTTGTCCAATCAGTGCCGTTGTTCAACAAGACTGTGACCATAATGTTAGAAAGGTGATCCAGATTCAACAGAGATAATCTTGTACCTGAATGACCATGGAGCACAGCTTATTCGCATAAGCATCTTCAGTTCACTAGAACTCACTTCACTGTCTTTTAATCTTTTGCAATGTCCTACTGAAAGTTACTAATATCATGGATGCTCAAGAGTGTTCATCAGATCAGACAATTCTTACCAAAGATTGTGACAAATTACAAGAGGGCAGACATTTACTAGCCACAAATCATGCAGGATTTGCAAACAGTAAATGAATGTTTGGAATATACCACACCCATTTAGGGTTAGGTTTCCAAATCGGTAAATGGGTTTAGGAAAACATGCAAAATTGGAATTTGAAAGGGGCATGTTTAAGGCATCCCTTCCAAATAGCGATTCCTTATGGTATGTATTAATGTTTTTTGCAACCGAACTCCATTTGCAAAACATTAATATTTTATCGACTACTGAAAGGTAGTGATTGCCCATTTGCAAACGAGAAAAGTTCCCCATAGAACCCTCCCCCTCTGTGAATGATAAAAAAACATCTTTTAGGAGAACTACTTTTAAAAAGATTATCAAATGGTTAACATTTTGAAAAATTAAACAGCCGCAGCCCGTGCAGGTAAGAGCGGTGGGGCGGTTGGGCCGGGTTAGGGGGGGATTTGACAGACGACCACGAGGGAAAATAAATTAATTAGTTCATTTTCCCTCGCCGGCGTCTGTCGAAATCCCCCCTACCCCCACCCGGCCCCACCATCCCACTGCTCTTACCTGCATGGTCCGCAGCGGAAATTAAATGCAACACAGTCCATTTTCTGTTAAGGAAATGAGCTGTGTTAAAAAAAATATTGCTTTATTTAAAAGCAGTCACTGACAAGGCGGGTTGCTGACCCCAACAGGCCACCATCCCTGTGATGGCAACGAATCGTAGTGGGTCATAAATTGCGACCGACCTCAATAATATGCATGAGGTAGGTCATTGCTCAATAACAGACAGTAACAATAGACAAAGAGGCTCACTAAGAAGATAGAATACTCATCTGAATGAATATAAGCACATCGTCAATTGTCATAGTGTTAGACTCTTTAAAAATCCGAGGGTAGTGACCCTGCTACACAGTTGACTATTTACCTCCTGGTCAGACAACAGGAAGATATGACTAAAGATAAGGAAAATATTATTAGGACGGTTCTGGTTAAATCACTTTGTAAAACTTAAAAATCACATTGTACCATGTTTTGCAGACTGCATAACAACATATCGGGATTTAATAGGTTTCTAAAATTAAAGGAACTGTGAACTCTCATTGTATTGTTCAGTATGGGAATAATGTAAATTCTGGTGAAGCTTTGGAAACCTCGCAAAGCATCAATTTTCCTTGAATATTACAATATAAACCTTCAACCCTCAAATATGTAAAGAGTTTACACAACATTACAGATTATTTGAGGGGGGCATAGCCAACTGGCAATGGAGTAAGATGTGTGCTGAGGTAGCTCCTGCTTCCAGCTTCTAACTATAATTAATTCTACCATCCCTGGGGTAGTGGGGGGAAGAGGGGTTGCTACATCCATGTACCAGACCTCGGTTGACTACTTGCCGGCTTTAGTGATGGTCAGGAGCCGAATTTGGCTGCGGTAGGCACTCCTAGATCCAATGCGTCCACGTACGCCGGAAGCGGCACCTGAATCCAGGATGGTGAATGGCCCGGACTCCAGCACTTGGCAGAGGCTGAAGAGCTCTATGAATGACAATACTGCACTGGGGGAACCTGTGATTGTGAGTTGGACCCCGGCAGACTTTGTGCCGACTGGAGTGATGGTATAGGCCCAAATCAGGCTGTAGGAGACGCCCTTTTACCTAGCACAACAGTAAATTCCTGGAGTGACATTTACAATCAAAGATTGTGACCAGCCCGGATTCCGCAATTGGAGCTTAGTGTGAGGCTAAATGGCTGACGCTGCAGAGTAGTCAGAGGAGGGTAAACCCTGCCAAGAGAGGCACGCCCTATACAGCAAAGCGGGGGTGATCGGACATGAGAATGAGGCAAGTCAGATGGCACTGGGAGGCCTGATCATCCCTGCAGCTGGAAGGCACAGCGAATTGGCGTTGAAAGCCCTCAGGACTGCTTCTGCACTACATGGTGAGTGGATCAGGTTTGTGGGGACCTCAAGACTCCCTTGACTTCTGAAGATGGGAGCAACAGCATTAATACTCACAGGGGACATATGTATCAAGGAGTAACAACACCAACACCTAAGGGGGCACATTGCAACTGGAGTATGTATTTTGAGCAATGCTTTGAGATCCCCCTGTGATGCCATATGTGGGAACTGTGCCTTGGGTTGCTGCTGTGCACTGGAACCCTACCCTGTAAAAACAGGACATTTGCTCACCAGTGATTAATTGAAACTGACAAACTTGAGTGAGCAAAGGCAGCATGACTTCATTAACTGATCTAGGCAAAACCCTGCTGCTGGAATACTCCTTGTACTCTCAAGAAGCACCTTGAAGCACTACGAAGGCAAACGATTCACATAGACAGCTCTAATTACAGAAGAATATGATGGGTAGACCTAAGGAACTTAAGGGAAAATCTGATCCACAACCACAGCCTACACATGCCTAGGACTCCGGGAAATCTACCCACGCAGACGGAACTGACTCGCACCGAATAAGCTGGATCACATCTACAAAGCAATTAGGGCCAGAAGTACGACCCTTTTTTGTGGCCGCAAACGGGAGAACCTCCTGTTTGCGGCCGCAAAAAAGGTAATAGCATGTACAAATCCTATTTTGCAAGTCCCTGACTCGCAAAATAGCATTTGCAATTCTCGCTATTAGGAAGGGGCGTCCCTTCCTAATAGCGAGTCAACATGCTATGTACTAGTGTTTTGCGACCGCATTTGCGGCCGCAAAACACTAGCAGTTTACCACCTACTTCAAGTAGGTGGTAAACCACTCGCAAAGGGGAAGGGGTCCCCAAGGGACCCCTTCCCCTTTGTGAGTATGTTGGAAAATACTTTTTAAGAGCAGGCAGTGGTCCCAGAGACCACTGCCTGCCCTTAAAAAAATGAAACTGAAAAGTTTCATTTTTCTTTTTTAAATGCATCCTGTTTTCCTTTAAGGAAAACGGGCTGCATTTAAAAAAAAAAAGCTGCTTTATTAAAGCAGTCCCAGACATGGTGGTCTGCTGAGCCCAGCAGGCCACCATCCCTGGGAGGGCTGTCATTCTCAAAGGGCTCGCAAATTGCGAGAGGCTCATTAATATTAATGAGCTTCGCAATTTGCGACCCCATTGGGAATCGCAAACAGTGTGAAATACACTGTTGTACATTGGAAATTGCGCCTCGCAAATTGCGACTCGCAAAAGAGTCGCAATTTGCGATGCACAATTGTCTTGGTCGTACATCTGGCCCTTAGAGCTTCCAGGGAGGCACTAGAAATCAAAATTGATATGGTCGTCAATTTAATACTGCTCACAGACGACTGTTGGAATCTCTCAGAGAGGGTCAAAAAGACCAAAACCAACATTGTGGATCTCAATCCAAGAATAATTTAAGTGGATTCTTGCATTTACTGAATGGCAGCTAAGATTGAGAAACTGGAAAGCAAGGTTGAAGGCTTTGAAACATGATCCAAGAGGAGCAACATGCAATTGATTGGTCTTGTTTTTGAATGGCTGGATCAGTGATACGATTGCACCTCATGAAAATGTTCGCTTTCAATAGGGCCACAGAATTCCATAGAAGGAGTCTTATCCTAGCCAATTCACACACCCAATAATTGTGATGGCTCTACATTTCTGTGTCGCTACCCTGTGGCAAGCTAGACTGTCTTGCCCCTTAGAGATTGGAAATGCTGATGGTAAACTGTTTCTGGACTACACCAATGCAGTACAACAACACTGTTCTTCCTTCTTCGAGGTGAAGCGGCAACCCAGAGGAACTGGAGTCCAGTATACGCTTATGTTCCCTGCAATGATGAAAGTTGCCAATGATGGCAAGTTGTGGTTTTCCCTGTCCTGAAACTCACACTGGAATGGAGGAATCGAGGAGAATCTACAAGGTGAAACTGACCTCCCCCTTCAGGTTGCGCTTTACCTTTGAAAAGTATGAAGAAGTGTCCTAGATCCAAGAGGCTGAAAAGACATGCTGCAGCTGACGAAGAGGCCGTGATTGCTTCTCCAGCAACAAGCAATGTGTGGACTGCCACCCATAAGCCAGATGCCACAGTTACTGAGTACAGCCAGGACTTTCAACAATCAGAGGCATAACCTAAGCTGCCCTGTTGAATATCAGGGACTTTATGTTCTTGTTCGGTTTGGTAGTTCTCATGTTTGCTCATGGCATAATGCTCCTGACTATGCATAACCCACTAATAGGATATGATGCACACTGCTCCGTCCTTTAGAATTCTTTCTGAACTTCTAACCTCCTCTCTTCTCACACTCGATGTACGATTATTATAAGTGCTGTACAGATTTATTAATTGTCTTTCACTTCTATTTTCTTCTTTCCCTGATAAATGTTATCATGGATCTGAGCATTTAAAATACAAAAGGACATATTAGTAAACAGAACAAGGGAAGATGTATATTGACCTACACCATGTGATGCACTCTGTAACAAAATAATGCTATAAGAGCAGCTTTTTGAGGAAGATAAGTGTATATTGCATTGTTATACCTGAATAAGAAATCAATTTTAAACAAATGATAGATAGCATGAACCTTTCAACAATTTAATGATGCTTTAATTAGATCACTGACATAATATTGCTACATACAATATCGAAACACAAAATATCAGAAAATAAATATCATTAACAAAAATATCGCCTTCCTATACTTAACTAATAAAACCACAAATATCAAGAACACAAATATTGTTGTTAAAATATCGATTTAAATATCGATTTTTACTTTTATCAAAAACACAAATATCAAAAACACAAATATCACCACCTTTAAATAAACATATACTATGTCAAAAATATCGATTCACACTATACAACTTCAGTATTATTGCCAAAATAATTACATTATCATGAATAAATATAAAAAAACTACTTTTTACGTAAAACAATTATTTAAAATAAACATAATTCATTTATACATGTTTAAATTAAAAATAGAAATATTACATGTCCAAAATATTTACAATTAATCCCAATAAAATATATAATTAAATTCATAAACATTCATATACATGCTGTATATCAAAACACAAATATCCCTTTTAAATATGCCCTACTGCCAAATAAATAAAGCAGCACTTATTGCGACCTCTTAAACCACATTAAACTTTACAACGTACAAAAAACAAATCATAGACTTTGAGCAAGCCATGATTCAAACCATTTTAAAAATGTACCCCCACATAACCATACAAGGCTGTTACTATCATTTCAATCAAATCATATTGACACACCTCCAACAATCTGCACTAAGGTCCTTATTATGAGTTGGCGGTCCTCCTGTCAACCCACCACCACCACCCCGATAGAAAGACAGCCAAGCCCGCGGTGCGCCTGCCTGCTGGATTAGGAGTGTAATCCATGGCGGGTGGGCGGTGTTGCGGCGGTCTCACGGCGGTGGGCTGTTAGGCTCATAGGAGAGCCTAACATGCAGCCCGTCGCCATGACAGCGCCTGCAGTATGTTCCAGCATGGAGTGGCATGCATGACACACTGTGCAGGAACGGGATGGCAATTACAGGGGGGCACAACATGTGCCCCTCCCGCATGCATCCCCAGGCCCAGATCCAGCAGGGGGAGTTGCCTCTCTGCCACCCTTTTCATGGTGGGCTCACCTCCTTGAAAAGGGTGGTGAAAAGGCAACTCGTAATATGATCGGTGGTGCCAGCAGCGGCACTACCAGCATTTTTAGGCCGGTTTTAGACCGCTGGTCCAGCAGGATCCTTGATCCCGGTGGAGCCGTCGGTCTCGAGGCAGTCCGAACGCCACACTCAGAATACTGCGGGCAGACCCGCAGTGTGGCATGGCTGGGCTGCCACCACAAGTACGGCGGTCCTGAGGACCGCCATACTGGTAATAAGGCTCATAATATAGAATATGCTACAAACAGCCAACATGTCTTTGAAATAAAAAAGGCAACGCCAACCCAAATACCATGGTAGAATGTCTATGACAGCACCTTGGCATGGGAAGCCAATGCAAACAACGCTGTGGAAGGATGGCACAATGCCTTCCAATCCACACTAGAAAGAACCCAACCTAAACTGTATAAATTTATAGAAGCATTACAAAAAGAGCAAAGCTAACAACAACTACAAATGGAGCAATCTGTAGCCCAAATTGCACCAAAACAGCAAACAAACCAAAACAATGTACAACATGCTTCAATGTAAGGTTAAAATATTCATAATCAACAAAGGAATAGATTACTTAGAAATAATATGCAAAATCCTATTATAAAATAAATAATAACCTACAAAATTCCCAAAAAACTGTCACAAAATTCACCCCAACATGACAAATCATTCTTTATATAAATAATAAACATAATATTTTAATAAATCAATTTAAACATTATGTAAAAATCCAATCTTAAATAAGACTGAGATAATAAAATAATATATAGATTATTTACATGAAACATGTAAACCTAACCATCCAAAATGCTCAAAGAACAAACTCAATCCATCACGTAAAATAAATACAACACATAAACCACACGTTTCCAAATAACAATCACATAATATTTACACAAACAATAAAATATTGCATTTCCCACCCAAAATAAATAAAAAAATATGACTTACTGTTCTGTAGCTGCAGATCTTCCTCTGTATCCATTTTCTCAAACATATTAATCCACAAAAAAGAGGAAAAAAATTACCAAAAAACTGAAAAAATGCAAAATCCCAATAGTCATCCCTTGAAGCAATCTAAAGTATCTAGGAGCCATTAAATAAACCTAAAAACGTGTTTAAAAAACATAAACGCTTCTGGAAAATTGAAAAAAAGGAAAACAGATTAAAAAATATTGGTTTATTTTAAACCAAAAGTGATTTTCTTAAAACAACAAATTACAAAACCAGTAACTCCCAGTGCCCATAGGACACGTTTGTTGACAAAAACCTGTAAACAAGAAAACCCACCCGTAAAACACATTGCAATCCCAAAAACACATATGCATTTGACTTAATCATCATCAAATATGTAACATACCACAATGTAACATAACATAACCATACATTACTTAAACAGTGTATGAAATCTCCAAACTATGCACTAGTGAAAAACATTAATATTAAGGCAACTAAGGCCCTCATTACGATGTCCGACACCGTTTCGGTGAAGGAACCGCCCAACCATAGGTCGGCGGTTTAGCATACCAAATTACATACATGATGCGGTCGCAAACTTCCATTTTACAATGGGAGCTTGAGCGGCAGTCCGAAACTGCCCGCAGCACAAGCTCCCGTTCTAAAATGGAAGTTTTTGCACATCCCTGCACCGTGTGGCAGGCATCTCATGGCGCCTGCCACATGGTGCAGGGATGTGATGGAGATCTTGGATGCAGTGTCTGAAATCAAGATTGTGAAAGGGATAGGCCCTGGTGCTCTGCCTGGGGAACCTCTAAAAGCAATGAAGCACTGCTTTTCTAAGATTCTTCTCTCTGTTTTTCAAGAAGTGAAGACAGCAGATCTAAACCAGAGAAGTAGAACTAAATTTAGAAACTTGTTTGTGAATCAAGAAGGAGAAAGACCCAAAACATCTATTGACCTAGTCACAGTTCTTGTTAATAAAAAAATGATTTGAGGATACATGTTCAGATCCTTGCAAAGTATCACAACTGTGTATTCAGCTAAATTATAAATCAAGAGAAGCAGTAAACTTGACAAAGATTTATTCAAAACATTTTAACATCTTGTCACCCCCTCTTTACTTCAAAAGAAGAGTTTCCTTGAACTGGTGGATTCTTTCTCTGAATTATTTTTTCAATGTAGGTAAATAAATCAGAGTATATTTACATTCCTAGATAAATGCAGGGCACTAAAAAAGATGATTCTGCCATTAGTTTCTCAATCAAGGTTCTATCACAGAAAGATATTGAGAATCTGCTCAATACAACAGACATACAGGACACTTAGAACTATTTTGCCAGACAAGAGATTAAGAAAAGTTAGAAAAGTAGTAAATACAAAGAAGGCCTGGGCGAAATTAAAATTACAGCAGTGTAATTTGCATTATTTCAGGAATTTCATGTTATGCTTGTTACATGAAATTCCTGAAATTATGCCATTAAGTCACTTTGTGTAATTGCTCACCATTCACAGTAAAACATTACTGCAAATGCGCCATTGTCCCCATGCTTTTGTTTTTCGCACTATTTTTGGTGTGAAATGTGTTCTCGCATCAAAACATGAAACGAGAACCCATTTTGTGGCAAATTGTGGCACTAATTGACAGATAGAGAAAAGGTGTAATTATGCATAATTTGGCAAAAATGCCAAGTAATTATGAAAAGGCAGATTATTAAATTTCAGAGACCCCTAGTCACAAGACCCAGAACACTTATAATGCCCTTTACATTGAGGAGGAGTAAGATTGTCTGAAAACTGTAATTGTACCAACTTTGCTTAATAAGTTATCTTCAAACTGTTTCGACCCAACACATTTTTGGTCCATTTCTTTTTTTCCTTTTATTTCAAAGTTAATAGAGGAAACCAATGGAAACTCAAGGTTTTACATTGGCTGCCCATAAAAAAAGAGAACAATCTTTAAGTCTTTCTGTATTATCCATAAGATCTTCTATCTGTCTCAAACATCTGCGAGGTACAATGAGTCTGAAAATATAAGCCTGCCTCTTTGAAACTTTTCTCATTGCCCAAGTTTAAGTGAGAGAAATTGGCAGTAGATATTTTAGAGTTAACAGGTAAAGATTATGAGCCAATCATCTGATATTCCTGAAAAATAATCAAACCTGCTTAAGTTCAGGAAAATATTAAGAATTTGGTGGTTTTCCCAGAACACATAGTAGGTGTTTCTTTGCATGTGAGTAATCAATGTGGAAACACCTCTTTGGAATTCTATCAAATAAACTGCCTGAGGTTATGGAACCCATGATCAAATCAATCATTTTTTATGAAAATAGAATAAACAATTTCTACCTCACTTCCATGCTCCTAATCTGATGGCTTTCTCCCCTATTCTTATGATTCCCCTTCTTGGTTGAGGTATCCTTCCACTGGTGACATCAGAACTAGCATTGCGTCAGAGTGACTATTTTTGACCCCTCTCTCTCCCTGCTCCCGCCCAATCCCACCTTGCCTTCTTTTCCCCTCCGTTCCACTTTTAAAAGACTCACCTAGTGTCCTCTATCTTTCACCCCTTTGTGTTTTTTCACCCACCTCCCACCTGCAACACAATTGGCAGGTGGCCATTTTAAAATGGTTTTGTAACCGTTCAAGATGGCCAACTGCACATGTACTCTCATGCACTATGAGCATCTTCTGTGAATTTGTTTTATTTTTTAACAAAAATCCCATTTAAACATGGCCACCACAGATGTACTTCTTTGAATGTTTTAAAAAAAAAAATATTAGAGAATGCAGTCAAGGATAACCGTTATGGATATGTACTCATCTGAGGTGGCCATCATTGAGTGCATTTTCCAGTTTTTGAAAAAGCTGTATTTAAGTATGGCCACTCTGGTTGAACGTGCATTTGCGATGGCCAGCTAGTAAAAAAAAACATTGACTAAGCCAGTTGGTTTCAGGGCTAAGACTTACTGGTTTTGCCAATTTTTGTTTGTTTTGCTCCGTGCTCCCCCCCCCCCCTTCTGTCTTTTTCTTCTTTCTTTTACTTTTGTATCTTCCTTTGGGCTGTAGGCCATTACATTACAGGTAGGTACATTGCTCTGTGCCCAATCCATGCTGCCCAAAGCCAACATATGTTTAAAAAAATTCAGAAAAATACTTAAAAACTACAGTCATAGTGTAGCTCTGGGCATGAATTAAAACAAAAAAAAAACCAACATTTGCAAGTTGCGGTTAGGATCAGAATTCAAAACATGCACACAAACGCCATGCTTGAATAATACACAAATCTGCCCATAGCTTGAAGTTCACAGCATTAACTGTGTGAGAGATGGGGCTTTGCAGTCTACATGTGTATCAGTGCAGATGTTCCGTCAGCACACTCTGCTGAGAAAGTTGTGCTCCCGCAGCCCCACTAGCCTTACAGATAAAGTGGTACTTGGCAAAAACATTTACTCAGTAGGTGAAATCTGAAACTTGCTTTACAGTGGGATGAGGGAGAACTGAGTATGATTTGGGAAGGTGTAAAAGGGAGATGTCACAGTGGATTCCCAAAGAAGTCCAACTTCTATCAGGATCATTTTCAGCAGTGGCTCTTCTGCCAAGGGGAAAGAGCGTTGCCCCACTGCTCTCCGAGCAGTTGAAAGAGGAAAAATAAAATGATAATAATGCAAAGTTATTACCATTTTATTTTTCCTACTGCATTTGCTCAGCTGGGGCAGAGCTGCGCTCCGTGATGCCAGAGCACTGCAGGGGGAGGAGGGGTGAGTGCACTGGCCAGTCCTCTTGGGCTGGCCAAAGTGTCATGCGCATTTTGCATGTTCTCCACCCAGGCTGCATTACAGCCTAAGAGGAGAACTTGCCTATCCTACCATTCCCTGGCTGAGCACCAAACCACAGCGCTCATACCAATCACAACGCTGCATCGCATCGTTGTGATTGGCTATGGGAAGCGTGGGAACCTGGCTGCTTCCTGCTTCCGGACTCGAGGAAGATGAAGAGGACCGGATAGAGGCGGCGTCCGGCGCGATTCCAGGTAAGTGCTTTATGTTTATTTTTTATTCTTTTTATTCCCCCCAGATGCACCACTCCCGTCCGGTAGCAGCCGCTACTGATCATTTTGCAACTTCCGTAATGAGACAGAGTACCACCGTTTTGCGTATCAAAAGCAGTGTTTTGTGGGGGAAAAAATGAGATTCTATATGAGCTCAAGGATAGCGTTGTTTTGCTCAAAGCACTCCCAAGAAGCCTAACAAGTCAACATGGATCACCCAGCTCGAGAAAGGGACATTTGAGAGTATTTCTTTTAGCTTGCTTATTACTTAACTTCTGCAAATGCATTTTAGAATTAGTTCATATTTATACTTGTTTGTCAAATAAATATATTAAACTAGCTCAATGTTATGCTACTTGAGTGTGCCCCTTACTCTACTATTTTATTAACCTATTCAGTACCCAGTGATGTTTTACTAACGCCTCAAAAGTTTTTTTTTTCTTCAAGGTTCTTTGCCAGATCTTGAGAGGCTTGTCAAGCATAAGATACTTTTTGAAAGGCAAAATGTATGTTAATGGGTAAAAGGTGAAGATCCGCCAGTCAAGCTTGGTTGACAAGAACGTGTCAGGAATCTGTTTCCACATAGATGGGGGATTACGTGTAGGACAAGTCGGGATTGCAAACTCTTGAAAACTAGACAATAACTCTTCCTAACTGTTGCCTGTGCTGTTGTTTGTGATCCTTTCCAGTATCCTTTCTCTCTAACTTGCTCCTTCAGCTCCTGTCCGATCAGGTTCGCAGTGTCGTTTTAGGATCTTCTCTGGGTATCCTGATCTATGGGGCCTTCATCACAGCAACTACTGCTGAAAGCAGTGTGTCTCAATCTCTGTTGTGCTACCTCCATATTCTCATTGTACACACCCAATTCTCACTTGTGGTATCTGCAGTGTCTTGTGAGTTAGAAATGCTGGAACCTTTTTGGCTCCTGGTGGACTCCGCAGAACTGTGACGTAAGTGTTAGAGCAGAATGCAATTAAGGCTGGTTTAGAAAGTTGAGTTTGCAGTTACCCGCAGAGAAATAAATACGGGCAATACTAAGCTCTGTGAGTGGCATGGTCATTGGTGGGTACCCAGACTGGGGAATACACTACAACTGGCGAAGATCGACAGTGCTCTCCCAAAGAGTTTGACGTGGTCTATGGAAACTGTGCGTGCAAAATCTGTTGCAGTCGAAGTACTGAACCGATGCTTAACGCGTGTGGAGTCAAAGCTTAACTCCAGCCACTGTAAAGAAGTTGGAAACAACAATAGTATTGGAAAGAAATCTATATATTGTGACCTGGGACCTTCTGGCCAGACCGTACATAAAAGTACCACTTTACTACACAATATACAGTCAAACGTAATGCGTAGCGTTAATGCTGAAGGCAGATACAACCAGGTTGTCAAAGAGCAGCTATTGATAATCACGAATTGCAAGATTGAAGACAAAGTGCGTGCAAAGAGACGCCAAAGAATAAAACAGTATTAACTCACCAGAACCTGAGTAAAGTAATCCAGTACCACCTCAGCGCCAGGCACCCCAACCCAGACAAAGCACAGGGGTTGTGCTTATGACGCTGGTGGGTCCCGTCAAGCTGACTGAATGGAATGCACATTTACTAAGTAATGACAACAACCAAATAAAAAACAGTAGCTGGGGTTGTGGGGTGGGAGTATAAACTTAATTTTTTTCATGGAACCTTTGTGAAGTTCTATGAAAAATCTGGCATCTTCATAAAGTTGCGAAGTTTTAAGCATTCGCTAAATGTGCAGGGACGCAGGGACTGATGAAGAAATTTGGTTCACAAACTCTAAATTTGTCTAAAAATTGGCTGCAGACGTTTTCCACTGTGCATTGAAAAACTATACAAAAGTAACATTTGCAAAGAAAAAGTCAGCATCCATATTCTATCCTGCTAGAGAAAGTCCCAATTATCTTGAAAAATACACAGAAAATATTGAACTTAGCCTGGGAAGCTTTGCAAACTTTACAAATTGCAAAATGTGTGTACTTAAAAACAATTCACTGGTGTAAAAAACTTTTCACATCCCTACTGGCACTGGGAGTAGGCAGTTATAGGAGGATTCATATTGGAATTGGCAAATGTAGTGTTGTCCATAGTGGTTCTGGTGATACTTATATTTTGGTACCAGTGATGATTGCACGTAATATGGTAGTGTTGTTAGTTGTTGTGGCAGTGATAGAAGCAGTGGTGCTACTGCTAGTAGTTTTCAAGGACGGTGGTAGTGGAGTATTAGTTATGGGTTAGGTAGTATTCTGGAGATACTGCTAGAAGTAGAAGGAGCGGTAATGATGCTTGTGGTGGCAGCGGTATTAGCAGAGTCTATGATGGGAACACATGAGGCTATTGTGGTGCTACTTGTGTTGGTATTTGTTATTAAAGGGCTAGCCGTAAACATACTGTTGGTGGTACCTATGACTTTCTTTATAGAGCTGTACTTGTGGTGGTACTTAGAATTGTTGTACCAATTATTCAAGTTGTGGTGTTGCTAGTTTTTGAAAAGAGTGGAGCTGAGGTGCAGTGGAAGTGACTGGAGTGAAGGTGAAGATTTACACGTTGGAAATGGTGATGGTGGAGTGACAGGTTTTAATTGCCGGTGGATGCCAGTGGGGGACACCAGCACTTATTTTTGGGGACCAGCACTTATTTTCTGCATCAGATATTTAGAGTGCAAGGAAGGGAAAAACACACAGATTGGAAAGGCGGAGAAATAGAAAGATGGCAAAACTGGGCAGGGAGTGTCTGACAGAGGATTAAAGACAGCAGCAGCAATCAGTAACCACGTGGACACCTCTATTACGTGTCAGTCTGTTTCTTTCCTTGTAGCACTAGCATGCATGGGAGGTGCCTGCCTCCCGGTGTTAGTTTTCTTTTCCTTGTAGCACTAGCGTGCATGGGAGGTGCCTGGCTCCCGGTCTTTGCCCGCCATCTTTGAGTGGTTGGCCATTTTAAGATTACTCATCTCAGTGCATTAGCTGCACCGGAAAAACTGGTTTTATATTTGTTTTCCTTGTAGGCATTAGTTGCCCTGGAGGTGCCTGGCTCCGGTTTCTACCGCCTTTATGTTAAGGCGGTTTTTATTCATTTTATGTTTTTCCTGTTCTCCCTTTTCTTTTAACTCTATTTTTTTAACAGTAGCTGCGACCCACAAGGGAGCTTGTGAGCGCAGCCTGGGGTAGCTGGACCCCCGTTTTTCCATTTATTTTATCCTCACCTTTCTCCTCTTGAGCCCTCGCGCTTCTCGCCTGTGGCCACGCCCTCAATCCCACCCCCAGATGCCGGACTACAAAGCCGGACCTCTAGCGCGTCCGTGCAGCGGGTGCGCTGGTGGCGCACCAAAGGCGCGCCAAAGGCAAGCCCGTCTGCACCCGTCCGAGCCCGGACCGCGCACAGCGCCAGGCACTTAGTCAGTTGCAACCCAGATGATCCCGGCAGGATTGGATGCCTTTACTCGAGAGAAGCCTTGTTACAACTTAGGCCTAAAGGTAAACCCTGCACCGGAGCCCGTTTTGATCCCCAGCTGAGCTTGGGCACAAAACATTGCTCTCACTGTCAAAATACGTTCCACCTTCTTCCTCTGCCACAAGCCAGATGCTGGAATTTTACTAAGACAACCTCCGAACAGAGAGAGATAAAATTTCTCTGTGCTCTCCTCAATGCAAGATCTCTTGCCAAAAATGCATTGGTTTTCCGCGACTTTATGGATGAGCATCAAATTGATTTGACCTTTGTCACAGAAACTTGGGCCGATGCATCTTCCGAACCTGATCTCCTAGAGGCTCTCCCTGAAGGTTTTAAAATCCTCAGAAAAGACAGAGTGGGGAAAAGGGGAGGCGGCATAGCTTTAATATCCAGAAATGTTTTTAAACTATGGTTTAAACCAATCTTAGATAACATAGAGTGTGAGGCAGCAGTCTTTAAAATCTGACTCGATAGCCAAAATACCTTTAATGGAACATTACTGTACCGGCCCCCAAGAACTAAAACAACTTTTTAGACTCAATAGGTCACCTCCTGGAGGACAAAGCAGACGAGTCAAATTTCTCCATATTGAGAGATTTTCAATTTCCATTTGGAAATGACTGCGGATAAGGAAACTGAAGTCCTCCTTGATCAAATGACCAGCGCAGGACTTAGTCAACTGGTCAAAGGGCCCACACATTCTGCTGGGCATTGCCTGGATGGGATTTTATTTGATCATCCCACCTAGTATGGACCAGATCACTACCTCTAATCTGGTCGGATCATAACGCAATTATGTTTGAAATTACCTTACCTCTTAAAATGCCCACTAGTTCTTTAAATAAAGTCATCACCTTTCGATCCTGGAACAAGGTAAAGACGGAAGATCTCAATAAGGTGCTCACCTGTTCCTTACAGTCTGCTCCCGCTGACCTGGATGAGGCAGTGATGACTTATCAATCCTGGGTAGCAGCTGGCCCCGCAAACCACCCTTCGATCAGCCAGGCAATCGCCGTCAGAACCCTGGTTTAATGAGTCATTGAGAGCAGAAAAGCAAATGTGCAGAAGACTAGAAAGGAAATGGAGGCTAGAAAGCAACTCCCAGACAAAAACAGATTACAGATTAGCTATTCAAGTATATAAAAACCTAATTCTGAAGGCAAAGTCAGCCTACTTTAAAGAAAAGATAGAAGCAGCTAATGGCTGCTCAAAACTACTATTTGCTACTATTAAAAAACTCTCTAACTTCCGGAATCCCAAGATCATAAAAGGAGTCAACAATTTTGCAATGCTTTAGCTGACTCCTTCCAACAAAAGTTCAAACAGGTCTTTGATGCTTTTCTGCCCAAAGCTAATCATTCATCTGTGTCATAGTTGTGCACCTCAATCCAATCTGGATAGTATTTCCACACCCACCTTATCTTCTTTCCCCCCCCTTTCTCTTGACCAGATTATTAAATTAGTTCCCTTAGTCAAATCTGGATCTCCTCTGGATCCATGCCCACTGAAAGTTCTTCACTTAGTTCCTGAGATCGTTGACACATCACTTTGGCCTATTTTTAATCTTATGATCTTCTCAGGGTGTTTCCCCACCGAATGGAAGAAAGCTTCCATTCTACCACTTCTGAAGAAATCCAATCTGGATCCTAATGACCCCCTAAACTACAGACCTATCTCTCGGCTGCCTTTCCCAGCAAAAATAATATAAAGGTTTCTAAATAAAGAATTATCCACCTTCATTTTGGAAAGTGGCATCCTGGACCCTTCATAATATGGATTTTGGGCTCACCACAGTACCGAATTGGCTCTAATAACGGCCACGGAAGGGCTCAGACAGACTCTCGACAGGGGGGGAGGGAAGCACTGCACTGATCCTTTTAGATCTCTCAGTGGCTTTTGATATGGTCAACCAAGATGTGTTGGTTGACCATCTCACTCCGCTGGGGATCAGGGATAAAGCTCTCCGCCTGATTAGCTCGTTTCTGTCAGATAGATCTCAAATGGTGGCTCACGATTAATTTGTCTCCCTGGCTTTCTCACTTCCATGTGGAGTTCCGCAGGGTTCATCGTTGAGTCCCACCCTTTTTAATATGTACATCACCCCCCTGGCTAAGTTAATAAAAAAGTTTGGCTTCACTTTGGTGTCTTATGCGGATGACACGCAGATCATTGTGTCAATCAACATCACGTCCACATGGGTGCTCTTCCTACACCCTCTAATAAAGTGGAAAACCTCTGGGGCTTTTTTTACACTAAGCTGTCATTCGAAACTCAGATCAATCACACCACATCGGCATGTTTTTTTATCCTTAAAATAATGAAAAAGGTACTTCCTTTTATTCCTTTTGATTTAAGGAAAACAGTGGTCACAGCTTTGATTGCATCCAGGCTGGATTATTGTAATGCCTTATTTACCAGTGCGAGCAAGCGCAGCATCCACAAACTTCAGATGGTTCAGAACGCGGCGGTGAGAGTCCTGTTTGGGCTCACTCGGTATGATTCGGTCTCCAGGGCTCTTACACTGCTGCACTGGTTGCCTATAAGCAAACGTATTCAATTTAAAGCACTATGTATAGCCTTTAAATCCAGACATGGCCTTGGTCCGTGGCAATTGTCACAATTTTTTAAACCTTACATCCCAGCCAGACCACTTAGGTCTTCAGACTGCGGTAACATGATCATCCCCAAGGTACAGAAAGTAAAATGGGGAGGAAAAAGCTTTTCCCATACTACCAGTAAGCTTTGGAACTCCCTCCCTGTAACTCTAAAAAAAGAATCTAATCTGCTTAAATTTAGGAGGGGACTGAAAACCTGGCTGTTTTAAGGTGCTTCCACTGTAATATGTATCATCGTGTGAGTGCCTAGACACCTCCGGGTATATGTAGCGCATTTCATTTCATTTCACAATCAGCCTTGGTATTCAACACGTCGACGTTTAATTTCACCAGCTGCCCGCTTCAGAGCAGAGCTTCGACAATGGCAGTCTTTCTTTCACAAATTAAGCACTGCTAATAGCCCATGTTTCTAATACTGCTTCTTAGCTCTGCTTTACTTAATTTACTTTTCCTGGACCCAGCTTCTCATCATGGCTAACCGAGACATGGCCAGCCATGCATACTTTCAACAAGAATACTATATAAATATGTAATAATTATACGTTTTGCATAACCAAACTTTTAACTGATATTTTTGCAATAATAGTGCTAATGCACTCCAATGTAAGAGTAATAAAGATCAAAATGCATTAACATTTTAATTTACCATATTAAACATTCATTCTAGGTGTCATTCCCTAGAACTTTATTAATTTCTCTTTTTTCGTCTGTTGATTGGTGGATTTTTTCCCAAGTCCCATAACCAGTGTTGGAATTAATTTTATGCGCTAACAAAATGCTTTTATTATTCATGTGCAACGCTTGTTTATGTAACACTTATGCTAAATGCAAGATTTGTAGTAGGTAACCATATTTAAATGTTATAGGGTGCAAATAAATGGAATTGCTGATTTAAGTTAGCCTAACTGTCAATGTCATGTTAACTGAAAAATAATGCATTCACACTTAGTGAGGCCTGTTTTTCACCTTGAATACTTGTTTTTGCATTATGTTTTCTCTTTGTTTCAAATGTTGTATTTTTCCAGAAGCCTTCTGTTAGCTAGTGAATAGACACTTGTTTTGTATTAGACAACTAGTTGATAGTGAGTTCTCACCAGAAGGAGAGGAGGTGACTGGAAGGATGATTCAGGGAAAGAACTGTCTAGATTGCAAAATATTAACAATGTAACTTTTCAAGGTTTAATGTCTGAAAGTCTATTGTGCCTGTATGGGAAAATTGGGAGTTTGCCTATCCCAGGAGTTTACTGAAATCCTATTAGAGGATGAAGAAGGCGAGAGAAATAATGTTGCAACATAGAATATTGTGTGTTTATTTTAGTGGGTGTTCCTACAGTAGCAGCTAGATTCTAGGATTCCATCACCCACACTCTGACTGAAGACTCAATTTTGAGTTACCTGCCCCTTTCTAAATGAGAGGCTGCGTTACTACAAGTTAGTTGATTGTCTGCTAATATCTTTGAGCTGTGAATTCTTTGTAGCTGATTGCTCCTTTCTTCTCCTTGTCGACGAACAAAGATCCATACGACCAGTGACCAGGGTTATTTAAAGATTACACTTGTAGATTGAGATGTAGAATACCTCACTCCCTCAAGTGGTAGCAAGAGGACGGTTTATGTCACAGGAGAAAGGGGGTGAAATAATTTGCCCCAGTTTTTAATTGCCCATTTTCCTTAAGTCCAAAGCCTGAACTTGAAGATGGAAGGAGTTCGCAGTTTCAAACGCGGTAGCAGTGCTGGAGGAGTGAGTATCAGTAGGGTTATGTGTCACAATTGTCTGATTAAGAGTCTGACTTTGTGTTGAAGTTGAGTTTTTGTGTTACGGTAAAGTGATAGAATAATTGTGTTTATGCTTAAATGTTGAGCACTTGAAGTTGTTATTGGACTCAAATTAATCTAAGATCCCATGATAAGTAATTTGATAGTTGCCATTGTGGTGTTATTTGTCTCTTAAGGTTTTGTGGTGCGGATTCGTTAGGTACCATCGACTGTACAATTGAGATAGGGACTGTAACAATTTGTTGTGATTGTTCTTATATTGATTGGTATTAGCGGAACCTATTGTGCAAAGGGTAAACTATGTAAATTAGGGTGATTTCCTGCAGGTCGATATTTAATTCACCTGTCCATGTGTTTAGGGAAGACGGAAAGTGTTAAAACCTTATTTATGATTTGTTTCTTATGTGAATTAACTACTTTGAATTCTTTAGCGGAGCAGACAAAAGTTATTTGTTTATTGTGCTTGCTTAGAGTTGTAGAATTTGTGTATGAGAAAATTGTAAAGGAGGGTGAACCACTGCAAGGAGTGAAGGATTATGTCGGTGTGTCACGCTGAGATAGATCAGTTAGTGTGAAGTGCTGCGCTGAGATTGGTTGACGAGTCATCACGTATTTAGCTGTGATAGGTTTGCGAGAGAAATTTGTGACAGGATTGGAGGAAAGAATTGCCGTATACGGGAATGAAAACTGAACAAAACATTGACATTTTTTAAATTGATTACTGTTCATTTATTTTTAAATTCTTACAATCTTGAAATGTTACAAAGCCCTTAGAGATTTGATTGGGGGTGATGTGTGAGTCCCAGTTCGGGAGGGTGAAGAGGCTCCATAGGAAGGTACACCAGCTGCCGACAAATGTAGGGCTCCATACACGTTTATGGCTTCAAAAATGATGCATGATCACTGAAAATGAAGGACCATTTAAATATCCACAATATGGTACTTTTAATTTTAAGATTATCAACCAGTTAAGAGAAAAGTTATATGAAATGTAGACTGATCCTAGTCCTACACAATATAAAGCATTAAATGCTTGGGAGCGAGCAGCTCATGCCAAAGAGAAAGAAAAGTACCAGAATAGAGCAAAGATAGCAGTGCAAAATTACACTGATGATGAATAGGATGAAAGGCAGCAAAGGTGGTGAAAATGTATAGTCGAGGGAGTTAGAATGTACCCAGCAATAACAACAGATAAATCTAAAACAATTGAAAGCAGGGAATTGATGATGAGGAAGCTGCAAAGAAAATAGACACTGATAACAATTCCAGGGATGACATTTTAGATGCCTTGTTATCCTAATTTCCCCTGACATATATGGGCCCTACATCAATCACGGAGAGTACTACATCTGCTATTTCTACAGGAGCTACAGCCCCTGTTGATCCAAATCCATTTCAGATTGAAAGAGCGCTTCCAGCACTTCCAATTGCACCCACACCTGTTGAAGAAGCCCCTAATGTAACTGGTCCGGGTGTTACTGCTTCTATTGTGACTGCCACCCGGGAGAAGCCTGCTCTGCCTTGATCGGGCCATGCATCGGGCTTCATCCTGCCTTTGTGGGGCCCTCGAGGCTGCTGGGAGGCCGCTGCATAGTGGAGGGAAGCAGCGAAGGAGACGCTCACCGGTTCCGGCGGTGTATTGTGCTGGGTAGGCTGGAGTCGCCCATCCCTGGCGGTGGATGCCTCTGACCAGGCCAAGAGGGTCCTGCTGCAGCTGTAGTGCTTGGAGTGCTGCAGCGGTGTCCCTACAGAGTGAGCTGTGGCGGCCAGCATCCTGCTCAACCTACCAATTCCAGTGTCCAGGTGAGAAGGGGGCCTGGAGCTGTGCTTGTGGGGGTCGTGTCGGGCCCAGGCCTGGAGTGTGCAGGGACCGCCTGGAATTGTAGATGAGCCTGACACCGCTGGTAGTGGCTCCTGATTGCAACTAAGTGGACTCTGCTGACTGGGAGGGAGGAGATGCAGGGAATCGGGCGGCCCTGGGGCACATGACCTGAGCAGCTAAAATTGGAGGCGGTGGTGCTGCAGAGCGACTGTCCTGCTGCGGCTGTGGCAAACTTGGACCTACTGATTCCCTGACGTGACTGCTTTCTGTATTTTGTGAGGCTCCGTGGTGGAGTATTGTGGTGGCGAGGGACTCAGAGTCCCAAGAATTTAGGCTCAATTCAGGCAGAGGAGGGGCCTTCATCCAGCTGCCTTGCGCCGCGCACTGAAAATCACTGATTACCTCCGGCGGTTCGCACCCTAACCCCTCAGATCCCACAGCTGCGTTCAGCCCGGATATGATGATCTTGCTTGATGCTTTTAAGGCATCTCTGTTGTCAGCTTTGGATCTTAAATTAGACCCTATTCTACACTGTTTATCAACAATTGAGAACGATCTGAATAAGCTGACCTCACTAATGCAAGGGGATTCCACTGTATTGCCCACTTGTTCCCCGGTTCCAATCGTTCTGCTTTCCAGTAATTGCTGTATTGCGCAGGAGCCTGGTTCAAAGACCGTATTAAAGCCGTGACTGAGGGTGCCATCCAGCGCATGTGTCATCTAGTGCCTTCAGCATGTTCATCTACATTGGTCCCAACATTGAACAGGACATTGTCACTGGCAGTTACTTCAAATGCTGGAGCCCCTTTATACTGCAAGCAGCACCAGAATCCAGGAACCATTGCAGGCAGGCCCAATATGATGTCTGATGGAAGGTTTTGGTGGGACCCATTCAGGGGCACCCAGTAACTCTAACCAGAGACTCTGCACCTTACATCTGCCACCAGAGTCAACTCCACTTGTATTAGTTACAGCTAATGTCCATCGACCTGCTCTGGGTGCAAAGGAAGACTTTGACCAACTGAAGAATAAAGTTGTGTACTGGTTAAAGTCCAACATTGCCTCAGGGTGGCGGGTAGAAAGTCAGATTATCATGTTGCGTAGAACATCATGGGTGGGTAGAGTTAAGAAGAACTGGGATGGGGACTGTGTCATTATTAACTTTAACAGCCCCCATGTGGTAAACAGCATCTTAAGCACGGCCTCCCAACTTAACCCCAGGGTTCGTATCTTGGCCATTGTGGCTCTCCCACTGGGCTATTTTTATAGGCCTTTTATCCACCCATTGTCTTCATTCGGAAGAATCCAGGGGCGGTCCATAGATGTGGGTCAGGGGAGCCAGTAGGCGGCAATCCCAGGCATAGTTACATCTAATAGGTTTGCACCTCTGAGTTCATTAGAATGTTGTGATTGACTAGGTGTAGTTCACCTCGAGCCAGATGCCCCTTTAACACAGTGTCCAGGCGAGCCATCCGGTCCGGATCATCCAGATTGCAAGGGGTGAAATTTTATCTCCTGGAATATTGCAGGGCTGCCGAGAAAGGTTGATGACCCAGAATGAGTGCTTTTTATAAGAGGGTTCGACGTGCTCTGCCTCAAGGAGACATGAGCCATTGAAAATAGATATCATTTGGAAGGGTATAGAACCTTCTTTGTGCCAGCTACTCCCTCTATCGCAGTAAGAGCCAAAGGGTGTCTGGTCAGTTTTGTTTCTCTAGCAGTCCACGGCAGCTCTGTTATTTTGCCCTATAACTCTCCTACCTTACAGGTGTTGATATTATCCAGTAGGACGAGCAAGCTATTGCTTTTAAATTTTTACAACGCAGTAGCCTGCTCGCCGGAAGTATGCAATATTACACGGTTGGGCTCTTTCTTGAGAAATATGACCCAGAGTAAGCAGAACTGTTCTAATGTCCTCATTGCAGGAGATTTTAATGTTCATATGTGCTGGGACCCTAGGCTTGGGGGGGTTACAGATGCGGAAAGTGCACGCCAGACTGGCCTGTACATGGAACATACCCATCAGGGCTCCATACTCGATGCTATTCTGTATGAGTTTGACCTAATGTTCGCTATGAATAAGTTGCCCCCGGACAAGACAGATGTCGCCCCCACCTTCACTGGGATAGGTTGTGAGACCTTTATTGATTTTATTTTTGACTCTACACCTTTTTTCTCCTATGTTTCGGATTTCAACATTTAGGAGAGTGTGTATAGTGATCACAACCCGTTGTGCGTTTCGACCGGATAGCCCCGGTAGTAAAGCTACTCAATGATGGAGCGAGGGTGTCCTTGATAGCTGTGGAAGGGGGGAGGAGACTCAAGCGGGGTCAGATTTTTCTGGACCAGTTCTATGAGTCCCTGTGTACTCAGTGTAACAGGGAGTTTGTCACCTGCCTAAACAGTACGGCACAGCCAAGAGACATCCTGGATGCTTTTGGAAGCATGTCTGGAGTTATAGCTAACCTATTGCAGGCCCCGGGTAAGCGTTCACCTCATAGAGATGGTTTGACTCCGAGTGCTCCAGAGCCCCCAGGAGACTGAAGGAGGTTTTGAGTGTTACACCAAGAGACTCACGGCCATCAAGAGATATCACAGACCATACAAGGCCGCAGTGGCAAAGCGCAAGTCCGCTTTGAAAGAGGAGGCCTGATCTAGTTTGTTAGAGGCCAGCACCCTGGGTAACAGCTCCAAGTTTTGGAGCATCATCAATAGCCCCTTCTTGGCAGAAGACAGTGCCAAATTACTGGACGTCCAAATCACTGAGAATGATTGGATAATCCACTTTGAGGGCATGTTTCAGCCTGATTTTATCTCAAGGAAAGCCCAGGAAACTGTTGCGGGTAAATTCGAGGTCATATTCACAGCACAGGAAGTCAGAGCAGGCATCACTGGGCTGTCTAAAAACAAGGCCCCTGGCCCAGATGGAATTCCTGCAGACCTCTACATTTCGAACTTGGACATCTGGGTACCTGTACTTACCTCTTTTATTAACGCTGCGGTCAAGACTGGCCGTCTGGACACCTGGCCTCTATCCACCTTTGTCCCTGTTTTCAAAAAGGGAGATCGGGACAGCACTCACTGCTACAGGCCCATCTACCTTTTGGATTCTGTGGTAAAGGTGGTGGATCATATGGTATTAGATAGGCCAGCGAGTTGGGCAGATGATAACAACATCCTGGCAGAGGTCCAATATGGTTTTCGCCCTGGTTGCTCAACGGTGGACCAGTGTCTGAATTTATATATGGTCTTGAATAAGTACACCGTTGTCTGCATTGGCACCATCTACTTAGCTTTCTGGATCTGTCTTCCGTGTTTGATCGCGTTAACAGATCCAAATTCTGGCAGATGATGCTTTCTATTGGTATTGACAAAGACATTGTCCTGTTTCTAAGGGATCTCCACAGAGACACTAAAGCAGTAGTTCGCTACTCTAACGATCTCAAAGTGGCCCCTGAGTTTTCCATTGTGGGAGGGGTGCATCAATGGGGCATATTGGCCCTTTTTCTTTTTAATTTGTGCATCAAAATTTTGAAGCAGGTCCTCCTGAATCTAAACATTGACTGTCCCCAGGTGGGTAAGTGAAGTTTGCCAGCCCTCCTGTATGCTAATTATGCTGTCCTCATGGCGAAGGGTCTACAACTGTTGTTGAACTCCTTTGTACAATTTATGGAGGACCTGGACTTGTTGGTCTATCACAGCAAATCATTCGTAATGCAGGTGGGTCTTCCTCCAGCTAAGTCCTATACATTTATGGTAGGGGCTATGCCGATCCCCAAGACTGATGTCTTTTCCTACCTGGGGGTAGTGTTCGATGAGGCCCTGAATTGCCGCCCCTTGACAAGCCAAAAGAAAGGGGATCTGGCCAGGGCAATTGCCGCTGTTTTCAACTTTGCTTCCAGAATGGAAAGCAGACCGACCGGGGCACCCCTGCAGATCTATAAAGCTAAATCTATCTCAAAGATCACCTACGGGAGTGAGATCTGGGTCTATACTGAGCAGGATGCATTGCAAATTGTTGAAAACACTTTTCTGAGACAGATACTCTGCTTACCGCAGTGAATCCCATCTTTTGTAATGCATGAAGAATTAGGGATGGCCTTCCTCTCAGATGTGTTGGATTTTCGTCCTTTATCTTTGTGGATGAAAATCTGCAATAAGAAGAAAAATGCCCTAAGCAAAGGACATTTTAAGGGACTGTCTTTCCCTTGACCATGCCAACCGTATTCACTGGCTCAAGTATGTTAGAGAATGCTTTACCAGTCTGGGAATGCCAGATCTATTTGTGAACCCGGAGGATATCTGTAGTAGGGATATGACTTGGATGAAGGAGAACTTTTTCAAAAAGCGTACCTGGGCCAGAGAAGAAGTGGAGATGAGGAAGTCTAGTGTGCGTAGGTACAACTGAACCCTATCTTTTATAGTTTAAAAGTACCCATGACCGTTTTTTACTGACCAAATTTCAATTGGATCTCTTTCATTATCTTCTGACCCATCCTCGTGGCGCATATAGAGGTCAGTGGCTATGACGGAAAGTCTCCACAGGATATGATGCACTTTTTAATGTTCTGTAGCTTTTACGAGATACCCAGAAAGTCTTTTATCATCCCTATTCTTAAAAAAGCAAGTTTTAGGCAGGTGAGACCCGCTTTTATTTTTTACAACTGCTTTCATGCCATTCAGTATTGTAGTTTTTTTAAGGGCTGCTATTAGGCTTAGCTCCAGGTGTGATTAACATTGATGGTCATTTATCTGTCACTGTGTTAACATAAATTTGGTTTTAGCATGGTCCATGTTTACAAATTTGTATTTATGGCGTCATGATGGACGGTATTATTGCCATTGATATTTTCCTTGCTATCAATTTTTTATTTTATGGTGCCTTGATGATGTCTCTTCATACTTTGGACCTCTTTGTTCTTGACATAGTGCTTGCATTTTAACTTTGTATTTACAGGCCCATGATGGTTACACTGTACTTTATTCAGCGTACCGGATGGTGTTTTCTTTTTTTTTAATATTGTTTGCTTGACTTTTATGGTTTTCCTTGCAAAAAATGAATGTGTTAATGAATGAATAACTGTTCCTGCCCCAGTGTCACAGGTTGTGTCAGCTCAGACATTGTCAGTGCCTGTTGTTGCAACTGCACCAATAAACATTGTTCCGAATGCTGTTGATCACGGTGCTGTAGGAGGAGTAGCTGCAACAAAATTTCAGAATTCACAAATTGTTGCCTGGACACCCCCACAAAATGTTCAATCATTGTGAGAAGGGAGAAGAATTGTCTTTACGACACATATTGCACAGGGAGAGACAGGATCATTTGACAATGAGATTTTTCCCACATGGTTTAAAGAAACTTCAGAAAATAAAAGGGTGGGAGATACAAAGAGACCATCTACTAAGCAGGAAAGAGCAAGACCCTTAGATGTACCAAATTTAAAGGTGGAACTAGAGGAGAATATCAGAGGATGCCTAGACATTTCACATTTAAACCAATATTAGGAAAATGAATTGGTATATTTAAGTAAACAGATCACAAGACATGCAGCTGCTACCCATGACAAATTAACTGAATTGGTGGTAAAGTATGAGGTGGATTGCTCCAAGAGTGTTCCTTTACAGAAGAGCTTTAGAGCACAGTTAGATGATGAGGCTGGTAAAGTGTAAACGCAAATGGAGCAGTTTTGACAGGTTAGAGAGCAAGTGGGCAAAGAAACGGAAGGAAAAAGAAACAACCAGATGCTGCAGAAGCAAATTAAATGGCACCACCAGCACCCCTAGATGAATATGAGGCTTTAACTTATCCAATGAGGGAAAACCAGGTGATTGGTATGTTGTCTAACCTTGTGTCGTGCTTGGCCACCACAGGGAGCTGATATTCTTAATTAAAGATTTGAATCCCTGTTAGTCAAAGCATATAATCACAGCCGTGAAAACCAAACCTTTTTTCACTGCTGCGATATCACCCCAATTCTGTGGCCATCTCCGCTTCGCCTCAGGCTCCAGATTTCCTACAGAAATAGATGAAGGGCAAGGGATAATCCCACTTCCTAGGTCCGCCAGAGACTCAAGGGAAGTAGTTGGAAGGCGGGTGGGAATCCACAATTATCCAGTCTTAAGAGAAGTGGTTGCAGGGCATGTGCTGATTCCCACTTGCCCCAGTCTTCAGAGACTCCAATGAAGCAGTGGAAGCTTGAGTGCTAGTCTGCTACCTTTCCCATGGGTAGAGATGGGTGAGCCAACAAATTAACAGAGAGAGCCAAGTCAAGGGTTTAGCCCGGATCTTAGAGCCCATGCACGAGCCAAGCCCTGAAAATGTTTGCAATGTAAATCATACAACAAACATCACATAAAATATTCAAAAGAGTGTACTTCTTTAAAATGTGGAAGCTTTGACATTAATACGTCACAATATAGCACTACAGTGAGAAGTACTTATTAAAAGTGAATTTTTGCCTAAGATCACACAATTTAAGCAGGGACGCTGCCGTTTATCCAGGGTTTCTGGATTCACTTTATGCAAATCAGTCAGTAAATGAGCACCTATTTGTCTTTACTTATGTTAAGGCTTTGTTTTTTATCTCTGTGCATTTTTCTGCAGTTTTTATATCATGCACACATAGGTCACATTACATGAACACCAGTTACATTATAGAAGGTCGCATTCAATTTTTAGGCAGGGGGAGATGAAGTGATTTGCCTAGGATCACTGGATGCTGAGCCAACGTCGAGACTCAAACTTGGTTCTCCAGTTGCAAAGTCTGCAGCTTTGGTCTTGACCTCACACCTTGGGTTGAGCAAGGTGGCAGACAGAAGTCACATGAAAGGGATTGTGTTGTCCTTGCATTACTCAGGCTATTGAAAGGGCAACGCAATCACTAAATCAGATTTACCAAGCAGCGTAAGGCCACCTTGTGTGGCCCTGTATTGCTTGGTAAATCTGGAGTAATGCAATGCAGTGCAAGTCTCTACCTAGCATTACTCTCCCCTGGGACTTTGTTCCATGAGTGGAGCATGAACTTTTCCTTGCATCCACCCATGGATTTTGGCGCATTCCAAGATTTACCAACACTGGAAAACTTGGAAATGTATCAAAATGCTATGCCTTCCCAGGGGAGGTGTAACGAGGAGAAATATTTGTATTTCTTCTCGTTGTTTCCTCTTTTTAAGTGTGCTTGTAGTGGTCTGCTCCTCATACTTTACCTGTCAGAATGCTCACGCCATGATGTTCTGGCTGAGGGCATTCTGCTTTAGAATATAGAATGTCTGTTTGAAATAGCGCCGTTTAGTTGCTGCTTGTTTGCTGTCTCTAACGGCTGCTGCGCAGCACCTGATCTACAATAAAGCTTTTCTCTACCAACTTATTTCGTTTGGGGTCTTACCTGCTACATTATTGTTGGCGACGAACCTCAGGTGACTGCAGAACCCCCGACTAACCACCTCGGGTTTGTTCCTGCTGTCCAGCCTTCCGACGAAGCGAAGAACATTCCACAGAACGTCGACAAGATGGAGGACTGGTGAAGGGGGTCTCCCTTACGAGCAGGATTGCAAGGTACTGTGTTGGCGTTTTTTTTATAAAAAAGCGGCACCGGCAAAGCGAGGAACAGAACGTACGAAGTACACGTGACGTTTACCACTCTAGCATGTCAGTGCAGTCTGCGCGCTAGTTGTTACACGTAACGTAGCGCCATTTTGAGAGTACTCTTTTGCTACGTCTTCGAATGGACAACGTGGTGGCCATTTTAAATACTGTGAAACGCACAACGTTTTGCGTAGCGGGCATTTTAGTGGCGGCGGATCTGAAGTCTTCACTTAACTTGTTTGTTAACACAAGGCAGTATGTAACAGCCATTTTGAATGTGGCACAAAGAAAACTTTATTGTTAATACAGGGGTCCGGTTACAAGGTCGTTCAGCGAAAAGAGACTGAAAACACGAAGAGGAACATGCGGTTTGTCTTCTCTTAATCATTCAGGCGCTCTGCACATACGGCGACACGCACGCCTGTCGTGTCAAAGTTAACGCATTTCAGGCACAGCTCTTTACGTCGGTGACACATGTGTGTCAATCAAGGTTGAACATCTGATCATCCTGTTTACAAGCATAATTTGTGACATCGGTGACGCGCACACCACGCTTGTCAGTCAGCTGTTGTTTCTACCATACACGTTGTCTGTGGATACGGTGGCACGCACACCAGGCGTGTCAGTCAGCTGTTTCTCTATCATACACGTAGTCTGTGTCAGTCAAAAAACTTTATTCGATTCAAGAATCATCAAAGTATACAAAACAAATCTTTATCCATATTAATAATTTCATGATTCTTACAAGTGTTAAAAGGTGTCAATTGCAGAAGGATAAGGGTAAAATATATATACATTTTAGTCTTTCTCCTTTTAATCGTCACCCCATTTACAACAAAATTACTTAAAATTCATGCCGATACAGTACAAGGATAACTATTCTATTGTCGCACGCAGCACCCATTTAAATTTCACTTGGTCCCTGAGTTAACCAATGGTTCAATCTAAAATCGTAACTAATTAAAACACATATTAAATTCTAAAAGTCAATATTTTATCAAACTTTTTAAAATGTTTTAACATTTTAGCCCTTTTCTATGTCTTATGTGGCTGGCAGCCAACAAAAATTTGCTAACACCAAATACAATATGTTGGCTGCTGTCCTATTGTAATATTCTAAACGACTCCAAATAGCTCCTGATGTTCAAACTTCTGCACAATGGCTTAATCCACTTGCATCTAGGAGTAGTGTAAGCTGCGCAGAAGAATAGGACATGTACAATGTCCTCATTAACACCTAGTGTGCACAGTGAGCATTTAGGGTCATTGGGCGTCACCCGAGAATTTGACCATTTAGCTGTAAAACCATTAACTTGTAATGTTCCATACCTAAATTTCATGTAAAGTGACTTAGCCAATTGCGGATAAATCTCATCGAGGAAGGGCTCAAAACTCGGAATCAATTTAAAAGACAAGAATTGGGTAGTCAATCTCCCCAACTCAGGATTTAAAGTGACTTTGTGCAGTGTAAATTCCCAGTATATAGACCTAATCTCTCTCTTCGAGTCCATAGTCATCAAACTCGGAGTTACCCAATAGCGGCTCATCCCCAAGTCGGTGAGCCATTTACGGATATGGACCAACCAGGGAAAGGTAACAAATTCATCTAGATGCAATAACTCCCTCAAAGTCTGCCTATAGATCTCTAATTCCTCAGTTGTCCATATCCTAATCCAATAGGCCAGTAACCTCCATACTGCTAGATGTCCCAGTCTTTTCAGCCCAATATCATGTGTAAGAGGGATCATCGGGGTGTTTTTGGGCAGCCGAGTAAACATTCTAATGATTTTGTTTTCCCCAATGATAAGGGGCTGGAGATTTTCTCCTCCCCATAACTCAGATCCATAGAGTGTCGCGATTGGGCTCTAGCTTTGTATACTTCTAGTGCGGGAGTAATGGCCTTTGATAAGGTGGCATGTTGTTTCTTCGCTATGTCTGTGTATACGGTGACGCGCACACCAGGCGTGTCAATGTTTGCCCAATATTTCTAGTGTCATGCACACATACACGCATCTTCAATAACGGTGACACGTACACCAAGCATGTCAACTAGGTATGCCTTCTGTATTCTTATATAACGGCTGCACACATCATGTGTGTTAACAGGTCTTGTAGCTTTTGTTAAGTTTGCATTTCAAGTTTACTGTTTAGGCGCAAGAAAATTATAATTGTGCAATACTTTGTTTACAGTTTACTATTTTACTTACCACATATTATTGTGTTTCTTATTCCTGCATATTATTTTTTGTGTGTTCCTTTTCCTGTCTTGTGGTTTATTACAATGCAATCTGTATCTCCACCTCCATCTTTTTTAGAACTTCCAAGCAATCCACCAATTTCATGGAAGAATTGGTACGACGCTTTTATTACCTATCTTGGCGCCATTGGCGCGTCACGCTACAGGGCTGAAAGGAAAAAGTGTCTTCTCCTTCATACTTTGGGCTTCGAAGGGAGGTCTGTTTATAAGCATTTGCCTCCCTTAGTACGTGCCCAAGATGCAGAGGAGATTGATGAATTTGTTGAAGCTGTTAAGAAATTAGAACTACGCTTTGATGTACAGCCAAGTCTGGTTGTTATTAGGCACAAATTTTTCAAACGTGAACAAAGGAATGGAGAGGACGTTGATGCATTTATCTCTGCTTTGAGGAAGTTGAGTGCAGACTGTCAGTTTGAAGCTTTCACTGAACTATTGATAAGAGACCAGTATATCTGTAAATGTTCAGACAAGAACATTCAGCAAAAGTTGCTATCCATGGGCAATCCTTCCCTAGAAGAAACCATACGCATAGCGAAAACTATTGAACTTTCGAAGGTTTTGGTCAAGGAATTGGATGAGAAGATCACAACAAATGAAACTGTGACTGTGGTTAGGTCAAAGGATGTCAAGAACAGCATAGCACCACGTGCTGATAACAAATTTTTCAAGCAGTCAAATATTTGCTACCGTTGTGGGAACCTTTCTCATTTCAAATCAGGACGACCTTGCCCCGCAAAAAATGTTGTTTGCAAAGTGTGTGGAAAGTTAGGGCATTTCGCCAAAGTTTGCCAAAGTGGGAAACGTGGTACCTCGTACATTCCTGATGGAAGGCAGGTTCCTTCGTCTTCCTCTGTGGCGAATGTATCGGTGGCAGAATGTGCTGGCGACAGTTACAGTAGCATTCAGGATGACCTGAGAGATATGGCCGTTGTCGTTGGCGAGATGCAGGTCACTGAAGGTGACATCTTAGAGTGTGTGGATCCATATGTGGATATTGACATCGGTGGCAAGAGTGTGTGTTTATTAGTCGACTCTGGGGCAAGGATAACAATGATAACCCAAGAATTATTTTGTGAGGTTTGGGGTTCTCGTTCTTTAAAACCGCCGGATAGGTCTCCAGTTTCTTACGAAGGGAGGAGAATTGAGCTAGCTGGTTACTTTGAGGACATCCTGGAGTTCAGGGGTAGAAGAATACATGGCAAAGTGTATGTAGCGATCAAGGGTTTGTCCATCCTTGGATGGTTTCATCAGGGTTTGTTCAAAATGGTGCTCAGACCTGGTACAAAAGAGCAGGTATCTATCCTTCGGTCTGACGACTTCATTGATAATTTGACAGAACACTATCCCTCTGTTTTTGGCGGGGGACTGGGTCAGATAAAAGGTTTTTCTCATGTCATCAGAGTTAAGGACGACGCAATACCTGTCAAACACAGACTTAGGAATGTACCGTTCAGTGTTAGGAACCAGTTGGAACTGGAGCTTAATGGTTTGTGTCAGAAGGGAATTATAGAGCCAATCGAATCCTCTCTTTGGCTTTCTCCCTTGGTTGTCGCGAAGAAGAAAAATGGCGAACTTCGTGTTTGTGTTGACTTGCGCAGTCTCAACAAGAGTGTTTGGGTGGACTCTCATCCTCTCCCTAAGATCTCTGACATGTTGTCAATGATCAGTGGCTCCAAGTGGTTCAGCAAGCTGGATTTAGCGTTATCTTACCACCAGGTAGTTTTGGATCCCGCTTCCAGGCACCTCACTGCTTTTGTGTCCCCCATTGGTTCGTTCCAATACTGCCGGATGCCCTTCGGGCTGGCCTCTGCGGCTGCAGTGTTTCAGAGAATTATGTCATCCATGCTTAAGGGTATAAAAGGTGTTGTTGTCTTCCAAGATGACGTCTTGATTTATGGTGAATCTAGCGAATCTCATGATGAAACCCTGTATCATGTGCTTGATGTCTTGCAGGAAAGCGGTGTTGTCTTAAAGAAGGAAAAGTGTGTGTTTAAGGTGCAGAAGGTGGAATACTTGGGGCATGTTCTATCGGAGCATGGTGTTGAACCCAGACCTGGTCTTGTCAAAGCTATTGTTGACAGTCCGGCTCCCAAGGACAAGGTCGGTCTCAAGTAATTTGTTGGACTCTGTGAGTTCTACTCACGGTTTGTACCAGACTATGCTGCGAGAGTTCAACCTTTGACCAACATGCTCAAAAAGAATGTTTCATTTGTTTGGGATGACCGTTGTCAGGAGGTGTTTGAATGGATCAAAACTCAATTGGTGTGTCCCAAGGTTCTCAAACCCTTTGACCCCAACGCAATGTGCACCATCACCGTTGATGCAAGTGGCCTCGGCCTGGGAGCCATTCTTACCCAGAGTATCAATGGTTCTGAGCACACATTGGGTTATGCCTCCAGGGTGTTACGGGGTACTGAATTTAATTTTTCTGTGATCGAGAGAGAGCTTTTGGCGTGTTGGTGGGCTGTCAGGAAGTTCAATCCCTACATTTGGGGCAGACATTTCCAGCTACGCACAGATCACAGTCCCCTTGTTTCGATCCTCACGGGGGATAGGTTCAAAGAACATACCCCAAGAATTGCCCGCTTGTCCACCAAGTTACTACAGTATGATTTTGAAGTATCGTACATTCCTGGAAACAAGAATGGAAGGGCTGATTATTTTTCCAGGTTTCCAGTAGAAGAAGATGGTGAAGTTGATGAGGATGATGAGGATGACTCCTTTGTTGCGAGTTTGGTTTTGAATGACATGTGTGCCGTGAGTGAAAAAGAATGGAGAGACGAACTCTCAAAAGATGTCTTGCTCTGCCAAGTTGTCAACTGTGTCAAGGATGGTTGGCCGAGAGAAAAAAATGCGCCATACGCTCTACAGACTTTTGTCAAAGTCTCGTTGGAGCTTTCTGTGGAAGATGGTTTGTTGGTGCCGGGTGACAGGTTGGTTCCCCCAGATGTGCTTAGAACAAGGTTGGTCAAGGGTGCACATGAGGGGCACTTGGGCAAAACACTCACTAAAAGAAGGTTGCGTGAATATTTTTGGTGGCCTCAGATGGACAAGGACGTTGACGTGTTCGTGGGTGAATGTGTGGTGTGTTCCAGTGCTGAGAAAAGTTTTAATCTCAGAACTCCTCCCCTACAACCTATTGAGTTACCCGCTAGGCCTTGGGAGAAGATTGGCATTGACCTGGTTGGTCCTTTCAATGTACTTCCGGTTTCTTCAAGGTTTGCTATTGTTGCCATTGATTACTATTCTAAATGGCCGGAGGTGCGTTTTATTAGTGATCGCAACTCAAAGAATGTGATTGACTTTCTTAAAGATCTTTTTCTGCGTGAAGGATTTCCCTCCACCATTGTGAGTGATAATGGTGTACAGTTCGTCAGTCAAGAATTTGAATTGTTTTTGAAGCAAGGGGAAATATCTCATTCCAGAAGTTCTCTCTATCACCCACAAACGAACGGTTTGGTGGAACGCATGAATAGGGTGCTTAACAACTGTGTGCAGTGGGCCTTGGCAAGTAAGAGCAATGTCCAGAATGCTGTAAGGTCCATGCTGTGGTTCTATCGTACCACACCCCACTCCTCTACCAAAGTGTCTCCATATGAACTTTTGCGAGGTAGGAAACCGTGTTCCAAGGTGTGTCCCGGTTGGATGTCAAAGTGGGTGAAGATGCACTCTGTGATCGATATGGATGGTCTTGTAAGAGATAATGTTTCTCAAGCCCAATCTCGACAAAAAAATTATTTTGATGCCAGGAAAAGATCCATTCCCCATTCAATTGTGAAGATCCCCGTGCACAGCAGGAAGGGAGACTTGAAGTTCACTGATACTTTGGTGGTGGACAAAGTTTGTGGTAATGCTGTCAGGGTTAATAACAAACATTGGTGGAATGCATCAAAAGTTGTAAAATATCCTGGTAATTGTGTTAGTAATAAGTTGCATTGTGGATGGAGAGAAGAAGCCGATGTCTCTCCTTCTGGAGACTCTCCGCCAGACAGTTTGCGCAGAAGTAATAGACAACGTTTTGTTCCTGCCAGATATCTTTAGTTTCTCCTTCCTTATTCTTATGTTTCACCCTGTTCTCTCTTCTCATTCCTCTCCTTTTCTTTTGCTTTGTCTCATTTTTTCTTTTTTCTCTTATCTTTTTCTTTCCTTGGTTCGCTTCTTCTTTCTTTCTGTTTGTTTATGAGGAGGAGGATAATGTAGTGGAGTGCTCCTCATACTTTACCTGTCAGAATGCTCACGCCATGATGTTCTGGCTGAGGGCAATCTGCTTTAGAATATAGAATGTCTGTTTGAAATAGCGCCGTTTAGTTGCTGCTTGTTTGCTGTCTCTGCCGGCTGCTGCGCAGCACCTGATCTACAATAAAGCTTTTCTCTACCAACTTATTTCGTTTGGGGTCTTACCTGCTACAGTGCTCCATTCTGCAGCACACAGGGAAAGCCTCAAAGGATTGTTTTTGTGCAGGAAGGTGTCCATTGCTGCACAAAAACAATCCTGCCTGTAACGTAGGCACCCTTGCACAATGGCGCAAGGGTGCCTGTGTTGGTGCTAGGCAGCAGATTGTGTGCCAGTGCAAGCAGAGAGCAGGAATGCACCATAAATCGTGAAATATGGCACATTTCTGCCCTTTCAAGCAGCGTAGCAAGTTGTTGTTCTGCGTTACGTGAAACCTTGATAACTTATGTGAAACCTTGATAACTCTGGCCCCTTGTGTTTATTGGCGTCAAGAAAATGTTGTTGAATTTGCAGGCAATGACTTTGATGTTGGAAAAACTCAAATACTGAGCTACAAACGTCCAAATTTATGGACTAATGCTTCAATTGCTGAACTATAAGGCCCTTATCGAAAAGAGTGCAGAAATGCTGATGTCGTATTCCCACTACTGAAATAACAGTAATCAGTAATTTCAGGAGGCAAGAATACACTGGTATTCTGACGTTGACTCTGAGGGGAACTAAGAAATGGACAATTGCAGACAGAATTTGAAATTCTGCACCTGAGTCCCATGATGATTTGTCCAGAAAGAAATGTCATACATTTTTACCTGTTGTGATGTCTGAGAGGTGGAAACAGCAGGAATGCAGTATTACCAACGGAGTAGTAATTACCTATTCAACTATAAACTTAGGGGCATATTTACAAGGCCCCAGCACCACCAGAGCGTCACTTTTTTTGACGCTCCGGTGGCACACAATACTGAGCCATATTTAGAAGGCCACGCAAAGCCATTCTGCGTGGCTTTTCATGGTATTGTAAATATGGCCCCCTTTCATGCATTACTCTGTGTGAAAGGGGTGTTTCATGGGTGTTGCTGTGGGTGTTCCCATGCAACACCCATGGATTCTGACGCTTTCCCAGATTTACAAGGTTTTGTAAACCTGGGAATGCGTCCGTTTCTAATGCCTCCTCAGGGGAGACGTTAAAGTGGCACAACGAGGCGAAATACCTTTATTTCTCCTCGTTTTTAGGTCGAGCCTCGAGTAGCGCACAAGCGCTGCTCTGGCAAGACTTTATGTTAGGGGGTTTGAAAAGCTGACCAGACGCTCGTGCGTCATGGCCTTTTCCCTGCGGTTACGCGCGCGGCAGACATCTGTTTGCAATTATCATGCCCGATAATGCAAAACAGATGTCTCGCTGTGGCGCGCGCGCGTGTACCACTCGCGTCGCCCCCCCTCCTCCCCGCTCGTTCTGGATGTTCTTGGAGTTGAAGCCCGTCACGTGCTCCATATTTTTAACACTGTCTGCTCCACCAAAATAACTGTGATGACGTATGTCAAGTCTTTTCGAATATGACATCAGGTGGATGCCATGAAACCGTCTCCTAGGTAGATACGACACAGGCAGATCACAAAGCTGTGAAGGAGGCGGAGTTTTGGGGGGCGTGGGAGTCCTCCCTGGCTACTTTAAATGAGGTGACGTTAATAAAACTTGTAGAAAAAGAGACCCTAGTACATTCAGGTGACATTTCGCAGCTGGAGAGTACAAAAGTAAGAAAGACGCACAAAGATCGTTAATAAATACTTTCACGGCCCGTCATGGGTTTGGTAGAACGATAACCGCGTGCTGAATCTAGTTGTCACATAGCTGGTGGAAGGACACAGTTGCCAGCCGCAACCAGGCCGAGGGATCCGATTCTTACTTCCTTCCTCGGCTCATGGATCCGCGCATCGCCTGGCTGCAGCCTGAGCAGGTCGGGAGGGCGCAGCGGCTTTGGGGACGGGTGTGGCGGAGCGCGCAGGGTGCCATGCTGCAGCCGCAGGGGGATTTTCTACCTCTGGAAAGCAACAACCAGCCCAGTAATAAAAGGAAGCGTGACAACAAGGCCAGCACCTGTGGTCTGTGCCCGGGCCGTGGACCAGCTGGTGGAACCCCATGGAGGGGCAACAGGGAGTACGGCCAGGGGGTCGTCGGGTGAGTGACAACATGGGAGAGTTGTAGGTCTCATATTGGGGAGGTGCATTTGGAGGCATCATAGCTCAAAGCATATTTGGTGGACTCGTTACCAGATACATATGGGGAGTGGTGGCTGCTGTTCTAGGCTAACCCCTTACAGTGATACTTCAGGTGCGTGCTAATGTGTGGGAGGGCGATTGCACGGGCCCTAGGTCAGTAATGTTGTATTGGAGTTACACTTAAAGCATATATTAATAAGCGAGGTCCGAGGGTTGAGCACGGTCCGAAATCGCTGTACATTAGGTAAGAGTTTGACAGAATTTAGTAAGCACCAAAGCAGTGTGTTCTGAAACAGTTGTACTAGACACAACTCCCTTGTGATTCCGATTTTAATATCCCGGCGCTTCGGTTTTCATGAAGAAGAATGATAAATGTTCTCTTAAGAGCAGCCCAAAATGCCCCCTTTTCGAGAGAAGGTTGAGGTTTGATAGCCTCTTCTTTATTTTTCTGTGTGTAATAACGTTTACGCTGCGTACACTAGCCGGCTGGTTTATTGGCAGGGTACATTCATGTTACTTTAGAAGAGATGTGCTTTATTGCCCTATTGGATGTGGTACAGAAGTCTTACGTTAAAACTTTGACAGGTTGAAAGTCACATAGGTTTGGCTGCGTTCCATGTTCTTCTCAAATCACCTTTGTACCTGCATCCCTATGGAGTAAGCAACTTCATGCACAGCTTTCCTTGTTTTTAAAGCCGTTTGCCTTATCCACATTTTTTAACGCCTGCATTTCTGGGCAGACGGCTTCGACTGTCCCTTTTCATTACCAGTTCTGTCTGCATCCTTTGTGAAGGCTCGTTCACTAAGTATATATAGCCTTCCAACATTAATATTAACCCAAATTTGTTAACCTTGCACTTAAAGATTGCGATAAAGTGTTGTAGCTTGATTTTTGCGAACTTGATGTAAACTTATCGAGCACAGTAAGTGCTGAGGAGCTTGGGCTATTTTTAGGTAAGAGGGCCATGCAGAATAACTTTGTTGTTGAATTTTTGAATATGGGATTACAGTATGACTGGTTTTGGTCAGCAAATATATTGAAGTAACTTTGAGCTGTAATGCCCAGCGCTAGGTGTACTCAAACCCACAGTTATCCCTGGTGTAAAGTGAAAATGGAAAGAAAAAGTGAGGCATCATTAACGTAATCCCCTCCAAAATTAATTATATATGATAGTCTTATTTATTCTACACTATTTGAATGTAATGGAGAAAGCTTGCACACAATTAGTTATAATATTAATATGAAAATAATTCAACTGGTCAGGAAATCATAAAACATTCTTACTAAGTCTGGTTAAGTTTCCACAAAGGTATGTGTCCTTACAGCAATATTACTTTGCTTTTACGACGGATGTACGAAGCAAATGCTGGTATAATCACATGATTCAGCCAGCACGTTTCATGACACCGGTCGGTTGCTTTGCCATGTGGCTTCTCAGCTTGTTCAATAACGAATAGTGAACGACTTGCGTAATTTGGTCACTAGTTGCGTAAAATCCCCAAGTTTTTCAAGGTTTCAACACACAAATCTTTTTCTCATTCTCCAAAAAATGCTTCATCCAAATTACGATTTTCCCACAGAAAAATCTATATTACGCCCCATGTTACAGCTCAGACTGTTTCCTCCAGAGTTGTGAAGTGTCAAACCCGTTAAGGATAAAGCCAATCCGATAAAGACAAATTCTTTCGGATTTATCGCTGACATGTGATACGGCCCCACAGAGTTTCCTCTCATTAGAGCCAAGCTAGGTTTTTTGGTAATGTGCAAGCTACGTTTATATTGTGGGTCACGGAAAAGTTAGACCTTAACTGGAGAAAAAGACGTCAAGCTGGCGAGGCTGGTTCAAAGGTGTAGTTGAGGAGGCCTTGTACATAGTATTATTGTTTGCCTTGAGTGAATGGCTAATATGGTGGTAGGAATGGCAATGCAGCATTGGATCAGTTGTGCTAAAAGTGTACCCGAGGCGAGGTAATGCTGCAGTTGAGGCGAGTAAACACTGACGTTTGCTGGGGGGAGATGCCATAAGTTAGGATTTATGTTTGAGGCTTATCAGCATACATATGTGCCCTGGGAGCATTACATGACTCTTCAATTATTATGCCAGATTAATATATTTAAGTGTAAGCCAGCTGAATGTAATAATAAATCTGGAAGTGCACTAATGGTTTAGGAAAGTGTGACAAATATAACCAATGTTAAGGATGTGTTTAGCTTTCACCCTTTCTTTTTTAGTTGCTGAAATATTATAAATATGATGGCAATTGCCGCATTACCTCCCAGATGTAAGAGATTCTCTGTCTCTTGACACCCTTATTTCATATGCGTATTAGAGACACCTGCTCAATTTCCTCTCCTTCCAAAGGGACATATTTTCTTTTTAGAGTTCAGGAAATCTGTCAGATTCGACCCCATAAATCTTGGGGTACACTTCAGTAGTACGCTTTAGTAAAAATCCTCCAAGAAGTTTCAAGTGGTCCAGAACAAAGCAAAAAGGTTATATTTTGTTTAAAAAATACAATCGTATTTTTCCATATAGAAACAAACAAAAGTGGCTTCCCATTTACCAACAAATCAAGTTAAATACCCTCTGCATTGTAGCGTTCTTCCCAGCTTGGGTACCCACCAATGTCATAGCCACTCACGGAGCTTAGTATTACACGTCTTTATTCTGCGTGTAACCGCGAACTCAATATTCTAAACCTGCCTTCACTTTGCTCTAACACTTATGTTACAGTCCTACGGAGTCCATCAGGAGCCAAAAGAGTTCCGTCATTGCGAACTTGCATGACTCTACATCTCCCCCTCTATTAAATACAAAATAATAAAAAGTACAACTATATAAACGATGATAGCTCTTCAATGAGTCTTCGTGGCGCTCTGATCACACGTTCCGATCGTGTCTTTGGAAACTGGGTAAAGGCAGTAGAAGTGTCTGTGATCTGCATTGGTGATGTAGGAACAGCAGCAATCGGGGGGGGGGAGTGGGCTTTTGCTTGTCGTTTCAGTCTCTACATTGACATCAGTGCCCAATGAGCCACATGTCAGAAATGCGAGGAATCTCATGTAACGGACTTCCCGGGACGTTGGGCAGTCACCATGTGCCCTTTGCTGGTCACATGAAAGGGCTCAGCATCAAAGGGAGCATCAGATTTTTGTTTTCTATATTGACGGACAAGCACTCTATCTCCTCTTGTGAAAGTCACTTCTTTTGCATGTTGGCGCTTGTCTGCATAGGGCTTCATTTTCCTCTTACTATCTAAGTTTGTTTTATGGGTTTCTTCCTACGTACTTGATCTTCTGTTGTTCCATTGAGGTAACTTGTTCATCATGGCTCCCCCGAACATCAGAGTTGCAAGGTTTTTACCAGTAGTTGAGTGAGGAGTTGAAAGGTAAGCTCAAAGAGTAGAATTCAAGACAGTTTTACGGTCAAGCTTTTCAGTACAGCACGCTGAACAGCTTTCTTCAGAGTACTCATGAAATGTTGTGACAAGGCTATTGGCCTGTGGCCAAAGAGGTGTGCTCTACTGATGCTTCACATTAAGATGACTCCGAAAGTCTTGACAGTTGAAATGTGGGCCGTTGTCAGATTTTAAGATCTCAGGAACACCTCATGTGGTAAAGATGCTGCCTAATCTCTCTAGAACTCTTTCTTGAGTGATAGATGAGAGATCTATCAATGGAAAATTGGAGTATTCATCAACATTCACTGTCAGGTGATGCCCATTGTCAATAGGACTGAAGAAGTCATCTGCAATTCTTTCCCATGTATGCTTTGGCAACTCTGATATGTTTAAGGTGTGTTGAGTGGTTTTCGACTAAAGGCAGTTACAGAGATGACAGGCCTTCAATTCTCTTTCAAGTCTCTCATCGAGATGAGGTAACCAGACTGTCTTGGAGAGCTCGTTTAATGTCCTTCATGGGCCACTTCAGTTATCTGTTGTTGCAGATTTTCCTGAATAACAATTCTCAAACCTCTCAGGAAAATGCCTTCTCGAGTAACAGACAGTTAGTTGACATTTTTACATTTCTGGTATTCACTGTCACTGGTGAGAGGTAGAGTGTGCTGGTTCCAAGACTGATGCGTAATAACGTTTTTCAGTTTTAACATGTCACTATCTTGACTCGTGCCAGTGACCATTTGTTCCAGATAAATGGCAGCTGGTGTGCTTGATTTAACAATGAAATATATGTAGGTTTCCTCCGTCTTGGAAGGGGTATCATGGCACTGGAGAGGCACTCGTGAGAAGTAGTCGGCAGGGTTTTGGTCTTATCCTGGACGGTGCACGATTGTGTAGTTGTATTCTTGTAATCCTAGACCCCAACGTTCAATGCGAGGAGGCATCTTTGCCTTTGGATTGCCAAAGTTGGTCAACATTGCTTGATGATCTGTCACAAGCCTGAAGCCTCATATAAGAATACATGGTAAAAGTTCACAAGCCCACACCACTTCTAAACTTTGTTTCTCAGGTTGTGAATAAGCACGTTCAGTTTGGGACAAACGTCTGCTTGCATATGCCACAATATGTCTTTAAGCATTTTGGTTGTGCAAGGATTGTGCCTAACCTGATAGGGCTAGTGTCAACAACAACCTCGGTATGAAGCTTTGGATCAAAGTATGCTATGTTACTAGCGTTCTCAATAGCTTGTTTAATTTTTCTCTAAGCTTTGCTCGCATTGATGTGACCAATTAAATGAAACATTCTTTTTTTCATTGAGTATCTTAACAGAGAACTTATGGTGGCAAAGTCTCGTATATATCTAGAACAGTAGCTGGCTATGCCAAGGAATGAACGTAACATGGAAATATTTTGTGGGGCACTGGCAGTTGACAACACTTGCACTTTGGCTGGATCGGATATCATACCCCCATGAGAAAAGATACGGCCAAAGAATTTTAACTTTGTCTTATGGAACTCATATTTTTCAGCTTTCAGAGTTAAACCTGCATCAGCGAGCAAACTACACACTTGTGTGAGAGCTTCACCATGCTCTTTCTGTGTAGCTCCAAAAACTAATATGTCATCACTTGCCCCAGAAACCCTCAAGATCCGAGCCCCCCTTTGGGTTTGACTGACTTGTCCCCAATTGCAGCTATTTTCTGCTTACAGGTATTTCCATAGATTTCAGTGGTAGCGTTCGAGGCTACCCTTGCGACCAGCACCTCTGCACCCGGACACACGAGGGCAGGTAAACCGAAGCGGTTGGTGGTTCAAAAGACCTTGGCACCTATTTACCTTAAGTCAAGAAGAACTACCCTGTAACTCGATTGCAAGTACCCCAATGCAGTGTATGTTTCTGCCTTAGGATAACATTACTGTGTTTGAGACTCATGCCTCAAATCTGACAGCTGTATTTTCTAAGTGTCTGAAAATCTCTAACTCAAAGTATTTACCTAATCTCGTAGATATCAGTGTCTAAAGTAATATAAAAATCTGTTATTTTTAGGTCTCGCCTGAGCCAGCGCATGCGCTGCTCTGGCGAGAGTTTTAGTATGCGGGTTTTGGAAGTGCAAACAGTGGCTTTTGCTGGCGACCAGCTTGCGTTCACACGAGCGTGCACGCGCGATCAGGCGCCATATGGCTTCCCTCGCCATCTGGACGCTCGCGTGAACGCAAGCTGGTCGCCAGCAAAAGCCACTGTTTGCACTTCCAAAACCCGCTTACTCACGATTACTTTCACGGCCGCGCGGCCGTGTCAGTTTCACGGCCGCGCGGCCAATGCTTGTTATACTATGCATGTACTGTCTACTGTAAGTTTTCTTTGGTCAATTGCAAAGTTACTAATTGTAATGATGGGCACGATATCTGTCTATTTGTTACTATTGGAAAAAACATTGAAAATATGCAGCGTATAAATACTTGAGCACATTTTGATACGATTTGCATTGTTTATTTATTTTGTTAATTGCACTCTGCACGCCATTCTTTATTTTTGTATTACTTCCAATCGACATTTTTGGTACACACATGAAAGCCACGCCAAGGCTCGAAGCTGTTTCCCGAGTCCCAATGTCGGCAGCTTTGTACTTACACCACATGTCGGCAGTTCTGTACTTAAACTAAGTGAGGACCAAAGTGTTGCGTATTACATGCACAGTGCGGCGCCCTCTCCTGTATACCAGTGCTTGTTTTTCTTACTGTTCCTTTTGTTGGGTTATGTGAAATACGTCTCCGCCAAATGCAGTTTTAATATGCTCCTATTTCTGTTCTTTATTTATTCAAGAACTTAAATATCAATTAAGGTAAAGACAAAGTATTAGGGCACTAAACATGCACAGGAGTTATATTCTAAATTATTTTGTATGTACGGGGATAATAACTATGGAATTTTCGAGGTTGCCACTGTTTTCGTGGAGAATGTGCGCTATGTTCTGAACAGCTTTAAAGAGAAGACATTTTTATGTTTACAGGGTTCTTTTCAACATGTTTATTTCACAGACGCTTGTGTGCAATGTGTTCGATGGCTTTCTTACTATAGTATGCTATAGTGTGTACGTTTGTTTCGGAAGTCCAAATTACTTTTTAACAATTTTGGGAAAGTTGACACTGTTTTTGTAAAGCTTGCTTGTCCCTACCTAATCGCATAGGCAAAAACAAGCATTGGCATAGCCAATAGGTCTCGCCTTTGGGACCTTAGAAGTGTTTAGTTACCCAGCACAATATCCTTGGTGCAACAACATCAAGTGTTGCATGGCTAAACACTTATAAGGTCCCAACGGCGAGACCTATTGGCTATGCCAATGCTTGTTTCTTCTTTCTATGTGTGCTGCATTCTGCAGCACACATAGAAGGAGGAAAACCCCATCAATAATTGTTTCTGTGCAGGAAGGTGTCCCTTCCTGCTCAAAAATAATCATTCCCTGCAATGCAGGCACGCTTGCACCATGGTGCAAGGGTGCCTGCGTTGAAGCTGGACAGCCAACTGTGCGCCCGCGCAAAGGAAAGCACAGGGATACATCGTATTGCTGCAAATACGATGCATCCTTGCAATTCCTAATGATGTAGCTCAGTGCAGCAAGATGGCTTGCAGCACTGTGCAGCGTCATTTTCTAGTAAATATGCGCACCTTCAATTCCGGGCGAATCAGGAATTCCTTCCACTTGTGATGGAGGTCTTAGGAGTTAAAATTGCACGTTACTGTGATCAAACATGGTCTGTCAACCTAAAGCCACTAGTAGATTAAACCTGCTGGCTACTTAAATGAGCAATGGCAAAGCTAAAAGACCTCATCTTTTTTAACTATTGGCTTTGCCACTGCTTTTTCCCATGTTGTGTAGCAATGGCAAAATATAAACAGAAAAACAAACAAGTGTAATACCACAGCCACTGATGGCAGACTACTCATTTGCTAGGTGCTAGCATAGATGAACACGTATGCCGGCTCATATGTCACCATGCATCTTCATACCTCAGGAATGACGCAGGCCGCAGATTTTAAATACATTTACAGATCTAAGATGGCAGACACAATTTGTATTGGTAAATATTGTTCGTTTTGTGAGAGCTCTTTTAGGAGCAGCCCAACAGCAAATGGGAGCTGCAGGGCCCTTCAAAACCTTTTTTTTTGTTGTTGTTACGGACAGCAAGGGGTCAGGGACCAATGGAGCAGTGTGTTGGTGGTACGGGTGTGGGGCAAGAAACAGGGAGTAGGCTTGCTTCAGACTGGGACCAAGAGAGGACAAAAAAAATATTTACAAAGCAAGGTGGGAAGGGTAAAGCAAAGGAGACCTTGTTGGAAGGCATGAGGGAGCAACATGGAGAGCACGTAAAAAGAGAGGTTTTTGGAGGGGGAAGTAGGGAGCCAGCTAGAAAATACGCGCTCTCATGGAGTGCTAAAAGAAACAAGGATTGGCAAAGCTACCACATCTTGTTATAGCCATGTTGTACACCAGCCTGGCTGCTGTGCAACCTGGCTAAAAGTTAGTGGCGTGGAGGAGAGTGGCCTGCAGTGGAGTAGAGTGGAGAAAAGTGTCATACAATGGAGTGTCATACAGTGGAGTGGGGTAGAGTGTCACGGAGTGGCGTACAGTGGAGGGTAGGGTTGTTGAGTGGCGTACAGTGGAGAGGAGTGTCATGCAGTGTCGTAGAATGGAGTGTTGTGGAGTAGAGTGGTTTGTCGTGGAGTTGAGTGGAGTCTGGTAAAGTAGAGTGGAGTGTTGCAGAGTAGAGTGGGTCGTTGTGGAGTAGAGTGGAGTAGAGTTGAGCAGAGTGGTGTAGAGCTGAGTTGAACGGAGTAGTGCAGAGTAGAGAGGAGTCAAGTAGAGTGGAGAGGTATAGAGTTGAGTTTTGTGATGTGGAGTTGAGTGATGCAGAGTGGTGTAGACTGGAGAGACATAGAGTGGAGGGGCGTCGAGTGAATCGTTATAGAGTGGAGTAGAGTGTCGTAAAGTGGAGTGGCATAGAGTGCCACAGACCAGGGTGGCACAAAGTGGCATAGAGTGGAGTGGCGTTGGCTGGAGTAAAGTGGAATGGAGTGGTGTAGAGAGAGTTGTGAAGAGTGGAGCAGAGTGTCGTAGAGTGGAGTAGGGTTTCGTGGAGTGGCATATAGTGGAGTAGAGTGACGTGGACTGGCATAGAGTGGAATGGCGTGGAGTGGCATAGAGTGTCGTAGAGTGTTGTGGAGTGGTGTGGAGTGTCTTAAAGGGTTATAGAGTGGAGGGTTGTAGAGTGGAAGACCATAGAGTGGGGGCATAGAGTGTTGTAAAGTGGAATAGAGTGTCGTAGAGTGTAGTGTCATAGAGTGTAGTGTCTTAGAGTGTAGTGTGAGAGTGGAGGGGCATAGAGTGTTGCAGAGTGTAGTGTTGTGGAGTGACGTAGAGTGGAGTAGTGTCATGGAGTGTCATAGCATAGAGTAGAGTAAAGTGTCAAAGAATGGAGTAAAGTTGCATAGAGTGGAGTAGAGTGGCATGGAGTGGCATGTAGTGGCATAGAATGACATACACTAGAGTGTCGTAGAGTGGAGTGTCATAGAGTGGAGTGCCATAGAGTGGACTAGGGTGGCCTAAAAATAAGTGGCATAGAGTGGTGTAGATTGTTGTAGATTGGCATAGAGTGGAGTAGAGGGTCATAGAGTGGAGTAGAGTGGAATAGAGTGGAGTGACAGAGTGTGGAAGGGTGTAGAGTGGCGTGGCAAAGAGTGGATTAAATAGTAACAGATTGCAGTGGAGTGGAGTGGCAGAGTGGATTTGTGTAAAGTGTCATAGATTGGAGTGGTGTAGTGTGAAGTGTTGTAGAGTGGACTAAAGTGGCAGTGGAGTATATTAGAGTGGAGTTGCATAGAGTGGCATAGAGTGTCGTACAGTAGAGTGTCGAAGAGTGAAGTGTTCTAGAGGGAAGTAAAGTGGCCTAGAGTGAAGTGGAGTAGTGTGTCGTAAAGTAGAGTGGTGTAGAGTGGTGTGGAGTAGTGTGTCGCAGAGTGGAGTTGAGTAGAGTGTCATAGAGTGTCACAGAGTCAAGTAAAATAAAGTGGACTGGGATAGAGTGGAGCGTTGTACAATGGAGTATCGTATAGTGGAGTACAGTGGCCTAGAGTGGTGTAGAGTGGACTGGAACATAGTGAAGAAGAGTGTCATAGACTGAAGTGGTGTAGAGTTGAGTAGAGTGGAGTGGTGTAAAGTCGAATAGAGTGGAGTGGTGTGAAGTAGTATGGAGTGGTGTAGAATGCAGTGGTGTGGCGAGGTGCAAAGTGGCACAGAGTGGAGGGGCACTGAGTGGAGGGGTGTAGAGTGGAGTAGAGTGCCTTGGAGTGGAGTGGCACAAAGTGGAGTAGAGTGTTATGGAGTGGAATAGAGTGGAGTAGAGTGTCATTGAATGGAATGTCGTAGAGTGGAGTTTCGTTACTTGATGTAGAGTGGTGTTGAATGTCGTAGAGTGTCGTCAAGTGTTGTAGAGTGGTGTGGAGTGTCATAGAGGGTCGAAGAGTGGAGGATCATAGAGGGGAGGGGTAGAGTGTCGTAGAGTGGAGTGTTGTGGAGTGTAGAGTGGAGTGTCGTGGGGAGTTGTAGAGTGGAGTGGCATAGAGTGGAGTGGCATAGAGTGGATTTCGAGGAGTGTCATAGAGTAGAGGGGAGTAAAGTGTCATGGAGTGGCATTGTGTAGAGTGGAGGAAAGTGTCGTAGAGTGGAGGAAGGTTGCATATAGTGGAGTGGAGTAAAGTTGCATAGAGTGGGGTAGAGTGGAGTGGCATAGAGTGTAGTAGAGTGGCATGGAGAGGCATAGAGAGGCATATGCTAGAGTGTTGTAGAGTGGAGTAAAGTTGCATAGAGTGGAGTGGTATAGAGTGGAATAGAGTGACGTGGTGTAGAGTAGAGTAGAGTGGTGTGGTGTGGAATAGGGTGGCATAGAGTGTCATATACTAGAGTGTCATAGAGTGGAGTGTCATAGAGTGGAATGCCCTAGAGTGGGGTGTCATAGAGTGGAGTAGAGTCACAGAGTGGAGTGGCATAGAGTGGAGTAGAGTGGCCTAGACTTAAGTGGCATATAGTGGTGTAGAGTGTCGCAGAGTGGCATAGAGTAAAGTAGAGTGTCATAGAATGGAGTGACTTAGAGTTGAGTGGTTAGAGTGGAGTGGTAGAGGGGAGTGTCATAGAATGGAGTGTCGTAGAGTGGAGTAAAGTGGCAGTGGAGTGTAGTAGAGTGCAGTGGCATAGAGTGTCGTAGAGTGGAGTGTCGAAGAGTGGAGAGTCATAGAGAGGAGTAGAGTGGCCTAGAGTGAAGTGGTGTAGACTAGCATAAAGTTGAATGGCGTAGAGTGCAGCGGCGTAGAGTGGCGTATTTTGTCCTTTTTTCATTAGAATTCTCATGGGCTGCACCCTAACTGAAAAATGGTCGACATATTTGGCAGACCTAAGAAAGACCTAACTGATCTTTGTCCTGCACACAAGGAGCCTCTTCTATAGCATCCATCAACTTTGCTTTAGGTTTTATTCCTGCACATGAAATGGTATGTCCCAGAGACATGAGGTTTGGTGTTAGAGTCCGGGTGCACCTGTATTTAATTGTATGCACTTGACAAATCAAGCGTAGAATAATACAGTTCCCCTTGACACTGGTTATCAACTCCCCAATATTTGGCAGAGGGTGGTGATCCACTCATATATTGTGGTTAAGATCTCTAATATCCACACACATTCTGATCTTGCCATTAGGTTTGTGAGCTATAACCATGAGACTAAGCCACTCCAAGGACTCTATAAGCTCAATAATTCCACACTCCAGCAACATGTTTAATTCCTCCTTCAAGGAATTCCTCAAAGCTATTAGTACATTATGCATCTTGTGCACTACTGCTGTGGTACCCTCCTTCAAAACTATCTTGTGCATGAACTTCTTCACACACCTAAGTTTTTGTCCAGACAACATGGGAAATTCTCTCTTCCACACATGAGTATCATCAGAATTCAGAACTAAAACTTGATCAATTTTATTTGGATCCAATACTACTACTAACGATCGTTGTTCACACCATCCTAACAAAATTCTTCCTTTCTCTACAACATAAATCCAACCTTGGGTACATCTATCCTTAAAACATAAATCTGTCTGAAAGTACCCCAAAATTCGTAATTTTGTACCACGATACCCTTCTGGCTCAACATTCTGTTTTAACAATTCCCTTTATCCCAATTTACACCAAGTCTGCTTGTCAATTAAAGTATAAGATGCGCATGCATCTGTCCACATTGCAACTTCCATACCACATACTTAAATCATGCATTTATGATGTCGATATGGTTCAACCTCATCATTCACTTCCCACATTTTTTGTTTATCTGACATCTCACACACTACTATAACTTCCACATCATCATCAGACTCCTCTACTTCTCCACAAACAACTTCCTTACTCTCAGTTTGTTGTAACGTGTTCACACAACTTTTAACATCTGAACCGTTTTGTTTACACACTCTTGAAAAATGTCCGATTTTCTTACATTTGAAGCATTTTACCTTCACAGCAGGACAATTGTTGGACTTTGCAACATGTTTTATATACTTCCACATCTAAAACACGCTCTTTTGCTATTTTCTGACGACTTACGCCAACTACTCATACCTTTACATTTAGACCTGTCTCATACCTGTAAGTATTTTGCACGATCAACGTTTTTTCGTGCCCGTCTTCCTTTTTTTTAAAATTCTTCCATATAACGTGAGACCACAGTAATGAAGTTTTCTTGTATTTTCAGATTAGATGTACAGTTTATCAACTGATCCGGAATAATTTCCTCATGAAAATCCTTAAACTTACATGTGGCAACTAAAGATTCAACAGCACCACATACTGGTCAATGGATTAATTCGGTAATTGTGCATGAGAAAAAAGCTTGTGTCGTTCCACAACAACACTCAATTTTCTCCCATAGTTTTCTTCCAGCATCTTCATAGTAGATACATACTCATCATCCAATTCTTCATCCATGTACGATTCACTGTCACATTCCTCACCGTGCCTCACAAAATATGGCAGCGTTTTTAATACTTTTCTACCCTCTGTTAGAAATGGGATTTTTGGTAGGCTAGGGCATGTGCCAAAGCCAGGCAGAAACCACCACTCTAGTCAGGATAAGGGAGTTACACTCCTAAAATAACCCCTGCTCACCCCCTTAGTAGCTTGGCACGAGCAGTCAGGCTTATCTTAGAGGCAGTGTGCAAAGCATTTGCACATAACTAACAGTAATACAGTGTAAGCACTACAAAAGTACACCATACCAGTTTAGAAAAATATCCAATATTTTTATATACTTAAGACAAGACCAAAAACGATAAAAAATCCACAATGCAGTACTTAAAAATCTTCAGTTATCAATATATGCTTGAAAAACAGTTCCTTGATGTCGATAGCTCCGTCCGGGGCTATCACGGCGGCGTGAACAAACAAATCCAAACAGTTCTAGCTGACCGCGGCGTCGCGGGCCAGCTACGGTGTCGGGAAGACCCGCAAACAGTACCTTTTAGAAATACAGGGCGTCGGCGACCCCTCGTTGAGCTTCCGAAAGCACAGCGTCCGCAGGCGTTGGTTCCGGAGGTCGGTGCAGGAGTCGTCGGGGCCCTCGAAGTCACACGTGTTGCAGATCGAACTCCTCTCTGTTGAAGTCAGGAGCGCTGGCGTCTCGGTAGGCGTTGGGTGCTGCGGTGCGAAGTGCAGCGGTGCGGCGTGCGGTGCCCTCAGGTCACGGTGCGCGCAGCGGCTCGGTGGCGGCGTCAGATGGCGTCGTCGGTGAGACCAGGGTTGCGGTGCGAAGTGAATGCGGTGCTCGTTGCGTGCTGGCAGGTCGCGGTGCAAGCAGCTGCGTCGTCGTTGCTGAAGCGCTGTCGTCGGCTGACGAACAGGAGTCGATGGCGCCGGCGTCGGTAGGCCAAGGCTGCGGTGCGGGATGAGGGCGGTGCGTTGTGTAACTTTACGAGCGGTGCCCTCGAACCACGGTGCAAGCAGCAGCGTAGATTTTGGCGTGGAGCGGCGTCGTCAGGGATACCAAGGCGTCGTCGTGAAGCGGTGCCCACAGGTTGCGGTGCGAGCAGCGGCTCGATGGCGGCATCAGCAGGCGTCGTCGGTGAGACCAGGGTCGTGGTGCGGCGTTGCGGCAGTGCCCTCTGCGGTGCCTTCAGGACACAGAGTCGGCAGTGGCGTCCTCGACGTCGTCGGGTTGCTTCTTCTTCTGTTGCAGCACAAAACACACAGTCCCCAGTGCTGAGGGCAGAAGAGCTTGAAGTCTTTGCTGTTCCTGAGACTTCTTGAACAGGGGGCAAGCTCTACCTCAAGCCCTTGGAGAAACTCACAAAAGTAGATTGCAGAAAGTTCAGTCCAGTCCTTTCACTGCCCAAGACAGAAGCTGCCACTGCAGGCCAACACAGCAAAGCACACAGCAATGTGGTAGTTCCTCCTCACAGCTTCTCCAGCTCTTCTTCTTGGCAGTCTTCTTGGTCCAAAAGAGTTCTAAAAGTCAGGGGTCTGGACCCCAATATTTATATCCCAAAATCCTTTGATCTCTTAGGCAGAGAGTGTCTGTGCCCAGCCAGAACCAGTTTTGCCTTCTCTGGTGTGACTTCCTGGCAGGAGGTGGAGACGGCATGGTCAGAGGCAGACCAGGCCCTTTGAGGTGCAAGGAAATCTCCTCCCCTTCCCCAATTGCAGCCCAGGTCTATTCAGCCCTTTCCTGACCCACCTAGACTATCTGGAGCCACTCCTGCTCCCCAGCCTTCTGTCATCCAAAACCCAGACAGGCAATACACATTCCAGCAGAGGCACACGGGATGACTGAGCAAGAAAATACCTACTTTCTAAAAGTGGTATTTTCAAACACAGAATGTAAAAATCACCTTCACTAAAAGATGCATCTTTAGATTCTGAGTTCAGGCATACTAAACTTTATTTTCCTACCTAATTCCCCGGGCCAGTTATGTTTATAAGATGTTATAAACAAACTCCCCATTCTGTTCTATGGGGAACAGGTAGCCTTGCAATAGCAAAAAACGAAATTGGCCGTAATTCACTATCAGGACATGCCACACACACCAGGGCATGTCCTACCTTTCACATACACTGCACCCGGCCCACAGGGGTACCTTGGGCCTACCTTAGGGGTGGCTGACATGTAAGAAAAGGGAAGGTGAGGGACTGGCAAGTGTGTGCACTGGCCAAGTCGACATGGCAGTTACAAACTGCGCGCAGACTCCGCAATGGCGGGTCTGAGTTACCTTTTCAGGGCTACTCATGTGGGTGGCACAATCAATGCTGCAGGCCCGCTAGTAGCATTTGACTCACAGGCCCTGGCACACTCAGTGCACTTTACTAGAGATTAACAAGTAAATCAAATATCCAATCATGGAAACACCAATCCATAACACAATTTACCACAGGAGCACTTGCACTTTACCACTGATCAGCAGTGAGAAAAGTGCGCAGAAACACTACGCCAGCAAAAACAGAGTCAAAACCGGGAGGTCAGAAAGCAAAAACTCAGGGGAAACACGCCAAAAGATGCCAAGTCTAACACCCTCCAACCCTAAACTATCCTTCACCATTGCCAACGTTCTTTTTGCAACAAATACATCCCCCCTAAGTCCTCTAAATAAGTCTTGAATGCCTCATGCCAATCTTTCCATGGCATAGAAGGTTCTCTTGGATTAGATGAAAATGTGGGAAAAGGCACAACTGACTGCATGGTGAACACACAAGACTTAGTATAATGTGTCAGAAAGTCCAACACGAGCTTTAGCAAAATAATCTACTTCAATAACAAAAGTAGTCACCAATGGAATATAAAGGGGATATGTTTTCAATTAGCGCTGCATGTGTTGTCTGCTCAGGCGGTTATGTAGCACTTGCTGCAGCACCGAACGCTGTACCATGAGCTGCCATGTTCCCCACACCTGCTTTCATCTTTTTAACCAGCTCTAAGTGAAAACATTTCACTCAGGAATCTGAAGATACCAAACTCAAGCAAAAGCTTTCTGTTCTGCTTCCTGTTCCTCTCAGCTTGTCCATCTCTCTCTCTCTCTCTCTCTCTCTCTCTCTGCATCTCTCTCTTTCTGGGTTAGATTGACAAGCCATTTTGTGTAGTGTAACAAAGATGCACAAAAAAGCAGTTTCAAGGTGTGAAATCAGAGAGTCAGGATTGATAGACTTTAAAGTTTTGGAATGTGTCTCGGTATGCAGAATACCTGCATTCTCAAGTTGAGGACATGGGCAGGTTTGTGCGCAATTTGTAGTCGGTGACCCTGCAGAAGTAAGTGGAAAACCACACACTCCTAAATTTGTGGGTGATCACATTCCTATTAGTGGTAGTTGGCACCCTGGAAACGTGCATTTGTGTATGTGTGTGGGGGACGGGGGGGTTAATGGGGAGGAAGCACTACATTTATAATGGTTTGCAATGAAATGGACTTTTCTATAGTGGGAAAGATGGTTACCAACAGAGAGAAAAAAATGTATGTGCTAACAGACATTTGTGTCACATTTCCACCTGCAGACTTTGCTATCTGGTGTAACATTCCTATGCTTAAATGTGATGCATTGCCCTACTTCAGGAAATATATTACTGCAGTACCACTGGGATCCTTTGTGAATTCCTAAAATGCAGAAATATGCCGCATATTAACCCCTTCGCTGCTAGGCCTTTTTTTAGTTATTTGGGGTAGTTCGCGCTTAGGCCTCTGTAACTTTTTGACCACATAAGGTATCCACACCAAATTTGCGTCCTTTTCTTCCAACATCATGGGGATTTTAAAGGTACCCAGGGATTGTTGATTCCCCTGGAGGAGACCCAGAAATTAGCCAAAATACAGCTACATTTTGTTTTTGGGGGAAAAATGTGCTGCAGAAGAAAGAGTCTGTTTTTTTCCATGCAAATGGTATCAGCAAAGGGTTTGTGGCGGCTGAGGCCTAGGTCCGGGGTCGTGACGAGGCGAGGAGAACAACGTGCCCAGCAGCGGGAAGACCCAAACAGCGGCAGCCGGAAAGAATAAGAAACCCGGGGGTTCCTCGGGAGGCGCGAGACGCTGCGGAGGAGAAAGTGTGCGTCCGCATCGCCACTGGGGGCCCCGGAAAGTAAAATCCTCTGGGAATCGGAAAGACCGGTCCTGGAGACTGCACCGGCTGTGGCAGGCCCCGACACCCACAAGCACAAGAGATCGAGGCTCACCAGTCCAACCCCCCCCCCCGAGAGGGCCACCGGCACATACCGTGGGAGAGGTCCACCTACAGGTCGCTCTGCCGGAAATACCAGGCCTGCCCCGGGTAAGGAGAGGCTGCGATAAGTGGGGCGCCATCACACAGAAGTGGGGACAGTAGTCACACAGCGCCAAAAGCCCCCACGCGGCTGAGGCAACAAACAAGCCTTTGCCCAGGCAAATAGACAGTCATACCCTGTGGGAGTGGCGGGGGGAGGCCGACTGGCACCCGCTGGCACAGGGAGGTGGTAACTAATCAACGGGCAACACAGCGACTAAACGGGGGCACACTGGGAGCACCACTTGCTGGGCCACTTCAGTACTTGCCGTACGAGCCACTAAAAGACAGGCCCCCCCGCATGAGGCATAGCCGCTGACGGACTCGCAGCTGGAGGGGCCCTATCTCCCTACCAGCGGAGCGACAGTGCGGGAGGCAATAGAGCAGAGGAAATAGCCTGCGCGGAGCCTGGAGGGACTGGGGAGTGGCCAAGAGAATGTCGGGGACCAGAGGTAATAAAACGGTGCAGCAGAATAAGTTGGACAGGTATACACTACTGAAACCAGCGCCACCAGATCCCCAGCACGCGATTAGCACCAAGACGGACATGGAAGGGAGCCGCACGGAGCTAACGCTCCAAGACGTAATGGACGCAATATCAGGGGTTCGGACATCCCTTGAACAGAGGATGGATGCGATCACGACAGAGGTAACCCTTATTAGAGCAGACCTAACAAAGATTGGGGAAAAAGTGAAACAAATGGAGCTCACTACCTCCAGCCTAGTAGATGACACATCCCAGCTACAGAGAGATATTAGAGACTTACAGACCTTTCGAAAATTTGCGGAAGAAAAGCTCGATGACTATGAAGGGCGTACCCGCCGCAACAACGTGTGCATTATAGGGGTCCCGGAGAAAGCGGAAGGACAAGCAACTGACCTCTTTGTAGAGGACCTCATACTCACCCACCCCCAACCCAAGGGCTTATCCAAATTCTTCGTGATCGAAAGAGCACACAGAGTCCCTGGCGGAAAACCGAAACCTGGAGCACCACCCCGGCCGATCCTGGCACGACTACTGAACTTTCATGACCGCGACGTAATCCTCCAACATGCCAGGGTTGCCTCACCTCTCCGATATGAGAACTCGGACATTTCCCTTTTTCCGGACTTCACCCTAGCCGTACAAAAGCAGAGACGGTCGTTTCTGGCGGTAAAGAGGGAACTGCGAGACAAGGGTATAAAATACGTAATGTTGTTCCCCGCCCGCCTCAGAGTAGAGGACAACGGTAAAACCTGGTTCTTTGATCGCCCAGAGGACACTGTAGACTGGCTGGAGGGCTGGAGAAGAGCTGATGGGCACACCAAGCATAAATGACTGATATTACCCGGAGACAGGTCTATCCATTCCACTAAACTGTAAGATGTATGGTGTCATATGCATGATTCGGCGGTCGAACTGCGGGTGGGAGGGGCGGAACCTGACTGGTGGGCAGGTCATCATACGGCAGAGCTAAATGCTGATGCGTAGTGTAGTTGTTGCCCGGGGTCCTGAAGCATGGAGCCTTGATAATTTCCATAATACGGAGGGTCCACGAGGTTAAAGCCCTACCCCCTCCAGTTAAACAACTATTAGGTACCCGTTCGGGCGACAGGCACTCTGCATAGTTCTTTTTCAGATGGGCAGTTTAAAGCTCAGAGTGCAGGGGAGCAGGGTGGGGGGTTGTTGGGAGGGAACAGAGGAATTAACACAACACTTTGTACAAAAGACTGAAAACAACACTGCACAGGGGAAGGGAGGGCGAGGTTGGGATTCTGAGTTTTGGTTTGTTTTTGTTGAATTGAGAGAAAACTGCACCTTTCAAGAGGAATCTATGATCACCATAGTTTCAGATGAGTGCACAATGGGATAAAAGCTTTAAATTACTGAGTTGGAACGTTAATGGGTTAGGGGATAAGGTCAAACGTAGCGTAGTGTTGCAATACATTAGACGACAAGCCCCGGATGCTATCCTCCTTCAAGAAACACACTTGGTTGGGAACTCCTGTAAGGCGTTAAACAGGTGGGGCTACAAACTGGTGGCCCACGCAGGCTTTACCACAGGCTCAAGGGGAGTAGGTATAATGCTGAGAAACTCCTTCCCATTCTCGGTGCAATCCACATGGTCGGATGATCGGGGTAGATACATGGGAATCACTGGACAGTGGGAGGGACGCACACTAACGCTCATGTCTGTCTACGTGCCGCCCGGCCTTCAGAGTTGTACATTCAAGGACTTGGGTTCCATATTACTCTCGCTCCCAGAGGGTCTCCTGGTGGTGGGTGGGGACCTAAACTCAGTGGCCTCAGGTGCATTGGACCAACACCCGCCACGGGTGCTCGGGTCTTCGCATCGGTGGCTTCCCGATTTCCTGGAGGCCTTTGGCCTAGCAGATGTGTGGAGAGTGTATCATCCAGACAGCATCCACCACACCTTTCATTCAGGAGCACATAACAGTCTTTCCCGCATAGATTATCTCCTCGTCCCTGCGTCCCAGGTTGCCACTGTTCAAGAAGTCAGACATCTGGCGCGTGGTATCTCCGACCACTCTCCAGTGTGGGCCCAGTTAGTTTTAGGACAGAAGAAAGAGGGTAGAATCACACCCATAAACCCATGGTACCTCCGTAATCCGGTAGTTCGGAAAGCACTACTCCAAGCCTTTGATCACTACTTCCAAGTTAATGAGGGGTCAGTCGATTCCCCCCAGACCCTGTGGGAGGCATTTAAATCAGTAATAAGGGGGCAAGCGCTCTCCCTGATAGCCGGGCCAGGGAAAGAAAGGGAAAAAGAACTAGTCGAGATGGAAGACGAAGTCCTCCGGCTGGAGGAAGACCTGGAAGATGAGGTTACCCAGGAGAAACTGCATATCTTACAACTCAAAAAAGAAGACTATAAAGCGCTGGCTACTGATAGGGCCAAAACACTGGGGAGAGAAAAAGACGGCAGAGTGTACGACCTGGGCGATAAGGCGGGGAAACTAATCGCATGGTTAGATAAGAAAGAATTGGCGAGTAGACTGGTGCCGGAGCTGGTTGACAAAGACGGACAATCAGTAACAGACCCCCAAACAATAGCTAATCAATTTGCCGCACATTATAGTGTAGTCTACCACACGAGTACAACGTACACTGAAGAAGACTCCCAGTTGCTGCTAAAAGACATTGCACTTCCCACTCTAGCAGTAGAGGACCTGAGTCTATTAGATAGCGACCTCACCAACGATGAAATAGCACAAGCTATCAGGAACCTCCAGTCAGGCAAGGCCCGAGGCCCCAACGGCCTGCCAATCGAACTTTACAAGCTTAGACCAGACAAACTAGCCCCCCACCTACGAGGCATGTTCGAGGAAAGCAAAAGGCTGGGAACCCTTCCATTAGATCAGAGGATAGCTACACTGATCACTATCCACAAGGCGGGCAAACCAAAGACAGACTGTGCCTCTTAGAGGCCAATTTCCGTGCTTAACGCAGAACCCAAAATATTAGCCAAACTCCTAGCAAACCGCCTCGTCAAAGTCATAAGCGGATTGGTACACCCTGATCAATCAGGTTCCATGCCCCACCGAAACACCGCATTGAACCTGCGTAGAGTACATGAAGTGATGGGGAGAATAGCCACAATCCAAGAGGAAGCGATAATAGTTTCACTAGACGCCACCATGGCATTCGATACCATCGAATGGCCATACCTTTTTGCAGTCCTAGACAAGATGGGATTTGGGCCTAGTTTTATTCAGTGGGTACGACTCCTATACTCGGAACCCCTAGCGCAAGTTGTAGTTAACAACAAGAAATCCGACGTGTGTGTGTTGGGCCGGGGGACCCGCCAGGGCTGTCCACTGTCCCCTCTCCTCTTTGCCCTGGCCCTTGAGCCACTAGCGTCATGGATCCGCAAAGACCCTGTGATACGAGGACTGCGCTGGTCGGCTGCGTGGGAGGACCGTATTTCATTGTATGCGGACGACATTCTCCTGTTTTTAGCCTCCCCCAAAGCGTCACTGGTAAGAGTGCTATACATCTTTGCAGCCTTCGGTAGGTACTCCAGATACTCAATCAACTGGAGTAAGTCCCTCCTGTATGTCCTTAGTGGGACCCAGCCAACCCCACCTCGAGATTGCCCCATACAGATAACCGCAGTCGGTTTTCAGTACCTGGGTATCTTTGTCACCTCGAACCAGAAACTTCGATTTGAACGAAACTTGCTTCCACCACTACAAAGATTGAAGCGAGATATAACAAACTGGAAGACACTCCCACTCTCACTGCTGGGCAGAGCGGCACTATTTAAGATGATGCCCCTGCCCCGCTTCCTTTATGCACTGCAGAATTCCATGGACCCAGTTCCCGCAAGTTATTTCAGAGAAATAGAGGGCCTGCAGAGAGACCTGCTGTGGAACGGGAAACCCCGAATAGCGTTGGCCAAACTTACGCTAAACTGGTACGACGAAGGCATTGGTCTCCCTGACCTCAAGAGGTACTATTGGGCTGCCCACCTTGCGGCAATAAACCATTGCACCTATAGATGCACGGATGACCCGGGCTATGCCATGGACAGGTGGCTTTTACCAGGAGGGAACTATAACAGGGCGCTGTACTCTAAACCCCAAAGACACCAACTAACAGGGCCGACTGGACACTCAGTTCAGGTCTGGCACGCTGCGAATAGAAGCATGGGGTGGGCACAGACACTCACACTGGCCACCCCTATCTGGGACTCCGAAAAACTAGGAAATCTGTGGACTTCAAAGGGGTTCGACAAATGGGATCTAATCGGGATCTCAAAGATAGGAGACATGTGGGTGAAAGGCGACGTGAAATCGTTTGTCTCCCTGCAACAGGAACACGAACTAGCCAACTCAGAATACTTTAGATACCTGCAGGTTCGACACGCATTGCAGACACACCTGCCAAAAGGGTCCTCTCCCCCAGAATACACGCCACTCGAAGACAGGTTGCTTGACAGCTATTTACCAGAGAGGGCTATCTCACTGACGTATAAGAAATTGATTAACAACGTGTCGGACCTCCTTCAACACACAAGGGAGAAAATGGGAAGGAGATTGCTTAGAAATAGATGACGAGGAGTGGCAGATTGCAGTCGCCTCCCCCAGGGAGGTAGCAATCTCGGCACGGTTGAGACTCGTCCAACTCAAAATCCTACATCGTATTTACATCACGGGGCCCGGTCCGTATGGGGAAAATAGAGATGGGTGATTGCAGAAGGCAATGCGGCAGAATAGGCACTTTTATGCATATCTTATGGGAATGCGAACACATTCAACCGTACTGGTGCAAAATACACGACATCATTAGCGAAGTGTTAGCTCTCGCCATTCATCCTGAAGCAAAGAGGTGCCTTTTGAACATATGGGAACCCACGGATCTGAATACTAAGAGCAAACTATGGGTCACACTAGGGTTAATGTTAGCGAAGAGAAACATCGCACAATTGTGGGGAGCCGCACAACCACCCAAGGTGGAGGCATGGAAGGCAGACCTAGATTGGTGTATGTTTAGGGAAAAGACGGTCTATGTAGCTCGGGGCTGCCCTAAAAAGTGGTCCCTAGTCTGGAATGCATGGAATGACTACCGAAGGAATATCTGCAATCCCCCAAGTAGTGACCTCCTTGAGGACCCACCCTCCCCATGAAAGCTGTAACTCATGATGAACTACTGTACGGTGCCTGTTTTGAAAAGTGATTATCTATATCATACTGTATTACTTCCTCTTGATTGTAAAGTCAGTTATCGATCCACAATGTTTAATAAAAAGAATTATTAAAATAAAAACAAAGGGTTTGTGGTGCTGAAATAACCATCTACCCAGCTTTCAGGGACTGACAGACTTTTGTCAGAAAACCAAATATTTTTACACAGTTTTGGTATTTTACTGGGACATAGCCTATTTTTGCTATTTTTTGTGCTTTCAACCTCCTTCCAGTTAATGGTAGAATGGGGTATGAAAGCAATAATGGATCCTGGAAAGCTATACATTTCAGAAAAGTAGACAAAATTCTGAATTCAGCAAGGGGTCATTTGTGTAGATCCTTCAATTTTTTTTTTTATAGAAACTAACAGCTGAAAATAGGACAAATTGAAAATGAGTTGAAAAAAACCAGCCATTTATTTATTTATTTAGATGCTTATAAAGCGCTCAGCTACCCCCAACGGGGGTGTCCTGGCGCTATGACAGGGGCAGATGCAGGTACCAGAAAGGGTCTAAGGGCTGGAAAACAGCCAGGTCTTTAGAACACGTCGGAAGATAGTTTCAGACTCAGCCGTACGTAGAGAGAGTGGCAGGCTGTTCCAGGTTTTGGCAGTGATCACTGCAAAGGCTCTGCCACCCATTCTAGACCGGCGGAAACGGGGAGTCGCCAGGAGGCGGAGATGATTCGATCTAAGGGTACGACTAGACTGGGAGTGCTTAAGTCGAGCTCTAAGATAAGCTGGACCACGACCCTGAAGCGCTCTGAAAGCCAGGACGAGAGACTTGAATTGAATGCGTTTAATCACGGGAAGCCAATGGAGCTTCTTCAAATGGGGTGTGATCGAATGGCAATATGGGATTTTGCAATTCAGCCTAGCCGCCGCGTTTTGAACGATCTGCAGGCGTCTAATCAAATATGCTGGTGCCCCCACATAAAGACTATTTGCATAGTCGAGATGTGAGGTGATCAAGGCATGAATGATGGTCCGACGGGATTCCAGGGGGGGGAAGTGAAGGATTTTGCGGAGCATGTGCAGTTTACCAAAGCAGGCAGAGGAGACCTGACTAATTTGGGATTTGCAAGACAGCTCATTATCAAACCGGAATCCAAGGTTCCTAGCCGAGTCCTCAGGATTAGGAGGGGGATTCAGCTCAGATGGCCACCAAAGCGATGGAAGAGGGGGACTTTTTTGATTGAAGAACAGAACCTCGGTTTTGTCTGAGTTGAGTTTAAGCGTATTCAGTGACATCCAAGTGGAGATATTACACAGGCAGCGTCTGAAATTTGCAAATGCTGCTTCGGAGTGATCATCAAATGAGAACACCAGTTGTGTGTCATCAGCATATGAGATCACTCTCACCCCACAAGATGCTACCAGTGCTGCCAAGGGGGAGAGGTAAACATTGAAGAAGAGGGGGCTCAGAGCAGAGCCTTGGGGGACCCCACAACTCAAGGGTTTCTCATCGGAGACAAAAGGCTGGAGAGAGACTTGTTGAGTACGGCCGCTAAGGTAGGATCGAATCCAGGACAAGGGGGTGCCCTGGATCCCAAGGTTGTAAAGTCTCTCTAGCAAGATGGAATGAGAGACCGTGTCGAATGCCGCGGACAGGTCAAGAAGCACTAGCATGGCTGCTTTGCCTGAATCCACGCATTCGCGAACGGTCTCAGAGACTTCAAGGAGGGCAGTCTCAGTACTATAACCGGATCTAAACCCGGACTGGGAGTCGTGAAAAAGATGACGGGATTCAAGATAGCTTGATAGTTGTTCCTGAACAAGTTTTTCCAAAACTTTGGCTGGCGCTGGTGGAAGGGGAAATGGGTCAATAGTTTTTAAAAACAGACGGGTCAGCATCAGATTTTTTAAGGATAGGCACTAGGAGGGCCTGTTTCCACGTTTAGGGGAAAGTACCAGTGCGCAGGGAGGAATTCCAAATCAGGTTCAGAGGAGAAATAATAAGGGGGGCTAAGATGCTAAAGAATTGCGCCGGGCAGGGATCCTTAGGGGAGCCAGATTTGCAGGCGAGAAGTTTTTGAAGCGAAGTATCGATGGAGATAGGGTGGAAGAAAGTCAGCGCATCGCTGTTAGCCGCCCCGGTGTCCGGGATAGGGGAAAGTGATGATGGGGCAAACGTTGAGTAAATATCCAAAATTTTATCATAGAAGAAATCAGATAGCCCATTACACAGATCCTGCGTAATGGATCATTTGTGCCAACGTTTTCACCTGTAAATTCTTCTAAGTATGACAGAGTTTTGAAAGCAATATACTGTTACATTTGCTGGACCCTTCTGGTTGTGGGGATATATAGGACTTGTAGGTTCACCAAGAACCCAAGGAACTCAGAGGCAATAACTGAGCAACGTCTTGCAATGGTTTTTAATTGTGTACCAGGTATATAGCAATTCATTTTGGAAAATAAAATCAGTGAAAAATCAGTATGAAAGACACCTATGTATTTCCGAAATGGGAACAAACTATAGAGTTAAGAAACAGTAGCTATTTGCACATCTCCGAAATTGTGGGTATCCATACTAGCATGTGAATTATAGGAAATGTTTCAAAGTGACTTCTTTTTTACACATCGTCTTACATTTGGAAGGCAGAAATGCATAGAAAGTCAATAGGTAATAACAGTTGCGCTACAATTCTGTGTTCCCCTAAGTCTCCCGATAAAAATGATACCTCACTTGTGTGGGTAGGCCTAGTGCCCGCGACAGGAAATGGCCCAAAACGCAACGTGGACACACCACATTTTTACAGTGAAAACTGACCCTTTCTTGGCTAAGTGCCTAGCTGTAGATTTTGAACCCTAGCTCTGCCGACACCTAGGGAAACCTAGCAAACCAATACATTTTTGAAACACCCATAATCGCTGGCACCTAGTGGGCTTCCTGCCCCCCGAGGGGCAGATCAGGGGCTACTGCCCCATCTGCCTCTTAGGGGGGCAGAACGACTGTGGCATCTTTTTTGGGGGTGTGGGTGCATTGGCATAACCATTCTCGGTAGCCCCCACCCCTGAATTTTGAAAAAGCTGTATCCCTGGTGTCTAGTGGGCTTTCTTCCCCCGAGGGGGCAGATAAGGGGCTATTGCCCCCATCTGCGTCCCAGGAGGGGCAGCAAGACTGTGGCAATATTTTGGGGGTGGGGACATTGGCATGCCCATTCTGAGCAGCCCCCACCCCGAACCTTGGTGAAAAAAATCCCTGGTGCCTAGTGGGCTTTCTGCCCCCCCCGGGGGGAAAATAAGGGGTTATTGCCGAATTTGCCTCCCGGGGGGGAGGGGCAGAAAGACTCTATCATTTTTTTGGGGGTGAGGGCATTGGCATGCCCATTCTGGGCAACCCCCACCCCTATGTATATAAACAAAAAAAAATCCCTGGTGCCTGCAGATCAGGGGCTATTGCCTCCTGGGGGGGTAGAAAGTCTTTTGCCTTCTTTGGGGGGGAGTAGGGTGGGGCATTGGCATGCCCATTCTGGGCAGCCCCCACCCCTGGCCTATAAAAAATAATCCCTGGCGTCTAGTGTGCTTGTCTGTGTCAAACTTTAATGGGGGGAGCAAATGCCCTTGCCCAAGCGGCCGCTCCCCTCACCCTGGTGGCTAGTGGGTGGATCCCTGCTTGGGGATCACCCTCCTGGGGCAATCCCCAAGCAGGGATCCACTAGGGAAGGGTACCATTGGAAAGGGGAGATTCTCCCCTTTCCAACGATACCTCTCCCAAGTGTTTCGGTGCTTGGGGAGCACTGAAACATTGAAACTGAAACTAAGTTTCGTGTTCGTTTTCAATGTAATGACGACAGCGCGTAATGCGCACGATCGTCATTACATTGAAAATAAGAAACAGGCCTCGGGAGGTTGGGGAAGCTCTTCCCCTCCTCCCGAGGCCCCTCCAAAAAAAGGAAATCCCTCTGCTGTTTGCAGTAGAGGGATTTAGTGCACCTATGCACATGACAGAATGGTTCCTTCATGAGCACCGAAAGGGTTAAGGAGTAATGTTGTGGAAGCAGATTTGTGACTTTTGAACAACAGACTTTGTGCCATCTGTGCCTCTTCCGGTAAGCTTCACTCCATGCTTTTAGCATTGTCTACACTCATCTTTCATCCCTTTTTTCCCTTCACTTGTATGCTTCATTTTTCTCCTGAACCTTTCTTCCTTCATTTTGAGAGTTGGTAGCCAAAGTGTGGTTTCAGATGTCTCCATGAACTTTAGAATTTAATTCCAAAATCATAAATCCTTCTCAGCTGTGGCATAGCTCATCTTCAGGATGAATGTTCTTCATTCTGAAAGCCACCAGCCTCCAATACAAGAGGGTGCTACTAGATCTTCACGTGGGCCACCATGAGGTGGCTTTGTTGTCAATCACCAGATCCAACCTCTCTTGCTGTCCTGTCTAGGTGACAGAATCCTTCAATCCTGCCAGCGGCTGGTGCTAACTAAAAGATTTTCTGTAAGCATGCTTCCATCGCAAACACTACTTTGGAGCCTGTGCTGTACTTCAGTTTTCAATTACTTTAAAATCCTCTTGGAAATTAGATCCACTCCATATTCCATCCCAGTGTTTACTTATCCACTCCAAATGCATGATGGTACTTGTATGACTTACGCAAGCATGAGAGCTGGAGTCAAGCCTTTTGGTGAATCTTATTGTAGTTGGAACTCTGTCTTAACATTTCCAGCATGCCCGTATGCTCCTGTAGAAGTAGACCTCACCAAGACCACTCCGTCGGGCATCCGAGTCGCCGATGAGCCACACGTGACGGGCGCCAATTTGTAGAAGTAGACCTCACCAAGGCCTACCGGTGCTAAGGGTTCGCCCTTCTTTGCGCACTAGTCCTCAGACCAATAAATAGAGATTGGCACAGAAGCTGGAATATCAAAACAACAGTTTATTAAACCTCATGAGTGGAACTACATCTATACAAAACCCTCAGGCAGTGTATGAGGTAGCACAAGGAGCACAGAAACTGTGGGTCTTTTATACCCACTCAAGAGCTCAAAAGGAGGCGGTACAAGCACACACAAGAATAGCTATTCACATGTATGGACATACAGAAAATGCTCAGTCAACAAAGTAGGAGGAGAATGAAGTTGCTGACATCAGTTAGAGCAGCCTGACATTTACAGACTAAGACAGGTGCATGAGCAGCTACAGACTTTTCTGAGCATGTGCAGTGTTACAGGAGCTAACTATAGATAGTTATTCTAGTAAAGCACAAGGGTAGGCAACAGCGAAGACGGAAGGAGCACATGGCGAGCACATGGTCAACTAAAATGGCTGCCAAAAACAAAATGGCTTCAGCTCATGCTAACAGTGATCTCTGCCAAACTTCCACAGACGACCCTTTTAGCATTAGCTGAAGACATCTATAATCTAGAAGGAACAATAAAAACATCTTGTATGTCAATTTTCATCATTTCATTAACTTCTTGATCTAATACACGTTGGGCATTCACTTTCTTAACATTATATCTGGCAGGTATACAAGCAGTAATACAGAGGGAACAAAGCATTGGACCACATTGTATACATAGGCAGCATGTCAGCAGGATTGCAAATAATATACATAATATTGTCAACAGTTTCCAGCCCCAGGTAGTAAATAGTGTCCATAGCCAACCGGCTAAAGTCCATGTTCCGGTATCGGGGTGAATCTCAGCAGCGATTTTATGCAGTTTAGAGATCGCATCAAAAACTGAAGGGGCACGATCAGGAATATAGACGCAGCAACTGCTCCCGATGATGCGACATGCACCACCTCGATCGGCCAGGACAACGTCTAAGACCATACGGTTTTGGAGTGCCACAATCCTCGCAATCTGTAGTTCTTCTGTGATGTTTCCAAGTGCCATAGCTGTTTGATTGGTTACTGCCTCTACAACACGTGTCAAACATCGGATCTTCCAGCTATTTAAGGCAGCACCAACAAAGAAGAACAGTCCCAAATTAAAATCAACATATTGCTGCAGTGTAGTATCAGTCTGATCCACCTCATCATGATTTGTTGTCCTCTTAAATCTGTTTTTGGAAATGTCATTAAACAGTTTATAGTCCTTGTGATATGATGCAGGTGCCAGAAACACAGGTGGTAACAAAAAGGACACAAAACAAGTACCGGACCAGCCAATGGGTAAATTGTAATATCCCTTATTTCCACATATAAAGTAGGTATTATGCGATGACGTAAAACTGCTGTTATTTACTCCGGTAATATTTAAAACCAGAGTACAGTCGCTTTTCCCACGGGAATACTACCAACACTGTTCACACACAAGTCTGCACGAGCTCTAGTAATAGCTATAACAAAAGGTCCATTACCCTTAGCAGTTCGAGTATTCGGGAAAACATAGTGTGTAGAGGAATTTCCTCGGCGATACTCCTCCATTTCCCATACAGTTCCTTTGGCCTGTGGATCTCCTTCCTCATCAGGGTAACACACTTTATTTAACTGGTAGTTTAGTCTTCCTACATCATATTTAGTAATATTAGCAACATGGGTAGCCCAGAGCAGCGCAAACCAAGCCCTACAAGAACCATTGTGTGAAAATGGCAGAGGAATGAAAGGTGTTCCTCCCTTTTTCTGATGAGCAGGCATCATTCCACACACCCAACAGTCGGTAATGTTCGTAGCATTATGTGTGTGGTGCAACATCTGGATGAACGTGTTGTTCAGATAGGACTGTCTATGCTTCTGCTCATGATAAGGGAGAGTAAAGTAGTGGTGTTCAATAGGTGCTGGAGTAGTAGCAGTAAGTATTCGTCGAACAGGAGCCACTTCCTCTACAACCCAAGTTATTACTGCCATAATGATCACACTGACAGTAAACCCAACAATGCCCATCATTTTCTTATCGCAGATTCTCGCAGCAGTCGATGTCTCTTTCATAGGCATGGTCATCTTGATGCTGAAACAACAAAGCAGATGGAGCTCTAAAGTCCTGGGCAGCCGTTGGTTTCTTCACTGAGGGTTAAGATGGGTGTCACTAAGCAAAAGATCCCCCCCCTCTTTAGCTCAGTCTCTCACTAACCCAGGACGGTTGCTCAACTAGTCTCTTTCAGCAATGCAGTTTCTCTCCGGGGTCGCAGCTGATATCGAGATGTACCAGGGATCGTGTGGTCCGGGAAGACCACACGATCAGGTTCCTCAGGTGACGTGGTTTGACCTCTCTCGGTGTCCAGAATCTGTCGATAGTCGACGAGCGCAGCAGGTTCCACCAGGGCAGACGGAACTCTTTTGCAGTGGGTAGAATGGACCCAATTACTCTGATTGGTCACTCGGACTGCAGTTCTCGTTGCCAAAAGCACCTGCTCAGGACCTCTCCATCTGGGCTCTAGGCTGTTCGACCTCTGGAAGACCTTGACCATGACGTGGTCACCGGGCCGAAGATCATGACCATCACCCTGCGACCTGTCAGGAAGAGCTTCTCGAACCTGTTGATGAATAGAAAGCAAGCTGTCAGTCAACTGTGACAGGTAGTCACTCATCAAGACACAAGGTACATCATGTATGGGGCGTGGCTTAGGAATTCCCCAAATATTCATAGGCCTTCCAAATACCACCTCATACGGTGTAAGGCCAGATCGTGTATGTGGCACTGATCTAATGGACAGCAATGCCAAGGGTAGTGCATCAGGCCATTTCAGAGATGTGGAAGCCTGGATTTTAGCCAACTTAAGTTTGAGGGTAGAATTGTATCGTTCCACTAGCCCTGCTGATTGTGGGTGGAAGGCAGCATGAAACTTCTGCTTAATTCCCAATCCTTTCAAGACATACTCAACAACTTGCCCAATGAAATGGGGTCCGTTGTCACTCCACAAAAGTTTGCAAACACCAAATCTAGGGAAGATCTGCTTTAAAAGCACCTTCGCTGTAGTAAGAGCTGTATTATCTTTCATAGGGTATGCCTCTATCCACTTACTAAAGGCACATACCACCACTAGAACATACTTTAGATTATTACAGCGTTCAAGCTGGATGTAATCCATTTGCAGAACCTCAAAAGGTGCAATTGATGTAGTGTAGTGTAGCTCCTATTTCCCTAATAGGCTCTGCGCATTGGAATAATATATCCTATAGGTTTGACATAGGACTAAGGTCAGTATGTCCCTATCGAGTATATTAAACTTAATTACTTGTGCCAGCTAGCTCAGAGGCCACTACAAACTCCTTGACAACAAGAAGGGAGTAGTTTCTGGCAGCCGCAAAACATGACCACTGTGTTTCCCTTTAGAATCAGAACGTGTCCCAGAGTCGTGGAAACAATAGATAACTATTTCACTCAGCTCAGTCGTGCATGCTTAGTTTTCTCCAAGTTACACAGAAAGGAATAGACGGGCATTTTCAATAAAAGATTTATTGAACAGTCTTGTTTCTGGTGTAAGTAAAATGTGCTGTTACGATCACAAGACAGTATGCGAGATAAATAATGTACAGTGTGAGCAGTAGAAATAAATAATACTGCGATAGCATTATCTTTTAGTACATAAGCTGTTACATAAATAACAGAGACTAAAAATGTGAGTACTCATACGATGCGTTGCTAAGCTAGTTCTACCCCAATGTGCCTAACCTAACTTAGGTGTAGGGAGAGGTATGAAGTAGGTGAAGTATTCCTTACTATGGTATACTAAGAGTATGTTAAGCCTAGTATGCCAAGAGTCCCTCTAGGTTCTAATCAGCTCCATACCTGAAGAATGAGAGAGGTTGGAATCTCTTTGCCAGACTCGAACTCCAACACCCCGCAAGGGAAGTCTGATCACTGGAAGCTGGACTCTCTGCGTGCAGGGATTACAGCGTCTTCTCAGTGCGTCAGGCCGGGATACGGGCTCCTCTGAAGTCGAGGTCTCCTCTAGTTTACAAGGGCTAGGGAAGGTATATTTATACCTGAGAGTACCTAGGAATGTTTAGTATTGACGTGAGTCGGACAGCGAAAGACGTCATGAATGAACCCCTAAGGAATAACGGTTCATACATAATATATGAGACCTTGAAGAAATCAATAGTCCTGGACTAGGGAAACTCCCGCAGCCTAAGGGTCTGTTCTTCATGTACTCGTTGTGAAGTTAGGGTGGACGGATGTCGGAGACCATGCCTGTATTTGGAGTGCATGGTTTAATGCCTAAATAAGGCCTGGGAATTTATGCCTATATATGGGCAGGGCGAATTGTGCCTATATAAGGACATGATACTGGAAAGCCCGTTTATGGACACCCTAAGAGGAATACAACACCCACTCCACTTTCGTGTATACGATAATACTAAAATGCTAAACATTTAAAATGCTAAACATAAAATGGAGTACCGCATATTTTAAAAAATATTCCTTAAAAGCATTTAAAAAACATAGTAAAAAATGCAAAAGGTACTGTACATTTGAAGCAAATGCTTTTCATTTCAGGCATAAAGTTAAAAAATAAATTCAATTGGAATGAAAGAAGCAGTAATATTTACATGTGACAAAGAAATGATCGATAAGTTGTTCAAAAAATCAAAGTCATTTCATGTCATGAAAATTAATGAACTGTTTGAGACACACAAGATGACTAAGTGTCTGTGGAAGTACCGCCAAGTCTGTACTATAAGGCTAGTTCTACTTTAAGCAGATTCAAGTGCCATTTTCGTTCGAAAAATGGGAAAAAGTTCAATTTTGGTAGAGTTCCAAGTTTTTGTAGAATGAAGGCCAAATTGTTACTGCATCTCTGGAACACTGTATGCTGAATCAGAGTCAGTTTACGGGTCTGGTGTAAACATGAGATCATCTATTTCTATAGACAAAACATCATCCACTGTAGTTGGTGTTAGTTGGAACACCTCGTGAAGCAGGTTAATCGCACAGAGATGTGAAGCATCGCTTTCAGCATTGGTCGCCGCAGCAATGTTCGTGTCCGTTGTTACCTGTGTGCCTGTAGATCTTTCTCGTACCTCAGCAGCAGCCGGAAGCGTCTGTGAGATCTCAATGAATGCTGACATCAGGATAGGAAGCCTCTGGGGACAACACATAGCATGGGCCGTTATCTGGTCCAGCAGAGTATCGATATCCGTTGGCGTCGCTGATGGAAATGTTAGACAGGTGTCCAACACGCATTCTACACCGCATAGCAGGCATCGTAGAACAGGTAAGATGCAATCTTGCCAGATTGGTCTGAAGGACAGGAACCACGTGGTATTAAGGTCCCGTAGACGATTTATGCCCAAAAGCTCTACTATTTGCTCACAGCACTTTCGTTCAAGGAGAGCTTTCTCCATTTCGCTCGGAGTGATGTCTGCGAATAGGCTGGCCATAGCGCAATAGCAGGAAGAGAAATAGAATTCCGGCAACAAGTGCTAGAATTAATGGTATGCCACTAAACACCGAATGTGCAAAGTTCGGGATGATTCCGAGTATTGCCTGGAAAGGTGCTAACAGACCGGAGCAGATGCTCTTAAATACATGTACAATTCCTGTTGTATCAGACATATTGAAGATTCGGCCTATCATTTCCACGAAATGTATAGGGCAGTTTGTACGTATTAAAGTCTGTATCTCAGCCGAAGTCCTTGCTATTTGTAGATCATAGGTTTCTTTGGCCGAGGTCAAAGGCACTGTTTGCTGTAAAAGCATGGCTTTCATTCTGCTCAAAGTATCAAATCTTATAAAAGAGACGTTCAGCGAAGGCCATAGAGGCGACTCCCTGACTGTGTCTATTGGGGCAAACAATACTTGCATACAGCAAGTGACCCTGGAGTTGACCGTTACTAGATATGGGATGCCTGGCAGCATGCCGCAGCAACTCTGATCATTCAACATGAGGTAACTCCCATTAGAAAGTTGTCCAAACGTTGGATTAATCACAGCAGCTGGTGTACCCTGCTGATGGCAAGACAAATTAGCCACAGAACCATTACAAGCCGCGTGTTAGGAAATGTCCTGACATATAAACGAATCGCTCAGTGCACGTTTACAGTGTGTACCGCTCAAAAACACTTCACGATCCCCACTCCAACATCTATATGTATACGGTAAATCCCAAGATGTCTTAATGTATTCCTTACCCAACCTTTCATATTTGCCTGCTTGCATTTGTCTGAGGCAATACTGAAACTGAAAAGTAGTCACAGGTAGTGTGATTTTGCCATGAATAAGCCATTCTGTAGCTGGTTTTTCTGCCACTGTGAATGGTAACTTTTCCAGTTTTTCAATGCTCAGCACTGTATACCTTGCTCCTCTTTGTGCCAGTTCGATCTGTTTATCAGTTAGATTGTATTCTGCAAACAGAGCCGATGTGTTGATGAAACGCCAAGGCACATAGCCAGCTCGCAAAGATAGCAGCGTCCAGCTTAATAACATAATAGAACGTAATTGAGATTGGCCTTGTTGTAACATCGCCAAATCTTGTTCTAGTATGTCGATAGCAGAGGATACAATGCCGTCCAGTGAATATATTCTGGAGGACAAAGTTGTTAACCCATTGTCGACCACAGAGAGTGTTTTCTCTAAATTAATACGATCAAGTTCACGTATTCGTTCTGCAGCCTCCATCTGTGATACTTTCCATGCTTCATTATAGGCAGTATAAATGCCGGCATATATGAAACGTTTTTGACGCGGTTTTCTTGGTCCAAGCAAGAATTCCCTAAGGTCTGCGTCCTTTTTAAGTAAGGTTAAGTGTTGTTTCACATCCTGTAGTGTAGACTTATGCAGCCAATCAAGGCATAATTTTCCTACACTGTATGTTGTTACTACCCCCGGATGTTGTCTTTGGACGTATCTTGGGTCTGGCCTATTAATAGTAAAGCCCTGAGTTTTATTCAGGAATCTTTCCTGACAGTTATTCGTGTCTGTGGGCCAGATCAACCATTTTTTCCAATCAGGATTAGATCTGTTGAGTTGTATTATATTGTCAACTGTCACCACTGCCTGTGTATCGTTATTTCTTGCAGGTGCTGGTACAGAAGGTGTGTTCATCTCTTTGATCTTGGCTAATCCAAGTCAAGATGTTTGTTGGATGGTTTCATTCAAAAACATTATTTGTTCAGGGATGATACAGGCTCTAAATAAAGCTTCTATCCCCTGCACTTGCCATTCTTTAGTACCCCAGACTGTTTTGGTGTCTATTGTGTCTTTCCAAAAGTCGAAACCCTGTCTAGACAGTTGGGCATTAAATAATGCAGAGTAAATCTGTTTTGTATTTGTTAACATAATTTTCAGTCCTGTCTTGTTTACATTTTTATAGTAAAACATTTCTGGATCATATGTATTATAACCTGAAAAATATGGAAATTTACTAGCAAATGTTTTTGAACTACCTTTAGGTGGTGTAGGACAATGTTCCCATTGGTTAAACATAAACACATTTCTTGGATATGCAGATTTATGCAAATAATGATGACCATAGTGGTTATAACAATACAGTTGTTCATAGTGTGATGAACCCTCTAAATATTCATTTTTAGAAAATGCAGCAGATTTTTCTAGGTCAAACATAATGTCATTTACAGTCTCAAAGTCCCAATCATCTGAATAGGTACTGGAAGAGAGTAGATCACTTAGTGAAATTTTAAACAAATGTGGAATGTTCAATTGTTCCGTCGGACCGAATATATCAAAATCTGTTTTGTCCCACACTATACCATCCTGTATAGGAACAGCTGTGATGTTCACTGATGACAAGTCTCTTGCTTCACGATGGGAAGATTTATGAGGTTTCAAAAGTACATTCACGTCTTTTCCTTCAGTGTTCACATGGATGTATCTGCCACTTATAAGCACGCTCACAGTTGTTACCAAAGCTAGCCAGAGCAGGAAAACAAAAAGTCCAGATATAATCCAGAGTTCAATCCATGGAGAAACCAAATAAGTCTTTTTCAGAAAGTGAAGAAAGTCTTGTACTTGCTGCTTGAATTTCAATGATGCTGGCGTCGTTTCAGGTTCACTTGGATCTTCTGAGAACGTATCAAAGTTAATGAAATAGCCAGAAGCAGTTCTGTCAATTGTTGGAATTGCATCAGGATTTGTAGAAATCACTGGAACCAGTTCATCACTTGTTACGTTGGTGTAGACAGGTGTATTTGGACGAACTGTTACTTGGTGTTCAAGAGGGATGAGTTCCATAGCGTTGTTGCTTAGTCCTTCATCTGTTACTGCTGAATTCTCGATGGTTATCAGTCTTTCAGTCTGAACCTCTTCGATAGTAGCGAGAGGAGTGTGTCTGCTACTAGGTCGGAGTCCACGAGGCCTACTATTTAGTATTGGCCACATACTGTGGTTTGATCAGGTCGATGGACACAAATCTTTTCTCCTTTCTTCCAGCAGGGGGCGGCAGAAGTACTGTTCTTGTTCCTTGAACTGCTAGGACAGGTACTGGTTGGCTGTAAAAAGGTCCAAATTCCTTCTTGTCCGCAATTTTTTCTCTGACTAGATCCACAACTTTTGGAATCCAGACAGGCCTTGCTGGGACCGCCGATTTTTCCCCAGTGGTGGTTGGCTGTAGGAGTACGTTGCTTTGTTTCGTTCTTAACTTGTTTAAGTCCTGTAAAACAGCCAAACGATCTTTGATATCAAAAGGTTTATTTTCCACCACTGTGCCTACGTGTTCAAGGTCCGGTACCCACATTCTTGTCCCAAATAGGACCTCATATGGAGTGACCCCCCCTAGAGAACTTCTTGGCAGATTATTCAAAGAGCGTTGTACCCCACTAAGGTGTTTGACCCACCCGTCACCTGAACCTAATACTCTAGCTGTTATAGACTGCTTTATGTCTCGGTTTTTCCTTTCCACAACCGAATTTCCCTCAGGATGGAATGGAGAGGAGTACCGCAATGCAACGCCCAGACTGGCCATGGCTTCTTTGTAAGCCCTAGAGCTAAACGCAGGACCCTGGTCAGAATGTAGCGTGCCTATTGCGTATATGCCGATAAAGACTTGCAAATCTTTTATAACAGTTCGAGCGTCAGCTGAGCGCTGAGGCCATAACCATAGGAACCTAGAGCATGAATCCGCTGTAACCATGATATATTTATAGTTACCGTCCCTTTGCAAGGGACCGCAGTGGTCCAGGTAAACACAAGCTAATGATTTGTCTGAAATTAACAGGGGTGTCTGCGCAGGACGTTTCACTGTTGAGACTTTCATCTGTTGGCAAATATCACATTCTAAAACATAGTTTTTAGTTTGTTTCCGAATGCCAGGCTACCAATATCTTTGCTTGAGTAAAGATACTGTCGCTGAAACACCTGCATGGGCAGAAGCTAGTCCTTCGTGTGCTGCTAGGATTAGTCCTAATCTGCGTTCCTTGTTTGGGATTACCCTATCCCCCACTCCAGGGATTCGAGCAAAAGGAACGTTGTTCGCATCAATTACATAAGAGTACTTGAGTGGAAACTTTTTTGGTAACGCTGCACTGCTGCCTTTGCTTGAAGCATTGACAGCCAACATTATCTCACTGTCTATTTTCGTTTTGGAACGAGTGATCGCAGCTACGGAAGCCGTCTGCACAGCCCCCTTTGCGGCTTCATCAGCCAATGAATTCCCTGCAACGTGAACGCCATCACGTTGATGACTCAGTGTATGGATCACGTGAGCCTTTGGTAGTTCGTTTTTCAACTGAACTACTTGTTCCCAAAGCATTTTGTGCTTTATTGTGCCTCCTTTCGCATCTTTGAAACCATTTTCAAGCCAGTTTTGTATATAGTCATTATACGACTGAACACAGTAAAAGGAATCGCACACTATCAGTGTGGGGAATTCTCGATCTGTACTTTCAAGTGCCAGTTTGAATGCTTGTAGTTCAGCTCGCTGAGCCGTACAATCCCCTAGAGATTGTGTTTTAGTGACCATAGGTCTGAAGATGCCATTTCGCATGCGACCTTTAATGATTGCACACGCTGCACTGTAAGCTTGCTTACTCCCTGTTGCGGGTTGTGCGGATCCGTCAGTGTAAATTATAAATTCGTACTGATCGAGAGGCAGAATTTCAGTAGGCAGAGGACATTCATGTTTGTTTTGCAGGAATGCTTGTGTTTTTAAATCTGGATCAAAAACATATTCAACATCTGTTGCAGCAAGAGAATTAACCCATTGTATCCATCTTGGATGTAATGCTTTAGCATTTGGAATGCTTGCTTTTGTGACCGCTTCTAAAGCTGGTACCGGGGTTACGACAATAATGCGTTTCCCTTGGGCTAAGGCTCTTTCTTTTGCTACAGCGGTTTGAACTGCTGTTAGAATTTTTTCAGTTGAACTGAAGCGCATTTCCGCTTGTGTGTACAAATGAGATTTGTATGCTATTGGTATTTTCTCACCCTCATTGAAGGTTAAGTAGGTGAATCCACATTGACCCGAAATTATTGGGATCACCAAATTGCGTTGACTTACGCGTGTTTGTAAGTGATTTGTTGCTAACATGTTAGCCTGGAGTGAACGCAAAATTTCTGTGTGTTCCTGTGTCCAGTTTCTGATCGAAAAATCAGGTTTGATTAATGCGTAGAGAGGTTTAACCCTTTCTGCGTAATTTAGAATATATGTTCTTCCAAAATTTAGGAAACCCAGGATGGATTGTAAGTTTTTTTGCGTTTTTGGAGGTTGGAGCAGCGCACACTTTTCTAAAAAGTTTGCTGCCAAGCTCTTGCCTTCACTTGAAAGCTCATATCCTAGAAATAGGACATTGAGATGGGCAATTCTGGACTTTTTAAAGTTGAACTTGTAGCCCTCAGAGGCGAAACCCAGTATAATGGTGCTTACCCTGTTCAAGTGTTTTTCCAGGTCATCGTCTGTCAGATAAATGTCATCGACATAGGACAATGCCTCATTGTCATAAATTTGTAGTAACTCCGTTACCCTCGCTGAGAATAAACCTGGGCTATTCTTGAACCCTTGTGGGAGTCGACAAAAGTGACACTGGGTCCCCATTATGGAGAATGCTCTTAAGTACCTGCTTTCAGGTGCTATGTTTTGACAAAAGAAACCATTTGAGATGTCTAATGTTGTGTTATATTTTTTACGCACAATGTTATTCATTAATGCTGTGCTATGTGCATTTTGCACTGCAAAAGTTTTAGAACAAGTGTTTAAGTGTCTGTAGTCCAAAACTAGACGATATGTATTGTCTGGTTTGGAGACAGGAAACAAAGGATTGTTCATTGAGGAGGTGCATGTTTCAATCACCCCTTGGTATTCAAGTTGATCTAAGATCTCCCTGACCTGTTTTTTAGCTTCTTGCTTTTTTGGGTACTGCCGTTGTGCAGTTGGTTCATGTTTCAGATGTATTTTATGTTGAGGTGAGTCCTCATCCCATCCTACATGATTTTTATATAATGCTGGGGCCTGGGCCACTGCCCATTTCCTGGCATATGTATATTTTAGGTGAATTGGAATATGGTTGGAGAAGGCAGGCATAATAATGTCCTCGCCGTGTGGGCACTCCCTGACAAATTGTGGTGGCCAGTCCCTTTCTGCTAGAAGTATGTCATATCCCTTTGATAGTCTTTCCCAAAAAAGTGCTTTCACCTGTCTAGGTTTGTCTCCCTCCATCCGGAGTGTTATTTCATATAACTTTTGTGGAGTTCTAACCCTGGTGTCTACAGTCTCTACTTTAATGTACTCATTCAAGTCCACTATCTCCAGAAGTTCCCTCAGGTTCTGGCGAACTATTGTGACTTCTGCTGCACTGTCCAGCATTGTCTGAGCCCATTCTCCGTTCTTGAGTTGTGTTCTCAGTATTCTCGGCATGTCTGATCTTTAGACCTGCTACTTTCTTTTTGGAGAATTGACGTTTTACTTTAGTTTTTGGAGCGTGTTTGTCGTCTTTCGATTTCACGCGTTCTTCTCTGTGTTCCGTCCGTCCTCTTCTTTCCGAAGTCTGTGATGAGATCTGAAAGGATCGAGAGGAACGTGTATCAGTATCTTGATACCTATCAGGTTTTCTCAAATTATCCCTATTCCTGAGGTTATACCTCCTTTCAGAGGACTCCTTTTGAGGAGACCTACCTCAAGATTGAGAACGTTTCTCGTTTGATTTTTGTTTAGTAGTATCCCACTTCTTTTTAGAAGATGTAGGAGTTTGTTTAATTGAGTCCTTCTCAGGACTTTCAGATAGCTTCGGCTTCACTGGTCTTCCACCCAAACTATCTCTGCCTAATTCTGCATAAGATTGTTCTATTATTCTGGGTAGCTCTGTTTGATGTTCTGTAACATCACATTCCCTTAATTTTTGGCGGATCGCCACTGCTGCTGCCTCCCCTTTAATACTTGATAATATTATTGTTGAGACCTGGTCGAAATTTTTCAGTAATTTCATACCTAAATTTAGAGCAGGCTCTGCCCCGTATTCGTTTTGAATTTGTTTCAGGACATCAGGTATTACCGCAATTGACGGAATGCCATGTGTTTTGGTATAGATGGCAGCAAAGACTGAGCCCCAAGTGGTACAGTCTTCCAGTTGTGGTGTGATCCCCATTGGTAAACTGATTGTCAGTATTCTGTGTTTCTCATACGGGCTAGTATTTGGAAATACTGCTTCGATTTGAGTAATTTTTTGAGCTATCCAGAATGGAATTTGCTCACGTTTTGTGGGCATTTTACCCATGACTGCGTATAGAGTCTGTGGTGTAATTTTTAGTGTATTCCCCTGGTGAGGAGTTTGATTTGGAATTGTTAATGGTTGCTGGACTGTGAAAGTCCGCATGACATATTGGACCAATTGTCTGTAAATTTGTATTAACTCTGTGATTTGAGTAAGTAGTTCCTCATCTGACATTATATCCAGTTCAGGATGAGGTGTATAGCCGGCTAGAATCGGCCATGTTGCTCCTGGTCTACCTAGTGGACCGAGCCTAGTAATGTTTTTGTGATGTTTTAGGGCGCCTTTAAACCAGAGCTGATGCTCCTGGTATGTTAATGGAATTTCAATATCCTCGAAAGGAATGTATTCCTCTGGTGATTCATCTTCTTTGTAGAAGTGAAATGTGTGTGATATTGGATTGCATTCAGGAAATATTACCCATGAATAGAATACCTCTGTCTGAAAGGATTCGTGTGCCTCTATCACGAAAACTGCTCTACCGCCTCTTGGTGGTAGGCCATGTTTTATAAGATTTAGAGTAATGGCTCTTCTTAAGTTTGGAGCGATGTTTATGACACCCTCCTCGGTTTCATTTAAACCTGTATTGTTAAAAACTACTGCTTGGGCTGGATCAGCCGCAGCTACACCGTTTCCGGCGTCTTCATTCATTTTGTTTTTTGAAAAATGTAGAACAAGTTTCAAGGAAACAAAGATAAGGTGCACAATATTTTGGAACACTGTATCCTTCAACGTTGAGCAAACCAAACAGCTAATATATAGGGTACTGCCCTATGTAGCCGTGGCGGATACTAAACCCTGCCCACTCCAGACGTCTTTTGTAGTATATGGGTAGGGGTCTTGAGAGAAAAGGGCACGGCTGAGTTACTCAGTATCTAACGTTGAATTACCGCCTTACCAAACGTTGGGCGCCATGTAGTGTAGCTCCTATTTCCCTAATAGGCTCTGCGCATTGGAATAATATATCCTATAGGTTTGACATAGGACTAAGGTCAGTATGTCCCTATCGAGTATATTAAACTTAATTACTTGTGCCAGCTAGCTCAGAGGCCACTAGAAACTCCTTGACAACAAGAAGGGAGTAGTTTCTGGCAGCCGCAAAACATGACCACTGTGTTTCCCTTTAGAATCAGAACGTGTCCCAGAGTCGTGGAAACAATAGATAACTATTTCACTCAGCTCAGTCGTGCATGCTTAGTTTTCTCCAAGTTACACAGAAAGGAATAGACGGGCATTTTCAATAAAAGATTTATTGAACAGTCTTGTTTCTGGTGTAAGTAAAATGTGCTGTTACGATCACAAGACAGTATGCGAGATAAATAATGTACAGTGTGAGCAGTAGAAATAAATAATACTGCGATAGCATTATCTTTTAGTACATAAGCTGTTACATAAATAACACAGACTAAAAATGCGAGTACTCATACGATGCGTTGCTAAGCTAGTTCTACCCCAATGTGCCTAACCTAACTTAGGTGTAGGGAGAGGTATGAAGTAGGTGAAGTATTCCTTACTATGGTATACTAAGAGTATGTTAAGCCTAGTATGCCAAGAGTCCCTCTAGGTTCTAATCAGCTCCATACCTGAAGAATGAGAGAGGTTGGAATCTCTTTGCCAGACTCGAACTCCAACACCCCGCAAGGGAAGTCAGATCACTGGAAGCTGGACTCTCTGCGTGCAGGGATGACAGCGTCTTCTCAGTGCGTCAGGCCGGGATACGGGCTCCTCTGAAGTCGAGGTCTCCTCTAGTTTACAAGGGCTAGGGAAGGTATATTTATACCTGAGAGTACCTAGGAATGTTTAGTATTGACGTGAGTCGGACAGCGAAAGACGTCATGAATGAACCCCTAAGGAATAACGGTTCATACATAATATATGAGACCTTGAAGAAATCAATAGTCCTGGACTAGGGAAACTCCCGCAGCCTAAGGGTCTGTTCTTCATGTACTCGTTGTGACGTTAGGGTGGACGGATGTCGGAGACCATGCCTGTATTTGGAGTGCATGGTTTAATGCCTAAATAAGGCCTGGGAATTTATGCCTATATAAGGGCAGGGCGAATTGTGCCTATATAAGGACATGATACTGGAAAGCCCGTTTATGGACACCCTAAGAGGAATACAACACCCACTCCACTTTCGTGTATACGATAATACTAAAATGCTAAACATTTAAAATGCTAAACATAAAATGGAGTACCGCATATTTTTAAAAATATTCCTTAAAAGCATTTAAAAAACATAGTAAAAAATGCAAAAGGTACTGTACATTTGAAGCAAATGCTTTTCATTTCAGGCATAAAGTTCGAAAATAAATGCAATTGGAATGAAAGAAGCAGTAATATTTACATGTGACAAAGAAATGATCGATAAGTTGTTCAAAAAATCAAAGTCATTTCATGTCATGAAAATTAATGAACTGTTTGAGACACACAAGATGACTAACTGTCTGTGGAAGTACCGCCAAGTCTGTACTATAAGGCTAGTTCTACTTTAAGCAGATTCAAGTGCCATTTTCGTTCGAAAAATGGGAAAAAGTTCAATTTTGGTAGAGTTCCAAGTTTTTGTAGAATGAAGGCCAAATTGTTACTGCATCTCTGGAACACTGTATGCTGAATCAGAGTCAGTTTACGGGTCTGGTGTAAACATGAGATCATCTATTTCTATAGACAAAACATCATCCACTGTAGTTGGTGTTAGTTGGAACACCTCGTGAAGCAGGTTAATCGCACAGAGATGTGAAGCATCGCTTTCAGCATTGGTCGCCGCAGCAATGTTCGTGTCCGTTGTTACCTGTGTGCCTGTAGATCTTTCTCGTACCTCAGCAGCAGCCGGAAGCGTCTGTGAGATCTCAATGAATGCTGACATCAGGATAGGAAGCCTCTGGGGACAACACATAGCATGGGCCGTTATCTGGTCCAGCAGAGTATCGATATTCGTTGGCGTCGCTGATGGAAATGTTAGACAGGTGTCCAACACGCATTCTACACCGCATAGCAGGCATCGTAGAACAGGTAAGATGCAATCTTGCCAGATTGGTCTGAAGGACAGGAACCACGTGGTATTAAGGTCCCGTAGACGATTTATGCCCAAAAGCTCTACTATTTGCTCACGGCACTTTCGTTCAAGGAGAGCTTTCTCCATTTCGCTCGGAGTGATGTCTGCGAATAGGCTGGCCACAGCGCAATAGCAGGAAGAGAAATAGAATTCCGGCAACAAGTGCTAGAAGTAATGGTATGCCACCAAACACCGAATGTGCAAAGTTCGGGATGATTCCGAGTATTGCCTGGAAAGGTGCTAACAGACCGGAGCAGATGCTCTTAAATACATGTACAATTCCTGTTGTATCAGACATATTGAAGATTCGGCCTATCATTTCCACGAAATGTATAGGGCAGTTTGTACGTATTAAAGTCTGTATCTCAGCCGAAGTCCTTGCTATTTGTAGATCATAGGTTTCTTTGGCCGAGGTCAAAGGCACTGTTTGCTGTAAAAGCATGGCTTTCATTCTGCTCAAAGTATCAAATCTTATAAAAGAGACGTTCAGCGAAGGCCATAGAGGCGACTCCCTGACTGTGTCTATTGGGGCAAACAATACTTGCATACAGCAAGTGACCCTGGAGTTGACCGTTACTAGATATGGGATGCCTGGCAGCATGCCGCAGCAACTCTGATCATTCAACATGAGGTAACTCCCATTAGAAAGTTGTCCAAACGTTGGATTAATCACAGCAGCTGGTGTACCCTGCTGATGGCAAGACAAATTAGTCACAGAACCATTACAAGCCGCGTGTTAGGAAATGTCCTGACATATAAGCGAACCGCTCAGTGCACGTTTACAGTGTGTACCGCTCAAAAACACTTCACGATCCCCACTCCATTATCTATATGTATACGGTAAATCCCAAGATGTCTTAATGTATTCCTTACCCAACCTTTCATATTTGCCTGCTTGCATTTGTCTGAGGCAATACTGAAACTGAAAAGTAGTCACAGGTAGTGTGATTTTGCCATGAATAAGCCATTCTGTAGCTGGTTTTTCTGCCACTGTGAATGGTAACTTTTCCAGTTTTTCAATGCTCAGCACTGTATACCTTGCTCCTCTTTGTGCCAGTTCGATCTGTTTATCAGTTAGATTGTATTCTGCAAACAGAGCCGATGTGTTGATGAAACGCCAAGGCACATTGCCAGCTCGCAAAGATTGCAGCGTCCAGCTTAATAACATAATAGAACGTAATTGAGATTGGCCTTGTTGTAACATCGCCAAATCTTGTTCTAGTATGTCGATAGCAGAGGATACAATGCCGTCCAGTGAATATATTCTGGAGGACAAAGTTGTTAACCCATTATCGACCACAGAGAGTGTTTTCTCTAAATTAATACGATCAAGTTCACGTATTCGTTCTGCAGCCTCCATCTGTGATACTTTCCATGCTTCATTATAGGCAGCATAAATGCCGGCATATATGAAACGTTTTTGACGCGGTTTTCTTGGTCCAAGCAAGAATTCCCTAAGGTCTGCGTCCTTTTTAAGTAAGGTTAAGTGTTGTTTCACATCCTGTAGTGTAGACTTATGCAGCCAATCGAGGCATAATTTTCCTACACTGTATGTTGTTACTACCCCCGGATGTTGTCTTTGGACGTATCTTGGGTCTGGCCTATTAATAGTAAAGCCCTGAGTTTTATTCAGGAATCTTTCCTGACAGTTATTCGTGTCTGTGGGCCAGATCAACCATTTTTTCCAATCAGGATTAGATCTGTTGAGTTGTAGTATATTGTCAACTGTCACCACTGCCTGTGTATCGTTATTTCTTGCAGGTGCTGGTACAGAAGGTGTGTTCATCTCTTTGATCTTGGCTAATCCAAGACAAGATGTTTGTTGGATGGTTTCATTCAAAAACATTATTTGTTCAGGGATGATACAGGCTCTAAATAAAGCTTCTATCCCCTGCACTTGCCATTCTTTAGTACCCCAGACTGTTTTGGTGTCTATTGTGTCTTTCCAAAAGTCGAAACCCTGTCTAGACAGTTGGGCATTAAATAATGCAGAGTAAATCTGTTTTGTATTTGTTAACATAATTTTCAGTCCTGTCTTGTTTACATTTTTATAGTAAAACATTTCTGGATCAGATGTATTATAACCTGAAAAATATGGAAATTTACTAGCAAATGTTTTTGAACTACCTTTAGGTGGTGTAGGACAATGTTCCCATTGGTTAAACATAAACACATTTCTTGGATATGCAGATTAATGCAAATAATGATGACCATAGTGGTTATAACAATACAGTTGTTCATAGTGTGATGAACCCTCTAAATATTCATTTTTAGAAAATGCAGCAGATTTTTCTAGGTCAAACATAATGTCATTTACAGTCTCAAAGTCCCAATCATCTGAATAGGTACTGGAAGAGAGTAGATCACTTAGTGAAATTTTAAACAAATGTGGAATGTTCAATTGTTCCGTCGGACCGAATATATCAAAATCTGTTTTGTCCCACACTATACCATCCTGTATAGGAACAGCTGTGATGTTCACTGATGACAAGTCTCTTGCTTCACGATGGGAAGATTTATGAGGTTTCAAAAGTACATTCACGTCTTTTCCTTCAGTGTTCACATGGATGTATCTGCCACTTATAAGCACGCTCACAGTTGTTACCAAAGCTAGCCAGAGCAGGAAAACAAAAAGTCCAGATATAATCCAGAGTTCAATCCATGGAGAAACCAAATAAGTCTTTTTCAGAAAGTGAAGAAAGTCTTGTACTTGCTGCTTGAATTTCAATGATGCTGGCGTCGTTTCAGGTTCACTTGGATCTTCTGAGAACGTATCAAAGTTAATGAAATAGCCAGAAGCAGTTCTGTCAATTGTTGGAATTGCATCAGGATTTGTAGAAATCACTGGAACCAGTTCATCACTTGTTACGTTGGTGTAGACAGGTGTATTTGGACGAACTGTTACTTGGTGTTCAAGAGGGATGAGTTCCATAGCGTTGTTGCTTAGTCCTTCATCTGTTACTGCTGAATTCTCGATGGTTATCAGTCTTTCAGTCTGAACCTCTTCGATAGTAGCGAGAGGAGTGTGTCTGCTACTAGGTCGGAGTCCACGAGGCCTACTATTTAGTATTGGCCACATACTGTGGTTTGATCAGGTCGATGGACACAAATCTTATCTCCTTTCTTCCAGCAAGGGGCGGCAGAAGTACTGTTCTTGTTCCTTGAACTGCTAGGACAGGTACTGGTTGTCTGTAAGAAGGTCCAAATTCCTTCTTGTCCGCAATTTTTTCTCTGACTAGATTCCCAACTTTTGGAATCCAGACAGGCCTTGCTGGGACCGCCGATTTTTCCCCAGTGGTGGTTGGCTGTAGGAGTACGTTGCTTTGTTTCGTTCTTAACTTGTTTAAGTCCTGTAAAACAGCCAAACGATCTTTGATATCAAAAGGTTTATTTTCCACCACTGTGCCTACGTGTTCAAGGTCCGGTACCCACATTCTTGTCCCAAATAGGACCTCATATGGAGTGACCCCCCCTAGAGAACTTCTTGGCAGATTATTCAAAGAGCGTTGTACCCCACTAAGGTGTTTGACCCACCCGTCACCCGAACCTAATACTCTAGCTGTTATAGACTGCTTTATGTCTCGGTTTTTCCTTTCCACAACCGAATTTCCCTCAGGATGGAATGGAGAGGAGTACCGCAATGCAACGCCCAGACTGGCCATGGCTTCTTTGTAAGCCCTAGAGCTAAACGCAGGACCCTGGTCAGAATGTAGCGTGCCTATTGCGTATATGCCGATAAAGACTCGCAAATCTTTTATAACAGTTCGAGCGTCAGCTGAGCGCTGAGGCCATAACCATAGGAACCTAGAGCATGAATCCACTGTAACCATGATATATTTATAGTTACCGTCCCTTTGCAAGGGACCGCAGTGGTCCAGGTAAACACAAGCTAATGGTTTGTCTGAAATGAACAGGGGTGTCTGCGCAGGACGTTTCACTGTTGAGACTTTCATCTGTTGGCAAATATCACATTCTAAAACATAGTTTTTAGTTTGTTTCCGAATGCCAGGCCACCAATATCTTTGCTTGAGTAAAGATACTGTCGCTGAAACACCTGCATGGGCAGAAGCTATTCCTTCGTGTGCTGCTAGGATTAGTCCTAATCTGCGTTCCTTGTTTGGGATTACCCTATCCCCCACTCCAGGGATTCGAGCAAAAGGAACGTTGTTCGCATCAATTACATAAGAGTACTTGAGTGGAAACTTTTTGGGTAACGCTGCACTGCTGCCTTTGCTTGAAGCATTGACAGCCAACATTATCTCACTGTCTATTTTTGTTTTGGAACAAGTGATCGCAGCTACGGAAGCCGCCTGCACAGCCCCCTTTGCGGCTTCATCAGCCAATTAATTCCCTGCAACGTGAACGCCATCACGTTGATGACTCAGTGTATGGATCACGTGAGCCTTTGGTAGTTCGTTTTTCAACTGAACTACTTGTTCCCAAAGCATTTTGTGCTTTATTGTGCCTCCTTTCGCATCTTTGAAACCATTTTCAAGCCAGTTTTGTATATAGTCATTATACGACTGAACACAGTAAAAGGAATCGCACACTATCAGTGTGGGGAATTCTCGATCTGTACTTTCAAGTGCCAGTTTGAATGCTTGTAGTTCAGCTCGCTGAGCCGTACAATCCCCTAGAGATTGTGTTTTAGTGACCATAGGTCTGAAGATGCCATTTCGCATGCGACCTTTAATGATTGCACACGCTGCACTGTAAGCTTGCTTACTCCCTGTTGCGGGTTGTGCGGATCCGTCAGTGTAAATTATAAATTCGTACTGATCGAGAGGCAGAATTTCAGCAGGAAGAGGACATTCATGTTCGTATTGCAGGAATGCTTGTGTTTTTAAATCTGGATCAAAAACATATTCAACATCTGTTGCAGCAAGAGAATTAACCCATTGTATCCATCTTGGATGTAATGCTTTAGCATTTGGAATGCTTGCTTTTGTGACCGCTTCTAAAGCTGGTACCGGGGTTAAGACAATAATGCGTTTCCCTTGGGCTACGGCTCTTTCTCTTGCTACAGCGGTTTGAACTGCTGTTAGAATTTTTTCAGTTGAACTGAAGCGCATTTCCGCTTGTGTGTACAAATGAGATTTGTATGCTATTGGTATTTTCTCACCCTCATTGAAGGTTAAGTAGGTGAATCCACATTGACCCGAAATTATTGGGATCACCAAATTGCGTTGACTTACGCGTGTTTGTAAGTGATTTGTTGCTAACATGTTAGCCTGGAGTGAACGCAAAATTTCTGTGTGTTCCTGTGTCCAGTTTCTGATCGAATAATCAGGTTTGATTAATGCGTAGAGAGGTTTAACCCTTTCTGCGTAATTTAGAATATATGTTCTTCCAAAATTTAGGAAACCCAGGATGGATTGTAAGTTTTTTTGTGTTTTTGGAGGTTGGAGCAGCGCACACTTTTCTAAAAAGTTAGCTGCCAAGCTCTTGCCTTCACTTGAAAGCTCATATCCTAGAAATAGGACATTGAGATGGGCAATTCTGGACTTTTTAAAGTTGAACTTGTAGCCCTCAGAGGCGAAACCCAGTATAATGGTGCTTACCCTGTTCAAGTGTTTTTCCAGGTCATCGTCTGTCAGATAAATGTCATCGACATAGGACAATGCCTCATTGTCATAAATTTGTAGTAACTCCGTTACCCTCGCTGAGAATAAACCTGGGCTATTCTTGAACCCTTGTGGGAGTCGACAAAAGTGACGCTGGGTCCCCATTATGGAGAATGCTCTTAAGTACCTGCTTTCAGGTGCTATGTTTTGACAAAAGAAACCATTTGAGATGTCTAATGTTGTGTTATATTTTTTACGCACAATGTTATTCATTAATGCTGTGCTATGTGCACTTTGCACTGCAAAAGTTTTAGAACAAGTGTTTAGGTGTCTGTAGTCCAAAACTAGACGATATGTATTGTCTGGTTTGGAGACAGGAAACAAAGGATTGTTCATTGAGGAGGTGCATGTTTCAATCACCCCTTGGTATTCAAGTTGATCTAAGATCTCCCTGACCTGTTTTTTAGCTTCTTGCTTTATTGGGTACTGCCGTTGTGCAGTTGGTTCATGTTTCAGATGTATTTTATGTTGAGGTGAGTCCTCATCCCATCCTACATGATTTTTATATAATGCTGGGGCCTGGGCCACTGCCCATTTCCTGGCATATGTATATTTTAGGTGAATTGGAATATGGTTGGAGAAGGCAGGCATAATAATGTCCTCGCCGTGTGGGCACTCCCTGACAAATTGTGGTGGCCAGTCCCTTTCTGCTAGAAGTATGTCATATCCCTTTGATAGTCTTTCCCAAAAAAGTGCTTTCACCTGTCTAGGTTTGTCTCCCTCCATCCGGAGTGTTATTTCTTATAACTTTTGTGGAGTACTAACCCTGGTGTCTACAGTCTCTACTTTAATGTACTCATTCAAGTCCACTATCTCCAGAAGTTCCCTCAGGTTCTGGCGAACTATTGTGACTTCTGCTGCACTGTCCAGCATTGTCTGAGCCCATTCTCCGTTCTTGAGTTGTGTTCTCAGTATTCTCGGCATGTCTGATCTTTAGACCTGCTACTTTCTTTTGGAGAATTGACGTTTTACTTTAGTTTTTGGAGCGTGTTTGTCGTCTTTCGATTTCACGCGTTCTTCTCTGTGTTCCGTCCGTCCTCTTCTTTCCGAAGTCTGTGATGAGATCTGAAAGGGACGAGAGGAACGTGTATCAGTATCTTGATACCTATCAGGTTTTCTCAAATTATCCCTATTCCTGAGGTTATACCTCCTTTCAGAGGACTCCTTTTGAGGAGACCTACCTCGGGATTGAGAACGTTTCTCGTTTGATTTTTGTTTAGTAGTATCCCACTTCTTTTTAGAAGATGTAGGAGTTTGTTTAATTGAGTCCTTCTCAGGACTTTCAGATAGCTTCGGCTTCACTGGTCTTCCACCCAAACTATCTCTGCCTAATTCTGCATAAGATTGTTCTATTATTCTGGGTAGCTCTGTTTGATGTTCTGTAACATCAAATTCCCTTAATTTTTGGCGGATCGCCACTGCTGCTGCCTCCCCTTTAATACTTGATAATATTATTGTTGAGACCTGGTCGAAATTTTTCAGTAATTTCATACCTAAATTTAGAGCAGGCTCTGCCCCGTATTCGTTTAGAATTTGTTTCAGGACATCAGGTATTACCGCAATTGACGGAATGCCATGTGTTTTGGTATAGATGGCAGCAAAGACTGAGCCCCAAGTGGTACAGTCTTCCAGTTGTGGTGTGATCCCCATTGGTAAACTGATTGTCAGTATTCTGTGTTTCTCATACGGGCTAGTATTTGGAAATACTGCTTCGATTTGAGTAATTTTTTTAGCTATCCAGAATGGAATTTGCTCACGTTTTGTGGGAATTTTACCCATGACTGCGTATAGAGTCTGTGGTGTAATTTTTAGTGTATTCCCCTGGTGAGGAGTTTGATTTGGAATTGTTAATGGTTGCTGGACTGTGAAAGTCCGCATGACATATTGGACCAATTGTCTGTAAATTTGTATTAACTCTGTGATTTGAGTAAGTAGTTCCTCATCTGACATTATATCCAGTTCAGGATGAGGTGTATAGCCGGCTAGAATCGGCCATGTTGCTCCTGGTCTACCTAGTGGACCGAGCCTAGTAATGTTTTTGTGATGTTTTAGGGCGCCTTTAAACCAGAGCTGATGCTCCTGGTATGTTAATGGAATTTCAATATCCTCGAAAGGAATGTATTCCTCTGGTGATTCATCTTCTTTGTAGAAGTGAAATGTGTGTGATATTGGATTGCATTCAGGAAATATTACCCATGAATAGAATACCTCTGTCTGAAAGGATTCATGTGCCTCTATCACGAAAACTGCTCTACCGCCTCTTGGTGGTAGGCCATGTTTTATAAGATTTAGAGTAATGGCTCTTCTTAAGTTTGGAGCGATGTTTATGACACCCTCCTCGGTTTCATTTAAACCTGTATTGTTAAAAACTACTGCTTGGGCTGGATCAGCCGCAGCTACACCGTTTCCGGCGTCTTCATTCATTTTGTTTTTTGAAAAATGTAGAACAAGTTTCAAGGAAACAAAGATAAGGTGCGCAATATTTTGGAACACTGTATCCTTCAACGTTGAGCAAACCAAACAGCTAATATATAGGGTACTGCCCTATGTAGCCGTGGCGGATACTAAACCCTGCCCACTCCAGACGTCTTTTGTAGTATATGGGTAGGGGTCTTGAGAGAAAAGGGCACGGCTGAGTTACTCAGTATCTAACGTTGAATTACCGCCTTACCAAACGTTGGGCGCCATGTAGTGTAGCTCCTATTTCCCTAATAGGCTCTGCGCATTGGAATAATATATCCTATAGGTTTGACATAGGACTAAGGTCAGTATGTCCCTATCGAATATATTAAACTTAATTACTTGTGCCAGCTAGCTCAGAGGCCACTACAAACTCCTTGACAACAAGAAGGGAGTAGTTTCTGGCAGCCGCAAAACATGACCACTGTGTTTCCCTTTAGAATCAGAACGTGTCCCAGAGTCGTGGAAACAATAGATAACTATTTCACTCAGCTCAGTCGTGCATGCTTAGTTTTCTCCAAGTTACACAGAAAGGAATAGACGGGCATTTTCAATAAAAGATTTATTGAACAGTCTTGTTTCTGGTGTAAGTAAAATGTGCTGTTACGATCACAAGACAGTATGCGAGATAAATAATGTACAGTGTGAGCAGTAGAAATAAATAATACTGCGATAGCATTATCTTTTAGTACATAAGCTGTTACATAAATAAAACAGACTAAAAATGCAAGTACTCATACGATGCGTTGCTAAGCTAGTTCTACCCCAATGTGCCTAACCTAACTTAGGTGTAGGGAGAGGTATGAAGTAGGTGAAGTATTCCTTACTATGGTATACTAAGAGTATGTTAAGCCTAGTATGCCAAGAGTCCCTCTAGGTTCTAATCAGCTCCATACCTGAAGAATGAGAGAGGTTGGAATCTCTTTGCCAGACTCGAACTCCAACACCCCGCAAGGGAAGTCAGATCACTGGAAGCTGGACTCTCTGCGTGCAGGGATGACAGCGTCTTCTCAGTGCGTCAGGCCGGGATACGGGCTCCTCTGAAGTCGAGGTCTCCTCTAGTTTACAAGGGCTAGGGAAGGTATATTTATACCTGAGAGTACCTAGGAATGTTTAGTATTGACGTGAGTCGGACAGCGAAAGACGTCATGAATGAACCCCTAAGGAATAACGGTTCATACATAATATATGAGACCTTGAAGAAATCAATAGTCCTGGACTAGGGAAACTCCCGCAGCCTAAGGGTCTGTTCTTCATGTACTCGTTGTGACGTTAGGGTGGACGGATGTCGGAGACCATGCCTGTATTTGGAGTGCATGGTTTAATGCCTAAATAAGGCCTGGGAATTTATGCCTATATAAGGGCAGGGCGAATTGTGCCTATATAAGGACATGATACTGGAAAGCCCGTTTATGGATAACCTAAGAGGAATACAACACCCACTCCACTTTCGTGTATACGATAATACTAAAATGCTAAACATTTAAAATGCTAAACATAAAATGGAGTACCGCATATTTTAAAAAATATTCCTTAAAAGCATTTAAAAAACATAGTAAAAAATGCAAAAGGTACTGACATTTGAAGCAAATGCTTTTCATTTCAGGCATAAAGTTCGAAAATAAATGCAATTGGAATGAAAGAAGCAGTAATATTTACATGTGACAAAGAAATGATCGATAAGTTGTTCAAAAAATCAAAGTCATTTCATGTCATGAAAATTAATGAACTGTTTGAGACACACAAGATGACTAACTGTCTGTGGAAGTACCGCCAAGTCTGTACTATAAGGCTAGTTCTACTTTAAGCAGATTCAAGTGCCATTTTCGTTCGAAAAATGGGAAAAAGTTCAATTTTGGTAGAGTTCCAAGTTTTTGTAGAATGAAGGCCAAATTGTTACTGCATCTCTGGAACACTGTATGCTGAATCAGAGTCAGTTTACGGGTCTGGTGTAAACATGAGATCATCTATTTCTATAGACAAAACATCATCCACTGTAGTTGGTGTTAGTTGGAACACCTCGTGAAGCAGGTTAATCGCACAGAGATGTGAAGCATCGCTTTCAGCATTGGTCGCCGCAGCAATGTTCGTGTCCGTTGTTACCTGTGTGCCTGTAGATCTTTCTCGTACCTCAGCAGCAGCCGGAAGCGTCTGTGAGATCTCAATGAATGCTGACATCAGGATAGGAAGCCTCTGGGGACAACACATAGCATGGGCCGTTATCTGGTCCAGCAGAGTATCGATATCCGTTGGCGTCGCTGATGGAAATGTTAGACAGGTGTCCAACACGCATTCTACACCGCATAGCAGGCATCGTAGAACAGGTAAGATGCAATCTTGCCAGATTGGTCTGAAGGACAGGAACCACGTGGTATTAAGGTCCCGTAGACGATTTATGCCCAAAAGCTCTACTAGTTGCTCATGGCACTTTCGTTCAAGGAGAGCTTTCTCCATTTCGCTCGGAGTGATGTCTGCGAATAGGCTGGCCATAGCGCAATAGCAGGAAGAGAAATAGAATTCCGGCAACAAGTGCTAGAAGTAATGGTATGCCACCAAACACCGAATGTGCAAAGTTCGGGATGATTCCGAGTATTGCCTGGAAAGGTGCTAACAGACCGGAGCAGATGCTCTTAAATACATGTACAATTCCTGTTGTATCAGACATATTGAAGATTCGGCCTATCATTTCCACGAAATGTATAGGGCAGTTTGTACGTATTAAAGTCTGTATCTCAGCCGAAGTCCTTGCTATTTGTAGATCATAGGTTTCTTTGGCCGAGGTCAAAGGCACTGTTTGCTGTAAAAGCATGGCTTTCATTCTGCTCAAAGTATCAAATCTTATAAAAGAGACGTTCAGCGAAGGCCATAGAGGCGACTCCCTGACTGTGTCTATTGGGGCAAACAATACTTGCATACAGCAAGTGACCCTGGAGTTGACCGTTACTAGATATGGGATGCCTGGCAGCATGCCGCAGCAACTCTGATCATTCAACATGAGGTAACTCCCATTAGAAAGTTGTCCAAACGTTGGATTAATCACAGCAGCTGGTGTACCCTGCTGATGGCAAGACAAATTAGTCACAGAACCATTACAAGCCGCGTGTTAGGAAATGTCCTGACATATAAGCGAACCGCTCAGTGCACGTTTACAGTGTGTACCGCTCAAAAACACTTCACGATCCCCACTCCATTATCTATATGTATACGGTAAATCCCAAGATGTCTTAATGTATTCCTTACCCAACCTTTCATATTTGCCTGCTTGCATTTGTCTGAGGCAATACTGAAACTGAAAAGTAGTCACAGGTAGTGTGATTTTGCCATGAATAAGCCATTCTGTAGCTGGTTTTTCTGCCACTGTGAATGGTAACTTTTCCAGTTTTTCAATGCTCAGCACTGTATACCTTGCTCCTCTTTGTGCCAGTTCGATCTGTTTATCAGTTAGATTGTATTCTGCAAACAGAGCCGATGTGTTGATGAAACGCCAAGGCACATAGCCAGCTCGCAAAGATTGCAGCGTCCAGCTTAATAACATAATAGAACGTAATTGAGATTGGCCTTGTTGTAACATCGCCAAATCTTGTTCTAGTATGTCGATAGCAGAGGATACAATGCCGTCCAGTGAATATATTCTGGAGGACAAAGTTGTTAACCCATTGTCGACCACAGAGAGTGTTTTCTCTAAATTAATACGATCAAGTTCACGTATTCGTTCTGCAGCCTCCATCTGTGATACTTTCCATGCTTCATTATAGGCAGCATAAATGCCGGCATATATGAAACGTTTTTGACGCGGTTTTCTTGGTCCAAGCAAGAATTCCCTAAGGTCTGCGTCCTTTTTAAGTAAGGTTAAGTGTTGTTTCACATCCTGTAGTGTAGACTTATGCAGCCAATCGAGGCATAATTTTCCTACACTGTATGTTGTTACTACCCCCGGATGTTGTCTTTGGACGTATCTTGGGTCTGGCCTATTAATAGTAAAGCCCTGAGTTTTATTCAGGAATCTTTCCTGACAGTTATTCGTGTCTGTGGGCCAGATCAACCATTTTTTCCAATCAGGATTAGATCTGTTGAGTTGTAGTATATTGTCAACTGTCACCACTGCCTGTGTATCGTTATTTCTTGCAGGTGCTGGTACAGAAGGTGTGTTCATCTCTTTGATCTTGGCTAATCCAAGACAAGATGTTTGTTGGATGGTTTCATTCAAAAACATTATTTGTTCAGGGATGATACAGGCTCTAAATAAAGCTTCTATCCCCTGCACTTGCCATTCTTTAGTACCCCAGACTGTTTTGGTGTCTATTGTGTCTTTCCAAAAGTCGAAACCCTGTCTAGACAGTTGGGCATTAAATAATGCAGAGTAAATCTGTTTTGTATTTGTTAACATAGTTTTCAGTCCTGTCTTGTTTACATTTTTATAGTAAAACATTTCTGGATCAGATGTATTATAACCTGAAAAATATGGAAATTTACTAGCAAATGTTTTTGAACTACCTTTAGGTGGTGTAGGACAATGTTCCCATTGGTTAAACATAAACACATTTCTTGGATATGCAGATTTATGCAAATAATGATGACCATAGTGGTTATAACAATACAGTTGTTCATAGTGTGATGAACCCTCTAAATATTCATTTTTAGAAAATGCAGCAGATTTTTCTAGGTCAAACATAATGTCATTTACAGTCTCAAAGTCCCAATCATCTGAATAGGTACTGGAAGAGAGTAGATCACTTAGTGAAATTTTAAACAAATGTGGAATGTTCAATTGTTCCGTCGGACCAAATATATCAAAATCTGTTTTGTCCCACACTATACCATCCTGTATAGGAACAGCTGTGATGTTCACTGATGACAAGTCTCTTGCTTCACGATGGGAAGATTTATGAGGTTTCAAAAGTACATTCACGTCTTTTCCTTCAGTGTTCACATGGATGTATCTGCCACTTATAAGCACGCTCACAGTTGTTACCAAAGCTAGCCAGAGCAGGAAAACAAAAAGTCCAGATATAATCCAGAGTTCAATCCATGGAGAAACCAAATAAGTCTTTTTCAGAAAGTGAAGAAAGTCTTGTACTTGCTGCTTGAATTTCAATGATGCTGGCGTCGTTTCAGGTTCTCTTGGATCTTCTGAGAACGTATCAAAGTTAATGAAATAGCCAGAAGCAGTTCTGTCAATTGTTGGAATTGCATCAGGATTTGTAGAAATCACTGGAACCAGTTCATCACTTGTTACGTTGGTGTAGACAGGTGTATTTGGACGAACTGTTACTTGGTGTTCAAGAGGGATGAGTTCCATAGCGTTGTTGCTTAGTCCTTCATCTGTTACTGCTGAATTCTCGATGGTTATCAGTCTTTCAGTCTGAACCTCTTCGATAGTAGCGAGAGGAGTGTGTCTGCTACTAGGTCGGAGTCCACGAGGCCTACTATTTAGTATTGGCCACATACTGTGGTTTGATCAGGTCGATGGACACAAATCTTATCTCCTTTCTTCCAGCAAGGGGCGGCAGAAGTACTGTTCTTGTTCCTTGAACTGCTAGGACAGGTACTGGTTGTCTGTAAAAAGGTCCAAATTCCTTCTTGTCTGCAATTTTTTCTCTGACTAGATTCCCAACTTTTGGAATCCAGACAGGCCTTGCTGGGACCGCTGATTTTTCCCCAGTGGTGGTTGGCTGTAGGAGTACGTTGCTTTGTTTCGTTCTTAACTTGTTTAAGTCCTGTAAAACAGCCAAACGATCTTTGATATCAAAAGGTTTATTTTCCACCACTGTGCCTACGTGTTCAAGGTCCGGTACCCACATTCTTGTCCCAAATAGGACCTCATATGGAGTGACCCCCCCTAGAGAACTTCTTGGCAGATTATTCAAAGAGCGTTGTACCCCACTAAGGTGTTTGACCCACCCGTCACCCGAACCTAATACTCTAGCTGTTATAGACTGCTTTATGTCTCGGTTTTTCCTTTCCACAACCGAATTTCCCTCAGGATGGAATGGAGAGGAGTACCGCAATGCAACGCCCAGACTGGCCATGGCTTCTTTGTAAGCCCTAGAGCTAAACGCAGGACCCTGGTCAGAATGTAGCGTGCCTATTGCGTATATGCCGATAAAGACTCGCAAATCTTTTATACCAGTTCGAGCGTCAGCTGAGCGCTGAGGCCATAACCATAGGAACCTAGAGCATGAATCCACTGTAACCATGATATATTTATAGTTACCGTCCCTTTGCAAGGGACCGCAGTGGTCCAGGTAAACACAAGCTAATGGTTTGTCTGAAATGAACAGGGGTGTCTGCGCAGGACGTTTCACTGTTGAGACTTTCATCTGTTGGCAAATATCACATTCTAAAACATAGTTTTTAGTTTGTTTCCGAATGCCAGGCCACCAATATCTTTGCTTGAGTAAAGATACTGTCGCTGAAACACCTGCATGGGCAGAAGCTATTCCTTCGTGTGCTGCTAGGATTAGTCCTAATCTGCGTTCCTTGTTTGGGATTACCCTATCCCCCACTCCAGGGATTCGAGCAAAAGGAACGTTGTTCGCATCAATTACATAAGAGTACTTGAGTGGAAACTTTTTTGGTAACGCTGCACTGCTGCCTTTGCTTGAAGCATTGACAGCCAACATTATCTCACTGTCTATTTTTGTTTTGGAACGAGTGATCGCAGCTACGGAAGCCGCCTGCACAGCCCCCTTTGCGGCTTCATCAGCCAATGAATTCCCTGCAACGTGAACGCCATCACGTTGATGACTCAGTGTATGGATCACGTGAGCCTTTGGTAGTTCGTTTTTCAACTGAACTACTTGTTCCCAAAGCATTTTGTGCTTTATTGTGCCTCCTTTCGCATCTTTGAAACCATTTTCAAGCCAGTTTTGTATATAGTCATTATACGACTGAACACAGTAAAAGGAATCGCACACTATCAGTGTGGGGAATTCTCGATCTGTACTTTCAAGTGCCAGTTTGAATGCTTGTAGTTCAGCTCGCTGAGCCGTACAATCCCCTAGAGATTGTGTTTTAGTGACCATAGGTCTGAAGATGCCATTTCGCATTCGACCTTTAATGATTGCACACGCTGCACTGTAAGCTTGCTTACTCCCTGTTGCGGGTTGTGCGGATCTGTCAGTGTAAATTATAAATTCGTACTGATCGAGAGGCAGAATTTCAGTAGGAAGAGGACATTCATGTTCGTATTGCAGGAATGCTTGTGTTTTTAAATCTGGATCAAAAACATATTCAACATCTGTTGCAGCAAAAGAATTAACCCATTGTATCCATCTTGGATGTAATGCTTTAGCATTTGGAATGCTTGCTTTTGTGACCGCTTCTAAAGCTGGTACCGGGGTTACGACAATAATGCGTTTCCCTTGGGCTAAGGCTCTTTCTTTTGCTACAGCGGTTTGAACTGCTGTTAGAATTTTTTCAGTTGAACTGAAGCGCATTTCCGCTTGTGTGTACAAATGAGATTTGTATGCTATTGGTATTTTCTCACCCTCATTGAAGGTTAAGTAGGTGAATCCACATTGACCCGAAATTATTCGGATCACCAAATTGCGTTGACTTACGCGTGTTTGTAAGTGATTTGTTGCTAACATGTTAGCCTGGAGTGAACGCAAAATTTCTGTGTGTTCCTGTGTCCAGTTTCTGATTGAAAAATCAGGTTTGATTAATGCGTAGAGAGGTTTAACCCTTTCTGCGTAATTTAGAATATATGTTCTTCCAAAATTTAGGAAACCCAGGATCGATTGTAAGTTTTTTTGCGTTTTTGGAGGTTGGAGCAGCGCACACTTTTCTAAAAAGTTAGCTGCCAAGCTCTTGCCTTCACTTGAAAGCTCATATCCTAGAAATAGGACATTGAGATGGGCAATTCTGGACTTTTTAAAGTTGAACTTGTAGCCCTCAGAGGCGAAACCCAGTATAATGGTGCTTACCCTGTTCAGGTGTTTTTCCAGGTCATCGTCTGTCAGATAAATGTCATCGACATAGGACAATGCCTCATTGTCATAAATTTGTAGTAACTCCGTTACCCTCGCTGAGAATAAACCTGGGCTATTCTTGAACCCTTGTGGGAGTCGACAAAAGTGACGCTGGGTCCCCATTATGGAGAATGCTGTTAAGTACCTGCTTTCAGGTGCTATGTTTTGACAAAAGAAACCATTTGAGATGTCTAATGTTGTTTTATATTTTTTACGCACAATGTTATTCATTAATGCTGTGCTATGTGCATTTTGCACTGCAAAAGTTTTAGAACAAGTGTTTAGGTGTCTGTAGTCCAAAACTAGACGATATGTATTGTCTGGTTTGGAGACAGGAAACAAAGGATTGTTCATTGAGGAGGTGCATGTTTCAATCACCCCTTGGTATTCAAGTTGATCTAAGATCTCCCTGACCTGTTTTTTAGCTTCTTGCTTTATTGGGTACTGCCGTTGTGCAGTTGGTTCATGTTTCAGATGTATTTTATATTGAGGTGAGTCCTCATCCCATCCTACATGATTTTTATATAATGCTGGGGCCTGGGCCACTGCCCATTTCCTGGCATATGTATACTTTAGGTGAATTGGAATATGGTTGGAGAAGGCAGGCATAATAATGTCCTCGCCGTGTGGGCACTCCCTGACAAATTGTGGTGGCCAGTCCCTTTCTGCTAGAAGTATGTCATAGCCCTTTGATAGTCTTTCCCAAAAAAGTGCTTTCACCTGTCTAGGTTTGTCTCCCTCCATCCGGAGTGTTATTTCATATAACTTTTGTGGAGTACTAACCCTGGTGTCTACAGTCTCTACTTTAATGTACTCATTCAAGTCCACTATCTCCAGAAGTTCCCTCAGGTTCTGGTGAACTATTGTGACTTCTGCTGCACTGTCCAGCATTGTCTGAGCCCATTCTCCGTTCTTGAGTTGTGTTCTCAGTATTCTCGGCATGTCTGATCTTTAGACCTGCTACTTTCTTTTTGGAGAATTGACGTTTTACTTTAGTTTTTGGAGCGTGTTTGTCGTCTTTCGATTTCACGCGTTCTTCTCTGTGTTCCGTCCGTCCTCTTCTTTCCGAAGTCTGTGATGAGATCTGAAAGGGACGAGAGGAACGTGTATCAGTATCTTGATACCTATCAGGTTTTCTCAAATTATCCCTATTCCTGAGGTTATACCTCCTTTCAGAGGACTCCTTTTGAGGAGACCTACTTCGGGATTGAGAACGTTTCTCGTTTGATTTTTGTTTAGTAGTATCCCACTTCTTTTTAGAAGATGTAGGAGTTTGTTTAATTGAGTCCTTCTCAGGACTTTCAGATAGCTTCGGCTTCACTGGTCTTCCACCCATACTATCTCTGCCTAATTCTGCATAAGATTGTTCTATTATTCTGGGTAGCTCTGTTTGATGTTCTGTAACATCAAATTCCCTTAATTTTTGGTGGATCGCCACTGCTGCTGCCTCCCCTTTAATACTTGATAATATTATTGTTGAGACCTGGTCGAAATTTTTCAGTAATTTCATACCTAAATTTAGAGCAGGCTCTGCACCGTATTCGTTTTGAATTTGTTTCAGGACATCAGGTATTACCGCAATTGACGGAATGCCATGTGTTTTGGTATAGATGGCAGCAAAGACTGAGCCCCAAGTGGTACAGTCTTCCAGTTGTGGTGTGATCCCCATTGGTAAACTGATTGTCAGTATTCTGTGTTTCTCATACGGGCTAGTATTTGGAAATACTGCTTCGATTTGAGTAATTTTTTGAGCTATCCAGAATGGAATTTGCTCACGTTTTGTGGGAATTTTACCCATGACTGCGTATAGAGTCTGTGGTGTAATTTTTAGTGTATTCCCCTGGTGAGGAATTTGATTTGGAATTGTTAATGGTTGCTGGACTGTGAAAGTCCGCATGACATATTGGACCAATTGTCTGTAAATTTTTATTAACTCTGTGATTTGAGTAAGTAGTTCCTCATCTGACATTATATCCAGTTCAGGATGAGGTGTATAGCCGGCTAGAATCGGCCATGTTGCTCCTGGTCTACCTAGTGGACCGAGCCTAGTAATGTTTTTGTGATGTTTTAGGGCGCCTTTAAACCAGAGCTGATGCTCCTGGTATGTTAATGGAATTTCAATATCCTCGAAAGGAATGTATTCCTCTGGTGATTCATCTTCTTTGTAGAAGTGAAATGTGTGTGATATTGGATTGCATTCAGGAAATATTACCCATGAATAGAATACCTCTGTCTGAAAGGATTCGTGTGCCTCTATCACGAAAACTGCTCTACCGCCTCTTGGTGGTAGGCCATGTTTTATAAGTTTTAGAGTAATGGCTCTTCTTAAGTTTGGAGCGATGTTTATGACACCCTCCTCGGTTTCATTTAAACCTGTATTGTTAAAAACTACTGCTTGGGCTGGATCAGCCGCAGCTACACCGTTTCCGGCGTCTTTATTCATTTTGTTTTTTGAAAAATGTAGAACAAGTTTCAAGGAAACAAAGATAAGGTGCACAATATGTTGGAACACTGTATCCTTCAACGTTGAGCAAACCAAACAGCTAATATATAGGGTACTGCCCTATGTAGCCGTGGCGGATACTAAACCCTGCCCACTCCAGACGTCTTTTGTAGTATATGGGTAGGGGTCTTGAGAGAAAAGGGCACGGCTGAGTTACTCAGTATCTAACATTGAATTACCGCCTTACCAAACGTTGGGCGCCATGTAGTGTAGCTCCTATTTCCCTAATAGGCTCTGCGCATTGGAATAATATATCCTATAGGTTTGACATAGGACTAAGGTCAGTATGTCCCTATCGAGTATATTAAACTTAATTACTTGGGCCAGCTAGCTCAGAGGCCACTACAAACTCCTTGACAACTAGAAGGGAGTAGTTTCTGGCAGCCGCAAAACATGACCACTGTGTTTCCCTTTAGAATCAGAACGTGTCCCAGAGTCGTGGAAACAATAGATAACTATTTCACTCAGCTCAGTCGTGCATGCTTAGTTTTCTCCAAGTTACACAGAAAGGAATAGACGGGCATTTTCAATAAAAGATTTATTGAACAGTCTTGTTTCTGGTGTAAGTAAAATGTGCTGTTACGATCACAAGACAGTATGCGAGATAAATAATGTACAGTGTGAGCAGTAGAAATAAATAATACTGCGATAGCATTATCTTTTAGTACATAAGCTGTTACATAAATAACACAGGCTAAAAATGCGAGTACTCATACGATGCGTTGCTAAGCTAGTTCTACCCCAATGTGCCTAACCTAACTTAGGTGTAGGGAGAGGTATGAAGTAGGTGAAGTATTCCTTACTATGGTATACTAAGAGTATGTTAAGCCTAGTATGCCTAGTATGCCAAGAGTCCCTCTAGGTTCTAATCAGCTCCATACCTGAAGAATGAGAGAGGTTGGAATCTCTTTGCCAGACTCGAACTCCAACACCCCGCAAGGGAAGTCAGATCACTGGAAGCTGGACTCTCTGCGTGCAGGGATGACAGCGTCTTCTCAGTGCGTCATGCCGGGATACGGGCTCCTCTGAAGTCGAGGTCTCCTCTAGTTTACAAGGGCTAGGGAAGGTATATTTATACCTGAGAGTACCTAGGAATGTTTAGTATTGACGTGAGTCGAACAGCGAAAGACGTCATGAATGAACCCCTAAGGAATAACGGTTCATACATAATATATGAGACCTTGAAGAAATCAATAGTCCTGGACTAGGGAAACTCCCGCAGCCTAAGGGTCTGTTCTTCATGTACTCGTTGTGACGTTAGGGTGGACGGATGTCGGAGACCATGCCTGTATTTGGAGTGCATGGTTTAATGCCTAAATAAGGCCTGGGAATTTATGCCTATATAAGGGCAGGGCGAATTGTGCCTATATAAGGACATGATACTGGAAAGCCCGTTTATGACACCCTAAGAGGAATACAACAGTAGCAAACCCTCCTGTTGGAGTTCGTGTCCCTTTTCCAGGATTGTACTGAAGACAAATCAAGCAGGACTGCACTATCTTTTTAGCTGTGCCGGCAATTTCTGGATGCTCCCAAACTTGCGTAAGCAACTTCGTTATTGAGGATGCTCCAACATGTGCCGGCCCATGTGCCATATGAATCATAGGATGTAACTAGGCTGTGGGCAGTCTCCATTTAGTCATGTCTTTATTCCTCCAACAGCCCTCATCATCCAATGTTCCCTCCCTAGACCATTGCTCAAATTCTTCTGCAGAGGCAGTTCGCTGCATATGAAGCACTTCCTGCCTAGCATCATGCCAACGTTCAGCTTGTGACTTCACCACATACATAGATGTGGTGCTTCGCTGCATTGCAGTTTCGCGGGCTATGCGATCTGCGAAGGCATTACCCTGTCCTATTTTATCAGTCACTTTCTTGTGTGCGCTACACTTAACAATCGCTATTTTCTTCGGATATGTCAAGGCAGTCAGGAGATTATGCACCAATTCTCCATGCACTATTTGCGTCCCATGTGATGTAAGAAAGCCTCTTTCCTTCCAGAGTAACCCAAAATCGTGAGCCACTCCAGAGGCATAGCGGCTATCGGTATAGATGTTGACAGACAAGTCGCTAAGTTCACACGCCCTCGTCAATGCTATCAGCTCAGCTGACTTCTGTGGAATGCAAGCTGTCTCAACTACCGTCTGAAGCGTTGTGATTGCATATGCAGCTGATGTCGTGCCATCTGGTAATCGCAAACAAGACCCATTAACCCATAATTCTCCATCAACATTTGAGAGGGGCGTATCTTGTAGGTCAACACGACCCTTTGTCTGTTCCTCAGTAAGGAATATACAGTCATGAGACTCTTGTGACTGGGATTGAGTAGCTGGATACGGCAACAGAGTAGCTGGATTAAGAGTTGAACATCTTTTCAAAGTGATATGAGGGGCCAAAAGTGTCAATTCATATCCTGTCAAACGAGCACTAGTTAAATGCTGCGTTTTGGTTTGGTTCAAAAGGGCATCAACAGCATGGGGTACTAACACAAGCAATCTATGTGACAAGACTATCCCTTCACTCTGACGTATGGACACAGCTGCCGCTGCAACAGAACGAAAACACCCAGGCAACGCACGAGCGACTGGATCGAGGTCAGCTGAAAAATATGCACAAGGACGCTGCTTATCACTGTGTGTCTGTACTAAAACTGAGAGTGCACAACCATCCCTCTCGTGTACATAGGATGTGAAAGCCTTAGTGTAGTCTGGAGTACCTAATAATGGTGCAGAACATAGAGCTTGACGCAACTGTTGGAAAGCATTCTGACATTCAGTAGTCCATGGAAGGGGCATTGGAGTGCCTTTAGTCAGGAGGGCCAACAAGGGTTTAACAATATATGAGAAGCTGGGAATCCATTGCCTACAAAAAGAAGTAAGACCAATGAATGCACGAACATCTTTCTGAGTACTGGGCACAGGCGTGTCTAAGATAACTTGAATACGATCTGGTGTGAGTGCACGTCCCTCCTTAGACAGGAGGTGACCTAAATAGGTAACCTGCTGTCTACAATATTGCAATTTCTTCCGAGAAACCTTGTGATGGTGTGATGCAAGAAATGAAAGCAATGACAGTGTTCCTTCTTCACACTGTTCAGAGGTATCAGCTGCCAACAAGATGTCGTCAACATATTGTATGAGAGCCACCCCTGTTGGCACAGGGAAAGAATCAAGCTGTCTTTTCAACGCTTGGCTGTAAATACTAGAACTCTCTGTATACCCCTGTGGAGCTGTACAAAATCTGAAGGATCGATTATTCAAAGTGAAGCCGAACAAATATCGGCTATCAAGATGAATAGGGATCGAAAAGAAAGCATTCTTCAAATCAATCACAGAGAATGTAGTCGCAGTAGGAGGAACCATGGTAAGGAGTGTCGTGATGTCAGAGACTACCGGGTATTGGGGCACTACGATCTTATTAACCTCTCGCAAATCAATGATAAACCTGTATATTTTAGTATCGGTGTCTTTCTTCAAGATGGGAAGGATAGGACTATTGCATATATTGTAAGGGACTTCTTCCACTACTCCTACTTCAATCAAATCTTGAACAATACGTATTAGTGCCTCGTCACCTTCTCGAGAAATGTTATATTGAGGCAGTTGAGGCAATAAAGCACCCTCCTTCACTTGAATATGAACTGGTGGGATAACCATTTGCCCTACATCGGTATCTGACGTAGCCCACAAAGTACTAGGGAGTGATGTCAAAGCAATATCTTCTCTAATGAGATAAGACTTCTCAACCATGGGATAGTTATCATTCAAAATGACACGCACGCCTTCTGGGGAACAACGTATCGTAGCTCGGAAATGCTTGAGCATATCAAGACCCACAATATTGTCCGGCGTGTTAGGGGAAAGCAAAAGTGGACATGCAGCAGAGAATTTATCAACGTGAAATGCAAGTGGTTGTGACAGTGGGCTAAGGGATGGTGTCCCATCGAATCCTATCGATGTGATTGTTAAGCCAGACAGGGGAGCCCTTGGAACCAATTGTTTGGACAGGGCGCTACGAGTAGCTCCTGTGTCAACCAAAAACCGATCAGTGGAACCCAAAACATGTGCGTTAACATAGGGACCCTTCTGATCTAATGGGACTTCAACTGATTCCTTACCCCATCCTAGGCATTCCTATGCATAAGCAGAATCCTTCAAATCAGCAGGTGAATAATCAGACATTTGATATTGGTTTCGTCTATCAAAAGTATTAGAAGAATTCTGAGTATGCTTGACTGCCTCAAACCTAGTGCGATCATCCATACCTCCCCTATGTCCTGAATTCCCCGGACGGCTTCTCATTTGTCCTCGACCACGCTGATACTGCTGAGTACGCAAATGTGGACATTCAACAGCCCAATGTCCAATCTCCTTACAATAAGCACACTGATCAGAAGATAAAGTAGCTCGGGGAAAAGAGGGTGCGCCAGGGCGATACATTGCACGTCCGCCTCTGCCAACACCTCTATAGGGTGGACCATAAACCTGAGCTAACATAACCTTCGTTTTTAAATCCTTAGCCTTTTTATCCTCGTTGCCCTTAGCTTCCAATTCCTGACGTTCATAATACTGAGCCATAGTCAAAAGAGAGACTGGGGAAGACGTAGTCCATGAACTCTTGCTGGCCTTTAGGCGACTAGCTATTCCTGGCAACATGTTCGCGACAAATTTATCGACAAACAGATGCCTGCCCGTGTCATCTGTCTATGACTGGCCACTAAAGTCGTGGAATGTCTCCTCAAAGCGTGTAAAGAAGTCAGAGACCGATTCATCTGCCTTTTGCCTACAGGATGCTAACATAGTCCAGTCTATCTTTTTAGGAGGAATGAGAGTTTTCAATTTAACTATTATAGCCTTTGGAAGGTCTAAAATTTCTGTGCGTGTTCCCTTTCTGCATCTATCCTCTCTAGTTCCTTCCAAAGATGTCCAAAAGCTGCATGATCATCTACTTTAAGAATAGACCTCCACATATCAGGGGGTAGGATAAGCCCAAAAAACATATCAATATCAGACAAAGTCATAGTACAAGAACTAATAGCTCCTTCAACTTCTTCATAAAAAGCAGCCGGATTTTTCCGCGGATCAGGCAAAGCAGCTTTAAGAGCCATAACATCCGCTCTACTCCAAGGAGTATAGACCCAATTATAAATAAAATATCCCTTCGCATCTGTTGAATCTTTATCGTCATTCGTGCCCGCACCCCTAGGAGGGACATACAAAGGCGCAGCTTCACGCATTGGTTTCCCATGAACTACAATATCCTTATCTGTCCCAGGATTGTCATCCTGTGGCACGGGGGTCCGAACTGTTTGTTCAGCTGTAGTAGCTGCCTTTTTCTCCTCTCGAAAACGGAATGCATCAGCTCGCAGTTTAACCACGCGTCTAATTAAGTCAGCCACCTGCGAAGGGAGAAAAAGACCGTCACTCAACTGTTTATGATCATTTTTTATATCAACAGGTTCTAATTCTTTGGAATGTTTCCTGAACCTTTCAATTACTTCTCCAGTAAATGACTCTGTAAAATATAACTGCTCTGCCTCCGGCCATTGCTGAACTTGCGCTATAAGATCTGGAGCAGAAGTGTCACCACGAGCTGCTTTTCGGGCAGTAGATCTAAGAGTGGCCGCACGATCAGCCGTCATAAAAGAGCGAGTCTGTCGTTTAGTGTCCGATCCTGACTTTTCCTGACCTGAGAGAGAGATGTCATCATCAGAATCAATCTTGGGGGCAGAGGGAAAAGTATAAGGAGGCGGAGAGTGATCTAATAGAATTGAATCGTCCTGTGGTTTATTAAGTAGAGGATAAAGGGGGCGCCGGACAGGGTATTGGCCATTTACCTGTAAACGACGCACCCTATCCTCTCTCTCTCTTTTATTTCCTTCATTTCTTTATTTTTCAGCTCCAGCGCTTTTGCATAGATATTTTTGCGCTGTTCTTTTTCTGCTAAAGCTTGCTCTCTTCTCACTGGTTCACGCACTTCTTTCTCCCACATTCGTACACAGTCAAACATATCTTGTCTACTTTTGCGCTTAAACATACATTGTTCCACATACTGAATTTTTCTAAGATCAAATGACCCATTTATAGGCCATCGCAACTCAGGATCCTTGCTGGTATATTTATTCCATAGTGCACTATACATTATAGAAGAAATACCGTTTTTAATGTACATATCCCTATTTGGTGTCCCCTCAGGGGGAGCCGGCTGATTCTGTTCTAGATCCATATTGGTACCTCCAAGAAAGCAACACGAAGTGTGCTTGAAACAGGCATGCCAAGAATATTGTAGCATATACAATATTAATCGCCAAGTGACACTTAATACAATGTGTGCCGTTCAAGTTTTTAAAGTTTAGAGAAAAATCTCCTCATTACCTGCCTATATAAATTGCAATTTATATATACCCAAACAAATCCAAGATTTTGGCCAAACAAACAAGAAGTGTTGCATCAAACGACCTTACCAAGCAAAAGTCTCCAGCCTCCAACTGCCAAGTTCTGAATCGACCAAATGGTCTCTGCGCGACGAACGCCAGAAGGGATCTCAGTCGAGGACCGGCACCACCTGGAGGGTCAAATCGGGAAAATCGGAAAAGCACCTTGGCCTGCTAAGACACAGGTCTCCTCATGCAGTGATCATCCGTAGCGAGATTCCAATCCTCCGTCAAGACCACTCCGTCGGGCATCCGAGTCGCCGATGAGCCACACGTGACGGGCGCCAATTTGTAGAAGTAGACCTCACCAAGGCCTACCGGTGCTAAGGGTTCGCCCTTCTTTGCGCACTAGTCCTCAGACCAATAAATAGAGATTGGCACAGAAGCTGGAATATCAAAACAACAGTTTATTAAACCTCATGAGTGGAACTACATCTATACAAAACCCTCAGGCAGTGTATGAGGTAGCACAAGGAGCACAGAAACTGTGGGTCTTTTATACCCACTCAAGAGCTCAAAAGGAGGCGGTACAAGCACACACAAGAATAGCTATTCACATGTATGGACATACAGAAAATGCTCAGTCAACAAAGTAGGAGGAGAATGAAGTTGCTGACATCAGTTAGAGCAGCCTGACATTTACAGACTAAGACAGGTGCATGATCAGCTACAGACTTTTCTGAGCATGTGCAGTGTTACAGGAGCTAACTATAGATAGTTATTCTAGTAAAGCACAAGGGTAGGCAACAGCGAAGACGGAAGGAGCACATGGCGAGCACATGGTCAACTAAAATGGCTGCCAAAAACAAAATGGCTTCAGCTCATGCTGACAGTGATCTCTGCCAAACTTCCACACTCCCTTGTGTGAATTCCTGCCATGTTCAGAAAAGAGATCCATGACTTGTTCCACCCCAGAGTTTTGTTCTGCCCACTGGTTGCTTCAGTGCACTCCTTAAGGCAGAATGTTGGAGGAATGACTTTAACTGCTCTCACCTGCACAGTTCTACAGCTAGCTACCACCTGTTTTGAGTTCCGATCACCTGTGTGCTCTGAACTGTGAGGAGGGATTTACCCCTGGCTTCTGCATTGACAATTTGTGCTTCAGCTGCTGCTACTGGGAGCTCCTGCTTCCTTCTTCAATTGCATGCACTGATGAACCTTTGAAATCCTGAGAGGAGTCCTGATTCCTGCTTTTGCAGTGCACTGCTTTCCTGTGATGGCTTGCTCTTGATCCCAATATTCATGTTTTCGATTTCTGAAGCCCTGTTCATAGTTCCTTGTTTTGGTTTTCTCTCTGTCTCTTTGCTGTCTTTTCTGTCCTGTATTCTGGTTATTCTTTCCACTCTGGTTTTCTGTTCCATTCTAAATTCAGTCCACTGCCTGTTCCAGTCCATATCCATTTACAGTGTGACCTCTGGCTTGGTCTCCGTTCTGATCAGGTGAGGGAAAGACTTCTGTGTTGCACCAAGGTCATTTGGAGTATAACCTGTCTCAGTGTTTTTTGTCAGCCTTGGCCCACCTTGTACTGAGTAGCACAGTCTCTCTAATAGCAGGCCTGAACTATGACTTTGTTGTAGAACTGTTGTTAAGAACAGTCTGCTTTTGTCAATCCTAAAGGATTTCCGAAACTACTAGGAGACCTCTTTTCATATATGAGTACATCCCTTACTTTTCTCAGACCTTGTTCTTGCCTTTCTCTTGTGTCATTCCTCATCCCTGCTTTGGCCTTCTCTGGTGGATGAAAAAAGAAAAGAAAACCCACTCACCTTTAACGACCGGATGCCGCCTCTCCCCGTCCTCGTCATCTTCCTGCAGTCCCAGCTGGCAGCAGAAAGAACCCGGGCTCCCAGGCTCACCTTAGCCAATCACAACCCTGCAATGCAGCGTTGTGATAAGTCTGAGCGCCGTGGTTCATCTCTCAGACGGGGACTGGGAGGCGTGGCATGTTCCTCACCAGGCTGTGTAAAGCAACCCTGGTGGGGAACAGGTAAAGTGCGCAGGACTGTTTGGCTGGCCCGAGAGGGCCGGCCAAGTTGTCATGCGCACTTAAGGGGTGCAAACCACTCCTTTCCCTGCTGTGGCCATCCCTACCCTGCTCCGAGAGCCGCTGACTGCAATTGGAAAACTAAAATGAGAATAACGATATGTTATTATTATTTTATTTTTCCTTATGTTCAGTTAGGCGACGCTCCTCCGCCTTAGCTGAGGAGCCACCACTATTCATTATACATGAGGGTGAACATTGAAGATAAACAATCATTTCTGTATACACAATTACACAGTTTAAGGCAGTGTATGAGTAGGAAGGTCAGAGGTATGTGTTGTTTTGGCCATGGAGGTGCTTTATTTAGTTTAATGTGGATTACAAATAGTATTGATTATTGGTTATATATCAGCATGTGAGAACAGCCTTAAGAAAGGCACCCTAATGTTTTGCAACTTATGTTTTTGGTTTTTAAAAAAATATATTTTTATTGGCATTTTATATTTTTACATGTCGCCACAGTGTTTTACAGAGCAAAGCGGTATGATACGGCTGCTGCATTTACATCCATCATTGTGGTCAAAGCCAGGTCTATTTGGTATAAGCTTTAAATAACCACAAGCACCATGGGAGAATAACCCCTTGCTTTTACAAAGGGGGGGACATGCAGGTGTCACAGCCATGCTACAAGTCTTCATGTCAAGAAATCTGAAATGCCAGTTATACAACAGGGAACCATGAAAGAAAACAGTAATAAGCAATTCAAGAGAACGTAAATAAACAGAGGAGCTACGTACATAGTAAAATATCAGTCAGTATCAAATCACCAGTTTTTCAACATCCATGGGTGGTGGCACCCAAGCAGCAGGGGCGTAGGCCTGTGGACCAGGGGCCCAGGGGTGGGGAGGGCCCTCAACATCTTCAAGGATATTCAGTACTATTCAGCTAATGCCCATTATATGGTGTGCAGTGTGTGTGTGTGTGTGGGGGGGTCTCATTACCTCTCCACTCTCTGTCTGGGTCGTGTGGGAGGGTTCCTCACTCAGGAAATGTTTCCCGGATTACTCTGAGGCCTCCCGTTTGTCTGGCCTCCAGGTGTCTCGGTCAACTCGCCCCGACAGATCACTACTGTCTGATGTCCCCTCCCCCTGGCCTATCTCTGGGTGTTCCCAAGTTACCAGTACCTCTGTCCAGAAATCTGCAATGGGGCGGGCCCGTATCCCTCTAGCCTCTTCTCTAGTCAGTGCCCTCTCTTCAGCTTTCGCCACTTGGTGACATCCTCCCTCCAGGTCTGCACTCCAGGGCATCTGGCTGATTTCCAAGTCATGGCTGTTTGTCTGTTAGCCAACACCAACGCTAAGTCTATAAACCTTGTGCCAACTTTTTGCGAGGCCGGTCTCGGGAAGAGCCCCAAAAGACATGCCTCCAGGGTACAGGGAGGGGATCGCCCAAGTTTCGTCTTCAGGGCTTTAAGTATTTCTTCCCAATAGGGCTTCAAATTAGGGCAATGCCATACCATGTGTGCAAAATCGGCATCTAGGTGACCGCATCTGGGGCATGGGTGGGGTCCGCCCCCATACACCACTTGGAGTATGTGCGGTGTCATATATGCAAAGTGTATATAATTGAATTGTATATATTTTAACCTCGTATTCCTGGAGATCTTCCGTGGGGAGGCTAGAACTCTCCTCCACTCTGGGTCTGACAACTCTCTTTCCAGGATCCTCTCCCACCTGCCCCACGGGGCCAGCAGGGGGCTGAGCACCATTGTCGCAAGGGACCTGTAGAGCCATGTCACTAAGTGTCTAGATGATCCCAGTGATATCAGTAACTGCAGGACCTTGTGTGTCCCGGGCTCTTCCCGGTCCCCCATCCATAAGTCTCGAAATGTTTGTGTCAGTGCTTCATATGTAAGGAATTGTCCTGGTGGAAAGTCATATTGTTCCAGCAAGTCATCTAGTGGCAGCAAAGTTCCCTGGTGGTAGCAGTCGCCCACCTTGACAAGTCCAGCATCTGTCCAGGCCGACATCTGTCCAGCAGTAAAATATGAAGTAGGCTCGGCATGAGGGAGACCCACCAAGGGCACTGCAGGTGCATATAACTGCGTTCCTGTCGTCTTTGAGACACATCTGCACCAGCATTTCACCGCTGCAGAGAGCAGCACCCCCGGGTTTTGGAGAGTCATCGGTGGATCAAGCAGTCCAGCCAGTAGAGTCTCCACATGTGTCATGAGCCCGATCACTCTTAGCCCCCCTCGACTGGCCCGGTCAAGCCATCTTGCAATCCACTGGAGCTGGAAGGCCAGAAATATAGTTCGAAGTCCGGAATGCCCAATCCCCCCTCCTCCAGGTGGTGCCGAAGTATGGCCGGGGATACCCTATAGCAGCCACCGTCCCAGATCAAGTCCCACACCAGTGCGTCTAGGTGCTAAAACCACGTGGGTGGCAATCCCACCTGTAGGTTCTGAAACTTCCCAGAGAGTATATCTCACTACCTATTTAATCTGTAGTGTGCTGTATGTCATACAACCGTTATTTTTTAAACTGCACAGCAGTCATCTTGGAATGGTATTGTTAATAGTGTATCCTTTTCTTACTGTTCCAAGATAGCCATCATGTTAAGAAGCACTATTTGAGCTACGCTGGATCAGTACAACATCGATTCACTGTACATTTTATCGTTCGAAGACAACCCCAATGTTTACTGAGCGGCCATCTGGATATGGTATTGTGCATAATGTATCATATGTTGCAAAAGTTGTGTGTCTGTTTTATTGTGACTGAGCAAGTGAATAAATGCAAGAATGAGTCAGTGGGTGAATGAATGGTTGTGTGAAGGCATGGATGAGTGAGATATTGCATGTATGATGCCTTATTAAGTGCTTAAATTCAGCAGTAACTATTGGTGAATGTTCATTTATGAGCTACAACAATGGGCATTGCCAGTGCGTGTTTACTTATGAGCTCTACACAGTATTTCCTTTTCGTAGCTTCACCCACATCATTTTGATATTTGTAGTGTAGTATACACACACCAATGAAGCACAAGATCCATCAACCAAGTGCAGGAACAAGTTGTAATGGCGAACACAGGAGCCCAGGCTGATGGTACCGTTCACCTCACAGTCTCCACTCCAACTGAAATAACAGCCACTCAGTTCTCCATATTCCACCTAAGAAAGGTCCAACATTAGCGGAGATACATGCCTCAGCATGCAAGTAAGCGCAATGCAAAACAGCATTAACAGTGTAAAATAAAATACATAATATAATATAACAGCAGCAGAGAAAGAATGAAATGCAAGCTTAAGTACAGTTCAGTATATGTTACATGTTGAAGAGTGGTATATGATACAACAATATTGAATGTCTTTGTACATTCCTGCCTACACATCTATAATTCCATCTATTTGGAGTTACGGAATATGGCTTTATGTAGATTTTAACACATACAGAAGGTAGTTGCTAGAACCTTCTTTGGCATGAGGAAATTTGAATCAGTCTACAGCAAGACCAAACAGGTTCATTGGCTTCCTTGGGAGGAAAAGAATAATTCCTAGATTTATGTGCATCATGTGCCCATGGTTTCAAACCTCAATGCCTACCTTCCTAACAAAGTGCATGCACTCCGACGAATCCAGTGCATAATATTCATTCTAATGCTTATTATCTCTTCTGGGTCACCACATTAAACCTCTCCAGGTTGTGTGGAAAAGCCTTTACGATCCACGGGATCAAACTCTGAAACTAAATTAGGATCCAAAATACAATAACCACACCAGAACAGTGGCTAGTTGAGTGTGTTTAATCACCTACCAACAAGTTACAGGCTAAGCCGTTATGCTTTGTACGTAACGGCTCGTAAGCCATCCTCGTTGCCAATCTTAAGATCCAAAATGCAATAACCACACCAACACAGTGGTTAGTTGAGTGTGTTTAATCATCAAAGAACAAGATTCAGGCATGGCAATAACTGGTGGCTTCAACTAATCAGAACCTTCAGTAACAGCAGCTCATGAAAGACACATGCATTCCAATTACAATGACATACATGAGTTCTGACAAACACAGAAAACAGACCACAATACACTGAAAGCCCCTACTGAAAGCCACAAGAAATCAGATCTACACATTGCTCTCTTTCTTGCATGCCTCTGTTAGGTTTTCATTCTACAGCACCAAGAGACCCTCTAGATGTACCAGCTTTCAACAAATTACCCAGCAGATAGAGGTACAAACCCCTGGCTCGCTATTACCTGATGATGATGTATTAGATGACCTATGGAGAAGACTTTCACATCCTGGTGCATGCCTCCCAACTCACTGTCATGTGAAGGGTACCAGGCTTCTTGGACACATCTTCACCGTTCAACCAAGCAAAATACCTACCATAGACCATGGTGGGATCACTCACCTCCAAAATCTTCCTCACCCTACAAAAATGACTCCTCTCCATTTATTTCAATGGACTCGTTTTCCAAAATCACTCAATCTTGCCCTCCTTTGATACTCAAAAGGTTGAGAGTTATGATGGTGATGTCTTATTAATACCTGGGTAGTAGGGTCCTACCACCAAACATAGGAAAATTTAAGAGGGCTTTCAAAAGAATTTGGGAGATGGTCGAAGTTATGTTCTTCAAAGATGGACTACAGAAAAGCGAAATGTTGGCTATACTGTTTAATTGCATTGTTCTTATCTCTGCACCCCCGTATTGCTTATTTGTGTGTTATTCTGTGTTTTTTTATATGACAAAGTCTTAATGCAATAATAAAATGGATCTGAAACTAAAAGGTACAGCCTGTAAGGAAGCGTATGCTTGATTATTTTTGAAGTGGAAACAGCTGTGCAAGGATAAACAGGGCACTATTGTTGAGTTTGAGAGTCCTTGCACTTGATAGCTTGTCTAGCTCCATCCACATTGGTAACCCTGGATACCTGTCTCCCTAGGAGACCAGAGTTGCGCTCGCATCCTGCATTCAAGTTCCACAGTAGCTGAGTGAGTAATGTGTCTGGTGCAAACAACTGTATTACAACTTAAAGACACCCATTTAAGTGGCAAGTTGACTGTTGCTCTTATTCCGAGGATGATTAAATGAAGGGTGTGGCCATCATCATTATAAAAGTACTTTATTTGGTGTTAATTCCTCATAGCAAAATGTTTAAGCAATCCTTGCGGATAAAGGATATTTAGAATACTGTTATGTTATGTTAAAAGAATTTGTAAAGCGCGCGTACACCTAACGGTTTCATGGCGCTAGAGTCAAGGGGGAGGCTGCAACAGAGGGGAAATTGATTAGTCATACGCCTGGGAGAACAGCCAGGTCTTAAGCTGTTTCCTAAACTGTGCATAAGAAGTTACAGACCTCAACTCCGCAGGGAGAGAGTTCCAAAATTGTGGGGCCAAGACCGCAAATCTTAGTCCCCCATGTTTCTTTCGTTTGAAAGAAGGGGTGGCCAGCAGATTCAGATGGGAAGACCGCAAGTCCCGAGAAGGAATGTGACCCTGGATACTAGAAGAAATAAATGCTGGACTATTACCAGAAAGAGCTTTGAAAATGGTACATCCCAGCTTGAAGGTGCAGCGTTTTCCCACGGGAAGCCAGTGTAGGCTTTTCATTAAAGATCTGACATGGTGCCATTTGGGCTGGTGAAAAATCAGCCTAGCCGCTTGGTTCTGCACCAACTGTAGTGCATACTTTATAATATCTTGGTTTGAGAATAGATGGATCGGCGCCTCCTCCCCCACCCACACTTACAACCTGACCTTAACGGAGGAAGCAAGTGTCAATTTAGCTTTTCACCCAGCGTTTGCTTTGCATTTTGAACTTAGCACTCTACCTCCAGTGCTTAATTTGTCCCAGTGTTTTCCAGTGCTCCGCACCGGCACTTATTTGTAAGCACTCTCACATATTTATGAGAACCCACCACATGGGGCTGTTTGTGTGTATTTTTAAGCAACATTCATTAGTGGAGCAGTAAATATTTAATATAGCGTTAAGAAATGATAAAACTTGAACTTAAATCTGCAGTTAAAAAGAAACGTGGATTGTACCAGCTGCAGTGGACCAGTGAGTAATACCTTGGGCCCTGGCACTTAATTGTTTTGCAAATTAAGCACTGTAACTACTTCTAAAACAGAGACCCAACCACCTGCACACTTGCCACTCAAAGGACCATGCCTGGTGACCCTTCTTAACCCTCAGTGGCTTAGGAAGGGTGTTGTGGGCACCCAATGCAAGCAAGGAAAACGGTGCCCACCTTCTGGGCCAGAAGTAAAAACAGCTACTGGTGGGATGCAGTGGGCCCCTTGCACTCCCTGGTCCTGATCAGTGCTTAAAATTGGAAAAATAAGTGCAGGTACTCAGTAAAATGAGGAAGAAGTGTGGTATGTGGGCGGGGCTAGGGAGGGGGCTAAAGGCAAGACATGAAGATAGTAATGGCTTCTATACCAGTTGCAGCACATACCCAAAGAATTGAGAATTGCTATTATATAAACAAAGCAGGTTCACTCATTACACTAAATGAAAGCCAAATGAGATGATATGTTAGTATTTCCTTGTTTTCTAATATTTGCAGTTTCTTAATGTCATACTGTTATTTGCTGATGTTTGGCACAAAACTGTATGGTCTTGAGTGTGCACGCACACAGAAAGAAACAGCAGAAATGCACACAAATCATTCCACACATTTCCTTTAAAATACCTCCTGAGTGTCACAATTCTCTCCCTCTTTCTCTCGCTTTTCTGCCTCACAAAAACACGCACAACCATGGAGGTAAACACACAGACATAAACAGACACTCACACAAGACTCAGGTGGGATTAAAGCCATTTTAAACTCTTTACCTTCCATGCTATCAGTGGGCTGACTCGATTCCGGTGTTTGCACAAATGCACACAATAGTGTGAATGCGATTGACAGCACAGGGCCTGAACGGACCCTGCTCTGTTGAACACAGCGTGATGACAAACACTCTGACATTTTGCAAATGAGCCCACACTGAATAGTCCAGCTGGGGTTCAGCTCAGGGCTACAGAAGCATCTTGTCGGTGAGAGCCAGGTTCCACTCTGACAGCCTAGTACTCACCAGCACTAGCAGCCAATAAGCCTACCTTTAATGAGTACTGGCATTCTACTCAGCCAAAGTAATAAAAAAAAGAAGTGCCTGTACTCAGTACCTGTGAGTACCGGCCCATTTAAAGCACTGGTCTTGATGCCAGTGCAACTGTTGTATTATTCTTGGCTATGGCCCTTTTAACTCTACATACCCTCCATACGCACCACAACAAACTCAGAAGTGTCAAAGGTTCAATGTTAGAACTCTCCAGGACACAGCTGCTTCTATTTAATGAAAGACTTAATAGCAACTACCAGCCAATGCGCCAAACTGAAGGGTCCAAACCCTGAGAACTTTAAAAAAACAAAAGGAACAGTAAAACTTGCAGCGAATGAAGGAACTCAGGACACATATATTTTCAGGAACTGGCACCCTGGAACCGTGTGACAAGGAACAAGGAACAGAGAGCAAGTAGTGTAGTAACAACTCAATTGTATTTGCAGTAGGTTCTTTATTTAATCAGCCCCAGATATGTCTTACAGCAACAGCAGCAACCTCCCAACTCCCTCAACTGTCACCCTTAGAACCTTCATCTATGTATGTTCCACAGTGGAACTACAGTTGTGCACTCAATAGCCAATCAACCACATGGAATGTATTATACATCATGTGGTAAGCATTGGTATTACAACGCATCTCCCCCTTTACAGAAACCAAGAATATAAACATAAATTTAGTGCAACCTACAAACAATAAATTCATTAAAAAAAACTAGATTAATATATTTCTTAACTTTTAGATAAAATATTCAGCAAAAAGGTAATGAATAGGGAAAAGGAAAATGCAGTGGAGCAATGGCCCCTCCCCGCAATGTCCTCACGCTCAGCTCCAGCGGCTGGCAGAGCAAAAAATAAAATGGTAATAAAGTCACTTTATTACCATTTTATTTTTCAATTCTGCTATGCCCACAGCAGGGGGGCAATGCCCCTCCGACCAAATGGATCAGCCACCGCTGATTATTTACCCCATGGTAATCCCTGCATGAGAAAACCCACAGACCCTGCCATTTATATCGCACCTAAGAGAGCTATATGTCAATTCGGGCCACTGGCTATGATCCATTAACGTATCTTCTAACATCATTGTGACAGAGTTTAGAGGGCCAGTAAGTTTAACTAAAATGAAACTAGCGGCGACCGCTCAATTAGAGCGGAGAAGCGCCTCCCCCCCTGCCACCAGCTGCAAATAAAACGGGTTTTAAACCCGTTTTATTATCGTTTATTTTAATCTCCTGGACCCGCCCCCAGGACTCTGACGAGTCCTGGGGGCAGGTCCAGGGGATGACACTGCTGGGGGGAGCGGTGGGCACTCCCTTCACTGCGTATGAGGGTTTGGCCAGCCGTCTCAGGCCAGCCAAACCCTCATGCGCAGTAAAGCTCTCTCCAACCCCAGCTGCATTGCTGGGGCTGGAGAGAGCAGGCACAGACTCCCAGTCTGCCTGGGAATGCAAGTTGCCTGCGCTCAGGCCAATCCCGACGCTGCTTTCATGCAGCGTCAGATTGGCCGCAGTGCAGTTTGGGAGCCTGTGCCCAGAAGCAGGAAGGGAGACGGCGGCGACATTAAGGTACTTTGTTATTTTTGTCCTCTGAATCCTCCAACCCTCCCCTCCTCCCTCCTCCGGCCTGGCACCCCCCACCACTTTGGCAGGGGGTGGGCAGCTACTGAATGAAACCCACCAGTAGCCAAATGAGTATGGAGGAATGTGATCCACATAAGCGATATAGCATGGCCCGTGCAAGGAACCAAACTATCTGTTATCGCCTTCCTTATACACACCGCTCAGCGCAACCCATACCACAACTCCCTTTCACCCCCTTTTTCCCTTTTCCCTTTTCTTTCGTCTTCCATTTTACATTATACTTTATTATACTGTTTTTACAATAAACAATGCTTTGTTCTTGATCATACTTACTTATGTGTCAAGTATGGACTGAAGCAGGAGTAGTAAACAAGTAGGATTTATTCTCCTAAAGGAAGCACCACCGGTTACAGGTCTTCAGGCACCGGGAAGCACCGAGCAACTGTCGACTTTGCCTACTCTGACTCAACGGCCCGATCCCATGTTCCAGCGTGGAACATTAGGCTCGTGCCATGAGACAGAGTATTCAAAGGATAACAAAAGACACACAGTAAAAGCACGTGCATGCAAGCACGAGAATGGCAAGGAACACATAATGTACAAGAACGTGCGAGCGAACACAAATCAGCACATGCTAACTGGATGTAACACACCTTCCCCCCTTAAAGATATCTAAAAAAACTATTTAATAAATTTATTTTTTACAAAAGAAACAAAATCAGACATCCAAATGGGCTTTTTTCTGGAACGTTTACCCAAATCCTCAGAACCAACAGTGTCATTTTGGATGCTGGTACCATCTGGAATAGAAACATGGCTGCTACTAATTTCATCATCAATATCATCCAGGTAAGTAGAATCAGTAAGATTAAATTTCTCATTAGTGCAGTGATCAATACCTGAATACACATTTTTATCAGCCTTGAGAATGGCGATTCTACTCAAATTCCAAACTTTGTTGTCAGAAAGTCTCACAGAATTTTTAACACTTCCTTAACTACAAAAGGACCCATAAATTGGCTCTCCCTTTTTTAACTTTCCAGGGTTTTTAACTTTTACAAACATGCCCACCTTGACAATGGGGTCATGCTTTGACCCTTTTTTATTATCAAAATACTCTTTATTAATGGCATGGGTTTGAGCAATCTTTTCTTTAACAGTTTCTAAATCCAAGTTAGATGAAGTGGAGGAAGATAACCATGAGGGATTAGATTTGGTCCTGGGAATCCTACCTCTCATGATTTCAAACGGAGAACATCCAGTCATGGTATTCATGGTCGTTCTGTACATCCAAACAGTTTTTTGAATCTGTATCTCCCACTTGTCACTGACTACTCCTGCAGCTTGTATGGCATTCTTGAGAACTTTGTTAAATCTCTCAATAACACCGTTACCACTAGGATTATACAAAGAAGTGGTAGAATGAATTATACCAACCCTCTTGAAGTAGTCTTTGGCCTTGTTGGATAAAAACTGTACACCATTATCGGTGATAAGACGAACAGGTAAACCTTCTTCAGTAAAAGTTTCATCCAAAAAGGTCAAAACAGAATCAGTGTCAATTCTCTCTACAATTTTGATCACGGGCCACCTTGAGAAAATATCTATGGCCGCTAAAATAAATTTGGAATTGTAACCAATAGGCCCCATGATATCCATAGCAATAGTGCTCCATGGATTGTCAGGAACTATGTGATCACCCATATTGGGTTTGAGAGTAACAAGAGATTTATCAGAGTTGGCGATGGTGACACAGTTTCTCACGATGCGTTCAATGAACATGTCCATACCCGGCCACCAATAGAAATTTTTCACTGTCTGTTTTGTTCTCACAATTCCACTATGACCCTCATGACCATGCAGTACTATAGAACGTCTTAGTTTGCTAGGGGGCACAGCACGATCCCCTCTTTTGAGTATACTGTTAATGCATTACAATTCATCCCTAATTTCCCAGAAACTTCTGAGCTCTGAACTAATGTTCTTTTTGTTAGGCCATCCACGTAAAATGTAACTTTCTACTTTTTTTAAAAGGGAATCATCATCAAACTCCTTGCACCATAAGGTTTGGTCAATAGACATAGGACCCTCGTCATGTACCAAAGCAATTTGTAAATCATCCCATTCATTGTAAAGATCTTCTCTGATGGATAAAGGCATTCTAGATAAAAAATCAGCCGTTACATTCTCTTTCCCGGGAACATACACAATGGTGTAAATAAACCAAATTGTCAAGTATGGACTGAAGCAGGAGTAGTAAACAAGTAGGATTTATTCTCCTAAAGGAAGCACCACCGGTTACAGGTCTTCAGGCACCGGGAAGCACCGAGCAACTGTCGACTTTGCCTACTCTGACTCAACGGCCCGATCCCATGTTCCAGCGTGGAACATTAGGCTCGTGCCATGAGACAGAGTATTCAAAGGATAACAAAAGACACACAGTAAAAGCACGTGCATGCAAGCACGAGAATGGCAAGGAACACATAATGTACAAGAACGTGCGAGCGAACACAAATCAGCACATGCTAACTGGATGTAACATTATGCCACACTTCTCAGACTGTTTATAATGCTCTACTTTTCTTCGGTGTGATGTAAGCATTGTGTGCACCATGACTGTTATCTTTTTTGTTCTTTTTGATAGATAGATATATATATTATTGAAAGCCAATACAATATTTTGAAATTAAATAAAAAACAAAACCCACAAGTGGAGACCACTCTGAAATCTGTGAGGACTGTTCATATTATATCACTCGAGTGGTTTTCCCTACTCCAGGCTCGTGAAAAGAATTACCTCCACTACCTCAAGACCTGATAGCATGATAAACACCTGTAGAAAACCTGAGTTAACATAAAAATGGGTAACAGTTGGTAAAACCACCTTTCTCCATAAAACAGACTTCAGCGTTACCGTAAAACTTCAAATCGATGTTAACTGTCTACATTTTACTTGCAAACCGTACATCGATATTAGATGGTAGTAGGCTGATTCTAATTCCATTATGACAATTGACCTAATGATTATAAGAAATAAAACAGTTTGGTGACAGCAGCCAGAAAGGTTGCAATTTCTGGATAGAATACTTTACATGATTGAAAACAAAATGACACAACTTCCCTATCTTGAGTTCTCAATTTTCCGGGCTTGTCCAAAAGCACAAAACTCTGGCAAAGTCCATAAAATCCATTTGAAGTGGATAAGCTAAAATCCATGATATAAAAATCTTAGTAGGAATTCTGTGGGTGATTTGTCTGCCTCTGGTATTTTGTGCTCTCAGCTAACCTCTCTAGCCACTACATAAAATACTTTGACTAGGTTACCAAAACACCCTACATTTGAAAAGAAGAGAGACACACATGAAACATACCATTGGGAGGAAATTATTACATCAATCATCTTGCTTTGAGTGCAAAAGGCTGGTTTATTTACGACTTGCAAGCACAGTAGCTAGTCCTTCGGCAGAGCTGCCCAAGCTACTCTGTAAACTGGCAAAATATTCTAAACCAACCAGCCTTTCCTAAGTAACTCCTGCCCCTAAACCCCCCCCCCCAAAAAGAAAACTCCTGAACTGCACACAACCTTTAAGATTACATGAATCCTTGTGGTCCTTGCACACAGGAACCCACATTAATCATCTTGTTGAGCCTGCCTGCTTATGGCCCAAACCCTCGCCCTTGCCCCAAATCTTTGTTCCATTGTTCTTTGCTCATTCTTACACCCACCCATTTTGTCCCAATCATCTGAACAGTTTGCCTTCCTCTGCTTGCTCTTCAGTGACAACAATACAGAAGAATAAAACACCTGCTCCCAGTCCCAAACAACATGTAACTGGGTGGGCGCTGGGCTTCAGCTTGGTGGCAGGTGCAGAGGAAAGTGCACCCATCGCCGTATGCAACAACGCAACGTGGGCAGCCCTACCGTGCCACGTTATTGCGTCATTCCCTCTGCTTCCTCCCAACTTCCCTGAGAACGGAGCACGCTGCGCTGCCCGTGCTCTGGCCTGATTGGGAGGAAATGATCACACCACTCCGCTTGCTTTGAGTGCAAAAAGCCGCTTTATATATAACTGAAAAGCAAAGTATCTAGTCCAGGCCTCTCCAAAAGGTAGCTCATGAGCTACTGGCAGATCTCCAGCTACCTGCCAGTAGCTCTCCTGTGTGCCTTCTAATTTAGAACTTTTCACTTAATTAAATTAACATATGTATGAAAAAATTGTTTACTCCAAGACGAAAATGTGTGTATTTTCAGAAATTACAAGCTGATGTTTCGGGAAAAAAAGGTTGAATTTCCAAAATATTTTCAAAGGTGATTTTTGAGTGATAAATCATGTGCGAAGACATTACTAATTTGGTTACTTTTGTGCCAGGGGAACTGCAGCTGTGGCTGGCATGTATAACCTATGTATAGGCATTCCAAATTGGCAAAGCCTTTTTTAATCACTGTTGTTGACCCTTCTGATGCACTCAGGTAATCACTGCTGGTAATCTTGAACACAGGGGTGACTAATGTATTATTGTCTGATGTGGTCACTATTACAACACTAATAATAGTAGCTTGCGATGATTTTCTTTTAACATAGATAGCTCTTATTACTCAAAAGGTTGGAAACCCTTGACCTAGCCCTTTTCGGCTGAGCCGCACAATCTACCTGGTCAACTCGTCTAAAAAAAAAAGAATCTAAACCAACCTGTTTCCCATAAGTAAATTCCCACTAACATCCCACGTCCCAAAAACTTCTGAACTGCACACAACCTTTGAAATAAATAACAGTAAGTTGTTCCCTATGGTATTCAATCTATTAGGCTGTCCTCTTACATACACACCCACTCATACGTGCCCCCATATACATACAAGATGCCTTGTTGGTAGTATAAAGATATCTCCTCCTTTATTAAAAAAAAGTTTCACAAGATTTTTTACACACCATAAAAAAATTCAGAAATGCAGTTTCATTTTCATTAAAAACACATGCAATTTTATGATAGAAAGAAGCAGGCTTTGAAACCCCTATCTCTTTCACATATATATGACTTCAGCTTATATGACACAATATGCAACACATTTCCTTATGTGCCAAGTCATTACTGTTGCTTCATCACAATTTATAAACATGTATCAGTTAAAATATATAATTCTAAATAACACACAAAAATACACAGTATAAAAACAATAATCAAAGGAAAAAAGGTTGTCGACGCGGCGTTTCGGTGGGATGAAATTAGTTAACACCACCTTCTTCAGGACAAACTTATAGGTTAAAAAACAGTATTGTTGAATCTAATAAAAACAAGAAATAATACATGTGTAAATGTTCAATTGCAGGAGGTATTCCAACTACATACAAACAAGGCAGCAGTATTATTGTGGCCCAGTTCTATGTTAAACAAAGGGGAAATTTATAATTACAGAAATTGACCCTGACGTGCGAATAGGGATCCCATTTGATATAGCCAGGAATAAGTTAGGGCCATAACCAGGGCTGGACTGGCTACCGGGCATTTTTTGCTGGGGTGGCAGGGTGGGGTCCAGGGTCACTGCGGAGGGGCTGATTTTGTTGCTGGGGAGCTGCCGGCGCTTCTAAATAAACAATGCAAAACAAATAGCTTTAAAGCGTACTTTTTAAAACATTTGTTTTGCATTGTTTATTAAGGAAAACCCGGTAGCCAGTCTGGCCCTGGCCATAACTCCCTCCCCTGACATACAGGCTTCCATACAACCTCATGCTGGACAGTCACATACCTAAAAATAGAATTGTAGTTCATGTATAGTCATATCTAGATCTTCTTATTGATTTCATTAAACGTTTCTCTTGGGGCTCTGGTTACACCTCCGGTTATCTGAAATATTATGTAAATATTCAATTTTAAGACAGGGGGCATATATATTACCCTCAACCTCTTCTCAAAGATTAACTTAACCATGACTTTTGCTTACCATAGGATTAATAAAAGAATAAGCAAATCCTATAGTTACAGGATGTCTACATGCTTCAAACTTTCGTCTTGAGATTTATCAATTTATCAACATCGATATCCAGGTTTATTTCGTACCTCCTTATTCGGTCCCAATGATTGTCCTATCCGTGAATGAAAAAAAAGCAGAAAGACTTTCTATATTATCATTTTATATATTCAGGCTTCTCTCAAGGTTAAATCTCTAAAAAGAAAGGGATTTGTGCTCACCTTTCAGACATATTTTGTTTTATCCTCTAATGACACTGAGGACCTCACTTGATCTCGCAGCAGTAATAGGATATACTTCTGTCGTTATTTTCTCTTTTCAGCGTTCCCCATAGAAAGCCCCTATAATTAATAATACTTGGTCGCTGTTGGCTGCGTAAGTAAGAAAATGGAATACAAACAAAGAGATGCTTAATAAATTCTAATTGTCTTATAAGTTCTAATATACTTTAAATCCTACCATGCAGTCTAATACTTAAATACCCGACCCGGAGAAAGCTTCCACACTATGGGCCGGTCACTGAGTTTTATATTCCGGTTAAATAGAGGGTTCCATTCAATAAATAAGGAAACTCCCACCCATTTTTATTACTTACTCTAGCTTGCCAAGCCCTCAATTGTCTATGCTTACTGCTAAATAGCATCTAGGGCCTGTCACTCACCAGGAATATTAGAATATCGTGTATAACTCAATCGGGACGTCCTCCAGAGTTTACTTTCAATACTTGCAACACCGGTGCTCCTATATATAGTGTGGATCAGCCTATGTCTTCCTGCGTTTCGAGTAATTCAGCCTAAATAACTTCCGGGGTCGGGTGATCCGGCAGGAGACGCTTTACTAAGATGTCTAACATGGCGGCCATCTTTTATTAATTCGTTGCTTGTCTTATATATAGAGAGTGCCAAGAACTTCCTAGACCTTCGTGGAGATCGGGTTTAAACCCGTCATTTTTCTGCATATATTACACAACGAAATCGCCACGAACGTCAAAGGCGTTCGTAGCGATCGAACTGTGCAATGTATATAATCATGCTTCCCAGCGGCTCACGCGTTACGATGGTATCAACGCGGCGGACATCTTTCATTGGTTTATTGCATATAACGCCTAGATCAACGGGAACGTTCATAGAGATCGGACTTGTTATAATCCCTTTTCCAGATTTTTTTATAAATAAACAAGTGGCACCTGTAATGTGCCTTCTTTATTTTACTAAGCCCATATCGATCCCGTATTTATAAGTTCTTACTCGTTATATTTTACCAATAAATTGTTAAACAGGAAGCTTTGCCTTTCGGGAGGGTGGGTTAGAATGCATTTACATATTTTATTATTGTGTAAGAGAATCATTTCTTCATATTCATTCAAAAACTCTCACATATGCGCTTCTAGGGCAAAATTACACTCACTAAATCCCAGCTATGCACCCTCCACTGATGGTTGTGGCTTCTCTTCATTCTTCAAGGAAGCCCTCTTTCAAAGGGCATTATTATCCTATCACTAACAATAATGATGATGTTTTATAATGTCACAAATATAACTGCATGTTAGCATGGCCTGATAATAGTGATGTCTTATAGTGTCACGGAGAGTGGCTATATATTAGCATGGCCTCTCAAGTCTGAATACAAGATCTATGTTCTAAACTCTTATTGTGGTGCTCAAACAGCAATATGACCCTCTCTGGAAGTAGACTATAGAGATTTCTTTAATATAACAGTAGTTATCTATAGATTCTTTCCCACTCCTCCCTATTATTGAGTCCGTAAACATATGTCTTAAATTTACTCAGAAAGAATTGTTCTCTAAATTTTCGTTTTTTGTCTAAATCTCCCCCTCTAAAGGTTCCTGTGATTTTTTCTAATATGCACCACTTCAGGTCATCCACTTTATGATTACAATTAGCCCAATGTTCAGTTAAGTGAGCATTCTTTTTGCCTACCCTCAATGCAGATCTATGTTCATTGAGGCGTACACGTACCTCTCTGGAGGTTTCTCCCACGTAGCCTTTATTGCAGGGACATATAATTAAATAAATTACATTCTTAGTCCTGCAGTTAAACATGGAGTTAAACATATGTTTTACACCATCTAAAGCAATTTCTTTGCACTAATAATTGCACTGCAGTTTGTGCAAGTACTGCATGGGAAATTCCCGATCACTTTTTTGTTTGCATCAATACTTCTCTGATGAACCTGCGCTGGTTCTCTATAGGTCTGTACCACACTGTTTCTTATGGTTTTGTTCCTACAGTAGGAGAAAAGAGGTTAGTCAAACGATTCTTTATTTTTTTCTAGCAGCAGTGACCAATTTCTATTGATTAGATTTTTTATTTTATTACTGATGTTAGAAAAGTTTGTTACAAACACTATTTTATCTTTTTTTGTATTCTTTTCTTTATTACTATCAAAGAGAAGTTCCCTATTAGAATATTTTGCCCTTTTATATGCCTGCTTAATGATTTTTTTCAGGTAACCCCTATTGTGTAGTTTAACTTTTAAATTACTAGCATGAATCTCAAAATCACTCCTGTTGGTACAGTTTCTTCTTAAACGGAGAAACTGACCACAGGGAATATTGTCCTTCTGGCATCTGGGGTGGTTGCTCGTAAGGTCGTGTTTCTATCCGTGGGTTTAATATACAAATCCATCATCAATTGACTATCTTTCGCCTTAATTTTAATATCTAAAAAGTCACAGTACTCTTGGCTCATGGTTGATGTGAATTTGAGATTTGGATCTCCACAATTCAACCAACTAATGAAGCTCTCCAGATCAGTTTTGTCCCCCTCCCAAATAAAAAACACATCATCTATGAATCGTGACCAATGTGTCACATCTTCATAAAAGGGTGCGGCCTCATTAAAGATATGCTTATCTTCAAAGGCTCCTACGTACAGGCAAGCCAAGCTGGGAGCACATGTGGCTCCCATGCTGGTCCCTTTTATTTAGCAGAAATAATCCCCATTAAAGAGGAAGATATTATTTTTTTAAATCATTTCTGTAAATTCAATTATTAAAAGGGCACGTTCTGATAGATCCCCATTCTCATCCTTCAATAGATCCCTGATGGTATCTACTATTGCTGTTTGCGGGATATTAGTGTATAATGCCTCAATGTCTAAAGACACCAACCATTAACAATTGGGATCAAAGGCTCAAAGCTAAGTCCTTCTACCTTTCTAATCATGTCAGTGGTGTCTTTGATATATGATTTTTGCTGAGACACTAGAGGTCGCAGAAACTTATCTACGTATTTGCTGAGGGGTTCTGTGAGTGAATTAATACTAGATATAATAGGGCACATTGGGGGGTCAGTTAAATTCTTGTGGACTTTGGGTAGCCCATACATGGCTGGTAAGATTGGGTGCGAGTTCAATAGGAATTCATACTCGTCTTGACATATTATATCGTCCTCTTTGGCTATATTTAAACACTGTTTTACTCTTGTTTGTAAATTTCTCCACTCCTCTTGGCTGGATGGTCTATAGTGTTCACTGACAGATAAAAGGGCCATCATTCTCTTATTATAATCACATGTGTCCATGAGGACTATACTTCCGCCTTTATCGCCAGGCTTTATTGTTAAATTATCATACTTTTCTAGATTTTTTAGGGTGATTCGTAGGTCCTGAGATAGAATATTATTTTAATATTTCATATTCTTTTTAAATAAATCTTCCAGTCCCTTTTCTACCACTCTTTCAAAAGTCTCAACCCCTTTATCTACCATCTGGCGTGATGGAGTCCAGGTAGATATTGGTTTTAAACCTGAGCAATTTTCCTTATTAGTCAGTTCCTTATTAGCAAAAAAGTTTTTATTCTGATCTTTCCGAAAAGACTTTTAACATCCTTTTCTATTTCAGAAATATTAGGTGGGGCCATAGGAGCAAAACCTAATCCTTTCTCAAGCAGAATAGTTTCTTCTTTAGTTTATATTCTGCTCGATAAATTAATTATGGGTGCTTTTTTTGTTAATCCCATGTTTTTGGACTCCTGGTCCTCATATATTGATTCCTGTAAGGTGCTTGTCGTTGGAAATTCCCTCGTCCTCTGCCTCTCGGTCCCTGATTTTGCCTCTGTTGCTGACCTAAAAAAGGCTTTTGAATTTCTCTATTTTGTCCCACATTGATATCCTTTCTATTTCTCTGTTCTGCACTACTTTCGTCCTCAGACTCTGTGCTAGCATATGAAGTGCCTGAGAAAATGACTTGTTTTTTCTGGCCTCGTGGTCGATGTGGATACCGGTTCCTATTCTGATAATCCTCCTGTATAGGTTGTTCATAATCATCTTTTTGGAGGTAAGGATATACTCTCTCTGGATTGTATCGATTTATATCCTTTCTAAGTTTATTAGTTTTTTTGTTGATTAAATATTCTTTGTATCCTCCTATATCTTCCTGGATTTCCTTGAATTTTCGCTTAGCTTCCTCGAGGGCTGTGCTTTCCTTTAACTGTGATTCTAATGTATCTATTTCCTTTTTCTCAACTATAATCACTTCCTGGGCTGTTTCAATGATTAACAGCATCCAGTCCCTACTGCAGCGATTAGCAATCAGAGTCCAATGTTCAATAAATTTCTCATTTTTTACAAATAGACCAGGCTAATTTTTAACCTGTAGCCCAATGGGTATTATGCCCTTTTTACAGTATTCAATCAGAAACTCAGAGTGAAGTTCTGTACGAATTATTTTTTTCTTTAAATTCCACAGGGTATTCCACTTCTCAGTATTCTCATCAGATATAGTCAATGTGCTAATAGTTTTAGAATTACCACTAATAATTTTGGAAAATTGATCTTCAGTAAAACCGAACGTTTTTAATGTATCCATAATCTAATATTAGATATATGTCTATTTCCAACACCAACCTCTCCAGCTAACAAGCTGTACAAAGAATCCAAAAAACAAGAGAGAGAGACTCTTCACAACACCTCCCGAAAGGCGAAGCTTCCTGTTTAACAATTCATTGGTAAAATATAACGAGTAAGAATTTATAAATACGGGATCGATATGGGCTTAGTAAAATAAAGAAGGCACATTACAGGTGCCACTTGTTTATTTATAAAAATCCGGAAAAGGGATTATAACAAGTCCGATCTCTATGAACTTTCCCATCGATCTAGGCGTTATATGCAATAAACCAATGAAAGATGGCCGCCGCGTTGATACAATCGTAACGCGTGAGCCACTGGGAAGCATGTTTATATATATTGCACAGTTCGATCGCTACAAATGCCTTTGACGTTTGTGGCGATTTCGTTGTATAATATATGCAGAAAAATGACGGGTTTAAACCCGATCTCCACAAAGGTCTAGGATGTTCTTGACACTCTCTATATATAAGACAAGCAATGAATTAATAAAAGAGGGCCGCCATGTTAGACATCTTAGTAACGCGTCTCCTGCCAGATCACCCGACCCCGGAAGTTATTTAGGCTAAATTACTCGAAACGCAGGAAGACATAGGCTGATCCACACTATATATAAGAGCACCGGTGTTGCAAGTATTTAAAGGAAACTCTGGAGGACGTCCCAATCGAGTTATACACAATATTCTAATATTCCTGGTGAGTGACATGCCCTAGATGCTATTTAGCAGTAAGCATAGCCAATTGAGGGCTTGGCAAGCTAGAGTAAGTAATAAAAATGGGTGGGAGTTTCCTTATTTATTGTATGGAACCCTCTATTTAACCGGAATATAAAACTCAGTGACCCGCCCATAGTGTGGAAGCTTAAGAAAGTAGCTTGCTTTCTCCGGGTCGGGTATTTAAGTATTAGACTGCATGGTAGGATTAAAAGTATATTAGAACTTATAAGACAATTAGAATTTATTAAGCATCTCTTTGTTTGTATTCCATTTTCTTACTTATGCAGCCAACAGCCACCAAGTATTATTAATTATTGGGGCTTTCTATGGGGAACCCTGAAAAGAAAAAATAACTTGACAGAAGTATATCCTATTACCGTTGCGAGATGAAGTGAGGTCCTCAGTGTCATTAGAGGATAAAACAAAATATATCTGAAAGGTGAGCACAAATCCCTTTCTTTTTAGAGATGTAACCTTGAGAGAAGCCTGAATATATAAAATGATAATATAGAAAGTCTTTCTGCCTTTTTTTCATTCATGGATAGAACAATCATTGGGACCGAATAAGGAGGTACGAAATAAACCTGGATATCGATGTTGATAAATTGATAAATCTCAAGACGAAAGTTTGAAGCATCTAGACATCCTGTAACTATAGGATTTGCTTATTCTTTTATTAATCCTATGGTAAGCAAAAGTCATGGTTAAATCAATCTTTGAGAAGAGCTTGAGGGTAATATATGTGCCCCCTGTCTTAAAATTGAATATTTACATAATATTTCAGATAACCGGAGGGGTAACCAGAGCCCCAAGAGAAACATTGAATTAAATCAATAAGAAGATCTAGATATGACTATACATGAACTACAATTCTATTTTTAGGTATGTGACTGTCCAGCATGAAGTTGTATGGAAGCCTGTATGTCAGAGGAGGGGGTTATGGCCCTAACTTATTCCTGGCTATATCAAATGGGATCCCTATTCGCACGTCAGGGTCGAATTCTGTAATTATAAATTTCCCCCTTTGTTTAACATAGAACTGGGCCACAATAATACTGCTTCCTTGTTTGTATGTAGTTGGAATACCTCCTGCAATTGAACATTTACACATGCATTATTTCTTGTTCTTATTAGATTCAACAATACTGTTTTTTAACCTATAGGTTTGTCCTGAAGAAGGTGGTGTTAACCAATTTCATCCCACCGAAACGCTGCGTCGACAACCTCTTTTCCTTTGAGTATTGTTTTTATACTGTGTATTTTTGTGTGTTATTTAGAATTATATATTTTAACTGATACATGTTTATAAATTGTGATGAAGCAACAGTAATGACTTGGCACATAAGGAAAGTGTTGTATATTGTGTCATATAAGCTGAAGTCATATATATGTGAAAGAGATAGGGGTATCAAAGCCTGCTTCTTCCTATCATAAAATTGCATGTGTTTTTAATGAAATTGAAACTGCATTTCTGAAATTTTTTATGGGTTGTAAAAAATATTGTGACATTTTTTTGTTAATAAGGGAGGAGATATCTTTATACTGCCAACAAGGCATCTTGTATGTATATATGGGGGCACGTATGCGTGGGTGTGTATGTAAGAGGACAGCCTAATAGATTGAATACCACAGGGAACAACTTACTGTTATTTGTCTTAACCCAGTTCCCTTTGTGTTGTGAAGGGTCTCTCTCTCTTGTTTTTTGCACAACCTTTGAAATGGCATAAGTGAAGTACTCACACCGGATCCCACATTAACCATCTTGTAGATCCTGCCCATTCTTGGACCAGGCTCTCATCCTTGCCCCAAATCCTGGCTCCATTGTTCTTTACTCGTTCTTACAGCCCCCATCATTCTCCATTCAGCTGATCAGTTTGCCTTCTCAGCTATCAGAAAGACCGACTGCTGAGGTGTAATTTCTTTCCCACCCAAGCCTACAGCTTCTTCCGGTCTTTTATCCAACCTTCCAAAGACCTCATCAACTCCTCTAGATACAGGTTATTTCCCTGCTCCAATGAGTGCACCCCATTATGCCAGAACAAATGCAGGGACTCAACAAGAATGCTCTGAAATGCTAGCACCCTCACCACTCTCGCCTTGCTGGAACCAGTCATCTCTCAATTCAGCTCCCTCCTACCTCTATTTGGTGCAGCTGGCCGCTGCGTGCTGCTCCATTCCCTCTTAGCAACAGCCTAGTCCAAAACACAGCTGTGGAACCCCAGCTGACCATCAGCATTTCCAAGTCTCACTTCTCGCACTTCAACAAATCCAACCCAGTGGATTGCATCAGGGCATTCTCCCCCAGATGAATGACTAACACATCAGGGTTGCCCCACTTTGCCTTATACTCCCAGAAGGCCTGCACCAGTTGCCCCAACACATCCCACAAAGGCCAAACTAATACACATTGGCACCATCTTTTTCCAGCCCCAGCTGATTGCTTCCAAATTGCCTCTTGACCTGCATCCTGGCCGCCTTCACCAAGGAGTGCCCACAGATCCATATATCCCACTTGTAACACTCCACACAAGGAGCACCTGCCAATAAATCAAACAACCTGTTAGATAATTTCTTGCTAAACATACCTCCACATGCAACTGCTCCACCACCTACCCAAGCCCTTCAGTCTGTCTTCCCCCATCCCCAGCCAGAACCCTCCGTCTCTGTTGCTATCTTAAACAAGTGAGTGCCAAAATACAGTGCCACCAACCCTGAATCCCATAAGCATCTCCTCACCAGTCCCAGCACGTGCCCCAAGCTTACTGCAGAGCTGTTCTCATGCAAGAAAAGATCTTCTTTCACCTCATGGGGGGGGGGGGGGGCCAAACCATGGAACTTCTCCCACTGTGAATGAGAAAGTGCAGCAGCCAAATCGTTATCCGGACCCATAATGTGCTTAGCTTGAAACAAAGTGCTCTTCTCCAGGCACAGCTAGACCAATTCTCTCCAAATCTTCATTACCCATATATCAGAAGCAGTCCTCCATTTCACCACCTGCACCACTGCTGCATCGTCAGACACAAACTTCACCCTCCTGTTCCTTAACTCATCACCCTACAGACACACCGCCAACAGAAATGGAAAAAAATCCAGAAAGGCAATACTGTGAGCTAGGCCTTCCAAGAATGAGGCTAGTGCTCTGCACACCAATGCCCCTCCCTGAACACCCCAAGCCTGCCCACTCCTGACGCATCCAAAAAACTCTCCACCTTCCATGTCATTGGGTCAATTTGCAGCCACATGGTCACTCAGTTATAACCCCCCAAGAAACACTTCCTCACCAACAAGTCATCATTCACTTGTCTGAACAAATGGATCCTGTGATGTGGTTTACAGCCTCAAGCATCGCAAAGGCAATGCTTCTGCCAAAGGCACATCCTGTGGTGTCGTAGACGTGGTCGGGTTGCTTTTTCTTCTGTTGCAGCACAAAACACACAGTCCCCAGTGCTGATGGCAAAAGAACTTGAAGTCTTTGCTGTTCCTGAGACTTCTTGAACAGGGTGCAAGCTCTACCTCAAGCCCTTGGAGAAACTCAATTAAGAAGTTGCAGAAAGTTCAGTCCAGTCCTTTCACTGCCCAAGACAGAAGCAGCCACTGCAGGCCAACACAGCAAAGCACTCAGCAAAGTGGTAGTTCCTCCTCACAGCTTCTCCAGCTCTTCTTCTTGGCAGTCTTCTTGGTCCAAAAGAGTTCTAAAATTCTGGGGTCTGGGCCCCAGTATTTATACTACAAAATTATTTGTTCTCTCAGGCAGAGAGTGTCTGTGGTTAGTCCAAACCAGTTCTGTCCTCTCTGGCCCATCTTCCTGGCAGGAGGTGGGACAGCATTGTGGAAGGCAGACCAGGCCCATTCAGGTGAAAGGAAATCGTCTCCCCCACCTCTAAATGCAGCTCAGGTCTATTCAGCCCAGCCCTGACTCATCAGACTCTCAGGAGCCACTGCACATCCCCAGTCCCTGTCACCCCCAAAGCCAGACAGTCAATACACATCCTAGCAGAGGCACACTGGATGGCTAAGCAAGAAAATACCTACTTTCTAAAAGTGGTATTTTCAAACACAGAATGTAAAAGCCACCTTCACTAAAAGATGCATTTTAACATTCCGAGTTCAGGCATACTAAACTTTATGCTCCTACCTGGTTCCCAGGGGTAGTTATCTTTATAAGATGTTATAAGCAAACTCTCCATTCTATCCTATGGGAACAGGTAGCCTTGCAATAGTGAAAAACTAAATTGGCAGTATTTCACTATCAGGACATGCCACACACACCAGGGCATGTCCTACCTTTCACATACACTGCACCCTGCCCACAGGGGTACCTTGGGCCTACCTTAGGGGTGACTAACATGTAGGAAAAGGGGAAGTTAGGGCCTGGCAAGTGGATGCACTTGCCAGGTCAACATGGCAGTTACAAACTGTGTGCAGACTCTGCAGTGGCAGGTCTGAGTTACCTTTACAGGGCTACTTCTGTGGGTGGCACAATCAGTGCTGCAAGCCCACTAGTAGCATTTGATTTACAGGCCCTGGCACCCTCAGGGCACTTTACTAGGGACTTACCAGTAAATCGAATATGCCAATCATGGAAACACCAATCCATAACACAATTTACAACAGGAGCACTTGCACTTTAACACTGAACAGCAGTGAAAAAGTGTGCAGAGACACTAAAACAGCTAAAACTGAGTCAAAACCGGGAGGTCAGACAGCAAAAAGACAGGGGAAACGCACCAACAGATGTCAAGTCTAACATTTGGTCACGATATGGACTCACACGACGAGTCTTTTGCCAAAATTCTGTCCATTTTGAAAGAAAGGGGGGTTACCTTGAGGGCCAAGAAATGTTAGGTTCACATGAACTGTGTAGTCTATCTTGAATATAGACTATCGCGTCAGGGTATAGAACCAGAGGAGAGTTTGGTCAGGGCTATTGCAGATTTCCCTGCTCCTGTAAAAAAAGACCAATATTGGTCCTTTTTTGAGGCTGTTGGAGTTCTATGTCAAAAATTATTTCCAGTTTTGTGTGTTAAAAAAATCATTATTTGCGTGGTTTACTTTAAAAAAATTAGATTTTCATGTGGAGTGAGCAAGTGAGGAGCGAATTTAATGCTGGCATGTTGGAGGTAGCAAGTGTTATTCCTCTCAAACCATTTGACACCCGTGATCCCCGTGTGTTGGTTACTGATGCCAGTAAGTATGGCTTGTGGACTGTATTGCTTAAAACTTGCGATGGCAAGGACGAGGTTGTTGCTTTTGAGTCTTGTCCCTAAGGAGAGCCGAAGCAACTAATTCAGTGATTGAATGGGAAGCATTGGCTTGTTGGTAGGATGTGGATCACGTTAGGAATTAATTGTGGACTACACACCTTTAGTTAATCTGTTCACTACTAAAGGTGCGAGTACAGTAACACCTAGGATTGTCAAATCGCAATACAGACTGCAAGAGTTCAGTACCATGTTGAATATATTCCAGGAGTAAAAAATATTTTTGCAGACTACTTATCCTGTTTCCTTATGAGTGAATTGGGATCTTTGGTGGATAGGGATGAAGATGATTTTTGTATTGGTGTTCTAACCTCCACGTTTGTGAATGACTGCCTATCGCAGGATGAATGGAAAGCAGCCTTGATGGATGACAAAGTTTTGATGGACGTGAAGGAATTTATCCGCAAGAAATGGCCTGTGGGTAGTGAAACTAAAGAAAGAAAATGGGCCACACAACTCATTTAAGCATGTATTTTCAGAAATTAGTGTCTCTGGAAGCACACTTAGATGATCAGATTTGTTAGTGGTTCCAGTAGGTGTATGTGCCAAGATTTTAGGTCTGGTTCAAGAGAGTTATGTGAGCAATGAAAAGTAAGAATCAGGGACAGATTCTGGTGGCCTGGAATGGATAAGGACGTGAAGCATTTTTTAAGGGACTAGGTTGCATGTGTTGTGAGTGATCATCATTGGACTCATTTCCCCAAGATGATGAGGATCTGATTAACATGAAAAGTAACAACGAATAGACGTCCAGCTAATAGGGGGCCAACAGGCAAACTGCTGCATAGAAGACTCCCCCACTGCGGATCCCAAACGCACCAGCAAAGGACAGTTGAGAAAATATGATACACCACCACCCAACCGATATTGGGCCTTATGAAAGCTTTGGGCAAGACGCTAGACTCAATAGCCACAGCATTGGCCTAGCAGTCATTGAAAATGAATGAGCAAAATCAGGTACTCAGGGAAACCCTAAGTACCGTGAATACAATAACTAGGATTGACCAAAGAATGGCTGGTATCGAGGAAGCTATTAAGAGCAAGGTCACACAGATAACTATGCCAGAGGAGGAGTGCCCTTGTTCTCCCATACTGAATAGGTTACGTGAGGTTCCACACACTTTAGCATCAATCATAAAGGACGGTAAGCTCCAGCTCACAAGGAAGAAAAGGGAGGTGCCAACTAATGAGCCAGCGGACTAGACCTTTCCAAAAAGGGATGACAGCGGTGACGCCTGCAAACAGAACTATGAAATTAATTCACTAGGACCCGCCCAAAGGTCTGCTTCTAGGGTTCACAAACTTAAAAACGGGCAGCTCAGAAAATATTTTCACCCAATAAAACCAAGTCAAAAGTCTAATAGAAAGAAATCCGGAAAAAGGGCAAGGCAGGATGCATGTGGGGATGCTACCAAGGCTCCTGGATCTCGTGAACCATCTCAAATTGCACTGCATCCTCCGAACTCTCTTGAGCAATCCCCGAATGTACGAAACCCTGTGCCGTTTTTGTCTCTTGAGATCTCAGTCGGAAAGGTGGCCAACATACCTGGATCTTCATCAAATAGCCCGCAGCCTCTGCAGTCTAATAACCAATCATCTCAGTTCCCGCCCTTCACTTACTCTAGCCTCCTTTATGACAAACAGTTCAAGATGCACACTCACATCAATAAATTTCCTAATGGCCACAGACCTACTCAGCCCGAAGTCAAACGAACGTGAAGGAGTACCGCCTCCCGGCTGTACTGATGATAAAACTACAAGGATCATGGATCCTCAAAGCCTGCCCTTACCAAATGCACTTCCAGATTTCACCTCCCAGGCGCATAACTGCCAGCTGAACAAGGCAGCCATGAAAGAGCCCTTATAGACAGTCCTGGGAGAAATATGGCAGCTGAAGGTGTAAGAATCAGGCCCATGGCCAGTGCTGTGGCAAAGGCAACTATCTAGCTCTGGCCCATAGCCAGCGAGGGAGCCATGCTGTTGCAGGCCAATGCCATTCCGCTTTTGTGGCGTCATCAAGCTATAGTTTAAATCTAGCACACACCCAACTAACTCATATACAGCATCAAAACCCTGCAAATCTAAGAATAGTGGTAGAGGGTGTTCTATGCCTCTGCATTCCTCTTATCACCTTTAAAGATCTAGATAACTGCCAGAGACCATTGTATAAAGCGTGTAGTGCCAAGGATGCTACAGTAGAAGATGTGCCACTTGTCAAGGGTCATGTACTGTACCATTCAGGCCACAAATACTGTACCCCATAGAGAGCCCAGTTGCCCCAGCCAGAACAAAGGTCCCAGAGAGGGGCTCTAGTCTTTACCCCAATGCACCACTCAAGGGGGAACCAAGACATGTTAAACAGGGGAAACATGCTCCAACTGGTTACCGCACTACCAGGCTAATTTCAAATAACCTGCAATGATTTACATAGCATAAGCTTTCTCTCATGGGGGATATGCACGGGAGGGAGCGGACACTAATGCTATGGAGCAGCAATGCAACAGCAGACCACCTAATCAAGCATGCTAAATATCTTGCTACCTGGGCGTAGTAGTTGAGAAGCCACCTTTTGAGCTGTACCCCCCTATAGTTGAGGTAGGCGCCAAAAGGTACCAACATTTGAACACTGAAGAGAGGCTAGACTGCCAGCCAATCCTAAAGAGAGAATGCCGCCCCACACATCCCCTCCCATCTAAAGTTGATCTTAAAAAAGTGAGGTTTCATGTAGCAACAAGACAAGCCATAGCAGGGGCTATTCATTGGCAGTCAGGTACTCAACCCAAAGCTGTTCACAACTGAATCTACCCACAACCCCACCCTGGATAGGATCCATTGGCACTGATGGGCGACCAAGCAGCTACTCATAGGGAACACAGAGATGCCCTCATCTATTAGCTGACCACATGCAGATAATAAGTTGGAACATAGCGGGTCTAAGCAAGAAGATAAAGACTAGGTCGCATATATGAAGCTGCAGGATATATGCTGCCTGCAAGAAAACTGGGCATTAGAGACCATAGATTTAGAGGGGTTTATGTCCTTTTATACATGATCCAGCATTTGGGGACTCGCAATTTTCTATCATCTAGACCCAATTTAATACTTATCAGTCCCTTCCACGCTGTATGAGCTTAAACGAATCTTACCAATTTACTTATCCTCTATTTATCTAATTTCATTCCGATTAATCTTTTTATGTGGTCAGGGTTTGGCAAACAAATGACAGAATCCTAAATAAGAATCTAAATAAAGAATAATCATTCAATATAACTAAATGACATTAATAAAGACACACTCTGTTTTCTTATCAATAATGCTTTATCTAAATAAATGTAAATGTGAATGCTCATCAAGTACAATACAGCTCGAATCATAGATCATCACACAAGAGATTAATAATAAGGCAAACCATAATTATACATCTCAGATAACTGTGTTATGAGAGAGTGGATAGGCAAAGAGACAAAAGAGTAAAGACATTTGCAAAAATAAGATTAAAGCAAATTCAGAATATCATACGAACCAAATGTAAGGAGTCTGAAAAGCTACTCTCTGGCCATGATATAAGCTGGGGCATCCTCAAGAAGGTATGAGGAGCAAAGTCAAAGAGTCAGGATCTGCAGAACAACAGCCAGCCAGTTAAGTTAGGAAACAGCAACACAGCTCTCTCCTCACGCAAATAAAGAATGAACATGCGCACTCTCCTACCCAACCCTCTCAATACTAATAGTTATACCATAAATTCACTAAAGATCCAGCCCCCCATGTACCCTCACACAGAAAATTCTCGAATCCCATTGGTTAAAAACAGGGGAGTCTAATCACTCCAATCTCTTTTTTTTTTCTCTTTAATTTTTTTTTTATTTGTCAACAAGAGGATAATAATTAAAAGAACACCATATTCATTACATACAAATATCAGAAAAAATTATTACATACATAAAAGAAAAAAGGGGAAAGGAAAAAGACAACGAACACAATCGAAAAATTATTCATGAAACAGAGAGCATAGTAAAGCCAAGATAAACTTCATGTAAAACTGATTAGAAATTAAAACAATGATCCCCAGATTGCCTTAAATTTGACTACAGAGCGAATGCCCCTAGATTTAGCCAGCGCGTGTTCCAAATCGTGCGTCTGTCTTACTAACAGCTACCAATCCGTAACCGAAGGAGGTTTTGATGAGATCCAAACCCGGGCTATTGTTAGTCTTGCAGAAACCAGTAAAATAGTTAACAAGCTTTTAGATTTAGAGCTCGGATTCCCGCCACCCATCAAAATTTCCAAAGTCATAAGAGGTGTTTCCATCCCCAACTTCTGAGACAGTACTTGGCCAACCTTCTGCCAGAATGTTGACAATTCTGGGCATGTTACGAACATATGTTTTATGTCAGCCGCATATAAATCACACCTTGGACATTTTGTCCGATCACTGACTGAGTTGTTAGATGACCACTTAGCTATTCTTTCTGGCGTATAATATAATAGACATATTGTGCGATGCTGCTGCAATCGCAAACTGGTAGAATGCACAACCCTATCTATAGTACTAAAAGCTTGTGATATAGTGATGGCCGAGACCGACGTCCCCATAACCTTGCTCCATCGATCAGCTAGTCTCGCACAGTCATCTGATCTATAAGTGCTCAAGCTTTTATACCCTCTGCTAATCAATGATTTTTCGTTTATAGCATGTAAGCAATCCCAAATATCAGAGCCGGATATGTTCGTCAAATTTAAGTGCCATAAAAAATAGTCGCGGATCTGATAATACTTAAACAGCATATGATTTGGTAGTTTATACTGTATCTGCAATTTCTCAAAAGAAACAAAGCCGCTGTAGTCATAGAGATCGCCTAAACATACGACGCCGCAGCTAGCCCAGCATTTGCCCACAGCATCATGAAATATCTCTGGCAGGCCAGGGTTATACCAAAGAGGGAATTTATCATGGAAAAGCGATGTATTACACTTGAGCAAGATAGCGCACCAAATAGATATGCTATCTCGTACGGTATTAAACTTAACCCTTTTGTAATAGTTCGGGTCATTAGTTCTATAAAGAAACATATTGCTCTCTTCACCCAACATAAACTTGTGAAAAAAAATAGTACTAGCAGGATTAATGAGGCTACGAAGACGGCCAATGAAAGTTGACCAAAAATACATTTTAAAATCAGGAAAATCAAGACTGCCTTGACTAAAAGAAAGTTTTAACAGATCTATTGCTCGTCGCGCTTTCCTATAACCCCATGTAAAACTGCTTAACATTCCCTCTAATCGCTTAAAAAAGAATTAGTCACCCGTAGTGGGATAGAACGGAACAAATAAAGAAATTTGGGCAGGATCTTCATTTTTATAATGTTAACTCGCCCAATAATACCTAAAGGTAGCTTATGCCAGTTCTTAAGTGACTTAGCTGCCTCTTTCAGTAGTGCTTCATAGTTCAGAGAAACTATCCTGTCTGTCTGTGCCGACACCCTGATACCCAGGTAAGTAGCAACCGAACAAACCCCATGCATTGGAGCTAAAGGTTTATGATTAAGAAGAACTTGGGTCTTGTTGACATTTAATTTATAACCTGAGATTGCCCCAAACCCACCAGCTTCTTCCACTATCACTTTCAATGCATCCCCAGGTTCCGTTGAGAATACCGCAATGTCATCTGCATATGCGATGACCTTAAGAGAATTTGCCCCTAACGTAAAAGGGCGAATTAGGGGATGACATTGCAGAACTGAGATGAATGGCTATATGTATAAAGCGAATAACAAAGGGGAGAGGGGACATCCCTGACGAGTACCACAGAGGATCGGGAAGATAGAGGACTGCAATCCCGTATATACTATTTTAGCACAGGGCTTGTCGTATAAGGCTTGTACCCATTTCTTAAATTGGCCCTTAATTCCAAAAGCTGAGAGTATGGCCCACAAGAAGTCTCACCCCACTCGATCAAATGCTTTTTCAGCGTCTAGCAGAATCATACCGAGTGGGGTTGACCTCACATTTGCCACATCAAAAGCAGTCACTGCCATATTTACATGGGCAGTAGTGTCTCTCCCTTGAATAAACCCATGCTGATGGGGAGATACCAGACTGGGCATTACTGGGGCAAGGCGACTCGCGAGAATCTTTGCAAAAATGTTTGCGTCTGCGTTGATGAGTGAAATTGGCCGATACGACCCGCACTCATCCGCTGGTTTACTTTTTTTTTTAAAAAAAAGACAATTTGCGTCACATTCCATGACTCGGGGACCTTACCCTCTGTTCCAATAAACCTTATTACCTGACTGAATGGTAACAGCAAATCGTCTTTGAAGATCTTATAAAATTCCAAAGGTATGGAATCTTCCCCCGACGCTTTGCCTGATGGTAAAGCGCTGACTGCCAGTTCTATTTCTTCCATTGTAATGTCCCTTGCCAAAGAGTCAGATATTTCTCCCCCCATACTTGCCAGAGAACTATTCTGGATATAATTAAAAATATCTTCCTGCTTTGGCCGGATCCTTGGGGTATATAACTCTTGATAATATTGAGCAAATTGTTCTAATATCTGTTGTGGATACTCATACAGTATGTTATTGGACCCCTTGATAGCTTTTATATAAGTTTTAGCCCTATCATCTGCCACCTTAAAAGCGAGAATCTTACCTATTTTTTCGCCGCATTCATATTGTGACAGACGATATTTATTGAATCTTACCATACTTTTCTCCCTGAATGTCTTCTTCTGAGCTGATCTGAGATCAATTAAAACAAGCCCCAGTTGCTCCATATCATCTGAACCTCTCAAAGCTGCTTCTGCATGTTGATCTTCTACTACACGAATAGCTATAATAGTTTCTTTTATTGCTTTTTTTCATTCTTTATTTTGCCGCCAGATGTATTGTTGGGTGAAGCCCCTAATAATTGCCTTACATGTGTCCCAGACCACTATAGGAGAGGCCGATCCTGTATTTTCTTTGAAAAATACTTTAAGTTGTTCCCTAGTCTGAGCCACAAACTCTTCATCTAATAGTAAATACCTAGGAAACGAAAAGGGTCTAGGCACCTTATTTTCAGCTAAGGACTTGAATGAAAGGAGAATAGGATTGTGGTCGGAGGTGACTCTCGGGCAAATTTCCATATCAGCTGACCATATAATTTGATCTGACGCCCAAGCCATATCGATTCGAGAATACAACTTATGTAGGGCGGAATAATTAGTGTAACCCGATACATTTGGGCATAATGTTCTCCAGACATCCCTAATAGCATGAGGTCGACCCAACTCCCCAATCGCAGCCCGTGTCCTCCGCATCCTCTGAAAAGCACCTCGTCTTGTAGTATCTGGCCCATAATCCATAATCACTCCACTCTCAATGAGCTAAACTTTTCAACAGTTCCTTTGTCTTTAGACAGCTTTCGTCATCAACCTTCAGCAGAGGAAATTCTGATAAACTCTTCCTCGGCTTGCACATTTCTCCATCTCGCCAATGTATCATTCTTACAATACAAGTGTCCACATACTCCGCTCGGTAAGGAAGTTCCATTCATAATGTTCATTGTTTTTCCCACACAACCTTGGCAACCATCAGAAACTCATGAAGGACAGATTTCATTATTTTTGCAGTCTACATTCAAATAAGCAAATTAAACCTAAGAAAGACTCTTGAGGCCTTCTCTGCAGAACAGTGAAATGTGCCCTAGAAAAAACAAATACATATATGATTATCATTGTTATTTTACAAAACTCCACTATTAATGCTCTATAAATGCTTTCGCTTGTATTTTTCTTACGTTATGCACATCTTTCAAACAGTTAATGAAAAAGAAACTTGTGGCTTTGGGCTGTTATTTCTGCATTAATCGTGTGCATTTGCGGCCTACACTAATTTCCCCAGCAAGCACTTGCGCAGTTTTCATCTTTCGCATTTTTAGTTTTGTGCTGCCAATTTTCACACCATTTTGTTAATAATTCACACAATGAGGAGTTCAATCCGAGCAGGTTTTATTTCGCGAAAACCCTGCTCCATCATACACCTGCCACGGTCAGCCTAGAGGAGGGGCAAAGGGTGGCCTTCACATCTGGGTCAAGGCCTCCTGCATTCTCAACACCAAATTATCATTCTTTCCCATAGGTAACAACATTCAACATCTGAAGCTAGAAAAAGGCAAAGAAGCGATAGATATCATAAACATCTATTTACCACCATGTGGGAAGATTGAAACCTCAATGCTCTTAAAATCATTGGATTCATTATTTTCAGACCTTAAGGTATGAAAGTTCAGCTGCTCATCCCTCCCCTATTAAGCAGTCAAGAATGATAATACTATGCAGGGACTCCATCAGCTCTGCAGGACCAAGTAGTAATGGATGAGGATTATGCCTGGTGGCTCACCTGTAGAGAGTACAGTTTATCAAAAAAGGCGGAATAAGTGACCACAATTATCTTAACAGTGGGTTTAAGACCGCTGAATGGCCGCACCACCTCTAATAATCCCCCAAGACCAACCTTTTGGGTGGGGAAGCTGGCTAGTGTGATTGAATATATCATGATTAACCTGAAGTCCTAGAACGGGTTATCGATATGTGGGTGGAAGAGAGAATAGAGAGCGATCACGATCCACTCCACTGTGTGCTTGATCTTGCAGACTCCTGTTTTGAGAACTGGCAACAGGCAAAACATGCGTACGTGTGCGAACTCAGCCTGAAGGGAAATGGGGAAATGCTTTCCAGAGGACCCATTAAGTGGGAAACACTTGTTTTTCAGCTAACCTGTAGTGTAACGCACTTCTCACAACATTGAGCATGGAGGCAGAGGATCACAGTCTTGCGACGATGATTGAATCTTTCAAATTATTCCTTAAAACTACCAAGCAAATACTATTAGACCATAAAGTCAGCAGGGGCACGATAGTGCAAGATACCTATCATGACTGGTATGATATTGAATGTGCTGAAAATAAAAAAGCGCTCAGCGCTGCCCTCAGAGATAGAAGGACAACCCCAGGGAAGTGAGGAACAGTTAATAGAAGTGCAAAGGTCTTACAAGCTTCTCATATGACATAAGAAGAAACACCAATGTATTAAGGCCTGGAAAGCCTTGCAAAATGCAATCGACATGAAAGACACAAAAAATTTCTGGGAAATCATAGGGTGAGGCTGTACATGTCCATGTAAGGATTTGGAGACAAATATAAGCCCCCTAAGATGGGTGGAGCTTTTTTCCTCACTATATCAAGTGCCCATGAAGGATTACTGGGGAACAGTAAAAATGGATTTCCTGGGATCCAGACAGAGCCAAGCCGAAACCTCAGCTCTTCTGCGTAACCTTCAAGATACAGCATTCAGCAAAATCAAACTAGTCCAGGCCAACCAACATCAAAAGTTCGGTTTTAGCCCCAGGCCCTGATCAGGTGCCCACAGGTGTGTTCAAAAGGAACCTGGAGATATGGCTGGGCCTCTAATGCTGTCCTATTGGAAGGCATGATACCTGATCCCTGGAAGTCATCCATAATAGTCCCCATCCACAAAAAAGGGCCTAGGGACGATCCTTGGAACTACCGTCCAATTTTGTTGCTGGACGGAGTAGGTAAAATATTTGGTAAGCTGTTGCTTGCCCACCTGGAGTCTTGGATGGAGGACAGTTGCATAAGATCTTACCTTCAAGGCGGCTTCTGCAGGGGCCAGAGCACTATCGATCAAGTCCTGCAACTACACATGATCTGTTCGAAATACATTACGCTACAGAAGTCACCACTCTTCCTGGTCTTCATAGACTTAAAGACCACTTTGAACAGTGTGGATGGACTACATTATGAAGCATCCTCGAGGACCACGCAGTCCTCAAATATCTACTGAATCTGCTAATTAGCCTTCATACTGGAAACAGAGCAGCCATAACATATGGCCTAAAAGGCGAGTGCACGGCCACTTTTGGAATGCATTCAGGAGTCAGGCAGGGTTGTGTCCTGGCACTTGCTCTCTTCAACATCTACATCAACAATGTAGAGAAGAAGCTCATCGATCTCGCCCAGGATGTGCCCAAGCTGGGGAATGATCAATTCCCGAACCTTATGTTCGCTACCGACATGGTCATTCTAGCATGCACAGAACTGTCCATGCGCCGCCTACTGTTAGGCTTTGAACTTTTCTGTAAATCTAGGAAACTAACAATCAATGTGCAGAAAACAAAGTTTATGGTATTCAAATCAAGGGCCAAATTAAAATCAACCTTCAGGATCTATGGGCCTAGTCCCAGACCCTAGCAAAAACACAAAGATACAAGCAGTGCCTTGCTAACCAAATATCTGGACATAAAAGCCGAACCCAGCTGGGAATCTTACCTTGACTCGATTTAGCCACCCAAGAAAAGGGCTCTCTTGCTCAGGTTCAGACTAGGCACTCTACAGGTTCACTCCTATACCAAATCCTGGTCAAAGGGGCTATGGCCGAAGAGATGGAACGTGCAACAGTTGTTTTGGTGGGCAAGAAACTTTGAAGAATTTTTTGTTACTCTGTGTCAACTCTCTAGCCCCCTGAAGGTCCTACCTTCACCCCCTGTTTTCAAAATACTATCTGAGTAGTTGTAAGGACGCCCTTTAATTGTGCTACAGAATTGATCAGTCAGAGATCAGGTTGTAGCGTCATTATATATACATTGTCTGGAAACAAAGATGATTGGTTACACCACAGGGAAAGGAAAGCAGCAATCCTTAAGATAGTGATCCAACGGAGCCCCATCATCATTACCATTATTATTATATGTCATTCATGTCCGGAGGACCAATTTGATGTCTGGAGCAGAAAATGATGCTAACGCTTGTTTATTGATCCAAATTGCATTTGCACTTTATATGATGGGAATGCCTGGGGCTTATAGGTGCTACCTCATAACTGAGCAGTAGAGGAGGTCTTATTGTGGCTTTTTAAGGTAGCTTAAGAGTGCAAAGGGCTTTCGTTATTGATACATTTTCTTTTCTAAAAGGATTTGCCTTGTATTGATGTATCTTAGTTGTCCTGTATAAACGCTTTAATTGTTTTAGAATTGGTCATTACCCCAGCCGCGGCCGCTTCAGGTAAGAGTGGTGGGGCCGTGGGGGGGTATTTCGAGAGACGACCACGAGGGAAAATTAAATAAATAATTAATTTTTCCTCGTGGTCATCTCTCGAAATCCCCCCCACGCGGCCCCACCGTTCTTACCTGCAGCGACCGCTGCTGCATTACCCTTAGTCTAAAGTCGTCACCTGCCCATGATGGCAACTGCAACAGCACTTTATTCTTCCTGCTTGATGGATATATAAGATGCCCTCTAACTAACCCTGCCTTTTCACAGTTGCACGTTTTTGCAGTCTTTGCACATACAGGTTTCTGAGGCTAAAAGCCTTTAGCTGCCTATGTAGGCAATCGTATCCTGCACTTTATTTTGCATGTTTCATGGATATATATATCCCTCCTAATTAATTCTGCTTCTGAACAGTTGTACTTTTTGCGGTTCCTGCTCATACAAGCTTTTGAAGTTCCGGCATTTTAAGCCTCGGTTAGCATTGTTATGAATCGTTTTTAGCTTCCCCACATGCCTGTTGCATAGCCACCACACCACCTTTTAGACTCACGAAGCATTTAATAATAGCTTCAGTGTTTTGCTACCGTTAGACATGATATTTCCTATCCAAGCCCCTCATGCACGAAAGCCATACCTTTGTTTTAACACATTTTTGACTTGACTCATTGTGCCTCCCTACAGAGCCTAGCTATAGTTTGTTTGTGTTGTTGCGAAGGACGGAGGACATAGGTATGTCATTGAGGGAAGCCATGCAGCTTTACTATTTGTCCTTTAAGGTGTCTTAAGCTAAGCAGATAGCACCTTGATTCCCTGAAACCAAAGAAGGGAGGAATGCCAGTAAAAAAGGACTTTGTGGGCAAGAATGTTTTCTCTTTTAGTTCTATGTATTATCTGCATTTTATGTTATGTATGTTTTTATCATTGTATTGCTTTATTGTAAAGCTGGATGAATAAACTTGACTTGACTAACCTTAGGTCAAACTAGGCTTTTGATGTCATTGGTCCTGTTTTCTCATTGGCCTGCAGTGAAGTTTGTCAAATCCGCCAACACAGTTGAGATAATTGAGTTTTTGAAAACAATGGGCCCGATTCACAAAAGTAATCTGAGATAAAATCCTAACTTTACGACTTTCCGTATTCACAAAGGGCATTTAGGAGTAGTAAAGTTAGGATTCCTAACTTTACTACTCCTAAATGCCCTTTGTGAATACCGAAAGTCGTAAAGTTAGGATTTTGTCTCAGATTACTTTTGTGAATCTGGCCCAATGTTATTGAGGGAAGGATGCCCTAGTGAGTTTGGGAGGTTCTTGGTGCATTGGGTTATTTAGCATGTTACTACATCATTGTACCACCCCAGGAGTAATGGCCTGGTGGAGAGATGCAATAGGAGTATCAAAGACAATGTGCTGTTGTAGATTGCCAATGGTTTGGACTGGGCTAATGAAATGGGGCCATATTTATGAAGAGCTTACGGTTCCCTTGCGCCACGCAAGGTTACCCTAGGAAATGCAAGCCCTTGAGACAGACTTACTATGCCACGCAGAGCCACCTTGCATGGCCCTGGGTGGCATAGTAAATCTGAAGTAAAGCAAGGCAGTGCAAGTCACTGACTTGCGTTACTCTGCACTGGGAAGGTGTTCCATGGGTTGAGCGCCGGTGTTCCCACGCATCCACCCGAGGTTTTTGGTGCATTCCCAGATTTACTTACACAAGTAAACCTGGAAATGTGTCAAAATGCTATGCCTTCCCAGGTGAAGCGTAAAGGGGAGAAATATGCTTATCTCTCCTCGTGTTTCCTCTTTCTACGTGTGCTGCATTGTGCAGCACACGTAGAAAGAGGAAAAAGCCTCAGAGGATAGTCTTTTGCAGGAAGGTGCCCCTTCCTGTACAGAATCAATCATGTCTGTAACGCATGGCACCATTGCACCATAGTTCAAGGGTGCCTGCATTGGCACTAGGCTGCACTCAGTGCACCAACACAAGCAGAGAGCAGGAATAATCCATATCTTAGTAGATATGGCACATTCCTGCCCTGAAGTACATCGATAGTGGTTTGTTACATTTGCATTTCAATATAAAATTGTAATACATCCAAAAGCACAGCAAGGGAGAAGGAGAAATCAACAATGTGTCTACATACAAAACATATGGAGAAGACACAACAATAGGAAATACAGGCTCAAATTTAAAAAGTTGTATGTAGCATGATGACAAACAAAATACGACTTTTACAAAGCAAAGTATATAATGATTCCTCATATTAAGAAGATTTAGGGCCTGATTTAGAACTCAGGGGATGGGTTACTACGTCACAATGGTGATGGATACCCTGTCCGCCGAAATATAAATCCCAATACATCCTATGGGATTTATATTTCGGCGGACGGGATATCCGTCAACTTTGTGACGGAGTAACCCATCCACCAAGTTCTAAATCAGGCCCTTAGTGCCAGTGTTACATTTGTTACCAACTGCACCTCCAAAATCATTAGCAACACAGATGTTAGTCTTCAGCTGCACATTGCGCTGAGCTCATATCTTACATAGATTTATGCCCAGACACAGTCACATAAACTACATCAAATTTCAACAGATATGGCACCACCAAGTCCGAGATCTAGAGTTTGACAAATATACAGCAAGTGTCAGGTACTTCAGATGAAAGTCATTTACAGTGGCATCACTCCATGACTGAGAGGAAGAGCACTGCTATTTTTTTCAGAAACATTCCACTAATACTAGGCAACTTGCACTGCAGATCTCTCTATAAGTGTTATCTGTGCAGCACTCCAAAATATTCATCTATGACTTGCTAGTACTCCATTAGATGACAGAATTACATGATCTAGGAAGGATTGAGCAGAAATATTAATAGGCTTGTGACTAGAATTATATTGCCATTTGTAAATGTAATAAAAGTTCAGCTAACTAAACATCAACAGCTGTAAAATAGAAATTCTCACATAGCATGCTCATCTACTATGTAAGATATAGGCAATATACTATTACACACCCGAAACACATTAAAAAAATCTTGAATATAATAAAAACCAAATATGAAATGCAATTAGTGCATTAGTAGTATAAATTCTAAAAAATGATAAATACAGAAGTAAAACTAACAAACAAATGTGATTTTTATTAGTCACTTGCCAATTAGGCAAAGATGTTTTCAATTAGTTCACACCTTGAGTCAATGCCTTTATCCTCATTACAGTCAACTTGCTGACGAATGTCACCAACATTGCCATGGGGTTCCCACTGGCAACTGTCATCAGGAAAGAATGGAAAGTTTATCCGCAAGACAATGTTGTGAAGCATACAACATTACACAAAATCTTGTAGACCTTGGCAGAGGACCCTACCTTCCTCACAGAGCACCCTTTCCACGGAGAGCTTGATGGTCCAAGCCTCCACTTCCCGTGGCGCATTCCCAACTGCACCCCTGGATCAGGAATCCAAGAGGCTGGACACCTGAGAGAAGAAGATGTTTTCCTCCACCAGCCTGGCACTGCAGTCCATGACCACTGCATGCCTTTTGGGCCACTATTCTCACACTCTGTGAGATACGGTTGTGCAGGTGCTGCCAATGGTTCCGGAAGAGGCTCGAGCCATACTCTCCCAGGCTGTTGCCGACAGGAGGGACGCAGCAAAGTTCAGGTTAAGATATGAACTGGACACCACCGACTCACTGGGCAGAGCGGTTCTGTCGCCAGTGGCCTTACTGCGCCATGCCTGGTTGAGGACGACTGGCTTTTCAGGAGATATCCAAGCATTGCTTATAGACATGCTGAGAAAAACCTCTAAACCGACCTATATCATTTATACAACTGGCCAATAAGGCTCATACATCAAACATATCCCCAAAATATCTTCTGAAACCGGAATGAGTTCATAGAACTGTATTTATTATTTATAAAAATATTTTTCTCTTTTTTCTTTTTCAAGAATTCATTACTATAAATTGGCACTAAACATAGACACACACCATAAATAACAATCCAATAATATCAATACTTCAATGCATTTTATGAGCCTAGCTTCATAAATGGCTTAATACCTCAGTTGGCCTAACGTGACTAAATAAAACAGACAGTGCAATATCATAAAAAACAAATAATCAATACAAATCCAAAAATGACAAATACAAAAATAACCCCACACTCATCCATCAAACCTGCAATCATACCTATCAACTAACTCATCCATCCTATCATACATACAACACTAAAAGATGATGGCAAAACAATTCAAAACATATGCGGGATCCAATAGGTCAGAATCGAGACACTGATGGTTTAACTACGTTGTGCAGATACGTCCCAACAGTTTCTTCTCTTGTATGTGTCTCTGACAGGATTCCCGTATGTTAAATATAGGTGAACGCACGTTTCGGTGGAACCCTAATAAAACCACCTTCATCAGGACCAGTTTTGAGTCGATTAATTCTCAAAAGTGTTGGGTGGGGTTAATCTGATTAGGTCTATTTCTCTCCCAATAAATGGGCAGGCAGTAAGTCAAACTCCAAATGAGACCCTGTCTGTTATTATAACTATACGGATGTCAACCTGTTTTTATCCTAATGCCCAGGCAGTTCGCCTGCTCTCTTACGGCCGTGATTTTAGCAGCTGCAGAGAGGCGCCATTTAGCTGACAGTCCAGTAGGGTTAAATGATCATCCTGAGCATGTATCTGGGTGCAGATTCATATCCTAACATCAATCACGTCTTCTACAGCGTGTCGGCGTTTCCCCATAAATCCTCTTAAGAAACTGTTGGGACGTATCTGCACAACGTAGTTAAACCATCAGTGTCTCGATTCTGACCTATTGGATCCCGCATATGTTTTGAATTGTTTTGTCATCATCTTTTAGTGTTGTATGTATGATAGGATGGATGAGTTAGTTGATAGGTATGATTGCAAGTTTGATGGATGAGTGTGGGGTTATTTTTGTATTTGTCATTTTTGGATTTGGATTGATTATTTGTTTTTTATGATATTGCACTGTCTGTTTTATTTAGTCACGTTAGGCCAACTGAGGTATTAAGCCATTTATGAAGCTAGGCTCATAAAATGCATTGAAGTATTGATATTATTGGATTGTTATTTATGGTGTATGTCTATGTTTAGTGCCAATTTATAGTAATGAATTCTTGAAAAAGAAAAAAGAGAAAAATATTTTTATAAATAATAAATACAGTTCTATGAACTCATTCCGGTTTCAGAAGATATTTTGGGGATATGTTTGATGTATGAGCCCTATTGGCCAGTTGTATAAATGATCTAGGTCGGTTTATAGGTTTTTCTCAGCTTCTTGTTACTTCCCCCTCCTCTAGGACCTAAAATAATATAGGGGGTACCTTTCTAACTATCAGTTGCTTATAGACATGCTCCTTGGTGGCTCTCGTCTCTTTGGCGACAAGGCGGATTCAGTGCTGGAGTGCTTTAAGGACAGCAGTACTATGACCAGATCCTGGCCTTTCCATGGCCCTTCATCATCCCCAATCAGCCCCTTTTGTGGCCATGGAAGGGGCTTCCATATGTGTCTATAACCTCAGTCACCCCAGCGCGCAAGCTTACTAGCCTCTGCGCGGCCAAGGATGTGGCACTAACAGACCCCGTGGGTTGGGTAGCCAGAGGTCGGGTGGGTCCAAAATCCCTCCAGCAGCTGCAGGCTTTGGAGCCATCATCGGCACCCAGTGGAAGGCAGGATTTGCCATCACCTTCCCCACTAGCAGTCTAGAACATGATACTGGTGGGTTTTGCAGATCGTCCAAAGGGGCTACTCCCTCCCCTTTGGTACTACCCCTCCCTCAATGCCACCTACTAATGATAGGCTGATGGAGGACCACCTAGCCCTTCTATGCCAGGAAGGGATGACTTTCTTGGCGAAGGGAACCACAGAGAGGGTGCCGATGCCAGAAATAGGTCATGTTTGCCTTTCCCACGACTTCCTGGTGCCCAAAAAGGATGGAGACCTTCGCCCTATCCTAGACCTGGGCCCTCTCAATTTTTTCCTCAAGAAGGAGAAATTCAAAATGCTCACCCTCGTTCAGGTCCTGTCTGCCCTGGACCCGGGAGACTGGATTGTAGTGTTGGACTTACAGGAGGCACACTTTCACATCCCCATCCTACCTGCCCACAGGCGTTACCTGTGGTTCACTGTAGTTCACGAACACTTCTAATTCACTGTGCTCCCCTGTGGCCTTACCAGGGCCTCTCAGATGTTCACCAAGGTGATAGCGATGGTTGCAGCTCAGCTGTGGAGATCAGGGTGCCAGACTTCCCATATCTTGACAACTGGCTGTTAAAGGCGGGTTCGCCTCAGGCTGTCGTCTCCCACCTTCAGACTACGGCAGTTCTCTGCACTCGCTGGGGTTCACCATCATTAGGCCTGCGTGGATTTCGGGGAACTCCGTGGAGTGACAAAAAACCTCAGCTGGGCTCTGCAGAGTTCCGCAAGCGGCAGAGTGAGGTAAGTCGGCTGCTCGCTCTGATTTTTAGTGCCTGGCATTTGTCCTGCACTGTAAAATCAGCGCGAATGGCACCATGCGCAGTGAAAGAGGGCACAGCTTCTTCCTGCCTCTCGAGTAGATGTTCTACTCGAGAGCAGCTTCCTCAGCGCAAGCAGTAGTTCAGGGCTTAAAACTGAAGCACCCAGGTCTGAGGTTATCAGTGATGCCCCCCTCATTGTGAGGGGTGGCTCTCAAATGAGGTCACGCCATCAGGTCTGTGAAATATTCAACTCGGCGAAGCCTGGTAGAGGCAGCCAGTCGCCTGCGCATTTGGCACATTTACAGTGCCTGGCTACTTGACCCGACCATAAAGACTGTTTTTCAGGCTGACCTTTGCTCAGTCTAACAGGCACTCATCAAGCTGTGCAAAAAGTGGAGGAGATGGGGTACCTCCACCCTTAATGATGAGTTGCCACTGATCCACGGGGATCAGCCTTGACATTGTTCAGAGTATCATTATGTATTGGAAAGGGGATGTAGTCGTTCATATTGCTGAGCATATCATCAAGGCCCGGGTGGAGGATAACTGAAAAGGTTGACTGGGACATCCCACCGGAGTGTACTGGAAGAAGTGAGTAGCACAGAAATGTAACATAATCTTCAAAATAGATGGGATGGCAGTTTGAATTCTGATGTTCAGAAAACTTTCTGATGGAATTGTTGTGCTAAAGCCTCAAAGGTGATATGGTTCAGCCTGTACTTCTTTATAATGTGCCTTTTCTGAAAGGTTTTTATATCTGGACGTGATTCGTACACAGTATCCTTCTCCGTCTTACCTTGGGTCCTCAATGGGCATATCTGCAACATATGAGGGCAATCTGTTAATGTCACACACTTTTCAAGGACATATTACACAAATATGAAAATTTGGCATAAATGCGAAAATACAAATACATATAATATTTCAAAAATGTTAATCAGTTCTCAACAGTGGGTTCCCTAATATATAAAAATTTTAATAAGATACAAACATTTTCCAGACGGAGGGGACTTAGAATTAAGTTGCCCATCACCCCTGTCAGGGGAGGAGGAGAGTGTCAGATGCCAGCATCAGATGGGCGCTTTAAAAATTGGGGCTTTTCCGCGCGGGACATTGTTTTCCAATGGAGCTTTGGTTCTAACCCAGGAAACCTGTCTATGTTCACTGACCCTATCAAATCTACTCATCTTAATCTTCCTCCCTACTGCAGTCCATATGTAACAGTCCTGGCTAATGTCCCCTACTTGTCCACAGTCAACCCGGAAACCTATGACTTAGAGCATTCGGATTTACTGTCAATTGCTCATGCTGTATCCACTGATTTCAGAGGTAAAGGCGGGGGCAGGGGCAATAGTGAAAAGTCCCCATAGGGAGCCGCTTTTTGAGTTGCAACGAGACTGTCTCCCCTACCAACCTGATCTGCTGGAATGTCTCTGGTCTTAGCTCCAAGCAGTCAGATGCGAATTGGTTTAGTTGTATTGTAAATTATGATATTGTGATGTTGCAGGAGACTTGGCACCAGGGGGACATCATTTGGGACGGGTATGAATCTTTTACTGTACTCGCCACCTGCTCTGTTGGGGGCAGAGGCCAGGGTGGTCTGGCTATTATGGTCCAAGTGTCCAAGTTATTTTAAATTATCGAAATTCTATGTAATCACCCTGGGATTCAGGCCTTGTGGATTGTTCATCCCAGCAGCCTTAATGTTTTTTTTTCATAAATGTTTATAACTCAGTGGTTGAACTGGGCTGCCAAACTAAGGCACTGTTTAATGTGATTGATATTCTGAGAAATAGCGCTTATTGTACCCTGAGTGAGTTCTCTATGGTTGTTGGGGGTGATTTTAATGCCAAGCTAGGTCTACATAAAACCCACTTTGATCCCTTTCCAGTGACAGCTTTGGCTGTGTCCGGGCCTAAGGGCAACCAGAGAGGCCAACTACTCTTGAGACATCTGTTGGCATTTAATTTTTGTAACCTGGCTGAAGTTAGGGGGGCCTTGGCATCTCAAGTCCCCATCTTTATAGGTTGGGAGCAATGCACCATTATTGACTACATCTTTCTTTCTAGGGGCATGGCTGATTTTGTAGCTGCCGGGGGTACTATTACTAGTGGGTACAGTGACCACAATCCCAATGAACCGAAACTTCTTTCACCGATGGTCCATCAACTATCCCTGCACAAAAGAATCAGCAATCTGACTCCCAAGAATATGGGTCTTAGACTTAGATGGCAAGTGACAAAATATCCCCACTGTTAGGGCAAACCTAAGCCAATTCTTAGATCACCTACTAAGCGTAGAACATCCTCCACTGAAAGTAATTGTGGTCTTTGAAAATGTAAACCATTTTATTAAGTCCTTTCTTATAAGCCCTATTAAAAATGTCGAGACTACCCAGCCGGGGTGGTTTGGTAAGGATTGCAGTGCTGCAAATCAAATGCTGCGAGTCTCCCTAAATCTTAGTTTTAGGTATAGCAACCTTATGGTCAAAGCAAGGCAACATTACAAAATAACACTTAAAAAGCACAAGATGGCCCTTAAAAAGGAAGCTTGGGCCGGCCTCATCAGGTCATGCAAGGAAAAGGATACTAGAAGCTTTTGGCCTATAGTGAATGGCAAAATAAAGTATGTTTGAACTGAATGTCAAAAGGCAAACTGAAAACAAAGTGATGGTTTCGGAACTAACATCAACGCTCATAGCTGGGTTAGTGACTTCAAAGGTTTTTTACTAATTTGACAATTGCCAGTCTATGCACCCAAACAAGTTCCCCCCTCTCTTCTCCTTAGCTATTATGTTCAACCTTGAAGAAGTAGCTACGGCTATTTCCACCAGCCCTTCTAGAAAAGCACCCGGCCCAGATGGAGTCCCAATGGATCTCTATAAAGAGAATATCGATTTGTGGGCCTCAATAATTAATAACACCTGAATGCTGCGGTATCCTGCAGATTCGGGCTTCTTGGCAGCAGGCTGTTTTTGTTCCAATATTCAAAAAAGCCACTAGGCAGGATCCTCACTGCTATAGAATGATCTCACTTCTGGACTCAGTGTTCAAAGTGGTGGGCTGTGCCAGCTTGCTAAGGATAGAGGCCTGAGTCCAACAGACTGTGGTCCTCAGCAGGGTGTATAATGGGTTCACACAAGGGCTGGGGACTCAGGTACAGTGCCTCAACCTTAGCCTATTGGTTGGGAAATATTCCATTACAAGAAAGGCTCCCTTTACCACACCTTTATGGATCTAAACAGTGCTTTCAATCGTGTGAATCGATCTAAAGTATGGCTCATCTTTACCCGGACGGGCATGCCCCAAATTTTGGGTGGCTGAAACTGGGGGACAGAGCCAGGTTAGGTGCATGAAGTTGCCCCCCCCCCCATCATTGCATCTGGCGCACTCATCGTTAGCACAGGGCTCACGGTTCGATCCCCGGCTCCGGCGGCAGCTCAGCTCAGCACCATGTGACTCTGGGCAATAGCTCACTTAATTTCCACGACGGCCCCCAGCGCCTTGAGACCCGTAAGGGTGAGTAGTTCGCGCTTTACAAATACGGATTTACATTTACATATTTACAGCTCATACTTACACAGTTTAACTGGGGTGAAATTAGACCTGGGTGGAGTTCGCGGAGTTTCACTCCACGGAATTCCAGTGAGTCATTGAAAAACTCAGTGGAGTTCTGTGAGCTGATGGAGTTCGGACATGTAGGACCATCCGTGTCATTTTGTGATAGAGGGTGAACATTCAGGCCTCTTTCAAAACACTTCTCATTACGTGAATGCATTGCACCTTCTCCAGACCCGGCTGTGAAGAAAGCAGGAGTCTCTGGCGCCCCAAAGACCACCTCACCTGTCAAGGGCCCGGACTCTGCCCATGGATAGCAGCAGCACTCTCTCCTCGTCTTGGACTGCCAGGACGGAAGACAAACAAGACTTCTCGGATCCCTCCTGAGTCCTTACCTGCAGATCCAGTAAGTAGTGTACCCACCCCTGCCATTATTGGCTCGCTGTTTCCTCCACCCAGGTTTTAACAATGTTAGAAGTGAAACCTCAAGGTCCCAAATGCAAAGTGCACATGGTTAAAAAACTAGGACTGGCTGAAGGCATCACATGGCACCCCTACAGAGAGCATGGTTGTTGCGTGCATGTTTTTCATGCCCTTCCTGCTTTTCTGTTCATGGAGGGACATGGCTATCCATTTGTTGATCAATGTTTGGCTGTGGATTGACCGTCTTAGGGAAACACATCTGACCTGAGAAGTCACAGTATTGTTTATTGCCAGTGCTTCCTGATACAAGGGTGTGCAGTCTGAGGCATGGAAGGAAGAGAGGGTGTCATCCGGAGACAGCCGCGAACGGATGGAAGGGTGTCCAGCCTGTGACATGGAACTGAAGGAAGGGGTCATCCAGAGACAGCCCCGTATGGGTGGAAGGGTGTGCACTCTGAATCATGGAAGGGAGGGAGTCATCCAGATACAACCCCGAACGGGTGAAAGCGTGTGCAGTTTAAAGCATCGAAGGGAGGGTGGGAGGGGGTCATCCAGAGACAGCCCCAAATGGGTGGAAAGGTGTGCAGTCTGAGGCATGGGAGGGAGGGAGGGGGCATCCGGAGACAGCCCCGAATGGGAGAAAGGGTTTGCAGTCTGAGGCATGGAAGGGAAGGAAGGGGGTCATCCAGAGACAGCCACGAACGGGTGGAAGGGTGTGCAGTCTGAGGCATGGAAGGGAGGGAGGGAGGTCTATGTACAAGGAATAAATGACCAACGCTGATACAAGGGGGAGAGGGCTGACTGGTGTCCAACGGGGGACACTAGAGGTATCAATAAGCTCAAAGTTATATCACTCTCTGTTGGCGCCACAAGCAGTGCAGGATTTGCAGAAAATAAAATTCCTAGATAAATATGTGCAGGTGCTCACACTCAGCTGAGGGGAGTGGGGATATTGTTTGTTTGTGTGTGTGTGTGTCTCAGTTGCTAAGTCACCACTGCATATAGTAAGGGCGACAGAGGGCAACTTTGGTGAGTGCATCTGCCAATTGGATTGAGGTCCGATAATAATCCATTGACCCAGATCCACGATGAAGGGGCCATATACAGTGTTAGAAATTGGGTTGATGGTTGACTGGTGTGTAAACCTTAATCAAACAGCAACCACAATCCTAGTCAGGGTAAGTGTCAGGCAAAGCCTAAATTAAACTTTTCTCACCCTCTGGTAGCTTGGCACAGAGCAATCAGGCTCAACTCAGAGGCAATGTGTAAAGTATCTGTGCAACACTTCAAACAGTAAAAACACCATGCAAAAAGACTCCACACCAGGTTAGAAAAATAGAGCCTAATTTTATAAATAAAACAAGACCAAAACAACAAACATCCAATAAGTAGAACCGGAATTATGAATTATTAAAGTATAAACTGTAAAATAGCACTTAGTAGCATAAAGTGCTAACCAGGTTAAATCTAAAAGTTCAGGCCGACCGCGGTGAAGTACAGGCTGGATACAGTCCCAGATTAGTCCAGCTGAAGTTTTACCTTCTCAAGTTTTGTACCAAGAGTCCTGTTCATGGGAGAGAAGTTCACAGGGAGCAAGGAGAGTGTTGCTGGCGATGGTTGGCGTGGCGTAAAGAGCAGGCCAGGCATCGCAGACGGGTTGGCTGGAGCTTCGCGGTGACGATCCACACCAGCGGACCATGCTTGCTGTGCGATGAGTCAAACTTACGGCAGATCGCACTGATTCTCTGTGCAAGCAGAAGGGGTCTGGAGCAAACAGGCCTGTTCGCGCTTGCAAGGAGCCCAAAAGCTTAATTTTAAGAGCTGAAAAACCACTTCCAAGGGCCCAGGACCTAAGATATGCCTTTTGGGGGCCCGGAGCTCATTGAAGGCGGGTCCAGGACCTGTGGGGAGCCTGTAATTTTCCTGAGGCCAGCAGACTAGCCCTATGAGTCCCGCTGGGGTACTGGGTTCAAGATGGGTTCCAGGTCCAGTTCTTCCTCTCCAGGCAAGAGGGCAGCAGGCGGCAGATCAGCACAGCGATGCAGCAGCTCTTTCAGAGTGGCAGTCCAGCAGAGTGGCAGTCCTTTCAGCAGCATAGCAGTATTATTGGCAGAGGGTCCACAGGTCCTGACGTGTACTGAAGTGGTGGTGTCAGAGGTCCAGTACTTGTACCCAGTTTAGCCTTTGAAGTGGGGGAAACTTCAAAGACAGGCCTTTGAAGTGCACAGAGGTTCTGCCTTTCCTACCCTGGCCCCAGACTCACTAAAGGGGGGTATGCAGACCTTTGTGTGTGGACAGGACACAGCACATTCAAGTGTAAGTTAGGCTGTGCCCATCTCCTCCCTCCCATTCTGTCAGGATGGCCCATCAAGTCACAGCTAAGCTCCCACTGTGTGTGGCTGTCTTGATGGAATACACAAAGCCCAGCTGTCACCCACCCCAGACATGTGATCAGAGACAGGCAGCAGGCACCAAATGGCTAAAGTAAGAAAATGCCAACTTTCTAAAAGTGAATACAAAGATGGTAGCATGCACTCCTATTTTATCAAATTCATTTATGAAGCTCTCCGGCTCATGGTAGTTGCGTGCAACACTGAAACATGCGCTCCGCCCATGCGTGCAGTTCGTAGTTCGAAAACAAATTGAGACATCACTTACTCCCAAATCAGGATGCACTGCGGGTAGGTGAAAGTCATTCACAGAAAATGAAATTCCGACAATATCTTCCATCAGTAACCCATGTTTATTCCTTGCTTTGTGAACCATGTTCCATCGTAATACAACTGTTATTCAGACTCCAAAATACATGCACTGTTTAACATACACCTATCCAGGCTTTCACTTCAAACATAAGGAGATTCACCGTTCCTCATAGCGCAACATCATATGTTGTTCTCAGACCCAATGCATTTCGGGCATTTTCTGCCCTTCCTCAGGGGTAACTAAAATGAAACACAGCGCATATTAATCACCCATACTCCTAACAGACCCCTATATTCCAATAGCTTTATACGACCAATGGTGGGTATAAATGTATGTCCCATGAAAAAAACGATGAAAAAAAGTTGTGGAGACATGCATATTCACTCGAAAAAATAAATAAATACATCAGTAAATGATAAATGAATGTGGACTAACCGAACCCTTATAACCCCATGTCATATAACATATTGCTCAAACGAAGCCGAAAGTCGTGTTTCAAAACAGGTAACCCAATGTGCTTATTAACGTCAAATACCGTGAGTTAGAAACCCCCATCTTGTGACCTCATCTCTTGCAATGTGCTGATAACAAACAGACCACTAAAAAACAATCAAGCAACTATCATAGCTTCGTGCCCACATGTATCGTGTTTCAACAGAAAACCTTGACTTATGGTGTTGTTACCTTAGAACCGGTACCACCTCAGCAAATGTGTCAATTAAACGGTAATCCTAAGCTCCAATCGGTTTAAATAAAATCACGTGCCCAAAACTTCACAAAGCTCGACGAAGTACTACAGTGGCCTGTGTTATTCTGTGAATACAGGCACAAATCTTAAAAGCAAAAGGAAAAAAAGGAAAATGCAAAGGTACCAAAGATACATTTGTAACCCCACATCTCATCATCAAACAATTAACGTGTCCATTAATAACGCAAATGTGCATCAATGTCAGTGAACATGTGTCCTCCATAGCAAGCTGGAAATATGTGGAACATTTTTTTAAAAAAACAAGCAAAAGTCTGTAGATGTCTACCGTACGTGTGATTGAAACGGAAAGGTGAACCTCCGATGTTTGAATTGAAAGCCTGGATAGGCGTATGTTAAACAGTGGATGTGTTTTGGAGTCTGGATAACAGTTGTATTATGATGGAACATGGTTCACAAAGCAAGGAATTAACATGGACTACTGATGGAAGAAATTGTCGGAATTTCATTTTCTGTGAATGACTTTCACCTTACCGCAGTGTATCCTGACTTGGGACTAAGTGATATCTCAATTTGTTTTCGAACTTTCTAAAAGTGGCATTTTCAGGATTGCAATTTAAAATCCGACTTCACTATAAGTTGTTATTTTAAGTTGTGATTCCAGAGACACCAAACTTGAAAAGTCTATCTCTTCACAATTCGGAATTACACTTATAAAATGTAATACTGTAATCCCAATGTTATCCTATGGGAGAGATAGGCCTTGCAGTAGTGAAAACCGAATTTGAGAGTCTTTCACTACCAGGGCATGAAAAACTTAAAAGTACATGTCCTGCCTTTTAAATACATTGCACCATGCCCTCTGGGTTGTCCAGGGCCTATCTTAGGGGTGACATATGTATAAAAAGGGAAGGTTTGGGCCTGGCAAGAGGTTTATTTTGCCAGCTGCAAATGGCAGTGTAAACTGCAGACACAGGCTCTGCAATGGCAGGCTTAAGACATGGTTAAAGGGCTACTTAGGTGGGCGGTACAATCAGTGCTGCTGACCCACTAGTAGCATTGCATTTACAGGCCCCGGGCATATGTAGTGCACTTTACTAGAGATGTATAAGTAAATTAAATATGCCAATTGGGTATGATCCAATCTTACCATGTTTTAGAAGAGAGAACACATGCACTTTAGAACTCATTCGCAGTGGTAAAGTGCTCAGAGTCCTAATACCAGCAAAAACGAGGCCAGAAAAGTGGAGCAGGAAGGCAAAAAGTTTGCGGCGACACTGCAAAAGGGTCCATTTCCAACATGACCACCCTCCAGCTTAAAGCTAGAGGAGACAAATTAATACCTAGATGGACTTCCCTGCTAAGACGATAGAATGTGGACAATGGCCCTCTACTGCAGGGGCACTTGTCAGTTCTACGCCTCTTTGAACTCAGTTGGATCCCTCTGTCTATATTCTCCTGAGCCACTGAACTCACCCATGGGGAACTCTCCTCCTCATCTGTGGACCCCTCCTATGCAGCACCTAACCTTAATTTGCTTACAGATGCATCCCAGTCAGCAGATAGTACCACCATGGCCAACAAAGTGACTTCTGTCCACAACCCAAGAAAAACTCTGCCCATAAGCACAGTAACCAACAGAGGCCACTGATAGCTGTCAGTGCCAGGAGACTGGCCATGGGCCATCCACTGCTAGGTGGATGCCTTAATCTGGGATATTGGGTAGGCCTGTCTTCCAGCCTTGGTGCTGGCAAGGAGTTCCCTAGGGGTTCCTGAGGTTTCTCTGAGGTGTCTCAGAGTGGGGGGCAGTAGCCCCAGGTGTATTGCACCCTACTTACACTCTACCACCTCCCAATTCAGGGGTAGTGTCCTTCAACTCAGGGTCTGTATCCTGAGGCTGAATAGGGTACAGGTGTGAGAGTCCTCCCTCACCCTGCACCTGCATTTGGGCTCCCGTACCTTCCGCTTGGTAGTGATACCCCCAGAAAACTGAACTGTCAGGACACCCTTGGCGGCCACTTCTCCCAGTTCTCCTGACACCGGGGGCAACTCATTCTCTAGATGCAGTCCATGGGCATCTGGGGAATAACTATGACCCCCCTTTGGGTCTCCTCCCCGCCCCACTCCAGGGATACCAGGGCCATAGGGTGGAAGAAGTCCTGACCATGGGCCTGAGTTATACTACACACCTAGCCGGTGTACTGCTCTGGGGTAACTAGCCTTTCCAAAACCATGGTTTGGCTAGCCCTGGTGTCCCCCAGAGCAGTAACTGGGACCCTAATTCACTTTCATCTGGTGGAAGTGACAACTCCCACCCTCAGGGATCACAAGTTCGCCCTCTGAGTCTATCTCCCAACTAAGGTAGATCATAGCATAGTCTATGACCTTCCCCTGGGGAATACATAATCCTCAAGCCATATTGGCCACCCCGTAGAGGTCCCACCAGCGGGTGGTTTCTTTGGACAGACAGAGTTCCCCTGCTTGTTTCCTACCTGGGAGCACTCAAAGCAGTGGAGCTGGAAATGGGGTGCCCTGGGTCACCGCTCACTAGAACCACCCCCCTGTTTCTCAGTTGGGGAGTCGGAACCCTTTCTTCTCCCCTTACTCTGTAACTTGTCTGGGTCATCTTTAATTGCCAAATTTGAACTGACTCCTGAGAAGTATCACAAAAGGTTCAGGAACAGCCAGAAGCTCTCCAAACAATCCTGGGTAGATTTTGTGAGCTATTGTAGTAAGGCACTGAATGGTTGGTTGCGGGGCAGCAAGGTTAATGATTATGTTATTTAATCAGGAGAGAGCACATGCTCAGTATCTGTTTTGCAGAGTTGCACCAGCACGTAGTTGACAGTAAGCTGACTGACCACAGAAAGCTTGCTGAGGAGGCGGCCTTCTGGACCTGTACCAGAGTGTCTAAGAAGGGACCTCGGAGTGACCCAAGGAAGGGTGGTTCTGTCTCCCCCCAGCAGAGTGAGAGGGAGGTTAAAGATGACCCATTTCCAGCATAGAGCAACTGGATTAGTTGTAGATAGGGATCAGGATTCCTGCTTCTGCGCAGAACCGCAAAAAGAACGGCCACTCAAGAGAATCGAAAGCTTTAGTGGTGTCTAAGATGACAGCCACCACTTCTTCATCTAGTCGCAGTTGATATAGGATGGCAAAGAGGGCCCTGAGTTTGTGAGAGGTGGTACGGTTGGGGATGAACACAGCCTGGCTAGGCAAAATGAGATTGGGAAGCATTAGGATCAGCCTATTGGCCAACACTTTTGCTAGGATTTTAACATCAGTATTTATGAGGGAGAGGGGCTGATAGGATTCCAGAGATTTGGAGATACTGGTTTTAAAAGCTTGATTGCCAGCACAACCTTGTGCTCACATGTGTTATTATTACTCTTGTTTTCAACACCTTGATGGTAACACAAGCAATGGGTCTCTGCCTTTCGATCTTGCTCACTTACTTAAAACGTAACCCTTGTCTATTTGTGAGTAAAACATTTTAGCATACAGCAGAGTTATAATATGGGCTTTTCATGTTTAATGTTTCTAGCCCTGAAGAAGTCTGTGGATTACTCCACATAGACGAAACACATGTTGGCTTGGAGTCAAATTCCTGTTGGACACTTGTACATAAAAATAAAGAACAGAAGAAGAATTCTGTGGAGATTAACTTGTGTGGACTGTTCTGATTATTATGGACAAATTTTGCTCAGGATATTAACGTTCTGTTTTGATATGTAAGTACACGATTATCCCGAGTCAGCTGAAATCAGTATCCCAATCATGGTAGTTAAGGAGCCTGGAAATGATAGGGCGTGGAGGCACGCCATGGACTGGACAAGGGCCCATAGAACGGTGGGCGCACTCCATAATTAAGCATTTGGAGAATTTGGAGAAAGGGTCAGCATCAAATAGGTTGCATAACAACTGTTCTATGAACTATTCCATCTGCCCGGTATTGGTGGATTCAGGGATGCCCACCAGGCGTAGATTGCTTCACCGAGAGCGGGCTTCCAAGTCTTTATTGTTGACGGCTACATTTAATAACTCTGATTATAGGATTTGATAGCCGACAGCTAAAGTGGCTTGATCCACCTCTAGTGAAGAAATGTGCTGTTCAGTATCAGTAGCTTTCGTCTCCCTCTTTGTAAGGTGAGCCTCCAGTCGATCAAGACAGCCTGTCAGGTTATCAGTTTTGGAGTCTATATGCTGGAGGCTAGCGCTTATCTGGAGCAGCAAGGCATGAGTGTCAGGCTCAATGGAGAGGGCGCCTGCAGTTGCCGGTGTAGTGCCAGCCTCATCCCTTTTGCAAACAATATGTTTGTGAGGCTCAAAGCCCAACTTGGGCTGTTTAGGATCAGTTTTACCCAGTATTAGATAAACCATGGGGGAGGTACTCCCTCTCGCTCACAAATGCAGAACCACCCCACTTCACCAGAGCGGGGGCAGGCGAGTAGCAATCATGGTGTCCCCCCGAGGCCAGGGCCCCAGCCCGACATGGAAGATGGTTGGGTTGGAGCCAGCACAAGTCACAAGGGCAATCTTCATAACTGCTCAGCAGGTGATAAGGTGCGTCTGGATGCCACAAATGGGTAAGCGGAGGCGTCGAAAGGTATCAAAAAATAGTGGGTCACAGCGAAGAGAGTTCAGCAGTACATAGGAGGCAAGGGGGCATCATGCACCCACCCCCTTCAGGCCCCCTCGCTTCATGAGCCCTCCCGACCAATTGAGGACCAGGACACCACAAGAAATTTTGCCTCCAGGTCTCCGAAGATGGAATGCCAGGCGCAGCTGCAGGAGGAAGGCTCATCTAAAGAAAGGTCTCACCCAGTCCAAGGCCGGGGGGGCATGTCATGCAGCGTGGGCAGCACAGATAAGTAGGGCCAATAAATAGTTTGTCCAATTTCGTAGGTATCCAAGTAAGGGGAAGCACGCTGGAGAGAGGCTGTATTTGTTGGTGAGGGGCCCCGGCCATCAGAATCACAAGGGGCTATTGCTCACAGCACCAGTGTAAGGGGCTCTCCCAGGCATGACAGTCGTGCAGGTCTGTGCTTCCGAGGACCCGCAGGGGCATCCAGGGATGCGGATCTGCCACAGCAAGTACTCCAGGGACCCGCCCCAGCCCACCCGGCTCAGCGTAGGCTCAGGCAGGCAGTAAAATCCTTTGGCTCCCCGTGCACAACAGCTGTCAAGGCCCCCGCCCCAACCAGTCGTATAGTCCCCGAGCACCCCAGTAGCCTCCCCAAGCTCCAGACAAGGAGAGACACCGCTAGGCCGGCGCGCCTGGTCCAGGCCAGGAGGGAATCTCCCAGAGGGGACGCCCCTGAACAGCCCGCTCCCCACTAGGCAGGCAAGCCCAGCCACGCAGCCCTCACTCGTCCGCCGGCCACAGGGTCTTACCTCCAGTGCCCCAGCAAGTCGTAGAGTGGACGTCTTTAGCGGGAGGCAGTACCATTTGATGTCCCTAGGCCCCCCAAGCCCTCCACCCGTCCCATCGCGGCACCTCTAGCAGCCTTGCCTGCCAAGAGGTGAGTGGGCCTCAATCCATGAGAGTCTGGCCACAGTCGTTGCTGCTCTGCTACCAGCGGTTGCAAGGGCCATGCAGCCACAGAACAGGCACCAACACAGAGGGGGCTATCTTGCAGGGGCCCCCAGGGCATTTTGAGTGGCAATCAGTCTCAGAGAGGATGGATGCAGGTGGATATTATGAGCTGGGGAGTAGAGCATCCAGTTCAGGCAGCCATCTTGATCCGTTGCAGGCCACGCCCCCGGCACTGATCTTATTTTTTCTATATATCAATGACCTAAACTAATTTCTTGCCATCAAAGGTAAAGACCTACCAATGGTTAACTCTATTCCTGTGCCAGCATTACTTTACGCTGATGATGATGATGCAGTTTTGCTCTCCCGAACATCTAATGGATTACGGGTCCTACTTGAGAATTTTGTACTATTCATGGACAATCTGGATTTAGATACTAACACAATAAAGACTCACTACATGGTGTGTGGCCGCAGAGTAGTAAAGTTAGGCCTATTCCTATAAAGGATCATAATACACCCAGGTTAAGGAATTTTCTTATTGAGGAGTAACTTTTGATTTCTGCAATAGCTTCTTGCCCTGTCTCTCCAATTGCTTTCTCCGCTTTAACCATGCTACTGTAATCGCAAAGGTAGGCATCCAACCAATGTTGCCTTTGTTGTAAATTTATAAGCTGAAATGCCTATCCGTGCCTATATAAGGGGCTGGAAAATGGGGCTTTCGAGATTATACCTGCCTCAAGAGGGAAAACAACTGTTTTTGCAGACATTTGTTATGTTTAGGCCCAGGTAGTTTCCAATTTTTTCTGCACGAAGAACGGGGCTTGGACTATGCAACTGACCTGTTGGGGCTTGCCCCACTTCTCCTCTGGGCCTCTATATGGAGCAACCAGAAAGCAACTTTCAACCAAGAAGTTATAGCTGATTGTTTGGCACTTGACTATGGTCTTAGGATCCCATGCCTTAACTACATAAAGAAAACATTGGGAGCCCTAGGAAGGGCAGAATTATTTAACACCCCCGTGGCATTTTGAGAGGGGAAACCGGCAAGATTAAGGAGCTTTACCTGATGAGGAAAGCTGCCAACAGAGAGGGCAGGGAGATGTTGAAGCCCAATATGAGAGAGCTGGTTTGCCTCCAAGCTGTTATAGGTGCTGAGTCATATCTTTCAGATTAAATAATTTATGGGAAAGGGCATTTATGACGAAATTTCACATGAGGACTATTAAATGTCATCTTTGTTTTCCTGTAGGGCAATTTGTCACTGTGATGAATCTTCCCCTCAAACTCTGGATCATTTTTTATTCTTCTGTAAATTTTATCAACCATTTAGATGCAAATACTTAGTTCCAATTCTTAAATCCTTGGTTTTTATCAGTATAAGACTGCTCTTTATTTTTTTAGTATGCTGCCTGACTACTTCGTATGTTATTCTGTGGGAGCTTTTCTAAAAAATGCCAACGTTGACAAAAGTCCATTGATTTTTAGATCTCCTTCATGTTTGAATGCTTATTTTCTAATCTGGTATATGTATTGTATTGGACCTCCTTATCTTCTATTGATTTCACGTTCGTGCATAGCTATCTATGCGGAAGCCAGACTAACCACAAAGTGCGCAGTAATATGAAAAGGTCATGTTTTTAATGTTGTCTTTTTTAATGTAATATTATGTATCTAAATGTATTTCAATGCTTGCTCTTTTATGATTATGTATTTATAATTGAATAAAGAAATCAATCAATGAATCCATTGTGAATAATACACTTTCTGAAAACCAAGCTAAAGTTAAAGAGTGATTATAACAAACATTTTAGCTTACTTAATATTTAAAAAATATCTCTACATTTTTCTGAGGCACTGATTACAGGTTCAGGGCTAAATTTTGCTCCCTGTTCAAACACGTGCTTCCCCAGGGATAGAAATGACCAGTTGTGTGATAAATTCCAGAATGTCAAACTTGACAAAATTTATCAGGGGAAAAAGTCTGTAAAAAAGGCAAAACTTGCAGAATTTAGGGGCACATTTACAAGGAAGTGGCGGAGTGCGGCGTTAAACTTCTTGGCTTAACGCTGCGCACCGCCACTTCTGAAACGCAGGGCTGCACCGTTTTTACAACAATGCGGTGCAGCACTGCATTTCCCCTTGCGCTGGCCCTAATTTAGCTGCCTAGCACCAACGCAGGCACCCTTGCACCATAGTGCAAGGGTGCCTGCGTTGAGGGGAATGATTGTTTATGTGCAGGAAGGTGTCCCTTCCTTCACATAAACAATCTGAAATGGCATTTTGTAACTTCTATGTGTGCTGCTTTGTGCATCACACATAGTTGCAACTCAACATTTTTTTAAATTATTGTTTATGTGACACCTTCCTGCACATAAACAATCATTCATGGCGTTTTGCTGTTTCTACATGGAAACAGTAAAAATGAGGAGAAATTAAACATTTCTCCTTGTTGCGCCAGGGTAAGACCAGGTTTTCCCTGGTCTTAATTTTGGCACTGCCCATATTTACACCACACTTGTAAATATATGGCAGGGTCAGAATCAATGAGTGTTGCGGCGGAACGCCCACCACAACACCCATTGCCTGCCCCTTGCACGCTAAGTATAGCATGAAAGGGTGCCTTATTCACAAGGCGGCATTAAGCCACATTAAGTGGCTTAACACCACTTTGTGAATAAGGCGAAGACCCTATCGCCACCATAACGTCGAGAAAAGTGACGTTGTGGTGCCTATAGGGGCTTGTAAATATGCCCCTTAGTGTGTTAAATACAGATTCCGCATGTTATGCCTCATTTTAAAGGGCACAACTTGTAATCAGCGACAAAATTGCAGCTTTTTAATTCCAATCCCCAAGGTATCGAATTTGAAAAGGTGCGATATTAATCACCTTCCTAGTACGACACTCGTAAGGAGGGCCAAAATGTAAAACGAAAGTACAGCTGGTCAAAATATATATATGTTTTCTATACTCTTTGACAGTTCCATCAATGTTAGCGTACATTACACGATGGACTATGTATAGCTATTGTTTGTAATGTGGACGTTATAGTTGTTCTTGAAAACGATGAAAGATGTTTCACTCAATAATGCACTACTGGTTCGCCATATTGTCAGGCATACACTATGCTGACAATGTTAGGTTTTGGTAGTGAACAATTAAGTTCAGTCTGTACCTACCGTTCCTGGCACCTGCGATTCTGCATTCCGTACAATGCTCAATGATTGCGGGAATGCATCGTCCGTTGTGAAAGCTTGCGTTGACGGAAATAACGTCATGTTGATGTACACGTTTTGAAGTTATTAGGTCATTTGCCTCCTTACCATCAACTGTAGCGGCTTTCTCAAGAGATGCTGCTAATTTACTTCTGCTGGGTTCCACTATGGCTAAAAGGACAGATGACAATGCCCTCAGTTTCACTCTAAAGGTGTTAGATAGCCTTGCGGAGACAGGAAGGCTGACCAACTAGAGCCTGCTATATGGGCCAGCAGAGTTAGGTAAGCAGCACACAAGAACAGCACTTAAATGTGTATTCACTTAGTGAACCAGAATATTGTGAGTGACTTTACCCTCTGACCTTAATGTCTTAAAGGTCATATCCACTGTAAGAAAAAATCTTCATAACCCTATGTCGGACGATTTGTGATTTACTGGTAAACAACATTTTTTAAACCTTGTGTCTCTAAAATGTGACTTTGATTGCTATATTGAACCTTACTTTTATAAGCAATATCAAAAGTGCAGTGCACTTTCACTAGTAAAAGTCAATGCCTGACCAAAAAGGCATATAAAGATTTTCTTAACTTCATAAATATATACCAGGAACATTATTCTGGCTCTGATTAATATTTTTGGAATTCAAGTATGTCAGCATTTCTTTACCTAATGTACTCCACACACATTAATGATTGCAAAACATAGTTTTTAAATGGTTAGCCACAGTACTCTACCAGTGCTACGCAAACAAATGATGAACGGAATGCTGAGTAAATCCTACATTCACCCCCAGTCAAGAGATCATGGTTAAATCCATATTTTCCGAAACTGGTCCCAGGATGCTCGTTTCCGGTCCAGGGAGAACCTGGCCTGACAGTTCGGGCTGGACTGTTCCCATGAGGAGCAGGATCAAGACTAATTTGCATATGGCTGAGTCCAAACTGGGGTAGCATAGCGAGCAAAAGAACGATGGATCAAACCCAGATCTGTGACTGGGGGTGAGTGGTTGAAAAGTTTCAGTACTCCGTCCATCATCTTGTTGTATTTGCTATGTTTGCCCTAAGTGGCCAAGGGTATGCCCAGACGTAGGTCCCTTGCTCGCTGTGTCACTGATTTTAAGCTAGCCTGGCTGATGAAGGGTGAAACACCGAAACTGGTACCAGGATGTTTGTTTCCAGTCCAGGGAGGACCTGCATTGCAGTTCGGGCTGGACTGTTCCCATGAGGAGCAGGGTCAAGACTGATTTGCTTGTGGCTGGGTCCAAACTCGCGTGGCATAGTGAGCAAATGAACAATGGATTAATCCCAAATCTGTGACTGGGGGTGAGTGGTTGAAAAGTTTCAGCACTCCATCCATCATCTTGTTGTATTTGCTATGTTTGCCCTATGTGACCAAGGGTATGCCCAGACGTGGATCCCCTACTCGCTGTGCCACTGAATTTAAGCTAGCCTGGCTGATAGGGGTCAAACCCCAAATCCGATTCCAGGATGCTTGTTTACAGTCCAGGGAGGACCTGGCCTGGCAGTTCGGGCATGAGGTGCAGGGTTAAGACTGATTTGCATATGGCTGGGTCCAAACTGGTGTGGCATAGTGAGCAAAAGAACAATGGATTATACCCAGATCTGTGACTGCGGGTGATTGGTTGCAAAGTTTCAGCACTCTGCCCATCATCTTGTTGTGTTTGCTATGTTTGCCCTAAGTGGCCAATGGTATGCCCAGACGTGGGTTCCTTGCTCGCTGTACCACTGGATTTAAGCTATCCTGGCTGATATGGGGTGAAACCCTAAAACCGGTCCCAGGATGCTTGTCTCCAGTCCAGAGAGGAGCTGGCCTGGCAGTTCAGGCTGCACTGTTCCCACGAGGAGCAATGTCAAGACTGATTTTCATATGGCTGGGTCCGAACTGGGGTGGCATAGTGAGAAAAAGAACAATGGATTAATCCCATATCTGTGACTGGGGGTGAGTGGTTGAAAAGTTTCTGCACTAAGTCCATCATCTTGTTGTGTTTGCTATGTTCGGCATAAGTGGCCAAGGGTATGCCCAAACGTGGGTCCCTTGCTCGCTGTGCCACTGGATTTAAGATAGCCTGGCTGATGAGGGGTGATACCCTGAAACCTGTCCCAGGATGCTTGTTTCCAGTCCCAGGAGCTAGCCTGGCTGATGAGGGGTGTTATCCCGAAACCGGTCCCAGAATGCTTGTTTCCGGTCGAGGGAAGACCTGGCTTGGCTGTTCCCATGAGGAGCAGGGTCAAGACTGATTTGCATATGGCTGGGTCCAAAATGGGTGGCATAGTGAGCAAAAGAGTGAGTGGTTGAAAAGTTTCACCACTGCATCCATCATCTTGTTGTGTTTGCTACAGTACTCTACCAGCCAGATGTGTGACGATCAAAAACAAATCAGGCAGACTTTGACGTAGGCATGCAGGACCTCCCTTAGTATCCATTGGTGCAACAACAATCAGAGTGACAAAATGGTTAACATTGATGGTGTCAATTAGCATGTTATGATTAGTCTGACTATCCTGACTATCCTTGTAATGTCATAAATAGTTTAGGGCATGGCACTACCAGAATAAGGGAGGCCCTGGATACGATAATTACCTTTCCACCTGCTAAGCCAATAGGGACCCTGAATGCGCAACGAGGAGATATATTCATTTCTCCAACTTGCGGCACCACACTGCGTTCCTTCTTTGTAAATAAGGCCCTGTGTGTGAATACCTGCCTTGTGGGAACTAACCTTTCCCGATATTTTTAAAATATACTAATAACAGAAAAATGTTAAGAAAAAATTCATGAAACAGGATCCTGTTTCAAATTTGCAAATGTGTTGTTGTTTAATCTTGCGCACAGAACCATCTTTGTGGGGTCTTAACACGTGCTACCATCCTTGCAAGGACCTACTACATAATGACCATTTGTGATGAATACAGTCAAAAGCACATGGCTAAATGTTAATTTTATCAACAATTTACACAAAAAATTAATAATCAAGTCATATATGAATTTCTACACATATCGCAGTGGCGCACGAAAGATGGATTATGCCAATGATGTGTCAGAAAATATCATACGATGATTACAGAACTCAAAACTGTATTAACCTACTACTTAGTGCTCACAATCTCAGAGATAAGGCAACGAAAACACAAACAAGCTAACAGTTGGAATCAAGCAATATGTTTAATTGACGGCGATAGGGGCTACACCTTATTTCCAAGGCAGCATTAAGCAACTTAACATGGCTTAACGCTGCCGTGTAAATAGGGCACTCTTGCACACTGAACCCTCGGGTACCAACCATAGGGTTCCCCCCCCAGGGATACTGAACCCTAGGTCCCCCTGGGGGTACTGACTAGAGGGTCCCCCCGGGGGTACTGAACACTAAGGTCCCCCCGGGGGTACTGAACACTAAGGTCCCCCCGGGGGTACTGAACACTAAGGTCCCCGAGGTACTGAACACTAAGGTCCCCCGGGGTACTGAACACTAAGGTCCCCGGGTACTGAACACTAAGGTCCCCCAGGGTTACTGACCAGAGGGTCCCAAACCTAGGTCCCCCTGGGGTACTGACCAGAGGGTCCCCCTGGGGTACCAATCAGAAGGTCCCCCAGGGGTACCGACTAGAGGGTCCCCCTGGGGTACCAAGCAGAAGGTCCCCCCGGGGTACTGACTAGAGGGTCCCCCTGGGGTACCAAACCCTCGGTCCCCCAGGGGTACCGACCGGAGGGTCCCCCTGGGGTACCAAACCCTAGGTCCCCCAGGGGTACTGACCAGAGGGTTCCCCCTGGGGTACCAAGCAGAGGGTCCCCCAGGGGTACCGAACCCGAGGTCCCCCCAGGGGTACTGACTAGAGGGTCCCCCCAGGGGTACCGACTAGAGGGTCCCCCCGGGGGTACCGAACCCTTGGTCCCCCCAGGGGTACTGAACTCTAGGTCCCCCCAGTGGTACCGACCAGAGGGTCCCCCTGGGGTACCGAACACTAAGGTCCCCCTGGGGTACTGACCGGAGGGTCCCCCTGGGGTACTGACCGGAGGGTCCCCCAGAGTTACCGACCAGAGGGTCCCCCTGGGGTACCAAACCCTTGGTCCCCCAGGGGTACTGACCAGAGGGTCCCCCTGGGGTACCAAATCCTAAGTCCCCCTGGGGTACCGACCGGAGGGTCCCCCTGGGGTACCAAACCCTAGGTCCCCCAGGGGTACTGACCAGAGGGTCCCCCTGGGGTACCAAGCAGAAGGTCCCCCAGGGGTACTGACTAGAGGGTCCCCCTGGTGTACCGAACCCTCGGTCCCCCAGGGGTACCGACTAGAGGGTCCCCCTGGGGTATTGAACCCTCGGTCCCCCAGGGGTACTGACCAGAGGGTCCCCCTGGGGTACCAAGCAGAAGGTCCCCCAGGGGTACCGAACCCGAGGTCCCCCAAGGGTACCGACTAGAGGGTCCCCCTGGGGTACCGACTAGAGGGTCCCCCTGGGGTATTGAACCCTCAGTCCCCCAGGGGTACCGAACCCTCGGTCCCCCAGGGGTACCGACTAGAGGGTCCCCCTGGGGTATTGAACCCTCGGTCCCCCAGGGGTACCGAACCCTAGGTCCCCCAGGGGTACTGACCAGAGGGTCCCCCTGGGGTACCAAGCAGAAGGTCCCCCAGGGGTACCGAACCCGAGGTCCCCCAGGGGTACTGACTAGAGGGTCCCCCTGGGGTACCAAACCCTCGGTCCCCTAGGGGTACCGAATAGAGGGTCCCCCTGGGGTACCGAAACCGCTGTCCCCCAGGGGTACTGACCAGAGGGTCCCCCAGGGGTACCAACCAGAGGGTCCCCCTGGGGTACCAAACCCTAGGTCCCCCAGGGATACCGACTAGTGGGTCCCCCTGGGGTACCGACTGGAGGGTCCCCCAGGGGTACCGACCAGAGGGTCCCCCTGGGGTACTGAACAGAGGGTCCCCCTGGGGTACTGAACAGAGGGTCCCCCTGGGGTACCAAACCCTAGGTCCCCCAGGGGTATTGACTAGAGGGTCCCCCTGGGGTACCAAGCAGAGGGTCCCCCAGGGGTACCAAACCCGAGGTCCCCCAGGGGTACTGACTAGAGGGTCCCCCTGGGGTACCGAACCCTCGGTCCCCGAGGGGTACTGAACCCTAGGTCCCCCAGGGGTACCGACTAGAGTGTCCCCCTAGGGTATTGAACCCTCAGTCCCCCAGGGGTACCGAACCCTAGGTTCCCCAGGGGTACTGACCAGAGGGTCCCCCTGGGGTACCGACCAGAGGGTCCCCCTGGGGTACTGAACACTAGGTCCCCCAGGGGTACCAACTAGTGGGTCCCCCTGGGGTACCGAACCCTAAGTCCCCCTGGGGTACCAAACCCTAAGTCCCCCTGGGGTATCGACTGGAGCGTCCCCCAGGGGTACCGACCAGAGGGTCCCCCTGGGGTACTGAACAGAGGGTCCCCCTGGGGTACTGAATGGAGGGTCCCCCTGGGGTACCAAACCCTAGGTCCCCCAGGGGTATTGACCAGAGGGTCCCCCTGGGGTACCAAGCAGAGGGTCCCCCAGGGGTACCGAACACTAGGACCCCCAGGGGTACCAAGCAGAGGGTCCCCCAGGGGTACCGAACCCTAAGTTCCCCCAGGGGTACCGAACCCTAGGTCCTCCAGGGGTACCGACTATAGGGTCCACGTGGGGTATTGAACCCTCGGTCCCCCAGGGGTACTGACCAGAGGGTCCCCCGGGGTACCGACCAGAGGGTCCCCCTGGGGTACCAAACCCTAGGTCCCCCAGGGGTACCGACTAGAGGGTCCCCCTGGGGTATCGAACCCTCGGTCCCCCAGGGGTCCTGACAATAGGGTCACCCAGGGTTACCGAACCCTAGGTCCCCCAGGGGTACCAAACCCTAGGTCCCCCTGGGGTACTGAGCCCTAAGGTCCCCCAGGGATACCGAACCCTAGGTCCCCCAGGGGTACCGACTAGAGGTTCACCCTGGGGTATCGAACCCTAGGTCCCCCAGGGGTACCGAACCCTAGGTCCCCCAGGGGTACTGACGAGAGGGTCCCCCTGGGGTACCGACCACAGGGTCCCCCTGGGGTACCGAAACCCTGGTCCCTCAGGGGTCCTGACCATAGGGTCCCCCAGGGGTACCGAACCCTAGGCCCAAGGGGTACCGAACCTTGGGTCCCCCAGGGGTACTGACCATAGGGTCCCCCAGGGGTACCAAACCCTAGGTCCCCCTGGGGTACCAACTGGGGGGTCCACCAGGGGTGCCGACCAGAGGGCCCCACTGGGGTACCGAACTTTAGGTCCCCCAGGGGTACTGAACCCTAAGGTCCCCCAGGGGTACTGAACCCTCGGTCTCCCAGGGGTACCGACCATAGGGTTCCCCCAGGGATACCAAGCCAGGTCCCCTAGGGGTACAAACCAGAGGGTCCCACAGGGGTACCAACTAAAAGGTCCCCCTGGGGTACCGACCAGAGGATCCCCCTGGGGTACCGACTAAAAGGTCCCCCTGGGGTACCGGCCAGAGGGTCCCCCCGGGGTACCGAAACCCCAGGTCCCCCAGGGGTACCGACCATAGGGTTCCCCCAGGGATACCAAGCCAGGTCCCCCAGGGGTACAAACCAGAGGGTCCCACAGGGGTACCGACTAAAAGGTCCCCCTGGGGTACTGAGCAGAGGGTCCCCCTGGGGTACCAACCAGAGGGTCCCCCAGGGGTACCGACTAAAAGGTCCCCCTGGGGTACCGGACAGAGGGTCCCCCGGGGTACCGAACCCTAGGTCATCTGATGTTTTTACTCTTTTTTGTGTGGTCAACTTTTTAAGACCTGCTCTAAAGCTAAGAATCACGAGGGGGGACTAAAGTTTTGAGGTATTTTTGTCATTCCCCCACAATACCTAGTCTAAGTGGTTGAATCATGTATGTGGTAACCCTCTCATAGCCTGTTTTAGTGAAATGTATCCTTGTGAGATATTTTATGAATGACTTGTTATTTATATGCTTTCATGATTTGTACATCAAATCGAATAAAGTTTACTAATAATAAAATAGTGGCCATTTCAATGGAAAATTTGCTGTCTGTGAAAGACAGTGCTCTAAAATGCACCACTGGCTACATACCACATCATTAGCCCCCTCCAGCTGAATGGGCGTTGTGCATAGATTGGGTCACTGTGGGTTTACCAGTGCATAGGTTGGGTCACTGTGGGTTCATCAGTGCATAGATTGGGTCACTGTGGGTGCATCAGTTTATAGGTTAGGTTACTGTGGGCTCATCAGTGCATAGGTCGTGTCATTATGAGCTCATCGGTGCATAGATTGGGCACTGTAGGCTCATCAGTGCAGAGATTGGGTCACAGTGGGCTCATCAGTGCATAGTTCGTGTCATTATGGGCTCATCGGTGCATAGATTGGGCACTGTGGGCTCATCAGTGCATAGATTGTGGCACTGTGAGCTCATCAGTGCATAGGTTGGGTCACTGTGGGCTCATCTGTGCATAGGTTGGGTCACTGTGGTTTCATTAGTGCATAGATTGGTTCATTGTGGGCTCATCAGTGCATAGGCTGGGTCACTGTGCGCTCATCAGTGCATAGATTGGGTCACTGTGGGTTTACCAGTGCATAGGGTGGGTCACTGTGGGCTCATCAGTTTATAGGTTGGGTTACTGTGGGCTCATCAGTGCATAGGTCGTGTCATTACGGGCTCATCGGTGCATAGATTGGGCACTGTGGGCTCATCAGTGCAAAGATTGGGTCACAGTGGGCTCATCAGTGCATAGATTGGGTCACTGTGGGCTCCTCAGTGCATAGGTCGTGTCATTATGGGCTCATCGGTGCATAGATTGGGCACTGTGGGCTCATCAGTGCATAGATTGTGGCACTGTGAGCTCATCAGTGCATAGGTTGGGTCACTGTGGACTCATCAGGGCATAGGTTGGGTCACTGTGGGCTCAACTGTTTATAGGTTGGGTCACTGTGGGCTCATCAGTGCAAAGGCTGGGTCACTGTGGGCTCATCACTGCATAGGCTAGGTCACTGTGAGCTCATCAGTGCATAGGTTGGGTCACTGTGAGCTCATCAGTGCATAGATTGTGGCACTGTGAGCTCATCAGTGCATAGATTGGGTCACTGTGGGCTCATCCGTGCATATAGGTTAGGTCACTGTGGGCTCATCAGTGCATAGGTTGGGACACTGTGGGCTCATGAGTTTAGAGGCTGAGTCATGGTGGGCTCAACATTGCAAAACTTGGGTCACTGTAGGCTTATCAGTGCATAGATTGGGCACTGTGGGCTCATCAGTGCATAGATTGTGGCACAGTGAGCTCATCAGTGCATACATTGGGTCACTGCGGGCTCATCCGTGCATATAGGTTAGGTCACTGTGGGCTCATCAGTGCATAGGTAGGTCACTGTGGGCTCATCAGTGCATAGGTTGGGACACTGTGGACTCATGAGTTTAGAGGCTGAGTCATGGTGGGCTCATCATTGCAAAACTTGGGTCACTGTAGGCTTATCAGTGCCTAGGTTGGGCCACTGTGGGCTCATCAGTGCATAGGTTGGGTCACTTTGGGCTCATCATCTTATAGGTTGACTCACTGTGGGCTCATCAGTGCATAGGCTGGTTCACTGTGGACTCAACATTGCATAGGTTGGGTCACTGTGCGCTCCTCAGTGTATAGGGTGGGTCACTGTGTGCTCATCAGTTTATAGGTTGGGTGACTGTGGGCTCATCAGTGCATAAGTTGGGTCACTGTGGTTTCATTAGTGCATAGATTGGTTCATGGTGGGCTCATCAGTGCATAGGCTGGGTCACTGTGGGCTCATCAGTGCATAGATTGGGTCACTGTGGGTTTACCAGTGCATAGGTTGGGTCACTGTGGGTTCATCAGTGCATAGATTGGGCCACTGTGGGCTCATCGGTGCATATAGGTTAGATCACTGTGGGCTCAGTGCATAGGTTGGGTCACTGTGGGCTCATCAGTGCATAGATTGGGTCACTGTGGGCTCATCAGTGCATATAGGTTAGGTCACTGTGGGCTCATCAGTGCATAGTTTGGATCACTGTGGGCTCATCAGTGCATACATCTGTTCACTGTGGCCTCATCCGTGGCTAGGTTGGGTCACTGTGGGCTCATCATTGCATAGGTTGGGTGACTGTGGGCTCATAAGTTTATAGGTTGGGTCACTGTGGGCTCATCAGTGCATAGGTTGGGTCATTATGGGTTCATCAGTGCATAGGTTCTGTCACTGTGGGCTAATCAGTGCATAGGTTGGGTCACTGTGTGCTCATCAGTTTATAGGTTGGGTCACTGTGGGCTCATCAGTGCAAAGGTTGGTTCACTGTGGGCTCATCAGTGCATAGGTTGGGTCACTATGGGCTCATTAGTGCATAGGTTGGGTCACTCTGGGCTCATAAGTTTATAGGTTGTGTCACTGTGGGCTCATCAGTGCAAAGATTGGGTCACTGTGGGCTCATCAGTGCATATAGGTTAAGTCACTGTGGGCTCATCAGTGCATAGGTTGGGTCGCTGTGGGTTCATCAGTGCTTAGATTGGGTCACTGTGTGCTCATCAATGCATAGGTTGGGTCACTGTGGGCTCATCAGTTCATAGGTTGGTTTACTGTTGGCTCACCAGTGCATAGGTTGGGTCACTGTGCATTCATCAGTTTATAGGGTGGGTCACTGTTGGCTCATCATTGCAAAGGTTGGGTCACTCAGAGCTCATCAGTGCATAGGTTAGACCACTCTGGGCTCATCAGTGCATAATTTGGGTCACTGTGGACTCATCAGTGCATAGATTGGGTCACTGTGGGCTCATCAGTGCATAGATTGGGTCACTGTGGGCTCATCAATGCATATGTTGGGTCACTGTGGGCTCAACTGTTTATAGGTTGGGTCACTGTGGGCTCATCAGTGCATAAGTTGGGTCACTGTGCACTCATCAGATTATATATTGGGTTACTGTGGGCTCATCAGTGCAAAGGCTGGGTCACTGTGTGCTCAACAGTGCATAGGCTGGTTCACTGTGGGCTCATCCGTGCATAGGTTGGGTCACTGTGGGCTCATCGGTGCATAGGTTGGGTCACTGTGGTTTCATTAGTGCATAGATTGGTTCATTGTGGGCTCATCAGTGCATAGGCTGGGTCACTGTGCGCTCATCAGTGCATAAATTGGGTCACTGTGGGTTTACCAGTGCATAGGTTGGGTCACTGTGGGTTCATCAGTGCATAGATTGGGTCACTGTGGGTGCATCAGTGCATATAGGTTAGGTCACTGTAGGCTCATCAGTGCTTAGCTTAGGTCACTGTGAACTCATCAGTGTATAGGGTGGGTCACTGTGGGCTCATCAGTTTATAGGTTAGGTTACTGTGGGCTCATCAGTGCATAGGTCGTGTCATTATGAGCTCATTGGTGCATAGATTGGGCACTGTAGGCTCATCAGTGCAGAGATTGGGTCACAGTGGGCTCATCAGTGCATAGTTCATGTCATTATGGGCTCATCGGTGCATAGATTGGGCACTGTGGGCTCATCAGTGCATAGATTGTGGCACTGTGAGCTCATCAGTGCATAGGTTGGGTCACTGTGGGCTCATCTGTGCATAGGTTGGGTCACTGTGGTTTCATTAGTGCATAGATTGGTTCATTGTGGGCTCATCAGTGCATAGGCTGGGTCACTGTGCGCTCATCAGTGCATAGATTGGGTCACTGTGGGTTTACCAGTGCATAGGGTGGGTCACTGTGGGCTCATCAGTTTATAGGTTGGGTTACTGTGGGCTCATCAGTGCATAGGTCGTGTCATTACGGGCTCATCGGTGCATAGATTGGGCACTGTGGACTCATCAGTGCATAGGTTGGGTCACTGTGGGCTCAACTGTTTATAGGTTGGGTCACTGTGGGCTCATCAGTGCATAAGTTGGGTCACTGTGCACTCATCAGATTGTGTTGCTGTGGGCTCATCAGTGCAAAGGCTGGGTCACTGTGGGCTCATCACTGCTTAGGCTAGGTCACTATGAGCTCATCAGTGCATAGGTTGGGTCACTGTGAGCTCATCAGTGCATAGATTGTGGCACTGTGAGCTCATCAGTGCATAGATTGGGTCACTGTGGGCTCATCCGTGCATATAGGTTAGGTCACTGTGGGCTCATCAGTGCATAGGTAGGTCACTGTGGGCTCATCAGTGCATAGGTTGGGACACTGTGGGCTCATGAGTTTAGAGGCTGAGTCATGGTGGGCTCATCATTGCAAAACTTGGGTCACTGTAGGCTTATCAGTGCATAGATTGGGTCACTGTGGGTTTACCAGTGCATAGGGTGGGTCACTGTGGGCTCATCAGTTTATAGGTTGGGTTACTGTGGGCTCATCAGTGCATAGGTCGTGTCATTACGGGCTCATCGGTGCATAGATTGGGCACTGTGGGCTCATCAGTGCAAAGATTGGGTCACAGTGGGCTCATCAGTGCATAGATTGGGTCACTGTGGGCTCATCAGTGCATAGGTCGTGTCATTATGGGCTCATCGGTGCATAGATTGGGCACTGTGGGCTCATCAGTGCATAGATTGTGGCACTGTGAGCTCATCAGTGCATAGGTTGGGTCACTGTGGACTCATCAGTGCATAGGTTGGGTCACTGTGGGCTCAACTGTTTATAGGTTGGGTCACTGTGGGCTCATCAGTGCATAAGTTGGGTCACTGTGCACTCATCAGATTGTGTTACTGTGGGCTCATCAGTGCAAAGGCTGGGTCACTGTGGGCTCATCACTGCTTAGGCTAGGTCACTGTGAGCTCATCAGTGCATAGGTTGGGTCACTGTGAGCTCATCAGTGCATAGATTGTGGCACTGTGAGCTCATCAGTGCATAGATTGGGTCACTGTGGGCTCCTCCGTGCATATAGGTTAGGTCACTGTGGGCTCATCAGTGCATAGGTAGGCCACTGTGGGCTCATCAGTGCATAGGTTGGGACACTGTGGGCTCATGAGTTTAGAGGCTGAGTCATGGTGGGCTCATCATTGCAAAACTTGGGTCACTGTAGGCTTATCAGTGCATAGATTGGGCACTGTGGGCTCATCAGTGCATAGATTGTGGCACTGTGAGCTCATCAGTGCATAGATTGGGTCACTGCGGGCTCATCCGTGCATATAGGTTAGGTCACTGTGGGCTCATCAGTGCATAGGTAGGTCACTGTGGGCTCAGCAGTGCATAGGTTGGGACACTGTGGGCTCATGAGTTTAGAAGCTGAGTCATGGTGGGCTCATCATTGCAAAACTTGGGTCACTGTAGGCTTATCAGTGCATAGGTTGGGCCACTGTGGGCTCATCAGTGCATAGGTTGGGTCACTTTGGGCTCATCATCTTATAGGTTGACTCACTGTGGGCTCATCAGTGCATAGGCTGGTTCACAGTGGACTCAACAGTGCATAGGTTGGGTCACTGTGGGCTCATCAGTGCATAGATTGGGTCACTGTGGGCTCATCAGTGCATATAGGTTAGGTCACTGTGGGCTCATCAGTGCATAGTTTGGATCACTCTGGGCTCATCAGTGCATACATCTGTTCACTGTGGCCTCATCCGTGGCTAGGTTGGGTGACTGTGGGCTCATCATTGCATAGGTTGGGTGACTGTGGGCTCATAAGTTTATAGGTTGGGTCACTGTGGGCTCATCAGTGCATAGGTTGGGTCATTATGGGTTCATCAGTGCATAGGTTCTGTCACTGTGGGCTAATCAGTGCATAGGTTGGGTCACTGTGTGCTCATCAGTTTATAGGTTGGGTCACTGTGGGCTCATCAGTGCAAAGGTTGGTTCACTGTGGGCTCATCAGTGCATAGGTTGGGTCACTATGGGCTCATTAGTGCATAGGTTGGGTCACTCTGGGCTCATAAGTTTATAGGTTGTGTCACTGTGGGCTCATCAGTGCAAAGATTGGGTCACTGTGGGCTCATCAGTGCATATAGGTTAAGTCACTGTGGGCTCATCAGTGCATAGGTTGGGTCACTGTGGGTTCATCAGTGCTTAGATTGGGTCACTGTGTGCTCATCAATGCATAGGTTGGGTCACTGTGGGCTCATCAGTTCATAGGTTGGTTTACTGTTGGCTCACCAGTGCATAGGTTGGGTCACTGTGCATTCATCAGTTATAGGGTGGGTCACTGTTGGCTCATCATTGCAAAGGTTGGGTCACTCAGAGCTCATCAGTGCATAGGTTAGACCACTCTGGGCTCATCAGTGCATCATTTGGGTCACTGTGGGCTCATTAGTGCATAGATTGGGCACTGTGGGCTCATCAGTGCAAAGATTGGGTCACAGTGGGCTCATCAGTGCATAGGTTGGGTCACTGTGGACTCATCAGTGCATAGATTGGGTCACTGTGGGCTCATCAGTGCATAGATTGGGTCACTGTGGGCTCATCAATGCATATGTTGGGTCACTGTGGGCTCAACTGTTTATAGGTTGGGTCACTGTGGGCTCATGAGTGCATACATTGGGTCACTGTGCACTCATCAGATTATATATTGGGTTACTGTGGGCTCATCAGTGCAAAGGCTGGGTCACTGTGGGCTCAACAGTGCATAGGCTGGTTCACTGTGGGCTCATCAGTGCATAGGTTGGGTCACTGTGGGCTCATCGGTGCATAGGTTGGGTCACTGTGGTTTCATTAGTGCATAGATTGGTTCATTGTGGGCTCATCAGTGCATAGGCTGGGTCACTGTGCGCTCATCAGTGCATAGATTATGTCACTGTGGGTTTACCAGTGCATAGGTTGGGTCACTGTGGGTTCATCAGTGCATAGATTGGGTCACTGTGGGTGCATCAGTGCATATAGGTTAGGTCACTGTAGGCTCATCAGTGCTTAGCTTAGGTCACTGTGAACTCATCAGTGTATAGGGTGGGTCACTGTGGGCTCATCAGTTTATAGGTTAGGTTACTGTGGGCTCATCAGTGCATAGGTCGTGTCATTATGAGCTCATTGGTGCATAGATTGGGCACTGTAGGCTCATCAGTGCAGAGATTGGGTCACAGTGGGCTCATCAGTGCATAGTTCATGTCATTATGGGCTCATCGGTGCATAGATTGGGCACTGTGGGCTCATCAGTGCATAGATTGTGGCACTGTGAGCTCATCAGTGCATAGGTTGGGTCACTGTGGGCTCATCTGTGCATAGGTTGGGTCACTGTGGTTTCATTAGTGCATAGATTGGTTCATTGTGGGCTCATCAGTGCATAGGCTGGGTCACTGTGCGCTCATCAGTGCATAGATTGGGTCACTGTGGGTTTACCAGTGCATAGGGTGGGTCACTGTGGGCTCATCAGTTTATAGGTTGGGTTACTGTGGGCTCATCAGTGCATAGGTCGTGTCATTACGGGCTCATCGGTGCATAGATTGGGCACTGTGGACTCATCAGTGCATAGGTTGGGTCACTGTGGGCTCAACTGTTTATAGGTTGGGTCACTGTGGGCTCATCAGTGCATAAGTTGGGTCACTGTGCACTCATCAGATTGTGTTACTGTGGGCTCATCAGTGCAAAGGCTGGGTCACTGTGGGCTCATCACTGCTTAGGCTAGGTCACTATGAGCTCATCAGTGCATAGGTTGGGTCACTGTGAGCTCATCAGTGCATAGATTGTGGCACTGTGAGCTCATCAGTGCATAGATTGGGTCACTGTGGGCTCATCTGTGCATATAGGTTAGGTCACTGTGGGCTCATCAGTGCATAGGTAGGTCACTGTGGGCTCATCAGTGCATAGGTTGGGACACTGTGGGCTCATGAGTTTAGAGGCTGAGTCATGGTGGGCTCATCATTGCAAAACTTGGGTCACTGTAGGCTTATCAGTGCATAGATTGGGCACTGTGGGCTCATCAGTGCATAGATTGTGGCACTGTGAGCTCATCAGTGCATAGATTGGGTCACTGCGGGCTCATCCGTGTATATAGGTTAGGTCACTGTGGGCTCATCAGTGCATAGGTAGGTCACTGTGGGCTCATCAGTGCATAGGTTGGGACACTGTGGGCTCATGAGTTTAGAGGCTGAGTCATGGTGGGCTCATCATTGCAAAACTTGGGTCACTGTAGGCTTATCAGTGCATAGGTTGGGCCACTGTGGGCTCATCAGTGCATAGGTTGGGTCACTTTGGGCTCATCATCTTATAGGTTGACTCACTGTGGGCTCATCAGTGCATAGGCTGGTTCACTGTGGACTCAACAGGGCATAGGTTGGGTCACTGTGCGCTCCTCAGTGTATAGGGTGAGTCACTGTGTGCTCATCAGTTTATAGTTTGGGTGACTGTGGGCTCATCAGTGCATACGTTGGGTCACTGTGGTTTCATTAGTGCATACATTTGGTTCATGGTGGGCTCATCAGTGCATAGGCTGGGTCACTGTGGGCTCATCAGTGCATAGATTGGGTCACTGTGGGTTTACCAGTGCATAGGTTGGGTCACTATGGGTTCATCAGTGCATAGATTGGGTCACTGTGGGCTCATCAGTGCATATAGGTTAATTCACTGTGGGCTCAGTGCATAGGTTGGGTCACTGTGGGCTCATCAGTGCATAGATTGGGTCACTGTGGGCTCATCAGTGCATATAGGTTAGGTCACTGTGGGCTCATCAGTGCATAGTTTGGATCACTGTGGGCTCATCAGTGCATACATCTGTTCACTGTGGCCTCATCCGTGGCTAGGTTGGGTCACTGTGGGCTCATCATTGCATAGGTTGGGTGACTGTGGGCTCATCAGTGCATATAGGTTAAGTCACTGTGGGCTCATCAGTGCATAGGTTGGGTCACTGTGGGTTCATCAGTGCTTAGATTGGGTCACTGTGTGCTCATCAATGCATAGGTTGGGTCACTGTGGGCTCATCAGTTCATAGGTTGGTTTACTGTTGGCTCACCAGTGCATAGGTTGGGTCACTGTGCATTCATCAGTTATAGGGTGGGTCACTGTTGGCTCATCATTGCAAAGGTTGGGTCACTCAGAGCTCATCAGTGCATAGGTTAGACCACTCTGGGCTCATCAGTGCATCATTTGGGTCACTGTGGGCTCATTAGTGCATAGATTGGGCACTGTGGGCTCATCAGTGCAAAGATTGGGTCACAGTGGGCTCATCAGTGCATAGGTTGGGTCACTGTGGACTCATCAGTGCATAGATTGGGTCACTGTGGGCTCATCAGTGCATAGATTGGGTCACTGTGGGCTCATCAAGGCATATGTTGGGTCACTGTGGGCTCAACTGTTTATAGGTTGGGTCACTGTGGGCTCATGAGTGCATACGTTGGGTCACTGTGCACTCATCAGATTATATATTGGGTTACTGTGGGCTCATCAGTGCAAAGGCTGGGTCACTGTGGGCTCAACAGTGCATAGGCTGGTTCACTGTGGGCTCATCAGTGCATAGGTTGGGTCACTGTGGGCTCATCGGTGCATAGGTTGGGTCACTGTGGTTTCATTAGTGCATAGATTGGTTCATTGTGGGCTCATCAGTGCATAGGCTGGGTCACTGTGCGCTCATCAGTGCATAGATTATGTCACTGTGGGTTTACCAGTGCATAGGTTGGGTCACTGTGGGTTCATCAGTGCATAGATTGGGTCACTGTGGGTGCATCAGTGCATATAGGTTAGGTCACTGTAGGCTCATCAGTGCTTAGCTTAGGTCACTGTGAACTCATCAGTGTATAGGGTGGGTCACTGTGGGCTCATCAGTTTATAGGTTAGGTTACTGTGGGCTCATCAGTGCATAGGTCGTGTCATTATGAGCTCATTGGTGCATAGATTGGGCACTGTAGGCTCATCAGTGCAGAGATTGGGTCACAGTGGGCTCATCAGTGCATAGTTCATGTCATTATGGGCTCATCGGTGCATAGATTGGGCACTGTGGGCTCATCAGTGCATAGATTGTGGCACTGTGAGCTCATCAGTGCATAGGTTGGGTCACTGTGGGCTCATCTGTGCATAGGTTGGGTCACTGTGGTTTCATTAGTGCATAGATTGGTTCATTGTGGGCTCATCAGTGCATAGGCTGGGTCACTGTGCGCTCATCAGTGCATAGATTGGGTCACTGTGGGTTTACCAGTGCATAGGGTGGGTCACTGTGGGCTCATCAGTTTATAGGTTGGGTTACTGTGGGCTCATCAGTGCATAGGTCGTGTCATTACGGGCTCATCGGTGCATAGATTGGGCACTGTGGACTCATCAGTGCATAGGTTGGGTCACTGTGGGCTCAACTGTTTATAGGTTGGGTCACTGTGGGCTCATCAGTGCATAAGTTGGGTCACTGTGCACTCATCAGATTGTGTTACTGTGGGCTCATCAGTGCAAAGGCTGGGTCACTGTGGGCTCATCACTGCTTAGGCTAGGTCACTATGAGCTCATCAGTGCATAGGTTGGGTCACTGTGAGCTCATCAGTGCATAGATTGTGGCACTGTGAGCTCATCAGTGCATAGATTGGGTCACTGTGGGCTCATCCGTGCATATAGGTTAGGTCACTGTGGGCTCATCAGTGCATAGGTAGGTCACTGTGGGCTCATCAGTGCATAGGTTGGGACACTGTGGGCTCATGAGTTTAGAGGCTGAGTCATGGTGGGCTCATCATTGCAAAACTTGGGTCACTGTAGGCTTATCAGTGCATAGATTGGGCACTGTGGGCTCATCAGTGCATAGATTGTGGCACTGTGAGCTCATCAGTGCATAGATTGGGTCACTGCGGGCTCATCCGTGTATATAGGTTAGGTCACTGTGGGCTCATCAGTGCATAGGTAGGTCACTGTGGGCTCATCAGTGCATAGGTTGGGACACTGTGGGCTCATGAGTTTAGAGGCTGAGTCATGGTGGGCTCATCATTGCAAAACTTGGGTCACTGTAGGCTTATCAGTGCATAGGTTGGGCCACTGTGGGCTCATCAGTGCATAGGTTGGGTCACTTTGGGCTCATCATCTTATAGGTTGACTCACTGTGGGCTCATCAGTGCATAGGCTGGTTCACTGTGGACTCAACAGGGCATAGGTTGGGTCACTGTGCGCTCCTCAGTGTATAGGGTGAGTCACTGTGTGCTCATCAGTTTATAGTTTGGGTGACTGTGGGCTCATCAGTGCATACGTTGGGTCACTGTGGTTTCATTAGTGCATAGATTGGTTCATGGTGGGCTCATCAGTGCATAGGCTGGGACACTGTGGGCTCATCAGTGCATAGATTGGGTCACTGTGGGTTTACCAGTGCATAGGTTGGGTCACTATGGGTTCATCAGTGCATAGATTGGGTCACTGTGGGCTCATCAGTGCATATAGGTTAATTCACTGTGGGCTCAGTGCATAGGTTGGGTCACTGTGGGCTCATCAGTGCATAGATTGGGTCACTGTGGGCTCATCAGTGCATATAGGTTAGGTCACTGTGGGCTCATCAGTGCATAGTTTGGATCACTGTGGGCTCATCAGTGCATACATCTGTTCACTGTGGCCTCATCCGTGGCTTGGTTGGGTCACTGTGGGCTCATCATTGCATAGGTTGGGTGACTGTGGGCTCATAAGTTTATAGGTTGGGTCACTGTGGGCTCATCAGTGCATAGGTTGGGTCATTATGGGTTCATCAGTGCATAGGTTCTGTCACTGTGGGCTAATCAGTGCATAGGTTGGGTCACTGTGTGCTCATCAGTTTATAGGTTGGGTCACTGTGGGCTCATCAGTGCAAAGGTTGGTTCACTGTGGGCTCATCAGTGCATAGGTTGGGTCACTATGGGCTCATTAGTGCATAGGTTGGGTCACTCTGGGCTCATAAGTTTATAGGTTGTGTCACTGTGGGCTCATCAGTGCAAAGATTGGGTCACTGTGGGCTCATCAGTGCATATAGGTTAAGTCACTGTGGGCTCATCAGTACATAGGTTGGGTCGCTGTGGGTTCATCAGTGCTTAGATTGGGTCACTGTGTGTTCATCAATGCATAGGTTGGGTCACTGTGGGCTCATCAGTTCATAGGTTGGTTTACTGTTGGCTCACCAGTGCATAGGTTGGGTCACTGTGCATTCATCAGTTTATAGGTTGGGTCACTGTTGGCTCATCATTGCAAAGGATGGGTCACTCAGAGCTCATCAGAGCATAGGTTAGACCACCCTGGGCTCATCAGTGCATAATTTGGGTCACTGTGGGCTCATTAGTGCATAGAGTGGGTCACTGTGTACTCATAAGCGCATTGGTTGGGTCATGGTGGGCTCATCAGTGCATAAATGGGGTCAGTGTGACTCATCACTTTATAGACTGGGTCACTGTGGGCTCATCATTGCATACATGTTAGATCACTGTGGGCTCATCAGTGCATAGGTTGGGTCACTGTGGGCTCATCAGTGCAAGGTTGGGTCGCTGTGGGCTCATCAGTTCATAGGTTGGGTCACAGTGGGCTCATCAGTGTGTAGTATGCTGGCTTTAATGTTATTCATGTCACCTCATGCTCTGCCAGTGGAATGTTCCAAGGATGATGTATTACAGAATGTTGGGAGTCAAAAGTCACAGTTGAAAGGGCTGAGCAGCATGCTGGCTGCTCCTGGTGGGGTCTGTACCGGACTTAACTGCCAACAGACCATAAGTTTGGTCACTTTGGGCTCATCAGTTTATCGGTTGGGTCACTGTGGGCTCATCAGTGCATAAGTTGGGTCACTGTGGTTTCATTAGTGCATAGATTGGTTCATGGTGGGCTCATCGTGCATAGGCTGGGTCACTGTGGGCTCATCAGTGCATAGATTGGGTCACTGTGGGTTTACCAGTGCATAGGTTGGGTCACTGTGGGTTCATCAGTGCATAGATTGGGTCACTGTGGGCTCATCAGTGCATATAGGTTAGATCACTGTGGGCTCAGTGCATAGGTTGGGTCACTGTGGGCTCATCAGTGCATATAGGTTAGGTCACTGTGGGCTCATCAGTGCATAGTTTGGATCACTGTGGGCTCATCAGTGCATACATCTGTTCACTGGGGCCTCATCCGTGGCTAGGTTGGGTGACTGTGGGCTCATCATTGCATAGGTTGGGTGACTGTGGGCTCATAAGTTTATAGGTTGGGTCACTGTGGGCTCATCAGTGCATAGGTTGGGTCACTGTGTGCTCATCAGTCTATAGGTTGGGTCACTGGGGGCTCATCAGTGCAAAGGTTGGTTCACTGTGGGCTCATCAGTGCATAGGTTGGGTCACTATGGGCTCATTAGTGCATAGGTTGGGTCACTCTGGGCTCATAAGTTTATGGGTTGTATCACTGTGGGCTCAGTGCAAATATTGGGTCACTGTGGGCTCATCAGTGCATATAGGTTAAGTCACTGTGGGCTCATCAGTGCATAGGTTGGGTCGCTGTGGGTTCATCAGTGCTTAGATTGGGTCACTGTGTGCTCATCAATGCATAGGTTGGGTCACTGTGGGCTCATCAGTTCATAGGTTGGTTTACTGTTGGCTCACCAGTGCATAGGTTGGGTCACTGTGCATTCATCAGTTTATAGGTTGGGTCACTGTTGGCTCATCATTGCAAAGGTTGGGTCACTCAGAGCTCATCAGTGCATAGGTTAGACCACTCTGGGCTCATCAGTGCATAATGTGGGTCACTGTGGGCTCATTAGTGCATAGATTGGGCATTTCGCAATGATGGGCCCACCGTGACTCAGCCTCTAAACGGATGAGCCCACACTGTCCCAACCTATGCACTGAGGAGCCCTCAGTGACCTAACCTATGCACTGATGAGCCCACAGTGACCTAACCTATATGCACTGATGATCCCACAGTGACCCAATCTATGCACTGAGGAGCCCACAGTGACTCAACCTATGCACTGATGAGCCACAGACACCCAACCTATAAACTGATGAGCCCACAGTGACCCACCCTATACACTGATGAGCCCACAGTGACCCAGCCTACGCACTGATGAGCCACAGTGACCCAACCTACACACTGATGAGGCCACAGTAACCAAACCTATGCACTGATGAGCCCACAGTGACGCAACCAATAAACTGATGAGGCCAAAGTGACCAAACCTAGGCACTGATGACCCCACAGTGACCAACCTATAAACTGATGAGCCCAAAGTGACTAACCTATGCACTGATGAGCCTAGAGTGACCCAACCTATGCACTGATGGGCCCACAATGACCTAACCTATATGCACTGATGAGCACAGCATGACCCAACCTATGCACTGATGAGCCCACAGTGACCCAACCTATGCAGTGTAGAGCCCTCAGTGATCTAACCTATATGCACTGATGAGCCCACAGTGACCCAACCTATAATCTGATGAGCCACACTGATCCCATCTATGCACTGATGAGCCCACAGTGACCCAACATATGCACTGATGAACACAGAGTGACCCAATCTATGCACTGATGAGCCAAAAGTGACCCAATCAATGCACTGTTGAGCCCACAGTGACCGAATCTATGCACTGATGAGCCCACAGTAAACCAGCCTATGCACTGATGAAGCCACAGTGACCCAACCTTTACACTGATGAGCCCACAGTGACCCAACCTATAAACAGATGAGCCCACAGCGACTAAACCTATGCACTGATGAACCCATAGTGACTCCACCTATGCACTGATGAGCCAACAGTGACCCAATCTATAAAATGATGAGTCCAAAGTGACCCAACCTATGCACTGATGAACCCACAGTGACCCAAACTTGCAGTGATGAGCCCACAGTGACCTAACTTATATACAGTGAAGAGCCCAGAGTGACCAAAACTATGCACTGATGAGCCCACAGTGACCCAACCTATGCACTGATGAGCCCACAGTGATCTAACCTATATGCACTTATGAGCCCACAGTGACCCAACCTGTAAACTGATGAGCCACACTGACCCAATCTATGCATGGATAAGCCCACAGTGACCCAACGTATGCACTGATGAGCACACAGTGACCCAATCTATGCACTGATGAGCCCATGGTGACCCAATCTATGCAGTAATGAGCCACAGTGACCCAACCTATGCACTAATAAGCCCACAGTGACCCAACATATGCATTGATGAGCCCAGAGTGACCCAATCTATGCACTGATGAGCCCATGGTGACCCAATCAATGCAGTGATGAGCCACAGTGACCCAACCTATGCACTGATAAGCCCACAGTGACACAACCCCGAAACCGGTCCTAGGATGCTTGTTTCCGGTCCAGGGAGGACCTGGCTTGGCAGTTCGGGCTGGACTGTTCCCATGAGGCACAGGGTCAAGACTGATTTGCATATGGCCAGGTCTAAACTGGGGTGGCATGGTGAGCAAAAGAATGATGGAATTAACCCAGATCTCTTGACTGGGGGTGAATGTTTTGATTTGTTCTGCATTCCGTCCATCAATTGTGTGTCTTTTGCTTCATCAATGCATAGGCTGGATCACTGTGGGCTGATCAGTGCATAGATTCGGTCACTGTGGGCTCATCAGTGCATTGATTGGGTCACTTTGGGCTCATCAGTGCATAGATTGGGTCACTGTTTGCTCATCAGTGCATATGTTGGGTCACTGTGGGCTCATCAGTGCATAGATGGGGTCAGTGTGGCTCATCAGATTATAGGTTGGGCCACTGTGGGCTCATCAGTGCATATAGGTAAGATCACTGAGGGCTCTACACTGCATAGGTTGGGTCACTGTGGGCTCATCAGTGCATAGGTTGGGTCATGCTGTGCTCATCAGTGCATATAGGTTAGGTCATTGTGGGCCCATCAGTGCATAGGTTGGGTCACTTTGGACTCATCAGTGCATAGGTTGGGTCACTTTGGGCTCATCAGTTTATTGGTTGCGTCACTGTGGGCTCATCAGTGCATAGGTTTGGTCACTTTGGCCTCATCAGTGCATAGGTTGGGTCACTGTGGGCTCATCAGTTTATAGGTTGGGTCACTGTGGGCTCATAAGTGCAAAGGGTGTGTCACTGTGGGCTAATCACTACATAGGCTGAGTCACTGTGGGCTCTTCTGTGTGTAGATTGTTTCACAGTGGGCTCATCAGTGCATATAGGTTAGGTCACTGTGAGCTCATCAGTTTATAGGTTGGGTCACTGTGAGCTCATCAGTGCATACGTTGGGTCACTGTGGGCTTATCCGTGCATAGATTGGGTCAGTGTGGCTCATTAGTTTATAGGTTGGGTCACTTGGGCTCATAAGTGCATATAGGTTAGATCACTGAGGGCTCTACACTGCATAGGTTGGGTCACTGTGGGCTTATCAGTGCATAGGTTGGGTCATCCTGTGCTCATCAGTGCATATAGGTCAGGTCATTGTGGGCCCATCAGTGCATAGGTTGGGTCACTTTGGGCTCATCAGTGCATAGGTTGGGTCACTTTGGGCCCATCAGTTTATAAGGTGGGTCACTGTGGGCTCATCAGTGCATAGGTTTGGTCACTGTGGGCTCATCAGTGCATAGATTGTGTCACTGTGGCTCATCAGTGCATAGGTTGGGTCACTGTGGGCTCATCGGTGTATAGGGTGGGTCACTGTGGCTCACCAGTTTATAGGTTGGGTGTCTGTGGCTCATCAGTGCATAGATTGGGTTACTTTGGGCTCATCAGTGCATAGATTGGGACACTGTGGGCTCATCTGTGCATAGGTTGGGTCAGTGTGAGCTCTTCAGGGCATAGATTGGGTTGGTGTGGCTCATCAATTTACAGGTTGGGTCACTGTGGGCTCATCAGTGCATATAGGTTAGATCACTGTGGGCTCACCAGTGCATAGGTTGTGTCACTCTGGGCTCATCAGTGGATAAAGGTTAGGTCACTGTGGGCTCAACATTGCATAGGTGGGGTCACTGTGGGCTCATCACTACATAGGTTGGGTCACATGGGCTCATCATTTCATAGGTTGGGTCACTGTGGGCTCATCAGATTATAGGTTGTGTCACTGCGCTCATCAGTGCAAAGGTTGGATCACTGTGAGCTCATCAGTGGATAGGCTGGGTCACTGTGGGCTCATCAGTGCATAGGTTGAGTCACTGTGGGCTCATCAGTGCATAGGGTGGGTCACTGTGGGCTCACCAGTTTATAGGTTGGGTCACTGTGGGCTCATCAGTGCATAGGTTGTGAAACTGTGGGCTCATCAGTGGAGAGGCTGGGTCACTGTGGGCTACTCAGTGCATGGGTTGGGTCACTGTGGGCTCATCTGTGCATAGTTTCGGTCAAAGTGCGCTCATCTGTTTATAGGTTGGGTCACTGTGGCTCATCAGTGCATAGGTTGGGTCACTGTTGGCTCATCAGTGTAAAGGGTGGGCCACTGTGTGCTCATCAGTTTATAGGTTGGGTCACCATGGGCTCATCAGTGCATAGATTGGGTCACTGTGAGCTCCTCAGTGCATATGTTGGGTCACTGTGGGCTTTTCTGTGCATAGATTGGTTTAGTGTGGCTCATCGGTTTATAGGTTGGGTCACTCTGGGCTCATAAGTGACATATAGGTTAGATCACTGAGGGCTCTACACTGCATAGGTTGGGTCACTGTGGGCTTATCAGTGCATAGGTTGGGTCATACTGTGCATATCAGTGCATATAGGTTAGGTCATTGTGGACCCATCAGTGCATAGGTTTGGTCACTGTGGGCTCATCAGTTCATAGGTTGTGTCACTGTGGCTCATCAGTGCATAGGTTGGGTCAATGTGAGCTCTTCAGGGCATAGATTGGGTCAGTGTGGCTCATCAGTTTATAGGGTGGGTCACTGTGGGCCCATCAGTGCATATAGGTTAGATCACTGTGGGCTTACCAATGCATAGGTTTGGTCACTGTGGGCTCATCAGTGCATAGGTTGTGTCACTGTGGGCTCATCAGTGGATATAGGTCAGGTCACTGTGGGCTCAACAGTGCATCGGTGGGGTCACTGTGGGCTCATCACAACATAGGTTGGGTCACTTTGGGCTCATCATTTCATATGTTGGGTCACTCTGGGCTCATCAGATTATAGGTTGTGTCACTGTGTGCTCATCAGTGCAAAGGTTAGGTCACTGTGAGCTCCTCAGTGCATAGGCTGGGTCACTGTGGGCTCATCAGTGCATAGGGTGGGTCACTGTGGGCTCATCAGTGCATAGATTGGGTCACTGTGAGCTCATCAGTGCATATGTTGGGTCACCATGGGCTCATCAGTGCCTAGGTTGGGTCACCATGGGCTCATCAGTGCATAGATTGGGTCACTGTGAGCTCATCAGTGCATATGTTGGGTCACTGTGGGCTTTTCCGTGCATATATTGCAGCAGTGTGGCTCATCAGTTTATAGGTTGGGTCACTGTGGGCTCATAAGTGACATATAGGTTAGATCACTGAGGGCTCTACACTGCATAGGCTGAGTTACTGTGGGCTCATCATTGCATATGTTGGGTGACTGTGGGCTCATCTGTGCATAGTTTGGGTCACTGTGGGCTCATCTGTGCATATAGGTTAGGTCACTGTGGGCTCATAAATTCATAGGTTGTGTCATTATGGGCTCATCAGTGCATCGGTTGGGTCACTGTGGGCTTATCAGTGCATAGGTTGGGTCACTGTGGCTCATCACTGCATAGATTGGGTCACCATGGGCTCATCAGTGCATATGTTGGGTCACTATGGGCTTATGAGTGCATAGGTTGGGTCACTCTGGCTCATCACTTCATAGATTGGGCCGCCCTGGCCTCAACAGTGCATAGATTGGGTCACTGTGGGATCATCAGTGCATACGTTGGGTCACTGTGGGCTTAACCGTGAATAGATTGGGTCAGTGTGGCTCATCAGTTTATAGGTTGGGTCACTGTGGGCTCATAAGTGCAGATAGGTTAGATCACTGTGAGCTCATCAGTGCATAGGTTGGGTCACTGTGGGCTCATCAGTGCATAGTTTTGGTCACTCTGGGCTCATCATTTTATAGGTTGGGTCACTGTCGGCTCATCAGTGCATAGATGGAGTCACTGTGGGCTCATCAGTGCATAGGTTTAGTCGCTGTGGACTCATCTGTTTATAGGGTGGGTCACCGTGGGCTCATCAGTGCAAAGATTGGGTCACTGTGGCTTCATCAGTGCATAGGCTGGATCACTGTGGGCTGATCAGTGCATAGATTTGGTCACTGTGGGCTCATCAGTGCATTGATTGGGTCATTTTGGGCTCATCAGTGCATAGATTGGGTCACTGTGTGCTCATCAGTGCATATGTTGGGTCACTGTGGGCTCATCAGTGCATAGATGGGGTTAGTGTGGCTCATCAGATTATAAGTTGGGTCACTGTGGGCTCATCAGTGCATATAGGTTAGATCACTGAGGGCTCTACTCTGCACAGGTTGGGTCACTGTGGGCTCATCAGTGCATAGGTTGGGTCATGCTGTGCTCATCAGTGCATATAGGTTAGGTGATTGTGTGCCCATCAGTGCATAGGTTGGGACACTTTGGGCTCATCAGTGCATAGGTTGGGTCACTTTGGGCTCATCAGTGTATAGAGTGGGTCACTGTGGCTCAGTGCATAGGTTGGGTCACTGTGGGCTCATCAGTGTATAGGGTGGGCCACTGTGTGCTCATCAGTTTATAGGTTGGGTCACCATGGGCTCATCAGTGCATAGGTTGGGTCACTGTGGGCTCATCAGTGCATAGGTTGAGTCAGTGGGCTCATCAGTGCATAGGTTGGGTCACTGTGCGCTTTTCAGTTTATAGGTTGGGTCACTATGGGCTCATTAGTGCAAAGGGTGGGTTACTGTGGGCTCATCAGCTTATACGTTGCCTCCCTGTAGGCTCATCAGTGCATAGGTTGTGTCATTATGGGCTCATCAGTGCATAGGTTGGGTCACTGTGGACTTATCAGTGCATAGGTTGGGTCACTGTGGCTCATCACTGCGTCAATTGGGGCACTGTGGGCTCATCAGTGCATAGATTGGGTCACTGTGAGCTCATCAGTGCATACGTTGGGTCACTGTGGGCTTATCCATGAATAGATTGGGTCAGTGTGGGTCATCAGTTTATAGGTTGGGCCACTGTGGGCTCATAAGTACATATAGGTTAGATCACTGAGGGCTCTACACTGCATAGGTTGGGTCACTGTGGGCTTATCAGGGTATAGGTTGGGTCATCCTGTGCTCATCAGTGCATATAGGTTAGGTCACTGTGGGCTCATCAGTGCATAGTTTGGATCACTGTGGGCTCATCAGTGCATACATCTGTTCACTGGGGCCTCATCCGTGGCTAGGTTGGGTCACTGTGGGCTCATCATTGCATAGGTTGGGTGACTGTGGGCTCATAAGTTTATAGGTTGGGTCACTGTGGGCTCATCAGTGCATAGGTTGGGTCACTGTGTGCTCATCAGTTTATAGGTTGGGTCACTGTGGGCTCATCAGTGCAAAGGTTGGTTCACTGTGGGCTCATCAGTGCATAGGTTGGGTCACTATGGGCTCATTAGTGCATAGGTTGGGTCACTCTGGGCTCATAAGTTTATGGGTTGTATCACTGTGGGCTCAGTGCAAATATTGGGTCACTGTGGGCTCATCAGTGCATATAGGTTAAGTCACTGTGGGCTCATCAGTGCATAGGTTGGGTCGCTGTGGGTTCATCAGTGCTTAGATTGGGTCACTGTGTGCTCATCAATGCATAGGTTGGGTCACTGTGGGCTCATCAGTTCATAGGTTGGTTTACTGTTGGCTCACCAGTGCATAGGTTGGGTCACTGTGCATTCATCAGTTTATAGGTTGGGTCACTGTTGGCTCATCATTGCAAAGGTTGGGTCACTCAGAGCTCATCAGTGCATAGGTTAGACCACTCTGGGCTCATCAGTGCATAATGTGGGTCACTGTGGGCTCATTAGTGCATAGATTGGGCATTTCGCAATGATGGGCCCACCGTGACTCAGCCTCTAAGCGGATGAGCCCACACTGTCCCAACCTATGCACTGAGGAGCCCTCAGTGACTAACCTATGCACTGATGAGCCCACAGTGACCTAACCTATATGCACTGATGATCCCACAGTGACCCAATCTATGCACTGAGGAGCCCACAGTGACTCAACCTATGCACTGATGAGCCACAGACACCCAACCTATAAACTGATGAGCCCACAGTGACCCACCTATACACTGATGAGCCCACAGTGACCCAGCCTACGCACTGATGAGCCACAGTGACCCAACCTACACACTGATGAGGCCACAGTAACCAAACCTATGCACTGATGAGCCCACAGTGACGCAACCAATAAACTGATGAGGCCAAAGTGACCAAACCTAGGCACTGATGACCCCACAGTGACCAACCTATAAACTGATGAGCCCAAAGTGACCCAACCTATGCACTGATGAGCCCAGAGTGACCCAACCTATGCACTGATGGGCCCACAATGACCTAACCTATATGCACTGATGAGCACAGCATGACCCAACCTATGCACTGATGAGCCCACAGTGACCCAACCTATGCAGTGTAGAGCCCTCAGTGATCTAACCTATATGCACTGATGAGCCCACAGTGACCCAACCTATAATCTGATGAGCCACACTGATCCCATCTATGCACTGATGAGCCCACAGTGACCCAACATATGCACTGATGAACACAGAGTGACCCAATCTATGCACTGATGAGCCAAAAGTGACCCAATCAATGCACTGTTGAGCCCACAGTGACCGAATCTATGCACTGATGAGTCCACAGTAAACCAGCTCTATGCACTGATGAAGCCACAGTGACCCAACCTTACACTGATGAGCCCACAGTGACCCAACCTATAAACAGATGAGCCCACAGCGACTAAACCTATGCACTGATGAACCCATAGTGACTCCACCTATGCACTGATGAGCCAACAGTGACCCAATCTATAAAATGATGAGTCCAAAGTGACCCAACCTATGCACTGATGAACCCACAGTGACCCAAACTTTGCAGTGATGAGCCCACAGTGACCTAACTTATATACAGTGAAGAGCCCAGAGTGACCAAAACTATGCACTGATGAGCCCACAGTGACCCAACCTATGCACTGATGAGCCCACAGTGATCTAACCTATATGCACTTATGAGCCCACAGTGACTAACCTGTAAACTGATGAGCCACACTGACCCAATCTATGCACGGATAAGCCCACAGTGACCCAACGTATGCACTGATGAGCACACAGTGACCCAATCTATGCACTGATGAGCCCATGGTGACCCAATCTATGCAGTAATGAGCCACAGTGACCCAACCTATGCACTAATAAGCCCACAGTGACCCAACATATGCATTGATGAGCCCAGAGTGACCCAATCTATGCACTGATGAGCCCATGGTGACCCAATCAATGCAGTGATGAGCCACAGTGACCCAACCTATGCACTGATAAGCCCACAGTGACACAACCCCGAAACCGGTCCTAGGATGCTTGTTTCCGGTCCAGGGAGGACCTGGCTTGGCAGTTCGGGCTGGACTGTTCCCATGAGGCACAGGGTCAAGACTGATTTGCATATGGCCAGGTCTAAACTGGGGTGGCATGGTGAGCAAAAGAATGATGGATTTAACCCAGATCTCTTGACTGGGGGTGAATGTTTTGATTTGTTCTGCATTCCGTCCATCAATTGTGTGTCTTTTGCTTCATCAATGCATAGGCTGGATCACTGTGGGCTGATCAGTGCATAGATTCGGTCACTGTGGGCTCATCAGTGCATTGATTGGGTCACTTTGGGCTCATCAGTGCATAGATTGGGTCACTGTTTGCTCATCAGTGCATATGTTGGGTCACTGTGGGCTCATCAGTGCATAGATGGGGTCAGTGTGGCTCATCAGATTATAGGTTGGGCCACTGTGGGCTCATCAGTGCATATAGGTAAGATCACTGAGGGCTCTACACTGCATAGGTTGGGTCACTGTGGGCTCATCAGTGAATAGGTTGGGTCATGCTGTGCTCATCAGTGCATATAGGTTAGGTCATTGTGGGCCCATCAGTGCATAGGTTGGGTCACTTTGGACTCATCAGTGCATAGGTTGGGTCACTTTGGGCTCATCAGTTTATTGGTTGCGTCACTGTGGGCTCATCAGTGCATAGGTTTGGTCACTTTGGCCTCATCAGTGCATAGGTTGGGTCACTGTGGGCTCATCAGTTTATAGGTTGGGTCACTGTGGGCTCATAAGTGCAAAGGGTGTGTCACTGTGGGCTAATCACTACATAGGCTGAGTCACTGTGGGCTCTTCTGTGTGTAGATTGTTTCACAGTGGGCTCATCAGTGCATATAGGTTAGGTCACTGTGAGCTCATCAGTTTATAGGTTGGGTCACTGTGAGCTCATCAGTGCATACGTTGGGTCACTGTGGGCTTATCCGTGCATAGATTGGGTCAGTGTGGCTCATTAGTTTATAGGTTGGGTCACTTGGGCTCATAAGTGCATATAGGTTAGATCACTGAGGGCTCTACACTGCATAGGTTGGGTCACTGTGGGCTTATCAGTGCATAGGTTGGGTCATCCTGTGCTCATCAGTGCATATAGGTCAGATCATTGTGGGCCCATCAGTGCATAGGTTGGGTCACTTTGGGCTCATCAGTGCATAGGTTGGGTCACTTTGGGCCCATCAGTTTATAAGGTGGGTCACTGTGGGCTCATCAGTGCATAGGGTTGGTCACTGTGGGCTCATCAGTGCATAGATTGTGTCACTGTGGCTCATCAGTGCATAGGTTGGGTCACTGTGGGCTCATCGGTGTATAGGGTGGGTCACTGTGGCTCACCAGTTTATAGGTTGGGTGTCTGTGGCTCATCAGTGCATAGATTGGGTTACTTTGGGCTCATCAGTGCATAGATTGGGACACTGTGGGCTCATCTGTGCATAGGTTGGGTCAGTGTGAGCTCTTCAGGGCATAGATTGGGTTGGTGTGGCTCATCAATTTACAGGTTGGGTCACTGTGGGCTCATCAGTGCATATAGGTTAGATCACTGTGGGCTCACCAGTGCATAGGTTGTGTCACTCTGGGCTCATCAGTGGATAAAGGTTAGGTCACTGTGGGCTCAACATTGCATAGGTGGGGTCACTGTGGGCTCATCACTACATAGGTTGGGTCACTTGGGCTCATCATTTCATAGGTTGGGTCACTGTGGGCTCATCAGATTATAGGTTGTGTCACTGCGCTCATCAGTGCAAAGGTTGGATCACTGTGAGCTCATCAGTGGATAGGCTGGGTCACTGTGGGCTCATCAGTGCATAGGTTGGGTCACTGTGGGCTCATCAGTGCATAGGGTGGGTCACTGTGGGCTCACCAGTTTATAGGTTGGGTCACTGTGGGCTCATCAGTGCATAGGTTGTGAAACTGTGGGCTCATCAGTGGAGAGGCTGGGTCACTGTGGGCTACTCAGTGCATGGGTTGGGTCACTGTGGGCTCATCTGTGCATAGTTTCGGTCAAAGTGCACTCATCTGTTTATAGGTTGGGTCACTGTGGCTCATCAGTGCATAGGTTGGGTCACTGTTGGCTCATCAGTGTAAAGGGTGGGCCACTGTGTGCTCATCAGTTTATAGGTTGGGTCACCATGGGCTCATCAGTGCATAGATTGGGTCACTGTGAGCTCCTCAGTGCATATGTTGGGTCACTGTGGGCTTTTCTGTGCATAGATTGGTTTAGTGTGGCTCATCGGTTTATAGGTTGGGTCACTCTGGGCTCATAAGTGACATATAGGTTAGATCACTGAGGGCTCTACACTGCATAGGTTGGGTCACTGTGGGCTTATCAGTGCATAGGTTGGGTCATACTGTGCTCATCAGTGCATATAGGTTAGGTCATTGTGGACCCATCAGTGCATAGGTTTGGTCACTGTGGGCTCATCAGTTCATAGGTTGTGTCACTGTGGCTCATCAGTGCATAGGTTGGGTCAATGTGAGCTCTTCAGGGCATAGATTGGGTCAGTGTGGCTCATCAGTTTATAGGGTGGGTCACTGTGGGCCCATCAGTGCATATAGGTTAGATCACTGTGGGCTTACCAATGCATAGGTTTGGTCACTGTGGGCTCATCAGTGCATAGGTTGTGTCACTGTGGGCTCATCAGTGGATATAGGTCAGGTCACTGTGGGCTCAACAGTGCATCGGTGGGGTCACTGTGGGCTCATCACAACATAGGTTGGGTCACTTTGGGCTCATCATTTCATATGTTGGGTCACTCTGGGCTCATCAGATTATAGGTTGTGTCACTGTGTGCTCATCAGTGCAAAGGTTAGGTCACTGTGTGCTCATCAGTGCAAAGGTTAGGTCACTGTGAGCTCCTCAGTGCATAGGCTGGGTCACTGTGGGCTCATCAGTGCATAGGGTGGGTCACTGTGGGCTCAACAGTGCATAGATTGGGTCACTGTGAGCTCATCAGTGCATATGTTGGGTCACCATGGGCTCATCAGTGCCTAGGTTGGGTCACCATGGGCTCATCAGTGCATAGATTGGGTCACTGTGAGCTCATCAGTGCATATGTTGGGTCACTGTGGGCTTTTCCGTGCATATATTGCAGCAGTGTGGCTCATCAGTTTATAGGTTGGGTCACTGTGGGCTCATAAGTGACATATAGGTTAGATCACTGAGGGCTCTACACTGCATAGGCTGAGTTACTGTGGGCTCATCATTGCATATGTTGGGTGACTGTGGGCTCATCTGTGCATAGTTTGGGTCACTGTGGGCTCATCTGTGCATATAGGTTAGGTCACTGTGGGCTCATAAATTCATAGGTTGTGTCATTATGGGCTCATCAGTGCATCGGTTGGGTCACTGTGGGCTTATCAGTGCATAGGTTGGGTCACTGTGGCTCATCACTGCATAGATTGGGTCACCATGGGCTCATCAGTGCATATGTTGGGTCACTATGGGCTTATGAGTGCATAGGTTGGGTCACTCTGGCTCATCACTTCATAGATTGGGCCGCCCTGGCCTCAACAGTGCATAGATTGGGTCACTGTGGGATCATCAGTGCATACGTTGGGTCACTGTGGGCTTAACCGTGAATAGATTGGGTCAGTGTGGCTCATCAGTTTATAGGTTGGGTCACTGTGGGCTCATAAGTGCAGATAGGTTAGATCACTGTGAGCTCATCAGTGCATAGGTTGGGTCACTGTGGGCTCATCAGTGCATAGTTTTGGTCACTCTGGGCTCATCATTTTATAGGTTGGGTCACTGTCGGCTCATCAGTGCATAGATGGAGTCACTGTGGGCTCATCAGTGCATAGGTTTAGTCGCTGTGGACTCATCTGTTTATAGGGTGGGTCACCGTGGGCTCATCAGTGCAAAGATTGGGTCACTGTGGCTTCATCAGTGCATAGGCTGGATCACTGTGGGCTGATCAGTGCATAGATTTGGTCACTGTGGGCTCATCAGTGCATTGATTGGGTCATTTTGGGCTCATCAGTGCATAGATTGGGTCACTGTGTGCTCATCAGTGCATATGTTGGGTCACTGTGGGCTCATCAGTGCATAGATGGGGTTAGTGTGGCTCATCAGATTATAAGTTGGGTCACTGTGGGCTCATCAGTGCATATAGGTTAGATCACTGAGGGCTCTACTCTGCACAGGTTGGGTCACTGTGGGCTCATCAGTGCATAGGTTGGGTCATGCTGTGCTCATCAGTGCATATAGGTTAGGTGATTGTGTGCCCATCAGTGCATAGGTTGGGACACTTTGGGCTCATCAGTGCATAGGTTGGGTCACTTTGGGCTCATCAGTGTATAGAGTGGGTCACTGTGGCTCAGTGCATAGGTTGGGTCACTGTGGGCTCATCAGTGTATAGGGTGGGCCACTGTGTGCTCATCAGTTTATAGGTTGGGTCACCATGGGCTCATCAGTGCATAGGTTGGGTCACTGTGGGATCATCAGTGCATAGGTTGAGTCAGTGGGCTCATCAGTGCATAGGTTGGGTCACTGTGCGCTTTTCAGTTTATAGGTTGGGTCACTATGGGCTCATTAGTGCAAAGGGTGGGTTACTGTGGGCTCATCAGCTTATACGTTGCCTCCCTGTAGGCTCATCAGTGCATAGGTTGTGTCATTATGGGCTCATCAGTGCATAGGTTGGGTCACTGTGGACTTATCAGTGCATAGGTTGGGTCACTGTGGCTCATCACTGCGTCAATTGGGGCACTGTGGGCTCATCAGTGCATAGATTGGGTCACTGTGAGCTCATCAGTGCATACGTTGGGTCACTGTGGGCTTATCCATGAATAGATTGGGTCAGTGTGGGTCATCAGTTTATAGGTTGGGCCACTGTGGGCTCATAAGTACATATAGGTTAGATCACTGAGGGCTCTACACTGCATAGGTTGGGTCACTGTGGGCTTATCAGGGTATAGGTTGGGTCATCCTGTGCTCATCAGTGCATATAGTTAAGTCATTGTGGGCCCATCAGTGCATAGGTTGGGTCACTTTGGCTCATCAGTGCATAGGTTGGGTCACTTTGGGCCCATCAGTTTATAGGTTGGGTCACTGTGGGCTCATCAGTGCATAGGTTGGTCACTTTGGCCTCATCAGTTTATAGGTTGGGTCACTGTGGGCTCATCAGTGCATAGGTTTGGTCACTGTGGGCTCATCAGTGCATAGGTTGTGTCACTGTGGCCTCATCAGTTTATTGGTTGCGTCACTGTGGGCTCATCAGTGCATAGGTTTGGTCACTGTGAGCTCATCAGTGCATACGTTGGGTCACTGTGGGCTTATCCGTGCATAGATTGGGTCAGTGTGGCTCATCAGTTTATAGGTTGGGTCACTGTGAGCTCATCAGTGCATATAGGTTAGGTCACTGTGGGCTCATCAGTGCATAGGTCAGGTCACTGTGGGCTCCTCAGTGCATAGGTTGGGACACTGTTTGCTCATCAGTTTAGAGGCTGAGTCACGGTGGGCTAATCATTGCGAAACTTGGGTCACTGTAGGCTTCTCAGTGCATATGTTGGGCCACTGTGGGCTCATCAGTGAATAGGTTGGGTCACTTTGGGCTCATCAGTTTAGAGGTTGAGTCACTGTGGGCTCATCAGTGCATAGGTTGGATCACTTTGGGCTCATCAGCTTATAGGTTGCCTCACTGTGGGCTCATCAGTGCATAGGTTGGGTCACTGTGGGCTCATCAGTGTATAGGGTGGGTCACTGTGGCTCATCAGTGCATAGGTTGGGTCACTGTGGGCTCATCAGTGTAAAGGGTGGGCCACTGTGTGCTCATCAGTTTATAGGTTGGGTCACCATGGGCTCATCAGTGCATAGATTGGGTCACTGTGAGCTCATCAGTGCATATGTTGGGTCACTGTGGGCTTTTTCGTGCATAGATTGGGTCAGTGTGGCTCATCAGTTTATAGGATGGGTCACTCTGGGCTCATAAGTGACATAGAGGTTAGATCACTGAGGGCTCTACACTGCATATGTTGGGTCACTGTGGGCTTATCAGTGCATAGGTTGGGTCATGCTGTGCTCATCAGTGCATATAGGTTAGGTCATTGTGGGCCCATCAGTGCATAGTTTGGGTCACTTTGGGCTCATCAGTGCATAGGTTGGGTTACTTTGGGCTCATCAGTTTATAGATTGTGGCACTGTGGGCTCATCAGTGCATAGGTTTGGTCACTGTGGCTCATCAGTACATAGGTTGGGTCACTGTGGGCTCATCAGTGTATAGGGTGGGTCACAGTGGGCTCACCAATTTATACGCTGGGTGTCTGTGGCTCATCAGTGCATAGATTGGGTTACTTTGGGCTCATCAGTTCATAGATTGGGTCACTGTGGGCTCATCAGTGCATAGGTTGGGTCACTGTGAGCTCTTCAGGGCATAGATTGGGTCAGTGTGGCTCACCAGTTTATAGGTTGAGTCACTGTGGGCTCATCAGTGCATATAGGTTAGATCACTGTGGGTTCACCAATGCATAGGTTGTGTCACTGTGGGCTCATCAGTGGATATAGGTTAGGTCACTGTGGGCTCATCACTACATAGGTTGGGTCACATTGGGCTCATCATTTCATAGGTTGTGTCACTCTTGGCTCATCAGATTATAGGTTGTGTCACTGTGTGCTCATCAGTGCAAAGGTTGGGTCATTGTGAGCTCATCATTGCATATGTTGGGTCACTGTGGGCTCATCTGTGCATAGTTTGGGTCACTATGGGCTCATCATTGCATATAGGTTAGGTCACTGTGGGCTCATCAGTTTATAGGTTGGGTCACTGTCGGCTCATCAATTTATAGGTTGTGTCATTATGGGCTCATCAGTGCATAGGTTGGGTCACTGTGGGCTTATCAGTGTATAGGTTGGGTCACTGTGGCTCATCACTGCATAGATTGGGTCACCATGGGCTCTTCAGTGCATATGTTGGGTCAATGTGGGCTTATCAGTGCATAGGTTGGGTCACTGTGGCTCATCACTGCATAGATTGGGTCGCCATGGGCTCAACAGTGCATAGATTGGGTCACTGTGGGCTAATCAGTGCATACGTTGGGTCTCTGTGGGCTTATCCGTGCATAGATTGGGTCAGTATGGCTCATCAGTTTCTAGTTTGGGTCACTGTGGGCCCATAAATGCAGATAGGTTAGATCACTGTGGGCTCATAAGTGCATAGGTTGGGTCACTGTGGGCTCATCAGTGCAAAGTTTTGGTCACTCTGGGCTCAACATTTTATAGGTTGGGTCACTGTCGGCTCATCAGTGCATAGGTGGAGTCACTGTGGGCTCATCAGTGCATAGGTTTAGTCACTGTGGGCTCATCTGTTTATCGGTTGGGTCACTGTGGGCTCATCAGTGCAAAGGTTGGGTCACTGTGGCTTCATCAGTGCTTAGGCTGGATCACTGTGGGCTGATCAGTGCATAGATTCGGTCACTGTGGGCTCATCAGTGCATTGATTGGGTCACTTTGGTCTCATCAGTGCATAGATTGGGTCACTGTGTGCTCATCAGTGCATATGTTGAGTCACTGTGGACTCATCAGTGCATAGATGGGGTCAGTGTGGCTCATCAGATTATAGGTTGGGTCACTGTGGGCTCATCAGTGCATATAGGTTAGATCACTGAGGGCTCTACCCTGCATAGGTTGGGTCACTGTGGGCTCATCTGTGCATAGGTTGGGTCATGCTGTGCTCATCAGTGCATATAGGTTAGGTCATTGTGGGCCCATCAGTGCATAGGTTGGGTCACTTTGGGCTCATCAGTGCATAGGTTGGGTCACTTTGGGCTCATCAGTGTATAGGGTGGGTCACTGCGGCTCATCCGTGCATAGGTTGGGTCACTGTTGGCTCATCAGTGTATATGGTGGGCCAATGTGTGCTCATCAGTTTATAGGTTGGGTCACCATGGGCTCATCAGTTTTAGGTTGGGTAACTGGCTCATCACTGCGTCAATTGGGGCACTGTGGGTTCATCAGTACATAGATTGGGTCACTGTGAGCTCATCAGTGCATACGTTGGGTCACTGTGGGCTTATCCGTGCATAAATTGGGTCAGTGTGGCTCATCAGTTTATAGATTGGGTCACTGTGGGCTCATAAGTGCATATAGGTTAGATCACTGAGGGCTCTACACTGCATAGGTTGGGTCACTGTGGGCTTATCAGTGTATAGGTTGGGTCATCCTGTGCTCATCAGTGTATATAGGTTAGGTCACTGTGGGCTTATCAGTGTATAGGTTGGGTCATCCTGTGCTCATCAGTGTATATAGGTTAGGTCATTGTGGGCCCATCAGTGCATAGGTTGGGTCCCTTTGGGCTCATCAGTGCATAGGTTGGGTCACTTTGGGCCCATCAGTTTATAGGTTGGGTCACTGTGGGCTCATCAGTGCATAGGTTTGGTCACTTTTGCCTCATCAGTTTATAGGTTGGGTCACCGTGGGCTGATCAGTGCATAGGTTTGGTCACTGTGGGCTCATCAGTGCATAGGTTGTGTAACCGTGGCTCATCAGTGCATAGGTTGTGGCACTGTGGGCTCATCAGTGCATAGGTTTGGTCACTGTGGGCTCATCAGTGCATAGGTTGGGTCAATGTGGGCTCATCAGTGCATAGGTTGTGTCACCGTGGCTCATCAGTGCATAGGTTGGGTCACTGTGGATTCATCAGTGTATAGGGTGGGTCACTGTGGGCTCACCAGTTTATAGGTTGGGTGTCTGTGGCTCATCAGTGCATAGATTGGGTTACTTTGGGCTCATCAGTCCATAGATTGGGTCACTGTGGGCTCATCAGTGCATATGTTGTGTCACTGTGGGCTCATCTGTGCATAGTTTGGGTCACTGTGGGCTCATCAGTGCATATAGGTTAGGTCACTGTGGGCTCAACAGTGCATAGGTGGGGTCACTGTGGGCTTATCACTACATAGTTTGGGTCACTTTGGGCTCATCATTTCATAGGTTGGGTCGCTCTGGGCTCATCAGATTATGGGTTGTGTCACTGTGTGCTCATCAGTGCAAAGGTTGGGACACTGTGAGCTCATCATTGCATATGTTGGGTCACTGTGGGCTCATCAGTGCATATAGGTTAGGTCACTGTGGGCTCATCAGTTTATAGGTTGGGTCACTGTCGGCTCATCAATTCATAGGTTGCCTCACTGTGGGCTCATCAGTGCATAGGTTGGGTCACTGTGGGCTCATCAGTGTATAGGGTGGGTCACTGTGGCTCATCAGTGCATAGGTTGGGTCACTGTGGGCTCATCAGTGTAAAGGGTGGGCCACTGTGTGCTCATCAGTTTATAGGTTGGGTAACCATGGGCTCATCAGTGCATAGATTGGGTTACTGTGAGCTCATCAGTGCATATATTGGGTCACTGTGGGCTTTTACGTGCATAGATTGGGTCAGTGTGGCTCATCAGTTTATAGGTTGGGTCACTCTGGGCTCATAAGTGACATTTAGGTTAGATCACTGAGGGCTCTACACTGCATAGGTTGGGTCACTGTGGGCTTATCAGTGCATAGGTTGGGTCATGCTGTGCTCATCAGTGCATATAGGTTAGGTCATTGTGGGCCCATCAGTGCATAGGTTGAGTCACTTTGGGCTCATCAGTGCATAGGTTGGGTTACTTTGGGCTCATCAGTTTATAGGTTGTGGCACTGTGGGCTCATCAGTGCATAGGTTTGGTCACTGTGGGCTCATCAGTGCATAGGTTGGGTCAATGTGGGCTCATCAGTGTATAGGGTGGGTCACAGTGGGCTCAGCAGTTTATACGCTGGGTGTCTGTGGCTCATCAGTGCATAGATTGGGTTACTTTGGGCTCATCAGTGCATAGATTGGGTCACTGTGGGCTCATCAGTGCCTAGGTTGGGTCACTGTGAGCTCTTCAGGGCATAGATTGGGTCAGTGTGGCTCACCAATTTATAGGTTGGGTCACTGTGTGCTCATCAGTGCATATAGGTTAGATCACTGTGGGCTCACCAATGCATAGGTTTGGTCACTGTGGGCTCATCAGTGCATAGGTTGTGTCACTGTGGGCTCATCAGTGGATATAGGTTAGGTCACTGTGGGCTCATCACTACATAGGTTGTGTCACTCTGGGCTCATCAGATTATAGGTTGTGTCACTGTGTGCTCATCAGTGCAAAGGTTGGGTCACTTTGGGCTCATCTGTGCATAGTTTGGGTCACTATGGGATCATCTGTGCATATAGGTTAGGTCACTGTGGGCTCATCAGTTTATAGGTTGGGTCACTGTCGGCTCATCAATTCATAGGTTGTGTCATTATGGGCTCATCAGTGCATAGGTTGGGTCACTGTGGGCTTATCAGTGTATAGGTTGGGTCACTGTGGCTCATCACTGCATAGATTGGGTCACCATGGGCTCTTCAGTGCATACATTGGGTCACTGTGGGCTTATCAGTGCATAGGTTGGGTCACTGTGGCTCATCACTGCATAGATTGGGTCGCCATTGGCTCAATATTGCATAGATTGGGTCACTCTGGGCTCATCAGTGCATACGTTGGGTCTCTGTGGGCTTATCCGTGCATAGATTGGGTCAGTATGGCTCATCAGTTTATAGTTTGGGTCACTGTGGGCCCATAAATGCAGATAGGTTAGGCCACTGTGGGCTCAACAGTGCATAGGTGGGGTCACTGTGGGCTTATCACTACATAGTTTAGGTCACTTTGGGCTCATCATTTCATAGGTTGGGTCACTGTGTGCTCATCAGTGCAAAGGTTGGGTCACTGTGAGCTCATCATTGCATATGTTGTGTCACTGTGGGCTCATCCGTGCATAGTTTGGGTCACTATGGGCTCATCAGTGCAAAGGGTGGGTCACTGTGGGCTCATCAGCTTATAGGTTGGGTCACTCTGGGCTCATAAGTGACATTTAGGTTAGATCACTGAGGGCTCTACACTGCATAGGTTGGGTCACTGTGGGCTTATCAGTGCATAGGTTGGGTCATGCTGTGCTCATCAGTGCATATAGGTTAGGTCATTGTGGGCCCATCAGTGCATAGGTTGAGTCACTTTGGGCTCATCAGTGCATAGGTTGGGTTACTTTGGGCTCATCAGTTTATAGGTTGTGGCACTGTGGGCTCATCAGTGCATAGGTTTGGTCACTGTGGGCTCATCAGTGCATAGGTTGGGTCAATGTGGGCTCATCAGTGTATAGGGTGGGTCACAGTGGGCTCACCAGTTTATACGCTGGGTGTCTATGGCTCATCAGTGCATAGATTGGGTTACTTTGGGCTCATCAGTGCATAGATTGGGTCACTGTGGGCTCATCAGTGCCTAGGTTGGGTCACTGTGAGCTCTTCAGGGCATAGATTGGGTCAGTGTGGCTCACCAGTTTATAGGTTGGGTCACTGTGTGCTCATCAGTGCATATAGGTTAGATCACTGTGGGCTCACCAATGCATAGGTTTGGTCACTGTGGGCTCATCAGTGCATAGGTTGTGTCACTGTGGGCTCATCAGTGGATATAGGTTATTTCACTGTGGGCTCATCACTACATAGGTTGTGTCACTCTGGGCTTATCAGATTATAGGTTGTGTCACTGTGTGCTCATCAGTGCAAAGGTTGGGTCACTTTGGGCTCATCTGTGCATAGTTTGGGTCACTATGGGATCATCTGTGCATATAGGTTAGGTCACTGTGGGCTCATCAGTTTATAGGTTTGGTCACTGTCGGCTCATCAATTCATAGGTTGTGTCATTATGGGCTCATCAGTGCATAGGTTGGGTCACTGTGGGCTTATCAGTGTATAGGTTGGTTCACTGTGGCTCATCACTGCATAGATTGGGTCACCATGGGTTCTTCAGTGCATACATTGGGTCACTGTGGGCTCATCAGTGCATAGATTTGGTCACTGTGGGCTCATCAGTGCATAGGTTGGGTCACTGTGGGCTCATCAGTGTATAGGGTGGGTCACAGTGGGCTCACCAATTTATACGCTGGGTGTCTGTGGCTCATCAGTGCATAGATTGGGTTACTTTGGGCTCATCAGTTCATAGATTGGGTCACTGTGGGCTCATCAGTGCATAGGTTGGGTCACTGTGAGCTCTTCAGGGCATAGATTGGGTCAGTGTGGCTCACCAGTTTATAGGTTGAGTCACTGTGGGCTCATCAGTGCATATAGGTTAGATCACTGTGGGTTCACCAATGCATAGGTTGTGTCACTGTGGGCTCATCAGTGGATATAGGTTAGGTCACTGTGGGCTCATCACTACATAGGTTGGGTCACATTGGGCTCATCATTTCATAGGTTGTGTCACTCTGGGCTCATCAGATTATAGGTTGTGTCACTGTGTGCTCATCAGTGCAAAGGTTGGGTCATTGTGAGCTCATCATTGCATATGTTGGGTCACTGTGGGCTCATCTGTGCATAGTTTGGGTCACTATGGGCTCATCATTGCATATAGGTTAGGTCACTGTGGGCTCATCAGTTTATAGGTTGGGTCACTGTCGGCTCATCAATTCATAGGTTGTGTCATTATGGGCTCATCAGTGCATAGGTTGGGTCACTGGGCTTATCAGTGTATAGGTTGGGTCACTGTGGCTCATCACTGCATAGATTGGGTCACCATGGGCTCTTCATTGCATACGTTGGGTCAATGTGGGCTTATCAGTGCATAGGTTGGGTCACTGTGGCTCATCACTGCATAGATTGGGTCGCCATGGGCTCAACAGTGCATAGACTGGGTCACTGTGGGCTCATCAGTGCATACGTTGGGTCTCTGTGGGCTTATCCGTGCATAGATTGGGTCAGTATGGCTCATCAGTTTCTAGTTTGGGTCACTGTGGGCCCATAAATGCAGATAGGTTAGATCACTGTGGGCTCATAAGTGCATAGGTTGGGTCACTGTGGGCTCATCACTGCAAAGTTTTGGTCACTCTGGGCTCAACATTTTATAGGTTGGGCCACTGTCGGCTCATCAGTGCATAGGTGGAGTCACTGTGGGCTCATCAGTGCATAGGTTTAGTCGCTGTGGGCTCATCTGTTTATCGGTTGGGTCACTGTGGGCTCATCAGTGCAAAGGTTGGGTCACTGTGGCTTCATCAGTGCTTAGGCTGGATCACTGTGGGCTGATCAGTGCATAGATTCGGTCACTGTGGGCTCATCAGTGCATTGATTGGGTCACTTTGGTCTCATCAGTGCATAGATTGGGTCACTGTGTGCTCATCAGTGCATATGTTGAGTCACTGTGGACTCATCAGTGCATAGATGGGGTCAGTGTGGCTCATCAGATTATAGGTTGGGTCACTGTGGGCTCATCAGTGCATATAGGTTAGATCACTGAGGGCTCTACCCTGCATAGGTTGGGTCACTGTGGGCTCATCTGTGCATAGGTTGGGTCATGCTGTGCTCATCAGTGCATATAGGTTAGGTCATTGTGGGCCCATCAGTGCATAGGTTGGGTCACTTTGGGCTCATCAGTGCATAGGTTGGGTCACTTTGGGCTCATCAGTGTATAGGGTGGGTCACTGCGGCTCATCCGTGCATAGGTTGGGTCACTGTTGGCTCATCAGTGTATATGGTGGGCCAATGTGTGCTCATCAGTTTATAGGTTGGGTCACCATGGGCTCATCAGTTTTAGGTTGGGTAACTGTGGCTCATCACTGCGTCAATTGGGGCACTGTGGGTTCATCAGTACATAGATTGGGTCACTGTGAGCTCATCAGTGCATACGTTGGGTCACTGTGGGCTTATCCGTGCATAAATTGGGTCAGTGTGGCTCATCAGTTTATAGATTGGGTCACTGTGGGCTCATAAGTGCATATAGGTTAGATCACTGAGGGCTCTACACTGCATAGGTTGGGTCACTGTGGGCTTATCAGTGTATAGGTTGGGTCATCCTGTGCTCATCAGTGTATATAGGTTAGGTCACTGTGGGCTTATCAGTGTATAGGTTGGGTCATCCTGTGCTCATCAGTGTATATAGGTTAGGTCATTGTGGGCCCATCAGTGCATAGGTTGGGTCCCTTTGGGCTCATCAGTGCATAGGTTGGGTCACTTTGGGCCCATCAGTTTATAGGTTGGGTCACTGTGGGCTCATCAGTGCATAGGTTTGGTCACTTTGGCCTCATCACTTTATAGGTTGGGTCACCGTGGGCTGATCAGTGCATAGGTTTGGTCACTGTGGGCTCATCAGTGCATAGGTTGTGTCACCGTGGCTCATCAGTGCATAGGTTGGGTCACTGTGGATTCATCAGTGTATAGGGTGGGTCACTGTGGGCTCACCAGTTTATAGGTTGGGTGTCTGTGGCTCATCAGTGCATAGATTCGGTTACTTTGGGCTCATCAGTCCATAGATTGGGTCACTGTGGGCTCATCAGTGCATATGTTGTGTCACTGTGGCCTCATCTGTGCATAGTTTGGGTCACTGTGGACTCATCAGTGCATATCGGTTAGGTCACTGTGGGCTCAACAGTGCATAGGTGGGGTCACTGTGGGCTTATCACTACATAGTTTGGGTCACTTTGGGCTCATCATTTCATAGGTTGGGTCGCTCTGGGCTCATCAGATTATAGGTTGTGTCACTGTGTGCTCATCAGTGCAAAGGTTGGGTCACTGTGAGCTCATCATTGCATATGTTGGGTCACTGTGGGCTCATCTGTGCATAGTTTGGGTCACTATGGGCTCATCAGTGCATATAGGTTAGGTCACTGTGGGCTCATCAGTTTATAGGTTGGGTCACTGTCGGCTCATCAATTCATAGGTTGCCTCACTGTGGGCTCATCAGTGCATAGGTTGGGTCACTGTGGGCTCACCAGTGTATAGGGTGGGTCACTGTGGCTCATCAGTGCATAGATTCGGTCACTGTGGGCTCATCAGTGCATTGATTGGGTCACTTTGGTCTCATCAGTGCATAGATTGGGTCACTGTGTGCTCATCAGTGCATATGTTGAGTCACTGTGGACTCATCAGTGCATAGATGGGGTCAGTGTGGCTCATCAGATTATAGGTTGGGTCACTGTGGGCTCATCAGTGCATATAGGTTAGATCACTGAGGGCTCTACCCTGCATAGGTTGGGTCACTGTGGGCTCATCTGTGCATAGGTTGGGTCATGCTGTGCTCATCAGTGCATATAGGTTAGGTCATTGTGGGCCCATCAGTGCATAGGTTGGGTCACTTTGGGCTCATCAGTGCATAGGTTGGGTCACTTTGGGCTCATCAGTGTATAGGGTGGGTCACTGCGGCTCATCCGTGCATAGGTTGGGTCACTGTTGGCTCATCAGTGTATATGGTGGGCCAATGTGTGCTCATCAGTTTATAGGTTGGGTCACCATGGGCTCATCAGTTTTAGGTTGGGTAACTGTGGCTCATCACTGCGTCAATTGGGGCACTGTGGGTTCATCAGTACATAGATTGGGTCACTGTGAGCTCATCAGTGCATACGTTGGGTCACTGTGGGCTTATCCGTGCATAAATTGGGTCAGTGTGGCTCATCAGTTTATAGATTGGGTCACTGTGGGCTCATAAGTGCATATAGGTTAGATCACTGAGGGCTCTACACTGCATAGGTTGGGTCACTGTGGGCTTATCAGTGTATAGGTTGGGTCATCCTGTGCTCATCAGTGTATATAGGTTAGGTCACTGTGGGCTTATCAGTGTATAGGTTGGGTCATCCTGTGCTCATCAGTGTATATAGGTTAGGTCATTGTGGGCCCATCAGTGCATAGGTTGGGTCCCTTTGGGCTCATCAGTGCATAGGTTGGGTCACTTTGGGCCCATCAGTTTATAGGTTGGGTCACTGTGGGCTCATCAGTGCATAGGTTTGGTCACTTTGGCCTCATCAGTTTATAGGTTGGGTCACCGTGGGCTGATCAGTGCATAGGTTTGGTCACTGTGGGCTCATCAGTGCATAGGTTGTGTCACCGTGGCTCATCAGTGCATAGGTTGGGTCACTGTGGATTCATTAGTGTATAGGGTGGGTCACTGTGGGCTCACCAGTTTATAGGTTGGGTGTCTGTGGCTCATCAGTGCATAGATTGGGTTACTTTGGGCTCATCAGTCCATAGATTGGGTCACTGTGGGCTCATCAGTGCATATGTTGTGTCACTGTGGGCTCATCTGTGCATAGTTTGGGTCACTGTGGGCTCATCAGTGTATATCGGTTAGGTCACTGTGGGCTCAACAGTGCATAGGTGGGGTCACTGTGGGCTTATCACTACATAGTTTGGGTCACTTTGGGCTCATCATTTCATAGGTTGGGTCGCTCTAGGCTCATCAGATTATAGGTTGTGTCACTGTGTGCTCATCAGTGCAAAGGTTGGGTCACTGTGAGCTCATCATTGCATATGTTGGGTCACTGTGGGCTCATCTGTGCATAGTTTGGGTCACTATGGGCTCATCAGTGCATATAGGTTAGGTCACTGAGGGCTCATCAGTTTATAGGTTGGGTCACTGTCGGCTCATCAATTCATAGGTTGCCTCACTGTGGGCTCATCAGTGCATAGGTTGGGTCACTGTGGGCTCATCAGTGTATAGGGTGGGTCACTGTGGCTCATCAGTGCATAGGTTGGGTCACTGTGGGCTCATCAGTGTAAAGGGTGGGCCACTGTGTGCTCATCAGTTTATAGGTTGGGAACCATGGGCTCATCAGTGCATAGATTGGGTTACTGTGAGCTCATCAGTGCATATATTGGGTCACTGTGGGCTTTTCCGTGCATAGATTGGGTCAGTGTGGCTCATCAGTTTATAGATTGGGTCACTCTGGGCTCATAAGTGACATTTAGGTTAGATCACTGAGGGCTCTACACTGCATAGGTTGGGTCACTGTGGGCTTATCAGTGCATAGGTTGGGTCATGCTGTACTCATCAGTGCATATAGGTTAGGTCATTGTGGGCCCATCAGTGCATAGGTTGAGTCACTTTGGGCTCATCAGTGCATAGGTTGGGTTACTTTGGGCTCATCAGTTTATAGGTTGTGGCACTGTGGGCTCATCAGTGCATAGGTTTGGTCACTGTGGGCTCATCAGTGCATAGGTTGGGTCAATGTGGGCTCATCAGTGTATAGGGTGGGTCACAGTGGGCTCACCAGTTTATACGCTGGGTGTCTGTGGCTCATCAGTGCATAGATTGGGTTACTTTGGGCTCATCCGTGCATAGATTGGGTCACTGTGGGCTCATCAGTGCCTAGGTTGGGTCACTGTGAACTCTTCAGGGCATAGATTGGGTCAGTGTGGCTCACCAATTTATAGGTTGGGTCACTGTGTGCTCATCAGTGCATATAGGTTAGATCACTGTGGGCTCACCAATGCATAGGTTTGGTCACTGTGGGCTCATCAGTGCATAGGTTGTGTCACTGTGGGCTCATCAGTGGATATAGGTTAGGTCACTGTGGGCTCATCACTACATAGGTTGTGTCACTCTGGGCTCATCAGATTATAGGTTGTGTCACTGTGTGCTCATCAGTGCAAAGGTTGGGTCACTTTGGGCTCATCTGTGCATAGTTTGGGTCACTATGGGATCATCTGTGCATATAGGTTAGGTCACTGTGGGCTCATCAGTTTATAGGTTGGGTCACTGTCGGCTCATCAATTCATAGGTTGTGTCATTATGGGCTCATCAGTGCATAGGTTGGGTCACTGTGGGCTTATCAGTGTATAGGTTGGGTCACTGTGGCTCATCACTGCATAGATTGGGTCACCATGGGCTCTTCAGTGCATACATTGGGTCACTGTGGGCTTATCAGTGCATAGGTTGGGTCATTGTGGCTCATCACTGCATAGATTGGGTCGCCATTGGCTCAATATTGCATAGATTGGGTCACTCTGGGCTCATCAGTGCATACGTTGGGTCTCTGTGGGCTTATCCGTGCATAGATTGGGTCAGTATGGCTCATCAGTTTATAGTTTGGGTCACTGTGGGCCCATAAATGCAGATAGGTTAGGTCACTGTGGGCTCAACAGTGCATAGGTGGGGTCACTGTGGGCTTATCACTACATAGTTTAGGTCACTTTGGGCTCATCATTTCATAGGTTGGGTCACTGTGTGCTCATCAGTGCAAAGGTTGGGTCACTGTGAGCTCATCATTGCATATGTTGTGTCACTGTGGGCTCATCCGTGCATAGTTTGGGTCACTATGGGCTCATCAGTGCAAAGGGTGGGTCACTGTGGGCTCATCAGCTTATAGGTTGGGGCACTCTGGGCTCATAAGTGACATTTAGGTTAGATCACTGAGGGCTCTACACTGCATAGGTTGTGTCACTGTGGGCTTATCAGTGCATATGTTGGGTCATGCTGTGCTCATCAGTGCATATAGGTTAGGTCATTGTGGGCCCATCAGTGCATAGGTTGAGTCACTTTGGGCTCATCAGTGCATAGGTTGGGTTACTTTGGGCTCATCAGTTTATAGGTTGTGGCACTGTGGGCTCATCAGTGCATAGGTTTGGTCACTGTGGGCTCA